>CM042697.1:58650482-59983815 GCA_023614405.1 Avena insularis | reverse complement strand
TGGTCGTGAATCCAAGAACACCCGATCATCACGTGATGTCTTGGAGCGACGAAAACATAATCGGTGCATACTAAAGGAAGAACACATTCTTATCTTGATATTTAAAAGAGGGATCATCTTATTATGCTAACAAAGCGCTAAACAAGCAATATAAGATGCTATCAAACATCACATATTTATTAGTGAAATGATATGGTTCCCGCATATGATCTCTCTCATGTGCACCGTGGTATGATCACTATCATACCTATATGTGTAAGTCCAAGGTCTATGGAGATTACACGTTATGTATGTTGTAAGAGTATCATCTCATACTTCTACTTACAACATCACCATATCATAACACTAGCCCAGCAACAATCTAAACTAGACGCCTCTAATTTATCCATTGCAAGTTTTACGTGGCTTAGGGCTTTCGAGATAGAACCGTTCTTACCTACGAACATGAACCACAACGAGGATAACCAAATTGTTGACAATTCGTTGCAAAATAGATATTGACTATAGTAGGAGACAGACACCGCTAGCCACTTATGCAAACTAGTTGCATGTCAAGCGTGGAACAGGTCTCATGTGAGGACATGTAAATTTGTCCGGCCGCTTCATCCCACTATGCCACCAATATCAAAATTACAACAAAGGAGCAACAACATGATCATCATCGCCCACATACTCATATGTGTACTACTGTAAAGTATCTACGCATAGATCCGCTCGATACCACTGTAGGGTTCGCAGCATAGAAAACAAAATTTTTCCTACGATGGGAACTATGTACCAAGATCTATCTACTAGATACAAACAACGGGCGGATGTATATCCGTAGAGAACATACCCTTGAAGACCGACAAAGCTTAATGAGTTCAACTCGTGGTTGATGTAGACGATCTCTTGCCGATCTCAAGATCGAGAGGAAGTCCTAGCGCCGCAAAGCATCCGCGGCTCGCACACACGTACAAGACACCGGACAACCTCCGCCTCCTCGCTCCAGCGATGCAGCGGAAGCACAACCCTTTCTTTCCGAATAGCCACCGGGAACATGTATCTCGCTAGTCCGAGACCATGGGGGATAAATTCTAGAGGGGGAGAGAGATCCTTCACGAGGAGGTGTAAGAGACAAGTGAGAGGAGGGGCTCCTTTTATAGGAGGAGGGGGGGGGGGACCCAAGGGGGTGGCCGCCGGCCATGGGGGCTTCCCCCTCCCCTCCTTCATTCATGTGGGTGGACACTCCACTCACAAAATGGCCCTTCAATTTTCTCCACTCAAAAATCCACTCAAATTCCCATTAAATTTCCACCAAATTTAATGCAAACTCTCATTAAATAAAACTCTTTTATTTTATTCAGAATTTTGTCAATTACTTTAATGACAAACATTCACAAATAACCCCTTGCTATAATCCATTTCACATGCATAACCTCTTTATGCAATTTCACCTGAAAACCTGTTTCGGTATCTAGTGAAATAAATTCATGCGCTTGTTTATTCTTTCGGCATGAAACATTTGCTCCAACTGGATGCCAGTGTCCCTTAAGTGTGTCACCCTACGGTTCGCGAATAATGCGGACATGATCGAGACCCTTCTCCGATCAATAATCGAAGCGGACACGAGATCCATCGACTCCCACACATTCAACGATGACTTTTCCGTGATCGTCAACCTTTACGCTTGTATCTTAATCCCTTTGTTTTACGATATATTACATGTCCGAGATTCAATCATCGGTATCTCCATACCTAGTTTGATCTAAATTCTTGACATGCACTCTTTTCTCGTTCCTGTGATATAACATTCTAGTGATCAAATCACTTGCTTGCAAGCTAACCAATGTGATATCACCGAGAGGGCCCAGAGCATATCTATCCGTCATCGGGATGAACAAATTCCACTCTTGATCCATGATTCTCAACATAACACTTTAGTAGCTTTGAAGCCATCTTTATAATCACCCAGTTACGGAGTGACGTTTGATGTCAACAAGAAACTCTTCCGGTGTTAGTGATTGGCATGATCTCATGGTCTAAGGATTAGGATTACTTTGTAGTTTGTTTATAGCAATATAAACTCAATGAATTTGATCGTAATGCTATACTTCGGATGAATGTTCATCACACCATTACACTAATGTTGTGATCTCGTTATTAACAACATCCAATGTCTATGATCAGGAAACCTTGATCATCTTGTTAATCAACGAACTAGTTTATGAGAGAGGCATAACTAGGAACTTTCTGTTTGTTTATTAAACACACATGTATTAACGTTTCCGTATTAATACAATTATAGCATGCAAAATAAACATCTATCATACACTTGGAATACACATAATAAACATTTTATTATTGCCTCTCAGGCATATTCCCTTCAGTAACTGGGTGGCTATAAAGGTGGCATTGAGTGTTCGGAAAGTATGGGTTGAGACACATGGATCAAGAGTGGGATTTGTCCATCCATATGACGGATAGATATACTCTGGGCCCTCTCAGTGGAATGTCATCCAATTAGCTTGCAAGCATGTGACTGGCTCACAAGGGATCACATATCACGGGAACGAGAAAAGAGTACTTATCGGTAACGAGGTTGAACTAGGTATGCAGAGATACCGACGATCAAAACCTCGGATAAGTAAACTATCATGAGACAAAGGGAAATTGGTATCGTATGTAAGTGGTTCATTCGATCGCAAAGTAATCGTAGAAATATGTGGGAGCCATATGAATTTCCAGATTCCTCTATTGGTTATTGATCGGAGAAGTGTCTCAATCATGTCCGCATAATTCACAAACCGTAGGGAGACACACTAAAGGATTCGATGTTGTTGAGTAGTTATGGAATGATGAGTAAGAGACTGAATGTTGTTCGGAGTCTCGGATAGGATCTAGGATATCACGAGGATATTCGGAATGGTCCGGAGAATAAGATTCATATAAGGAAAGTCCTGTTTCGGAGTTGGGGAATGATTCCGGTGTTTTCATCGGGAATGTTCTAGAAGGTTCCGGAAGGTCCGGCACTTCGGAGGGGAAGGGTACATGAATGTGTCATGACAATGTGGAATGGTTGCATCATGTACTTGGTATCATGGCTGGGAAAAATAAAGGGAGAAATCAAATCCTAGTTTGAAAAGTCAAACGCCAATTTGAAAAGTCAAACAGCAAGTTTGCTTGGTGGAGGGAGAGTAGGAAACCTACTTTGGGAGGAAGTCCTCCTCCCTCCACCCGCTGGCCAAGGAGGCCGAGTTGGGGGAGGACTCCCTCCTCCCAACTGGCGCCCTCCCACCTATAAAAGAAGGGGCAGGGACCCCTCTTCCCTACACCCAACACCACCCAAACCCTAGCCCTAGTCGCCGGCCTCCTGCAAGTCGCCACCGCCCCTAGGGTTTCTCCTAGCCGCCGACTTGGGGCTTCCCCAAGCCCTAGCCGTCGTCCAAGCTCTTCCCCTTGGTGCCCTCTAAACCCTAGATCGCCAAGGCCTCTCTCATAGTCCACCATACTCGCTCGGGCTTAAGGCGAAGCCCTACGAGATCTCCCCTCTACTTCCGGTACCACGCCATCGTGCTGCCGGAATCGCGAGGAGAGTGCTACAACCTCCGCTGCCTGCTGGAACAAGGTAGAGGAAGGTCTTCATCGAGTACCGAACGTGTGACCGACTGCGGAAGCACTGCCGGAACACAGCGCTGCAAGGATCGTCTACACGATCTTGAGATCGGCAAGAGTACGACTACATCACCCACGAGAATCTGCTCTCGTTAACCGCTTTGGAATCTTCGAGGTGAGTTCCTCTACCGACTCGTTGGTACAATCTAGTAGATAGATCTTGGCTTGTTTGTTTGCATGCGGTAGAAATTTTTTGTTTTCCATGCTACGAACCCCTACATGGCTTGCACGAACTTGCGCTTGATCCACTTGTCATCCAGATCCTTTCTCCCATGATCAAGCATCGTAATCAAAAGATTTGTGACCCTTCGATAGAGATCTTCGAGAGTCTCATCTTCCTTGCCAACAAATGCATCAGCTTCATAGTGCATTTCTTCATACTTGGAGATTTGAATGCTTTTGTTACCAAGATAGACCCGTTCAAGAGAACTCCAAGCTTCCTTGGTGGTCTTGTAGGGATGAATGCCAGTGCTCACGAGTCAAGGCATCTTGGAGAATGGTCATGGTGGTGGCATTGCATTAATTGTTTATCGCCTTGGTGGGTGTCATGTTGAAGGGGTTGCAAGGGTTGAATCCATACTCCACAACCTTCCAAATATGAATACTTGAGCTTTTGATGTGAGAACTCATTAGATATTACCAATTGGTGAAATTATATTCATCAAGCTTAGCGGTGGACCATGATGGTTCATATGATGCATAGGCAGGGGAGTAGATTGATAGCTAGATGGTGGGGGTACATTTCCCATAGGTTTCCCTTGTCCCTTGTTGCCTTCTGTACCAGTGTTAGACTCCTTGGGAGGATCTTCCAACGATTTCGTATTTGTTGATTGAGTATCAACGGTTTTGGCAATGGGTACATCCTTTTTTGCCAAGGTAAAACTCAAACATGGCTTTGATCTCTTGCCAAATGATACGTCCAAAACGTATCTACTTTCTCGAACACTTTGCTATTGTTTTTCCTCTATACTTGTGTGATTTGGATACAACTAACACAGACTGACGCTGTTTTCAGCAGAATTACCTTGGTGCCTTGTTTTTGTGCAGAAAATGAACTATCAGAAAAAATCCCGGAAAATATGCCAAAAACTATTTCTCACCAGAAGATCCATGGATCCAGAAGGGGAGACAGAGAGGAGGCCTGGGGCGCCAGACCCACCCCAGGCGCGGGCCCACCTGACCCCGTGCCTGGAGGGGGTTTGGCCACCCCAGGCATCTCCTCGGCCTCCCTCTGCACCTATAAGTTGCCTTCTGACCTAAAAACTTAGGGGGGGGGTCGATAGCTATCCAGGAAGAGTTCCGCTCCACCGCCGCCACCAAAAAGCAAGATTCGGATCTAGAAACTCCGTTCTGGCACCCTGCCGGGACGGGGAATTTGGAGAGGATCATCGCCATCGTCATCACCAACGCATCTCCATCAACCACCGATGTTTCCCTCATCCATGAGTGAGTAATGCCCCGCGGTAGGCTTGGGGATGGTAGGGATTGGATGAGTTCTATCATGTAATCGAATAAGATCTGTTAGGGCATAGTGCCTAGTATCTCTATTAGTGCTATTTGACTTTGTTGCAACTTGTTGTGCTTAATGCTTGTCACTAGGGCCCGAGTGCCATGATCTCAGATCTAAACTTATTATTGAATCATTATGATAGTATTGTTTGTGATATTATCTGCAAGTTGTGTACACATATTATTGTCCGGATCCAAAGACCCCAAAGTGACAATAATTGGGACAACCGGAGGGGATGGCTATGGTGTGAGGATCACATGTGTTCACGGAGTGTTAATTGCCAGTAGTTCCCTAGAGGCCCCGCTGCCACGGGTTGGCTGGACAGAAGATGTTGTGCAAGTTCTCATTGCGAGCACGTATGACTATATTTGGAGCACATGCCTAGGATTGTTTAGTACTTGGATGCTTGTTATTATTTATCTGCAATGCCCTAGGTATTGAAATTACATGTTTAGACTCGTCCATGCAACACACGTCCATCCATCCCTATGCCTACCGCACTCGGATCCTACTATTACCGTTACTATTACTATTGCTCCTGTTTCACTGTTGCTGTTGTTGTTGCTGTTGCTTTGCTGTTGCTACTACAAATTATTGCTACTGATAAACTTCTGTGAGCAAGAACTATTTCCAGGTGCAGCTGAACTGACAACTCAGTTGTTAAGGCTTGCAAGTATTCTTTGGCTCCCCTTGTGTCGAATCAATAAATTGGGTAATACTACCCGCGAAGACTGTTGCAATCCCCTCTACTTGTGGGTCATCAAGATTATTTTCTGGCACCGTTGTCGGGGAACATAGCTTTATTTGTAAGTTCACTTGGATATATTATTGTTCACTGCTACTCCTTTCATCATGGGGAAGTCTCGTGATGGAAAGTTCCCTATTTTACCATCCACTACAAGAAGAGGTACAGTCCTAAACACCTCTGCTGCTCTTGTTTCACCATTTGTTATAAGTAAGCTTGTCACACCACCACCACATACTCATGCTACACACACTGCTACTACTGCTGAGTCTGAAACTGCTTTTGATACTCATGATGTTACTTCTATTGTGCTTGATGTGAGTGGTTCATTAGGTCCTTTTCTAGATGCTACTATGGCTAGTCTAGGAAATACCAAAACTCCTAGTGAAGACACTGTTACACCTGTTAGCTCACCTGAGGATAGTGAGAATTATGATATTAATGATGGTTACATTGAGTTTACTGATGATTTTGTTGAAGAGTGCCGAAACACACATGGTACAAGTGCTATGAAGAGTCTCCTTGCTAGACGTACTATTATGCCTAAGATGTCCTCTGATCCTAAGTTTGCCACTTGTCCCATAGATATTAAAGATGAAGATTATGATTTCTCTCTTGATTTATCTTATTTATATATTGTTGAGAAAGAACCTTTTTGTGCTACTGAAAATGAGAGTGTTGTGGCTCATATGAATGAGCTTTCTACTATGAGTGCTTTATTCTCTGATGATTTTAAGATGCGTAAGTACTTTGTTGCTAAGATCTTTCCTTTTTCACTAAAAGGAGAAGCTAGGGATTGGTTTAATAGATTACCTCCTGGTTCCATTGATAGCCCCGATTGCTTGATTGCTTCTTTCTTCCATAAATATTTTCCTCCTAGTGCTAGACATGCTGCTTTGTAGAGACTTTTTAATTTTAAACAGGGAGAAGAAGAGAAATTTCCTGAGTCATGGAAAAGATTCTGTGCCTTGATTCATGCACATCCTGGATGTCCATTACCTAAGAATGAGCTTCTAGATATTTATTATAATGGACTAACTGATGATTTTAGGACCTACCTAGATAGCTTTGCTGATTGTGTTTTTAGGAAAAGGACTCCCACAGATGCTGAAGAATTAATGACTAAGATAAGCACGAATTATGATGATTGGACTTCAACTGAGCTGAATCCACCTGAGCCTATTACTCCTGAACCAGTTATTCCTGAACCAGTTCCAACACCAACAACAAAGAGAGGGGAGTTATTGCATTAAATGATGAAGTGATGAAGGAAGCTAAGAAGTGTCTAAAGGAGAAAGGTATTAGAGCTGAAGATGTGAAGAATCTACCTCCTATAGAAGAATTATGTAAGCCAATTTCCCACTCATCCACTATTGAGTTACACTCTCTCCAACACTTTGATTAAGGTGATATTCCTTATGGTAAGCCTCCTGATTAATGTTTAGAGGAACTTGACACATTTATTGTTAAACAAAGGTATTTTAATAAACAAGTTCAGAATCATTTATTGGAAAACTCTAGAGCTATCCATGAGTTGAAAGATATTGTGGAAAGAACTTCTAATGATATTAAAATGCTTTGTAAACACTTTCAAATGGTTCAAACCCAACTTGATCAACTTGATAAGGTGTAAAAGGATATGCTAGTTAATGCTTCAGGAGATAAACATGCTTATGGAATTAGAACTAAGAGTGGTATAGCTACTCAAGATCCTTTATATCCTGAAGGACACCCTAAAAGAATAGAGTAGGATTCCCAACAAGGTGAAGATAGTGGTAGTCCTCGTAAGAGAAAGAAAAAGAAACATAAGAGAGTTGAGAAACCACTTGAACCTGCTGTAGATCCTAATAGTATATCTGTCTCTGATGCTGAAACTGAGAGTGGTAATAATAATGATGAGTCTCCTGATAATGAGGAAGGTGAGGAAGAACCCGAGAAGCACACTAAGAACACTAGGTACACCAAGTAAGATTTTATTGCTAATAAACATGGTAAAGAGAGAGAACCTTGGGTGCAGAAAACTATGCCTTTTCCAGGTAAGAAACACAAGTCAAAGGAGGAAGAACACTACAACAAGTTTTGTGAGTGGATGAAACCTTTATTCTTGCAAATTCCTTTGACTGATGCTATTAAGTTGCCTCCTTATTCAAAGTATATGAAGGATATTGTCTCTAATAAAAGGAAGATTCCTAATGAGGAGATTTCTACTTTGCTTGCTAATTACTCCTTCAATGATAAGGTTCCAAAGAAACTTGGCGATCCAGGTATACCAACTATTCCTTGCTCCATTAAGAATAATTATGTTAGAACTGCTTTATGTGATTTGGGAGCTGGAGTTAGTGTTATGCCTTTTTCTCTCTATAAGAGACTCCAGCTAGAAAAGTTGATACCAAGTGATATATCTTTGCAAATGGCTGATAAGTCAACTACTATTCCTGTTGGTATATGTGAGGATGTTTCTGTTTAAGTTGCTCATAATTGCATGGCCTTAACTGATTTTTTTGTGCTTGAAATGCCTGAAGATGATAATATGTCTATTATTCTTGGGAGACCTTTTCTTAATACTGCAGGTGTTGTCATCAATTGAAATCAAGGAAAAGTAACATTCAATATTAATGACAAAGAGCACACTGTTTATTTCCCCAAGAAGGTTGTTAAGAGCTATTGCCTGAATTCTATTGAAAATATTGAAGGCATCAAGGTTGGAGAAATTTATTGTCCCATTCCACAAGAAAATTTTGAAACTATTATGATTGGGACAATTGCTATCAAGTATGAGGTAACATAATCACCTTGTGTAATGCAAAGTTTTGTATCATATAAGATTGTTTTGGTAACAAGACTTGATCAACCTTGTTAACAAAAGGATTTTAATGAACAAAATAATGTTT
Source organism: Avena insularis (assembly GCA_023614405.1). Lineage (NCBI taxonomy): Eukaryota > Viridiplantae > Streptophyta > Magnoliopsida > Poales > Poaceae > Avena > Avena insularis. The sequence goes on along the minus strand of CM042697.1, from coordinate 59,975,015 downwards.
CCACTATGGTTATACTTGCTTTCTTTTTCCTTTCTCCTTCCTTGTCTTTGCTTTAGCTTTAGTTTTGCTAGTTGTTTGCTTGTTTGAGTTTCTTAGAGCTCATGTAGTTTAGCTTTGGTTTTCTTTTGCTTCTTCTGAAAAAACTGTTTCTGCGAGAAAATAAATTTTCATACCGTGAAAATTGGCCAAAAATAAAGTTTCCCAATAAAATCCGAGAAAATTGAAAATAAATTTTTCCTCGAAAAAAGGGGCTGAGAGGCACCAGAAATGACCCAGGGGGCCACCCCTGGCCACCACACCCATGGTAGGTGCGGCCTACCAGGGGGTGGCGCCTAGGGGGTTTGGCCCACCTGGGCCCCTCTAGGCTGCCTCCTCAAAGCCACCTTATTTCTCTCTCCCAAAAAACACCAGAAAACTTGCTCAAGCTCGAGTTCTTGCTGTTCTTGCTCGCGATTTTCGATCTCCTTGTTCAGCCCATCTCAAGTGCTGATTTTTGGAGGGATTGCTCCTTGGTATGTGCCTCCTCCACTTGTCCAATTAGATTTGTGATTGGTAGATTGTATCTTGAGTATTTTGCTGCTATAGGTGACAGGTTGTTTGAGCTTGCTTGCTTGTTCTATGCTTAGAAACTTTGTTTTGATGCATGTGTAGTCCTCTAGCAAGTTCCTATAGTAGTTGCTCATCATTTATCAACTTAGAAATCACTTGGTTTGATGGTTGTTTAAAAATTTCAGAATAGGGAAGTCATGGACCACCACACCTTTGGTGACATTTTTGAGAGTGATGCACCTAGAAGGGCAAGGCTTCCAAGGTCATCTACCCGTTCTAGACCCTCATACAATGAGGATCTCATCACTCCGCGATTTGGTGACAAGGGAGATGAAGGGGATGCGCACCCCTCCACCTTTCCTTGCCAAGCTTTCTCGCGAGCTGCTGGGATTCTTAACGATTTCATGACTTTGATCAAGAGGGCTGGTCTAACAAGTTTCATGCAGGATGAGAGTGCACAATATGCTTTGCTTACTAAAACATTTGTGGAGAGTTTCTCCTTTACTAATAGTATGTTCAATCCTTCTGTGTATTTCAGACTTTATGGCAGGGCTCATTCTATGACATTGAAGAAATTTTGCAAGGCCCTAGGACTTGGTACAACTAGGCCATCAAAGAAGATTACAGCTCTACCTACTGATCTGTTAGAGCTTTACCGAGGAATAACCAATGATGATGACCGTAGAGATCAGCGAGGGAAGATAAAGAACATCCAACTTCCAGCCATCAGGTATTTTGCCTACTATCTTACCACCAGTTTTCTTGGTAGGGAGAACACTAGTAATATTTCAAACTATCAATTGGCCTTCTTAGCTGCTGCGCTCTATGGTGAGGATAAGTATAATGTTGGTTCTCACATTGCTCGTCGTCTAACTGCTAAGGGACCCATTTATGGGGGAATTATTGCTACTCGTGTTGTTGCTGCCTTGAGCATTGCTGTTGATCCACATGATATAGTTTTGGCTCCTCATAGGCTTGATCTTGCTTCCATGAAGGCGCACCACTTTGTCACCACTAGCTCTACTCTTGAGAACTTGGTTTATAGAATGCTGTTTACTGACGGGGAAGAGAGAGAGATCCCTCTACCCCAAACTACTTTGTTTAGTATTTCTCAGGGACCTTGGTCACGTACGAAGGTGGAGATGGATGACAAGTTGCGCCCTCTCAACTTCCACGGACACTATCAGGAGGAAGCACCCTCATATGACCCCGCGTTACACTATACAGGGGAGGCCTCAATCTCGTACCAGGACGAAGGAGTTTCCTCGACATACTATGGATGTGCATCTACTTGGGAACCATGGGATTGAGCCCCCACTTAGGCCAAAAGCCTAAGCTTGGGGGGAGGTATACCGACACCACACACTCATATATATATATCATGTTCGGTCGGTTCTTTGTATATCCATTGTTTTCGCTTTCTTTTTGGTTTTTGTTGCTTCTTTCTAAAAATCGAAAAATACCAAAAATATTTTCATTGTTTCTCTTGGTTTGTTTCTTTGTTTCTTTGCTTTATTTTGCCTTAAAAGAAAAATCCAAAAAAGATTTTGCTTTGTTTGGTTTGCTTTGTTTTTGTTTGGTTTTTCTTTGTTTGCTTGCTTCTAAAAAATCGAAAACACCAAAAATATTTGTTCTTCTTCTTTGGTTTTGTGAGTTCTTTGCAGGGTTCAGCCGTCCTCAGTGGATTTTGGTTTCATGTTAATTATTCAAGTCACACAAGTGAAGGGAAATAATGAAGATTAAGACAACTCGAGGTGTGGTAAGAGGCTGGTAACGAACTCTATTTGTTTCATTTTTTGTAAATATACTCATCATTGTGAGCATGCTTAGCCTGTTTGTGTAAGGTGTATGTCATTATGGATGCTTAGTAGTTCTTGCTTGTCTATGATTAGCTCCAGCTCGCTAATAGTTTGTAGCATGTCATATGAATGTTTGCTTGCATTGTTTTATTCATACTTTGGTATGATATTGTGGGATCCTCCTCTAATTGTTCATGTGAATCTACTTGGCACATGCTCACGCATGCATATGACTAATCAATAATCAGTAAGCCTTGATGATTTATTTTGCCTCAGAGTTGTTGTATCACTTTCATGCCATAGTTATTCCTGTTTCGTTGCAAGCATAATTATGACAGTTATTGCTCTCTCATTTGTCGCTCCCTCTCTATTGCTAGCCTTCACTTGCACTGAGTACATGCTCTACCTGTGCTTCCAACTCCCCAAAACCAATATTGCCAGCTGTGTCCACCATACCTACCTATTAGCATCGTTTGCTATTTCAGTGCATATTCCATATGTCGTGTGTTCTTCCAAAATAAAATGTTTGTCTGTTTGAGAAAGTTAGTTTGTAAAGCTCTCACGAACTTAATGGCACACTTTATTCCTTACGCTTAATAATCCCGAACCATTGTGACTAGTCCATGAAAGTTATATGCTTGCTAATTATATACTGGGAGTTAGCAGAACCGTGCTGTCACGGGGAACGCTTTCAACACTTTTTGGATATCTCATCCAGTTGATTCCTTGCTCTTTTGTTTACGGATGTCGACGATGTGAAATAAAAGGGGAAGTTGTTAGTTCATGGAGTTTATACACTGTATTAGAGAAATGCCTGGGCCGCTAGCCTAAGCCATGCCTAATCATGGTGGAAACTTGCAGCATCACTATAATGAGCATCTATGAAGCATCCTCACTAAAAAGCTATGCATATGGTAAATAAAAAGATTTCTGAGATGCTCATTGTGTGTTTGCCTTGTAATTTTGGTTATGGGAAAGCTCCTGTACCATGTGCAAGGATTACCCGTTGGCGGTTCTCGATGATATGCATGTATTTACAATGACAAGAACTTTCAGGTGACCAAAGTTGAGTAGCATGCGGAGCGACCCTCGTACTCAAGGGACTTGGGATTTCCAGTCTATGGTCTGTCAAGCATATGATTCAGAGTGGACCTCACTTTCACCTTAACCACATGAAGATGCCTATGATAGGGGCAATGAGAACTCAAAGCTAATGAGTACCTTCCTTTCAGCATTTGGAATCCTTTCAAACTGCACAAAACCGTTTTCACAACCTTGTTGAGTCACCACTTATTCTATGAGCACTTTATTGAGAGCATAGTTGTCATTCTTGTGTTTGTTCCAAAACTTGGTTAACTATGTTATGACTTTGATGCTTGTATCTCTGATATCTTTATCTCTAGTCTTCATGTGAACTTCAGAGGTGCCTTGGCATTTATATTGTGCTATTCAAACAAAGGCAAGCGAGATACCACTCTATCATACCTTATTATGAGCATTACAATGTTGCTTATGTTTATGTTTCATGCTACTTATTATTATTGAGTTAGTTTCTCTTCATAGCTTTCAATGACTATTGAGTAGACTTAGTTACATACTCCTTATTATGAATTGTCTAAGCATCTACTCTTATGCTGAGAATATTTACATCATATGAAGCAAAGTGTTCGTGAAAGTTATTTTATCGCACTCAGTTTTCAATTGAATTGCTTGAGGACAAGCAAAAAGCTAAGCTTGGGGGAGTTGATACGTCCAAAACGTATCTACTTTCTCAAACACTTTGCTATTGCTTTTCCTCTATACTTGTGTGATTTGGATACAACTAACATGGACTGACGCTGTTTTTAGCAGAATTACCTTGGTGTCTTGTTTTTGTGCAGAAAATGAACTATCAGGAAAAATCCCGGAAAATATGCCAAAAACTATTTCTCACCAGAAGATCCACGGAGCCAGAAGGGGAGATAGAGAGGAGGCATGGGGGGCCGAGACCCACCCTAGGCGCGGGGCCACCTGACCCCGCGCCTAGAGGGGGTTTGGCCATCCCAGGCAGCTCCTCGGCCTCCCTCCGTGCCTATAAGTTGCCTTCTGACCTAAAAACATCAGGGGGGTTCGATAGTTTTCCAAAAAGAGTTCCGCTCCGCCGCCGCCACCAGAAACCAAGATTCGGATCCAGAAACTCTGTTCTGGCACCCTGCCGGGACGGGGAATTTGGAGAGGATCATCGCCATCATCATCACCACTGCATCTCCATCAACCACCAATGTTTCTCTCATCCATGAGTGAGTAATCCCCCGCTGTAGGCTTGGGGATGGTAGGGATTGGATGATTTCTATCATGTAATCGAATAAGATCTATTAGAGCATAGTGCCTAGTATCTCTATTAGTGCTATTTGACTTTGTTGCAACTTGTTGTGCTTAATGCTTGTCACTAGGGCCCGAGTGCCATGATCTCAGATCTGAACTTATTATGGAATCATTATGATAGTATTGTTTGTTATCTTATCTGCAAGTTGTGTACACATATCATTGTCCGGATCCAAAGGCCCCAAAGTGACAATAATTGGAACAACCGGAGGGGATGGCTATGGTGTGAGTATCACATGTGTTCATGGAGATGCTTTGCTCTAGTGATCTATTAAAAGGAGCACCTTAATTTTCAGTAGTTCCCTAGAGGCCCCGCTGCCACGGGTTGGCTGGAAAGAAGATGTTGTGCAAGTTCTCATTGCGAGCACGTATGACTATATTTGGAGTACATGCATAGGATTGTTTAGTACTTGGATGCTTGTTATTATTTATCTGAAATTCCCTAGGTCTTGAAGTTACATGTTCAGACTCGTCCATGCAACGCCCGTCCATCCATCCCTATGCCTACCGCACTCGAATCCTACTATTACCGTTACTATTACTATTGCTCCTGTTTCACTGTTGCTGTTGCTTTGCTGTTGCTACTGATATACTTTTGTGAGCAAGAACTATTTCTAGGTGCAGCTGAACTGACAACTCAGTTGTTAAGGCTTGCAAGTATTCTTTGGCTCCCCTTGTGTCAAACCAATAAATTGGGTAATGCTACCCGCGAATACTGTTGTGATCCCCTATACTTGTGGGTCATCACCAAACCTTATCCATAGATTCTACAAGTTATTTCCTAGATACGGGAACCTCATCATAAGGATTTTCACCTTCCTTAATCAAGTCAATCATACTCTCTGGGGCGGTTAAGCGATTAGAGGGGGTGAATAGGCATTACTCAGTTTTAGCTTCTTTTCATATTAAGGCTTGACACAAAGTAAGTTCTGTAGATATGCAACTAGGTGTGAGAACATATATGACAAGCAAGCATGCAACAACAATAATAGAGAGTAAAGGATAGAAATAACCGAGAGTATACACGAAGATGTTTTCCCGAAGTTCCTTCCTTTTGAGGGGAAGTATGTCTCTGTTGGAGGGGTGAGCGGTACTAAGACCACCAACGCCACAAAGCTCACCCTATTCTCCCGCGCACCTACCTCAAGTCAAGCACACAATCCACTATGCGTTGGCCTTGAAGGCGATTAACGAAACCTTTACAACTCGTTGGGGCACTTCTCCACAACTAAATTGGAGGCTCTCAACTCGACCACAAGCTCTTACACAGATGAGCTTGCACATGACTTATTCTTCGGATAGGGTTTCTCAACCTAAGAGTAATAAGTAACTCAATGCAAAGTGGGGGATTTGAGTCCCTTCGGTGGAAGTGTAGATCTAGGTCTTCTCCCTTGATTACCAAAAGGGCATCAAGTTCTATTGGCTAGGAAAGGAGATCTTGGTGATTTGGAGCTCAACAGCAATGGTGGAGAGAGAGTGAAAGTCGCATTCTGAGTTGGAGGTAGAATATAGGTATTTATATGGGCTCCCAGAAATTAGCCGATGGAGTCCACTTACACCGGAGTCTCCAGGGTTCGCACCCCACGAGTCTCCGGGAAGTCTCCGATTTGCGAAAATTCGCTTCTATAAACCACGCCGGAGACTGAGCCGGATACTAGGAGCCAGAGTCTCCATGCCTCGGACCTCAGAGTCTATGGGGTAGTCTCCGGCGTATAGGTATGTAGCTTCTGTAAGCCAGGACGGAAACTAGACCGGATACCACACACCAGAGTCTCCGTGGTGCGCACCCTGGAGTCTCCGGACTCACGACACCTGGATCAATTTCCTGGGAGGTTTCCACTGCTGCAAAAGTAGGAAGGCTCGAAGGGATTATTTGGGCTATGAAAGGGGACAAAAAACCACACACCTTCCATCGAGTAACCCTCCTGATAGTTCGAGATCCCTAATAAACTAGTAAATTAAGCTAAGGAATCCTTAAACTAACCTTCAATGATCTTTTCTCCTTTTTGAGGGGTCAATCAATGTCTTGTGCTTTTCACCATATTTAACTAAAAACAAGCTTAGCACACGGTTAGAAAATACTTATGTTGACAACAAGCACCAAAACACAATTAGAGAGGGAAACTCCCTTTCACCTGGGTTCCAACAACAGCTACAAATTACTCTCAAAACTCTGCTGTTAGCGCGGATGCTGGACTCTGATTGGAGATGCTGCCACATGCAAGACAAGAATACTCATAATTCGTTGTTCTCCTCACACGCAGAGGCTGCGCACTGGTGATTAATCGAGCACATAGATAAATTTTTCAGTACATATCAATTCAAACTTTTTTACGAGAAGAATCTGAGTCTATTATACAGAAGTCCACAAGAAGTAAAAAAAGCAATCGAAACATAATAAAAGTTACATCGAGGTCCTTGTGCCACCTAGCAACTACTACCACCGCTAGAGCAAGCCATCAATGCGCCGATGTTGCTGCACCCCTGCCATAGTCGTCTTGACGTTGTTGATGATAGTCGAAAAGTTTTTGTTCACGTGCCTCTCAGCACCAACATCCTAGAGCTAAAGTCATCGCTATTGAACCCTTCAATTGATCCAAATCTTATAACATCAAACTTGTAACACATGTAGACTTAATGAGATCCAACACTCCAAGGGAGACTAGGAGATTACCCACCCGCCTGAACACGATTGGAGAGACCACCGCCGATAAGGTGGGTAAGGAGACACATCTACCTTATTATGTCACACACAACACTATCATAGACACCATAACGTTGATGTCAGTTGACTAAACTCTTACTTTAGGGATTTTACTATAATGTTGACCGTCCCCACCGCCTGCCCTAGTAGAAAACAGAGGATGCATGGCCTAGTCGATTCCCAGTCAAAGATGGAGGAGATGGAGCAGATAGCGGTTGTGGTGTTGGAACCCTAAATCACTGCCTTCTTCTTTCATGAGAGGAAAACGATAGGGATACTATATATTTAATTTAAATATGACTATAACTTTGAAGGAAATACTTTCTACAAGTTAAGATTTTTTATTATTCAACACACACATAGGGAGCAGGTCTCATCGTGTCACCCATTCTTTTGAACCTATAAGCCATGCCATTGCAGCAAAAATAAATATCTAACACTCCCATAGAAAATCTGCACTTCCAAATAATTTCTTCGCCTGGAGATGCCACCGTCACCACCACCGGCGCGCCGGTGGATGCCAGGGAGACGGTGTCATGGTCCTCTTCGTCTTGTTCATCGTCGTCCGGCGGGCCGACGCGCTCCTCGCTTTCCTCCTCACATGCCTCCCTACCTTGCCTCAAAGCGTGAGGAGAAGGAGGAGTTTGCCACGCCGACATGAAAGTGCAACCCCTCTCACGGCTTTGTGATCCGTGAGCCGCGGCAACCGTCACCGCCTCGCCACGGGAGCAGGGGCATGCGCTGGCTCAAGCGGGAGGAGAAGTAAGAGGCGGAGTCGCAACTAGAAGCAGTGTACCTCCGCCAACAGAGCCTGCTTCAGAGCCCAAATGACCCCGACGACCTCCTAGGATGAAGAAGGGCCATGATGGAGTCGATTAACGACCACAACGCATGGGAAGCGCGCGTCACCCTCTATCGCGATTGAGTAGTCGATCCGCAATGCAGGACGACCTCACGAACGATGGCAGCGTTGGCTGCAATGTGGCGCGTCAAGGACGAGCCAGAGGAGGAGAGCGGGACGACGGTGATACCTACTTCCAGTACTACTACCGTGGCGGCTGTGGATCTCGAGCTCCGATGGATCTTACTTCACCTTCTACTTTGGAACCCCGGGTGGTACACAAGAAATAAAAGGCAGTGCATATGATTTCCAGAAGCTTTTCTCAAAGAAATGGAACCACACACAATCTGTCAAGTGAATAAACAGAAATCTCCGTGATATTTTTTCGAAAAAAATCACTGCTAGTACTATTCACCGTTTTCTATGCTGTCCAACCAGCCTTTGGCAATATAGCGGTGAGCCTCCTCTGTGAAGTGCCCATCCCAAAACAAATAGGAAGACGGGTCATCGCACACCGTCGCGCCGGGCATGCCACAACCAGCGGTTATGTTGAAGTTATACTTTCCACCTCCACCACAGCAACACCTCAGAACATCTCGGGTCAGTCCTACAAAAATTGCCCAAACCGCTTTATGTGAGGATAAAATATGCCATTTAATTTCCACCGCTGCTAGAACGAACAAAATGGCAAGCGATGGACGAGGAGATCGATCAATAATCAGTGTGTGTGTGTGTGATGCTACTAACCAAATTTTTCAGGAGACTCCACCATCTCGATGACCGGGGTGAAGAAATCGGCGTAGATGATCACAACGTTCGGGTGGTTTCTCCGGACGTTCTCGAGGGAGTCCTGCAGCAGGGAGTTGTGGTGCACGGCTATCTCGTTGAGACCTTTCAGGCACCCGGTGCGAGGCTCGTAGCCCGCCGGGTCGGCGCTGGGGAAGAAAAACAAGTTCGGCGGCGTGCATCCCAGTGGCGGGATCCCGGGCACGACCACGGTCTTCGCCCCCTGCCTGATTACTGCCTGTTCATCGGTTCAGAGGCTAGCAAGTTCAGAGTTTGGGCTGATAGATTGGGCACGATTACTGTAAATGGCATGTCTGCAAATAGCGGATGTCTCCACGACTTGGCTAATCATTTGTTTTTTACTGATTGTGTGAGAAATTATAAGTTGGATTTTCTGGATATGTAGACGTGATTTCTTTCAAAATCTACTCAATCGTCTTTCTGATGGAGTGGATTTTATGTGGATTTCACATCTGCCTCGTGATAGATTCGGGAGAATCCTATTAGGTGTCAGAGATTAGACTATAAAAAGTCTTAGCCAGCTCGGTTGAAGATTTTTACATCAAATTTCATATATGTAACAAGACCAATGATTTCACATGGTCTCTAGTCACTGTTTATGAGGCTGTTTAGAATGTTTATAAACCTTATTTTTTACGCGAGTTAGTTAATATGGCGAAAGAAAATACTTATCCTATCCTTATAGACGATGATTTCAATTTGCTAAGATTTTCTCACGAGAAAACCGAGGGCGTTTCGATGAACATTGGTCTTTTTTGTTTAATGTTGTTATTGATAGCTTAGACTTAAGAGAAGTAATTATGTTAGGAACATAGTTTACTTGCGCTAACAGTATTTCAGAGCCGACATACGAGAAACTAGATAGAATACTTATGGATACCGAGTGGAAGAGAAGTTCCCTATGATAATTTTTTGTGCTATAGAGTGTATTAAAAGTTTGTGGGATCACGCTCCATTACTTTTATCTTTTGGGTTGCTATCACGAAAATCTAAGCATGAGTTTAAATTTGATTGGTTTGTTGCTTCGTGATGGCGGCCATGCGATGGTGAAGGCCATTTGGGAAAAACATGTATGTGGTCAAATGCTTATATAACGATGGAATAATAAAATACGTGCTATGCACAAGTCCGATCGAGGTTGGGCTGGGAATACGGCTAGAATCCTAAAAAAATACGTTTTTCATCTATCATTAATGACTTAGAGGCTTCTGTGAAAGTAGGGTCTTTATCTGCACAAGAAATTAAGCTAAAAAGCCAATGAAATGCATAGATTGCGCGACTTCTGTGTGAGGAGGAACCCAAGTGGTATCAACACTCTAAAACGAAATTCATTCTTGAGGGAAATGCGAATACAAGATACTTTCGTGTTGTGGCCAATGGAAAGCACTGGAAGAAATTTATTCACACTCTGATACATGACGAGGGTACGATTGAGACAACTTAAGTCTTATATTACAAGTTATTATAAATGCTTGTTTATGACACCTCCAGAAAATACGTTCTCTATGGACGAGTCCCAAACCACGGATATTTCTCAAAATTCTGTTGAGGAAAAATAATTATCTAACCGCTCCATATGCTAAGGAGAAGGTTAAGAAAGCCTCTTTTTCAAATGGAACATAACAAAATGCTTGATCCTGATGGCAGGATCTGATAAACTTGTTTGGATTTTTGCAGGTTGGTCAACTTGACCTTTTTAGACTAAATTTTGGGAACACTATTTTAGTACCCAAGGTTAACAACGCAGAACAAATACAACAGTATCATTCAATAAGTCTCCTTAACATTAGCTTTAAAATATTCACAAAAGTTGCCATAATTAGACTAAATTAAGTGGCTAACAATGTTGTTCGTCCATCTGAAACTGCATTTATGCAAGAAAGAAACATTCTAGATAGTGTAGTAATTATGCATGAAACAATTCAAGAACTACACTCCAAGAAATTAAATGGAGTTTTGTTCAAGTTTGACTTTAAGAAGACGTGTGATAAAATTAATTGGTCTTTCCTTCAGCAATCACTTCGGATGAAAGGTTTCTCTGATGAGTGGCATGTTCTTATACATTCTTTTTTGTCTAGAGATAGTGTTGCTATAAAAGTCAGTGATGACACTGGCAATTATTTTCAGACTAAGAAATGATTGAGACAAGGAGATCCACTATTGCCTATATTATTTAATATAGTGGTGGATATGTTGGCAATCCTGATCGAGAGAGCTAAGACTGATGGTCAAATTGAAGGATTAGTTCCATATCTTGTTGATAGTGGACTTTCTATTCTTTAATATGTTGGCGATACAATCTTATTTATGGAACACAATTTAGAGAACGAAGAATCTAGAATTAATTCTATCAGTATTCGAGCAACTTTCCGAATTGAAAATTAATTTCCATACAAGTGATTTGTATTGTTTTGGCGAGGTCAAAACGAGGAACACCTATATGTTAATTTATTTTGATGTGGGTAGGGCCAATTTTCAATCAACTATCTGAGAATTTTGACTCACTATCGGCGTCTCTCAAATGCTGAATGGCTCGTAGAGGAGATATTACAAAAACATCTCAAAAGTTGAAAAGATAAATTATTATCTCTTAGGAAAAGACTTGTACTCATAAATTCAGTACTTACTAATATGGTACTGTATATGATCTTGTTTTTCCAACTATGGAAAGGAGTCTTGAAGAGAGTGGATTATTTCCAATCAAGACTTTTTGGAAGGGAGATAGTGAAAAAAAAACAAGTATCGGCTGGCAAAATGGAATGTGGTTTTTTGTCCAAAAGAAAAAGGTGGACTAGGCATACATGATTTGCAAGTTAAGAATACTACACTTCTGGGTAAGCTATTTACAGAAGATGTTGTTTGGCGAACCATTCCGTGGAGGAAATATATTGGCTCGAAAGTTGTGTATCAAGTGGTATGAAAACCCGGGGATTCACACTTTTGGTTTGGACTTATGGAATCCAAAAAACATTTCTTCTGATTTGGTGCTTTTAATACCAAGGATGGATCACAGATATGCTTCTAAAAACATAGGTGAATTGGTCACACTACCCTAGCAAGCAGTATCCATCTCTATATTCTATTATCAGACATAAAGGGGATACACTGTCCACCATTATGGAATCGAATCATCCGAATGTATCTTTTTAGAAGGGAACCCATCGGCCCTTCATTAGTATCTTGAAATAATCTACTATTAAGATTGTCCATGATACAATTGTCGGAAGGTGTGGATGAGTTTAAATAAAAATTACTAGAGAATGGTAAATTTTCAGTTGACTCAATGTATAAATATTTTATACAACGTGATATTACGGCAGATGACAATAGCAAATTTTGGAAGATGAACATACCACTAAAGTTTATATGGTATCTTTTTAAAGAGGTTGTTCTTATGGGAGTACACAATGTATTTTTTTTGTCACCAAGAGGAGATCGATTAGGTATTTATTTTTCTATTATAAATTTGCTCGTTTTATATAGTCAATCATCCAAATAGCTTCTGATTTATCTCTCCCATGTTCGGTTGCCAACGTATTTGGTAACTGATTATTGTAGATCAAGAATAAATACATGACCTTATTTAGAATAGAAGCGTTAACCATTATTTAATTGCTAAGGCTATGTAAAAATGTCAAGATGCACGTTTACCTCGATGGCGGCGGAGACGGTTTTCACCACGTCCGGGACGATGGATCTGAGTTGTGGAAGGGTCATTCCGAAAACGCCGAAGCTATAGTCGTTGAGGCCGAATTCCCCCACGAAAAAGAGGGACTTGTGGAAGCAGCCCGGGCACTCTGCAACACAGTAATCTTAGCGTTGATGCCTTGATGGGGGCACATCACATGCATGAAAGTAACTGTGCTAATCGATTGCGTACTTTGGGCAGGGCTGCACAGCGACGGCTTCAGCGACTTGAACCACCGCAGCTGCACGCTCGAGCTGGTGTTGAGAACAAACTGGCCTACACCCGGGATATCTCGGAAGAAACTGGCGTCCAGAGCGGTGGCGCCCGCGACGGCGAAGTTGGCGCCTCGGCGGAAGCTGCCGTTGTGCGACAGGAACGGCGGGACGAACGGCAGCTCGAGCTCCTCGGCTGCACGCCGGCGGCCGGACGGCGGGCAAACAAGCATCACGACGGGACATTCTTCACAATGAAACAGGAGCGTAACAGCACGTACCAATGAAGTCAATGACCAGGCGGCCGTTGGAGTTGCGGCCCGTCGGCCGGCCGAAGAAGGTCATGCCGTAGGGAGGCTGCGCGGCAGGGGTGACCAGCGAGTTCGCGGCGAACACGACGACGTCGTTTCCGGTGTCGGCGAAGGAGTCACCGAAGCTGAAAATGGAATCGTAGCGCCGGATCCGGGACGAGATGGCGTGTTCCACCGATGCGAGGAGGAGGAGGACCGGGAGGATGCAGCAGGACAGCTTCATCGTGTAGGTGTGTATAGCGAATGCCGCCTAAGAGTCTCTGCTCGTGCTTCGTTGCCATTCCTTGTGTACTCTACATGTACTACTCTGCAGTCTGCTGCAAGTGGGCGATGTCAAAGTCTGCTACGTCAACGGGTTAAGCAATCAGATCCAGCTAGTGGTTTAAGAATTTAAGTCACTTGCCGACGTCAGATGCTAGGTTCTCTCCCCCATACGTAGCTACCTCGTTGATTAACGATGGTTACAATCGCTACCTCCTTATTAATGATAGTTACGATCACGATTAATGATAGTTACAGTTTTCTAACAACAGACATGAGTTGTCAATTTATACGGTGTATCTTATTTCTTAGACCATGAGATTATGTCACGGGCATCGCTAGGAATCGGACCCCGATTTAGGCTTCCCATCAGACCACTTTTTCTCCATCTAATATGAAGCTGCCAGACCGTAGTATCTTATACAATGAGATTATATTACTCTTGGTTACTGGAAGAAAGCTTTTGGGGCATCAATCTTTTTTTTTTGCGTAGAACTTCGAGAGCTTTATTAAACTAGGTTTCCAGTACAATCAGCCATCAGGCTGAAAGAAAAAAGAGCTCTCATCAAGCCAACCACTAGTAAACTCTAAAGTACAAGCTAATCTTGCACACAAATGAGCAGAGTTATTAGCCGTTCGCCTTTACATGCTGAACAGAGAAAGACTCAAAACTAGAAACCAGCTATCCAATTTCATCAAAGATAGGCGCCACAATTGAGCGATCAATCTGACGCTTCCAAGCCGCCCACATGCCCGTCCAGCAGCAGAATGTCTCCAAAGATGATGCCCCCATGGGGGTGATAACGAAGACGCAGCCATCATCCAATCCAGGAGGCCCCCAAAATGCCTCCAACGAGGACTACGACGCCCATGGGCACCGCCATCAATGGTGGCCTCCCCCAGATCTGAGGTTTCCTCCAAAAACAATGAAGAGAGAGACGCCCGTACCTACGCCTCCAACGAAAAAAACGACACCCTCAGGCACCACCGCCGATGTTGGCATCTTCACCCTAAAATGTAGTGAGAGGATTTCCTGAAATGCTTGAAAGCATCGATTGCATGCACTGGTCATGGAAAAACTAATAGTTTTCTTGGCAAGGTCTATATATATAAAGGGCATCATGGCTACTACAGTGTGGTACTTGAAGTTGTGGGGGGGGTCAAGACTTGTGGTTTTTGCATGCTTTTTTGGCATGGCTGGATCGCACAATGGCATCAATATGCTGTAGCGCTCTCTAGTGTTCGCCAAAATGATGAAAGGTCATGCTACAGCCCGCAACTATGAGATCAATGGCCACCATATACCAAAGGGCACGACCTAGCAAACAACATCTATCCAAGATGGGCGATATTTGTCAAGAAATCCCCAATCCACTGATTCGAACAAAGTGTAATTTTGTTGTGTCAGGAGAGTTGCAGGAAGGATGCGGAGCATGCATTTGGTGTGCTCCAATCTCAATTTGCATTCGTCAAGAACCTTGCTCTAACCTGGTGATGACCCACAAGTATATGGGGTGTATCGTAGTACTTTCGATAAATAGGAGTGTCGATCCCAACGAGGAGTAGAAGGTGTTGACTAGTGGTATGAAGCAGGAAATCTCTGTAAATACTTAGCAAACGGATTTTTAGGGGTTTTCTGATAAAGCAACAAAACAAAGTGCAAGTAATAAAGACAACGAACAACTGAAGCAAGTGGCCCAATTCTTTCTTAGCAAAGTACAAGCCGGTGGAAATACTTATAAGGACCAAACGTTCTCGAAGACACATGGGAATTCTGTCAAGTGCTTTCGCTTCATATAGCTGAGTACTCTTCTTTGGTGTTGTAAGTATTGTGTGGGTGAACCTGTGCTACTGTACCGACCTTACTTGGACTAATACATACTTGTGATTAAACCCCTGCAAGCATCCGCAACTACAGGAAATCAATTAAGATATAAACCTAACCACAGCCTTAAACTCTGAGATCCTACGTTCCCTTGTGCAATGGTATCCTAACGGGGGTTTAGGTTTCTGTCACTTTGGCAACCCCACAATTAGTAGCCAAATACACAATGCATTCCCCTAGGCCTATAAATGGTGAAGTATCATGTAGTCGATATTCACATGACACCACTAGAAGAATAGCACCACAACTTAAATACTAAACCATTGTCGTGGTATTGCCGACGAGTACGCCATGGAGGGTCCTCACAATGCGTGTTTAGAGACGTGGGGTAAGGCGGACGGTTGACGGGTACGAGGTAACACAGCTTATCCAGGTTCAGATCCCACGACGGTGGCGGAATCCTACTCCTGCTATAAATCACTATAACGGCAATACGCCGAGTTACAGAGATAGGTTCGCTGTGCGAGGTGTACGTAAAATGATACTAGGTTATGCCCTAAAGGCTCCCATAGGTCCGACTTATATAGTCGCCAGATCCTAGGGTTACAGGGAAAATTCCTAGCCGAACAGGTTACAGAGTCCTACACCGTCTATCACTAGTCTTGTGTATCTTGTACTCCAAGGCTCCGGGTACGCTGGTGACTCCACCGTAGCCTTTCTTTATCCGGCATGGGCCTCCCTTCTGGATCCACCTAACTGGGCCGCCAAGCAGGCCATAGGCCATGCTACCGACTATGGGCCACCCGGGTTAGTCGGATTAGAGACATGCTATGAGGATACCCATATAGCATATCCCCAACAGTAGCCCCCGGAGAACTCCGAGATCTTGCACCGTCTTGCCTCTTCACATGGAATGCTCCGTCTAGATGGATGTCGGCAAATCGTCAAGCAATATCTTGTAGTCCTCCCAAAGAACCCTGCAAAGTTTTCTCCGTCTCTTGTTAGTAAGTCGGAGAAATGTTCAATCTTCCATCGTATGTTTCCGTTAGTCGGATTAAATCCGTCCATGCCGGAATCTTCCATGCGACGGCTCATCTACCATGTCAGTTATGACGACGTAGGCCTAGGTCAGCGACGCCTCGTAACTCACACATGCAGAGAACGTAATCATAGCCATTTTTCCCGTGCAAGCAATACGAACCGTTGGCGGCGACCGTTTGGAGACCTGCCGAAATTACCGCACACGTTCTCGACCACGTCGTCTACGCGGCAACCGTCCGATTAGCTGCACGAATCTCGACGCAGAGTAAGATAAATAGTAACCGTGGGACACTTGTTACTTTTTCACCTCATTCCCTCGCGTCAGTTTCTTCTTCCTCCAGCCGCACGCCTCCTCGAGCTCTCCACAGAAAAACCTCGAGAAACCCTAGCTTCTCCTTGCACCAGTCACTCCCTTCCACTCCTTCCATGGCTAGCAGCAGCTCTTTGCCGTCGATGGCGGCGTCGAGCGAAGCCACGGCGAAGCCGGCGAGCTCCGTCGTCGTGCCCCCAGAGGGCCTGGTCATCCCCGCATCGGCGGTGATTGAAACCACCGGCGGCGACCACAATCTGGCGGCGCTAGAGCCCCTGGAAGAGGAGCTAGATTCGCACAAAGGCGACTGGCGCGGGTCGGCCATCACCACGCGCGACAACCAAGAGATGGTCGCCGAGGGCTACCTCCCTGCGACGGAGGGGCTCGCCTGGCGGGCGGCATCGGCCGGCGAGGTGACTCCTTCTCCCCAAGCCGGAGAGAAGGTGTACCTCAAGGCGCAATTGGTACGCGGCGTTTCTCTGCCCATCCCCCACTTCTTTTTGTCCGTCTTGAATCACTTCAAGGTCCAACCCCACAACCTCTCCCCCAATAGCATCTTAGTGCTTAGCAACTTCGCGGCACTCTGTGAGGGTTACCTAGGGATCAGACCTAGGTTAGATTTGTTTGTGTACTTTTTCACCATCAAACGTGAAGCCGGACACAGTAGGGAGGAGCTTAGGAACTGCGGCACCATAAGCTTCAAGATCCGACCTGGCCGGCGGTTCCCCGACATCGTCGGCCACGAGTCGTGCAAAAACTGGCAGCGAACGTACTTCTACGGCCCCGACATTCCTTTGTCGGGCCGAGAAGTGACGTACCCGGACTTCATGGATGGAGCCGCCGCCAAAGTTTCCACGTGGAGGTCGCATGCCTCCCTTCCCTCTGACCTCGACGCTTCCCGCGCAATAAGGCGGATCGAGTGGTTTGTAGAGACGGGTCTGACCGGCTTGGACCTAGCCATGTGCAGGTTCATCAGGCGGATCCAACCTCTGCAGCACCGCACGAAGTTCATGCACGAGTACACCGCCGGCCGAAGGGATACCCTCCGGATCTCCGAGGACAACTTCTCGAGCGACTCCGTGAAGTTCCTCCTTAAGGACATCGTCAAGGTGAAGGATAAGAAGCGCGGCTTCACCCTCACCTACGACATGTTCGTAGACGGCAAGTGCCCAAAGGTAGAAATTTATTCTTCGTGTATGATATTGCTCCATTTTTTCCGTCTTGCCAATACCATCTTGTCTAACACAATGACTTCTTACTTCAATAGCTTAGCGATCTAGATGAGGGCAACCTGGCTGCCCAAATCTACGATCCAAAGATGAAGGACGTAACGGTCGTGTCCGACGACGATGTCCCGTTGGCGCGTAAGCGGAAGGGCTCCACCTCTGACGCTGCCGACGGAGGCAAGAAAAAGAAGACGGAGGGTGGAGCCTCCAAGAAGACTACCGCCGCCCTGGAGGCGGAAAAGAGAAAATCTACCAGGATGTTTGTCAAAGCACCACCCCTAGTGTAAGCCTCTCATTCTCCGACTTTGTCTATTGTCTTGCTCCTGTACTTATGCATTTTGCACGTTTCAGGAAGAAAGCCACAACCAGCCTCAAGAAGTCCTCCAAGACTCTTGGGGCTTCTAGAAATATTAAAGAGATGCTGCATCGCGACTCTTCCCCCGCCATCGCCCTGCCACTCCTGCCGTCAAGCCCTCCTCCGCTCCGACAAGCTCTCAATCCCCGGAGGCACCAGGCCCTTCCGCCATGGAAGTGGATTCTGACGCCTCTACCGAGCTCGCTATTGTCGGCGAGCAGGCGATGCAGGAGAGCGCTGCTCTTCAAATGGCTGAAGCTCCGGCTAAGGATGCCATCGGTAGCGGCAAGGCGGTGATGGTAGCTGGTACCTCTGCCGAAGGCGGCGCCTCTACTCCCCAAAAACCCTTCGAGTTCCCCAAGATAGTTTACCCGACGCTTCTGCCGAGTAACACTACTATGGTTACTGGAGGAGTGCCGTCATCTCCGACGTGCGGTCTTGAGGAGCTACTCCGACAAGCAGATATCTTGCGGGGAAATAGCATTTCCTTTGGCAAGCTGTTAGCCGAGAGTGCTACAAACCTCAAGATCATCGCACTTGTAAGTTTTTACTTTGCCTTCTATATTTCATATGAGTATCCCACTGTAGCCCCCGAGGATGTAGACGGAAAACCATAAGTTTTGCATCTATATGTTCTAAGAGTGACTAAGTTAGAAAAAACTCTCACTGTAGCCCCCAAGCCTTTAGATGGAATGAAATATTCCGACTGGATGCTTTAAGAGTAACACAACAGTGTTTATAATTTTCAATGCTGTAGCCCCCAAGCCTCTAGTTGTAACTGAATTAGTTCCGACCAGATGCTTTAAAGAAAAGCTAAGCTTTTTCTGAGTTAAAAACTTTATACTGTAGCCCCCAAGCCTCTAATCGAGAACTGAATTAGCTCCGACTAGATGCTTAAAGAAAAGCTAATCATATTGCTAAGTTAAAAAACTCTCGCTGTAGCCCCCGAGCATCTAGATGGAAAATCTCCGACTAGATGCTCCAAGCAGACCAAACAACGATTTAATTTTGTATTTGCTTCCACAGAACGAGAATGCTCGGAGGGGCATGGCCAACGACAAGTACCAGAAGATGCGAGCGGATCTCGAAGCCGAAAAGGGTAAAACCGCCATCTTGAAGGAACAGATCATCAAAAATAAGAGTCTGTTTTCTTATTACGCATTTCTGTCTTCATGTTGTATCCACAATCTCCGAGTACTTACTCTGTACTGTGTTTTCTCCGACTTGCAGAACATGTCGCCAAGGCCAAAGACATTGTCGAGCAGTCTAAGCATATCCTGCAGCTGGACAGAGAGAACAAGATCCTGAAGGAAGAGAGGAAGGAGATGCTGAAGATGCACGAGGACTCCATGAAAGCCTTGCAAGACTCCGCCTCTGCTGAGATCAATCGCTTGAAGGAGGAGCTTGCGATCCTAAAGGATCAGAAGCAAGCTGTCGATGAGAAAAACCTTCGCCATAGCGAGGCGTTTAAGCTCCTTCAGCAAGAGAAGGAATCCTTGGCGGAGGTCGTTTGGCAAGCCAAGGCTAGCATCTTCAGTAAGTTTCCTTCGCCTTGAACCTCTATAAGTCTGGATATTTAGCATTTATTGAACTCATATGCTTCTTGTCGGAATTTTGCAGCTCCTATGGGTTTAACCCGCTCGCCTCCTTCGGACAAGGAATGCATGGTTCTTGCCGGCAATTTCATCAACACCGCCATTACCCAAGACAAGGAGATCGCCAAGCCCCTCCAAATATATATCAAGGCATTGGACTCCGTGACAAAGTACTCGGAGATCCTGCGCCGAGCCCCCGAGCGTGTCATGAGCTGGAAAGCTTCTTGTGCACGGGCCGGCGCAAGGATGGCGATGTCGATGGTGAAGGCACACTATGAAGATGCCGACATCGACACGGTAACCTCAGGCATCCCCGACGCGGATGATGACGGCAAGGAGATCGATCACGATGCCATCCTGTCGTCACTCGCGGGGTATGACACCAGGGTTGCCGAGTTGGTGGACGTGGATGTCTTCGTGCCCAGGAACTTCATCGACAACGTCGACCAGGATTCCTCCGAGTCTCATCACAGTGGTGATGCTGAAGGTGTTTCTCCGGCTGGTGATGATGCGGCTTCCAAGTCTCCTGCGCCCACAGAGTGAAAAACACTTTGTAATTCTTGTTCCACCTTTGATGTGTGCATGGAAAAAACTTGGTGATGTAATCCTTAAGGCGGAAAACAGTGGTTGTCGTATCCTGCTACTTAAGAACTTATTGCCAGTTTGTATATATATTTTAAGCAAGTGCTGGCTTATCCATTACTTTGGTTTTTATGCTTGACTTTTCGTGAGTCGGAAGACTCGTTGTCGGAACCATGCGCTTAGGTGATGATGCCCAATGGCACCGTCAATAACCTGAGCACAAAATCGCCGACAATGAGTGCCGAAAGTCACTACTCCAGAATCCACATAAAAACAACAAAGAACGTGTAGACCAGAAAACTTAAGCTAACGCCCGTAGGCGAACTTTCACAAGTGCAAACGCAAGACTTGTGCACAAAAGTTTTATATGATCCAAAAATGAACACTAAAGGAGGTAAAAGACTCAGAAATATGAGTGAACCAAAGAGCTTTATTTCATTGATCATATAAGAGGTACATGATTAGATAAAAAGTGCTAAGTGTAGAAAGGACGTAGCTGTGCTATGTTCCATGGCCGATCAAGCTTCGGGTAGTCATCATCTGGGTCACGTCGCTTACGCTTATGATCCTTGTTGGGTCTATCCTTGAGCTCACGATTGTCGACAAGGTAGTAAGACCCATTGAGCAGCGCCTTGCTTATGATGAACGGTCCTTCCCATGGCGGGGATAACTTGTGCGACTTCTTCTGCTTAAGTCGGAGCACTAAATCCCCCTCTTTAAACGAGCGATGTCGGACGCGGCGACTATGGTAGCTGCGTAGCTTCTGCTGGTAGATGGCGGATCTTTGGCATGCCAAAACGCGCTCCTCCTCGAGAAGGTCCACATCTAGGCGTCTGGATTCTTCAGCGTCAACTTCGTCATAGGCGGCAACTCTTGGTGCATCGTGGAGGATGTCGGAAGGTAGGATGGCTTCTGCTCCATATACCATGAAGTAAGGGGTGTAGCCGGTGGATCTGTTAGGTGTAGTTCGTAACACAGACGGCAACTCTTCCACCCAGGCTCCAGCTGCTCTATGCAACGGTTCCTCAAGACGTGGCTTGATCCCTTGCAGAATTAATCTGTTGGCTCGCTCAACCTGACCATTGGATTGTGGGTGTGCCACAGATGCCAGGTCAAGTCGGATGCCTTTGTCCCAACAATAGGCCTCCACTTCTCCAAGTGACAAGTTGCTTCCGTTGTCGGTAATGATGCTATGTGGGAGACCAAATCTCACCACTAAATCCCGGACAAACCTGAGGGCAGTTGCTCCATCAAGCTTTCTAATGGGTTTAGCTTCTATCCATTTGGTGAATTTGTCAACTGCTACGAGCAGATGCGTAAATCCACATGGTGCCGTCTGTAACGGCCCTACCATGTCTAGCCCCCAGACTGCAAACGGCCAAGTTATTGGTATCGTTCGCAATTCTTCAGCAGGAACATGTGGTTGTCGGGCATAACACTGGCATCCTGTGCATGTCTCAACCAGCTTGTGGGCGTCCGCCTTCGCGTTCAGCCAGTAGAATCCTTGCCGGAAGGCTTTCGCGACCAAAGATCGAGGAGCGGCGTGATACCCGCAATCTCCGAGATGGATTTCGTGTAGGATTTCCATACCTTCTAGCTGGGAAACACACGTTAGGTATACACCAGTAGTGATCCTCTTGTAGAGTTTCCCATTGATTATGGTATAACCCTTTGCTCGTCGTACTATTTGTCGTCTTTCGACTTTGTCGTCGGGCAAAGTTCCATGTTCGAGATACTCCATGAACGGTTTTGTCCAAGACGGAGGGATCTTTGTCACCATGTTGACGAAAGAGTTAGCTCTATCCGAGTGGCCAATTGGTCCGACTTCCTCATCTTGATATGGTGGTATCCTGAGTATGCATCGAGAAAACACAAAAGTTCCGAGCCAGCCGTCGAGTAAATGACTTGGTCAATGCGAGGCAAAGCAAACGGATCTTTGGGACATGCTTTGTTCAAGCCGGTGTAATCAACACACATTCTTAATTCATTGGTTCCCTTTTTGGGGACAAGTACAGGACTGGCCACCCATCGGGTGTGAAGGACTTCTCGGATAAACCCAGCCTTAAGTAACCTAGCTTTCTCTTTGCCAATGGCGCGTCTCTTCTCATCTCCGAAGCGTCGTAGAGGTTGTTTCACTGGTTTGCATTTTGGATCTATGTTTAAGCTGTTCTCGGCGAGTTCCCTAGGTACACCTTTCATGTCGGCAGGTTGCCAGACAAAGATGTCCCTATTCTCATGGAGGAATTCGACGAGCGCGCTTTCCTATTTGGGATCCAGGCTTGTCCCAATGGCGACGGTCTTGGAGGCATCGCCTACCACAAGTTCCACTGGCTTGGTCTCAATGGTGGCCTTGAACGCAGGAGCGGAGTCGGAGATTTGCTTCTTCGACGCGGGCATCTCTAAGTCATCGACCTTGCTCTGGATCTCCTTGAACTCTTCGCTGTAGAGGACAGCTTCTGCAATGGCTGCTTCGTTGATCTCGCAGCCCCTTGCCTTGGTAAAGCTTCCGGATACGGTGATGACACCGTTTGGTCCGGGTATCTTGAGCTTGTTGTAGACGAAGCATGGCTTGGCCATGAACATGTGGAATATGTCGCGGCTGAATATGACGTGGTACACGCTCTTGAAAGGGACCACCTCGAAGGTCATGCGCTCTTGGCGGTAATTATTAACGTCGCTAAAGGCTACCTGAAGTGTGATGCACCCAAGGGACCGAGCCTCCTGACCAGGAACTACACCATGGAATACGGTGTTGGTCCGCCTTAGGTTTGCCTCCGTCAAGTTCATATTCTACAGTGTATCCAGGTACATGATGTTGATGCTGCTTCCACTATCCACCATGCACTTGGTGAACTCTACGTCGTCAATCAATGGGTTGATGACCATGGCGTATTGGTTCTCCGTGGGCACAAGGTCTAGGTTGTCCGTCCTGTCCCAAGTTATTGGAACCTCCAACCAGCGTAGGTACTGGGGAACTGGGGGGAGAGTGGCCATCAGGATCCTTAGAGAAGTCTTCTGTTGTCGGACGGTGGGGGTGCCAAGGAAAGTGTGGTAGACTGGGGCCTTCTTCACGAAGGGGTTCTTGCCTTTGTCGTCGCTCTTGGCAGCGTGCTTTGGTTCAACGTCCTCGTCCATGTCACTTGAATCCTTGGACTCCTCCTCCTTTTTCTTCCCCTTGCCCTTGCCTCGCGGTCTGTTCTTCCGACTTTGCTTGTAGTCGGACTCCGGGTCTTCCTTGAGGTCGTTGACGAACTTGCAGTGTTGATTGGTATGGGTGGCCTTGCCGTTGGCATCGAGGTGTACGAGGCACGGCATATCGCGGTACTCTTCGTAGGTTTGGGGAACACGGAGCGGCGCTGAGTTGGTTTCACTTCCTCGCTGCTGCCCGCGGCCTGCTCCCCTTCCTCGGCCACGTTGTCCGCCTTCTCCTCGTCCTGCAAAAGTCATAGCGACCATGTCGGTAGATTGCTTTTCTTCTGGAGCGGTTTTCCGCTTTGTACTGTTGTTCCTCCGAGCTTGAGTTGGAATGGCCGTTGCCGGCAAAGAGCCACGAGCGTCGTCGTCGGTTGCTACGAACTCACTAGCTAACTGAATCATCTGATTCAAGTCAAGCTGATGATTGTCCTGCAAGCGCTTCAGCTTATGTCAGAGCAACGTGCCCCTTTCCAACCCATCGATGAAGGCGGCCATGGCGGTCTGTGCATGCACTCCTGCGCAGGAATTCTTCATGTTCAGCCAGCGGGAGAGGTAGGCGTGAGATGTCTCGTCTTTCTCTTGCACGCACCGCTATAGATCGCCCACAGTGCATGGACGCTTGTATGTACCCTCAAAGTTTTTGGTGAATGCTTCTTGCATGTCCAGCCAGTTGTAGATAGATTTCTTCGGCAAGTCATAGATCCATTGACGGGCCGTGCCCACCAACATTAACGGGAGGTACTTGATGGCGACGTTGGGGTTGCCTCCGACAATCTCCACCCGTTGCCGTAGTCCTGCAACCATGTGGCAGGTTTGGCTGTGCCGTCATAGGGCTTGATGGTCTTGTCAATCCGGAAACCTTTGGGGTAAGTTGCGGTTTGGGTGGGCCTTGGATTTTTCTGATCTTTGCCGGCAAACTCCGAAGAGAGATCCAGCATCGATCCTTCCGCGAACGTATCCTGCCCGTGGGCGGTCCGTGCGGGCCTTGATGTTTCCTGATATTTGCCGGCAAACTCCAAAGATAGATCCGACATCGATCCTTCTGCGAACGTATCCTGCCCGTAGGCGGTCCGTGCGGGTCTTGATGCGTCTCCGACTTCCAGGGAACTAGTGCCCGAGTCGGTTTCGCCGATGAAGAGGTGGATGTCTCCGATAGGAACGATCGAACACCGCGTAGGGTTCGTCTTCGCCGGAATCCAGAACTCGTCAGGTGGGATGATCAGAATGTTGCCGGAGAAGAGAACACGACCGATGGCTACGGTCTCGCCGATTCCCGCGAAGATCTTGGTCCTCGCCCGCTGAAGAGCCTGAAGCGCCTCTTGCCCCACGATGGGCGCCAACTGTCGTGGTATTGCCGACGAGTATGCCATGGAGGAGTCCTCACAGTGCGTGTTTAGAGACGTGGGGTAAGGCGGACGGTTGACGGGTACGAGGTAACACAGCTTACCCAGGTTCAGATCCCACGACGGTGGCGGAATCCTACTCCTGCTATAAATCACTATAACGACAATACGCCGAGTTATAGAGATAGGTTCGCTATGCGAGGTGTATGTAAAACGATACTAGGTTGTGCCCTAAAGGCTCCCATAGGTCTGACTTATATAGTCGCCAGATCCTAGGGTTACAGGGAAAAGTCCTAGCCGGACAGGTTATAGAGTCCTACACTGTCTATCAATAGTCTTGTGTATCTTGTACTCCAAGGCTCCGGCTACGCTGGTGACTCCACCGTAGCCTTCCTTTATCCGGCATGGGCCTCCCTTATGGATCCACCTAATCGTCAGACAGCCATAGGCCATGCTACCGACTATGGGCCACCCGGGTTAGTCAGATTAGAGACATGCTATGAGGATACCCATATTATCCCCAACAACCATTGAATAATAACTCAACACAAATCCACTACTAACAACAGGACTTCTCCCATGTCCTCAAGAACTAGACGAACTACTCACAAGACATCATATGGATCAAGATCAAAGATGATATGGTGATGGATAACAATCTAAACATAAACAATAATCCAATGGTTCCACTCACAAGCATCAACTACAATAGTAATTAACACCAGGAAAGTTTCCCCTAAGAACTAATGCAAGATCCAACACGATTATTACAGCGGGATGGAGTGATGATGATGGTGCTGGTGGAGATGATGGTGTGGATGATGGTGTGGATGATCCTGATGAAGCCTATCTTCATGACGGTGTTGATGGCGACGATCTCCCCTCTCCGGGAAGGAATTTCCCCGGCATAAATCTGTCTGCCGGAGAGCTCTTTCTCTCTCGGTGTTTTTCGCCCCGCAGAGGTGGCGTAAATCTTCATGTTGTCGCTCCCCTGGTATTAGGGTTCCGTGACGAAGATATAGGAGAGAGGGCGGAGCCGGGAGCTGTCCAGGTGGGCCACACCTGCTCTAGGCGCGGAGCAAGGTGGGCTCGCACCTAGGGGTGTGGGCCCCCTATGGCCCAGCTACGCCTCCCCTTCTGGCTTCCTCCATCTTCTGGAAAAATATATTTTTCCAATATTTTTCTGGTATTTTTCTGATCTTCGCGAAATTGCATCAAAACACCTCTTTTCCATCAGAAACCTGACTCCGACAGTCCATCCTCCAAGAATCATCCAACATGCAAAAACATAGGAAAAGACATAAGTAACACCTCATAACAAGACACATATCAATGAATAGAGGCAAATTATGATATAGAATGGTGATGCAAATTGGACGTATCAACTCCCCTCAAGCTTAGACGTTCGTTTGTCCCTAAGTGAAAACTAAGCTCAGTAAACATGTCCACAGGTTTATGGAGTGAAGTGTCGATAAAAGAATATGAATAAGAAGCATCACACTTACCATTACGCAACTCATAGAAGAAAGCAACTTTCCATTATATAACTTAGCTTGCAACAAGTACAGGAGTCACAATAGAGATGCATAAAGATAAATCATAATTGGAATTGGCAAACTTTGTTCCTGGTCAAAGAACAGTTGGCAAACAGTTTCACAAAAAGCTTTTTGTAGAAGTTTTATAACAGGAGCACTCTTTGCTCAAAAAGGTTTTACACAATGAAGGCTTTCAAAGTAATACTCAATAGATAAGAGTCTTGTGCAAACAAGGAAGATAAAGAACATGATTGAATAAATCGCCATATGAATGCTTGCAACGCAACAACTTGTCACATCCCAAGATTTTCCAAATCTTGTTATGTGAAAAATAAATGAATAAAATAAAACTTTGTTGATTTTCAGGGTGAGAAGAAACTTTTTGAATCCAATTGGAAACCTTTAGACCTATTTTGATCAAATAAATCCTAAAGGGATTTAAAAAGATAAACGATTAATAAAGGAAAATTTAAATAATTGGAATTACTAATTTGGATCTTTTAATAAAAAGATTTGGTTTTCAAATGAAAAGGTAGAAAAATAAATAAGGATTGTTTTATAAAACCAAAATTAAACCTTGGCCAAGCTTTTGAATTAAAATATTTTGTTTTGAATTAAAAGAGTAAAGAGAGATTTAAACAAAATAATGAGGATTTACTAATATTCAAATTTATTAAAAATAAAGGTTCTACCATTTTAATTAAACATCAAAACTTATTAATTTATTTCAAATAAGTTTTCCAAGTGTTTTATATTTCCAACTAAAACCTACTGAATGGTTTTGGGTACTATTTTAGATTTCAAATAGAGGTTTAAAATAAAACAAATCCTATTTGATGAAATAACTAAGGACCATTTTTAATTAATAAATGGTTTCCAAAAAAAAAGAAGGTATTATTTAGTTTTGGACTTTGGTTATGTGTTGATTAACAGAACTGAAATCATTGCAAAGTTTGACAAAGATTTGAAATCTTTTGAGTGTTTGTTTTGTTGTTTGAAATTCAAAACAGAAAATCGAAATAGAAAAAGATAAAGCAATTAGAAAGGAAAAAAATAGAATCAGACCTGACCCAACTCACCTAGCCCAAGAAGCCCAGCTCCAGCCCAACTTCTTTCCCCACGCGCGAAACATTTTTCACCCACCGATAGACCCACTCAGTGACTGACTGGTGGACCCTCTCCTTGTCTCACTCCCTCACTGACGCCTAGACCCCACTGCCACCTCAGTGTCGTCTTCAACCCCCAGACCCCGCCCTGCCATTGCAGACAAGAAACGCCGGCGTTGATTATGCGTTAATGGCCGCGTTACTCCATCCCACGACCAAGCCCATTTAACCGCCTGCGTCTTCCCTCTCTTTTCCCCCAGACCCCGCACCACCGGAGCCACCAGGCTGCCCTGAATTTCCTTTGCTTTGCCACTGCTCTAACGAGCCTCTCCAGTGAATTCCGGCCACACCTCGCCGCCCCTTGCCTCCCCAAGCACACAGCCGTGATCCCTAGCCTCTGGCGCTTCTCCCTGTGCCTTCCGTTCAACCGCGCACGCCCCAGAGCCTCGGCTTCAACAAGGTCTGAGCGCCACCACCATTCACTGACACACCGGCAAACTCCCCAGGTAACCTCCGTTCGCCCCAGCACTCCTCGATGATACTCCCGCACTCGCCACACTCGCCCGCATCTAACCATGCCCCTATCTTGTCTTAAGGTGATCTGCAACGTCGCCCTCGACGACCACCAGAACCGCCTGACGCCGCCATCGTCTCCGGTGAGCAATCCCCTCTGCTCCAGTACTCCCCTCGACGAAAACTCAACACGTTGAGCATCGCCGTGACCTCCTGAAACCGGTGAGCATCTCCCCTTCCTTCCCCACCCCCTGTATCGTCGCCACCGTCGTTGTCTGACAGCTCCGCCGCCAGATGCCGCCGCCAGCGCCGCTAGCTTTCGGTCACACGCTAGGGACCGTAGGATCTTGATCTAACGAATGCGATAGAAGCTAGACGAAGGGGTATGGTTGCTGTAAAATCCCAAAAATACCAAACTTAGATCATCAAAATTCTAATCATCAAGATTAGGGCTAACAAAAACTTTTCTAAATAAAATCATGAATGCATGCATATGTGTATGCATAGATTTTGAAATCCTTTAAACCCACCTTGTTTGTGTGATCCATTGCTTGTAAAATGTTTCTTAGGTGAAATAAACATCATCTAAAACATTTCCCACACTTTTCCTAAAGACAAGTAAATCAAAACAAATATATTAAGTGAATGGTCATTTTGACCAATTTAACTTCCATACCTACTTTGGCTGTCTCAAACTTTCAAAACCTAACAGAAACTTTTCTGGATCTTTGCACCCCTTGAATGTACTCATAACAAGGTATCAAGGCCCATTTCATCAAACAGGTTGCAGACAGAAATCAACAAAAACATCAAACACTATAGTGTGCAGTAAATTTGGCCTAACTTGTTCCCTAGTTAGCTCACACACAACTCAGTAGATCATCTAGAAAGATTAGCCCAACACTAGCACCCCTGTGAGCTTGCCATTTCCATTAATGGTGAACAGCCGAGCACACCCATGTCACCCCATTGTGGACAGCAAGCTAGAGGAAGAACTAGCCGTGCCAACCTTGTATAGGAGGCAGCCCACCGTCCACCGCCACTCCCTGTCCTAGCCGCGAGCGTTACCAAGCCCTGGACCACGCGCACAAGCCGCGCCCAGACCATGCCGAGCGTGCGCCAGAGCGCCACCCTCGACCATCACCCACAGACCGCGCGCCGCCCTCGTCGCGTGCACACACGATCACCACCGACCCAGGAGACCGCCAGACATCCCCGTTTACCGCCCCGTGCCATACAGCCACCGCCCGCCGTCTAAGTCGCCGCCTCTGCCGTGTAGCGCACCGCCTGTTCCAGACCAAAACACACTGCCCCATGCCTCGCGACCATGTCGTTGAGCATCGCCAGCGATTGGAGCCTCCCCAGGAGCTGCCGCGACCACCCCTGAGTTCGCCGTCGTCGACTTCGTCGTTCGCCCGCCTCGCCGACCCTCGCCAGTACCCCGGTGAGCCCCCAGCGAACCTCACTGGCCGCGCTAGGTTTCGTTCTCGCCGGAGCTGTCTCGCGTCGACGATGACTCCCAGCCGTTAGATTAGAACTAGATCGAACGATCCACGTTGCCCCATACCGCTTCGCCCAGCCCCGTGTCACTGACGAGTGGGGACACCCACTTAAGCAGCCCGCGGGAGCACTGCGCTTAGCAGGCCGGCCCGTTAGATTTTCCCGCGCAGCCCGGTTATTCAAATTAAACCTTTTTCTTTTTCAATTCAAACACACTTCTGTACCCAACTTCAAAAATCAACCCAGATCGATTCAGTGCACCAAATTGAATGAAACCAATTTTGTTGGAAAGGCCTGTGAATGCGGAATCCAAGCCCGTTGGATTCAAGTCATTTCGATCTATAGATCACACTTGGTAAAAATAACAAGGCAGAAGCTTTTCTGTATTCAAACATTTTTCAAATTTAAACCATAATAGCTTTTGAGTTGATTCAAACTCTCAAAAATCACATTTAACCATACCTTTCAGAATATATAAAAATATATAGGTTTACTTGAAGAAATATTGCTGAAGTAATAAAAGAATGCTCCATAAGCATTTCTAGCCACTTTAATTAATTAAAATAAAAGGGTAAAACCTTATTAAATTGTGACACCACTTTAAATCACATTCCCATGGACTACAATATGTGGTGATGACATGTGTCAACATGATCCCATGTTTAGTTTGGAGAATATTAAATCTTAAGTAGTTTTTCAATGAGTAGAAATTACTTTTCTAAAAAAAATAAAAAGATTTAAACCAAGCCTTAACCTTGTAATGTTAGGGATGATGCTAGATCATCTATAGGACCCTTGTGTGTGATGATTGAAAGTAGTTAAGTATTGTTTGGTGATTGTGTACCACGTATTTCTTCATAGACGCTAGTACCGACCAAGGATACGAGGAGGAAGGAGGATACTACGAAGAGGAAGAAGTGGAGAACTTCAACCACTGCTCTGCACAAGGCAAGCCTAATACTACTAGTTGATTGAGCAAGCTGATACTATACCAATGCAAGCTAACCCTTGCAAGATACCCTACTGATACCACAAACCCATATTTGTGATATGACTACTATATGCCTTAAGCATATGTGATCATACCCACTTGATGAACCAAATCCTAGTTTTATGTGCCAGCTTCTTACTTTATTTCTTTATCAAAGCTTACTTAGAGTCTACCTAAGAGTTTGGTAGATACTAGACAGTTGTGCTGAAGGTTGCATAAAGAGCATAAAATTTGGCCTAAGCTAGAAACCTTGATATCAGCCTAAGATATAAGGTTGGACTTAGCGAAACTCCACTGGTTACCACCCCTCATTAGTACTACCCCACCTGTAGATGCTAGTGCTAAGCATAAAACTTGATCAACTTTAGATGGGAATACTTGGTGGAAAAATGGTTATGAAAACCTTGGAATGATGGATCATTCTATTGAAATGTTTTGGACATGTGTTTCCAAACACCTGATGATTTTGGTGATAAAAATGTTGAGGCATGAGCCTGAGCCCTTTATAAAACTAATTGTTGTCTGGATGCGATACCATTCCAATTTTATCGTACAACCACAATACCCGAATATTGGGTAGGTCTTGACTGGAAACTTATATTCCTTAGTATTAGTGCCCTCACGGCCAAGGTCTGAGCTGAGGCTACCTTGTGAAGATTGTCCACATGCGTACCCAAGATGACGGTGAGTCATGGTTGGGAGGCCAAACTCACGGGAGAGGTGCTAATACTAGGCGTGTAATTGAAAGGTTAGGATTGATTATCCGCATCGAGTATGGTGAATTCAGGATTTGTTCTGACGGATGTATCGAATGTTGTGGTGAAAGTGTACAATCTCCGCAGAGTGTCAAACTATTCAATAGGCGTCATGATTATGGACAGATTAGATGGCCATCGTTCCCCGTCAGACTTTTCAAAATGACTTGTGAAGCGAATTGAGACTTTGACTTGACCACAACAGAGTTGTGACCTGAATTACAAGATCTCACTTAGGAGTTATAAAATTGTGACTAGCTTTGGAACTTAGTAGAGATAAACCTGGCTTTTTGCAAAACAACCCTAGAGCCTAGTGTCCTATTATCCAAAAACCCCTTACCTATTAGTATTAGTTTGCGAGTACTTAAAGAGTACTTATGGCTTTGTCCCTGGCTATTCCCATGGCCAGACTATGAAGAGGAGTACCTGGAAGATGGACCCTAGGAAGGTTACGACAACTAGGATCATCTCCCATCGTCAGCATTTCCAGTGACCCCGAAGATGGAGCTTCGCCCACGCTACTGTTATTATTCCGTATTCCGCTGCTTGAAGTTGTATTAAGAACTGGATCATGAGATCCCTATTTGTGTAAGAACTTATGTATCGTTGTAATGGATGATGTACTATGGTATCCAATTCTGTTATGTCTCGCAAAAATGGTAATCCTGGGATTGCGATGTATGACATAACAGGCATCTAGGATTGAAAAATCCGGGTGTTGACAAGTTGGTATCAGAGCCATCCTGACCATAGGAGACCCTAGTTAGACTGGACGTCGAACCAAAAACTTAGTTTCAAAACCAAAGAAAAACAAATTTTTACAAAAACCTATTCTCATTCTTACCTCTTTAATTCTTTAATAAAACTTCATGTTCCTCAAAAACACTTGCAAAATACATAAAATTTTGACACACTTGATCACTCTGCTAATCTACTCATCCTCTATTTTTATAGATGGACGTGAAGTACAGTAAGCTTTATCAGTTGGGGAATGGAGGAGACCTTATCTTTGAGAGGGATTTGGATCAGCTTTCGGAACTTCTGGAGCGTCCGCACCCCGAGTTCTTCGGAGCTCAGCTCAATGATCAAGGAGGATAAGATTTGCAGTGGCTAATTGTTGCAAGTCTCCGAGGAAAGATTGAACCTCCCACTGCGGAAGGAATTCAGTTTACCTTAAGAGAGAACAACTGGCTCGATGGACTGGCCAGAGCAATGCAGGAATCTCTCTCCCGTCTGTGTGGGCAGAGCATCAATCAGATCAAGGGAACCCACTTTGAGTTTTTCCCAAGACGTGATGCAAATGGACAACCACTGGAAGCCCCGTACCACCCCGAGCTGAAGACTCAATTGGACCACCTTAGCTTCATGATGTATGATCGTCAGCAGGAGTTGGACAACTGCCGTGACTATTGCAACCACAAGTCTGCCATCATCAAGACGAAGGATCAGACCATAGCCATGCTAGCAAAGGATCGCAAGTCTCGTCGCCGTCAACTCGACAAGAAGGAGCGCATTATTGCCCGTCTTTGCCACCGCATCTCATCTCTGGAAGAGACCATCCACGAGAGGGACATGTAGTTGGAGGAAAGGGAGAATGCCGGAGAGGATCTTCGTGGAGACCCTTACTCTTATCTCAGTGATGACGATGATTTTCTGGAGGATCGGGCCATGGACTTCTTCACCGATGAGGATGATTTCGCCTTCATCGATGATGATGAAGATGATGAAGCCACAGACTCCGAGGAGTAGTAGCACTGAGCACTAGCATAGTGAGTAGTAGTCGGTCCCACTGTATCGTAGTTTCCAGAATGGTTCTTAAAACCATCTGTTGTTCCTTGCTGTGGTGTGTGTTGTATCGAGTGAATAAATGAATGAAAAAGCAAGTTGCTTTAAAAACCTGAGTCAAACTCTAATTTTTTTTCAAAAACCCAAAACCTTAGAAAATTCCCTCTTTCTCATGATCTATATCAATCCCCAGATGCCACGTGGAGGAAGTGGTTTAGCCCCGGATCCGATGTTGCAGATTCTGCAAATGTTGACCTCTGACCGCGAAGCTGAAAGAGCGGAACGTCAAGCCAACCTAGCCACTCTACAACAGATAGCCCAGCTAGCCCACAACAACCAAGGCCACTGAAATCAGGACAACCATGGATCTAAGCTCAAGAATTTTCAGAATACTAACCCACCCGTTTTCACCAAGTCAGAAGAACCCCTAGATGCCGATGATTGGCTACAAACCATGGAAAACAACCTAGAAGTCGCCGGAGTGGAAACCAACGAGAAAGTCCTGTTTGCCACCCATTATCTAGCCGGAGATGCCAGGGCATGGTGTAATAGTGTTCGTGCAATGACCGGAGGCCAGATGATGACCTGGGAAGGATTCAAGGTCAAGTTTAGCAGAACCCATGTGCCACCAGGTTTGATCAAGAGAATGAGAGACGAGTTCAGAGAGCTGAAGCAAGGAAGGATGACTGTAGTGGAATACCGTGACAAATTTTTGTCATTAGCTAGGTATGCCCCGGACGAGATAGACACCGAAGCCAAGAAGAAAGAAAGATTCCTGAATGGTCTGCATGACGAGATGCAGACACTGTTAGTCAATATCCCCTTTGCTGATATTGAAGCCCTTGTCGATTCAGCCATCCAGATGGAAGGAAAGATCAACCAGGCCAATGAGAACCGCAAGCGTCGTATGATGCATCAACCAGGAACCCATCAGACCCCAAAGTATCGCCCCAACCCATCTCCCGGATTTGCCCCAAGAACCAACAGACCCCCTATGACCCGTCCAACCTATCCCAACCGTGGAAACCCTACACCCGGAGGAAATCACAACAACCCCGGCAACTCGAGCAATTTTAACCGTGCCCCACCCAAGTTCAACACCAACAATGATACCGCCAATCCCAACACTGCCCCGAGGACTGGAAGCAATGTTGTGCCTGTCACAGCCAAGGACAAGTCACAAGTGACCTGTTATGACTGTGGAAATAAAGGCCACTATTCCAACGAGTGCCCCAACAAGAAGAATGCTACAGCAACCAATACCAACGTCCCAGCTCAACAGCAACGTCGTGTTCAGCCAGGAAGGAGATTTGCCCCAGGGAATTCGCTCAACCGCAATGGCCGTCTTTTTCTCATGCATGCTGAAGAAGCTCAGGAAGCGCCAGACGTCGTGCTGGGTATGTTTTCTGTTAATTCAGTACTTGCAAGAGTGTTGTTTGATTCTGGTGCATCGCATTCATTTGTCACCGAAGAATTTGCCTGCACTAGTAAAATTCAACCAACCAAACTGAAGCATGTGATGATTGTACAAATTCCCGGATCAACGACCAAGGCTAGGCAAATTTGCAAGGCCATCCCTATCCGAATCCATGGCATAGATTTTTATGCTAATCTAATAGTACTCGGAACTAAAGGTTTGGAAGTAGTACTAGGAATGGATTGGATGTCCAAACATAAAGGATTGATTAACTGTGCCAAGAAAGCCATCACCATGACCAGTACCACCGGAATATCAGTCGAGCATATATCTGAAACCTTACCTCGCCAATTCAAGTGTAACAAGAGTCTAGCCCAACCTACCATTGACCAAGTCCGGATAGTCTATGAATACCCCGATGTATTTCCAGATGTTTTGCCCGGTATGCCCCCAGATCGAGATATCGAGTTTATCATCGAACTAATCCCTGGAACAGGACCCATAGCCCAGAGACCCTATAGTATGAACCCGTCAGAACTAGAAGAACTGAAGAAGCAACTAGATTCCATGTTAGAAATTGGACTAATTCAACCAAGTGCGTCACCATGGAGATCACCTGTCTTGTTTGTGGACAAGAAGGATGGAGGTAACCGTTTGTGTACGGATTATCGAAAGTTGAATGATGTCACCATCAAGAACAAGTACCCCTTTCCCAAGATAGAGGATTTGTTTGATCAGTTGACCGGTGCCCAGGTGTTTTCTAAGATTGATCTTAGAACTGGCTATCATCAACTCAAGATTCGTGTAGAGGATATTCCAAAGACTGCCTTTACCACCAGATATGGATTGTACGAGTATACAGTCATGTCCTTTGGATTAACCAATGCCCCCGCTTATTTCATGAATCTCATGAATAAGATTTTTATGGACTTCCTGGATAAGTTTGTCGTTGTTTTCATCGATGACATTCTGATTTATTCCAAATCAGAAGAAGAACATGAGCTACACCTAAGGACCATTCTTGGAACCCTTAGAGAGCATCAGTTGTATGCAAAGTTTAGCAAATGTGAATTCTGGTTACAGGAGGTAGGATTCCTCGGTCACATTGTATCAGCCGGAGGAATTGCCGTTGACCCTGCCAAAGTGAAAGATGTAGAAGATTGGCAAGCCCCAATCACTCAAACCCAAGTTCGGGCTTTTCTCGGATTGGCAGGATATTACCGCAAATTCGTAGAAGGATTCTCGAGTATCGCCCGACCCATGACCCAATTTCTGAAAAAGGACAAGAAGTTTGAATGGACCGACAAATGTGAAGCGAGTTTTCAAGAACTCAAGAGAAGATTGATTTCAGCCCCAATCTTGATCATGCCGGATATCACGAAGCCCTTCGATGTGTATTGTGACGCATCCAAGATTGGTCTTGGATGTGTGCTAATGCAAGAAGGCAAAGTTATATCTTATCTATCTCGACAATTGAAGCAACATGAGCAAAATTACCCAACCCATGACCTCGAACTCGCAACCATAGTTCTAGCCCTGAAGACATGGAGACATTACCTGATGGGAAATCGTTGTGAGATTTATTCGGATCACAAGAGCCTAAAGTATATATTCACTCAGAAGGAGCTGAATATGAGGCAGAGAAGATGGATTGAGCTAATCAAGGATTATGACCTGGACATTCACTATCACCCTGGTAAAGCCAATGTGGTAGCCGATGCCCTTAGCAGATTGCCGTGCCGCTTGAACTCCATGATTTTGAAGGAGCAACCAAGTCTGCACAAGGAGATGGAAGATTTTCGAATGGAATTAGTAAGTGAAGGATTTTTGGCTAGCATAGAACTTCAGCCCACTTTGGTCAGTCAGATTAAAGAGGCGAAGAAAGGAAATGCTAGTATCGACGGAATCAAGCGTGTCAGACGACAGGCAAAGTACCCGGATTCACCGAGGACGAAGAAGGAGTTTTGTGGTACAAAGGACACCTTTGTGTACCAGCAGATTCAGAGTTGAAAGAAGTTATCTTGAAGGAGGCTCATGATACTCTTTATTCTATCCATCCCGGAGGAACGAAGATGTATCAAGATTTGAAAGAGCAATTTTGGTGGCATAAGATGAAGAGAGAAATTGGAAGCTATATCGCCAAGTGTGATATATGTTAGCGAGTCAAGGCAGGACATCAAAGACCCGTTGGATTGTTGCAACCTTTGCAAATTCTGGAATGGAAATGGGATTCTGCAGGAATGGACTTTATCACTGGACTACCTACTTCTAGTAGGGGAAATGACTCTATCTGGGTCATAGTGGACAGATTGTCCAAAGTCGCCCATTTCTTGCCCGTCAAAACCACGTATCAAAGTTCAAAGCTAGCGGAGTTGTACATCGCTAGAATAGTTAGTTTGCACGGAGTCCCCAAGAACATAGTCTCGGATCGAGGAACTCAGT
Organism: Avena insularis; assembly: GCA_023614405.1. Lineage (NCBI taxonomy): Eukaryota > Viridiplantae > Streptophyta > Magnoliopsida > Poales > Poaceae > Avena > Avena insularis. The sequence goes on along the minus strand of CM042697.1, from coordinate 59,937,963 downwards.
TTACCTCGAGATTCTGGAAGAAAGTCCAAGAAGGTTTAGGAACCCGCCTAGATTTCAGTACCGCGTATCACCCTCAGACCGATGGACAAACGGAGCGAGTAAACCAAATACTCGAAGATATGCTTAGAGCGTGCGTGCTGGAATATGGATCCAAGTGGGAAGACTGTCTGCCTTTTGCAGAATTTTCTTACAACAATAGTTATCAAGCCAGTTTGCAAATGGCCCCATTTGAATTCATGTACGGAAGAAAGTGTCACACCCCTTTGAACTGGTCGGAAGTAGGAGAGAGTCAGATCTTCGGACCCGACATCCAACGAGAAGCAGAAGAGAAGGTTCGCAAGATTCGTGAGCACCTCAAGACCGCCCAATCCCGACAGAAGAGTTACGCCGACAAGAGACGTCGAGACCTCGCCTTCAACATCGGAGATTTTGTTTATCTGAAAGTGTCGCCATTGAAGGGAATGCAGCATTTCCAACTCAAAGGAAAGTTAGCCCCCAGATATATCGGACCTTTCAAAATTTTGAACCGTCGAGGAGAAGTATCTTATCAATTGGAACTACCTGAAGAGATGTTAGCTGTGCGCAATGTGTTCCATATCTCATTACTTCGCAAATGTCTCGAAGTCCCCGAGAAGACCGAAGTGTTCAAGAATATCGATCATCGGACCATAGAGATCAACGATGACCTGACCTATCCCGAAGTGCCCATCCGCATTTTGGAAGAAGCTTTTCGAACTACCCGAACCCGAAGCATCAAGTTTCTCAAGATTCAGTGGAGCAACCACACAGAAGAGGAAGCTACTTGGGAGCACGAAGATCACATCAGGACGGAGTTTCCCGATCTCTTCAAATCCTAGGTAATCTTTTCGTCCTTTTTCAAATCTCAGGATGAGATTTTGTTTAAGGGGAGAAGGTTTGTAACATCCCAAAAATACCAAACTTAGATCATCAAAATTCTAATCATCAAGATTAGGGCTAACAAAAACTTTTCTAAATAAAATCATGAATGCATGCATATGTGTATGCATAGATTTTGAAATCCTTTAAACCCACCTTGTTTGTGTGATCCATTGCTTGTAAAATGTTTCTTAGGTGAAATAAACATCATCTAAAACATTTCCCACACTTTTCCTAAAGACAAGTAAATCAAAACAAATATATTAAGTGAATGGTCATTTTGACCAATTTAACTTCCATACCTACTTTGGCTATCTCAAACTTTCAAAACCTAACAGAAACTTTTCTGGATCTTTGCACCCCTTGAATATACTCATAACAAGGCATCAAGGCCCACTTGGTGATCATCCAAAAACTTTCAAATGCATAGTTTAAATGACAATTCAAAATTGAATCTTCTTCATATGGGAAGATCCCACTTTTTCAAAACCCACTCAAACAAGCTCAATTTTCAAAACCCAAGCATCTGCAGACTCACCAGCACCAACCTAGCAAACCCACCAAAAATCATTTCAAAATTCAAAACTTCATTTCATGCGGCCATTTCATCAAACAGGTTGCAGACAGAAATCAACAAAAACATCAAACACTATAGAGTGCAGTAAATTTGGCCTAACTTGTTCCCTAGTTAGCTCACACACAACTCAGTAAATTTGGCCCAACACTAGCACCCCTGTGAGCTTGCCATTGCCATTAATGGTGAACAGCCGAGCACACCCATGTCACCCCATTGTGGACAGCAAGCTAGAGGAAGAACTAGCCGTGCCAACCTTGTCTAGGAGGCAGCCCACCGTCCACCGCCACTCCCTGTCCCAGCCGCGAGCGTTGCCAAGCCCTGGACCACGCGCACAAGCCGCACCCAGACCATGCCGAGCGTGCGCCAGAGCGCCACCCTCGACCATCACCCACAGACCGCGCGCCGCCCTCGCCGCGTGCACACACGATCACCACCGACCCAGGAGACCGCCAGACATCCCCGTTTACCGCCCCGTGCCATACAGCCACCGCCCGCCGTCGAAGTCGCCGCCTCTGCCGCGCAGAGCACCGCCCGTTCCAGACCAAACCACACCGCCCCATGCCTCGCGACCATGTCGTTGAGCATCGCCAGGAGACACATCACCGTCCCCTACCCTTGCCCATGCCATTAGCCGCCTGTAACGTCGCCCCCGACGAGCTCACCGTGCGCCCCGACGGTCCCCTCGCTCGACTATAAATAGAGGCCACCCCCGCACGATTTCTTCACACCATCTCACTCCCCTCTCCTCACTGATCGTGCCACACCATTCCCAGAGCAAGGCGAGCACCACCTCGCCGGAATTTCACTAGAGCCTGCCGCTGCCGGAGAAGAAAGGAGCCAGCGATTGGAGCCGCCCCAGGAGCTGCCGCGACCACCCCTGAGTTCGCCGTCGTCGACTTCGTCGTTCGCCCGCCTCGCCGACCCTCGCCAGTACCCCGGTGAGCCCCCAGCGACACTCACTGGCTGCGCTAGGTTTCGTTCTCGCCGGAGCTATCTCGCGTCGACGATGACTCCCAGCCGTTAGATTAGAACTAGATCGAACGATCCACGTTGCCCCATACCGCTTCGCCCAGCCCCGTGTCACTGACGAGTGGGGACACCCACTTAAGCAGCCCGCGGGAGCACTGCGCTTAGCAGGCCGGCCCGTTAGATTTTCCCGCGCAGCCCAGTTATTCAAATTAAACCTTTTTCTTTTTCAATTCAAACACACTTCTGTACCCAACTTCAAAAATCAACCCAGATCGATTCAGTGCACCAAATTGAACGAAACCAATTTTGTTGGAAAGGTCTGTGAATGCGGAATCCAAGCCCGTTGGATTCAAGTCATTTGGATCTATAGATCACCCTTGGTAAAAATAACAAGGCAGAAGCTTTTCTGCATTCAAACATTTTTCAAATTTAAACTATAATAGCTTTTGAGTTGATTCCAACTCTCAAAAATCACATTTAACCATACCTTTCAGAATATATAAAAATATATAGGTTTACTTGCAGAAATATTGCTCAAGTAATAAAAGAATGCTCCATAAGCATTTCTAGCCACTTTAATTAATTAAAATAAAAGGGTTAAACCTTATTAAATTGTGACACCACTTTAAATCACATTCCCATGGACTACAATATGTGGTGATGACATGTGTCAACATGATCCCATGTTTAGTTTGGATAATATTAAATCTTAAGTAGTTTTTCAATGAGTAGAAATTACTTTTCTAAAAAAAATAAAAAGATTTAAACCAAGCCTTAACCTTGTAATGTTAGGGATGATGCTAGATCATCTATAGGACCCTTGTGTGTGATGATTGCAAGTAGTTAAGTATTGTTTGGTGATTGTGTACCACGTATTTCTTCATAGACGCTAGTACCGACCAAGGATACGAGGAGGAAGGAGGATACTACGAAGAGGAAGAAGTGGAGAACTTCAACCACTGCTCTGCACAAGGCAAGCCTAATACTACTAGTTGATTGAGCAAGCTGATACTATACCAATGCAAGCTAACCCTTGCAAGATACCCTACTGATACCACAAACCCATATTTGTGATATGACTACTATATGCCTTAAGCATATGTGATCATACCCACTTGATGAACCAAATCCTAGTTTTATGTGCCAGCTTCTTACTTTATTTCTTTATCAAAGCTTACTTAGAGTCTACCTAAGAGTTTGGTAGATACTAGACAGTTCTGCTGAAGGTTGCATAAAGAGCATAAAATTTGGCCTAAGCTAGAAACCTTGATATCAGCTTAAGATATAAGGTTGGACTTAGCGAAACTCCACTGGTTACCATCCCTCATTAGTACTACCCCCACCTTTAGATGCTAGTGCTAAGCATAAAACTTGATCAACTTTAGATGGGAATACTTGGTGGAAAAATGGTTATGAAAACCTTGGAATGATGGATCATTCTATTGAAATGTTTTGGACATGTGTTTCCAAACACCTGATGATTTTGGTGATAAAAATGTTGAGGCATGAGCCTGAGCCCTTTATAAAACTGATGGTTGTCTGGATGCGATACCATTCCAATTTTATCGTACAACCACAATACCCGAATATTGGGTAGGGCTTGACTGGAAACTTATATTCCTTAGTATTAGTGCCCTCACGGCCAAGGACTAAGCTGAGGCTACCTTGTGAAGATTGTCCACCTGTGCAGTACCCAAGATGACAGTGAGTCATGGTTGGGAGGCCAAACTCACAAGAGAGGTGCTTATACTAGGGCGTGTAATTGAAAGGTTAGGATTGATTATCCGCATACTGAGTATGGTGAATTCAGGATTTGTTCCTGACGGATGTATTGAATGTTGTGGTGAAAGTGTATAATCTCTGCAGAGTGTCAAACTATTCGAATAGCCGCGTCATGATTATGGACAGCTTGAGTGGCCATACTGTTCCCCACGACTTTTCAAAATGACTTGTGAAGCGAATTGAGACTTTGACTTGACCACAACAGAGTTGTGACCTGAATTACAAGATCCCACTTAGGAGTTATAAAATTGTGACTAGCTTTGGAACTTAGTAGAGATAAACTTGGCTTTTTGCAAAACAACCCTAGAGCCTAGTGTCCTATTATCCAAAAACCCCTTACCTATTAGTATTAGTTTGCGAGTACTTAAAGAGTACTCATGGCTTTGTCCCTGGCTATTCCCATGGCCAGACTATGAAGAGGAGTACCTGGAAGATGGACCCCAGGAAGGTTACGACAACTAGGATCATCTCCCATCGTCAGCATTGCTTGTGACCCCGAAGATGGAGCTTCGCCCACGCTACCGTTATTATTCCGTATTCCGCTGCTTGAAGTTGTATTAAGAACTGGATCATGAGATCCCTATTTGTGTAAGAACTTATGTATCGTTGTAATGGATGATGTACTATGGTATTCAATTCTATTATGTCTCGCAAAAATGGTAATCCTGGGATTGCGATGTATGACATAACAAGCATCTAGGATTGAAAAATCCGGGTGTTGACAGTTGCCTCTGCGCCACACGATCACACTTAGATCCAACGATCCAGAGAGGCCGATCCGTGCGAACCGGTACCGGCCAGTAGAAACACGCCGCGTGGCAGTAGTTTGATTTAAAACAAAATTCTGAATCTGATTTTTATGCAAACTTGAAACTTGCATAACTTTTGATCCACACGTCCAAAATTTGCAAATTTTATATCAATGGAATCAGCAAGACAAGCCCTGGCCAACCATGCCATTTGTTTAGTAAAAAGCTTCTGTTAAAATGTTTGTTTTGGCAGAAACTTATGTGTGCTTGTTTAGATTATAAAAATTATTCCAAAATGTTTTTGAGGATGAAATCTTTGTAAAAAGGTTTGTTGTGTACTTACTGACCTTAGGAATCAACTCATAGATTTAAAAAAAATGTATTTTGTGAGGATTAGGATGGAATAATTGAATTAGCTCATTTCTAGTCAAATAAAAATATTGATTTTGATATGGAAATGATTTTTGATTAAAACCCTTGGGAAAATGTTTTGATTCAAATCTACTAACCCTAAACACCAAGTTTGTGAATTAACAACTTATTTGGTGAACAATATAAAATTGTTGCTTTGCTAAAAACATTTTCCACCACATGAAATAATGATCTGAGTTAAGAAAAGGTTTATAAATAAAACCCTTTTGCAAATGGTTTTACCACTTTATAAAATGACCACTTTGAACCTTACAATGTTTAGAGCCTAGTAGAAACCACCTTTGCAAATAAAACTATCTTTTGCATGCTTGCATGCATGACTTTGTTTCTATTATTTTATGAGTGTTGATTTGTTTGATTATTGCTTGGAATGCTAGTTGAATCTATGTTTGCTTGATTGATTTGTAGTGAAGTTAGAAGAGTGTGAAATTATCAAGATCAAGAAGTGAACCAACATTTTCTACCAAAAAGGCAAGTGACACTATCATCTAAAGTCCTACTATTTACATTATACTTAGTGGATTTTGGAAACATGCATGAAAAGGATTTCTATACTTTATGCTATGCTAAATCCTAATAGGATACCCTTATATACTCCTTAGTGAAAACAATGTAGTTGTAATATGCATAGCCCTGCTAAATATTTTGAGAAGAGATACATGTTGAGTTTATTTGAAGTATTGAAAAGACTTGTGTTTTATATAATAAAACAAGTACTCAATGAACCACCTGGGTGGACAAGGGTACTCAATTTTTGGACAAGGTGGCAACAAAAGGAACCATGTTTATATGGCAATCTCTTTGTGTTGTGCACCAGAAGAAAACCACCCAGGGACTTTGAGATTGAACATGTTTCTCGTATAGTGGCTTCCGTGTATAGCCACATGCTAAATGGGCACTGGCTTAGTCAACTACATAATGGAAACCCCATGCATTGGCCTCTTCAGGTTAACTGGAATGAGGGAACTAGAAACCCTACATTGGTACCTGAAGATAAGCTAGCATTGTGTATTGGGAGGACCCTATGGAAAGACTTCGTCACATTCTCAATCTGCCAGTACTCCATCTTGGTGAGTACTAATCCAGTGGCCACTGGTGGCAACAAGATGAGATTGTGTCATGTGGGTAAAGTGTACAACTTCTACAGAAGATAAAATTCTAAGTACTTAGCCATGTCCCTGGTTATGGACAATACTGAGCAACTAAGGCCTGAAGCTATGGGAAATCTCGACATTCAAATTTCTAAAAGTAAAACTTGAAAGTGACAACCAAAGACTTGAAGCACTTGGGGTGTACCAAGGAGCTCAGAAAGATTTTGACAAAAGATCAAAACTATTTTGAAAAAGATAGGAAAAACATTATTGCTTTTTGCAAATAAGCCTAAACCCTACCTAGCCAAATATGCATGTAATGATAGGATCCACATATTTCCACTTAGTAGTGAAACTTGCCAATACAATTCAAATGTATTGATCCTTGTGGCTGTAACTTGTATCGTTGCAGGTTTGTTTGGTGTTAGTGGAGTTTATTGATTAGGATTACAAGTCTACAACCAACATGTCTGCCTGTGGCACTTTGAAGATGAAGGACCCCATGCTTATAGGTATTCTGCTGCAATGTAATGTAATAGCCAAATGATCTATGTAAGATGTAATAAATATTTTATTCCTGGTTATAAAATTGTATTATGACCTATGTTTCTTGATATTACATCTTAACTGTGGATGCTAGCTATTGATCCAGGGACTAGCATTGTAAACACAGGGATCTCTACCTTATTAAAGGTCGGGAACCTTACAAGATGGTATCAGAGCATTGTGTTGCCTGTAGAATTTGTAAACCTAGGATTGGACAAAACCCCTTAGAGAAATAGGAGTTGTATTTGTTCCAAAACTTATTTACAAACAATCTTGTAAACTCTTCCCTCAACCATTTTGGTTTTGATTCTACATCTCTTCTATCTCAAACTTGATGGACAAAACCTACCCCATGGCCAAAGACTTCACCATGTGCTAAGGACTTCTTCAACTCTAATGACTTCAACATCTTCAACTCTAATGACTTCAAACATCTTCAACTCTAATGACTTCAACATTTTCAGCATTTTCCCAAGGCTTCAAACTTGGATGTCACTAAGGAACAAGTGAGACAAGAAATCTTGCTCAAGATTTGAAGACCAAGGAAACACAACTTAGAAGGAGCCATCACCACTTTTGAAGTTTTGTGACCAAGAGTTTTTTTCCCAAGGAAACCATACCAGAAGAATCAACCAAGAAGGATGGAAAGATCACAAGTGAACCATATAGATGGACCACCATATTAGGTATAGATCAAACCCACCAACTTAGTGTGGTGTAACAAAAAAGTTTTGTTACCTAAAAAGATGCTTGAAAACTTGTTGTTTGAAAGGAGTGTTAGTTTGTGATTGCTTGCACATTGCTTGAGTGAATTGTGATGTGTGTGATTAGAATTATTTCCTTAGAAATATCTTGCCTATTCTAATATCCATCCAATCCAAACAGATGACTACTCCAAAAGACTCCAACATCAAGATTGATGACAACAACAACCAAGAGGACAACATGAGAGAACTCATAGCAACCCAAAACCAGTTGAACCAAATGACAGCTACATTCATAGCCAACACCAGTGGGGAAGATCCAACCATGCAAGGATTTTTGGAAAACCAAGCCCAATTGTTGCATAAGGTGACAGATCAAATGCTCAACATGGAAAGCAACTTTTCCAAAGGAGTTTGTGACAACAAGGATGACAAAGATGTTATTCTAGAAGGAACCCATGCTTGCAATATTTGTGGAGACAAGGATCACACTTCTAAGGAGCATGGAGATCAATGCCCCAATTGTGAAGATAAACATCCAGTAGGCTAATGCCCCACCTCTCAAGCTACTTGTTACCTATGTGAAGGAAATAATCATGTCCCTATCCAATGCCCCATCTATTCCATAGTTGAACAAAGGAAACAAGGTAGAGTGCAACAACTGATTGCAAACTATCCAGAGGGAGCCAAGTCTACCAAGAAGGATGAGGACAAAGGAAAATCTCCACTTATGCCTCCATGCAATACAACCCAATTTAAAGGACCCAAGAGGAGACATATGAATTTTCCAAGAAGCAATAGAAGGTCAAAGAAACCAGTAGACATCCCTACCTATAAGATAACATATGAAGAACATGAACTAGAAGCACTCCTAGCTTTGGAGAAACCCAAGAAAAAGAAGAACAAAAGCCATGTGAAATGTAATCATTGTAAAGAAATGGGACACTATGCCAGTGAATGTCCATAGAAGCAGAAGTATAAAGAGATTGGCCAAGTATGGTGCAACAACTGCAAAGAGCTAGGCCATCATGTAGCAACTTGTCCACAGCAGATTCGTGATGAACTCAATCTTATCACATGCTACAACTGTGGTAACCAAGGACATTATGCAAGCAACTGTCCAGAAAAGATGAAACACAAGATAAACAAGCCTGTGAAGGATCTCAGCCTTGTCACATGTTTCAAGTGTGGAAACAAGGGACACTATGCAGATGGTTGCCCAGAGAAGTTTCCCCAAGATCCCAAGCTGGACAAGATGTAATGTAGTTGGAAAATTTTAAGGGAGGTAGTACCCTAGATGTTTGAGCCTACTTGTAACCCTAGCCTCCCCAAATCTCGGGACGAGATTTATTTTAAGGGTGGTAGCCTGTCACATCCCAAGATTTTCCAAATCTTGTTATGTGAAAAATAAATGAATAAAATAAAACTTTGTTGATTTTCAGGGTGAGAAGAAACTTTTTGAATCCAATTGGAAACCTTTAGACCTATTTTGATCAAATAAATCCTAAAGGGATTTAAAAAGATAAACGATTAATAAAGGAAAATTTAAATAATTGGAATTACTAATTTGGATCTTTTAATAAAAAGATTTGGTTTTCAAATGAAAAGGTAGAAAAATAAATAAGGATTGTTTTATAAAACCAAAATTAAACCTTGGCCAAGCTTTTGAATTAAAATATTTTGTTTTGAATTAAAAGAGTAAAGAGAGATTTAAACAAAATAATGAGGATTTACTAATATCCAAATTTATTAAAAATAAAGGTTCTACCATTTTAATTAAACATTAAAACTTATTAATTTATTTCAAATAAGTTTTCCAAGTGTTTTATATTTCCAACTAAAACCTACTGAATGGTTTTGGGTACTATTTTAGATTTCAAATAGAGGTTTAAAATAAAACAAATCCTATTTGATGAAATAACTAAGGACCATTTTTAATTAATAAATGGTTTCCAAAAAAAAAGGTATTATTTAGTTTTGGACTTTGGTTATGTGTTGATTAACAGAACTGAAATCATTGCAAAGTTTGGCAAAGATTTGAAATATTTTGAGTGTTTGTTTTGTTGTTTGAAATTCAAAACAGAAAATCGAAATAGAAAAAGATAAAGCAATTAGAAAGGAAAAAAATAGAATCAGACCTGACCCAACTCACCTGGCCCAAGAAGCCCAGCTCCAGCCCAACTTCTTTCCCCACGCGCGAAACGTTTTTCACCTGCAGACAAACCCACTCAGCGACTGACTGGTGGACCCTCTCCTTGTCTCACTCCCTCGCTGACGCCCAGACACCACTGCCACCTCAGCGTCGTCTTCAACCCCCAGACCCCGCCCTGCCGTTGCAGACAAGAAACGCCGACGTTGATTACGCGTTAATGGCCGCGTTACTCCACCCCGCGAGCACGCCCATTTAACCGCCTGCGTCTTCCCTCTCTTTCCCCCTAGACCCTGCACCACCGGAGCCACCAGGCTGCCCTGAATTTCCTTTGCTTTGCCACTGCTCCGACGAGCCTCTCCAGTGAATTCCGGCCACACCTCGCCTCCCCTTGCCTCCCCAAGCACACAGCCGTGATCCCCAGCCTCTGACGCTTCTCCCTGTGCCTTCCGTTCAACCGCGCACGCCCCAGAGCCTCGGCTTCAACAACGTCTGAGTGCCACCACCGTTCACTGACACACCGGCGAACTCCCCAGGTAACCTCCATTTGCCCCATCACTCCTCGATGATACTCCCGCACTCGCCACACTCGCCCGCATCTAACCATGCCCCTATCTTGTCTTAAGGTGATCTGCAACGTCGCCCTCGACGACCACCAGAACCGCCTGACGCCGCCATCGTCTCCGGCGAGCAATCCCCTCCGCTCCAGTACGCCCCTCGACGAAAACTCAACACGTTGAGCATCGCCGTGACCTCCTGAAACCGGTGAGCATCTCCCCTTCCTTCCCCACCCCCTGTATCGTCGCCACCGTCGTTGTCTGATAGCTCCACCGCCAGACGCCGCCGCTAGCTTTCGGTCACACGCTAGGAACCGTAGGATCTTGATCTAACGAATGCGATACAAGCTAGACGAAGGGGTATGGTTGCCTCTGCGCCACACGATCACACTTAGATCCAACGATCCAGAGAGGCCGATCCGTGCGAACCGGTACCGGCCAGTAGAAACACGCCGCGTGGCAGTAGTTTGATTTAAAACAAAATTATGAATCTGATTTTTATGCAAACTTGAAACTTGCATAAATTTTGATCCACATGTCCAAAATTTGCAAATTTTATATCAATGGAATCAGCAAGACAAGCCCTAGCCAACCATGCCATTTGTTTAGTAAAAAGCTTCTGTTAAAATGTTTGTTTTTGCATAAACTTATGTGTGCTTGTTTAGATTATAAAAATTATTCCAAAATGTTTTTGAGGATGAAATCTTTGCAAAAAGGTTTGTTGTGTACTTAATGACCTTAGGAATCAACTCATAGAAAAAAATGTATTTTGTGAGGATTAGGATGGAATAATTGAATTAGCTCATTTCTAGTCAAATAAAAATATTGATTTTGATATGGAAATGATTTTTGATTAAAACCCTGGGGAAAATGTTTTGATTAAAATCTACTGACCCTAAACACCAAGTTTGTGAATTAACAACTTATTTGGTGAACAATATAATTTTTTTGCTTTGCTAAAAACATTTTCCACCACATGAAATAATGATCTGAGTTAAGAAAAGGTTTATAAATAAAACCCTTTTGCAAATGGTTTTACCACTTTATAAAATGACCACTTTGAACCTTACAATGTTTAGAGCCTAGTAGAAACCACCTTTGCAAATAAAACTATCTTTTGCATGCTTGCATGCATGACTTTATTTCTATTATTTTATGAGTGTTGATTTGTTTGATTATTGCTTGGAATGCTAGTTGAATCTATGTTTGCTTGATTGATTTGTAGTGAAGTTAGAAGAGTGTGAAATTAGCAAGATCAAGAAGTGAACCAACATTTTCTACCAAAAAGGCAAGTGACACTATCATCTAAAGTCCTACTATTTACATTATACTTAGTGGATTTTGGAAACATGCATGAAAAGGATTTCTATACTTTATTCTATGCTAAATCCTAATAGGATACCCTTATATACTCCTTAGTGAAAACAATGTAGTTGTAATATGCATAGCCTGCTAAATATTTTGAGAAGAGATACATGTTGAGTTTATTTGAAGTATTGAAAAGACTTGTGTTTTATATAATAAAACAAGTACTCAATGAACCACCTGGGTGGACAAGGGTACTCAAGTTTTGGACAAGGTGGCAACAAAAGGAACCATGTTTATATGGCAATCTCTTTGTGTTGTGCACCAGAAGAAAACCACCCAGGGACTTAGAGATTGAACATGTTTCTCGTACAGTGGCTTCCGTGTACAGCCACATGCTAAATGGGCACTAGCTTAGTCAACTACATAATGGAAGCCCCATGCATTGGCCTCTTCAGGTTAACTGGAATGAGGGAACTAGAAACCCTACATTGGTACCTGAAGATAAGCTAGCATTGTGTATTGGGAGGACCCTATGGAAAGACTTCGTCACATTCTCAATCTGCCAGTACTCCATCTTGGTGAGTACTAATCCAGCGGCCACTGGTGGCAACAAGATGAGATTGTGTCATGTGGGTAAAGTGTACAACTTCTGCAGAAGATAAAATTCTAAGTACTTAGCCGTGTCCCGGTTATGGACAATACTGAGCAACTAAGGCCTGAAGCTATGGGAAATCTCGACATTCAAATTTCTAAAAGTAAAACTTGAAAGTGACAAGCAAAGACTTGAAGCACTTGGGGTGTACCAAGGAGCTCAGAAAGATTTTGACAAAAGATCAAAACTATTTTGAAAAAGATAGGAAAAACATTATTGCTTTTTGCAAATAAGCCTAAACCCTACCTAGCCAAATATGCATGTAATGATAGGATCCACATATTTCCACTTAGTAGTGAAACTTGCCAATACAATTCAAATGTATTGACCCTTGTGGCTATAACTTGTATCGTTGCAGGTTTGTTTGATGTTAGTGGAGTTTATTGATTAGGATTACAAGTCTACAACCAACATGTCTGTCTGTGGCACTTTGAAGATGAAGGACCCCATGCTTATAGGTATTCTGCTGCAGTGTAATGTAATAGCCAAATGAGCTATGTAAGATGTAATAAATATTTTATTCCTGGTTATAAAATTGTATTATGACCTATGTTTCTTGATATTACATCTTAACTGTGGATGCTAGCTATTGATCCAGGGACTAGCATTGTAAACACAGGGATCTCTACCTTATTAAAGGTCGGGAACCTTACACAACTCAAATGCTTGCTGGAGGTAGAGAGGAATTATGTTTACTGACTCAACTCAGAAAATAGGAGAAAGGTCCATTCATAGAGGGCAACAAGGATTTCACGTCATAAAGAGCTTCCAAAATATTATGGTACTTACTAGCTTTGAGCCATCATTGACCTATCATAGGCATCTTGAGATGATTAAGCTTAAAGTGCACAAAAATGGAGTATATGCTTGACGAAATATAAGTTGGCAATCTCATGTCCCTTGAGTACGAGGGACGCTCCTCATGCTACTCAACTTTAGTCACTGGTAAGTTCTTGTCATTGTAAGTACATGTGTATCATAAAGAACCGCCAACGGGGTACCCCTTGCACATGATACAGGAGCTATCCCATAACCAAAATGACAAGGCAAGCAGACAATGAGCATCTCAGTGATCTTTTTAGTTACTATGTGCATAGCTTTTTATTGAGGATTCTTCATAGAATGCTCATTATGGTGATGTTGCAAGTTTCCACCATGATTAGGCATGGCTTAGGCTAGTGGCCCAGGCGTTTCTCTAACACACAAACATCACTCTATAGACTTACAAGTTCCCTCTTTATTTCACGTCCTTGACATAGGCAAACAAAAGAGCATGATATCAACCGTGTACAACATACAGGTGCAATGTTGAAAACGTTCCCCATGACAGCACGATTCTGCTAATCCCAACGTATAGATGCAAGCATATACAACTTCGATGACACAATGGTTCAAGTCTATTAGGGGAAGGAAGATAAGGTGTGCCATCAAGTTCGTGAGAGCTTTACTAACTAGTTTTCACATAACAAAATATTTTTTAATTCGAAAGATAGATGAATCTTGAGACTTTGCTTGGAATAGCAAATGTGCTAATAGGTAGATATGATGGACACAAATGGCACATGTTTTGGTTCAAAGGGGTTGGAAATATGAGAAGTATGCCTTCTCAAAACAGGTTTTTTTGGCTAGCAAGGCTGGGTAGCAAGCAAAAGAGTTGAAATAAACAAGAAAACCTACAAGTAATAAATCCAAACATGCAATCTTCCTTGAAGACACAAAAGATCTTAAATAAAGAATACTAAGATTATGAGCCAATCAAGAAAGAAAATAAATGATATAAAATACCTGTAGGCTTTTTCTCTTTTCTTTTCAAACTTCAAAAAGTGTTGCTACTAACCAAAACTCGGTTTGCCAAAACCAATTTATATTTATTTAATGCTCGCAAAGTGATGCCAATACGGATCAACAAGATCAATCATATAATAGAGATTGCAAACTAAAATAAGAAGTGCAAAAAAGTAAAATATGAAACTTCTCATTAATATTCCATAAAGGCACTCACACCGAGGGATACATAGAAACTAAAGGAGAGATACTTCCATATGCAAACCAACCTATAAGATAACTTCTCTACCAAAGACATGAATCCACTAAAAAGGTAAAAGATAAAAGATAATGGTGTGATACCGCGACACTTCCCCAAGCTTGGAACAAGCCAAGGGGATGCCAAACCTGATGACGAATTACTCCTTCGATAGTGGTGGTGTTCTCTTGTCATCATAAAACTTCCAAGGCAAAGGTTAACCATACAAAAAGGACGTCCTGGTTTCCGCAATCCTGAAACTAGCACCAGAGCTTATGCGATCAAATCTAGCCTCATACTCACGATTTTGGTTTTGTATGTCGTAGAGTTGTGCTTGTAATTGGTTGGTGGTCTGACGGAGCGAGAAGATTTCTTCTCGGAGCTCAGCAACCTCATCCTCGTGCTTGGTGATGAGTTCTAAACTTATCTTGTGAATAAAATCCACTTCGTGTTCTGCCATCTTCTCGTACCTGAAAACTTTTTGCTCCAATGCTTCCATCCTGTCTTCCAGACTGCCTTCTCCTTTAGGGCCTTGAACTTCTTTCATCTATACCTTCCCATCTTTGAGAATAAACTCCTTGGGATGGATCCTCAACTCATACATGTACGGGTTGAGGACATCCGTAGAGGAATCCTCCATGGGTGATCCAGAGGAAGACATTGTAGCTCCAAAACTGAGAATTTTCCTCACAGAACCAGATTGAAACAAAAACACGACAAGAACTCGATACAAGAACCTTAGGGAACCCGGGGGTTATATATTACGAATTTTCAATGCATAAGGAAGGTACTGGTACGAAAACGAGGTGGAGACGGAGCTCGGGGTGCTCACACCCCCTCTAGGCGCCACCGCCTCCGCTTCCTCCTCTGCTCTCGTAACTTTCCTTATGTAATAAAAACATCAAAAATATAAAAAGGTTAGGCTTTCACGAACCTTCTGTTTTCACCACTTTTACCTATTCAAAGACGAACTCTGTAGTTTCTGTTGTTTGGTTTCTAATAAATTCTTTCGGAGTCACCATTTGAATAATATCAACATCTTCATTATAAGAATCTCCAGAAATATAATGTTTTAGTCCTTAACCATTCACTACCTGTGTTGTGTCATCCTTCAAAGTAGATATTTTGATAGCACCTGAACGATATACTTCCTCAATAACAAAAGGTCCTTCCCATTTTAAGAGTAGTTTCCCTACAAAAAATCTGAGGCGAGACCTATACAAAAGAACTTTCTCACCAACATGGAACTCCCTTTTTAGAATTATCCTATCATGCCATCTTTTTAATTTTTCCTTAAAGAGTCTAGCATTTTCATAGGCTTCACTTCTTCACTCATCTAAGGTACTCATGTCAAGCAATCTTTTCTCACTCGAAAGTTTAAAATCTCTATTCAACTCTTTCACTGCCCAATAAGCTTTGTGTTCTAATTCTAAAGGCAAGTGACAATCTTTCCCATAGAACATTTTGTAAGGATACATCCCCATAGGAGTTTTCTAAGCAGTTCTATAAGCCCATAAAGCGTCATTCAACTTTTTAGCCCAATTTTTCCTATATCTATTAACAGTCTTTTGCAAGATAGATTTAATTTCCCTATTGGAAAGTTCTACTTGCCCACTGGTTTGGGGGTGATAAACTGAAGCAATTCTATGGTTTACATCATACTTAGCGAGAGTTTTTATAAACCCCCAATAAAATGAGAGCCTCCATTAGTCATGAGATATCTAGGCACACCAAACCTAGGAAAAATAACATCCTTAAGC
Source organism: Avena insularis (assembly GCA_023614405.1). Taxonomy (NCBI): domain Eukaryota; kingdom Viridiplantae; phylum Streptophyta; class Magnoliopsida; order Poales; family Poaceae; genus Avena; species Avena insularis. The sequence goes on along the minus strand of CM042697.1, from coordinate 59,921,767 downwards.
ATTTTTAAAGAGGTATTACCGTCAGCTCTGTTTGTAGGTATGGCTTCTACTCACTTTGTAACATAGTCAACAGCAACAAGAATATGAGTATACCCTTTTTAAGGAGGAAAAGGACCCATAAAGTCAAATCCCCAACAATCAAAAGGTTCAATAACAATAGAATAATTCATAGGCATTTCATTGCGTCTAGAAATGTTACCAACTCGATGACATTCATCACATGATAATATAAACTTCCTTGCATCTTTGAAAAGTTTAGGCCAATAAAATCTAGATTGTAAAACCTTTTGTGCAGTCCTATCCCCAGCATGATGTCCTCCATAAGCGCTGCCGTGACATTTTCTCAATATCTCTTGTTGTTCAAATTTTGGAACACATATTCGCATAATACCATCTACTCCCTCTTTATATAAATGTGGGTCATCCCAAAAGTAATGCCTTAGATCATACAAAAAATCTTCTTTGCTGGGTTGTAAAAGTTGGAGGCAAATACTTGGAAACAATAAAGTTAGCATAATCAGCATACCAAGGACTCTCATGTGGACTTACCCTTATTGCAGCCAATTGCTCATTTGGAAAACTATCATTAACAGGCAAAGGGTCAAAATAAATGATTTCCAAACGAGATAAATTGTCAGCAACAGGATTTTCAGCACCTTTCCTGTATGCAATATGCAGATCAAACTCTTGTAAAAGCAACACCCATCTAATAAGCCTAGTCTTAGCGTCCTTCTTTGTCATAAGGTACTTACTAGAAGCATGATCAGTATGAATAGTGCCTTTGAATCAACAATATAGGGTATAAACTTATAACAGGCAAAGATTATAGCTAAGAACTCTTTCTCAGTAGTAGCATAATTCTTTTGAGCAGCATCTAGAGTCTTGCTAGCATAATGAATAACATTCAACTTCTTATCAACACGTTGCCCAAGGACAGCACTGATACGTCCAAAACGTATCTACTTTCTCGAACAATTTTGCTATTGTTTCTCCTCTAAACTTGTGTGATTTGGATATAACTAACTCGGACTGACGCTGTTTTCAGCAGAATTACCTTGGTGTCTTGTTATTGTGCAGAAAATCAACTATCAGGAAAAATCTCGGAAAATATGCCAAAAATTATATTTCACCAGAAGACCCACGAAGCCAGAAGACGAGACAAAGGAGGGGCCTGGGGGCCCACACCCCTGCCAGGCGCGGGCCCACCTCTGGTCGCGCCTAGGGGTGCAGCCACCCCAAGCACCCTCGCGGCCTCCCTCTGCGCCTATAAGTTGCCTTTCGACCTAAAACTCGGGGGGGGGTCGATAGTTTTTCCAAAAAGAGTTCCGCTCTGCCGCTGTAACATCCCTAAAATCATGTTTCAAACTCATGCATATCATCCATGCATCCATGATCATATAGAGTTCATTTCAAACAAAGCAATTCAAAAACAGGAGCATATGAGCTCATTATTTTATGTGATCAGCATTTAAAACAAATACAAATCTCCAAAGTGAGATAAGTGTTCAGTGAACCAAACCTTGTGCCTTATTACTTTCAGAATGTGTTGCAAGATTTCTAAGACTTAAACCCATGTTTTCAAAGCAAATACAATTTGAAAACCAAATTCAAAACCAATATAAGACTAGTGCTATGTCACTGTTTATTTTATTTTATTTTATTCCAAATGACCAAGCCAATTCAAAGTGACCACTTGGTTTTATGCCCAGAAGTGTGAATGTTACACCCTACAAAATCCTGAAAAGGTTTGAATTCAAATAGCTTTTGAAATCATTTGAAAATCATTCCAGAAAATCAAATCAGAAAAAGAAAAAGAGAAAGGAAATAGAAAAGGGCCAGCGCCAGACTTTTAGCCCAACTGAGAAAGCAGCCCACTAAGCCCACCCGGGTTCCCTCTCTCCCTCTCTCACTCGCAGACGCACCCATCGAGTGACTGACGCCAGGACCCCACCCCCTCTCTGTTTCTCTCGCAGCCAACTGGGCCCCGTCCACGTCACCGTCGTCTTCCCCAAATCTCGCGAAGAACACGTCGCCGATGGCCGTTGCTGGCGTTGATTCCGCGGCGTAATTGCTATTGATTCTGCAGGCGTTTCCTGTCGAGCCCTTGCCTACTTAAACTCCTCTACACCGCGAGCCTTTCCCCTCACACAGCACCTCCACTCCGCCACTAGGCTGTGAAAATTCCTCGCCGCAATCCCGCTGCTCCGACGACCTCACCGACGAATTCCGGTGAGTACCGCATTCCCCTTGGCCCGTGGTTCATGCTGGCTTGCTCTGCAGCTCCGTGCGCATCTACTGACACCTCCCATTTGCTCGCGCATGGCCTGTAGCCTCGGCAACGTCAACGACTGGGCGTCGCCGCCTTCTGCTCGAACTCCGGTGACCTTTCCCTACAAGTGCCAGCCGCCCCTTGCCCTCTGTTTGATACGCGTAAGATCCCCAGCATCCTACGCATCTAACGGTACCCTCCCCTTGTCTTAGTGCGGCTCAGAACATCGCCAACGTCGATGAACTGAAGCCACAGCCGCCAGGGACTACTCGGATGAGCAATCTGCGACGACTCCGAGCGCCCCTCTGCCAACCAAGGACACGTCGAGCTTCCTCTCGTTGCTGCGGTTCTGGTGAGCATCTTCCCACCTCTCCGGGCGCCCTAGTTCGCCGGCACCGCCACTGTCAGAGCGCGCCACCGCCAGTCGCCTCTGCTAGCGCCGCTCGACTTTGGTCAAAGCATCTAGGATCGTTGGATCTAGATCCAGAGGCTAGGATTAGATTAGACGCAAAGCGTTACGTTTTAATCTGGGTCGTGCATCGCCACTTAGATCATGCGGCCCGTAAGTGTGATCCGACGCTAAGCGGTATCGGCCAGTAGGAACACGCCGCGTGGCACAGAATTCGTTTTAAAAATTTGAATTAGATCTATTAGATGTTCAAATTTGTTTTGATTATAACTTTTGATCCCCACGTTAGATTTTGAAAAATTGTATACCGTTGGAATCAGGAGAGCAAGCTCTTTCTAAATATGCAATGTGTTTAATGTTTTGCTTCTATTAAAATGATTTTATTTGCAGAAACTTGTGTAGGGCTTATTTGAGTATGTGGAATATTTAGGAATTGTTTTAGGGGTTAAATAAATATTGTTTGGCAAGTTTTTGACTTGTTTTGGAATCAGTACTGTACACTTGCTTGGTTGAGTTTTTAAAAATCATCACTTAGCATTTTGCATGCATGCACATATTTTTGATTGTATATATATTGTATGTGATTGTGGCTATGATTCTTTGTGTAGATTTTGGTGCTAGTGACTGTGATTGTGAGGAGTGTAGCTACTCTCCAAACTACCAAGGCAAGTGGTACTTCATGATATTCATTCCTATGTTTTATACTAAGCATTAGATATTTTGCTAAGTCTTGCATGTTATTATTTTTGCTTATATGCCATGATGGGAAATTCTAGTAGTTGTAGAATTGCTAGAGAATTCCTAATTTAAGTTACTATTTATGCCATGCTTAGCCTAGCTAGTAGCAAACAAGGGTTGGTGAAATATACATGCTATGATGAAAATATTTCTAAGTCATTGGACTTGTGTTTTGCTTAATAAAACAACTAAGTTAATGAATCACTTGGGTGGAAAGGGACTTGCTTGGTGGTTTGGTTGAGTGGTTACACAAGGCCCATTTCTATGGTTTACCTTGTGTATCTCACTTGTGGAAAGCCACCCAGGAACAAAGAGATTTTTAGTGGCCAAATGTTAAGAAGCTTCTAGTGCAACCACTTGGCAATATGGGCTCTGCTAGGATCATATAGGTTGCTAGAACTTAGCCATTTGGACAGTTGGTGGTAGTGGGATGATAGGTTGGAGCGCGTCCATTTGGTCTAAGGGAAGGCTTCTGAAAGGTCCTGTCTTGGTGAAAATTAAGGCTTGTGGGGAAAGTGCACCACCTCTGCAGATGGAAGAATCTAAGTACTTAGCCAAGTCCATGGTAATGGACAACTTGAGCATCAAGACATGGAAGCTATCAAGAATCTCCTCATCCCAATTTCTAAGTAAAAACTTGTGGGTGAACAAGGGTGAAGGACCTCAATGTCTATTGGTGGCTCCTTGGGAAAAGTTTTTGACAAAGAAAAACTTAGTGATTTCAACTAATAGGCAAAACCTATTTTTGAGCAAAGCAAGCCAAGCTACACTTAGCCAAATTGCATATAGTATCTAGTCCACCTAAATTATACTAAGGTATCACTTGCTAATACTATTCCAATGTATTGACCCACTGTGGCTGTAACTTGTAATGTTGCAGGTTACTCTGATGAGGATTAGGTGTCATGAGTCTACACTCAACATGTTTGCCTGTGGCACATGAAGATGAAGACTTTTATTTATTTACTTATTCAAACTCTTGTATCAGGCCTATGGCCTTGGAGTTGTAAAGACTATGTTTATCTCTGGAATGGCTGTAATAATGACCTTTGTATCTGTGTACTTCATCTTAAACTGTGGATGCTAGCATTGATCCAGGGACTAGCATTCAATCACAGGGATCCTTTTCCTTTATAAAGGAGGGATCTTACAGATGGTATCAGAGCACTGTGTTGCCTGTAGGATTATGACCCTAGGATAGGAAACCACTAAGGAAAAATTTTCAATAACTTCTACACTTGTCTATTCTTCTCGTAAACTTTTCTAATCTTCTTTCTCATCTCTATTTGTAGATGAATTCCATCAACGAAGCCGTAAGGAAAGGACCACTCATGACCATGACTTTGGAGTGTGAGACAGAATTTCCCAAAGTTCTCAAGGACCTCATGGTGGCAATGGAAATACATGGTGCAGCTGTGTACAAAGGCTTTCCTATGATGGATGAAGGAGTCGAGTACTGGTGGGTTCAACTTCACTTGTACAAAAACAAGGAAGACAACCACAAGGAAACAGGATTCTGCATGTTCACCAACACTGTGGTGCACACCACATTCTTTGACTCATCAAGGGATGCAACTTGGAGGACTATCAAAGAACTTAGTGATAGAGTCAAGTGCAGAATGCTCAACCTCCAAAATGACCTAAAGGAAGAGAAGAAACATACCCAAGAGTTGGAGGATACCAACCAAACTTTAAGAGGAGACATTATAGACTTAGTGATGGAGTCATGTGAACAAGATAGGCTAATTGCTTCTAGAAATATTGTGTTAGCCAACAGATCCAGTGAGATAGGATTGTAAACGTACTTCGTTAGTTGGACCACCACTTATCACCTTAATTTCCAAATGTTGCTTTAAAAATAAGTTGAACCCTGATTGATGTAATGGATCCATGTATGCCTTGATTTGTGTGTTTTGATTTCCAAGGATATGTATGTGATGCTTTGCCTTGTGTTTCATTTTAGATTGTGTTGTTCTAACTTTTTCTATCTTATAAATAGATGCCTAATGTTACCATCAGCACCGTTGAGGAGTTCCAGGGAACTCGCTTTGGTCCTCGTATTGTTGAGCTTACTACCTTGCTCAATCTCCCTCTTCCTACCATCATGGTGCTTCCCCTCACCAAGTTTGAGAGGAAAGACCTTTGGGGCTTCAAGGTCAACCAGCCCGGATGCCAGACAGAGCCTACCATGGAGGCCATCATCTTCAAGCTCATGCATGATGACAAGGAGAGAGGCCTTGAGGTAGTTATGCAGGATCTGATAGGACGTCTGCTAGGGAGACACTCCCGATAGGTTAGAGGTACTCACTTCCACGTCTTCGGTAGACGTGATGAGGATGGAGAGGACATCGACTTCGAGGAAGATTCGAGGGACACAACAGAGCCTATTCGTCTATACCTCTAGGACTTAGAGGTTCTTCTTAGGCATGTAGACACTGATAGGACCAACGTCATGCTCAGTAATGACGAACTCCAGCTGCAGCTTCGTGAGAAGGATAAGCTCTTCGCAGAGCAAGATGAGATAGTCAAGGAGATGGAGACGAAGTTCGAGAGTCAGGACAGAAAGTTCAAGAGTCAAGAGAAGCGAGTCCAAGATAGGAACAAGAGGATTCGAGACATGACCGCAGAACTGGAGGCCAAGGATGTAGAGGGAGTGACCTTTAATAAGGTAGGGTCCCCTGTGTTTACAATGCTAATCCCTGGATCAATAGCTAGCATCCACAGTTAAGATGTAATATCAAGAAACAAGGTCATAATATAACTTTATAACCAGGAATAACATAATTTTATTACATCTTACATAGCTCATTTGGCTATTACATTACATTGCAGCGGAATAACTATAAGCATGGAGTCCTTCATCTTCAAAGTGCCACAGGCAGACATGTTGGTTGTAGACTTTGTAATCCTAATCAATCAATCTTCACTAAAAGCAATCAAACCTGCAACATTACAATTTACAGCCACAAGGGTCAATACATTTGAATTGTATTGGCAAGTTTCACTACTATGTAGAGTATGAGTGGATCCTATCTTTACATGCATATTTGGCTAAGTAGGGTTTTCAGGCTCATTTGCAGAAAGCAATAGTTTATCCTATCTTTTCAAAATGGATTGATCTTTGATCAAGTCTTTGAAAACTCCTTGGTAAAGCCCAAGTGTTTAAGTTATTATCAAAATCTCCTTGAACTCCTTGGTACCCCCAAGTGTTCAAGTTTTTATCAAAATCTCTTGAGCTCCTTGGTACCCCCAAGTGCATCAAGCCTTTTGTTGTCACTTAAAAGTTTTCTTTTAGAAATTGGAATGTTGAGATTTCCCATAGCTTCAAACTTTGGTTGCTCAGTATTGTCCATAACCGGGGACACGGCTAAGTACTTAGATTTTATTATCTTCTGCAGAAGTAGTACACTTTACCCACGTGTCACAATCTCATCTTGTTGCCACCAGTGGCCACTGGATTAGTGCTCACCAAGATGGAGTACTGGCAGACTGAGAATGTGACGAAGTCTTTCCAGAGGGTCCTTCCATACACCATTGCTAGCTTGTCTTCCGTACCCATGTAGGATTCCAGGTCCTCATTTTCAGTAGCCTGAAGACAATGCATGGGTCTTCCCAATGTAGTTGACTAAGCCAGAGCCATAATAGCATGTGGTTATACACGAAAGCCACAATTGGAGAAACATGTTCAATCTCTAAGTTTCCTGGGTGGTTTTCTTTTGGAGCACAACACAAATAGATTGCCATAGACATGGTTCCTTTTGTTGCCACCTTCTCCAAAACTCAAAGTATCCTTGTCCACCCAGGTGGTTCATTGAGTCCTTGTTTTATTATATAAAACACAAGTCTTTTCTCAACTTCACAAAATCTCAACATGTATCTCTTTTCAAAATATGGCATGGCTAAGCATGTAACAACTACAGTGTTTTCACTAAGGAATGTATAAGGTATCCTATTAGGATTTAGCATAGCATAAGTATAGAAATTCTTTTCATGCATGTTTTAAAATCCACTAAGTATAATGGAAAATAGTAGGACTTAAGATGATAGTGTAACTTGCCTTTTTGGTAGGGAATGGTGGTTCACTTCTTGATCTTGCTAGATTCACACTTTTCTAACTTCACTACAAGTCAATCAAGCAAACACAATATCAACTAGCATTCCAACCAATATCAATCAAACAAAACACACATAAAATAATGGGACCTAAGTTATGCATGGAAGCATGCATACGATAGTTCTATTTGCAAATATGGTCTCCACTAGGCTTCTAAACTTTGTAAGGTTCAAAGTGGTCATTTTCCAAAGTGGCAAAGTCATTTGTAAAAAGGGTTTTATCTATAAACCATTTTTAAATCCATTCATCATTTTATGTGGTGGAAAATATTTTTATCAAATCACAACTTTAAGTCTCTCACCAAATAAGTTGCTAATTCTCAAAACTTGGTGTTTAGGGTCAGTAGGTTTGATTCAAAACATTTTCCCAAAGTTTTTACCCCAAAAACATTTTCATGATCAAAACAATATTTTTATTTGGCTAGAAATGGGCTAAATCAATTAATCCATCCTAACCTTCACCAAATCCATTTTCAAAACCATGGGTTGGTTCCTTGGGTCAATAAGTTCACATCAAACCATTTTGCAAAGGTTTTAACCCTAAAAACATTTTTTTGAATAAATTTTCTAATCTAAACAAGCATACAAAAGTTTCTGCAAAAACAAACATTTTACCAGAGGCCTTTTACTAAACAAACTGCAGGGTTGGCTAGGGCTTGTTCTACTGATTCCAATGATATAAAGTTTGCAATTTTTGGACGTGTGGATCAAAAGTTATAGGGTTTTCAAATCTGCATCTAAATCAGATTCAAATTCTAATTCTAAATCGTCTGGTGCCACGCGGCGTGTTCTGATTCGTCCATACCGCTTCGCTCGGATCGACTACTCTGGAGCGTTAGATCAAGTCAGATCGAGCGGCACAGGATGCGTACCACTTCGCTTTAAGTGATTCTATCCTATCCACTAGATCGAGATCGAACGGCTACTGCGAGCTTAACCTAAAACGAGAGGCGCTGCGGCGGTGGTTGGCAGCGGAGCGGCCAGATGGTGGTGGTGCCGGCGTTATAGGAAGCTAGAAGGAAGGGGAGGTTGCTCACCGCGTTCGCGAGGACGTGGTGATGCTCAAGGTACGGTCGGCTTGGCAAGGGGCGCTCAGGGACAGCAGCAATTCCTCGCCGGAGTCATCGTCGGCGTCAGATGGTCCTGTTCGTGGTCGGAGTCGACGCTACGGATCACAAGGGGCAAACCGAAAGCACGGTTAGATGCGCATGGTCGAGGCGATGACGCGTGCGTGAAGGAGAGGGCTCGGGGCGGTCTGGACTTACCAGAAGACGTCGCCGGAGGAAGTAGCAGACACGGAGGCGCTCAGTGATTGTCGAAGGTGACGCTCAGGGGCGCCCGCGGTTGAACGGAGGGCACAGAAAGATTTTCTGGGAGTGGGGAGTGTGCTCGTGTGCTCGGGGAAGCACGGGGTGGTGAGGCTCGGCCGGAATCGAGGAGAGACGGTGGTCGGAGCAGTGGCGTTGCAAGCTAAAATTGAGGCAGCCTCGGGGCAGAGAGAGGGAGGAGTGCGAGGGGAAATGGAGAGGAGGCCTGGGCGGTTAATAGGGTGCAGTCATGGCGAGTAACAGTCGCGTAATCAACGCGTATTCAATCACCGGCGTAAATGGCAGCAACGACAGGGCGTCGTCTGTGCGAGGAAGAAGAAGAGAAGGAGTAGTGCTGCGGGGCCTGGCTGTCAGCAAGGGAGTGAGAGGGAGAAGAGGTCCACCAGTCATTGGCTCAGCGGGTGCGGTTTTTGGTAGAAAACGTTTCACAGGGGGGAAAGTGTAGCTGGGCTTAGTGGGCTGCTGGGTTGGGTCGACCAAATCCCATTTTTTCCTTCCTGAATGCCTTTTCTTTTTCTATTTCAAATTTCTGTTTTGAAAATCAAACAAACAATTCAATCAACAAAACAAATCAAACCCTTCACCAAACTTTGCAACTTTGAATTTGGTTCTGTTCAGTAACATAAACCACAATTCCAAAAATAATAATTTTATTTTAGGGTCCATTATTAATTAAATAAATAGACCTGTTTTTAATAAATCAAAATAGGATTTTATTTATTTAAAAACTTCTTTTGAAACCTAAATATTTTCAAAACCAAATAAGTAAGTTTTATTTGAGAATATTTTAAACAAATAAATAAGTTTTGCTTGTTTTAGAAATAGTAAAACCTTTATTAATAAAACTTGGATATTAATCCTTAATACTTCATTTAAACAAACTTTTACTATTTTTCTCAAATAGAAATATTTTGTTTTAAAGACTTGGTCAAGATTTAATTTGGCTTTTAAAAATAACTTTATTAAAATTTCTTCCTTTTCATTTGAAAACCAAAACCTTTTAACAAAAGAAACAAAGTATTAATTCCAAATATTTTTATTTTCCTTTATTAAATGTTTACCTTTTTAAATCACTTTAGGATTTTTTATTTGTTCAAAATAGGTTTGAAGATTCTCATTGGAATTCAAAAAGTTTCTTCTCACCCTGAAAATCAACAAAGTTTTATTTTATTCATTTATTTTCACATTACAAGATTTGGAAAATCTTGGGATGTGACAAAGGACTTCGAGCTCGAGCATCAGCAGACGGTGATTGAGAGACTTCGTTCCTAGAAGAGGGCTCTCAAAACCAAGATAGAGACCTTGACCGCCAATGTCGAGGAATAGAAGACCGCAAGGGAGAATGCGGGTCTTACACTTGTCGAGGAGGAGGTTGATGTCGAGGAGTAGATTTGACTACTCATTTATCATTTATTATCATACTTGTTGTTGGGAACTTGTTATTTGACCATCCGACATGTGGATGGCTTGCTATATTTGTGTGTTTTACTTTGCAAACTTGTTATCTTGTTGTTGAACCTTTATCCTTTTGTTGCATGCTTGAGATTGTTATGCGATGTATTGTGCATAAAGCATCTCTGGGTATCTCATTCTTATCTCTATTGAACAAACCACAGATGCCTCCCCGTCGTGCAAATCCCAACCCCAATAACAACAACAACATCACTCTAGAAATGCAACAGATGATGACAGCTCAGACTCAACTGATGCAGATGATGACGACGTTCATCCAGAACCAAAACAACAACAATAACAATAATAACAACAACAACAACAACAACCCACCGGGTTTTGATATGCTTACCAGGTTCTTGAGGTTGAGGCCAGCAAAGTTCTCAGGTACAACTGATCCCATGGTGGCCAATGATTGGCTACGCTCAGTGAACAAGGACTTGGTAATCGTAATGATCTTTGAAAAGGTCGATTTGAAAGACATTTGCTGGAAGGACCAGCCGCCACTTGGTGGGATAACTTCCAGATCACCACTCCCATAGAAGATGTGACGTGGGCTATCTTTGAGGATGGCTTTCGTACTGCTCATATCTCATCCGGTGTGATGAGTCTGAAAAAGAAGGAGTTTCATAACTTGAAGCAATGCCACCGTAGCGTGGCGGAGTATATTGAGGAGTTCAACAATCTGGCGCGTTATGCACCGGATGAAGTTGACACCGATGCTAAGAGAAGGGAGAAATTCCTTGAAAGCCTGAATGATGACTGAATCTGCAGCTATCAGTGGCCTATGTTCCCACTTATCAATCTCTTTGTGATAAGGCTGCTATTTTGGAGAACAAAATGAAGCAAGTTGAGAGTAGAAAGAGAAAGCACTCTGACAAGCACAGCTCGGGATCGTCGCACAAACATTCCCACTATGATGACAGTGGAAGCTCAGGATCCCACAAGCATGGGAAATTCAACAAGCACCACAACCACAACCATCATGACAACAAACATCACCGTAGTCATGACAATGACAAGTACAAAAACCACAGGGGTGGATATAAGAGCCACCACAGTGGTAATGGAAGTGGAAGTGGAAGCCAGCCTGTTAAGAGAGACATTAGTCAGGTTGAATGCTTCAAATGCAAGAAGATGGGGCATTATGCAAATGACTGCCCAGAAAAGAAAGCTGAAGGACCCAACAAGCCCAACCCTTTTCAGAAAGGGCAAGTTAACCACATCAATGTGGAGGAAGTCTATGAGGATCCTGATGTTGTTGCTGGTAAGTTCAGACTCAATTCTATTCCAGCATTTGTTCTTTTTTATGCCGGAGCATTGCATTCATTCATATCAAAAGCATTTGTTGATAGAAATGGGTTTCCAACGGAAAACATTGGGTGTCCAATAAAAGTTAGTTCTCCAGGTGGAGATATGATAGTAAGTCTTGGATGCCGGGATCTAGTAATAGAGTTTGGAAAGCATAAGTTCCTAGTGAGTCTAATAATCCTAGATTCCCAAGGACTGGATGTAATATTGGGAATGGATTGGATGGCTAAGTATGAAGGAGTACTAGATTGTGCTAATCGTACTGTTGCACTCACAACCCCGGAAAGAAAACGGATTAAATTCAAATCCAACTTTGAACCAAAAGGGAGTAAGCTAAATTCTCTTAAGGGGGTTATCATAGACAGTGTGCCAATTGTGAGTGAGTATCCGGATGTGTTTCCGGAAGAATTGCCGAGAATGCCACCAGATAGAGATGTGGAATTTCTTATAGATTTGGTACCAGGGTCTAGACCAATAGCCAAGAGACCATATAAGATGTCAGTTGATGAACTGAAAGAACTCAAGAAACAACTTGGAGAACAGTCACAGAAAGGATTTATTCAACCAAGTTCTTCATCTTGGGGAGCCCCAGTTTTGTTCGTGAAGAAGAAAGATAGAAGTCAAAGGTTATGCATAGATTACCGTTCACTCAACGAGGTGACTATCAAGAATAAATACCCATTGCCTAGAATCAATGACTTGTTTGATCAGCTAGAAGGAGCTTGTGTGTTCTCAAAGATTGATCTCCGGTCAGGTTATTTTCAACTCAAGATAAGAGAACAAGACATACCTAAAACAGCTTTCACTACAAGGTATGGATTGTATGAATATACCGTAATGCCTTTTGGCTTGACCAATGCTCCAGCATACTTCATGAATATGATGAACAAGGTATTCATGGAATTCCTTGACAAGTTTGTTGCCGTTTTCATCGATGACATTTTAGTCTACTCCAAGAGCAAAGAAGAGCATGAAGGACATTTGCGTTTGATACTTGAGAAGTTAAGAGAGCATAAACTTTATGCCAAATTCAGCAAGTGTGAATTCTGGTTGAACGAAGTTGGTTTTCTTGGACTTGTTATGACAAAGAATGGTGTAGCAGTTGATCCTGCTAAAGTTTCAGTTGTGACTGAATGGGAATCTCCCAAGTCCGTGGAAGAGGTCCGTAGTTTCCTTGGCTTAGCAGGTTACTACCGAAGGTTCATTGAAAATTTCTCCAAGGTAGCTAACTGATGACTGAATTGCTAAAGAAAGACAAGAAGTTTGCTTGGTCTAAAGGATGCGAACTCAGCTTTCAGGAGTTGAAGAAGAGACTTGTGACAGCGCTAGTCTTGTGTCTGCCAGATTTGGAAAAATATTTCCAAGTATATTGTGATGCATCTCATCAGGGTTTGGGTGCAGTACTTATGCAATATGGTAAAGTTGTGGCTTATGCCTCAAGACAACTCAAAACTCATGAAGTGAACTATCCTACTCATGATTTAGAGTTAGCCTCTATTGTCCATGCACTAAAAACATGGAGACACTATCTTTTGGGAAAACGTTGTGAAGTGTTCACAGATCACAAGAGTTTGAAGTATATCTTCACCCAGAAGGAAATTAATATGAGACAAAAAAGATGGCTAGAACTCATCAAGGACTATGACTTAAGTTTGCAATACCACCCCGGTAAAGCGAATGTTGTAGCAGATGCTCTAAGTCGTAAGGTTTTTGTGAATGGCCTTACCAAAGGAGAATTGCCAGATGATTTGTGTGCCCAATTTAGAAAACTCAGATTGGAGATTGTGCCTGAAGGACATCTCATGACTTTGGATGTTCAACCCACTTTGTTGGACAAGATCAAAGAAGCCTAGAAGATTGATAAGGAAATTGAAGAAATTAAAGAGAAGATTGGCAAAGGAAAAGCCAAAGGATTCCATGAAGACGAACATGGTACTTTATGGCATGGGAAACGTATCTGTGTTCCACAAGATCCGGAGCTTCGGAAACTGATTCTGCAGGAAGCACACAACTCACCGTATTCCATTCATCCGGGTAACACCAAAATGTACATGGACATGAAGGAAAGATTTTGGTGGAATAATCTCAATAAAGACATCGCCGAACATATTGCTTTGTGTGATGTGTGTAGTAGAGTGAAAGCGGAACATCAGAAACCAGCATGTTTGCTTCAACCACTACCTATTCCTGATTGGAAGTGGGACAAGATTGGTATGGATTTCATTACCGGATTACCAAGGACCCGGTCAGGATACGATTCTATTTGGGTAGTAGTGGATCGCCTAACTAAAGTGGCTCATTTCATACCCGTAAAGACAACCTACACAAGTGCTAAGTTGGCCAAAATTTATATGAGTAGAATTGTATGTCTACATGGAGTGCCCAAGAGTATTGTGTCTGATAGGGGAACTCAATTCACTTCTCATTTTTGGAGACAGCTACATGAGTCATTGGGAACGAGGTTGGAATTTAGCACTGCTTTTCATCCTCAAACCGATGGACAAACCGAAAGGACTAATCAGATTCTTGAAGACATGTTGAGGGCATGTGCCCTAGACTATGGAGCCAGTTGGGATGAAAGTCTGCCTTACGCAGAATTTTCTTATAACAACAGCTATCAAGCCAGCATTGAGATGGCACCATTTGAGTTTCTCTACGGGAGAAAGTGTACCACCCCTTTGTTATGGAATGGTGTGGGAGAAAGAAGTCTGTTCGGACCAGAACTTATCAAAGAAGCCGAAGAGAAAGTCAAGTTGGTTAAGGATAGATTGAAGATAGCACAGTCCTGACAGAAATGCTACGTAGATCCTAAGCTTAGAGAAGTCACCTACGAAGTTGGTGATAGAGCCTATCTTAGAGTGTCACCACTTCGTGGAGTGAAGAGGTTCAGAGTCAAAGGAAAATTGGCACCAAGGTATGTTGGACCATTCAAGATTCTGAGTCGTAAAGGAGAAGTTGCCTATGAAATTGAACTACCAGAATCTTTGTCAGCTGTTCATAATGTGTTTCATGTGAGTCAGCTTAAGAAATGTCATCCAGAAATGGAAGAAACTTCTTTGAAAGATACTATACCTTTGGAAGAGGTCCAGTTGGAGAGTGATCTCACTTAAGAGGAGAAACCTATCAAGATTCTTGAGATTGCAGAAAGAGTCACACGGACTAAGACCATCAAGTTCTGCAAGGTTCAGTGGAACCATCACTCCAAAGAGGAAGCAACATGGGAAAGAGAAGATGATCTTAGGAAAGACCACCCTCACCTATTTGCTACCCAATCCGAATCTCGAGGGCGAGATTCATCTTAAGGGGGTTAGATTTGTAACATCCCTAAAATCATGTTTCAAACTCATGCATATCATCCATGCATCCATGATCATATAGAGTTCATTTCAAACAAAGCAATTCAAAAACAGGAGCATATGAGCTCATTATTTTATGTGATCAGCATTTAAAACAAATACAAATCTCCAAAGTGAGATAAGTGTTCAGTGAACCAAACCTTGTGCCTTATTACTTTCAGAATGTGTTGCTAGATTTCTAAGACTTAAACCCATGTTTTCAAAGCAAATACAATTTGAAAACCAAATTCAAAACCAATATAAGACTAGTGATATGTCACTGTTTATTTTATTTTATTTTATTCCAAATGACCAAGCCAATTCAAAGTGACCACTTGGTTTTATGCCCAGAAGTGTGAATGTTGCACCCTACAAAATCCTGAAAAGGTTTGAATTCAAATAGCTTTTGAAATCATTTGAAAATCATTCCAGAAAATCAAATCAGAAAAAGAAAAAGAGAAAGGAAATAGAAAAGGGCCAGCGCCAGACTTTTAGCCCAACTGAGAAAGCAGCCCACTAAGCCCACCCGGGTTCCCTCTCTCCCTCTCTCACTCGCAGACGCACCCATCGAGTGACTGACGCCAGACCCCACCCTCTCTGCTTTCTCGCAGCCAACTGGGCCCCGTCCACGTCACCGTCGTCTTCCCCAAATCTCGCGAAGAACACGTCGCCGCTGGCCGTTGCTGGCGTTGATTCCGCGGCGTAATTGCCATTGATTCTGCAGGCGTTTCCTGTCGAGCCCTTGCCTACTTAAACTCCTCTACACCGCGAGCCTTTCCCCTCACACAGCACCTCCACTCCGCCACTAGGCTGCGAAAATTCCTCGCCGCAACCCCGCTGCTCCGACGACCTCACCGACGAATTCCGGTGAGTACCGCATACCCCTTGGCCCGTGGTTCATGCTGGCTTGCTCTGCAGCTCCGTGCGCATCTACTGACACCTCCCATTTGCTCGCACATGGCCTGTAGCCTCGGCAACGTCAACGACTGAGCGTCGCCGCCTTCTGCTCAAACTCCGGCGACCTTTCCATGTAAGTGCCAGCCGCCCCTTGCCCTCTGTTTGATACGAGTAAGATCCCCAGCATCCTACGCATCTAACGGTACCCTCCCCTTGTCTTAGTGAGGCTCAGAACATCGCCAACGTCGACGAACTAAAGCCACAGCCGCCAGGGACTACTCCGACGAGCAATCCACGACGACTCTGAGCGCCCCTCTGCCAACCAAGGACACATCGAGCTTCCTCTCGTTGCTGCGGTTCTGGTGAGCATATTCCCACCTCTCCGGGCACCCTAGTTCACCGGCACCGCCACTGTCAGAGCGTGCCGCCGCCAGTCGCCGCCGCTAGCGCCGCTCGACTTTGGTCAAAGCATCTAGGATCGTTGGATCTAGATCCAGAGGCTAGGATTAGATTAGACACGAAGCGTTACGTTTTAATCTGGGCCGTGCATCGCCACTTAGATCCTGCGGCCCGTAAGCGTGATCCGACGCGAAGCGGTATCGGCCAGTAGGAACACGCCGCGTGGCACAGAATTCGTTTTAAAAATTTGAATTAGATCTATTAGATGTTAAAATTTGTTTTGATTCTAACTTTTGATCCCCACGTTAGATTTTGACAAATTTTATACCGTTGGAATCAGGAGAGCAAGCCCTTTCCAAATATGCAATGTGTTTAATGTTTTGATTCTGTTAAAATGATTTTATTTGCAGAAACTTGTGTAGGGCTTATTTGAGTATATGGAATATTTAGGAATTGTTTTAGGGGTTAAATAAATATTGTTTGGCAAGTTTTTTACTTGTTTTGGAATTAGTACTGTACACTTGCTTGGTTGAGTTTTTAAAAATCATCACTTAGCATTTTGCATGCATGCACATATTTTTGATTGTATATATATTGTATGTGATTGTGGCTATGATTCTTTGTGTAGATTTTGGTGCTAGTGATTGTGATTGTGAGGAGTGTAGCTACTCTCCAAACTACCAAGGCAAGTGGTACTTCATGATATTCATTCCTATGTTTTATACTAAGCATTAGATATTTTGCTAAGTCTTGCATGTTATTATTTTTGCTTATATGCCATGATGGGAAATCCTAGTAGTTGTAGAATTGCTAGAGAATTCCTAATTTAAGTTACTATCTATGCCATGCTTAGCCTAGCTAGTAGCAAACAAGGGTTGGTGAAATATACATGCTATGATGAAAATATTTCTAAGTCATTGGACTTGTGTTTTGCTTAATAAAACAACTAAGTTAATGAATCACCTGGGTGGAAAGGGACTTGCTTGGTGGTTTGGTTGAGTGGTTACACAAGGCCCATTTCTATGGTTTACCTTGTGTATCTCACTTGTGGAAAGCCACCTAGGAACAAAGAGATTTTTAGTGGCCAAATGTTAAGAAGCTTCTAGTGCAACCACTTGGCAATATGGGCTCTGCCAGGATCATATAGGTTGCTAGAACTTAGCCATTTGGACAGTTGGTGGTAGTGGGATGATAGGTTGGAGCGCGTCCATTTGGTCTAAGGGAAGGCTTCTGAAAGGTCCTGTCTTGGTGAAAATCAAGGCTTGTGGGGAAAGTGCACCACCTCTGCAGATGGAAGAATCTAAGTACTTAGCCAAGTCCATGGTAATGGATAACTTGAGCATCAAGACATGGAAGCTATCAAGAATCTCCTCATCCCAATTTCTAAGTAAAAACTTGTGGGTGAACAAGGGTGAAGGACCTCAATGTCTATTGGTGGCTCCTTGGGAAAAGTTTTTGACAAAGAAAAACTTAGTGATTTCAACTAATAGGCAAAACCTATTTTTGAGCAAAGCAAGCCAAGCTACACTTAGCCAAATTGCATATAGTATCTAGTCCACCTAAATTATACTAAGGTATCACTTGCCAATACTATTCCAATGTATTAACCCACTGTGGCTGTAACTTGTGATGTTGCAGGTTACTCTGATGAGGATTAGGTGTCATGAGTCTACACTCAACATGTTTGCCTGTGGCACATGAAGATGAAGACTTTTATTTATTTACTTATTCAAACTCTTGTATCAGGCCTATGGCCTTGGAGTTGTAAAGACTATGTATATCTCTGGAATGGCTGTAATAATGACCTTTGTATCTGTGTACTTCATCTTAAACTGTGGATGCTAGCATTGATCCAGGGACTAGCATTGCAATCACAGGGATCCTTTTCCTTTATAAAGGAGGGATCATACAGCCGCCGCCACCAGAAACCAAGATTCGGATCTAGAAACTCCGTTCTGGCACCCTTCCGGGACGGGGAATTTGGAGAGGATCATCGCCATCGTCATCACCAACACATATCCATCAACCACTGATGTTTCCCTCATCCATGAGTGAGTAATCCCTCGTTGTAGGCTTGGGGATGGTAAGGATTGGATGAGTTCTATCATGTAATCGAATAAGATCTGTTAGGTCATAGTGCCTAGTATCTCTATTAGTGCTATTTGACTTTGTTGCAACTTGTTGTGCTTAATGCTTGTCACTAGGGCCCGAGTGCCATGATCTCAGATCTGAACTTATTATTGAATCATTGTGATAGTACTATTTGTGATCTTATCTGCAAGTTGTGTACACATATCATTGTCCGAATCCAAAGGCCCCAAAGTGACAATAATTGGGACAACCGGAGGGGATGGCTGTGGTGTGAGGATCACATGTGTTCACGGAGTGTTAATGCTTTGCTCCGATGCTCTATTAAAAGGAGCACCTTAATTTCCAGTAGTTCCCTAGAGGCCCTGCTGCCACGGGCTGGCTGGACAGAAGATGTTGTGCAAGTTCTCATTGCGAGCACGCATGACTATATATGGAGAACATGCCTGTCACATCCCAAGACTTTCCAAATCTTGTAATGTGAAAAATAAATGAATAAAATAAAACTTTGTTTGATTTTCAGGGCCAGAAGAAACTTTTTGAATTCAATTGGAACTTCAAACCAAGTTGAATCAAATAAAATCCTAAAGGGATTTAAAAAGATAAAACATTTATTAAAGGAAAATAAAAAAATATTTAAAATTACTATTTTGGATCTTTTAAATAAAAGGATTTGGTTTCCAAATGAAATAAGATTTTTATTAATAAAGATTATTTTATAGAGATCCAAATTAAACCTTGGCCAAGCTTTTGAAATAAAACATTTTGTTTTGATAAAATTAGTAAAGGTTTATTTAATTAAAATAATAAGGATTTAAAATCCAAGTTTTATTAATAAAGGTTTTACTATTTCCAAAACATCAAAACTTATTTGTTTGTTTAAAATAAGTCTTTCAAATAATTTTATATTCCCAAATAAAACCTACTGATTTGGTTTTTAGATTTCAAAAGGAGTATTTAAATAAAACAAATCCTATTTTGATTTATTAAACAAGGTCTATTTATTTAATTAATAATGGACCCTAAAATAAAAATTAATATTTTTTTTGTTTTTGAAATTTTGGTTTATGTTACTGAACAGAACCAAAATCAAAGTTACAAAGTTTGATGATTGTTTGAATTGATTTGAATGTTGTTTGGTTGTTTGAATTTCAAAACAGAAATAGAAATTAGAAAAAGAAAAAGGTTTCAGAATAGAAAAAAATAGAATTGGACTCAACCCAACCCAGAAGCCCAACTAGGCCCAGCAAACAGCCCAGCTTTTCCCTCCCCGAAGAAAACGCTTCGCACCTGGCAACTGACCCGCAGAGTGACTGACTGGTGGACCTTCCCCTCACTCCCTTTCCCACTAACCAGCCGACCCCACTCTCCTGTTCATCGTACTCACCCCGCGCTAATTCCTCCTCGCCGTTTCCTACCTTAATGCCGGCGATCAAATTCGCAATAACCACGACCATTACTCCCCCTGCGACCATGCAGTATTAAACACCTGCGTCTTCTCCTCCTTTCCCCTCTGTCGCCATAACCAACACGCCACCAGGCTACACAAATTTCGTCAGAGACCACCCTCTGCTCCGACGAGGTCCAGTGCCAATTCCGGCGACTTAACGCCGCCCCTTGTCTCATTGACCACGCACACACACTCACCACTCCTTGGAGCTTCTCCCAGTATCCTCCACTCAACCGCGGGCGCCCCAGAATGCCGTCTTCGACAAAGTTCTGAGCGCCGTCGCGTCTGCAACTTCTCCGGCGACGTCTCCTGGTAAGACCAGACCGCCCCAAGCTTTCTCCTTCACGCACGCGTCTTCTCCGTGATCTCCTGCATCTGACCACGCCCTCTGTTTGCCTTCTTGTGATCGACAGCGTCGCCTTCGACCGCGAACAGAACCACCCGTCGCCAGACCCTGCTCCGGCGAGGAATTCCTCATCTCGTCGCCTTTGCAGACGACTTCACGTTGAGCTTCCCCAGGCCTCTGCGATCACGGTGAGCATACTCCCCTCCCTTCTAGCTTCATGTATCGCCGGTGCCGCCATCGCCTGACCGTCGCCACCGTCTGCCGCCGTGCAGCGCCGCCGATCTTTGGCAAGCATGGTAGCACCGTAGGATCTTGATCCAACGCTCGCAATAGATCACTTAAGCACCGAAGGGGTACGCTTTATGAACCGTGCGATCTGTTTAGATCCAACGCGCCACAGAGCCGATCCGGCCGAACCGGTACCCGCGAATAGAGTTGCGCCGCGTGTCACCTGTTCTGATTAAAACAGATTTGAAATCAGATTAGAATGTGATTTTCAAACCTTTATAACTTTTGATCCACACGTCCAAATTTCACAAATTTGATATCATTGGAATCAGTGGAACAAGCCCTAGACAACCATGCCTTTTTTTAGCAAATAGTATCTGTTAGAAAGTTTGTTTTTGCAGAAACATTTGTATACTTGTTTAGAATAGAAAAATGATTCAAAAATGTTTTTTTAGTTTGAAACCTTGGCAAATTGGTTTGTTGTGAACTTACTGACCCTAGGAACCAACCCATGGATTTAAAAATGGTTTTTGTGGAAGTTTAGGATGGAAAACTTGATTTAGCCCATTTCTAGCCAAATAAAAAGAATGGTTTTGTTATAAAAATGATTTTGGAGTAAAAACTTTGGGAAAATATTTTGGATCAAACCTACTGACCCTACTCACCAAGTTTTGAGAAACAACAACTTATTTGGTGAACCACTTAAAGTTGTTGCTTTGATAAAAAAATGTTTTTCACCACATAAAATGATGAATGGATTTTAAAATGGATTTTGAGCAAAACCCTTTTGCAAATAACTTTGCCACTTTGGAAAATGACCACTTTGGACCTTACAAAGTTTAGAAGCCTAGCGGATACCACCTTTGCAAATAAAACAATCTCTTGCATGTTTACATGCATGACTTAGATCCCATTGTTTTATGTGTGTGAAATTGTTTGATTGATTATTAGTTGGAATGCTAGTTGATTTTGTGTCTGCTTGATTGACTTGTAGTGAAGTTAGAAAAGTGTGAGACTAGCAAGATCAAGGAGTAAACCAACATTCCCTACCAAAAGGCAAGTGACACTATCATCAAAAAGTCCTACTATTTTCATTATACTTAGTGGATTTTGAAACATGCATGAAAATAATTTTATACTTATGCTATGCTAAATCCTAATAGGATACCCTATACATTCCTTAGTGAAAACAATGTAGTGGTTACATGCTTAGCCATGCTATATTTTGAAAAGAGTTACATGTTGAGATTTTTGTGGAATTGAGAAAAGGACTTGTGATTTTATATAATAAAACAAGGACTCAATGAACCACCTGGGTGGCCAAGGATATTTTTGAGTTTTGGAGAAGGTGGCAACAAAAGGAACCATGTATATGGCAATCTCTTTGTGTTGTGCTCCAAAGGAAACCACCCAGGAAACTTAGAGATTGAACATGTTTCTCCAACTGTGGCTTTCGTGTGCAACCACATGCTATTATGCCTCTGGCTTAGTCAACTACATTGGGAAGACCCATGCATTGTCTTCGCCATCGGACATGGGGACCTGGAATCCTACATGGGTGCTGAAGACAAGCTAGCAATGGTGTATGGGAGGACCCTTTGGAAAGACTTCGTCACATTCTCAATCTGCCAGTACTCCATCTTGGGTGAGCACTAATCCAGTGGCCACTGGTGGCACAAAGATGGGATTGTGACATGTGGGTAAAGTGTGCAACTTCTGCAGAAGATAATAAAATCTAAGTACTTAGCCGTGTCCCAGGTTATGGACAATACTGAGCAACTAAAGTTTGAAGCTATGGGAAATATCGACATTCCAATTTCTAAAACAAAAACTTGATGCACTTGGGGTTACCAAGGAGCTCAAGAGGTTTGACAAAAACTTGATGCACTTGGGGTTACCAAGGAGCTCAAGAGGTTTGATAAAACTTGTTGCACTTGGGGTTACCAAGGAGCTCAAGAGATTTGATAAAACTTGATACACTTGGGGTTACCAAGGTGTGCAAGGAGATTTTGTTAAACAACTTAAACACTTGGGCTTTGCCAAGGGATTTTCAAAGATTTGATCAAAAGATAAAAACCATTTTGAAAGGTAGGATAAATTTTGCTTCTGCAAATGAGCCTCAAACCCTACCTAGCCAAATTGCATGTAATGATAGGATCCACTTATATTCTACATAGTAGTGAAACTTGCCAATACAATTCAAATGTATTGACCCTTGTGGCTGTAACTTGTAATGTTGCAGGTTTGATTGATTTTAGTGAAGATTGATTGATTAGGATTACAAAGTCTACAACCAGCATTTGCCTGTGGCACTTTGAAGATGAAGGACCCAATGCTTATAGATATTCCGCTGCAATGTATTGTAATAGCCAAATGAGCTATGTAAAGATGTAATAAAATTATGTTATTCCTGGTTATAAAGTTATATTATGACCTTTGTTTCTTGATATTACATCTAAACTGTGGATGCTAGCTATTGATCCAGGGACTAGCATTGTAAACACAGGGGACACCACCTTATGTTAGTAAAGGTTGGGTCACTGCCTCTACAATGCCTATGATTTTTTAGTAATTGGATGCTTGTTATTATTTACCTGCAATGCCCTAGATCTTGAAGTTACATGTTTAGACTCGTCCATGCAACGCCCGTCCATCCATCCCTATGCCTACCGCACTCGAATCCCATTGTTTACTGTTACCGTTACTATTGCTCGTGTTTCACTGTTGTTGTTGCTACTATCAAACTGTTGCTACTGACAAACTTCTATGAGAAAGAACTATTTTCAGGTGCAGCTGAATTGACAACTCAGTTGTTAAGGCTTGCAAGTATTCTTTGGCTCCCCTTGTGTCGAATCAATAAATTGGGGAATACTACCCGCGAAGACTTTTGCGATCCCCTGCACTTGTGGGTCATCAAGACTATTTTCTGGCACCGTTGCCGGGAAGCATAGATTTATTTGTAAGTTCAGTTGGATCTATTATTGTTCACTACTACTCCGTTTATCATGGGGAAGTCTCGTGATGTAAAGTTCCCTATTTTACCATCCACTACAAGAACAGGTACAGTCCTAAACACCTTTGTTGCTCTTGATTCACCGTTTGTTATAAGTAAGCTTGTCACACCACCACCACATACTCATGCTACACACACTGCTACTACTGTTGAATCTAAAACTGCTTTTGATGCTCATGATGTTACTTCTAATGTGCTTGATGCGAGTGGTTCATTAGGTCCTTCTCTAGATGCTACTATGGCTAGTCTAGGAAATACCAAAACTCCTAGTGAAGACACTGTTACACCTGTTAGCTCGACTGAGTCTGGAGAAAGTTATGATATTAATGATGGTTACATTGAGTTCACTAATGAATTTGTTGAAGAGTGTCGAAACACACATGGTACTAGTGCTATTAAGAGTCTCCTTGCTAGACGTACTATTATGCCTAAACTGTCCTCTGATCCTAAATTTGCCACCTCTCCCATAGATATTAAAGATAAAGATTATGATTTCTTTTCTCTCTTGATTTATCTTATTTAGATATTGTTGAGAAAGAACCTTTTTGTGGGACGGAAAATGAGAGTGCTGTGGCTCATATGAATGAGCTTTCTACTATGAGTGCTTTGTTATCTGATGATTTTAAGATGCGCAAGTACTTTGTTACTAAGATCTTCCCTTTTTCACTAAAAGGAGAAGCTAGGGCTTGGTTTAATAGATAACCTCATGGTTCCATTGATAGCCCTGATTGCTTGATTGCTTCTTTCTTCTAGAAATATTTTCCTCCTAGTGTTAGACATGCTGCTTTGCATAAACTTTTTGATTTTAAACAGGGAGAAGAAGAGAAATTGCCTGAGTCATGGACAATGTTATGTGCCTTGATTCATGCACATCCTGGATGTCCATTACCTAAGAATGAGCTTCTTGATATTTATTATAATGGACTAACTGATGATTCTAGGACATACCTAGATAGCTTTGTTGATTGTGTTTTCAGGAAAAGAACTCCTACGGATGCTAAAGAATTAATGGCTAAGATAAGCAAGAATTATTGTCGTGGTGGTATCACGGCATATGCCATGGGTAGGCTAAAGTTGGGGCCGATGGACGTGGAGGAATCCGGGGAGGGATGATGCAGTGAAGACCGCACTCATATGAACAAAGAGAAATACAATGTATACATCTATTCCCTCATAATCTTGCCATACAAGTGGCTACAATCATGCTCCTTGAGCTATTTCCCCTATGCTTCTATCTAAGCTCTCTGTGAGAGTGGAGGAAGAGGAAGAAGGAGAGCTCCTAGTGAGCAGAGATGAGAGGAGCCCTTCGGGGTCTCCCCGTGAACGATCTCCCTGGTGATCCTTATAAAGGGCAGCCCAGGGGACAAAGCTTGTACCCCACGCTTGGCATCTATACAGCATATTCCTAGTATCTTCTTAGATGCTTGGCATATGCCTTGGCATCTTTGGAGATGCCGTGGCATATCCCTTAGCATATTCCCTAGCCTCTTCTTGATGCCAAGGGCATATTCCATAGGCCATGTGCCAGTCTGAGCCATGGGCGTCCCAAGACTGGCACCACACTTGTTGATCTTGTCTTGATCTGATGGCGTATTCTGGAGGGGATCGTGGAGGCATCTGGAGGTAAATAATGTATGCGTTTAGATCATTATAACTCGCCCAAAGGTCTTAGAGGATGTGCCAACTCGGCATGGGCTTTGGTTGATTCGACTGGGGAGATGCACCACCGAATCATCTAGTGGCTCATGAGGTCCCAAAGGGCCCACCGGGTTCCGTGTAGTTCGGCCCAGGAGGCCTGAGTGACAGCGGTAGGGCCTAATTCGGCCTGGAGGGAGGTTGACCAGGCCGAGTTTTGCCTATGCCTGCCAGTCCTCTTTTTCCCTTTATCCTTTCTGCTTATCTTCGTACTCATATTTAATATCATTTTCCTACATATGTACCTTATTGACTTACTTAATTCACCAACTCTGGGGTACACCCCAACATTAGTCCCCGAGGCTATGTGGGACTCGTAGAGTCGTGCATAGGCTTCATATTAAATATTCCTAGAGTTGTCTTCCGACTTATAATCTCTTGGTTGCATAATGCTTTTGGGCAAGTTTGTGACTTTGTCCTTCTTGGGCTCTGCTCATAACCTCTCTGGGCAGGTTTTTCGACTTCTGGCCTTCTTGGGCTCTGGTCATAACCCTTTTTGGTAAGTTTCTGGACTTCTGGCCGTCATGGGCACTAGTCACAACCCCTTTGGGTAAGTTTATAGACTTCTGGCCTTCATGGGCACTGCTCTATTAACCCCATTGGGTAAGTCATGAGTTCCTGCCTTCTTGGGCATTGCTCTTTTAACCCCATTGGGTAAGCTATGAGTCTTGGCCTTCTTTGGCACTGCTCTTTTAACCTTTTTGGGTAAGTCATGAGTCTTGGCTTTCTTTGGCCCTGCTCTGTTAACTTCTTTGGGTATGTTATGAGTCTTGGCCTTCTCTGGCACTGCTCTTTTAACCTCTTCGGGTAAGTTTTATGAGTCTTAGCCTTCTTTGGCCCTGCTCTTTTAACCTCTTTGGGTAAGTTATGAGTCTTGGCCTTCTTTGGCACTGCTCTTTTAACCTCTTCGGGT
This sequence comes from Avena insularis, assembly GCA_023614405.1. Taxonomy (NCBI): domain Eukaryota; kingdom Viridiplantae; phylum Streptophyta; class Magnoliopsida; order Poales; family Poaceae; genus Avena; species Avena insularis. The sequence goes on along the minus strand of CM042697.1, from coordinate 59,895,783 downwards.
AAGTTTATGAGTCTTGGCCTTCTTTGGCACTGCTCCTTTAACCTCTTTGGGTAAGTTTATGAGTCTTGGCCTTTTTAGGCACTGCTCTTTTAACCTCTTCGGGTATGTTATGAGTCTTGGCCTTATTTGGCCTGCTCTTTAACCTCTTGGTATGTTATGAGTCTTGGCCTTTTTAGGCACTGCCCTTTTAACCTCTTTGGGTAAGTTATGAGCTCTGGCCTTATTGGGCACTGCTCTTTTAACCTCTTCGGGTAAGTTATGAGTCTTGGCCTTCTTTGGCACTGCTCTTTTAACCTCTTCGGGTATGTTATGATTCTTGGCCTTCTTTGGCACTGCTCTTTTAACCTCTTCGGGTAAGTTATGAGTCTTGGCCTTCTTTGGCCTCGCTCTTTAACCTCTTCGGGTAAGTTATGAGCTCTGGCCTTATTGGGCACTGCTCTTTTAACCTCTTCGGGTAAGTTATGATCCGAGTCATCTATTTCTGAATGAGAGTTATTTTACTCAAAATTGACTTAGGTCTTGAGTTGGAGTCCTCTGACTTGAATCCGAGGTATACGACTTAAATCTGAGCTATCTCATTCCAAATCCGAGTTACTTTACTCAATTTTGGCTTATTTCCCAAATCCGAGTCATCTGACTCAAATCCGAGTTAACTCATCCCAAATCCGAGTTACTTTACTCAATCTTGACTTATATCCCAAATCTGAGTCATCTGACTCAAATCCGAGTTAACTCATCCCAAATCCGAGTTTACTTTACTCAGTCTTGACTTACTTCCCAAATCTGAGTTTATCTGACTCAAATCCGAGTTAATTCATCCCAAATCCGAGTTACCTTACCCAATTTTGACTTACATGTCAAATCTGAGTCATATGACTCAAATCCGAGTTAACTCATCCCTAATCCGAGTTACTTTACTCAATTTTGACTTACATCTCAAATCTGAGTCATCTGACTCGAATCCGAGTTATATGATTCAAATCCGAGTTAACTCAACTCAAATCCGAGTTACTTTACTCAAAATTGACTTACATCTCAAATCTGAGTCATCTGACTCAAATCCGAGTTATATGATTCAAATCCGAGTTAACTCAACTCAAATCCGAGTTACTTTACTCAAAATTGACTTTATGTCTTAGGGATGAGTCATCTGGCTCCAATCCGAGTTATATGATTCAAATCCGAGTTAACTCAACTCAAATCTGAGTTACCTGTTTGCCACGATATAACTTGATTTGGCGTGATGACGGTAATTTGCCTTTGATATGGATCCGAGATATAGATCCGAGATTAAGCTTTGGGATATGATAATAGGGCTAACCGCTAAGAGATCTGATTCGAGATGTAGATATGAGATATAGATTCGAGATATGATAAGATGGCCAATAGTCGTCCGAGATATGGGATAACCTGGCAAGATGGTGAGATATCAATCCGAGTCATAACATAACCTAGCAATCTGGTGAACTGAATAAAGCTTCGTCCTGAATCAGAGATATGATTAGTACGCCGAGTCTGAATACCAATCCGAATTATAATATACCCTGGCAAGCTGAATCAAATGTTAGTCCGAATCAGAGACAATCTACTGATTTGAGTTAAAGGTTAATTCGAAGCATAAACAAATTGACTTCAAGTTATATCCGAATCAACAATAAGCTGGCTGGTAAGCTGAGTTAAAAGGCAATCCAAAGCATAAATAAACTGACTCAAACTCTATCCGACTCATAAGTAAGCCAAATCAAATTCTACCTGGATCATAAATGAGCTGACTCAACTTCTATCTGACTCATAAGTAAGCCGAATCAAATTCTACCTGGATCATAAATGAGCTGACTCAACTTCTATCTGACTCATAAGTAAGCCGAATCAAATTCTACCTGGATCATAAATGAGCTGACTCAACTTCTATCCGAGTTATAAATAAGTCTGCTGGGGAGCTGAGATACAGGGTAATCCAAAGCATAAGTAAACTAACTCAGAATCTATCTTAATCACAAATAAGATGATTCAACGTATGCCCGAGTTATAAATAAGCTGGCTGGAGTACAGATCTAAATCAACATAATGCTTTTTTAATCTAAAGTGACTCTACGGATAAGTCGACTAGTCCCCGGGTTGAGTTATCTTCTCCCCGGGATGAAGGATTGAGTGTAGGTGGCTGAGTTACTTGGCACTTACAGCATACTTGGAGAAGTGTTTGGGTGAGTTTTGCTAGGTCTTTCCTGGCCTGCTGAGGTACTTGGTACTTACAGTAAGCTTGGAGTAGTACTTGAGTTCTTCTTGCTGAGTCCTACCAGCTTTGATGAGTTAGACTTGGTGAGCCTCTGCGCTTACCTCTTTGTTCTCTGTTGACTTGGTGAAGCTGAATGAGCCCTATGAGGAAGAAGTTGATGAAGATGTTCCCGTCTGGATGGAAACCCAACCAACGCCACTAGGAGGCCTCACGGTGGGCGCCAAATGTCGTGGTGGTATCACGGCATATGCCATGGGTAGGCTAAAGTTGGGGCCGATGGACGTGGAGGAATCCGGGGAGGGATGATGCAGTGAAGACCGCACTCATATGAACAAAGAGAAATACAATGTATACATCTATTCCCTCATAATCTTGCCATACAAGTGGCTACAATCATGCTCCTTGAGATATTTCCCCTATGCTTCTATCTAAGCTCTCTGTGAGAGTGGAGGAAGAGGAAGAAGGAGAGCTCCTAGTGAGCAGAGAGGAGAGGAGCCCTTCGGGGTCTCCCCGTGAACGATCTCCCTGGTGATCCTTATAAAGGGGAGCCCAGGTGACAAAGCTTGTACCCCACGCTTGGCATCTGTACAGCATATTCCTAGTATCTTCTTAGATGCTTGGCATATGCCTTGGCATCTTTGGAGATGCCGTGGCATATCCCTTAGCATATTCCCTAGCCTCTTCTTGATGCCAAGGGCATATTCCATAGGCCATGTGCCAGTCTGAGCCATGGGCGTCCCAAGACTGGCACCACACTTGTTGATCTTGTCTTGATCTGATGGCGTATTCTGGAGGGGATCGTGGAGGCATCTGGAGGTAAATAACAGGGCATTTAGATCATTATAACTCGGCCCAAAGGTCCTAGAGGATGTGCCAACTCGGCATGGGCTTTGGTTGATTCGTCCTGGGGGAGATGCAGCCCAGCCGGATCATCTAGTGGCCAACCGAGGTCCGCAAAGGCCCAGGGTTCCGTGTAGTTCGGCCCAGGAGGCCTGAGTGATGGCGGTAGGGCCTAATTCGGCCTGGAGGGAGGTTGACCAGGCCGAGTTTTGCCTATGTCGGCCCAGGTCCTCTTTTTCCCTTTATCCTTTTCTGTTTATCTTTCGTACTCATATTTAATATCATTTTCCTACATATGTACCTTATTGACTTACTTAATTCACCAACTCTGGGGTACCTGGGGGTACACCCCCGACAATTATGATGATTGGACTTCAACCGAGCTAAATACACTTGAGCCTATTACTCCTGAACCAGTTGTGACTGAACCAGTTCCAACACCAACACCAAAGAAGAGGGGAGTTATTGCATTAAATGATGAAGTGATGAAGGAAGCTAAGGTCCAGTTCTTTTGGCGGCTTCTCCGAGAAGCCGCCCTACACCCAGCTTTCTAGGAAAGCCGGTTCAAAAAATTTACAAGGCTTCCAAAGTGGTTAAGGCTAAACTAATTTGGAAGCCTCACAAAATTTTGGAACCGTCTTCCCCAGGAAGCTGGGGGTAGGGCGGCTTCTCGGAGAAGCCGCCAAAAGAACTGGGCCTAAGAAGTGTCTAAAGGAGAAAGGTATTAGAGCTAAAGATGTGAAGAATCTACCTCCTATAGAAGAATTATGTAAGCCAATTCCCCACTCATCTACTATTGAGGTACACTCTCTCCACTTTAATGAAGGTGTTATTCCCTATGGTAAGCCTCCTGATCAATGCTTAGAGGAACTTGACATTTTTATTGTTACACAAGGTAATTTTAATAAACAAGTTCAGAATCATTATTGGAAAACTCTAGATCTATGCATGAGTTGAAAGATATTGTGGAAAGAACTTCTAATGATATTAAAATGCTTTGTAAACACTTTCAAATGGTTCAAACCCAACTTGATCAACTTGCTAAGGTACAAAAGGATATGCTAGTTAATTCCTCAGGAGATAAACATGCTTATGAAATTAGAACTAGGAGTGGTATAGCTACTCAAGATCCTTTATATCCTGAAGGACACCCTAAAAGAATTGAGCAGGATTCTCAACAAGGTGAAAGTAGTGGTAGTCCTCGTAAGAGAAAGAAAAAGAAACATAAGATAGTTGAGGAACCACTTGAACCTTTTGTAGATCCTAATAGTATATCTGTATCTGATGCTGAAACTGAGATTGGTAATGGTAAAAATGATGCTCCTGATAAGGAGGAAGTTGAGGAATAACCTGAGAAGCACACTAAGAACACTAGGTACACTAATGAAAATTTTATTGCTAATAAACATGGTAAAGAGAGAGAACCTTGGGTGCAGAAACCTATGCCTTTTCCAAGTAAGAAACACAGGTCAAAGGAGGAAGAACACTATAATAAGTTTTGTGAGTGGATGAAACCCTTATTTTTGCAAATTCCTTTGACTAATGCTATTAAGTTGCCTCCTTATTTAAAGTATATGAAGGATATTGTCTCTAATAAAAGGAAGATTCTTAATGAGGAGATTTCTACTTTGCTTGCCAATTACTCCTTCAATGGTAAGGTTCCAAAGAAACTTGGTGATCCAGGTATACCAACTATTCCTTGCTCTATTAAGAATAATTATGTTAGAACTGCCTTATGTGATTTGGGAGCTAGAGTTAGTGTTATGCCTTTTTCTCTCTACAAGAGACTCCAGCTAGAAAAGTTTATACCAACTCATATATCTTTGCAAATGGCTGATAAGTCAACTACTATTCATGTTGGTATATGTGAGGATGTTCCTGTTCAAGTGGCTCATAATTTCTTGGTTTTAACGGATTTTATTGTGCTTGAAATGCCTGAAGATGATAATATGTCTATTATTCTTGGGAGACCTTTACTTAATACTGCAGGTGTTGTTATTAATTGCAATCAAGGAAAAGTAACATTCAATATTGATGACAAAGAGCATACTGTCTATTTCCCCAAGAAGGTTGTTAAGAGCTTTTTCCTGAATTCCATTGAAAATATTGAGAGCATCAAGGTTGGAGAAATATATTGTCCCATTCCACAAGAAAATTTTGAAACTATTATGATTGGGACCATTGCTATCAAGTATGAGGTAACATAATCACCTTGTGGATTACAAAGTTTTTTTTCATATAAGATTGTTTTGGTAACAAGACTTGATCAACCTTGATAACAAAAGGATTTTAATGAACAAAATGATGTTTTCACTATGGTTATACTTGCTTTCTTTTACTTTTCTCCTTCCTAGTCTTTGCCTTTCTTTTCCTAGCTTTGGTTTTGCTTGATAGTTTACCTTAGAGCTCCTGTAGTTTGGCTTTTGGTTTGCTTTTGCTTCTTCTGAAAAAACTCTTTATGCGAGAAAATCAATTTTCATACCCTGAAAATTGGCCAAAAATAAAGTTTCCCGAAAAATCCCAGAAAATTCAAAATAAATTTTTCCTCGAAAAAAGGGGCAGAGGGACACCTGAATTGACCCAGGGAGCCACCTAGGACACCACACCCATGGTAGGCGCGGCCTACATGTGGGTGGCGCCTAGGGGGGTCTGGCCCACCTGGGCCCCTTCAAAGTGCCCCCTCACAGCCATCTTCTTTCTCTCTCTCAAAAAACACCAGAAAACTTGCTCAAGCTCGAATTCTTGCTGTTCTTGCTAGTGATTTTCGATCTCCTTGCTCAGCCCATCTTTGCTGCTGATTTTTTGAGGGATTGCTCCTTGGTATGTGCCTCCTCCACTTGTCCAATTAGATTTGTGATTGGTAGATTGTATCTTGAGTATTTTGCTGCTATAGGTGAAAGGTTGTTTGAGCTTGCATGCTTGTTCTATGCTTAGAGATTTCATTTTTATGCATGTGTAGCCCTCTAACAAGTTCCTATAGTAGTTGCTCATCATTTATCAACTTGGAAATCACTTGGTTTGATGTTTGTCTAAACATTTCAGCAAGGAAGATGAGTACCTATCCACTAAATCAATATGACTTGATGGTGTCTGAGCCAATGAAGGTTCATCGTGAGGAGGCATTTTTTCCTTCCATATATCCATGCCATGAATTTATGAGAACCACGGGAATCTTCCAGGATTTCCAAACCTTGATTGCCAATGCAGGATTGGAACACTTTGTTGAAGGTGAACCATTTCAATTTTTTAAGCTAACCATGGCTTTTGTGTAGGACTTCGGTTCACTTGGACTACATCTAATCCCATGGTCCATTACAAAATATATAATATTCCTGTCGACCTGCCTTTTGCTGATTTCTGTGTAGCAATTAGAGTACCTCAGTGGGGATCTTGTGAGAAGATCAAGGAAAGTCCCAAGTCACTTATGGATTTATATGCTGAGATTTGCCAAGGTTTCGACTTCTCAAAGGAAAGTGGTAAAATTCGGAACATTCAGTTCCCAGCTATTAGATATTTTTCCTATTTCATTACCAAGTGTGTTCTTGCTAGAAAGTTTTCTTCTTTTGATCTAGCTTTTATCACAGCTGCTCTGAATAGGAAGATATCTTATAGCTTGGGTGCTTTGATAGCTCACCGTCTTACCACCAACCGCGAGAAGGGTGGAATTTGTGGAGATCTCATTGCTTCTAGGTTGCTATCTTTCCATGGGTTAGAGCCTCACCATTCATATTATCGGTTCCCCATAGAGAGGCTTGATCTTGAATCCATGATTCAGTATGGTTTCGTTTCCTTGGGAGCTAATGTGAGAAGTTTACCATTTGAATTATCTTTTGCCCAGCAAGGTCGGAGAAAGGGTAGGACTAAGAAAATAGTTTATTTGCATGCACCTACTTTGTTTAACTTTGATAACATGCAAGGATGGTCGCTTACGGAGGAGGAGGTTGAAACATATGTGGTGAAGCTCTCCCAACAAGAGGAGAATGTTGAAGTGGATGCCGAAGACAATTCGGTTCAGCCCTCCAACTTGGGAGAGTTTTCATACCAGCAACCCCCATTTGATTATGGCGTGTCTTCTTCTTCTTTGCAAGCGCCTGACTATGATCATTCCTATGATGACCCACCAGCATGGGGTTACTACCCGCGCTATTGAGCCCCACTTAGTCCAAAAGCCTAAGCTTGGGGGAGGTATACCGACATCACACTCATCTTTATATCATGTTCGGTCGGTTCTTTGTATATCCATTGTTTCGCTTTCTTTTTGGTTGTTGTTGCTTCTTTCTCAAAAACACAAAAATACCAAAAATATTTTCGTTGTTTCTCTTGGTTTGTTTCTTTGCTTTGGTTTGCCTTAAAAGAAAAATCCAAAAAGATTTTGCTTTGCTTGGTTTGTTTTTGCTTTGTTGGCTTGTTTGAAAAAAAGAAAACGCCAAAAATATTTGTTGTTCTTCTTTGGTTCTGTGAGTTCTTTGCAGGGTTCAGCCGTCCTCGGTGGATTTTGGTTTCATGTTATTATTCAAGTCACACAAGTGAATGGCAATAATGAAGATTAAGATAACTTGAGGAGTGGCAAGAGGCTGGTAACGAACTCTATTTGTTTCATTTTTGTACATATACTCATCATTGTGAGCATGCTTAGTCTGTTCATGGTAAGGAGTGTGTTACTGATGGATGCTTAGTAGTTTTTGCTTGTCTATGATTAGCTCCATCTTGCTAATAGTTTGTATCATGTCATATGAATGTTTGCTTCCATTGTTTTATTCATATTTTGGTATGAAATTGTGGTATCCTCCTCTGGAAGTTTCATGTGAATCGACTTGGCACATGCTCACACATGCATATGACTAATCGATAGTCAGTAATCCTCGATGATTTATTTTGCCTCAGAGTACTTGTATCACTTTCATGCCATAATTAGTCCTATTTTGTTGCAAGCATGATTATGACAATTATTGCTCTCTCGTTTGTCACTCCCTCTCTTTTGCTAAGCCTTCACTTGCACTGAGCATGAGATCTACCTGTGTTTCCAACTCCCCAAAACCAATATTGCCAGCTGTGTCCACCATACCTACCTATTAGCATCATTTGTTGTTTCAATGCATATTCTATATGCCTTGTTTTCTTCCAAATAAAATGTTTGTCTGTTTTGAGAAAGTTAGTTAGTAAAGCTCTCACGAACTTGATGGCACACTTTATTCCTTGCACTTAATAATCATGAACCATTGTGACTTGCCCATGAAAGTTATATGCTTGCAAATTATATGCTGGGAGTCAGCAGAACCGTGCCGTCACAGGGAACGCTTTCAACACTTTTTGGATATCCTATCCAGTTGATACTTTGCTCTTTTGTTTACGAATGTCGATGATGTGAAATAAAAGGGGAGCTTGTGAGTTCATGGAGTCTATACATTGTGTTAGAGAAACGCCTGGGCCGCTAGCCTAAGCCATGCCTAATCATGGTGGAAACTTGCAGCATCACCATAATGAGCATTCTATGAAGCATCCCCAATAAAAAGCTATGCACATAGTAAATAAAAAGATCGCTGAGATGCTCATTGTCTGCTTGCCTTGTCATTTTGATCACGGGATAGCTCCTGTATCATGTGCAAGGGGTACCCCGTTGGCGGTTCTCTATGATACGCGTGTATTTACAATGACAAGAACTTACAGGTAACCAAAGTTGAGTAGCATGCGGAGCGGCCCTCGTACTCAAGGGACTTGGGATTTTCAGTCTATGGTCTGTCAAGCATATGATTTAGAGTGGACCTCACTTTCACCTTAACCATATGAAGATGCCTATGATAGGGGCAATGAGAGCTCAAAGCTAATGAGTACCTTCCTTTCAACATTAGGAAGCCTTTCAAACTTTCCAAAACCATTTTCACAACCTTGTTGAGTCACCACGCATTCTATGAGCACCTTCTTGAGAGCATAGTTGTCATTCTTGTGTTTGTTCCAAAACTTGGTTAATTATGTCATGACTTTGATGCTTGTATCTCTGATATCTTTACTTCTAGTCTTCACTTGAACTTCAGAGGTGCCATGGCATTTATATTGTGCTCTACAAACAAAGGCAAGCGAGATACCACTCTATACCTTACTATGAGCATTGCAATGTTACTTATGTTTATCTTTCATGCTACTTATTATTATTGAGTTGGTTTCTATTCATAGCTTGCAATGACTATTGAGTAGACTTGGTTGCATACTTCTTATTATGAATGGTTTAAGCATCTACTCCTGTGCTGAGAATATATACATCATATGAAGCAAATGTGTTCGTGAAAGTTCTTTTATCGCACTCAGTTTTCAACTGAATTGCTTGAGGACAAGCAATAAGCTAAGCTTGGGGGGAGTTGATACGTCCAAAATGTATCTACTTTCTCGAACACTTTTGCTATTGTTTCTCCACTAAACTTGTGTGATTTGGATACAACTAACACGGACTGACGCTGTTTTCAGCAGAATTACCTAGGTGTCTTGTTTTTGTGCAGAAAATCAACTATCAGGAAAAATCCCGGAAAATATGCCAAAAATTATATTTCACCAGAAGACCCACGGAGCCAGAAGACGAGACGGAGAAGGGGCCTAGGGGGGCCACACCCCTGCCAGGAGCGGGCCCACCTCTGGCCGCTCCTAGGGGGTGCAGCCACCCCAAGCACCCTCGCGGCCTCCCTCTGCACCTATAAGTTGCCTTTCGACCTAAAACCCGAGGGGGGTCGATAGTTTTTCCAAAAAGAGTTACGCTCTGCCGTCGCCACCAGAAACCAAGATTCGGATCCAGAAACTCCGTTCTGGCACCCTGCCGGGACGGGGAATTTGGAGAGGATCATCTCCATCGTCATCACCAATGCATCTCCATCAACCACCGATGTTTCCCTCATCCATGAGTGAGTAATCCCCCGCTGTAGTCTTGGGGATGGTTGGGATTGGATGAGTTCTATCATGTAGTCGAATAAGATCTGTTAGGGCATAGTGCCTAGTATCGCTATTAGTGCTATTTGACTTTGTTGCAACTTGTTATGCTTAATGCTTGTCACTAGGGCCCGAGTGCCATGATCTCAGATCTGAACTTATTATTGAATCATTATGATAGTATTGTTTGTGATCTTATCTGCAAGTTGTGTACACATATCATTGTCCGGATCCAAAGGCCCCAAAGTGACAATAATTGGGACAACCGGATGGGATGGCTGTGGTGTGAGGATCACATGTGTTCACGGAGTGTTAATGCTTTGCTCCGGTGCTCTATTAAAAGGAGCACCTTAATTGCCAGTAGTTCCCTAGAGGCCCCGCAGCCACGGGTTGGCTGGACAGAAGATGTTGTGCAAGTTCTCATTGCAAGCACGTATGACTATATATGGAGCACATGCCTAGGATTGTTTAGTACTTGGATGCTTGTTATTATTTATCCGCAATGCCCTAGATCTTGAAGTTACATGTTTAGACTCGTCCATGCAACGCCCGTCCATCCATCCCTATGCCTACCGCACTCGAATCCCACTGTTTACTGTTACCGTTACTATTGCTCCTGTTTCACTATTGTTGTTGCTTTGCTGTTGCTACTATCAAAATGTTGCTACTAACAAACTTCTGTGAGCAAGAACTATTTCCAGGTGCAGCTGAATTGACAACTCAGTTGTTAAGGCTTGCAAGTATTCTTTGGCTCCCCTTGTGTCAAATCAATAAATTGGGTAATACTACCCGCGAAGACTGTTGTGATCCCCTACACTTGTGGGTCATCAAGCACCCAAAGCAAAGTCACTAGCATCACACATAATTTCAAAAGGTAAACTCCAATCAGGTGGTTGAACAATAGGAGCAGTAGTCAAAGATTTCTTCAAATTTTCAAAAGCTTCCTTACAATCATCATCAAAAACAAAAGGTACATCTTTTTGAAGAAGATTAGTAAGGGGCTTTGAAATTTTGGAGAAATCTTTAATAAACCTCCTATAGAAACCAGCATGACCAAGGATACTACGAATACCTTTTATATCTCTAGGGCAAGGCATCTTCTCAATTGCTTCAATTTTGGCTCTGTCAACTTCAATACCTCTTTCAGAAATTTTATGTCCAAGAATAATCCCTTCATTAAACATGAAATGACATTTCTCCCAATTAAGAACAAGGTTGGTTTCTTCACATCTCTGCAAAACTTTATCAAGGTTGTGCAATCAGTTATCAAAAGAAGTTCCATAGATGGAGAAATCGTCCATGAAAACCTCCACAATTTCTTTACAAAAACCATGAAAGATAGCAGACATACATCTCTGAAAGGTGGCAGGAGCATTACATAAACCAAAAGGCATATGCCTATAAGCATAAGTACCATAAGGATAAGTGAAAGTGGTTTTCTCTTGATCTTGCGCTTTCACGGCAATTTGAGAGAACCCAGAATAACCATCAAGAAAACAAAAGTGAGTCTTTTTAGATAACCTCTCAATCATTTGATCAATAAAGGGCAAAGGATAATGATCTTTCTTAGTAACTTTATTAACCTTTCTAAAATCAATGCACATCCTATACCCAACCACTACTCTTTGGGGTATAAGCTCACTATTTTCATTAGGCACAACAGTTATTCCCCCTTTCTTGGGAACACAATGAACAGGGCTAACCCATTGTCTATCAGCAATAGGGTAAATAATACCAGCATCAAGGAGTTTTAATACCTCATTTCTTACCACATCCTTCATCTTAGGATTTAGACGACGTTGGTGATCAACAACTGGTTTTGCATCAGGTTCTATATTAATAGCATGCTGACATATAGTGGGAGAAATTCCTTTTAAATCATCAAGAGTATAACCCATAGCTCCTCAGTGTTTCCTCAGTATTTCCAGTAATATTTCTTCTTCCTTTCCTGAAAGTTTAAAACTAATAATAACAGGATATACTTTCTTATCATCAAGATAAGCATATTTAAGATCATCAGGTAAAGGTTTTAATTCGAAAACAGGGTCCCCTTTAGGTGGTAGTGTGGTACCCAAATCTTCCACAGGTAGATTATGCTTAGTAGCTCAGGATGACGAAGGAAAACCTCGTCAATCTCATTTCTTTCCTTCATGAAGACATCACTTTCATGATCTTCCATAAATTGCTGCAAGGCATTGTTAGGAGCAAGAGAAATAGTGGAAAGTTGTTGAACCTTGAAATCCTCATTAGGAAATTCATTTTCATAAGGAGTTTTAGCAAATCTGGAAAAATTAAACTCATAAGACTCTCCATCAAACTTAGTCAAAACTTTTTCCTTCCTACAATCTATGATAGCTCCACAAGTATTCAAGAAGGGTCTACCAAAAATTATAGGATAGGTTTTACTAGCTTCAGAACCAAGTACTAGAAAATCAGCAGAATATTTAATCTTACCACAAAGAACCTCCACATCTCTTACAATGCCAATGGGACAAACTGTCTCTCTATTGGCAAGGTGAATAACCAAATCAATGTCCTCAAGCTCACAAGGACCAATTTCATGCATAATTTCCCTGTAAAGCTCATAAGGAATAGCACTAGAACTAGCACCAATATCACATAAACCATAGTAGAAATGACCACCAATTTTAACAGAAAGCACAGGGACACTAGCTTTTCTAACTTTTCTAGGATGAGAGACAATATTAGAGGCGTCTTCACAAAAGACAATGTGCTCATCCTCTATATTTCTAGTGACAAGGTCTTTCACAATGGCTACCACAGGCTCAATACTAATTTGCTCATCGGGTTCCACAGTTTTCTTTGCACTTTTGCTAACCACATTAGCTATGATAGAATGTTCCTTTACCTTAGCAGGAAAAGGGATTTTCTCAACATAAGGTTTAGGCAAAATAGGATCAACAGTGCAAACTTCTACGCTAGCAGGAACATGGGTAACAATGTCTTTATAAGGAGCATGGTACTTGTCCCACTCTTTCTTGGGAATTTCAATATAAGAGGCAAAATCCTTAAAACACTTTGCAAGAACTTGAGAATCAAGACCAAACTCATTACTAATATCACGGAAGTCACCAGTTCCCATAAAAGATCTTATGCATTCATAATCATAGTTTATACCTAAATTTATCCCTTTGTCATTCTCCCAAGCTTCAGTGTTCTCTTGAATACGGTCTAGGAGATCCCATTTAGCCTCTTCCTTCATACGTGTGAATGATCCAGCACAAGAAGCATCTAGTAAATCTTTATCATGAAGAGAAAGCCTAGCATAAAAATTATTGATAATAATATTGTTAGGGAGTTCATGAATAAGACATTTAAGCATTAGTAACTTCAATCTCCCCCAAGCTTGAGATGTACTCTCTCCATCACGAGGCCAAAAGTTATATATCAAATTTCTATCCTTATGAATCTTACTGGGAGGATAGAATTTAGAATAAAAGAGAGAAGCCATTTTCTCCCATTCCATGGATTGCCCATTCTTCAGCAGCTTATACCATTCTTCAGTTCTCCCTTTTAAGGATATAGAGAGTAAATTATTCTTAACATGTTCAGTTGTGATACCTGCACACTTAAACAACCTGCATAATTCATGGATTAAAAGCAAATGATCACCAGGATGGACAGTTCCATCCCCAAAATAATAATTATCCATAACATGATCAACAATACTTGTAGGTATCTTAAAAGGATCTATCTCAACAGGCGGTGATTCATCTACTACCCTAATAGTGTTAGTAGTTTTCCCAAACAGAAAACCAAGTGGGTTATCCATATTGGAAACAAAGTAACAAACAGAAATAAAAAGAAATACTCACAGTAGAAGTTTCCTTTACCAGTTCCACTCTTCAATAGTGCTTCACTCCCCAGCAACGGTACCCGAAAATAGTCTTGATGACCCACAAGTATAGGGGGTGTATCGTAGTACTTTTGATAAATAGGAGTGTCGATCCCAACGAGGATTAGAAGGTGTTGACTAGTGGTATGGAGCAGGAAATCTCTGTAAATACTTAGCAAACAGATTTTTAGGGGTTTTCTGATAAAGCAACAAAACAAAGTGCAGGTAATAAAGACAAAGAACAACTGCAGCAAGTGGCCCAATCCTTTCTTAGCAAAGGACAAGCCGGTGGAAATACTTATAAGGACCAAACGTTCTCGAGGACATATGGGAATTCTGTCAAGTGATTTCGCTTCATATAGCTGAGTACTCTTATTTGGTGTTGTAAGTGTTGTGTGGATGAACCTGTGCTAATGTACCGACCTTACTTGGACTAATACATACTTGTGATTAAACCCCCTACGAGCATCCTCAACTACAGGAAAGCAATTAAGATATAAACCTAACCACAGCCTTAAATTCTGAGATCCTACGCTCCCTTGTGCAATGGTATCCTAACAGGGGTTCAGGTTTCTGTCACTCTGGCAACCCCACAATTATTAGCCAAATACACAATGGATTCCCCTAGGCCCATAAATGGTGAAGTATCATGTAGTCGACATTCACATGACACCACTAGAAGAATAGCACCACAACTTAAATAATAAATCATTGAATAATAACTCAACACAAATCCACTACTAACAACATGACTTCTCCCATGTCCTCAAGAACTAGACGAACTACTCACAAGACATCATATGGATAAAGATCAAAGATGATATGGTGATGGATAACAATCTGAACATAAACAATAATCCAATGGTCCACTCACAAGCATCAACTACAATAGTAATTAACACCAGGAAAGTTTCCCCTAAGAACTAATGCAAGATCCAACACGATTGTTACAGCGGGATGGAGTGATGATGATGGTGCTGGTGGAGATGATGGTGATGATGACCCCGATGAAGCTTAGCTTGATTACGGTGTTGATGGCGATGATCTCCCCTCTCCGAGAAGGAATTTCCCCAGCAAAAATCTGTCTGCTGGAGAGCTCTTTCTCTCTCGGTGTTTTCCGCCCCGTAGAGGCGGCGAAAATCTTTCTGAGGTTGCTCCCCTGGTATTAGGGTTCCATGAGGAAGATATAGGTGAGAGGGCGGAGTCGGGAGACGGCCAGGTGGGCCACACCTGCCCTAGGCACGGGGCAAGGTGGGCCCGCGCCTAGAGCAGGTGTGGCCCCCTGTGGCCCAGCTACGCCCCCCCTTCTGGCTTCCTCCGTCTTCTAAAAAAATATAATTTTCAAATATTTTTCTGATCTTCACGAAATTGCATCAAAACACCTCTTTTTCCATCAGAAACCTGACTCCAGTAGTCCATCCTCCAAGAATCATCCAACATATAAAACAGAGGAAAAGACATAAGTAACACCTCATAATAAGACACATATCAATGAATAGAGGCAAATTATGATATAGAATGGTGATGCAAATTGGACGTATCACCTGGTCTCAAGATCAAATGTGGAAGGTAATGAATGCTTGTGTGATCATGCAAAACATGATCATCAAAAATTAGCGCAAGAGTCTAGTGATAAATGGCGTTCCCTATGATTCTTAGGGTCCCCTAGACCATGTTGATCACCAGGTGCCCATGGATTTTGCGGATTATCTCCCTTTTGCATGCAGAAATCCGTGACGCCGATGCTCATGAGCAATTGAAAAATTATCTCATTGATCATCTATAGAGAATCAGAGAACAACATTCAACCATAGTCGGGGCTTGATCAAGTTGAATTACAATTTATTTGTATTGTTTGAATTTATTGGATTCTATGAATTTATTTGAATTGTGTGTGCAAAAATAAATAAAATTCAGTTTGGGAGCATCGTTTGGGGCACGCAATTGGGAACAACGACCGATCTGGCGCTTTCACGGATGTCGTTTTGGTATGCGATTGGATATGCTCTAAGCGGCTCAGCTCAAAGGCGTTTAGGGCATGATTCCTTTTCCCAAATTTTACTTTTAGCAATCCTGGCATTAGAAGTAGCGTGTTTCATGATTAAATCGTGAATTACAAATAGCCGAAAAAGCTTTATTGCTATCTCTGGAGGTAATCCACATTGTTGTAATGGAAGTGAAGAACCCACAACAATGATAGAACGCCCCAAGTAATCGAACTTTTTCCCAAGTAGTCTTGTGAAACCTCCCCTCTTTAATTATCTTCAATTACATTGAAAGTGATTTCTATACTTTATTGTGACCATCCTTATGGGTTTCCCATAGGACCCACTATCAAGAAGTGTATTCATAAGTTCTAGTACCAAAATTTCCTGGCATATTACTAAATCCATAAGCGGTAATTCACCTTTTTATGTGTTTCTCGTGTCCAACAGCTCAAAATTTACGTATTTAGTTGCACGCGTGTTAGGATGGATAGGCATGTGATGAGTCTTAAAACAAAACAAAAGTTGGTCCACTAGAAACGTCTAAAACATACGTTTTTATGGGGACAAGCCCTAGCGATGCAAAACTGAGGATACAGATTCACACGCAGGGAATAGGATGAGATGGCACGATACATCAAGAACGCGCATCATAAATCCCTTCACTGCTCAATCTTCTCTCTCTCTCTCCCTCACTGTTAGTGGTCCCTCTACCGCCAGCAGATCAAAGAGCACTACTGGGACATGAGACAGCGGAAGATCGACGAGAACCAGTTCACATCCTCTCTCGCCATTGCTTCCTCCAGTCCGACGTTGATGCCTTCTTCCGTTCCAAAACGTCTACTCCTGAACTCCACCAATGGAGAAAAGCCCTCAATTCACTCTTTGTCTGTTGTAGTTGAAGGGTTTCGCAACATAGTAACTCAAAAAAAATCTACGGATGCGAACGGGAAAGCCAAGATCTAATCTAGGAGATGCAAACAACGAGGGGGAATAGATGAGATCTTCATACCCTTGAAGATTCGCACAGCGGAACGATCGAGGGAACGTGGTTGATGTAGTCGTACTCGCTTCTCCTCCTCGCGATCCGATCCGATCTAACACCGCAAGTGGCGATGCCTCCGAGAGATGCACACGTGCGGCACCTCGACGTATCCTCCTTCCTCGGTACAGAAAGTGGGGTGGAGATATGGATTGGATCTACAACGCGACGGCGCGGTGCAAGCGGTGGAGAGTTTCTGTGGCAGGGCTTCGCCTACGCGCACTCGGGAGGGAGAGAGTGGAGGGGCAGCAGGGCGGCTAGGGTTGAGGAGGAGGTGTAGGGAGGGTGCACCCCCAGCCCTCTTTATATAGAGGGGTGGGCGGCTGGCCCTTGCCCCTCCCCCAAACCCTAGGCCGGCGGCCAAAGGAGGGAGGAGTGGGGGGCAAGTTCCCCCCCTTCTAGAAGCTCCCCTAGGGTTTTGCCCTAGGCTTGGCCGGCTGGGCCCTATGGGGCCTTGTGCCCCTGGCCCAATGCGGCCAGGGAACTCCCTCATAGGCCCATGCCCCCTCCCGACAAGTGGGGCCACGTTGGTCCCACTCCGGAAGGTTCTAGAAGCTTCTGGTACAATACCGATTAACCCGAAACAATTTCGAACTCCAAAATCTGCTTTGCCTTATATGAATCTTATTATCCGGACCATTCCAGAACCTCTCGTGATGTCCTGGATCTCATCCGAGACTCCGAACAAAAACTCATAAACCAATTATCCAATCTATCCTAGCGTCGAGACACGTTAAGTGTGTGACCCTTCGGGTTCGAGAATATGTAGACATGATCTTCTATCAATAATCAACAGCGGGTCCGAAACCCATATTGACTCCACATATTCATCGATGATCATATAGGATGAACCACGATGCCAGGATTCAATCAATCCCATATATATTCCCTTCGTCACGCGATATTTTACTTGCCCGAGATTTGATCGCTTGCACGGTATACCTAGTTCAATCTCGCTTCACAGCAAGTACTTTACTGCTCCGTAATCCGATATCACTTTGTGATTAACTCCTTAACCACGCTTGCAAGCGGTGTTGATATCGACACGAGTGGGTCCAAGTATATCTCTCCGACTTGGGAGGGACAAATCCCATCTCGATACATACAACCCAACAGGTACTTTTCGATCACCTGAGAGACACCTTTATGATCACCCTCTCATAGGATGACGTTTGATGACCTCAAAGCTTTCTTCCGATACCAGGGAGTTGCATTATCTCATGGTCTAAGGAATACAATACTTGACATAGGAAAAGCTTCGCAAAGATGAACATGATGACACGATCTAATTGCTCTGCTTAATTTGGGTCTGTCCATCATATCATTCTCCCAATGATATGATCTCATTATTAATCGACAACTCATGTCTATGGTTAGGAAACCTTAACCATCATTATTCAATGAGCTAGTCCATAGAGGCGTACTAGGGACACGGTGTTGTTCACAAACCACACAAGTATTAAAGTTTCCGCTTAATACAATTCTAGCATGGAATATAAACTTTATCATGAACAAGAATTATAATAATAACATCTTTATTATTGCCTCTAGGGCATAATTCCAACAGTCTTCCACTTGCACTAGAGTCAATACTCTAGTTTACATCTGGCAAGAATCTAACACCCATGGCACTAAGGTGTTGATCATGTTTTGCACGTGGACGAGGTTTAGTCAATGGATCTGCGACATTCAGATCTGTATGTACTTTGCTAATCTTCATATCTCCATCTGCTATATAATCTCAGATTATATGAAACTTGCGTTGATATGCTTGGTCTTTGGATGATATCTTGGTTCCTTAGCCAGTGTTATGGCGCCAGTGTTGTCACACAATATCTCCAGTGGGTCCAAGGCGCTTGGAACCACGCCAAGCTCAGTGATGAAGTTCCTGATCCAAACTCCTTCACTTGACGCTTCTGCAGCAGCCATGTATTCCGCTTCTATTGTAGATCCCGCGATCACGCTTTGCTTGCAGCTTCTCCAGCTCATAGCTCCTCCATTCAAAATATAAACGTATCCTATCTGAGATTTAGAATCATCCTTGTCGGTGTCGAAACTAGCATCAACGTAACCCTTTACGACGAGTTGTTCATCACCTCCATAGACTAAGAACATTTCTTTAGTCCTATTCAAGTACTTTAGGATGTTCTTCACGGCTGTCCAGTGTTCCACTCCTGGATCACTTTGGTACCTGCTCGTTAAACTAAGAGCATTGGACACATCCGGTCTAGTACACAGCATGGTATACATGATAGAACCTATGGCCGAGGCATAAGGCACTTTGCTCATAGCTTCTCTATAATTTACCGTAGCTGGACACTGAGCCTTGCTCAATATCTTACCTGACAACATAGGCACTAAACCTTTCTTTGCCTTATCCATTCTGAACCTTTTCAGAACTTTGTCTAGGCATGTACTTTGGCTTAAAGCTATCACACGTCTTTGTCTATCTCTATAGATTTTGATGCCCAATATATAAGCAGCTTCCCCTAGGTCTTTCATTGAAATACATTTGTTCAAATAACTCTTCACATCGTTAAGCATGTCAATGTCATTTCCAATAATCAATATGTCATCCACATATAGTACCAGAAATGTCACTGAGCTCCCACTCACTTTCTTGTAGATACAAGCTTCGTAGAAATTGGGAACAAATCCAAAGCTCTTGATCACTTGATCAAAACAAAGGTTCCAACTCCGAGATGCTTGCTTCAGTCCATAAATGGAACGCTGAAGTTTGCATACTTTATCAACATCCTTAGGATCGACAAAACCTTCGGGTTGCATCATATACAACTCTTCATCAATGTTGCCATTGAGGAACGCAGTCTTGACATCCATCTGCCATATTTCATAATCATGAAACGCAGCAATTGCTAATAAAATCCAAATGGACTTAAACATCGCTACGGGAGAGAAAGTCTCATTGTAGTCAACACCTTGAACTTGTCGAAAACCTTTCGTGACAAGTCGTGCTTTATAGATAGTAACATTACCATCTGTGTCCGTTTTCTTCTTGAAAATCCATTTGCACTCAACGGCCTTTCGGTCGCTAGGAGGGTCCACCAAAGTCCACACTTGGTTTTCGCTCATGGATCCCAATTCGGATTTCATGGCCTCTAGCCATTTCTCAGAGTCTGGGCTCATCATTGCTTCCTCATAGTTCGCAGGTTCACTGTCTTCTACCAACAAGACAGTCAAGACAGGGTTGCCGTACCACTCAGGAGGGGCACGCGACCTTGTCGACCTGCGACGTTCAGTAGTAGCATCGTCCGAAGCTTCATGATCCTTGTCATTAGCTTCCTCTATTGTTGGTGCAGGCGGCACTGGAACAATTTCAGGTGCTGCGCTACTCTCCAACTCAAGAGAAGGTTCAACAACCTCATCTAGCTCTACTTTCCTCCCACTCACTTCTTTCGAGAGAAACTCCTTCTCGAGAAAGGATCCGTTCTTTGCGACAAACACTTTGCCTTCGGTTCTGTGATAGAAGGTATACCCAATAGTTTCCTTAGGGTATCCTATGAAGACGCACTTCTCCGCTTTAGGTTCGAGCTTGTCTGGCATCAACTTCTTGACGTAAGCTTCGCATCCCCAAACTTTAAGAAATGACAACTTAGGTTTAGCACCAAACCACAGTTCATACGGTGTCGTCTCAACAGATTTAGATGGTGCCCTATTTAAAGTGAATGCAGCGGTTTCTAATGCATAACCCCAAAATGATAACGGCAAATCAGTAAGAGACATCATTGATCGGACCATATCTAATAGAGTTCGATTCCGGTGTTCGGACACACCATTGCGCTGTGGTGTTCCGGGTGGCGTGAGTTGCGAAACGATTCCGCTTGCTTTAAGATGCATGAGAAAATCATAACTCAAATATTCACCTCCACGATCGGATCGTAGAAACTTAATTTTTCTGTTATGATGGTTCTCCACTTCATTCTTAAATTCCTTGAACTTTTCAAATGTTTCAGATTTATGTTTCATTAAATAGATATACCCATATCTACTTAAGTCATCAGTAAAAGTGAGAAAGTAGCGATATCCGGCGTAAAACACTCATCGGTCCGCATACATCGGTATGTATGATTTCCAACAAGTCCGTTGCTCGCTCCATCATTCCGGAGAACGGGGTTTTGATCATCTTGCCCATGAGACATGGTTCGCATGTGTCAAATGATTCAAAATCAAGAGACTCCAAAAGTCCATCAAAATGGAGTTTCTTCATGCATTTTACACCAATATGACCTAGACGACAGTGCCACAAATAAGTAGTATTATCACTATCTACTTTGCATCTCTTAGCCTCAATGTTATGGATATGTGTTTCATCCCTTTCGAGATTCAGAAGAAATAAATCATTCACAGCAGGTACATGACCATAAAAGAGGTTACTCATATAAATAGAACAACCATTATTCTCAGATTTAAATGAATAACCATCTTGCAATAAACACGATCCAGATATGATGTTCATGCTCAACGCAGGCACATAATAACACTTATTGAGGTTTAAAACTAATCCCGAAGGTAAAACTAAGGAGAGCGTGCCGACGGCCATCACATCAACTCTTGATCCGTTGCCAACGCCATCGTCACCTCATCCTCGCCACCATTGCCTATTCCGTAGCTCTTGTTTGAGTTACAAATATTAGCAATCAACCAAAGATCAAATACCCGTGCACTACAACGAGGGCTAGTAAGGAAAACATCAATAACATGTATATCAAATATACCTTTCATGGTGCCGCCTTCTTGTCCGCTAAGTACTTGGACGTTGCGCTTCAAAGGACCCTTGTCCTTGCAATAGAAGCACCAAAGGTCCGCTTAGGTCCAGACTTGAGCTTCTTCTCAGCAGGGGCAACGCGCTTGCCGCCGCCTTTCTTGAAGGGCTTCTTTGCACCCTTACCTTTCTTAAAGCTGGGGGGCTTGTTGACCATCAACACATGATTATCCTTCTTGATGTCCACAGCTTTCAGCTTAGCGAAGAGCTCGGTGATCATACCAGTGGAACCAATCTGATTATGAGTAACTACAAAACTTTTGTAGCTAGGAGGGAGTGATTGCAGAACCCTGTCAATCTTGAGCTCCTCTGGAATCTTGCAGTCCAGTTGCTCAAGGCGTTGAGTGTAGCCCGACATCTTTATGGCATGGTCACTAACGGAACTCCCTTCCTCCATCTTGCAGTTAAAGAATTTCTCAAAGATCTCATATCTCTCAGAATGGGCCTGAGTCTGAAACATAGTTTTCAGTTCCTCAAGAATCTCAAAGGGCCCGGGGTAATCCTCAAAACAATTTTGAAGGTCCGATTCCATACCAAACAACATGGTGCTCTTAATCACACCATAATCATCTTTGCGCGACTGATAAACAGCTTTCTCATCAGCCGGCGCATCTACAGCAGGGGCGTCACCTAGCGCATTCTCAAGGACATAGTCCTTTTGTCCGCCAGCGAGAATGATTCTCAGATTGCGGAACCAGTTGGTGAAGTTAGACCCATTGTTCTTAAGCTTTCTTTCTCAGCAAAAACGTTGAAGTTGGACTTAGCCATTTGATCTACAAAATTTGCAAGTATAATTTAGACTATGTTCATGATAACTAGTTCAACTTAATCAAATTACTAGATGAACTCCCACTAAATTCAACATCCCTCAAGTTGTTTAGTGAACATGATCCAAATTCACCACACCTAATCCAATCTTCACGATAAGAGATGTGGTTTCAATGGTGGACAACGAAGTGTCGATCATATCATTCATATGACTCATGCTTAACCTTTCGGTTCATGTGTTCCGAGGCCATGTCTGTACATGCTAGGCTCGTCAAGTCAAACCCAAGTATTTTCGCGTGTGCAAAAACTGGCTTGCACCCATTGTATGTGAACGTAGAGTTTATAGCACCCGATCATCACGTGATGCTTGAACACGACGAACTTTCGCAACGGTGCATACATGGGGAGAACACAGTTTTATCTTGATCTTTAAGTGAGGAATCATCTTATAATGCTACCATCGCAATCTAAGCATAATAAGATACATAAAAGGATAAACATCACATGCATATAACTTTATGTGACATGGTATAGCCAATCTTCGCGCAATGATCTCCATCTTGTGTGTGCCGGCATGATCTCCATCACTCCACCATGATTGCCTCCACCACGAATAGCAACTACAACTATTGCTAACTACTTAGCGATAAAGTAAAGCTATTACATGGCGTATAAGAAGTTGACACACAGGTCATACACAATTATAAAGACAACCATATGGATCCTGCCGGTTGTGTACTCATCGACATGCAAGTCATGAAACATTATAAAACATGATCATTGCATACAACATACACATCACATCTTGGGCCATACCATATCACAGAAAATACTCCCTGCAAAAACAAGTTAGACGCCTCTACTTTGTTGTTGCATGTTTTACGTGGCTTATGGGAGTAGCAAGCTAAGAACGATTCTTACCTACGGAAAGCCACAATGGTGATATTATGGTTGCCAAACTCTGGTGTAAATCCCATGACAACTATAGTGAGAGAAACTGGCATCCACCAGCCGCATGTGTGGAACAAGCCACACGTCAAGTGCGGAGCCGGTCTCGCGAACGAGGTCGCGTAAGGTTGGCCTAGACCGCTTCGATCTCACTATCCCGTGTCATAAGAAGTACACAAACAAGAGGCTTGCAACAGAAAACATCAATACCCGCAACAACCATGTTGCGTTCTACTCGTGAAACACATCTACGCATAGATCTAGCTCTGATACCATTGAAGGGTTTTGCAGCATAGTAAATCAAAAAAAAATCTACGGATGCGAATAGGAAAGCCAAGATCTAATCTAGGAGATGCAAACAACAAGGGGGAATAGATAAGATCTTCATACCCTTGAAGATTCGCACAGCGGAACATTCGAGGGAACGTGGTTGATGTAGTCGTACTCGCTTCTCCTCCTCGCGATCCGATCTAACACCGCAAGTGGCGATGCCTCCGAGAGATGCACACGTGCGGCACCTCGACGTCTCCTCCTTCCTTGGTCCAGCAAGTGGGGTGGAGAGATGGATTGGATCTACAACGCGACGACGTGGTGCAAGCGGTGGAGAGTTTCAGGCCACGCTTGGCAATGGAGGGAGAGAGAGAGAGAAGGGGAAGCAGGGCGGCTAGGGTTGAGGACGAGGTGTAGGGAGGGTGCGCCCCCAGCCCTCTTTATATAGAGGGGTGGGCGTCTGGCCCTTTCCCCTCCCCCAAACCCTAGGCCGACGGCCAAAGGAGGGAGGAGTGGGGGCAAGTTTCCCCCCCCCCTTCTAGAAGCTCCCCTAGGGTTTTGCCCTAGGCTTGGCCGGCTGGGCCCTATGGGGCCTTGTGCCCCTGGCCCAATGCGGCCAGGGCACTCCCTAATAGGCCCATGACCCCTCCCGACAAGTGGGGCCACGTTGGTCCCACTCCGGAAGGTTCTAGAAGCTTCCAGTACAATACCGATTAACCCGAAACAATTCCGAACTCCAAAATCTGCTTTGCCTATATGAATCTTATTCTCTAGACCATTCCGGAACCTCTCGTGATGTCCTGGATCTCATCCGAGACTCCGAACAAAAACTCATAAACCAATTATCCAATCTATCCTAGCGTCGAGACACGTTAAGTGTGTGACCCTTCGGGTTCGAGAATATGCAGACATGATCTTCTATTAATAATCAACAGCGGGATCTAGAAACCCATATTGACTCCCACATATTCATCGATGATCATATCGGATGAACCACGATGCCATGATTCAATCAATCCCATATATATATTCCCTTCGCCGCGCGATATTTTACTTTCCCGAGATTTGATCGTCGGTACCGGTATACCTAGTTCAATCTCGTTCACAGCAAGTACTTTACTCGTTCCGTAATCCAATATTACTTTGTGATTAACTCCTTAACCACGTGCTTGCAAGCGATGTTGATATCGATTACCGAGTGGGCCCGAAGTATATCTCTCCGACTTGGGAGGGACAAATCCCATCTCGATACATACAACCCAACAGGTACTTTTCGATCACATGAGAGACACCTTTATGATCACCCTCTCATAGGATGACGTTTGATGACCTCAAAGCTTTCTTCCGATACCAGGGAGTTGCATTATCTCATGGTCTAAGGAATACAATACTTGACATAGGAAAAGCTTCGCAAAGATGAACACGATGACACGATCTAATTGCTCTGCTTAATTTGGGTCTATCCATCATATCATTCTCCCAATGATATGATCTCATTATTAATCGACAACTCATGTCTATGGTTAGGAAACCTTAACCATCATTAATCAATGAGCTAGTCCATAGAGGCGTACTAGGGACACGGTGTTGTTCACAAACCACACAAGTATTAAAGTTTCCGCTTAATACAATTCTAGCATGGAATATAAACTTTATCATGAACAAGAATTATAATAATAACATCTTTATTATTGCCTCTAGGGCATAATTCCAACTGTAGTGCCATATATATGTAGGTAGGAGTGTGGTTCTATACGATCTCATTACATGCACTGGAGATTTTGAGCATTATGGTTTAGTTTCGGTTGATTTGATATATTTGTGTCATTTTTGTTCTTCTGAATTGACGGTACCTTGGGAATTATCATATCTACCTATACGATTACTTTGATTTAGGGTTTCAATTAGCCTGATGCACTATTTAGGGTTTTTCTAATGGGTATTTTTTTATTGCTCATGGTACATTTTTATTGCCTCTATCTGCCGATGATTAATCCGCAGCACAACATAATGCAAGTGAATATCCTATCGAACCTAGTTGTACGATCAATTCTTGATCATGCCCCTTGGTTTAGTAGGGTCATCTCTTTCCTCTGTATGTGATATGTTCTATGAGGCACCCTTTTGTATTTGGACGTTAATTGTTACATGTGTTGATGATTTAAATCTGTAGCACCATGTGATTGAGGGAGTGATTTTGGACTACTTGGTGTTGTTCACAAAACACATAGGTGTGCATTGTCCTTGGTAGTATAGAGTCATCTTCTGATCTGTGTGCACTAAGTATGAGGCTCCCAAAATACGGTAGCACATTGCTTCTACATTTTGAGTTCTTGTCGTGAATCCCTTTGAATTGTGTGTGTTTATATGAGGCAATATATGTTTATCAAAATTCTTCTGCTATAACACATTGTCTGTTTAACACGATGCTTCTACTATAATACAATTTCTGTTTAACACAATGCTTCTGCTATAACACATTATGTGTATATTTTTTGTAGTGTATTTAATGTAATTTTATATCTTAACATGGATTTTTTTATCTTAATGAGATGGAAATTATGATCTAAATAGAATAGACCAAATGAGTTTTAACATTTATTCTGATTAACTTTTATGTCGTGCTAAGGTGTACCTAACATGCCAAAATATGTCTTGGACCTCATCTCTTCATGACGCCAATATCATGTTGGCTTTCAATCTACCGAGACGCAACATCCAACGACCACTAAACAATTGTTTTGGTTGTTTGCCACACTTCAAGCCAAAAAAAATGCATAGCACATTCACTTTCCCTATTAGTTATTCCTGGTGGGTTTTAGCCGCCTAACTGCAACTTTGCCCTATAGGCATGTGGATCGGCACTTAGAACTTCTAGGTAACGCGAGTTATGTTGTAGTGAACACGGCGTGACGCCGATGCAACTCATGTCCATGTTGGGGACGCGTATCCTGTCTTTTCTCCATCATACTTCCCCACACCATGCACGCAACACATTACCTCGCCTTCCCATGAGGAAACATGGGATGCAGATCACCATCGAGGGAAGAGGGTGGCGTAAGGGTGGTAGTAGGGGCAATGGTACACCCCTGTGTGTATCCTTGGGTTATCCCCTTACCCTCCACTCGGTTGGCCATTTTATAGCTTTATCCTCTGAATCATGTGTTGAACAATGTTGCTAACATTTTGTATTTCTATAATTTTAAACTTAAAACCATGTTGCTAACATTATGTTGTTTTAAGCTTTATCCTTGATATTATGTGTTGAACAATGATAATTAACCGATAATATATTTGTTTTAATTATGTTGTACTTGTTTTATACTTTTTTGATGTTGAACTTGAAATTTGGATTACCCATGTTCGTGAGAAGAGTAGAGGAAAATATATGGGTACGTTGTGTGTAGTTTTCCGTATGCTGCAAAAGAAAAAATTAGGTACCCACCCTCTGTCCACTATCCCAAATTGGTTTGGGTAGCCAAAAGATGCCAACTCTATTGGAGATCCTCTAATATTACTTCAATTGCATGCCGAGAAATGCTCAACTTTAGTAAAAAAATACTACAACTTATCTTGTTGATACATATGCGCATAATTACTTTTTCTAAAGGAGGCAAAAGATTTACATTGTCTAGTAATTCATCACAAAGGAATTTCCCAGTTAATTGAAGGAATAATACTGGGCGATAACCATTACAACAAGTTCACATACTAACTAGCAAAGTCTGAAACTCCATCGACCACCTCGACACACCAACAAAACGTATCCACCACACTATAACCGAAAACCACATGGATCAACACCTCGCATAGAAACCCCACTCAAAACACAACAAGGAATTCAGACCCCTCAACTAAGACACCGCACATGCACGGCAACTCGAGAAGATGAGAAATTCATCAAGAATGCACAAACACATTCTTTCAGACACCACTCTTCTTGGTTTCGCTCTTAAATGGTTTCTCCTCCAGGACCGGCCAATAATGTGACCTAGATGTAAATCTCGTGCAATACAGGAATTGAAATTTGCTCAGTCTTAATAGAACGTGACTCAATCAATCTACATGTACTCCTATCGTCCCATAATTCTTGTCGTGGTTACATAATTTAAATAAGGTGTGCTTTGGTCCCCCACCCCTAAACTTAAGCTACATGGGTCTTGTTATTTTTTTGACCGGTCGAAACCCATATCGAAATCACATATATCTCTGTATATGTGTACTCGGTCGAATTGGGTATAATCCACGTTCCGATCGGCCGATCTCACCTCCTATTATCACGATCTACGTCTTTGTATATCATATTTTAATTTTTTTTGTTGTTGTTATATAACTTCTGATTTTCGCCTTCCGCATACACATGAGCATACGTATATGGTGAGTATACGTCTAAGAGGACCATATGGAGTTCGGGTGGGTTTGTACGATCCTCTAAACAATCGGAATCGAGTTTTTGTTTGTCAAAATTTGAAAGAGGGGGAGGGGGGGGGGGGTGGGGGACCGAAGCAAAAGTGAATTTAACTTAAAATCACGACAAGAATTAGATTAAGTTTAACTAGACAAGTAGTACTTCAGTTTCAAATTTTTGACACAGATTATATTGAGATGCGCATTCACAGGAGTAGCCGCTAGTTAAGCTTTACACATTACAAAGGTTGCCGGCATGAGAGCCGACGTTGTTGTACAACAGTTTCTGCACGCACGCATGGACGACGCGTGCTGCAGAGCCAAGATAATCAACCAACCGATCGATCGATCAGACACACGCATGAAAACCACGCATATGCACTGCTAGGGCATCACACGTACGATCCCCTCTCAACTCCGCTCAAGCCTCAAGGGCTGTAGATGTTCCTGGGGATGACGATGTCGCCGATGTTGTTGTGCCACGGGTCCGCCAGGTGCGAGCCCAGGTTCTCCAGCGGGCCGGTGCCGGGGTACGCCGACTGCTGCACCACGAACCCCACGAACGCCAGCATCGCCAGCCGCCCTGCATATCCACATTCCACAGAGATACATACATCAGTCTGCGTCCAGATTTATTTGCCTATGATCTGTTCGACAGAATGTATACGCGCGCGGTGGGTGGCACGTACCGTTCTTGATCTCCTTGAGCTTGAGCTCCTCGAACTTGACGGGGTCCTTGGAGAAGCCGAGCGGGTCGAAGGCGCCGCCGGGGTACTTCTTCTTCTCCGGGTCCTTCTCCATGGTGCGCTGCTGCTCCGCGAAGGCGATGGCCAGGAACTCGATCGCAAGGATGGTCGGCAGGTTGCCCCACGGCACCGGGTTGCCAAGGTAGGTCGCCTGGCCGCCGGGGATCGCCGCCCACTCCTGCGCCTTCACCCAGTTGCCGAGACCCAGCGCCTCCGGCAACAACACCCCGGGCTGCACACGCACCGCACAACCATGTCAGTATTATTACCACTAGCGAACGACTTGAAAAGAAGGAACGGGCAGAGTACTGCTGTAGTGAAGCGACGGCCGGAGCACGTACCACGGCGAGCATGGCCCAGCGGCAGTGGTAGATCTCGGACTCCTTGAACCGCTCGAAGTTCGCCGGCACGGTGGCGAGGCCGAGGGGGTCGAACCCGAAGTCCCTGCAGGGAGAATCAATAAATCGCATGTCAGATTGATGTCGATTGCTCGCAGCTCGCTCAGCTCGGAGCTAGCTAGTTGATGAAGTTACCCTGGCGAGGAACCGTCGAGGTGGGCGGGGCGGGGCTGGCCCGGGAACCACTCCGCGGACATGGTGACGCGGCCGGAGGTGGTGGTGGCGGAGGCGACGCAGAACCGGGACCGGGACGACGGAGCCAGCAGGCTCGGCACGCCCACGGCGCTGCAACTCCTCAGCCCGCTCGACGCCATTGCTGCTCTCTCGATGCTGCTTCTTGCTGCGCTACCAACAAGAACAAGAAGGAAGAATAGGCGGCGGCGTGCGCTTTGAGTTGACAAGGGAATCTGAGGCTGCTAATAAGAGCACGGAGAGGCCGGAGACGAAGCGGGATGGGGATATCCAAATGCCGCCGGCCATTGGCTGCAATATCCGCACGACCACGAGCCATTGGGCCACGTCGGATCGTGGCATCTTTAGCTGTGCTACGTGGCATATCCCGCCTTCTCTCGTAGCTATCCGACGTGGCATCTCCCACGGGCTCTGATAGGCCGTCAGGTTGCGAACAGACTCGATCGATATGCCTGATCTGTGGTCCACATATCCATGCCTTTTGGTTGGGTATGGAAAATCTGAGAGTAGGGCAATGCATGTAAACATCTATCCACAAAATCCACATGATGATTAGGTGCAAATGTTTGTTTCTCAACTTGCTCTGCATAAATCACTATGTTCGTGTTCTTTCGCCTGATAATACTATTATAAGATATATAGAAACGGAACAAAAACGAACAAATACTACTCCGTAAAGAACTTCTACAAATTAGCTTCACACTTCTCGTTGTTCCCCCATGTCTGATGAAACAAGAGAAAATTGTAAAATGCACATGCTAGATGAATATCGAAAGATTGACAAAGTCTCAGCAACCGCTCCAACAAGAGAGCTGTTTGCAGGGTAATCTCATAGAGAGTGTTCTGGCACAACATGAGAGTTGAGAAATTCATGAACTCATCTCAAGTGGAAGTGTTAGCATAGAAATCAACAATGCCTACAAAAAAGGCAAAATGTCTTCCGAATGTTATTTCCAACTTTGTACGATCCCGGTTTTTTGGAAAGGGTGGTTGAAACCCCTAGCCTCTTTATCGAAAAGATGTATACAACCTTTATTTAAAATTTATTCAACAAAGGTTTGGCAAGAACATAAATCAAAACAACCAAAAGCCACCGCGCAACACCTACAAACCTGACAGTGGGTGAAGATTATGTTATCAGGGCCTTATGCGCTAAACACAAAAAAACACCCCACTAGCTAGCTTGGTACCAAGGGCATTATCGGGTCACCTTATGGGCTTCTGGCGAGCCAGGAACACACGTTTGGTCCAATAGACCCTCAACGAGCACCTCATGCACATGCTCTAGGGCATATCCCCATCATCGATCTAGTTAGCATCTTTGGTTCAGAATCTGCATAATCCTCGCAAGACTGTCATCGACGCCGCCACGGCGCTAGATAGTGCCCCCGTCTTGCGTGAGTACCGGATATGGTGGCATTTTTATTGAGAGGCCTAAAGTAGATAGTTTAATTGGTGGGACAATATTGTATGTGGTTTACTATGGATTGTCTGTCCAGCAACATGTGGACGACATGATCCTCCTTATGGATTATGAAATCAAAAGAAAAAAAACTTAAAGCTTTTGCTTATCACTTTTTGTTAGACTCTCATGGCTAAAATGAACTTTTACAAAAGTAAAGTCTTAGTGTTGGAGAGGCACAAGAGACAACAAACGAGTGCACCAGTCTTTTCGAATGTGCACAAGCTACTTTCCCATTCAAATATCTTAGGAATCGGGATTTTGATACATAGGTGACATCTCCATAACTCACATTGGACAAATATAGAAGGGAAAACAAGAAAATGCTTAGTAACTTGAAAGGAAAAGAGTTGTCCACTTGGCGATCCTAATCAGTTCAGTACCGATCGAGTAACTTGCAGATAAATATGCATTTTGTTCCAAGCACTTACAAATACACTTAAAAGGCTTTGAGTACTTCTAGTCCAAAAGAGCACTTCCTTGATATGGCTAAGGATAGTTACATAGTTTTCGATTCCGCGACTGGAACCCCGAAAGAACACTTGTCTCTCCTTTTGTGCCAAGGAACTTGCCTAAGCCGTCTGAACTGAAGCCAAATCCAAGTTAAAGTTGTCTCAAACAGGCAAGGAGAATCAAAGATAAGAAGGATAATGAAGCATGCTTGGAGGGGTCTGATCCTGTTCATGCCTGTGACCGGGGCAAGGAGAATCAAAGATAAGAAGGTAAACCCTCTCACGCGCATGTCAAGCACACACAAAAAAACAAAGAAGAGAACAAAAATCTCAAAAACTAACAACCCACCGAGCATGGGCCAAACAATTGTGTTCCTGATGAAGTGCCTTCTCCAGGACATCGGAGGGTTTGGCCCAAGGGGCCGTAACCCTTGAACGAATATACCCGGGCAGATAAAATGTTTATATGGTCGGTCTAAAAGAAACTATCAAGCAACATTCACTAATCAGCAACTCTGAAGCCTTGAAATTTGTGATTTTTTCCATCAGAGTTGGGTTTTAGCGTCAATGGCATTCAAGGGAAATGCTTGTTGGCGTTGGTGATAACATGTTATAGTGCCATTTTGTTAGGGTAGTACTCCCTCCGTTCAAAAATATAAGACATTTTAGCTTTGTAAAATAAATGTATCTAGACGTCTTTTTAGTGTATAGGTTCACTCCAAATATCTACGAACCTATACACTAAAATATATTTAAATACATTTGATTCCAAAGCTAAAACATCTTATATGTAAAGGCACTCGTGTAAATGGTGACAGAACTAAGTCCTTAGAAAGGGTTTTCTTCATAGGCCACTCCGAATGTGGCCCAATAAAAATACTGTTCTTTTCTGTCTTTTTTATGTTTGTCCTTTTTTTAAAGTAATAAAAATAGATTTTAAAAAATGTTTAAATTTTAGAAATATTCAAATTTTAAAATGTTTAATTTAAAAAATATTCAAATCAAAAAATAATCAGATATGAAATAAAAGCTCATTTTGATAAATGGACGAAGTTAAATTATTTAAATTTTAAAATATTTGAATTTTAAAAAGTCTAAATTTCATATTGTTCACATGTAAGAAAAATAGAAAAAGAAAATATAAAAAAGAAATAGGAATTGAAAGGCTGACAGCAACCAGTTTAAGGAACCGAAAATAGCAAAACCATCATTGGAACCGGAAAAGCTAGCCTACCTAAAAGAAAGCAAACGAAAGCAAGTAAACCAAAAAAAACACGAAACCTTCAACAAACCACAAGGAAAGAGAAAATTTGTCATTCTTGTATTCCCTCTTATCCAAATTTATTGACTAAAATTTGTTATGATATGAATGTATCTAATACTAAATCATATCTAGGTATAATCAAATCTAGACAAATCGAAATCAATTAATTTGGATCGAAAAAAATAGCTGAAAACCACCAAAATAGGCCGACCGAACAGCGCAGAGGGCAATAGCACATGGAATGGGTGGAAGATAGGATTTGAGGTTTTCTAGGAGTAGCATGATAAAGCAGGCTCTTTAGAACGCAAAACAAAACATTGAGCCTGAAGTTGGACTGTGGGCGCCGGCTTCGGTGATTACAGAAAAAATTAAAATCATTTTATATTTCTCAATTGCTTATGATTTTTTTAAGATTTTAGGATAATGAATTTATCCTAGTATGTCTTTTTTTATGTGTTTTACTTCCTGTAATTTTGTTTTTGATTAATGAAATATGTAGTTGCTTAAAAAACATTGAGCCCAATTAAATCGGCTTCAGCGGTTATGCAGTAGTAATCCCCATTCAGTGAGCAAGAACCAATTATTCTCGGCACTCAATGGTTGAACAGGTTGCGGGCGGCATAGACCGCAGTCGCGTACGACCTAGTGGCTTGGGAGATCTTCTGGTTGTGGGATCCTAGGGCAGGTCTTAATAGCATTGATAGGAATGCTATAGAGCTCCCACTCACTTTCTTGTAAATACAAGCTTCTCCAAAAGTTTGTATAAATCCAAAGTTTTTTATCATCTTATCAAAACGTTGATTCTAGCTCCAGGATGCTTGCTTCAGTCCATAAATGGAGCGCTGAAGTTTGCATACCTTGTCAACATCTTTAGGATCGACAAAACCCTTGGGTTGTACCATATACAACTCTTCCTCAGTGTCATCATTAAGGAACGCCATTTCGATATCCATCTGCCAAATCTCATAATCGAAAAATGCAGCGATTGCTAACAAAATCCTCACAAACTTTAGCTTCACTATCGGTAAGAAAGTCTCATCATAGTAAACTCCTTGAATTTGTCGGAACCATTTCGCGACAAGTCGAGCTTTATAGACAATAACATTACCATCAGCGTCTGTTTTATTTTTGAAAATCCATTTGTTCTCGATAGTCTTGCGTCCATCAGGTAGGTCTGCCAAAGTCCACACGTGGTTTTTCTACATGGATCCAATTTCGTATTTCATGGCTTCTTGCCATTTGTTGAAATTTGGCCTCATCATTGCTTCCTCATACGTCGCAGGGTCGTCGGTGTTGTCCACCAACATGACATTCAAGATAGGGTCATACCAATCAGGAGTGGTACAAACCCTTGTCGACCTGTGAGGTTCAGTAGCAACTTCATTTGAAGTTTCATGATCATCATCATTAGCTTCCTCTCTTATTGGTGCAGGTGGCACAGAAACATATTTCATTGCTGCGCTACTCTCAAATCCAAGAGAAGGTTCAACAACCTCGTCGAGTTCTACTTTCCTTCCAGTCACATCTTTCGAGAGAAACTCTTTTTCAAGAAAGGATCCATTCTTGGCAATGCAAACTTTGCCTTCGGATCTATGATAGAAGCTATACCCAATTATTTCTTTAGGGTATCCTATGAAGAAGCATTTTTCGGTTTTGGGTTCAAGCTTGTCGGGTTGTAACTTCTTTACATAAGCTTCACAGCCCCAAACTTTAAGAAACGACAACTTAGGTTTCTTACCAAACCACAATTCATACGATGTAGTTTCAATGGATTTAGATGGTGCCCTATTTAAAGTGAATGCGGTTGTCTCTAATGCATAACCCTAAAATGATAATGGAAAATCTAAAAGATACATCATAGACTGAACCATATCTAAGAGAGTTCGATTACAATGTTCAGACACACCATTATGTTGTCGTGTTCCCAGCAGTGTCAATTGTGAAAGTATTCTGCATTTCTTTAAATGCATGCCAAACTCGTAACTCAGATATTCACCTCCATGATCAGATCGCAGAAACTTAATCTTCTTATTACGCTATTTTTCTAATTCACTTTGGAATTTCTTAAACTTCTCGAAAGTTTTGGATTTATGTTTTATAAATTAGATATACCCATATCTACTCAAATCATCTGTGAAAGTAAGAACATAACTATATCCACCATGCGACGCTACACTCATTGGATCGCACACATCGGTGTGTATTATTTCCAATAAGTCTGTAGCTTGCTCCATTATCCCAGAGAATGGAGTCTTAGCCATTTTTCCCATTAGACATGCTTCACATCTTTCAAGTGATTCAAAATTAAGTGATTCAAGAAGTCCATCAGAATGGAGTTTTTTCATGCGCTTCACTCGAATGTGAGCAAGACGACAATGCCACATGTATGTAGAATTATCATTCAATTTTATTCGTTTAGCATGTATGTTGTGAACATGTGTATCACTACTATCGAGATTCAATAAGAATAAACCATTCATCTCAGGTGCATGACCATAAAAGATATTACTCATATAAATAGAATAACCATTATTCTCAGACTTAAACGAGTAACTGTTTCGCGATAAACAAGATCCAGATATAATGTTCATGCTTACCGCAGGAACCAAATAACAATTATTCAAATTTAAAACTAATCTCGAAGGTAGATGAAGAGGGAGCGTGCCGACGGATATCACATCAACCTTGGAGCCATATCCAACGCGCATTGTCACCTTGTCTCTCGCTAGTCTTCATTTATTCCACAGTTCCTGTTTCGAGTTACAAAAATGAGCAACCGAACCAGTATCAAATACCCACACACTACTACTATTACTAGTAAAATACACATCAATAACATGTATATCAAATATACCTTTCTTCTTGATGTTGTCGTTCTTCAGATTTGCCAGGTACTTGGGGAAATTCCGCTTCCAGTGCCCATGACCCTTGCAGTAAGAGCACTCATGTAACATCCCAGCATTGAGGAACCAACGAAGGGTAGATTTAGAAATATGTGCAAATGCATGCATTCATCTGTAAAAATGTGGGTAAATTTTTCGCCAACTAAAAACCTAAAGTGATCAAAGTTTCTTTCACTCTTTAAGATTATGAATAGCCTTGGAGAATGATCGTTATAGACTTTGATATGATCTTTGTGGATTAATGTGTTTTGGGAAATGAAATTTGAATTTAAAACTTGAGTGTTGGATTTATAATTTAAAAGAAATTAGAATTATGTTTGAGTAATTTGATTTAATCAAGAGTTAACAATTAGTAACTCAAACTTTAAATAAAATAACATAATCAAGAAAATGAATATTCATTCCATATCTTTATTCAATACGTAAGTTACAAAATATAACTTATAAAAGTAATCAAGAATGTTTACAATGGTAAATGAAATAAAAGAAGAACATTTATATATTGAGTAATATTACAATCTTTATTACAAAAAGATAAAATAAAGATTACAAAAGAATAAAATAAATATTACAATGGAATTATTCTATTAAAAATAAGACCTATTCTCAATCTTGAATCTAGAAGACCTATTCTAAATCTTGAATTTTCAAGTCTTGTACCTACAAAACAAATCACAAACTAAAAGAAAGAAAATAAAAGATTAGGATGTTTTACTCTCATTGGTGACAATGAGATGCACTGTTCAACTTTACATCACAGAGTAATCTTTAGGGGCAGGTTTCACCAATATGAAAGAAATAAATCTTTCATAATCCATAATCCACAAGTCAAATAATTTTAATCAGAGAGAGGGGCAAGTTTCACCAAGCAGTTAAGTGGTAATCAGATAAAAAGGTAACTTTCATTCCCTAAGCATATCCACAAGGGTGCAGCAGGCACACAAGCAGCACACACACCTAAATGCATGGTGTGTGCAGTCGAGCACAGCCACTGCTGCCACACAATGAAAACAGATCAACACAGCCATGGGGAAGCACCCCAACCTCATTTCCTTGCTCATACACATCTAGCACCAGCAGCCAAACCAAACCAACCACACACTTGATCATCCCACCAATATGGTGACATAATGAGGGGGTGGATCAGGTGGATAGCAAGAACAAGGCCAAGCTAACAAGACCAGGAGGTGAACAGCAAGAACAAGGACAAGTTCCAGGAGCTGGAAGTAGCAGGAGCAGCATCAGGAGGAGAACCAGATCAGGCTAGCCACACAACCAACAAGATCAAGCCACATGATCAGCAAGTTACAACCCCAACAACTCCACTGTTGTGGTGAGTAGTATAAAACCATCACATGATTTATCTATCTAAGCTAGACAAGAATTCATGTGTTGTCTCATACTCAGCTTCTCAGAAAAACACCCAAGTGGGGTGAGTCCATCATTGAAGATTTTAAACACTAAAAGCCATCAGAAAACTATACAGATCCAACCGGGATCTCAGAACAACCTCATTGATCCTAGCTATAAAACCATATCTTAAATTCCAAGAATAAATATAGCTAAGGTCTGGAATTCTAGGCACATCTCTTAAACAGGAGTAGCACCTTAGGATTTCTAGATCTTATGGATCTATATAACTTAATAAGCCTACAAATGATTTTTCCCAACTTTGACTCAAGAATTAGTAGCTGGTATCACTACCAGAACAGATCCATGAGGAACAACAAGATAAGGACTTAGTCCCTAAGCCTCAGACCAACATCATAGGCATTGGGGTTTAAAGAAAGAAGTTTTAACTTATCTTAGGTATCAAGCTAATCTTAAGAATTAACCCAATCAAGCCAAGTTGTAGAATCTGGACTTGTGTGCCATTTTAAGATGGTATCACAAGAGCAGCTTCTAAACCAATCAAATTAAGTATCTAGCTTTCACGGATAAACTCACAGACAACTAAGCATCATTTTCCTAGTATTAATCACAGGAATCATTTCCAGGTCTATATATATACATAACATCACTGTAAGAGACCAATTAATCTCAATCTGTATATGAGACCATAAGTCAACAATTACAGATACAGTGGCTACATCACTCACAAATCACTGTCAATATCCAAGCAATGACAGTGGTGAACTTTCAAATCACTAGGATTTCCAAGCAGTGATTCTACAGTAACACTATCATTTGAACCATATCAAATTAACCAATGGAATCAATCTGGTAAGCCACTAGCATCACCAAAGCCAACTATAAGCAATAATCCACAGCAACCAGTCATTCATCATTCTCAAGGATTATCACCACTAGATCCAAATCATCATATATATGCTCAACAGAGGGATATGAACCCTAATCAGAACAAGAACCCTAATCAGGATATGAACCCTAATAAAAACATAAGCACTAGGCAGGGGTAGCCACTAGATACACATAGAGAGATTCATGGTGATAGGATGAACTAGGATACACAGAGGCGCAACTTACTCGGGGTCCTCGCTGACGTATTGAAGAGGAAGCAGAAGGGTCGACGTGCTCGCGGCGGCACGGGGAGCACCCAAAGGGCGCTGCAACCCGCACCAGCTACGGCAGCAGCCACAATAGCACACGAACACCGCACACCACCACAGGGGGGTCCGTAGCGGCGGTGGCACCACCCAACCCCAAACCCTAGGGTTCGGGAACAGGGTGAACCTGGCCACAGGAGGGCTCCAAAATCAAATCAAAGTGGAGGAGGTGAACCAGCATAGTCGCCAACCTTGCCCTGCACCACGGCAATGACCAGGGACGGCCACGGCGGTGGGCATCGCCAGCAGCGGCGCCACCACCCCACGGGGTCGAGGGAGAGGGGAGATGAGAACAAGAGAGAGAGACAAAGAGAGTGGGTTGGTAGGGCCAGGACCCCTTCGGGGAGTCATTTTGGTTCTGCCCAATTAGGCCAAAACGGCCCAATAAACCCAATCACCTAAAGCAAGTTTTAATAATTAAGAAAAGACCAGAATGCCCCTAAATTTAAAAAAAATCTAGAAAATAAAATAAAAATCCAGAAATTATAAATAAAATATTTTTGGGTTCACAATAATTCAATCTATCTAAATAATTTAAGAAATAAAATTTTAGGTATATAATTTTTATTAAGAATTTTGTAATATATATATATATTCCTTATGGAATTTTACAAAATTATTGAAAGATGATAAAAATAAATAAAAATCACTTTCATTATATATTAATATTGTAGTATTTTAGAAAAATACTAAATAAATATTTTATATCAATTTTTGGTATTTAAATGATAATTCTTAAAGGAATTATTAAATAGATAAAATTCAAATAAAATAAAAGAATACAATATTCAATAAATATTAAAAATATATTTATAAATTATTTCTTATTAAAAAGAATTTTTATAATTTAAATAATGGGGAAGAATACACACAAAACTAAATAATGCATTACATTACTTTGCATAATCATTTTTCTTCTTTAATATTGTCCTTACCGGGCAATAATGATGTTTTGTAGACATAGTGTAACACCCTCAGATCGGCCCTATGAAAGTCTTAGCGATTCCCGCCAAACCCACATAGAAACGATTCAAAGGTGCCCAACGGGCACTTTCATGCGGGTGGAAAACGAAGTAATACCATTACACATTAGTTCACTATGGAACCCATAGAACAGATATATACAGCAACGACTCCATGAGTCAAGAATACAGATATACAATACAAAGGTCCAAATCACCTTGAGAACGATACAATGTCCGACTACGGACAAGATGCAAATGGGGCTAAGAGCCCTGAAGAATAACCAATGGCGTCCATAACCCTGCCTAGGCCAAGCCGGAATGATAACCCTGCTAACGACGTCGATCTCAAAACCTGCTAAAACAAAAGGGGTGCCGGCAAAGGACAAAGGAAAAACAGAGCGGTCAGTACTGAGGCCAGTACATGGCGAGACTAAAATTCGGCGGCTCTCGCCTACATAGGTATGGTGGACTGAAGCAGCAGCGCAGCATACACTAAACAACCTATAGAGACTCGATACAACTGTCGGCTATTAGAGAGGGATAAGAAAGATCTATTCGGATTCACCCTGATACTAACACCAATCATACCATCCTGGTGTTTCCCCCTCGATACCAATCGAGGAAGTCGTACCGAGGAAACTCACATAGTTGGCAATTTTATCCATTCCCTTATAGTTGTGGCAATTACTAGTCAGATATAGATAGCATGAGTCATCCTGATAACATATGCAGTGGGTAGTTTTAGATAACCATTCTGTTGTAGTTGCAATACTTACTAGTCAAATACATATACCATGAGACATTCAAAAATCCAACAGTTGTTGGTACTTTTGTTTAGCCATTCCGTTATAGTGAAGCTAATTACTAGTCATTCCAAAGGCAAATTTATAGCACTACTTTAGTTATAGTTGTCTATGATCGAGATAATGTGCTCCAAGTCGTCCATAACCGCGGACACGACTTTCAGAAAGTTTTACCCTGCAGGGGTGCACAAATAGCAACACACGCACGATCAACCTCGGAAAGAACCAAATGAAAACCCAACGAGGCATCACGACAGAACATTCGCAAGATTCATATTTGATTTCAGGGGGCCATCCCACCAAGCTACCCGCGACGAAGTTGGATGGCTCCGAGACGGACCCAGAGGTTTGTGTCAATGGATGTAAACGACTGGGAACCCGAAAGTGTGACTGGGCTTGTCGATAGCGCGAAAACATTCCACATTTGTTCCTAAATAGTACAGGCGCTCTACGCGCAATAGTAAATAAAGCAGTAAAGCATGGCATAAGTATAGGATAGTAATAAAGCCCCAAACTACTTGTGGCCCCAAGGAATTAAATATGACTCAAGCTAGGGTTAGGGTGATTCATGGTCCCACATGCGGATAGTGCGAATATTCAAAGAACAGGTATCAAGTACTCGGGGTCCTACGGGACACAAGTGGACGGTTAAAAAACAAATAACATCTATTGCCCACCTGTGCCTCTGCATTATTTACCTACTTCAATTTTAGTTATTAAACGGTAATTATAGCCATGATCATCTCCAACATTAAATATGCGGCATTACTCCAACAACTGTGGAAGATCGTCGGTGTGACACATCACCTGCGTAAGCAACTATGACTCGCAAGGCCGACTATCTACCAAACAACAGGTAATAGGATGTGTCCATGGAAATATAAGGGCGGCAGGGAAGTATAACGGGGTACAGAATCTATAACATCGCAACACAGATAGCAATAGATCAACATGAGGAAATAAAGACTATAAATGTAAAATAGGTAGAAAGGGGGAAATGATCGCCTGAAAACATTGCCGAAGGTTCTTAACCGAAGAACTTGTCAAAGCTCACAAAATCTTATCGTCCTATCCGGGAAAAAGCAAAACACTAAAAGAAACATGCGATGCAATAATTACAACTAATGTGAAAGAATCGACATGATCATGATATGATGCATGACATGACAAGTTAATGATACAAACTATGTCAAAAAGGTGTTAGGTGCATAGCACATTGATGATATAGCATTCGTGAGGCATTATTAATATAAAAACAATTAGTTTCCAATTTTATTTATAATGTTTTCCTTGCATAAATAGTACTAATCATAAAACTGCTCTTAATTCATGATGTAACTGATGACACGGATATCATGGTTGGAGATGTCTCGTCGCACTGATCGATTTGGACATATCATTTGTTGAATTCGGAGTTACGGATTTAAAGTTATGAATTTATTAAGGAAAAACATTTATTAACAATTAAATTATTTCAAAATTTTAAAATTTTCAAATAATATTATAAATATCATAAACAATTTCCTCACATTTTTCTGATTCAAAAACATATATTATTCAATTTATTTGAATTATGAATTTAAATTATTATTTAAGTCAAATTATTAAAGAGGGGTCAAAGTCAAAGGTTTGACTAGATGGAGTTAACTCTGGTCAAATTTGAAAATATGGTTAAATTCGTATTAAAAAACATTCATATTTCATTTTGGGAGTTTCTTCAAAATCAAAATATTTAAACAGATATGAATATATTTGATATAAATCATTTACTGAAATTTTATTTGTATTGAAAAGTTTGGCAAACTTTTATTACACACGACTAGTCAACCCACTCTCACTGACTTGTGGGCCAACAGAGGTGGCAGCCCACTCGCGCACAGGGCCAGGGAGGGTGTGGCACGTGGGGCGCTCAGGGGCCCGTGGGTTTGTTTCTAGAAAAGCGAGGTACCTTTTTATAAAAATGCCGGCTAGGAGGGCTGCGGTTTGAGGCTGGCAACAGGCAAGGGGCTAAGTGCAAAAGAGGACGGCGGGCGCTATCTGAATCAGAACCTGTCTCTGAAAATCAACAGGCAACAGGGCGACGGTGACGACTTCCGGTGAGGTTGGCGGCGGCCGTGGTTGACCAAAAAGGGCGCGGACGGTGGCTCCAGGAAGATGGAGGTGCGGCCTACGCCCGAGATTCCTCAGAGAAGTCTGGCACGAACTAGGAGCGAGCAGACCTTGCGGCGAAGTCGTGGGCAGAGAGGGGTGCAGCAGCGGCTACTGCGAGCGGCGGAACGCGCACACAGAAAAACCACGACGACGTTGGCTACAACTAGGCGATAGGGGAAGATACAGGGAGGAGTAGGGACGGGAAGGGGGTGCTCACCTAGACCGATTCCCAGAGGAATCGAGGCTGGGGGTGGTCGGAGATGATGACGGCGACGGCGGTGGTGACGATGGCTACTCTCGAACACGGGCAAGAAGGGGACTGGGCGCTGCACAGGGGCAGGCCCGGGCCCTCCTACGCACGTCGAGAGGCCTCCAAAGGTAGGGGAACGACTCCCGTGCCCAGCGTGGCTTGCCGGTGTTTACGGCGCCGGGGACGATGGAGAAGCAGGGTCGGGCTTGAGGATCTGCACAGAGGGGGAACAAAGGGAAAACAGCAGCGCCAGGAGGATTGGGGCTAGGGTTCCCAGGGCATCGGCCTCGGTGGATAAGAAGGGGGCTCGGTGGACGTGCGGTGTGACGAGGATGACGGGAGGAATGGCGACCTGCCCGCTAGCGTTAGCGGAGCAGAGAGAGGGAGGCGTCGGGGAAGAGGAACAGGAGACACCGTCTCTTGTCGCGAAGGGGTACGGGCCACGGCGGGAGTTGGGAGCTGGGCCAGGCAAGAAAACTGGGTTGGCTGCAGCGTCTCCTCTCTCCTTTATTATTTCCTGTGTTCATTTTTATTTGTATGTTTGTATGGTTTCTTTCAAATGCAAACCAACAAACTAACTCAAATCCTTTTGAAACTTTTCCGATGATTTTGAATAGAGGGTTGTGTCATGCAAATAGGGATTAAGAGGGAATAGTTTAAAGGGGAGGATATGCCCACATACATAATATGTGTATGTGCCAATTTGGGCATTTTACCGGATTAGGGTTTTAGTAGAAGAACAAGAACATTTATGGAAATATTGGAAACTAGCAATGGATACTCCTTTGTAGAAAACAAAATAGAGATATCAAAGAGGGGTAGATTTGGTTGATAGCAACAACACAAGCAAGACAATCATATGCAATGTTTGGTATAATTCTCAAATGCAATGTGGCATGATGACATGAGTATGATACCATGATGATGCACAAAACAAGAACACCAAGCGATTTTCTAGTAGTGGTTTTACCCGGGGTGCTACACATAGAAGCTCAAGGTCCAGTGCAAGCATCCGACTTCACTACCTTGCAATCACAAGGCAAGTTCATCACTTGCTCATGTCCTTTGAAGTGTCTTTATCAAAGTATTTGCAAATTGTGTGTTATCATATATACTCCAAAGAAAGAGAATATTATTTTCTCAAATAAAGAAATCTTAGGTATCATCCTAAGTGATGATATAATGGAGCAAAAGAACTTAGAGTTCTATTTGCAACAATGATGATCAATTAGGGACTTAATAACCCCTGACATCAGTGATTCTAGCGCCATATATCACGCGTTAACCATGAGATTTGGAATGGGACAGAGAAGTCAGCTGTATCTTCTTCCTCTCACATGTAGCCGAATGTGCAGGTCGTGGCTGTTATCACTCGTAGCGTGCATATTAATTGGTAATTCGTAGAGGATATGCAGCATATGGGTGGGAACCCTCAACGTCCCACGATAGTTCTGGCATCTAACGGTCTGTACAAACTATTGCCGTAATTCAATATGTGGGAATGGTGTACACCAAGGAGGCATGCGAGGTCGCGAAGGAGGCAGTGATTGGCTTGGATCACCTACTGGGACCCACATCATGGAATTGTGGACGGGAAAGTACGCCCAGTTGTGCAACAAGGAGTTGATCTCTCATGGGTAAAGTAACGCACCTCTGCAGAGTGTAAGAACTGAACTTATTACTCCCTATTCTGGGAAGGAGCTACGAAGACGGCAGGAAAGAAACTCCATGAAAGTGATGGTCAACCTGTGAAGGCTGATGGTCATAGATTTTCATAATAAAATCAATCTTTGACGAAATATTTACAAAAACTACATAGTGCCAAGGACTTATAGTCTGAGGTGGTAGTTAGAGCATCAAACTTCCCACCTTGCATATAATGAACTTGCTGGGTAACGCTGTTACTCATCCTTTTCTCTGATCCCTTGCTTAGACTCTGAGGATCCCGAAGACACGCTAATGTATGCAGCCGAATGCCAAGAAGATGTGTTCTAAGAGGAACATGGCCTGTCAGGAGGTGTTGAAGGAGTGCATTACGAAATCCGATATGGTGTCGATGACAACGAGTCAAACTAAGTACCCTAGTTAGTAGTAACCGATGTAGCCGAGCAGCATGAACCATATAGAATAAGCTGTTGAGCTCAACTCCTAGTTGG
Organism: Avena insularis; assembly: GCA_023614405.1. NCBI lineage: Eukaryota > Viridiplantae > Streptophyta > Magnoliopsida > Poales > Poaceae > Avena > Avena insularis. Next base: position 59,851,427 of record CM042697.1, on the reverse strand, counting down.
AGTTTCTAATTTTAAATTCCGCTGAAACACTTTATATTTTGGTTTGTAAGTTCAATCTTTTCGATGTCTTGAACTTCTTGTATTGTAATAATAATAATGTGTGAATGTTTATAATATGGACCTGCAATGTTTCTGTTGTACCACTCTGAGGGATGTGATATTTATAGAACGGTGTTCTATGGATGTCATGTCAACGACTATAGTGTACTACACATGCAGTGGTATGCTGGGTCACCGCAACTCAGTATCAGGTTGAAGGCCAGCCTTGGGCTTCTTAGGCGCGGCAGCTTTCTTGCCGCCCTTCTTGAAGTTTCCCTTGTTCTTAGGCTTGCCCTGCTTCTTGAAATTGGTGGTCTTATTGACCATCAACACTTGGTGATCTTTATTAATCTCCACTTTAGCAGTTCTCAGCATCGAGAAGAGTTCTGGCAACGTCTTATTCATCCACTGAATGTTGTAGTTCATAACAAAGTTCTTGTAACTAGGTGGCAGTGATTGGAGGACACGATGAATCCCCAACGCATTAGGAATTGTTATTCCCAAATCTTGGAGTTTGTTTGCGTGCCTAGACATTTTGAGCACGTGCTTGCTAACGGAGTTGCCCTCTTCCATCTTATAGTTAAATAACTTCTCGAAAGCTTCATAGATTTCCATGGATGCATGAGTTTCAAATATCATTTTGAGCTCATTGATAATATCACAAGGGTCATGGTTCTCAAAGCGCTTCTGAATCTCCGATTCTAACTGTGCAGGATGGCACACTGAACTATGGAGTAGTGATTCTTCCGAGTGAGGTAAACATGTTTAACCTTATCGGTAGCATCTTTTGCAGGTGGGTCACCTAGGGGTGCATCGATCACATAGGTCAAATGACAAGCATTGAGTACCAATCCTCATGTTACGGAACCAGTCCATGAAGTTGCTTCCATTGTTTTTTAGCTTTTATTTCTCTAGGAACGCATTAAAGTTGATGGAAGGGGTCGCCATGATCTACAACATATTTGCAAAGAATTTAGACTAAGTTTATGCTAAATTAAGTTCAAATTTAATTCTTAAATTAACTAGGTGAAATCCCAGTCAAAAAAACATCCCTCATGTTGCCTTAGTGATTACATGAACCAAATCCACTACACCAAGTCCGATCTTCATGAGAGAAGATGTAGCTTCAAAGGCGAACAATCAACATGTTCATCATATCATTCATATGACCCATGTTTTACCTTTCGGTATTCCGTGTTCCAAGTCCATGTATGTACATGCTAGGCTCGTCAAGTTTAACCTTAGTATCCGCATGTGCAAATATGGCTTGCACCCGTTGTATGCACACGTAGAATCTATAGCACCCGATCATCACGTGGTGCTTTGAAACAACGAGTCTTATAAGTGGTGCCTACTAAGGACGAACACTTTATTACTTGATATTTAGTGAGAGGGGTCATCTTATAGTGCTACCGTCGCGATCTAAGCAGTATAAGATGCATAAAGGATTAACATCACATGCAATTCATAATATGTGATATGATATAGCCTTTCTTCTTGTGCCTTTGATCTGCATCTCCAAAGCACGGACATGATATCCATCATCACCAACAATGCATCAAGGTCAGTGGCGCCGCTTCATGGTTGTCCATCACTAATAGCAACTACTACAACTACTTGGAATAAAGCTATTACATGATGAATAGACACGCGGGTCTTAACAAATTTAAAGACAACCATTAGGCTCTTGCTGGTTGCCATATTACAATAAAGATCAACATAATATAATCACAATCTCATCATGGCCATATCACATCACATGCCCCTTCAAAAACTAGTTAGACGCCTCTAATTTTCTTTGCATATTTTACGTGGCTTGGGTCTTTCGGATAATAACCGTTCTTACCTACGAACAAGAACCACAACACTGATACAAGTGTTGTCAGGTGCAAATTGAAAATTGGATCTTAACTATGGTGGGAGAGACAGACACCCGCAAAGCCACTTGTGCAATACAAGTTGCACGTCAAGCGTGGAGCAAGTTTCATGTGCGCTGACATGTAAGGTTAGCCCGGTCCACTTCATCCCACCATCTCGCAAGATGCAAAGTACACGAAAAACAAATGACAACAAAAGCATCAAATCCCAAAAAACCATTGTTTTCTACTCGTGCAACAGATCAACGCATAGACAGGACTCTGATACCACTGTAGGGTTCGTAGCATAGAAAACAAAACATTTCTACCACAAGAACGAGTAAAACCAAGATCCAATCTATGGAAAAGCCAAGATCTAATCTATGAGATAGGTACAACGATATATATGAGAACTAACCCTCGAAGATCTAAAGCCTTAACGAGATCTAATCTCGTGGTTGATGTAGTTGATCACTTGCCGATCTCAAGATCGCGATGACGATCCTTCTGGAGTCGCGTTTTGGCAGTGCTTATGCACTCGGTCACACGTACGGAGTCGATGAAGACCTTCCTCTCCCCGTTCCAGTGGCCATTAGAGGTAGTAGATCCCCTCGGAATCCTAGCAGCGCGATGGCGTGGTGGTGGTGGAGGATAAATCCTACAGGGCTTCGCCTAAGCTGGAGCAGGAAGGAGGAGGAGGGGAGAGGTGGTGGCTAGGGTTTGGTCAAGGGGAAAAGGGGCGGCCACCCCTCCCCTCTATATATAGAGGGCATGCGGATAGGGTTGCCCCCCTTGGCCCACTCCTCCTAGGGTCGGCGCAAGGGGGGAAGAACCCCCCCCACCCAAGTCTTATCCCCTATTTTCTAGGGATTCTCCTCTATCCCTATGGCGTTGGCCGGTTGGGATTCTTGGTCCTGGTGCGGCTGGCCCATGGCCCCCCGCATCATTCCCTCAGGCCATGTGGCCCCTCCCGGGGTGGTGGGACCACTGGTGTCCCTCTAGAACCTTCTAGAAGCTCTGGCCAAAATGCTGAAACTTTTCCTGAACCCCTGAAGATGACTTCCATTATATGAATCTTATTCTCCGGACTATTCCGGACCTCCTCGTGATGTCATGGATCCCATCCGAGACTCTAACAATATTCGGTCTCCAACTCACATTCCATATCTACTTAAACAACATCAAACCTTAAGTGTGTCACCCTACGGTTCACGAACTATGCAGACATGATCGAGACACCTCTCTGATCAATAACCAATAGCGGGACCTAGAGATCCATAATGGCTCTCACATATTCAACCATGACTTCGTGATCTAAAGAACCATTAACATACGATACCGATTCACTTTGTCGCGCGATACTCTACTTATCCGAGGTCCGATCATCGGTATCTCCATACCTAGTTCGACCTTGTTACCGATAAGTACTCTTTACTTGTACCGTGATATGACATCCCTTGTGACCTAGTCACATGCTTGCAAGCCAATTGGATGACATTCCACCGAGAGGGCCCATAGTATATCTATCTGTCATTAGGATGGACAAATCCCATTCTTGATCCATGCGCTTCAACACATACTTTTAGAATACCTAATGCCACCTTTATAACCACCGAGTTATGAAGTGACGTTTGATGTCATCAAAGCACTCATTCGGTGATGGTGATTAACATGATCTCATGGTCGAAGGATTAGGTTACTATGTATTTGAAAGCTTCTAGCAAAACAAACTTAATAAATTGATCTTATGCTATGCTTACTATGGGTGTGTGTCCATCACATCATTCTCCTAATCATATGATATTGTTATTAATAACATCCAATGTTCATGATCAGGAAACCATGATCATCTAATAATAAACAAGCTAGTTTAACAAGAGGATTACTAGGGACTCTTTTATGTTTACAAAACACACAAGTATTAGTGTTTCGTATTAATAAAGTTATAGCATGGGATGTAAACATTTATCATAAATACAAAGATATAATAATAATAATAACCACTTTATTATTGTCTCTTGGGCATATCTCCAACATTGCCTCTCCTCTCTCTCTCTCTCTCTCTCTCTCTCTCTTGCAACTGCGGCCCCTTGTTAGGGTTGTGCGAGCAAGGAGTTTTTCACCGTGGAGTGTCGTCGCTCTACGGGATTTGGAGCCAGGAGATATACTTCCGCAATCTCGGCTGGATTGGGGAGAAGCTGGGGGTCATCGTCAAGCATCGTACGTGTGTGACTCCCTATGGTGCTTTCAGTGCTAGGAGTTGTCGTGGAGCCGCAAGGACATCGTGACCTCGAGGTTAGCATCGGGGCATCTTCTTCATCCATGTTCCTCGTGGTACGTTAACCGCGCTCGGTCTTCAAAGGTATGACTACCGTATCTCCTCCCGTTATTGCATTACTAGTAGATAGATCTTGGGCTTCCGGGTTTTTTTTTGTGTAGTAAATTTTTTTATTTTCTGCACCGAACCCCAAAAGTGGTATCAGAGCCGATCTCTGTGTAGTAATGCTAGTATGGGTAGAACACACGAGTTGTAACATGTGGGCGTCGCCTTTATGATTGTTTCCCTCCCACGTGTACTTGTTTATATCGCGGTATTGATTGATGAAGCGTCCCGAACCAACCTTACGCGTACTCTTACGCGAGACTGGTTCCACGCTCAACATACGACTTGTGTCGTATAAGTGGCTTGCGGGTGTCTGTCTCTCTTTCAATACATAATATAGCATTTACAAAAGGAGGCCCCCGAGAGGGGGTTAGTAGAGACAATCATTTAGTAGGTGTTGTGGTTGAAGTTCATAGGTAAGAAACGGTTCTTATGCGAAAGCCCCTACAACCACGTAAAACTTATAAAAGATAAAGTAGAGGCGTCTAACTTTGTTTTGCAGGGGCGTTGTGATGTGATATGGTAATAGTCAAGGTAAAAGTAGTTTATTTTCTATTGCGAAGTGGTAGTAACGGTCATCATCATGATGGTGGACTATGAAGTCGGAGGAACGAGGGACATGGCGCAAGACCCGGTGGCACAGGTGCCCTAGAGCCGGAACCCAGAGCGTCGTTCCCTGGTGCCAGATCCAAGGCGCCAAAATGGAGATCACAGCGCGAAGACCATATCGCATCGCACTTACATTTGATGTATGATTGTTGTGTGTATCTTATTATGTGCTTAGTATTATATACTAGACCATAGCATTAATAATATGATCCCTAAACAACTGAATTCCAATATTTGTGTTCCCCTTGTGTGTGCACCACCAAGAAAGTTCTTCGGTATGAGGCAGTCCATGACGATCAGGTGCTAGACATACCTACATTCCCACACAGTGGGTGTAAGAAAGGTTACACTGCTATACACAAAAGTTAGAGTTGACGAGCCTAGCATGTGCAGACATGGACTCGAAACACGGATGATCGAAAGATCGAGCACGAGTCGCATGAATGATGTGATCAACGTGTAGCGTCCACCTTTGCAACTATATTATCGACCGTGACGATCGGGGTGATGTAGTGAATAAGGATCATGTAATCACTAAAACATTTGTTAGGGATAATGTTTTTAATGGAGTTGTTTGAACTCATTTTTCATAAACTTAGTTTAAAACCGTTAAAAACTTTAAATGTAGATAATGGCACGCCGTGATGCCACCTTCGACATCACTGATTGGTTAGCCGCCGAGAAACTCAAGTTAGATGGATCCAACTCCCAGATTGGCTAACTCGTCTAAACGACCTCCTTATTAAGAATGATGTTCCCTTGTACATTCACATCGTGACAGCGATGGATGAGCTAGAAGTACAAGAATAAGAAACCCCATAGATGCGGGAATACCGCATCTTTCGTCGGGAGAGATCTGCATTCATACAAGAGTTAATGCGCAAAGGCATGGTAGATGAACTGCATGAGCTCGTAGGTGATCTTGAACCAGATGTAACGATAGAACACCTGAGAGAATAGTTCATATCCCATGTGCGCATGTGGAAGTACGAGCTTGTCGATAACTTCCTATCTATAAAGATGGAGGAAAATACTTGTCTGAATAGTCACTTGGACCGCATACTTGATGTGCACAGGATACTGGTCCACTTGGTGGACTATTGGATGAGGGAATCCTTTGCAATAGGATTATTGATTAGGTCACTTCCTCCCAGCTTCAAAGGATACATCCGGACCAACATCACAAGCGGTGATACAGAATGGATGGATTTCTATGATTTCACAGAATGTTTGAGAAACGTTGCGGTGGAACAAATAGTTGGAGAAGTCATCGATGATGAAGGTATATATGATATACAAAAGTTTATAAATGTTATAATCTTGCAAACACTTGTTGCAGTAACTAAGTATATGATGCTTATTCTGTTTTATGGAAAACAAGTCCTTCTTCGTGAGAGTTGGTTGCAAGAGAGGAGGTGACGTTGCGTGTTGATGGCAAACATGATGATGGCCGCGAAACTCTCCCTCAAGATTTATCATATAGTTTACAGTCTTTTGAATAATTATTGTAATCATAGAATATGAACCTTTTATAGTGTATCTTACATTTTGTGAGACGGTTATTCATACAAGTTTGTATCAAGTCATTTGTTCTACTTTTATGAATAATTTATATTTATGTTCATATGTTATTTTTGATTATGTTTGAATTATTCAAAATAAAGAAACTAATTTATAAGACATGAACATTTGTAAAATGCCCTAGTCGGCATAATGTGGGAAAGACATCTGGCAATAAATCAAATAGTTCATAGTGGTGTTGTTAACAAACCATCGATTGTAAATAGCAAACACTCACCTAGAATAAAGTAATCCATCTAGAATTCATGGAAGCTTTTGGATTTATGTGATAAAACCAAAGTAATAACGAATAAGTCCTTGGAAAAATTGCAAGAGAAATTTCATGACAAGAACCAAAGAAGGCAAAGCTAGTATTGCTAAAGAGTTGGTGCATTCTCGAGAAAGTGTGCTTCTCAACAATGGTGTTAATGAAATGAAAGTAGGAGCATGATAAAGGTCTATGACCATGCATCAGAATCATTGATAAGCGCAAGTGGAAAGTGTTCCGGAATGGCTCTTCATGTTGTAATGGAAAGGAGTCAATGATTTGACCATTGTAGTTTTCAGTTATGCTTTTACATAAAGTAGTAGGATTCACAAATATGCCCTACATATGATGTAGAGATAAATGTGAATTGATTGTCGCGTTAACAAGACATACCTATGAACTGCAAGGAAGGTGATGGTAAACTAAGGTTACAAGAAATCCTAAAATTAAAACTTCACTTGAGATTAGATAGTAAAACTATTACTGAATCTCAACAAGTAATGAGTTACTTGATATTTCTAAAGGACCGCAAGGTTATAAGAAATAAGTGGGAGTCTTAAAAGGACAAAGCGCGATTCGTCAAGAAGGGTCTAGAGTGAATTTGAATAAATTTGATTTAGAGTGCTGAATGTCTAATGGATTTTAGAATCTTGTAAAAAGGAAAATATTGAATTGATAATTTATCAAGGGATTTCGAATTGTTCGAAATGTCGAGATTGTATGTGCAAAATTCATAAAGCTGAGTGGGAGCTAGGGAGTCTTCCTGGATTAATATGTGAATGACATATTTTTATGAGAAAGTATTATTAAGTTTAAGCTCACATATGTAGCTGACATATTTTGAGTGGGAGCTTAATAGGATTCATATGTGTGAGTGACACATTGTGAATAAAGACCAAAAGCGAATAAATAAATGAGGATTTATAGGAACATACGACATTGAAATCTAGGAGGTTGAGATATGTCATATGTCATTATATTGGAATGAATTCCTAAAAGATTCTGAATGGTTCAGAATATGAATTAATTTAGGAAAGGTCCTTAATAATTCAAAGGGGTTTAGGAAAGATCATTAAGTATGAAAGTACATGATTTGAAGAATATGATGTTTGGATATCCACTATGTTGTGACATAGGTTCTGAATTGAAATCATGATAAACACTCAACATAATTTGATTTGTGTTCTTATTTGAAAGAACAAGTTCAGAAATGATAGGTGAATCATTGAACGATGAGTTAGGAGTGTCCACAACATCTGGAGAGATCTGTAAACATGTTTATGGATCTGTAAAGACAACATACTTGAAGTATAAAGTGTTATACTAGAAAGGATATATGTTGAATTTATGAAGATTGGAAATCTCTGCATTAAAGGTTACCTCAGGCATAGTTGAAGTGTGATGGATAAATATTCGAAATTGCATAGGGTGCATTTTTGAATTGGATATCTACATTTAATAAAAAAGTATGTGAATACTATCATGTGTTGTATAAATGTTGAACTTTTGAGAATAAATTTCTCACGGAGTGTGTTCCAAATACTTAGTGCCCATGAGAAAGTCCCCGAGACCTATCTAAAGTCACTGCCGGTATCTCGAACTTGAATAAACCCATTCTGTTGCTAAAACATGATACATGCACAAGATTTTATCATGGAGATGATAAATGTATTGGTGTCATACAGGATGACATTAATAAGTTGCAAAGGATACACAAGAAATGAAGTGTTCATTTCTTAGACTTGGAACTCTTCCATGAGCAAGCATAAACAGAAGCAACAAGGAGTGTGGTACTGATATTGAATAACAAATGCAACTAGTTTATTTCTACTCTACTGCAGGTGGGAGACTGAAGGTAATATGCCCTAGATTCAAATATTAGATGGCATATTTCACAAAGTTTATGATTACATTTTATATCATGCTATAACTGTATTGATAGGGAAACATCAATACACGTGTGATATATAAAAAAAACAGTAGTTCCTGGTGAAACTCTAGTCACTGGTTCATTGGTCAACTGATGATCAAAGGTTTCCTGATCATGAAGGTGCCTCGGCCCCTAATTGACAATGAGATCATTTGATTGGGGAATAAGATGGTGAACATACCCTATCTATAGCATCATATCACGATCATGTCACGAAGTTCAGGATATGATGTTTAGGAAACATAGTGACTCTTTCCTTAGACCGTGAGACCATATCAAATCACTATCACCCGAGGATGCTTTGATGGCACATAACATCACTCAGTAATATGGTGATCATAAAGGTGTTGTCGGGCATTCGATGGAACATGTAGAGGAGACTGTGTCAAGAGCGATATTTCTCCATCCGCGTGGTGGAAGATACTCTTGGGCCCACTCGGATAAGTTACATCCATAAGATGCGCAACGTGTGACTAGGTCACGGGGATATCACTTATCGGATCGAGTAAAGAAGGTATTGTTGGTAACAATGTTGAACACTAACATAGGGATGTCACTTGATCAAAACAATATAGTATCACAGGGACAAAAGGAATAATATACGGTGTTTATGGTTCAATGATAAATATACACATATGGTCATTATGGATATCCAGATCCTGATGTTGATCATTGGTCATAGAGGAGTCTTGGCCATGTCTATAGTATTCTCGAACTATTGGGTAGCACACTTAAGGGCTTGACGAAGCTTGTACATCATTAATGTATAGTTTGAATTGCTGAAAAAATAAGAAGAGAGAAACCATACAAGTTCTGGGGAGATCCGAAGTCGCTCGGAGAAATAATAAGAAAAAGGACCGTAAAAGGGTTTTCGGATAAATGGTTACTTAAATATGATTATTATATATTAATTATGAATTAATATATTGTAAAATACTATTTAAATAAAGATTTATAAAAGGCGTTTTAATAGTTAGGCAAAATTTCGTAGGGATTTTACCTAAAAATAAACAGACAGAAAAAGACAAAGGAATGTTGTTTTTGAAACAGCCCACATGGGCGGCAGAAAATGCGAGCCGCACATGGGCAGCCGCTGTTGTGTGCCACTCGACAGAGGGGCCCTACCCTTGCTGGGCCGCCGGGGGTGGCACCAGACCACCCGGGCCATTGCTGTCGTGAGATGTGCGTCGCGCGCGCGGTGGACCTTGATGACCCACAATTATAGGGGATCGCAACAGTCTTCGCGGGTAGTATTACCCAATTTATTGATTCGACACAAGGAGAGCCAAAGAATACTTGCAAGCCTTAACAACTGAGTTGTCAGTTCAGCTGCACCTGGAAATAGTTCTTGCTCACAGAAGTTTATCAGTAGTAACAGTTTGTAGTAGCAACAGCAAAGTAACAACAATAGTGAAACAGGAGCAATAGTAACAACAATGGTAGCAGTAGGAATCGAGTGCGGTAGGCATAGGGATGGATGGACGGGCGTTGCATGAACGAGTCTAAACATGTAACTTCAAGATCTAGGGCATTGCAGATAAATAATAACAAGTATCCAAGTACTAAACAATCCTAGCCATGTGCTCCATATATAGTTATATGTGCTCGCAATAAGAACTTGCACAACATCTTCTGTCCAGCCAGCCCGTGGTAGCGGGGCCTCTAGGGAACTACTGGTAATTAAGGTACTCCTTTTAATAGAGCATCGAAGCAAAGCATTAATACTCCGTGAACACATGTGATCCTCACACCACAGCCATCCCCTCCGGTTGTCCCAATTATTGTCACTTTGGGGCCTTTGGATCCGGACAATGATATGTGTACACAACTTGCAGATAAGATCATAAACAATACTATCATAATGATTCAATAATAAGTTCAGATCTGAGATCATGGCACTCGGGCCCTAGTGACAAGCATTAAGCACAACAAGTTGCAACAAATTCAAATAGCACTAATAGAGATACTAGGCACTCTGACCTAACAGATCTTATTCGATTACATGATAGAACTCATCCAATCCCTACCATCCCCAAGCATATAGCGGGGGATTACTCACTCATGGATGAGGGAAACATCGGTGGTTGATGGAGATGCGTTGGTCATGACGATGGCGATGATCCTCTCCAAATTTCCCGTCCCGGCAGGGTGCCAGAACGGAGTTTCTGGATCCGAATCTAGGTTTCTGGTGGCGGCGGCGGAGCAGAACTCTTTCTAGAAAACTATCGAATCCCCTTTGGTTTTTAGGTCGAAAGGCAACTTATAGGTGTAGAGGGAGGCCGAAGAGCTGCCTGGGGTGGCCGCACCCCCTCCATGTGCGGGGTCAGGTGGGCCCGCGCCTGGGGTGGGTCTGGGCCCCCCAGGCCTCCCCCCTGTCTCCCCTTCTGGCTCCGTGGATCTTCTAGTGAAAATAGCTTTGGAACAGGAAGACTTTTCATTAAAAACACAAGCCACTGTAGCAACTCCTTAAAAAAGCTCAATTTCCCAAAAAAAAAACCGAAAAGAAATCAGTAAGAAGCAAATACAAATAATGGCAGAAATCTGTCAAAACAGACCAGCAGGTAGAAACTGATTTTTCCGAAGACCTTATGTTGCTCAAATCAAAAAGTGTTTAACTAACGGAAGTTATCTAACATACTGGGGGATTTATTCGTAAATTTTCAGCTCAATCCGAATTAAAGAGACTCCTCACGAATTTTTATGGTGGAGGACAGAAATCTGTTTCGGGACAGCAACTCCCCAAATCTTACTTCCCTCTCATTAAAGGTCATTCTTGGCACAAAAAGCAAACAAAAAGGATAAGGAGAGGTCATTACTGAAGTAATAACTTCCAAGACTCAAGGAAACTCTTGGGTTATCTCCCAACAATTACTTTTCTTTAACGCCTTTAAGTTAGGCACGGCGAAGAGCAAAGATTGGAAAGGAGAAAAATAAAAGTGAGCAAGTATAACCACCGTGAAAACATTATTTTGTTTATTAAAATCCTTTTATTAACAAGGTTGATCAAGTATTGTTACCAAAACAATCTTATATGAATCAAAACTTTGCATTCCACAAGGTGATTATGTTACCTCATACTTGATAGCAATGGTCCAAATCATAATAGTTTCAAAATTTTCTTGTGGAATGGGACAATATATTTCTCCAACATTGATTCCCTCAATGTTTTCAATCGAATTCATGCAATAGCTCTTAACAACCTTCTTGGGGAAATGTACAGTGTGCTCTTTGTCATTAATATTAAAAGTTACGTTTCCTTGATTGCAATTGATGACAGCACCTGCTGTATTAAGAAAAGGTCTCCCAAGAATAATAAACATATTATCATCTTCAGGCATTTCAAGCACAACAAAATTAGTTAAAACCATGCAATTACGAGCAACTTGAACAGGAACATCCTCCCATATACCAACAGGAATAGTAGTTGACTTATCAGCCATTTGCAAAGATATATCAGTTGGTATCAACTTTTCTAGCTGGAGTCTCTTGTAGAGAGAAAGAGGCATAACACTAACTCCAGCTCCCAAATCACATAAAGCAGTTCTAACATAATTGTTCTTAATAGAGCAGGGAATAGTTGGTATACCTGGATCACCAAGTTTCTTTGGAACCTTACCATTGAAGGAATAATTAGCAAACAAAGTAGAAATCTCCTCATTAGGAATCTTCCTTTTATTAGAGACAATATCCTTCATATACTTTAAATAAGGAGGCAATTTAATAGCATCAGTCAAAGGAATTTTCAAAAATAAAGGTTTCATCCACTTACAAAACTTGTTGTAGTGTTCTTCCTCCTTTGACTTGTGTTTCTTACCTGGAAAAGGCATAGGTTTATGCATCCAAGGTTCTCTCTCTTTACCATGTTTATTAGCAATAAAATCTTCCTTTGTGTACCTAGTGTTCTTAGTGTGCTTCTCAGGTTCTTCCTCACCTTCCTCCTTATCAGGAGTCTCATTATTATTACCACTCTCAGTTTCAGCATCAGAGACAGATATACTATTAGGATCTACAACAGGTTCAAGTGATTCCTCAACTATCTTATGTTTCTTCTTCTTCCTCTTATGAGGACTGCCACTATCTTCACCTTGTTGGAAATCCTGCTCTATTCTTTTAGGGTGTCCTTCAGGATATAAAGGGTCTTGAGTAGCTATACCACTCCTAGTTCTAATTTCATAAGCATGTTTATCTCTTGAAGCATTAACTAACATATCCTTTTGTACCTTAGCAAGTTGATCAAGTTGAGTTTGAACCATTTGAAAGTATTTACAAAGCATTTTAATATCATTATAAGTTCTTTCCACAATATCTTTCAACTCATGGATAGCTCTAGAGTTTTCCAATAAATGATTCTGAACTTGTTTATTAAAATTACCTTGTTTAGCAATAAATGTGTCAAGTTCCTCTAAGAATTGATCGGGAGGCTTACCCTAAGGAATATCACCTTCATTAAATTGGAGAGAGTGTACCTCAATAGTAGATGAGTGGGGAATTGGCTTACATAATTCTTCTATAGGAGGTAGATTCTTCACATATTCAGCTCTAATACCTTTCTCCTTTAGACACTTCTTAGCTTCCTTCATCACTTCATCATTTAATGCAATAACTCCCCTCTTCTTTGTTGTTGGTGCTGAAACTGGTTTAGGAACAACTGGTTCAGGAGTAATAGGCTCAGGTGCATTCAGGTCAGTTAAAGTCCAATCATCATAATTCTTGCTTATCTTGGTCATTAATTCTTTAGCATCTGTAGGAGTCCTTTTCCTGAAAACACAATCAGCAAAGCTTTCTAGGTATTTCCTAGAATCATCAGTTAGTCCAATATAATAAATATCAAGAAGTTCATTCTTAGGAAATGGACATCCAGATGTGCATGAATCAAGGCACAGAACCTTGTCCATGACTCAGCCAATTTCTCTTCTTCTCCCTGTTTAAAATCAAAAAATCTCTGCAAAGCAGCATGTCTAGCACTGGGAGGAAAATATTTATGGAAGAAAGAAGCAATCAAGCAATCAGGGCTATCAATGGAACCAGGAGGTAATATATTAAACCAAGCCCTAGCTTCTCCTTTTAGTGAAAAAGGGAAGATCTTAGTAACAAAGTACTTGCACATTAAAATCATCAGAGAACAAAGCACTCATAGTAGAAAGCTCAGTCATATGAGCCACATCACTCTCATTTTTAGTCCCACAAAAGGTTCTTTCTCAACAATATATAAATAAGATAAATCAAGAGAGAAATCATAATCTTCATCTTTAATATCTATGGGAGAAGTGGCAAACTTAGGATCAAAGGACAACTTAGGCATAATAGTACGTCTAGCAAGGAGACTTTTCATAGCACTAGTACCATGTGTGTTTCGGCACTCTTCAACAAATTCATCAGTGAACTCAATGTAACCATCATTAATATCATAACTCTCACTAGCCTCAGGTGAGCTAACAGGTGTAATAGTGTCTTCACTAGGATTTTCGGTATTTCTTAGACTAGCCATAGTAGCATCTAGAAAAGGACCTAGTGGACCACTTGCATCAAGCACAGTAGAAGTAACATCATGAGCATCAAAAGCAGTTTCAGAGTCAGCAGTAGTAGTAGTGTGTGTAGCATGAGTATGTGGTGGTGATGTGACAAGCTTACTTATAACAGACGGTGAATCAAGAGCAACAGAGGTGTTTAGGACTGTACCTCTTCTTGTCGTGGATGGTAAAATAGGGAACTTTCCATCACGAGACTTCCCCATGATGAAAGGAGTAGCAGTGAACAATAATAGATCCAAGTGAACTTACAAATAAAGCTATGCTCCCCGACAACGACGCCAGAAAATAGTCTTGATGACCCACAAGTGTAGGGGATCGCAACAGTCTTCGCGGGTAGTATTACCCAATTTATTGATTCGACACAAGGGGAGCCAAAGAATACTTGCAATCCTTAACAACTGAGTTGTCAGTTCAGCTGCACCTGAAAATAGTTCTTGCTCACAGAAGTTTATGAGTAGTAACAGTTTGTAGTAGCAACAGCAGCAGTAATAGCAACAGTGAAACATGAGCAATAGTAACAGCAACGGTAGCAGTAGGATTCGAGTGCGGTAGGCATAGGGATGGATGGACAGGCGTTGCATGGACAAGTCTAAACATGCAAATTCAAGATCTAGGATATTGCAGATAAATGATAACAAGTATCCAAGTACTAAACAATCCTAGGCATGTGCTCCATATATAGTCATACGTGCTCGCAATGAGAACTTGCACAACATCTTCTTACCAGCCAGCCCATGGCAGTGTGGCCTCTAGGGAACTACTAGAAATTAAGGTACTCCTTTTAATAGAGCACCGAAGCAAAGCATTAACACTCCGTGAACACATGTGATCCTTACACCACATCCACCCCCTCTGTTTGTCCCAATTATTGTCACTTTGGGGCCTTTGGATCCGGACAATGATATGTGTACACAACTTGCAGATAAGAACACAAACAATACTATCATAATGATTCAATAATAAGTTCAGATCTGAGATCATGGCACTCGGGCCCTAGTGACAAGCATTAAGCACAACAAGTTGCAACAAAGTCAAATAACACTAATAGAGATACTAGGCACTCTGCCCTAACAGATCTTATTCGATTACATGATAGAACTCATCCAATCCCTACCATCCCCAAGCCTACATCGGGGGATTACTCACTCATGGATAAGGGAAACATCGGTGGTTGATGGAGATGCGTTGGTGATGACGATGGCGATGATCCTCTCCAAATTCCCCGTCCTGGCAGGGTGCCAGAACGGAGTTTCTAGATTCGAATCTTGGTTTCTGGTGGTGGCGGCGGAGCAGAATTCTTTCTGGAAAACTATCGAATCCCCTTCGTTTTTTAGGTCAAAATGCAACTTATAGGTACAGAGGAAGTAGAGCTGCACAGGGTGGCCACCCCTCCAGATCTTGGGTCGTGGGCCCGCTCTGGGTGGGTCCGCCCCTGTGCCTCCTCTCCTGTCTCCAGCTCCGTGGATCTTCTGGTGAAAAATAGTTTTTGGCATATTTTCCGGGATTTTTCCTGATAGTTGATTTTCTGCACAAAAACAAGACACCAAGGTAATTCTGCTGAAAACATCGCCAGTCTGTGTTAATCGTATCCAAATCACACAAGTTTAGAAAAGAAACAATAGCAAAGTGTTTGAGAAAGTAGATACGTTTTGGACGTATTAGGCCTCGGGTTGGCCAGCCCACCCGACCGCTAGGGAGCTGTTGATGGTTGCTGGGCCACGGGGTGGCACCCCGGCCCACCGAGCTGGCACACCTCTTGGTCTGTTTTTCCTGTTGCCTTAGGGCACAAGTTGGGCCGCCAGTTTCGGCCCAACCGGCTGTGCGAATTTTCCTGATTATTTCCACTAGTTTTTAGTCCCACATGGAAACCTAAAGGTGGAGGGACCCTCTCCCTCTGCCTATATAAAGAGGTGCCTATGGGAGTATTAAAATACACCAATTTCCACCTGGAAATCAATAAAATGCATGTGTCGCCTTTCTCCTCTCTCTCTCTGTTGCGATTGCGGCCCCCTTGTCAGGGTTTCATAAGCAAGGAGTTATTCACCGCGGAGCACCGTCACTCTGCGGGATTTGGAGCTGGGAGATCTACTTCCACAATCTCGAATGGATCGGGGAGAAGTGGGGTTCGTTGTCAAGTACCGTACGTGTGTGAATCCCTCTGGCGGCACCGTGCTTTCGGTGCTAGGAGTTGTCGTGGAGCCACAAGGACATCATGACCTCGAGGTCGGCATCGGGGCATCTTCTTCATCCATGTTCCTCGCGGTACATTAACTTGTGTTCGGTCTTCAAAGGTATGAAGATCGTATTCCCTCCCGTTACTGCATTACTAGTAGATAGATCTTGGGCTTCCAGAGTTTCTACGTAGTAAATTTTTTGCTTTTCTGCACCGAACTCCAACACTCCCCACAAACACACCCCTGATTCTCTCTTCGCCCTTCGCCTCCAAGCCACCACCTACGTGTGGCCATGGTCAACTCCAGCACACGTTCTAGATATTGGTACCTATACACCCCATACCTCTTGTTGCTGTTATTTGGCCGCCTTGGTGCCACTACAGTAGCCAAGGCCCTACTTCTTCACCATCGTGCTCGCCTAATGCCGTCACGTGCTTCACCGCCGTGCTCGCCTAACACCCCAACCACCCTAGGCCTAGTGAGGGACTAGGTAAAACAAGAGAGTGCGACGGGGACTCGGATGCATTCCGTTGGACTGCAAAAATATGCCAAACTTGGGCTTGGATTGTGTCCATAAGGACCAGTCTGCATCCGTAAGGCCGCTAGGACATGCGTTGTTGCAGAGGTTGGGGGTAATTGGTATCTCTGTGATATTAATATATACTCTTTTCCAAAAAAAGGACCGGTCTGCAGTGCACAGTCAGTTTGCGGTGACCGTTAGGTCTTTCCTCTATCTGTGAGGATAGTATTGAACGGTCTTGGGACACCTTTAGAGTTTCCCTTAGGGCATCTCCACCAGACCGATCCATTTCAGACATGATAGGTGTCCTAATCGGTCTGTTTGGTCAGCCCGTGAACACGAAAACATGCCATTTTAGTCTTGGTCCGTTTGGGCCGGGGGTGCCCCCAGCGGATGCGACCCACTTTGGTCGGACATGGCCAAGACTCACCAGTTTTTGACATATTTCAACAAATTTACATAATAAGTAGGTCTCACAATTACATGAATTTAAATAGTTCGCAACTAAATGCATAACATAATTCTAAAGCAAATATAGTTCATTATTAAACATAGCAAACAACAAGATGATATATGAGGCCATGCCTAGCGATTGCCGATGTGCGCCCACATATGCTTGATCAAATCCGCTAGTAGTAGGTTGTTCATAGCATGATCACGTATCTCATGGTGCACATGGAGGAAATCATCAAAGGTTGCTGGATCCATGTAACATATTTTGGACAAATAATGCAAACGGTTTCTCCACTCAAGGGTTATGAGTCTACACTCAACATGTTTGCATGTGGCACATGAAGATGAAGACTTTATTTATTTGTTATGTGTTGAGAACTCTATGTGTTAGCCTTGGGCTAATGAGTTGTAATAACTTTTGTACTCCTGGAATTCGATGTAATAATGACCTTTGTATCTGCGTACTTCATCTTAAACTGTGGGTGCTAGCATTTCGATCCAGGGACTAGCACTGCAACCACAGGGATCTCTACCTTATTTGGTGAGATCTTACAGATGGTATCAGAGCACTGTGTTGCCTGTAGGTTTGTAACCCTAAGATGGATTAGACTAAGGAAACCACTAGGAAAAATTGCAACACCTTTGTAAATTTCCACACTTGTCTCTTTTCATCTCGTAAAACCTCTCCTAATCTCCTTCCTCATCTCTATTTGTAGATGGCCGCCATCAACGAAGCCGTCAGGAAGGGACCACTGATGACCATGACCTTAGCATGTGAGACGGAGTTTCCCAAGGCA
The DNA here is from genome assembly GCA_023614405.1 of Avena insularis. Classification (NCBI taxonomy): domain Eukaryota; kingdom Viridiplantae; phylum Streptophyta; class Magnoliopsida; order Poales; family Poaceae; genus Avena; species Avena insularis. The sequence continues at coordinate 59,833,307 of CM042697.1, read as the reverse complement.
CTCAAGAACCTTATGATTAGCTTGGGGATACATGGTGAAGTTGTGTACAAGGGATTCATATGTGTGAGTGACACATTGTGAATAAAGACCAAAAGCCAATAAATAAATAAATAAATAAATGATGATTTATAGGAACATACGACATTTAAATCTATGAGATTGAGATGTGTCCTATGTCATTATGTTGGAATGAATTCCTAAAAGATTCCGAATGGTTTAGAATATGAATTAATTTAGGAAAGGTCCTTAATAATTCAAAGGGGTTTAGGAAAGATCATTAAGTGTGAAAGTCCATGATTTGAAGAATATGATGTTTGGATATCCACTATGTTGTGACATAGGTTCTGAATTGAAATCATGATAAACACTCGACATAATTTGATCCATGTTCTGAAAGAACAAGTTCAGAAATGATAGGTGAATCATTGAACGATGAGTTAGGATTGTCCACAACATCTGGAGAGATATGTAGACATGTTTACGGATCTATAAAGACAACATACTTAAAGTATAAAGTGTTATACTAGAAAGGATATATGTTGCATTTATGAAGATCAGAAATCTCTGCATTAAAGCTTACCTTAGGCATAGTTGAAGCGTGATGATATTCGAAATTGCACAGGGTGCATTTTTGAATTGGGAATCCACATTTAATGAAAAAGTATGTGAATACTATCATGTGTTGTATAAATGTTGAAGTTTTGAGAAGAAATTTCTCACATAGTGTGTTCCAAATACTTAGTGCACATGAGAAAGTCCCCGAGACCTATCTAAAGTCACTATCGATATCTGGAACTTGAATAAACCCATTATGTTGCTAAAACATGATACATGCACAAGATTTAATCATGGAGATGATAAAGGTATTGGTGTCATACAGGATGACATTAATAAGTTGCAAATGATACACAAGGAATGAAGTGTTCATTTCTTATACTTAGAACTCTTCCATGAGCAAGCATAATCAGAGGCAACAAGGAGTGCGGTACTGATATTGAATAACAAATGCAGCTAGTTTATTTGTACTCTAGTGCAAGTGGGAGACTGAAGGGAATATGTCCTAGAATCAAATATTATATGGCATATTTCATAAAGTTTATGATTACATTTTATATCATGCTATAACTGTATTAATAGGGAAACATCAATACACGTGTGATATACAAAAAAAAAGTAGTTCCTGGTGAAACTCTAGTAACTGGTTCATTGGTCAACTGATGATCAAAGGTTTCCTGATCATGAAGGTGCCTCGGTCCCTAATTGACAGTGAGATCATTTGATTGGGGAATAAGATGGTGAACATACCCTATCTATAGCATCATGTCACGATCATGTCACAAAGTTCAGGATATGATGTTGAGGAAACATAGTGACTCTTTCCTTAGACTGTGAGACCATATCAAATCACTATCACCCGAGGATGCTTTGATGGCACATAACGTCACTCGGTAATATGGTGATCATAAAGGTGTTGTTGGGCATCCGGAGGAACATGAAGAGGACACTGTGTCAAGAGCGGGATTTGTCCATCCGCGTGGCAGAAGATACTCTTAGGCCCACTTGGATAAGTTATACCATAAGATGCACAACGTGTGACTAGGTCACGGGGATATCACTTATCGGATCGAGTAAAGAAGGTATTGTCGGTAACGAGGTTGAACACTGACATAGGGATGTCACTTGATCAAAACAATACAGTATCACAGAGACAAAAGGAATAATACATAGTGTTTATAGTTCAACGACAAATATCGTTGAGTACACATATGGTCATTATGGATATCCAGATCCCGATGTTGATCATTCGTCATAGAGGAGTCTTGGCCATGTCTATAGTATTCTCGAACTGTTGGGTAGCACGCTTAAGGGCTTGATGAAGCTTGGAGATCATTAATGTATAATTTGAATCACTAAAGAAATGAGAAGAGAGAAACCAGAAAAGTTCTTGGGAGATCCGAAGTCGTTCGAAGAAATAATAAGAAAAAGGACCAGAAAAGGGTTTTCGATAAATAGTTATTTAAATATGATTATTATATATTAATTATGAATTAATATATTGTCAAATAATATTTAAATAAAGATTTATAAAAGGCGTTTTAATAGTTAGGCAAAATCCCGGATACTACGAGCCGCAGGCATTTATTCGTGTCTTTCGACCGGAGGGACCTACCCTTCTGGTCATGGGGTGGCACTGCCCACCCGGCCACTTCGTGGTGTGAGTGCGCACGCCTTGTGTGGGCCTCAGGTTGGTGCCGGCCCACCCGGCCGCCGAGGAGCTATTGCTCGCTGCTGGGCCACGGGGTGGCATCCCGGCCCACCCGCCTGGCATACCTCCTAGTCTGTTTTTCCTAACGCCTTAGGGCTGCAGTTGGTAGCCGCCAAACGGTTGCATTTAATTTTCCTGATTATTTTCACTAGTTTTTAGTCCCACATGGAAACCTAAAGGTGGAGGGACCCTCTCCCTCCGCCTATATAAAGAGGTGCCTATGGGAGGATTAAAATACACCAATTTCCACATGGAAATCAATAAAATGCATGTGTTGCCTCTCTCCTCTCTCTCTGTTGCGAATGCGGCCCCCTTGTCAGGGTTTCGCAAGCAAGGAGTTCTTCACCGCGGAGCGCCGTCACTCTATGGATTCAGAGCCGTGAGATGTACTTCTGCAATCTCGGATGGATCGGGGAGAAGCGAGGGTCGTCTTCAAGTATCGTACGTGTGTGAATCCCTCTGGCGGCACCATGCTTTCGGTGCTAGGAGTTGTCGTGGAGCCACAAGGACATCGTGACCTCGAGGTCAGCATCGGGGCGTCTTCTTCATCCATGTTCCTCACGGTACATTAACTTGTGTTTGGTCTTCAAAGGTATGAATACCGTATTCCCTCCCGTTATTGCATTACTAGTAGATAGATCTTGGGCTTTCGGGATTTCCGCATAGTAAATTTTTTGATTTTCTGCACCGAACCCCAACACTCCCCAAAAACACACCCCTGATTCTCTCTTCGCCCTTCGCCTCCAAGCCACCACCTACTTGTGTCCATGTTCAACTCCAGCACATGTTCCAGATATTGGTACCTATACACCCCAGACCTCTTGCCACCGTTGTTTGGCCTCCTTGGTGCCACTACAGTAGCCAAGGCCCTACTGCTTCACCATCGTGCTTGCCTAATGTCATCCTGTTCTTCACCGTTGTGCTCGCCTAACACCCCAACCACCCTAGGCCTAGGGAGGGACTAGTCGAACAAGATAGTGCGACGTGGACTCGGATGCATTCCGCTGGACTGCAAAAATAGGCCAAACTTGGGCTTGGATTGTGTCCATAAGGACCGGTCTGCATCCTTAAGGCCGCTAGGGCATGCATTGTTGCAGAGGCTGGGTGTAATTGGTATCCCTATGATATTAATATATACTCTTTTTCAAAAAAGGACCGGTCTGCGGTGCACAGTCAGTTTGCGGTGACCGTTAGGCCTTGCCTCTATCCATGAGGATATTATTGAATGGTCTTGGGACACCTTTAGAGTTCCCTTAGGGCATCTCCACCCGTCCTATCCATTTCAGACATAAGAGGTGTCCTAATCGGTCTGTTTGGTCAGCCCGCGAACACGAAAATAGGCCATTTTAGTCTTGGTCCGTTTGGGCCGGGGGTGCCCCTAGCGAATGCGACCCACTTTGGTCGGACATAGCCATGACTCACCAGTTTTTGACATATTTCAAAATTTACATAATAAGTAGGTCTCACAATTGTATGAATTTAAATAGTTCGCAACCAAATGCATAACATAATTCTAAAGCAAATATAGTTCACTATTAAACATAGCAAACAACAAGATGATATATGAGGCCATGCCTAGCGGTTGCCGATGTGCGCCCACATATGCTTGATCAAATCCGCTTGTAGTAGGTTGTGCATAGCGCGATCACGTTTCTCATGGTGCACATGGAGTAACTTATCGAAGGTTGCTGGCCCTAGCATCGCCTCGACTAGGTCACCCTCAAAATCCCATCCATGGTCATGAAGTCCACCATCCCGCTCATCCTCAACGATCATGTTAAAGCAGGGTGTCAAAAATGGCCTACCTAGACTAGAGCACACCAAAGGACCGCTCCACATCCTTCCTAGCAACCACTTACTCTTTGGCAAACCTTGCACATTTCTCATCAACCGGCTCACAAACCGTCTTCACAAGGGTTCTCAATCTGGGTAGATGCCATCAGCAAGGTAATACCTTTTTCATATGCATGACCCCCGATCTCATAGTGAATCTATGGAGCACTGCCTTCCCCAGCCTAGAGAATACCTGGGAGTGCTAGAGCATATTGATGTCATTGTTAGAACCTGCCATACCAAAGAAAGAGTGTCATATCCATAGATCTTGAGATGCATCTGCCTCAAGAATCATTGTGCAGCCATCCACATGCCCACTACAACTGCCATGCCAAGCAAAAGAGCAGTTCTTTCACTCCCAATGCATGCAATATGATGCCCAACATCCCTGAAAATCTCGTCTTCTTATTGATGGACAACAGACGGGAAGTGTCTTCGATATTTGGCCCTCAGATAAACTTCACCAAAAACCGCAATCACCGCTTTGCAGAACATGTACATCGCCTCAATCATGAACTCGGTATTGTCGTCGGAGTCGTCGTCGGACGACGTGTCCACGAAATTGTCGTAGAAGAATAATTTGATTGAGTTGGAGCTCGTTGCCATTACTTCGGCCATGCAAATAGACGAATAGGTCGTGGCGCTGCGGATCGGGGTTGGCGTGGGACGGCTCCTCAGAGGAAGCCAAAAGATAATAAACCGACGACGTCCTAGTCTCTGGCACGCCGGAGACTCGGTTGAAGGTCGGGGATGCCAAGCTACTCCGGTGATGCCGACGCGTACCAACGTCGGTTAGGAGGTTGCCTGTGGAGGTGGAGAACTACGACAAACTCAATAGGTGCTAGGTGGACGGAAAGACAACAACGGAGGCCGGCGAAGGCGTTGCGGTGGAGTGGCGGTGTGAGCTGGGTGGATGTCGATTTTGGGGATGGAGGTTTTCACCCACTGACTGACAGGGCAGAGGAGGACAAGAAGACGACGCGCGCGGACAGACGCGTTGTTTGAACCGACACAAAACCAGCACAAATTTAGATTGGAAATAGATTATTGAACCGGTTCACACCGCGTTAGTCAAATAGATCGTTCCACTGGGTCGACCCGCTGTCCACACATAGCGAATGGGTCGAATGAGTCGACCCGCTGGAAATGGCATTATACAAGACTCTCCCTAGTGAGTCAGCTTCAGCAGTCATGCAGTAATAATCCCAAGAACCAAATTATTCTCGGCCCTCTTTACGCTAGCGGCTAGTCATCACCGGCAAGATACGAACACATCCGTTATGGGGCAGAGCCACGCCACACTGGTGGATCTTGGCTGTAGTGTAGCCCCTGGTTTTCTCGTTCGTCAGTCTTGGGATCCTCCCTGCCTGCCTGCCCTCTCCCCGAGCGAGCACATGATGAAACGCTAGCAGCGCTGCCTGCCATCACGAAGCGCAGCGGCAACCGCGCCGCGCTACGGCTGCGCGTACCAATAAACAAACATCGGTACTACTACTTTGTCAGGCCAGCTGCAGCAGCTCGTTTTCAACGGTTGGTAAACCGTAGTAAAACAAAGTGAAAACCAGCTCCACGGGAAAGCAACCGAACCCAGCAAAGCAAGCAAGCAGCTCTCCCCCTCTCTCTCCTGCGCGTGGTGTGCGCAGTCAGTGTGGACGCTGTCCCTGCAGCGGCTACAGCTGCTGTCTGGAGGTGGAGGAGCTCCAGCAGTCAGTAGCACCACTGCCTGCTAGCGCCTACCCATTCAAAGAATCTCCTAGCTTTCCCCCAAGCTTCCAGACGGCTTCTTCTCGATCTGTTTGTTGCTCAATCCAAAGATCGCCGCCAACGGTACCAATACCTTGCCGCTTTCCCTCCTCCGGCGCCACCGAAAATCCCATCCCTTCGCCTCTGTGTTTTGGAGAAACAGGGATTTGCATGATATGCTGCTACCTGCTTATTGAACCAGATGCCGCTTTGATGCGAGGTCAGCTCCTTGATTCCTTCCTCCTCCTCCTGTATTGTATGTTTCCTGAGTAGCAAGTTTCTTTGTTTTCTAGTATCTTCTGTTGACGCGTTTCAATCCGAGATTCAATGGGGATATTTGTTGCTTGAACCTCTTGATTGCTGTGGATCTCATTGCAACTCCTTGGTGTATTTCAATCTGAGTTGGTAGAAACCAGATACTGATTAACTTGAATCTATATCCCCCGATTAAATTGTAAGATATTGGTCCTTTCTTGCAGATTTCTAGCTTGTTTTCTTATCAAGGTTTAGCAGTCAGAAATCAGACAAACAGAAACAGCTGCACCAAGCTGTTGCGCTTTTAGGTTTTCCAGTGATTCCCCAACACAGCTCCAGATAAGACAACTACCTGCATCGCATCAATGGGTAGGGGGAGAGGCAGAGGAAGGAAGATTATCCCCAGCAGCAGGAGCCATGAAGACAAGGGGAGCAGCGGCGAAGAGGTCGTCCCCGCAAGAAAGAGGAGAGGACGGCCCCAAAAGCAGCGCCCTCCTGCCGAGAAACTCGATCTAGCGCAGGCCAAGAATTCGGTAGAGGGTGTCGACGACTATCCCCAGGGAGGACTAGGAGAAGGAGACGACGCGAAGCTCAAGGAGAACTGCCCTGAAGGCAACGGCAACAAGAGGAACAGGGCTCCCAAGGAGGAAGAGGGCTCGAATCCTGACATGGAGGAGAACAGCTCCAGCACCCGGTCTAGCAACGACGAGTCGACGACGAGGTCGAGCGGGTTCCGGCAGAACGGGAGCCGCCGGAAGAGCACGCCTCGGCGGGCGGCGGAGGCGGGCCTGTAGTCGCGATTGCAGCAGGTTCTTCTTGGGTTGTCAGTTAGGCGGCAGCTGCTCTTCAATTTTGTCATCTTTATTAATCTCTATTTTTTCATGTCAGATTCATGTTTACTTGACTGGCTCTACATGAATGTAAACATATACTGATTGCAAACCATGGAAGTTTTGCTTATGGTGATGAGAGAAGTGTGTTGAAATCCACAGTTAGCTCTTGTAGGCTGAATAGTGAATGCTGCTTTACTACATCACATCAGCTGATGCTGCTATGAGCTCTTGCAACTTTAGACAGTCCATCTTCTGCATTTTCTTTGCTATTTCCTCGTTATGGCATTGGCAAGTATCTTGGTTCTTATAACAAATTAATATACCAACACTATTAACGACACTTTGCAATAAGAAAGTACAGTGTCGATCTTTGCTGAAATGCGGAGATACTGGGTTTCAGATGATTTCGCTGCATAACATCCAATGCACTTTTCGCTGGCTCATTCAGGATAAGATGTGAGTATGTCCGTGCAAGACAACTGTTAAGATACCAAGACTATTGGCTTTCGTATCTAAGTATTGCGCACTTTGTGATAAGAATCTAGCAAACCGTAGCTGAAACATGGAGATACTGGATTCAGATGAGATTTCTCTGCATGACATCCAGCGTGCCTTTTCACTGTGTGAGTATGTAGAAGTATGCAAGGCGCAAGAAAATTGTGAGGTATTGATTCATCACTGATCATGACCTTGTGTCCTTGTCGAATTGTCAAAGAAATGTGACATTGCAATTGATCAGTCTGCCGTGAGCTTGTGTAACAACACATAGTTATTGTCCCATCCGGATCAACTCAGCACAGGAGCACAACCAACAAAAACGATCCCGACACCATGATATCCTGTCCACGGAGAGCTCGTGGCATTCATCATTCTTCCGAAAATGCGTTTAACCACTGAATCTCCAAAGAGTGGACGGAGGCCAGACTTTAACCTGTCATTTCAAGCCCAAATTGCAGCCGCATCATGCCCTGATTTGGTAAGTCCCATGGGTCAGAAATCCAAAACCCTGGAAAATTGGGCACTGATTTGCTGCTCCGGCAAGCCGTGGTGCCTGTGCCCTACTCTACAACAGGAATGATGGGCAATATTTGAGATTTTGGATAGATTATTATACATAATCTGTGCAAGATCGTGCCTAGGTGCTGCTGCGATCGGAAGGACGCACTTTCTGCCTCCCCCACACCGGTGACTCCGGCGCCTGTGAATGGATGATCATGCGAGGAATTGTATGCCCTATAAACCTTTTTTGTTTTGACCGGGTCTATAAACCTTTTTTTACATGATGGCGCATAAACTAAGATACCAGAATGTGATGCCTCGTGTTGTTTGTTCCATGATGAATATAGATTGCTAAGATAGTTGTTTAAGAGTTTTCAAGTTGTCATTGCTCGGTCTCTTTGCTAATCTTACTGATAGGCGTTAAACTGTCCTACTAAAATGTAGTGCGAGAAGCAGACTAGAACGTTCATCAAGCATTGGAAAAAAGAATACAACCAAATAGTCATATGGATTTAATGCTAAACCTATGAAGTGATAAACCCAGCTTCTCGAGCAACCCATATCACCAGCCACTTGCTTCCCTTGTTCGCCAAAACTTATGGCGCTTAGCGAGCTTTCGTTTGTTGTATCCTGCTGAGTTGTTTCATATGTTCACCCAACAGCATCTTAATTCCCCCTTATCGAAACAGAACCTTGATCTAGCACAAGGAATATGTAGCATCTTTTGGACAAATAATGCAAACGGTTTGTCCAATCAAGTCCACGTTCCAACATCATTAGAAGAAACAGAGAGAATCTGAAAGACAAAAAGGTAGTACTTTGGCACTAGTATACGACCAAAGAACACCTGATAGTACACCCGAACCACCAAACACAAGGCCATTTCTACCGGAGAAATACGGGGCCTCACACACACACACGGACTATCACGCACCAGCACGACGATTTCGCTGATGACTGTTCGTTCAGTGGCATCACTGCTGCTGGACATCATGCGATTCCCGTTTCTCTTTTGTCTGCCGTGCCAAGTTGCCTCTTCCCCCGAAACACGCTATATATATGGAGGCCCAGACGACCACATTAGCGCAAGGAAAGAAAGAAGCTACAAGCAGCACAGCCATGTCCCCGCTGCTCATCATCTTGCTTTCCCTGGCGGCGTCGCAGGTTGGCGCAAAGCCAATCAACATCACGAGGAGCCAATTCCCCAAGAACTTCTTCTTTGGCACAGCCTCTTCGGCGTACCAGGTAAGTTCTCGAACAATCCGGTGACTACCGGTAGAAAAAGCAGGAGTGCTTTACTCTAATGTGCCTTGTTACGCTGATGCAGTATGAAGGTGCTGTGAGGGAAGGTGGCAGAGGACCCAGCATCTGGGACGCCTTCACTCATAATCACCCAGGTCCTTATCTCTACCAATGCACAAGACTACACAGGGTTTTCTGTTTCCTATTAGACTACCTTAGTTTGTCACAAACAGGCTAATGCATCCATATTCTATTGTTTGCCGTAGCGCCGTGACAGGGTGACAGGATCACTATACGTATTGAACTGTTATAAAAAAAATACTCCCTCCGTCCAGAAATAAGTGACTTGGATTTGTCTAGATTCACATGTATATAGACGTGTTTTAGTGTATAGATACACGCAAATCTAGATAAATCCAAGTCACTTATTTCGTGACGGGGAGGGAGCAGCACATAACTTCAGAAAATATGATGGCAAAGAGTTGTCAACAAGAAAAGGCAGGCACGTGGTGTCGATGATCTCTAGCTATGGCAGTCACTGTTTGGTTTATTATGCATGTGCTAGCTCGAGTCTGAATAGCGTCAGACTGATAAATTAAAGAAGCTTCTGTAATCTCAGTGTCAGTTCATTCATATTCAGAGTTTTCAGACTATCTATGGTGATTTGTAATCGAAGTTCCACTGATTTCTCCATTCAGAGAAGATAGCAAATGGAAGCAACGGAGATGTAGCAATAGATTCCTACCACCGGTACAAGGTAATGCTTATGCTGACTATGCCAAATAGTGACCACCAATCTACATCCATATCAATGTCTAATATTATCAGATGACGTTCACCAAGTGCAGGACGATGTCGATATCATGAAGGATATGGGCTTTAATGCCCATAGATTTTCTCTTTCTTGGTCAAGAATTTTGCCTAGTAAGTGATTCTTATAGCCTTTTCTAGTTTTCTCAAAGCATGTAGAGCATATATCCTCAGCTAATGGTAAAAGAATCTTGATGACCTTATATATAGTTAAAAACACTCCAGATGTGATGTGTGCAACTAATATGTCATCATATTTGAACAAAGCCCAGCCAACCACTTGTTAGCTATGGCAAACTAACAAACCTTGTCCACTGATATGCACCAAAACACCGAGACACTTCTAGTTGAGAATCAGTCTAGATTAACAAGAAACATATATTGATCACAAGCGACTAGCTCATTCAATGCTAGCACGGATACAGGTGGAAAATTGAGTGGAGGGGTCAACATGGAAGGAATCAAATACTACAACAATTTCATTGACAAGCTCATTTCAGAAGGTAAAGATTATATGATTTCTGGTATCACTATTATATCATCATGTTTCCATCCTAATGCCTAACCAACAATCCAGGTGTTGAACCATTTGTGACCCTTTTTCACTGGGACTCCCCGCAAGTATTAGAACAGCAGTATGGTGGCTTCTTAAGCAAGCATATTGTGTAAGTAAACATGACCTATCAGCTCATGAATTTTCCTAAACGACCCAAACTGATTACTCTGATCAATAACAAGAAACATGTTAATGTTATAAGAAAACAAAGAACTGAACTTTACCAAGTTGTGCCAACATTATCAGGGAAGATTTCCAGGACTATGCCAATATCTGCTTCAGGGAGTTTGGTGACAGGGTAAAATACTGGATAACATTCAACGAGCCTTGGAGTTTCAGTATTGGTGGATATTCCAGTGGTACATACGCACCTGGCAGATGCTCATCTTCGGAGAAGTCAACCTGTAGCATGGGAGACTCTGGAACGGAACCTTATATAGTAGCTCACAATCAACTTCTGGCTCATGCAGCAGCAGTTCAAGTGTACAGAGACAAATACCAGGTACGGCTTAGATTTCTTCATTGTGGTTAATTAATTTCAGAAACAAAATATAGGTGAAAAACAATGGTAAATAGAATAAATGCACTATAGTACAGTATGTAAATAATATCTACAGTATTACCATAAATGCACTCAAACTTATGGCCATAGAAAATTATAAGAACTTGCATGTACGAAGCTCCTCCAAGTACAACCAAGACACTAGAGACATTGCTAACAATCTATGCTCAGAAGCATGCTCAAGCAGCTTCAATATATAATATATGGCACTGCCACAGATCTACTAGATAAGTATCGACCATACAGAATACAACTGGCACACAAAAAATCCAAAAGGTGCATCTCAGACTAAAGGCGTGATGGAGCAAAGGAAATATTTAAACATGGTATCTCCAAATAGAAACAAGGAATGATTAAGTAGCTTTTACTAGTAATAAACATCCATATTTTTTCCAGCTTGGTGTTTTACAAAGTTTAAATCAATTAATCATTAATCACGCAGATGGAGCAAAAAGGAAAAGTCAGTATTACAATAGTTAGTAATTGGATAATTCCCTACTCAAATTCCAAAGAAGACAAGGATGCTACAAAGCGTGCATTGGACTTCATGTATGGATGGTGAGTCCAACATATCCAGTATGTGGTTCAGGTTCATCCATTAAGTTTCAAGCCACTGCAATTGGCAAATTATTGTACGGAGTAACTATTTTATTCACATAGCTCAATAACAAATTGAACAGGTTCATGGATCCCTTAACCACAGGAGACTATCCACTCAGCATGAAAACACTGGTTGGTAATAGATTACCGAAATTCACAAGAGAGCAGGCAAAAGCTGTAAAAGGATCATTTGATTTCATTGGCCTCAATTACTATTCAGCAAGATATGCTCGAAATACTAAACACAACAGCAATAGTAACAAAAGCTACAGCACTGATTCAAGAACTGATCAAACAGGTATATAAGCAATCTGATCCTTTTTCTGCATTCGAATACATTAGGTGGGCTAATAGTTTTCTCTCCATGAATAACAGTTGAAAGAAATGGAACATATATTGGCCCAAAGGTATGACTTGTACACAGGGATGTAATTTGTTTCATGTATGGATAGTTGTAATCCAACCAAATAGTATAACTAACTCAGCATACATTTTTTTCAAAAGCATGTCAAAAGTAACTGAAATGAATTTTGTTTCCAGGCTGGCTCGTCTTGGCTCTACATCTATCCAAAGGGAATAGAAGAACTCTTGCTATATACCAAGAAGACATACAACAACCCCACTATCTACATCACAGAAAATGGTAGAGTAGCCTAACTGCAAACCATGACAATTTACTCCACTGCTTACTTGAAGAAACACATATTGCAGGTGTCGATGAAATTAACAATGAAAACTTACCACTTCGAGAAGCCTTAATTGACAATACAAGAATAGAATTCTACCGGCAACATATATTCTATGTTCAAAGGGCCCTAAGGTAAGTTCAATTGCTCAACTGCCTGTAGAGTGTAGATAACTAGATTAATTAACTAATATCACAAAGCTTTAACTTGATTTATGTCAAAGCAATAAAGTGTCTATATGACATGGCAGGGAAGGAGTCGACGTACGAGGATATTTTGCATGGTCGCTATTTGACAACTTCGAGTGGGTGGATGGTTTTAGTGTTCGATTTGGTCTTAACTACATCAACTACAAAGATGGCCTGAAAAGATACCCGAAGCGATCCAGCCGATGGTTTCAGAAGTTCCTTCATCACTAAAATTTGTAATGTATGTCAGGGTATGTTTGGAGTGTGACCAAAGTGTACCATACCAAGTTTTTGGTTATGACCAAAAAGTTGGTTCTTGCTTGGATAGCTGCCAATTTTTTGACATGACAATGCACTCCACTACCAACTCGAGATCACTTTTTTAGCCAATGTTGGCCAACTTGTGGGCAAGGAAAACCTCAACCAAAATTTTGGCTAGCCAGAGTTTGGCAGGGGAACCTTGGGAAAGAATCAAACACACCCTTAATATTTTCATGTAATAACAGTACCAGGTAATGTATACATTCTGTTTTGATAGCCATATTAATGTAATTTCTGGAAACATGCCAGTGTTTCCAACGTAACATTCAGTTAAGACATTACCGATGTAGTCCATGTTGCTGGCTTATAATAATTTTAAGACTTGTTGGAATGACAAGCCATGTATTTTCCACTCTCTTCAGGATAAATCAGCGCGCAACAAACATCAACAATTCAGACAACTGTAATCAAGGTTCTAAAAATCAACCAGTCTGTATCAATTGCCAGTTGTATTAATGCTAATGTTATGTGACTGATCAAATAACAGTTATTTTTCAGGAACTTGATTGAAAACATCAATAAAATGAAAATTATAAAACCACACGACTTTCTTCATCAGTCATCTTCACTACATTCCATACCGCACTCGTTTTGTGTTTCTAGTGGCCTATAGTGTAGACTGTAGAGCATATTCATAAGATTGAATCTGATACTCCACATGCAATTAAAGTCATACCAGTCATAGTTTAGGAACATCTGTTAGCACTTAGGAGCAACAACAACGCAAGGACAAGGACCATAAGTTAAAAGAGTATATACCACAAGATAATAAGACTGCTTTACATATCATTTATTTGGTTCAGAGACGAAAGGTACAATCACTCGATCATCCGGCTAGTTGACTAACACTTGAAGTCAGTAAAGTATTGATCTCTCCAATTATATGCACTGGCCTGCTATCAAACATAGATGAAAGTGTTGCCTCACAGAGCTTCTTTAGTTCCCTTGTTTTTGTAATTGCTGCCTCCTATAGTATTAGAAAAGCAAAATCGTTAACATACACATTGGCTAGAAAGCTGAGTTTCTGCAGCGAGTAATAGTATCTTAGTTCATTAACACATGATGAACCAAAAACTAGTCCTTCAGTAAATTAAATTATAAGAACGAGAATGCAGTTGTTCATAACACCACAAAGTTAGATGCCAGCTTTTATGGTAATCAAAGACCATAAGTTACATAACTGGAGTCCACTGAGAACAAGAATATACATGTAATCAAACACTACGATACAAATAGAAATCGTCACTTACTTGCTTTGGCCAGGATGATGATAGAGCATTTTGCAGCTCCATGCGCTTAACTGATAAATCACCTAAGCCTTCTCGTAATTTCACCTCGTGATGTTTCTTTTCTTCTAAGGTTGACACCAGTCTGTCCAAAAATCTTCGGAACAGCAAAGGAAGTAATGTTCGGTTAAGGAAATGTTAGAAGGAACATGCATTTGTGAGGGAAAAATGATGTGTTATGTAAGCTTTCGAGACAAAGAATAATAAGTGCACCACTGTAGCAACAATGGAAGACAAGGGTTGGTATCATTTGCTTAAGTACATAGGATAAGCAAAAACTAGACTTTCAGAATAAACCATTTACCTTTTAGAATTGAGGATCATTATAAGGTCGAGAGTTTTCTGGTTAGTGAGCAAACAGATTGCTGAGGAGACCTCGACAAGCATACTCTCCAAACTGCCAGGAGCATACTGCTGGAGAACAAACGGTGAGACAGCTTGCACCTGATGCTGTAGAGATGATGTATCACCATTTCCCATCTCCCCTAAGCGTAGGGTCAAAAATGATTTTACCTGTTTCAAGCGTCAGAAATTATGAGCTAATCTCACAACAACAAAAAGCTACATTATTAGTTTGTGTATTCCTTATTACTAAAAAGGGCCAGGTTGGCAAAGCAGCCATGTACAAGTACAAAAACAAAAGTATCATCTTGTGATCTTGAATACTTAAAAGGGAGAACTTGGATACAAAATATCATAATAAGAACTTAGTATTGATAATAGTCAACATGCCACTAAAGTATCTGCAATTTTAAGATCTGGAAGGGGACATTAAAAATATCAAAATACCTCAAGTAAATCATCCAGAATATTATTTCTGTATTCCTTCTCCAGCAACTGACTTCTTTCTTCAGTCATACATTCATATTGTCCTGATTCAGTTGGAGCATTCTCAATAGTACCACTTTCTTCAGGATTATCAGTAGAGATGTCCCAGCAAATCTGCTGCTCAGATGTGTCGCATGTTAGGCCTTCTTTGTCTGCAGATGGATAGACTGAAACACCAACACCATAATTTTCAGAGCCTGCCAACTCTATATTGGCGTCAATAATTTCATAAGATCCAAAACCATTGCCAGATTCTTCAACAGGTTGTTCCACTTCACTAATGTCCCAGTCAATACCATTATTATCCACCGAAATGTCCCAATCAATATCATCTGCGAGAACATTAGAGTCCATGTGCTCTCCTCCATCCATATTAGACCCATGAGCCTTTGATGCGTCTCCAAGGGAACTCTGCACCTCTGTACATACTGAGACATGTAGGGAAGGAGGATTAGCCTGCAACTGTTTCAGATTGTGTGCCACCGACTTGTAGTTTTCCTAAATCAAGAAAAACACGGTCAAGATTCACAAGAGTCGTACAGCAACTTCTACATTCAATATCTGATATGTTCAACATAGTCTTTGACTATACCTTATCCTCTGTATGGCAGTCCCTGACAAAAGTTGTATAGTACTCAATGGCCTGTGAGACAGGATCACTGCTCAGAACTTCCAAGATTTTGCTAAATGTTGATGGAAGTGTTTTTGCAGACTCTATCAACTCTTGCCGCACATCTATTCCCTACAGACAAAATTCAAAGCAAACGGCACATCAGTACAAGACAGTAAGCAACATAATCATCAACAACATAAACCTAAAAGGTGTGCCTCAGATAGCAAAAGCTAACCTGCAAACCAAGCTCCTGGCAAGCTTCTGCGTACCTAGTTGCTGAGAGAGCAGCAAGACGCTTAATGTCGGCCTCCCTGCGGTCTAGTTCTGCAAGCTGCTGCTGAGTCTTCTGCATCTGCTTCCTCTGGTATGGTCTTGAAGCAGCCAAAAAAGGGATTAAAATTAGTCATGGAAACGCTAGGTCAAGCACAAGTATAGCCCAAGCGGGCTAGAGAGGGCAAGGAAAAGAGTCAGTACATGTCATAGTTGACATTCTGGACCATGATCTGAGCTGCCTCTCCAAGGAAGACATGGTCCTTCTCGTAGGCTTTCACGATCGATTCCCACTCGCCCTAAATATAGCATTTGCATCAAAGCGTATGTCAGTCCCCACACTCAACGGGACATTTATCTAAAAAAAAGAACAGCAAATCGTACCCCGGATCCTGTCAGGCGGCCAAAAATGTTCCTACTCTCAGTGTTGGATTCCAGGAGTATGCTGTATATCTTCTTTGCTTCCAGGTACCCAATCTCTACCAAAACGAAAGGAGAACACAATTACGTAATTAGATGGATTGCAGAAGAAGTAAGGAGCCTCGTAGAAGTGACCGAGCGAGTGTTTTACTTTTGCCGTGCGGATTTTAGCCAAATTTATTTATACAGATGCGGCGCCACCGAGGGCTAAGCCTGAGAGGAGAAGTTACCTTCGAGTTCGAGGGTTAGAAGGTCGGGGTGGAGGTCCCGCGGGAGGGAGGCGAAGGCGGCGGCGATGCGGGCGCGGATGGCGGCGAGTCGCTTCCTCCAGTCCTGCGGCACCCTCTTGCGATCGACCAGCCACTCCTGCAGGCGAGCGAAGGCGATATCGATGGGGAGGCTGCGGATCTCCGACGGGTCCCGCATGCTGGGCACCGGGGCGGCGAATCCACGGCCGGGAAGGGAGTTGGACGCCGGCCGGAGCTGGTCGGGAAGATGGGGACGACGAAAGTATTGGACTGCAAGTCTGATTTGCAGAGCTGCAAACTTGGGTTGCGTTGGCCAGACAGACTATGGTCGATCGAGCCCAAGTACACCGTTCCTGGACCGGGCCGAACAGAGGTTGCAGAAGGCCACATTCCGGTTCGCGTAAGGGCCACGCGGGGCGAGGAGTGGGTCCCACCCGTCAGTGTCCGAAGAGAAACAAAAGAGAATCCCGTAGAGAACGGAAATAAAGAGTCGGCCGTCTTCTTCCCTTGGACTCCCCAAATCCCATCTGCAAGCTTCCTCCATTGCCTCTCGCTGCTCACCTTCCCCAAGGAAAATCGTTCGGGCAGGAGACCAGGCGGACAGCGATGACGGTGGAGAAGGTCGACGCGACCGTCGCCGACTTCGACGGCCACTTCGAGAAGCTCTTCGCCGCCGCCGACGCCGACGACAAGGTTGTGAAGCTGCTCCTCTTCCTCGCCGACCGCGAGCCCTCCTCCTCCCTCACCTGGTGCCCCGGTAAATCCGACCTCCCATCTCCTTCCGACGTCAAATTAAACCCAAGCGGGTCACGTCTGATGCTAACCCAGAGCGGATTTGGGCGTGTACGTGTGCGTGCAGACTGTAACGTGGCGGAGCCGGTGATCTACGAGAAGCTCGAGTCCCTGGGCAAGGACGTGGTGCTCCTGCGCGCCTTCGTCGGCGACAAGCCCACCTGGAGGGACCCGGCGCACCCCTGGAGGGTGGACCCGCGGTTCGGCCTCAAGGGCGTCCCCACGCTGCTGCTCTGGGACGCTTCCAAGGGCGCCGCCAAGGGGAGGCTCGAGGACGACGAGGCCAACGTCGCCGACAAGATCGACGCCCTGCTCCGGCTCGACTGAAATATTCCTGCTGCGCTATCGCGGGAGGGATTTGGGTAGCTAATGAGTACCCGATTCTCTGGTCGAAAGCATGTGTAATCTTGTGTTTCACTCGTGAACCTACCTGACGCAGAAATAAATAAAGACATGGAATAATCTGGTGATGATCAGCTTCAGTATGAAAATTATTACTACTCTTCTCATATGGTAAACACTACATATCGTAGGCCGATGCGAAACAAAACATCGGACCGATCCAACTCCATTGATTCCTTTCCACATCGCATGTCCCGCAGCATCCAGATATCCTTAAAGGCAGGGCGACATTTACGCACGATAACTGCCATTATATGGTTGTCCTTCCACAAAACCGTCACCGCCTCCTGATTTGTACGATTCTTACCTTGATCCACCATGCTGCGCCCCACCCCACCATCATCGGGCTGCTGGACCAGCGTCAACGCGTGATTCCTTTCCATGGCTCCTCCTTAGTAGCTGGCATCAGGACCTAGAAGAAGCACCCTTCCTATGGAGTTCTCTTAGGAGAACGCAAGGCGGATCCTACGTTGTGAGTAAAGGTAGGTGTTGCAGGTTATTTGATGTTCTCAAGTGGTATGGTAGTTTTAATTTTACATCTTATTTACAGCAAGGTCGTTGAAGTTGCAAATTCTGACCATAGCGCACCCGTGATGAGTCAGTGAATCCATACTCCATCGAGTGCTCCGACGTGATCGCTGGCTTTGCTGCTGATCTTGGGTATAAGCATGGCGACATTTACAACACCATGAATTGCGGTAGGCGCGTTGGTGGAGTCCAGGTATTCAAGATGACACATGACTAGCGGGCACTCGAAGGACAACGACCTCATTCATGCCTGATCTTGTCATCGTCCATACCAGTTGATTATTTGTAGCTGAAACGTACACTGGATTCAAAGCTCTGATTTATATGTAGGAAGCATACAGATCAGTATCTGATCCAGTAGTTGATTATTTGTAGCTGAAACGTATATTGGATTCGAAGCTCTGATTTGTATGTAGGAAGCAGTCACATTAGCATCTGATCCATTACCAATTGGAGCATATGTCCCTCAGTAGAAAATTCATCGTTCAATAGTAAAAAAATTAATTTCCTTAGAAGCACATCCTTAATTCGTTTTAAACACATGTAATCCTGTTTGAAACAAATTCTAATCTGTTGTCCATGGATAATATTAGAATGCTTTTAAAAAACAATACCCTATTGTATATGTACTTACGTTCAATCGAAGCAAATTGAGTGATGAATAAAGCAAGTTATCTGGTCTACGGAAGCATGCTTCCGAACATATTTGAAACAAGCCATTATAACTATTTTCAGATCGAAGCAATATTTAATTCCACTGGAAGCATATTTTAGTAGGACTTGAAACACAAATTTTGAACCCATCGGAAGTAAATATACATAGTAGCATGATTTTAACATTCTTGAAACAAGACGTTCTAACTATTTTCAGATCGAAGAAAATTTTAGTAGCATTTGAAAAAACAAGCTTTGATCACATAGGAAGCAAATATACATAGTACGGGAAACATAATATTTCAGTAAGGAAGTAAATCAGATGTCACGGAGACTAATTTTTCTCAAATTATTAGTTCCACTAAAGATAAATTATTTTTCTGAAAATTAGGAGGAGGAGTTAACAGGAGCAGTTTGGAAACTCCACGTCAAGTTACCGATTCATGGCAAACGATTTCTGTTTTAAAAGCGACAATAATATACGTGCATTAATTACGGGATCAGTTTTTAATAGAAGCATGAAAATCGGATCTTGATTGACCAAAATAGAGGCACGGGTCTAGTTGCAGATCGAACAGTCGAGCTTCTTCCAATCCTACGTTCGTGCACTGGTCCGATCGAAAGCCAATATCGGCTTCCGATTCCTAGCACTGCCCTTTTCATATACGGAGTACATTCGCTTGCTTCCTCTGGGACAGAACGACAGAGGATTCAAGGAGCCAGAAGCAATTTCTTGGCAGATGTTACAGCGAGTTACAAATTGACACACCAGCCAGACGAAATTTGAGGGAACTGAAGAGAAATCACTTTGATAATGAGCGCCGTTGTCTTAGTTTTGATCTGCACCTGTAACAAACCAACATTATTTTTTTGCTAGTATTTCATTCAACTTGGGCACAACAAGATTTACTTCAACCCTTTTTCCTCTCATCAAATTATGCTTCAGATCCACGGCACAGTCCTCGACGTCACTGTTGTCGTCGAGCAACTCGATCGACATCTTTTAGATAAGTGTTGTCTTTATCTTGCCTGGCGACAACTTGTTCTCCAATGATATTGTTGTCATCGGCTCATCGCCCCGAAGGTATCTCCTGGCACTTGTTGCACCTTGGACGTCGTCGTCATACCCCCCGTAGGTGCCTTCGGCCGCTCGTTACCCTGGGACGTTGCCATCATCATCCCTATAGGTCTCTCCAGGCACTTGTTGACCATGGGCGTCGTTGTCATCACCCCCTTAGATGTCTCGAGGCACTCTTTGCCCCTGAGTGTCACTGGCATCGCCTCCGTAGGTGTCTCTAGGCACTCTTTGTCCCCGGACGTCGTATTCATCACCCTCGCAGGTGTCTCTAGGAACTCCTTGCCCTTGGGCAACAACATCATCACTCCCATTGGCTCCGGGCACTCATTGTCCCCGGACCTCACTGGCATCACCCCTGTATGTGTCTCCGGGCACTCGTTACCCCAGGACATCGCCCCCGTTGGTGTCTGCGGGCACTCGTTGCCCCAAGGCATTGTCGTCATCGCAGCTAATGTTGTCTCCGGGAACTCGTTGCCCTCAAGCGTCACCATCGGTGCCCTCGTAGATGTGGTTGCGCACACATTGACCCTAGACGTTGTCGAGCGAGGCCACAAAGCACTCGTAGGTGCGGTTGTGCATATGTTGCTCATGGACGTTGTTGAGCGAGGGGACCCAACCTTAGTTGGTGTAGTTGCGCACACATTGCCCCTAGATGTTGTTGAGCGAGGAGACCTAGCCCTGGTAGGTGTGACTGGGCACACGTTGCCCCTAGGTATCGGCGAGCGAGGCGACCTATCCCACGTAGGTGTGGTTGTGCACATGCTGGCCCCTGACGTCGCTATCATGATGCAAGGCAACAAAGCCCGGGGAGGTGGCACCATGCCCGATGATCCCTGGCAAGTGTTGCCGATAGCGTTGAGCCCACCAAGCTTGCTCTTGTCGTTGTCGTGGTCGGTGTGGTTGTCGATCCCAACCATTGATACATGCTTCTTGTGATCATCCTCGTTGCTCGACATTGCACACTGGCATCCTATGGCCGCCACACAAGAATTGTTCTAAGCAACCTTGTGGAGGCCTAAGTGGAATGTTGAGTCAAACAAAGAGAATACATATGTGAATCGCCTAAAAAGGCGAATAAATATACATTGCAAAAGGTATACAAGATATGCCGAGTGAAATCAAGAGAATAAATGAGAAGATTATGGTCATAATTACCTTAATTAAATCGAATCAATTTTTTTAGTCATGTCAATCCTCGACAATTATTTGCCGACGATTTACCTGACTAAATATAAATTTAATCTTAAATTCATGAATAACAACGACTACCAATTTCAATTTTATAGGCATAATGACCACGATTACCAAGGATTGATAAATTATTTTTCGTATTTGGTGAATAACTATGACAAGTACTAGTTTCTATCCTTGGTGATTCTTAGTCATCTCAATCCATGGTAATTATTTAATACGATCATATCCTTATTCTTTACATTTACTCTCTCTTGATTTGGTTCAGTAGGCATATCTGGCCAATACATATTGTCTAGCCGTGAGATACCAATATTTGCACCTGCATTAACATGCCTCTTTATTAGTTTTGCATATAAGTACAAGATTTTACCCCACCCCTCATATCCCAAACAACACAAGAAAGTCTAGCTAGCAAGCATGTCATACCATGTTGACCGGGTTTGCCGCTCTCCTATTGGCCAATGCCGTAAGTTCTTGTATTCATGTTACTTCAACGTTTGTATGTATAAAGTTATCACTAGCAATTTGGTATTTTATATGATCATATTTTTTTCAGATATTCAAGTGCATTTTAATAAAATGCATGCACAAGTTCCTTCACTAAATGTTTGCATGTACTACAACAGAGGGCAAGTTGATCTGGCCAGAGTTACTGGGAAAGAAGGGCAAGGAAGCAAAATTTGTGATTGAGCAAGAGAGACAGGGCAGTGATGCGATTTATGTGCCTCAAGGCGTCATTGTTACTGGTGATTACTGTTGTAATCGTGTTCGGGTCTATGTGGATGCCAGTGCCAATGGTGACTATGGAAACGCCAAGGTGATCGTGGTTCCAAGGGTTGGGTGATCCATCCACATGCATGCTCTATATCGAGGATGCATCATGAACTGATAATAGTATGCAATATTTCTTGCAAGTTTCATGTTATAAGACACGAAAATAATGGCCTTAATATTAATAAATCATTCTCTCTTTTCCTACTTATGATCAGTAAGCTTTTCTTTACACTTTAAATTAATTACTAGTACAAAACTACTACTATAAATTTTAAGTCAAAGGGGATAATTGGTGTAAAAAAGAAAGAAAGATGAAGAGGGTAATAAGTACATCTGAGCAACGTGTTAAAACCTTGCCCCACGCGATCCAACCCGGCCATGGACAAAAAAAATCTCGAAATTATGAAGTTTTTGAGAGTGAATTAAACATTGATAATTCAGCCTTCGTAATACTACTATTTATTAATTGGAAAGCTACAAAATCTACAAGAATGTTAGGTTGTCTACAGGCTCTTTAACTTTTTCGATAGAAATTTCTTAGTTCCATCTCTACTGCAAAATTGGACATGAGAGTTTCTTCTCATCCAGCTTCTCACGGATGAAAAGATAAAGCGTGCAAATTTCTCCAATTCCATAGTATTTAAAAATATTAGGGATAGATACATATTAATAGATCAATAATATAAGAAAACATGTGCTTTATATTTATTATTGAATTTGTTAAAATATATAAATATATAGTTAAGAAATATTATCTAGAATATACCTAGATGTGTGTGTCTATTTATCTAAATTCTATATTTTATAGAGGATGTAATCCTTTAATGATCCAGTAACAGATAGTCAGATATAAAATCAAGAGAGACAAATCCGGGCAATGTTTCTCATGTGGGGTCCGCCTTTGAATATAAGCAAATTAAACATGTTCTGCTTGGGCGGGAGGAAGGGAATGAGGATCATAGCGGCATAGCGCTATTTAAAGATTTTGAATGGTGGCATTCATTGGTTGTCCAACAAATTAGTTTTTGTATTCTCAATTTTTCATATTAATCACTGGACCATCTGATATTTGCTAGATTGGTGAAGTTGGGAATAGGAAGGATTTCAACAATAATTATGCTGCAACAAACACTAGAAAGTATAAATCAATATAAAGCATAATTTAAACAAACAAATGGATTATGATTAATTTTCAAATCTTATATATCCAAACAAATGAAATGTATGCCCCCTAATCTTCCATCGTTACATATATAGAGAGTTACAGATCAATACACATTACACATGGGTAAGAAAAGGCAAGCAAAATGACGATGAAATGAATGGATTGATTGACGTGGTCAAGTAATCCAGTTTTATAAAACCAAATCCACGGGTACTTGTATAAGAAGAAAATCCAACGCACATCAGATTAACGAAAATGGCAGCAGCAGCAACAGTCGTCCTCTTTCCTCCTCGCTCCGACGTGCACACGCACGTCTCTTTTCCCTCTTATTACTGCAGGTAGTAAGCGAAGAAGGAGACCACGGAGGCGCCGAGCACGGCGCCGACGGCAGGGAAGGCGCCGGTGGCCGCGGCGGTGACGCCTGCGGGAGAGGGGGCCGAGGGGGCCGGGGCTTCGGCTTCGGCGGCGAGGGCCACGGTCGCCGATGCGGCGATGAGGACGGCGCAAGCGATCTTCTTCATCTCCATGATCTCTTCTTCGGAGAAAAGTCGAAAACACGGAGATGAGGAAGAGGGAGGGCTTATTTAGCAACCTGGGAAGGGATTGCTTATTTCGCCCCTTGTTGCTTGCGTGGGGAAGGATGGGAGAATGGTGGGGGGCTCTTATAGCTGAGATTAGAGGGGCTAGCTAGCTAATCCTGGCCTGGGGATCACAGGTTGAAGAAGGGTTGGTGGTGGTGACCATGTCTGGTATGAGTGGGCGGGAAGTCTTTTGGTGGTGAACGAGTCTCTTGGCTAACTTTGAACATGTCCTACGTGTTTAATTGGCGACCTTATTTTTAGGGAGATTCTTGTTAACCAATTGCTTTGTTTGGACAGTTCAGAAACCAGCTGTTCTGACGGGAGAGATATAATTTGGTAAACGAGAAATCAATCTTTTTTATATAAAGGAGAAATCTACCATGCAAACATTCTCTCCTGCTTACAAAACGAATACTCAGAACCAAACCGGACTTTGCATCTCCAACCTCGCTTCCCGGGTCGCTCGCGCGGGCAGCTCCGGGGGCTCCAAACCCTAAACCAAAAAAGCTCCTAGCCCCTTGCTCCCCTGGCCGCTGCCGTCGCCGGCACCAGTGGCGGTGGCGGCGCCCAGCCGTCGAAGACGGGGGCAGAGGAGGCGCACCCAACGGCTATCTCTTCGAGCGGGGAGGCGGTCGCCTGGGGTCGCGGTCGGCGCGCGGGAGCGTGGTGGTCGGCGTGCTGCAGTGGGGCATCATGGAGGAGCAGGCGCGCTGGCACTGGTCTGCAGGTGCCGTGACGAGGTTGTGTCTGCGCGGTGGAAGGGCCAGGCAGGGCGACGGTGGCGTGGGCCTGGTTCAGGCCCGATCTGGGCCCAGAGGGCCATGGCCGTTGCGTGCGTTCGGGGCTGCTCTAGGCACCGGCTTCGGCGTGGAGTGCCCTGGCGCTGTGGAGTGCGAGGACAGGTTCTGCCTGACCACATTCTGCTGCAGGAGCTGGGCGTGGAGGGGAAGGAGGTGCAGGTGTTTGCTTGGCATCCGGTGCATTGGCATGCCCACAATGTCGATGGCAGGGGCTCGACCTGGACCTATCTGGGTCTAGGGGACAACATCCATTACGCGCATCTCACTTGTTCGGGCATGCAGAAGCGTGAGATGAATGGCACCGGGTGAGGTGTTGCATCCTCCTGCCAGCTGCAGAGAAGAGGAATCTCGCTGCGAGTGGGGTAGCGCACCTAGCTATGTTGCGCTGGCAGGGCCATGAGGGAGCGGTCGCGGCATCCTGGGCAAGGCGAAGGAAGAGGAAGTTGAGCCAGCTGCTTTGGTTGGTCGTGGAGAGGTGGTCAGCCGTGAAGGCAGGTGCAACGGTATGGGTATGGAGGCTGATTGGTTTCTAATTGGGTTAGTGTAGGTGAGGTTGCAAGTGAAAGCCGTGCTCCGGGCACAGCCGGAGTGGTCGATGGAGGCACCTTTGGGTGTCGTTTCCTTGTTGAAGGCGTCGATTTAGCAGCTCTCACCTGCCTACCCCGACATACTCCAGGGGAAACCCCACACCCGATCTCTGTATGGGACGATGGCGATGCTACTTGGCGTCGTGTTTCCTCTTGAGGGCATAGTTTTGGGGTTGGATCCGATTAGAGGGACCAGTGGCTCGCGAGGTTGTGTGGCGGTAGCATCCGGATCCCCCTTCACATGCTATGTGCATCAGATGAGCCCTTTGATCTTTGCTCGCGGCTTTAGAGAGACACTTGTTCTCTTCTTGGCATGTCGTTTCTTTCTGGCGTCGTCGAGGTTGGACCAAATGCTCATGTTTGGTGTCTTGTATGTGTTTGGTGTTTTAGGTGTGGCTCGCTGTTGTTAGGGTTTTTGCCTGGTTTTCCATTAATAAACCAAGCAGTTCGCTTTTCTATCTAATCAATGAATTTAGTATTTCTCTTGCTAACATTAAAAAAATGAATACTCAAAGGACCTTTGACTAGGATGAGAGCAACTCTAGCAGACCGTAAACGCGTGCAACCTAGAAAAAAATGTCGTCAAGCAGATCTCATAAATACGCCTGATGTCGTGGTATTACCGACGAGTACGTTATGAGGAGGTCCTCACAAAGAGTTTAGAGAAGTGGGGAGGGGGTGAAAGGCGGCGAGCGTCCGAGAACGGAATGACACAGCTTACCAAGATTCAAATCTCACGACGGTGGTGAAATCCTACTCTTACTATAAATCACTATGTAGTCACAATGGCTAATGGTGTCCCCCCAAACTGTATCGTTTGCACATGGTCTGGCATGCATCGCACCACGATGAAGGACTGGCATGCGGCTCAATCGGTCAGGTATTGCCGAGAGCAGGACCTGACCAGCCGCGTGGACAACAAGTGATACGTCCAAAACATATCTACTTTTCCGAACACTTTTGCTATTGTTTCTCCTCTAAACTTGTATGATTTGGATACAACTAACACGGACTGGCGCTGTTTTTAGCAGAATTACCTTGGTGTCTAGTTTTTGTGCAGAAAATCAACTATCAGGAAAAATCCCGGAAAATATGCCAAAATCTTATTTCACTAGAAGAATCACGGAGCCAGAATACGAGATAGAGGGGAGGCATGAGGGGCCCACACACCCTGCCGCACGGGTGGGCCCAGGTCGCGCCTGGAGGGGGTGTAGCTGCCCCAGGAACTCCCTCGGCCTCCCTCTTCGCCTATAAGATGCCTCTTGACCTAAAAACCGAGGGGGTTCGACGTTTTTTCCAGAAAGAGTTCCGCTGCGCCGCCACCACCAGAAACCATGATTCGGAACTAGAAACTCTGTTCTGGCACCCTGCCGGGACGGGGAATTTGGAGAGTATCATCACCAATGCCTCTCCATCAACCATCCATGTTTCTCCCATCCATGAGTGAGTAATCCTCCGCTGTAGGCTATGGGGACGGTAGGGATTGGATGAGTTCTATCATGTAATCGAATAAGATTGTTAGGGCATGGTGCCTAGTATCTCTATTGGTGCTATTTGACTTTGTTGCAACTTGTTGTGCTTAATGCTTGTCACTAGGGCCCGAGTGCCATGATCTCATATCTAAACTTATTATTGAATTATTATGATAGTATTGTTTGTGATCTTATCTGCAAGTTGTGTACATATATCATTATCCGGATCCAAAGGCCCCGAAGTGACAGAAATTGGGACAACCTGAGGGTATGGCTGTGATGTGAGGATCACATGTGTTTACGGAGTGTTAATGCTTTGCTCCGGTGCTCTATTAAAAGGAGCACCTTAATTGCCAGTGGTTCCCTTGAGGCCCCGCTGCAACGGGCTGGCAGGACAAAAGATGTTGTGCAAGTTCTTATTGCGAGCATGCATGACTATATATGGAGCACATGCCTATGGTTGTTTAGTACTTGGATGATTTATCTCATTTATCTGCAATTGCCCTAGATCTTGAAGTTACATGTTTAGACTTGTCCATGCAACGTCCGTCCATCTATCCTTATGCCTACCGCACTCATATCCTACTATTTGCTACTACTGTTACTATTGCTCTTGTTTTACTGTTGTTGTTGCTTTGTTGTTGCTACTATAAAACTGTTGCTACTGATAAAGTTTTGTGATCAAGAACCATTTCCAGATGCAGCTGAATTGACAACTCAGTTTTTAAGGCTTGCAAGTATTCTTTGGCTCCCCTTGTGTCGAATCAATGAATTTGGCAATACTACCCTCGAAGACTGTTGCGATCCCCTATACTTGTGGGTCATCCAGACTATTTTCTGGAGCCGTTGCTGGGGAGCATAGCTTTATTTGTAAGTTCACTTGGATTTATTATTATTCACTACTACTCCTTTCATCATGGGTAATTCTCGTGATGGAAAGTTTCCTATTTTACCATCCATTACAAGAAGAGGTACAATCCTAAACACCTATGCTGCTTTTGATTCACTGTCTATTATAAGTAAGCTTGTTACACTACCACCACATACTCATGCTACACACACTGGTACTACTACTGAATCAGAAACTGCTTCTGATACTCATGATGTTACTTCTACTGTGCTTGATGCGAGTGGTTCATTAGGTCCTTTCCTAGATGCTACTATGGCTAGTCTAGGAAATACTTAAACTCCTGGTGAAGACACTGTTACACCTGTTAGCTCACTTGAGTCTAGAGAGAGATATGATATTAATTATGGTTACATTGAGTTTACCGATGAATTTATTGAGTAGTGCCGAAACACACATGGTGCTAGTGCTATTAAGAGTCTCCTTGAGAGACGTACCATTATTCCTAAACTGTCCTCTGATCCTAAGTTTTCCACTTCTCCCATAGATATTAAAGATAAAGATTATTATTTCTCTCTTGATTTATCCTATTTAGATATTGTTGAGAAAGAACCTTTTTGTGGGTCTGAGAGTGAGAGTGTTGCGGCACATATGAATGAGCTTTCCACTATGAGTGCTTTATTCTCTGATGGGGATGTCGCGTTGTACATGCCCTTCTTGTCCTGGAGGGGAAAGCTGTTGGAATTATGCCCTAGAGGCAATAATAAAGATGTTATTATTATAATTCTTGTTCATGATAAAGTTTATATTCCATGCTAGAATTGTATTAAGCGGAAACTTTAATACTTGTGTGGTTTGTGAACAACAAGTGGCCCTAAATGCGCCTCTATGGACTAGCTCATTGATCAATGATGGTTAAGGTTTCCTAACCATAGACATGAGTTGTCGATTGATAATGAGATCATATCATTGGGAGAATGATATGGTGGACAGACCCAAACTAAGCAAAGCTATTAGATCGTTTCATCGTGTTCGTCTTTGCGAAGCTTTTCTCATGTCAAATATTGTATTCCTTAGACCATGAGATAATACAACTCCCTGGTATCGGAAGAAAGCTTTGAGGTCATCAAACGTCATCCTATGAGAGGGTGATCATAAAGGTGTCTCTCGGTGATCGGAAAGTATCATTGGGTTGTATGTATCGAGATGGAATTTGTCCCTCCCAAGTCGGAGAGATATACTTGGGCCCACTCGTGTCGATATCAACACGCTTGCAAGCATGTGGTTAAGGAGTTAATCACAAAGTGATATCGGATTACGGAACGAGTAAAGTACTTTGCGTGAACGAGATTGAACTAGGTATGACGATACGACGATCGAATCTCGGGCAAGTAAAATATCGCGAGCTAAGGGAATATATATATGGGATTGATTGAATCCTGGCATCGTGGTTCATCCGATATGATCATCGATGAATGTGGAGTCAATATGGGTGCCCAAACCCATTGTTGATTATTGATAGAAGATCATATGCATATTCTCGAACGCAGGTCACACACTTAACGTGTCTCGGCTAGGATAGATTGGATACTTGGTTTATGAATTTTTGTTGAGTCTCGGATGGGATCCGGGACATCACGAGAGGTTCGGGTGGTCAGGAGAATAAGATTCATATAAGGCGGTCAGTTTTGGAGTTGAATTGTTTGGTTAATCGGTATTGTAGGAAGCTTCTAGAACCTTCGGAAGGGACCAACGTGGCCCCACCTTCCGGGAGGGGCATGGGCCTATGAGGGAGTGTCCTGGCGCATTGGGCCAGGGCACCCCATAGGGCCCAGCCGATCCTAGATAAGTTTAAACTCGTTTAAACTAGAGATAGGGTTTCTAGATAAGGGATAAGTTTAAATCGTTTAAACTAGAGATAGGCTTGGAGGATGGGCAAGGGCTGGCCGCACCCCCATCTATATATAGAGGGCTGGTGCGCCCCCTCCCCACCCTACACACCTTCCTCCAAGCCCTAGTAGCCCTGCTGCCTTCCTCTCTCCTCCCATTTTTGCGGTGAAGCCTGCTGCAGAAATTCTCCACCATATACACCGCTAGTCGTGTTGTAGATCCAATCCATCTCTCCACCATACTTGCTGGTCCAAGGAAGGAGGAGGCGCCGAGGTGCTGCGTGTGCATCTCACGGAGGCACCGCCACTTGTGGTGCTAGATCGGATCGGATCGCGAGGAGGAGAAGCGAAATGACTACATCACCCACGTTAAACGAGCGTTCATTGTCTGAATCTTCAAGGGTATGAAGATCTAATCCAATCTCTCTTGTTGTTTGCATCTCCTAGATTAGATCTTGGCTTTCCCTCTGCTTCAAGTAGAAAATTTTGATTTGCTATGCTGCGAAACCCTTGATGGTATCGAGCTAGATCTATGCGTAGATGTGTTTCACGAGTAGAACAACATGGTTGTTGCGGCGTTGATGTTTTCTGTTGCAAGCCTCTTGTTTGTGTTCTTCTTATGACGCGGGATAGTGAGATTAAGCGGTCCAGGCCAACCTTCTGACGGCGTCGTTAGCGAGACCGCTCCGACTTGGCGTGTGGCTTGTACCACACATGCGTTGGTGGATGTCGATTTCTCTCACTATAGTTGTCATGGGATTAACACGGAGTTTGGCAACCATAATATCACCGCTGTGGATTTAGTAGGTAAGAATCGTTCTTAGCATCTACTCCCATAAGCCACGTAAAACATGCAACAACAAAGTAGAGGCGTCTAACTTGTTTTGCAGGAGTGTTCTGTGATATGGTATGGCCCAAGATGTGATGTGTATAATGTATGCGATGATCATGTTTTGTAATGTTTCACGACTTGCATGTCGATGAGTACACAACCGGCAGGAGCCATATGGTTGTCTTTATAATTGTGTATGACATGCGTCAACTTCTTATACGCCATGTAATAGCTTTACTTTATCGCTAAGCGATTAGCAATAGTTGTAGTTGCTATTCGTGGTGGAGGCAATCATGGTGAAGTGATGGAGATCATGCTTAACGCACAAGATGGAGATCATTCTTAAGATTGGCTATACCATGTCACATAAAGTTATATGCATGTGATGTTTATCCTTTTATGTATCTTATTATGCTTAGATCGCGACGGTAGCATTATAAGATGATTCCTCACTTAAAGATCAAGATAAAGCGTGTTCTCCCCATGTATGCACCGTTGCGAAAGTTCGTGTCCAAGCATCACGTGATGATCGGGTGCTATAGACTCTCGCTCACATACAACGGGTGCAAGCCAGTTTACTGCACACGGAAATACTTGGGTCTAACTTGACGAGCCTAGCATGTACGGACATGGCCTCGGAACACATGAACCGAAAGGTTAAGCATGAGTCATATGAATGATATGATCGACACTTCGTTGTCCACCATTGAAACCACATCTCTTCTCGTGAAGATCGGATTAGGTGTGGTGAATTTGGATCGTGTTCACTAAACAACTTGAGGGATGTTGAATTTAGTGGGAGTTCATCTAGTAATTTGATTAAGTTGAACTATTTATCATGAACATAGTCTAAATTGTACTTGCAATCTTGTAGATCACATGGCCAAGTCCAACTTCAACTTCAACGTTTTGCTGAGAAAGAAAAGCTTAGAAACAATGGGTCTAACTTCACCATTGGTTCCGCAATCTAAGAATCATTACATCTGGCGGACAAAAGGACTATGTCCTTGAGAAAGCGTTAGGTAACCCCCTACTGCAAGCTATGGCCGGTGATGAGAAAGCTGTCTATCATCGCATAAAGATGATTATGGTGTGATTAAGAGCACCATGTTGTTTGCTATGGAACCGAACTTCAAAATCGTTTTGAAAACTATCCGGGCCCTTTGAGATTCTCGAGGAGCTAAAACCATGTTTCAGACTCAGGCCCGTTCGAGAGATATGAGATCTCGAGAAGTTCTTTAAGCGCAAGATGGAGGAAGGGAGTTCCGTTAGTGAGCACGCCATTAAGATGTCTGGCTACACTCAACGCCTTGAGCAAGCTGGACGCAAGATTCGGAGGAGCTCAAGATTGACAGGTTCTGCAATCACTCCCTCCCGGCTACAAAAGTTTGTAGTGACTCACAATCAGATTGGTTCCTTGACACGATCACCGAGCTCTTACAAAGTGAAGGCTGCGGAGGTGGACATCAAAAGGATAATCATGTGTTGATGGTCAACAAGCCCTCCTTTAAGAAAGGTAAAGGTGCAAAGAAGCCCTTCAAGAAAAGTGGCGGCAAGCGCGTTGCCCTGCTGAGAAGAAGCTCAAGTCCGGTCCTAAGCCGGACCTTTGAGTGCTTCTATTGCAAGGACAAGGGTCCTTTGGGCGCAATTGTCCGAAGTACTTAGCGGACAAGAAGTGGCACCATCAAAGGTATATTTGATATACATGTTATTGATGTTTTCCTTACTAGCCTCGTTGTAGTGCACGGGTATTTGATACGGTTCGGTTGCTAATATTTGTAACTCGAACAGGAGCTACGGAATAGATGGCGACTGCGAGGATGAGGTGACGATCGCGTTGGCAGCGGATCAAGAGTTGATATGATAGCCGTCAGACGCTCTCCTTAGTTTTACCTTGGGATTAGTTTTAAACCTTAATAAGTGTTATGTGTACTGCGTTGAGCATGAACATTATTTCTGGATCGTGTTTATTGCAAGACGGTTATTCATTTAAATCGGAGAATAATGGTTGTTCTATTTATATGAGTAACATCTTTTATGGTCATGCACCTATTGTGAATGGTTTATTTCTTCTAAATCTCGAAAGGGATGAAACACACATCCATAACATTGAGGCTAAGAGATGCAAAGTAGATAGTGATAATACTACTTATTTGTGGCACCGTCTGCTCAGGTCATATTGGTGTAAAGCGCATGAAGAAACTCCATTCGATGGACTTTTGGAGTCTCTTGATTTTGAATCATTTGACACATGCTAACCATGCCTCATGGGCAAGATGATCAAAACCCGTTCTCGGTATGATGGAGCGAGCAACGGACTTGTTGGAAATCATACATACCGATGTATGCGGACCGATGAGTGTTTCGACGCGCGGTGGACATCGCTATTTTCTCACTTTTACCGATGACTTAAGTAGATATGGGTATATCTATTTAATGAAACATAAATCTGAAATGTTTGAAAAGTTCAAAGAATTTCAGAATGAAGTAGAGAACCATCGTAACAGAAAGATTAAGTTTCTACGATCCGATCGTGGGGGCGAATATTTGAGTTATGATTTTCTCACGCATCTCAAAGCAAGTGGAATCGTTTCACAACTCACGCCACCCGGAACACCACAAATATGGTGTGTGTCGAGCATGGAATCGAACCTTATTAGATATGGTCCGATCAATGATGTCTCTTACTGATTTGCCGTTATCATTTTGGGGTTATGCATTAGAAACCGCTGCATTCACTTTAAATAGGGCTCCATCTAAATCCGTTGAGACGACACCGTATGAACTGTGGTTTGGTGCTAAACCTAAGTTGTCGTTTCTTAAAGTTTGGGGATGCGAAGCTTACGTCAAGAAGTTGATGCCGGACAAGCTCGAACCCAAAGCGGAGAAGTGCGTCTTCATAGGATACCCTAAGGAAACTATTGGGTATACCTTCTATCCGAGAAGAAGGCAAAGTATTTATGCATGAAACGGTTCCTTTCTTGAGAAGGAGTTTCTCTCGAAAGAAGTGAGTGGGAGGAAAGTAGAGCTAGACGAGGTTATTGAACCTTCTCTTGAATTGGAGAGTAGCGCAGCACCTGAAATTGTTCCAAAGGCCTTTGCACCAACAATAGAGGAAGCAAATGACACGGATCATGAAGCTTGGACGATCTTGCTCTTGAACGTCGCAGTCAACAAGGTCGCGTGCCCTCTCTGAGTGGTGCAACCTGTCTTGCTGATCTTGTTAGTAGAAGGCGGTGAACCTACGAACTATGAGGAAGCGATGATGAGCGGACTCGAGAAATGGCTAGAAGCCATGAAATCCAATTGGGATCCATGAGCGAAAACCAAGTATGGACTTTGGTGGACCCTCCTAGCGACCGAAAGGCCGTTGAGTGCAAATGGATCTTCAAGAAGAAAGCGAAGCGGATGGTAATGTTACCGTCTATAAAGCACGGCTTGTTGCGAAAGGTTTCGACAAGTTCAAGGTGTTGACTACGATGAGACTTTCTCTCCCGTAGCGATGTTTAAGTCCATTCGGATTTTATTAGCAATTGCTGCGTTTCATGATTATGAAATATGGCAAATGGATGTCAAGACTGCTTTCCTCAATGGCAACATTGATGAAGAGTTGTATATGATGCAACCCGAAGGTTTTGTCGATCCTAAGGATCCTGATAAAGTATGCAAACTTCAGCGTTCCATTTATGGACTAAAGCAAGCATCTCGGAGTTGGAACCTTCGTTTTGATCAAGTGATCAAGAGCTTTGGATTTGTTCCAAATTGCTATGAAGCTTGCATCTACAAGAAAGTGAGTGGGAGCTCGGTGACGTTTCTGGTACTATATGTGGATGACATATTGATTATTGGAAATGACATCAACATGCTTAACGATGTGAAGAGTTATTTGAACAAGTGTTTTTCAATGAAAGACCTAGGTGAAGCTGCTTATATATTGGGCATCAAAATCTATAGAGATAGACAAAGGCGCTCGATAGCTTTAAGCGGTACATACCTAGACAAAGTTACGAAAAGGTTGAATAGATAAGGCATTGAAAGGTTCGGTGCCTATGTTGTCGAGTAAGATATTGAGCAAGGCTCGGTGTCCATACTGAAATGATAGGAAGCTATGAGCAAAGTGCCTTATGCCTCGGCCATAGGCTCCATCATGTATGCCATCTTGTGTACTAGACGGATGTGTCCAATGCTCTTAGTTTGACGAGCAGATATCAAAGTGATCCGAGTGGAACATCGGACAGCCGTGAAGAACATCCTAAGGTACCTAAATAGGACTAAAGAAATGTTCTTAGTCTATGGGGGTGATGAACAGCTCGTCAGTAAAGGTTACGTCGATGCTAGTTTAAACCGACAAGGATGATTGTAAATCTCGGACGGATACGTGTATATTTGAATAGAGGAGCTGTGAGTGGAGAAGCTGCAAGCAAAGCGTGATCGCGGGATCTACAGAGAAGCGGAATACATGGTCAGCTGCAGAAGCGTCAAGTGAAGGAGTTTGGATCGAAACTTCATCATTTGAGCTTGGCGTGGTTCAAGTGCATTGGACCTTTGGAGATATTGTGTGACAACACCGGCGCCATAGCACTCGCTAAGGAACCAAGATATCATCCAAAGACCAAGCATATCAACATAAGTTTCATATAATCCGAGATTATATAGCGAGATGGAGATCGAAGATCAACAAAGTGCAGACAGATCTGAATGTCAGATCCATTGACTAAACCTCTTCCACGTGTAAAACATGATCAGCACCTCGATGCCATGGGTGAGATTGTTGCCAAATGTAAACTAGATTATTGACTCTAGTGCAAGTGGGAGGCTGTTGGAATTATGCCCTAGAGGCAATAATAAAGATGTTATTATTATAATTATTGTTCATGATAAAGTTTATATTCCATGCTAGAATTGTATTAGCGGAAACTTTAATACTTGTGTGGTTTGTGAACAACACCGTGTCCCTAATGCGCCTCTATGGACTAGCTCATTGATCAATGATGGTTAAGGTTTCCTAACCATAGACATGAGTTGTCGATTGATAATGAGATCATATCATTGGGAGAATGATATGGTGGATGACAAACTAAGCAAAGCTATTAGATCGTTTCATCGTGTTCGTCTTTGCGAAGCTTTTCTCATGTCAAATATTGTATTCCTTAGACCATGAGATAATACAACTCCCTGGTATCGGAAGAAAGCTTTGAGGTCATCAAACGTCATCCTATGAGAGGGTGATCATAAAGGTGTCTCTCGGTGATCGGAAAGTATCATTGGGTTGTATGTATCGAGATGGAATTTGTCCCTCCCAAGTCGGAGAGATATACTTGGGCCCACTCGTAATCGATATCAACACCGCTTGAAAGCATGTGGTTAAGGAGTTAATCACAAAGTGATATCGGATTACGGAACGAGTAAAGTACTTCCGTGAACGAGATTGAACTAGGTATGCCGATGAAGCGATCGAATCTCGGGCAAGTAAAATATCGCGAGACGAAGGGAATATATATATGGGATTGATTGAATCCTGGCATCGTGGTTCATCCGATATGATCATCGATGAATGTGGAGTCAATATGGGTGCCCAGACCCGTTGATTATTGATAGAAGATCATGTGCGCATATTCTCGAACCCTTGAGGTCACACATAACGTGTCTCGACGCTAGGATAGATTGGATAGTTGGTTTATGAATTTTTGTTCGAGTCTCGGATGGGATCCGGGACATCACGAGAGGTTCCGGAGTGGTCAGGAGAATAAGATTCATATAAGGCGGTGCAGTTTTTGGAGTTGAATTGTTAGGGTTAATCGGTATTGTCAGGAAGCTTCTAGAACCTTCGGAAGGGACCAACGTGGCCCCACCTTAGGGAGGGGCATGGGCCTATGAGGGAGTGTCCTGGCGCATTGGTCCAGGGGCACAGGCCCATAGGGCCCAGCCGATCTAGATAAGTTTAAACTCGTTTAAACTAGAGATAGGGTTTCTAGATAAGGGATAAGTTTAAATCGTTTAAACTAGAGATAGGCTTGGAGGATGGGCAAGGGCTGGCCGCACCCCCCCTCTATATATAGAGGGCTGGTGCGCCCCCTCCCCTACATCCACACCTCCCTCCAAGCCCTAGTAGCCCTGCTGCCTTCCTCTCTCCTCCTCCCATTTGTTTGCGGTGAAGCCTCGCAGAAATTCTCCACCATATACACCGCCCGTCGTGTTGTAGATCCAATCCATCTCTCCACCATACTTGCTGGTCCAAGGAAGGAGGAGGCGTCGAGGTCTTTGCGTGTGCATCTCACGGAGGCACCGCCACTTGTGGTGCTAGATCGGATCGGATCGCGAGGAGGAGAAGCGAGTCGACTACATCACCCACGTTCCGGCCAGAGCGTTCCTGTCTGAATCTTCAAGGGAATGAAGATCTAATCCAATCTCTCGTTGTTTGCATCTCCTAGATTAGATCTTGGCTTTCCCTCTGTTCGCTTCCATAGAAAATTTTGATTTGCTATGCTGCGAAACCCTTCAAAAGCTTGTGCATGCCCTTCTTGTCCTGGATGAGGCGCAGCACCAGGTCGCCTTCTTGGAAGGTGCGAGTTTTCACCCGCCGGCTGTAGTAGCGGCGGAGTCCTTGTTGGTAGATGGCGGTGCGCGAGCGATATTGGTCGCGTGCCTCGTCGAGTTGATCGACTCCATCCTGTCTTGCGAGTTCGTTCGCAACCTCCGTAGTGGGCGACCCTCGTGAAGTCGTGCTCAAGGTCGGTGGGCATGAGCGCCTCGGCGCCGTACACCATGAAGAAGGGTGAATCCTGTCGAATTGACCGAGGTGCGGATGCCCGGATGACGGAGGTAGCTCCTCGACCCAGCACCGCGGTGCGCTCGAGTGGTACTGAGTCGCGGTCAGCCGTGGAGGATGCTTTGATTGGCCCGTTCCGCCTGGCCGTTGGATTCCGGGTGGGCGACTGATGCGAGGTCGAGCCGGATGTGGTGTTCCTCGCAGAATTCGGCCATGGCTCCTTTGGCGAAGTTGGTGCCGTTGTCCGTGATGACGCTGTTTGGGAATCCGTAGCGATATATGAGCTCGCGTAGGAATTTAGTGGCGGTCTTCCCATCGCATTTCTGGACTGGCTTGGCCTCCACCCACTTTGTGAATTTGTCGACCGCGACCAGGAGGTGGGTGTAGCCGGAGGGAGCCTTCTTGAAAGGGCCTACCATGTCCATTCCCCATACGGCGAATGGCCAGGTGATGGGGATTGTCTTGAGCGCTGAGCTCGGCACGTGCGTCTGATTGGCGTGCCGGCACCGTACCGCTGGGCGATGTCGGCATCGGCGTGTGCGGTGGGCCAGTAAAAGCCATGCCGCATAGCCTTGGCGATCAGAGAGCGGGCGCCGCGGTACGCGTCATCGGAGTGGATGTCGTGGAGGATCTTGCATCCTTCGGCAGGTTGGACGCAACGTTGGAACACGCCGGTGACGCTGCGCTTGTGGAGCTCGCCGTCGATGATGGTGTAGGACTTGCATGGGCGTGCGACCATCCGAGCGTCCGTCTCGTCTGCCGGCAAGGTGCCGGTCTCCAGGTAGGCGACGTAGGGCTTGGTCCAGTCATCTGGCTCGGTGACGAGTGCGACCAGGGCTGCCTCCGGTTGTAACGGGACTCCGATGTCGATCTCCCTCGGGGGAGAGACTGATGGCTTGGTGATTGTGTCCAGGAAGACGCCAGCGGGTGGTGCGAGTCGAGCCGACCCAATGCGAGAGAGTGCGTCGGCCTCCTCGTTCTTCCGCCTGTCGATCCACTCGATGGAGTAGCCTGCGAAGTGTCCGCCCAGCTTGTCCACTGCTTGGCGGTACGCCGCCATGGTGGGGGAAACGGTGTCGCAGGTGCCAGCGACTTGCCTAGCGACGAGGTCGGAGTCTCCGTAGCAGCGTAGGCGGTTGACATTCATCTCCCTGGCAGCTCGTATGCCGTGGAGTAAGGCCTCGTATTCGGCCATGTTGTTGGTGCAGGGTGTGAAGTCGAGGAAGAGGACGTAGCAGAGCTTGTCGCCCTTCGGTGAAGTTAGCACGATCCCTGCGCCTACGCCGTCCGCGTTCTTGGATCCGTCAAAGTGCAGGCTCCAGTAATGGAGGTATGGCAGCTTCTCTGGCTGCTGGGCCTCTTCCCAGTCGGCGATGAAGTCCGCTAGGGCCTGCGAATTGATCGCTTTTCATGGCTCGTATTTGATGTTGTGGACGCCGATCTCGACGGCCCACTTGGCGACCCGTCCGGTCGCCTCATGGTTGCGGATGATGTCCTGCAACAGTGCTGAGGAGACGACCGTGATCGGGTGCTCCTGGAAGTAGTGGCGGCGCCCGCTGCGCCTCAAGACCGCGTATACCAGTTTATGGCTGCGGGTATCGGCGCGACTCGGTGAGACCGCTGATGTAGTACACGGTCATTGCCACAGTCGCTCCTTTCCTTCCTCCGGCCGTTCGACGACCATGACGGCGCTGACGACACGCTCGAAGGCTGCGACGTAGACCAACATGGGTTCTTTGTCGGCGGGGGCGGCGAGTAGCGGTGCGGCGAGTAGCACCTTCTTGAGGTCACGGAGCACGTCGTCCGCCTCCTTGTCCCACTGGAAGGTAGGGTTCTTGCGCATCAGACGGTATAGGGGCATCGCCTTTTCGCCCAGGCGTGGGATGAAGCGACTGAGAGCCGCTACTCGCCCGGCCAGCTTCTGGACGTCGCGGAGGCATTCGGGTTTGCCGAGTCGGGCAATTGTGTCGATCTTGGTGGGGTTCGCCTCGATCCCGCGCTTGGAGACGACGTAACCCAGTAGTTGCCCTGCTGGTACACCGAAGGTGCATTTGCCTGGGTTAAGCTTTATCTTGTATTTTCGCAAGTTGGCGAACGTTTCCGCCAGGTCGGCGAGGAGATCACCCTGGCGAGCGGACTTTACGACCACGTCGTCGATATAGACGTGGATGTGCGGCCAATTTGGCTCGTGAGGCACTCCTGCATGCACCGCTGGTAGGTCGCCCCGGCGTTCTTGAGGCCGAAGGTCATGGCGGTGTAGCAGAAGGCTCCGAATGGCGTGATGAATGCCGTCTTCTCCTCGTCCTCGACAGCCATTTTGATCTGGTTGTATCCAGAGTAGGCGTCGAGGAAGCATAGCGACTCCGAGCCCACAGTGGAGTCGATTATTTGGTCGATCCGCGGGAGGACGAAATGCTCCTTTGGGCAGGCGCTGTTCAAGTTTGTGTAGTCGATACACATCCTCCAGGTCCCGTCTTCTTCTCGACCAGGACTGGGTTTGCCAGCCACTTGGAGTACTTGATTGGCCGGATGAAGCCTGCAGCGAGTAGACGCTGCACCTCCTCGGCGATGGCTCGGCGGCGCTCTTCATTGAAGGGCCGCAGCGACTGCTTGACGGGTCGCACTTTGGGGTCGGCGTGTAGTTTGTGCTCAGCGAGCTCCCTAGGGACACCAGGCATGTCGGAGGGCTTCCATGTGAAGATATCCCTGTTCTCACGAAGGAACTCGATGAGCGCGCCTTCCTAGGCTGGGCTCATCCCTGTTCCGATCGTCATCGTCTGGCTGGAGTCGCCTAGGACCAGCTCGACGGAAAGTGCCGCTGCCTCAAGGCTAAGGTGTTTGCGCCCTCCGTTGGGCTTCTTGAGTATGGTGGGGTCGTCATTGTTCACCCTGCTTTCGCGCACTTGGCGAGCTCGTCGGTGGTTGGCCTCGCGATGGCGACATCGGCGAAGTTCGCCTTTCGGCGGCCATGCGTCGGGTCGCCGTTGATGGTGATGACGCCGCACGGCCCAGGGAGCTTCATCGCGTTGTACGCGTAGTGTGGCGCTGCCATGAACTTGGCGAACACCTGGCGCCCTAGGACGCAGTGGTAGGGGCTGTCGAAGGGCACCAGCTCGAAGATGATCCGCTCGGTGCGGAAGTTTGCTGGCGTGCCGAAGGTGACTGGCAGCGTGACCTTGCCGATCGGGTACGCCTTCCGACCGGGGACGATGTCGTGGAACGTGGTGTGGGTTGTCTCGATCATCGACTGCGGGAGCCGCAGCCGCCTGAAGGTGTCCAGGTACAGGATGTTGATGGAGCTGCCACCGTCCATCAATGTCTTGGGGAGCCAGTAGTCGCGGACCTTGGGCTTGACCACCAGGGCGACTCGGCCTGGGTACTCGATGCGTGGCGAGTGGTCCTGGCGGCTCCAGGTGATGGGCTGCTCCGACCAGTTGAGGAACTGGGGAACGTCCACCTGAGCCACCGCGTTGACGGCGACGGCACGGGCGATGACCTTCTTCTCACGCTTTGTGTTGAAGCCTGTGAAGGTATGGAGCGAGCCGGCCACTTTGCCAAACTTTCCGCCGTTTGGCGGGTCGTTGTCGGGGTCCTCCTGTGCTCGCCGTGACTTCTCGATTTCCCTGAGGGTGTGGCAGTCGGCGGTTGTGTGCGTTGCGGGCTTCCCTTCCCTGCTACGAAACGCACAAGGTTGGTTAAGGAGGGCCGCGGGGTCGAACCTTGGCTTGGCCTTGTAGTTGCCGCCGTCGCGGCGTTGTCCTCCGTCGCGGCGGAAGCTCTTGGGCTCGCGTTGTGCGTGGCCGGCGTTGGCGACGAAGTCGACTCGCCCGTCACTGCGGCGCTTGCCGGTGAGGCGAGTGTTGCTATAGCGTAGGTCGGATCGTTGTCCCCGAGTGCCTCCGCGACGTCCAGAAGCTGGCCGGGCGAGTAGCGGCTCTCAGTCGCTTCATCCCACGCCTGGGCGAAAAGACGATGCCCCTATACCGTCTGATGCGCAAGAACCCCACCTTCTAGTGGGACAAGGAGGCGGACGACGCGCTCCGCGACCTCAAGAAGGTGCTACTCACCGCACCGCTACCCGTCGCCCCCGCCGACAAAGAACCCATGTTGGTCTACGTCGCGGCCTCCGAGCGCGTCATCGGCGCCGTCATGGTCATCGAACGGCCGGAGGAAGGAAAGGAGCGACCTGTACAGCGACCGGTGTACTACATCAGCGAGGTCCTCACCGAGTCGCGCCAGCGATACCCGCAGTACCAGAAACTGGTATACGCGGTCGCGCATTGACTACTTCCAGGAGCACCCGATCACGATCGTCTCCTCAGCACCGTTGCAGGACATCATCCACAACCGTGAGGCGACCTGGCGGGTCGCCAAGTGCGCCGTCGAGATCGGCGTCCACAACATCAAATATGAGCCACGAAAAGCGATCAAGTCGGAGGCCCTAGCGGACTTCATCGCCGACTGGGAAGAGGCCTAGCAGCCAGAGAAGCTGCCATACCTCCATTACTGGAGCCTGCACTTCGACGGCTCCAAGAACACGGACGGCGCAGGCGTAGGGATCGTGCTAACTTCACCGAAGGGCGACAAGCTCCGCTACGTCCTCTGCCTCGACTTCACACCCTGCACCAACAACATGGCCGAATACGAGGCCTTACTCCACGGCATGCGAGCTGCCAGGGAGATGAATGTCAACCACCTACGCTGCTACGGAGACTCCGACCTCGTCGCTGGGCAAGTCGCTGGCACCTGCGACGCCGTTTCCCCCACCATGGCGGTGTACCGCCAAGCAGTGGACAAGCTGGGCGGACACTTCGCAGGCTACTCCGTCGAGTGGATCGACAGGCGGAAGAACGAGGAGGCCGACGCACTCTCTCGCATTGGGTCGGCTCGACTCGCACCACCCGCCGGCGTCTTCCTGGACACAATCACCAAGCCATCGTCTCTCCCGAGGAGATCGACATCGAGTCCCGTTACAACCAGAGGCAGCCTCGTCGCACTTCGTCACCGAGCCGACGACCGACCAAGCCCTACGTCGCCTACCTGGAGACCGGCACCTTGCCGGCAGACGAGACGGACGCTCGGATGGTCGCACGCCGATGCAAGTCCTACACCATCATCGACGGCGAGCTCCACAAGCGCAACGTCACCGGCGTGTTCCAACGCTGCGTCTAACCCGCCGAAGGACGCAAGATCCTCCACGACATCCACTCCGGTGACTGCGGCCACCACGCCGGTGCCCGCTCTCTGGTCGCCAAGGCTATGCGGCATGGCTTTTACTGGCCCACCGCACACGCCGATGCCGTCGACATCGTCCAGCGGTGCGCCGGGTGCCAGAAGTACGCCAATCAGACGCACGTGCCGAGCTCAGCGCTCAAGACAATCCCCATCACCTGGCCATTCGCCGTATGGGGCATGGACATGGTAGGCCCTTTCAAGAAGGCTCCCTCCGGCTACACCCACCTCCTGGTCGCGGTCGACAAATTCACAAAGTGGGTGGAGGCCAAGCCAGTCCGGAAATGCGATGGGAAGACCGCCACTAAATTCCTACGCGAGCTCATATATCGCTACGGATTCCCAAACAGCGTCATCACGGACAACGGCACCAACTTCGCCAAAGGAGCCATGGCCGAATTCTGCGAGGAACAACACATCCGGCTCGACCTCGCATCAGTCGCCCACCCGGAATCCAACGGCCAGGCGGAACGGGCCAATCAAAGCATCCTCCACGGCCTGAAGCCGCGACTCCAAGTACCACTCGAGCGCACCGCCGTGTGCTGGGTCGAGGAGCTACCCTCTGTCATCTGGGGCATCCGCACCTCGGTCAACAGGTCGACATGATTCA
Source organism: Avena insularis (assembly GCA_023614405.1). Lineage (NCBI taxonomy): Eukaryota > Viridiplantae > Streptophyta > Magnoliopsida > Poales > Poaceae > Avena > Avena insularis. The sequence goes on along the minus strand of CM042697.1, from coordinate 59,790,542 downwards.
GCCCCTTCTTCATGGTGTACGGCGCCGAGGCAGTCATGCCCACCGACCTTGAGCACGACTCGCCGTGGGTCGTCCACTACACGGAGGCTGCGAACGAACTCGCACGACAGGATGGAGTCGATCAACTCGACGAGGCACGCGACCTAGCTCGCTCGCGCACCGCCATCTACCAACAAGGACTCCGCCGCTACCACAGCCGGCGGGTGAAAACTCGCACCTTCCAAGAAGGCGACCTGGTGCTGCGCCTCATCCAGGACAAGAAGGGCATGCAGAAGCTTTCCCCTCCATGGGAGGGACCATTCGCCATCGGGCGTGTACTCGGCAACGACGCTTACTACCTCATCGACGTCCGCGGGGACGGCAAACTCGACGTCAAGCGACCATGGAATGTAAACCTCCTACGGAAGTTCTATTCCTAGAAAGCCACATATGTACTCTCCAGTCGCTATGAAATAAAAAGAATTGGTTACCGCAAATTGCGCCTACTCTCCGTGTCTTGTGCCACTCGCACTCGTAATAACAGCGTCAAGCTAACCGCAGAAGTCAACCTTTGGTAAAGCGATCGGCACGGCCAAGTAGTGCGATGCAAAAGCACTGAGTCACCTCAGGTTTTGCATCGTCCACGAAAAACGCCTACCCGGAGCCCCATTGGAGTCGCCTAGCCCGACTGGCTCTACGAGCCAAGACAACAGCCTTCGCTTCTCACAGCGACCATGATCCTCCGCATCCTCGACATAGCGACTCGAACGGCCAAGTACCATGCTCGGGGACTGACAACCAGTTTAGCACGAGCGGCTCGGGAAAATGCTAAGTATGAGAGCATGCCCAGGACTTCGCATGCGATCGACCAGGCCAGGCTGGAGTGACGCGCCAGAACCAACGCGCCAAGTCCTCACCCACCCTCGAGTCGCGCCTAGAACAACCAAGTACCACGCTCGGGGACTCGGACACCCGACCCCGTTCGTGCAAGGGAAAACGGTGAAGTACAGAGCGCTCAAGGGAGTCGCCTTGCGACTGGCTCTTCGAGTCCGGGCGAGTCGACCACAATAATAAAACATTCAAAAACCACAAACAAGTCACACACGAGGTAAACCCCACAAAAGGGCGGACGCGCTCGGGGACTCGTTCAAACTTCAATCACAAAACACATGACAAATCCCAAAACAGACATGATGTCTCATTCAATAGCATGTCGCATTGTCTCAAATTACAAAATATGCCTAAACGGCAGACCTGTTACTAACTCCCCAGGGCAAACTATCCTATTCTGCAGGCTTCGACGACGACTCGCCAGCACCCCGGCGATTGCGGATGAACGGCGTGTACGGGTTTGAATGCGTCGTCTCACCCGCCATCGCCCGCGGAAGGGCTGCTCGACCTTGAAGTCCCGGTGCTGCGGCTCGGTGCGTTGGTATGACGACCATCTCTGTACGGAAGGAGGTCGCCATTGCCCGGTTTCCTTCGAAGTACATCGCGGCGCGGTCCGTCAACTTGAGCAACTCGGAAAGCTCCACTGCGCCAGTCGACGACGGGTAGCCACTCGTCACGTCGTCGAGGTCGAAGTCCTCCGGGAAGTGAGCAAGTCCAAGGCTAAGCGCCGTCGCTGCTCCGCGCCGAAACGCCGATCGCGTCATGAACTCAACGACCGAGGGCGCCTTCTCCAAGTACTTCGACACCTCGACGAGGTCGCTCGGAATTACTTCCGTGGGTGATATCTCCTAGAGGTAGGCTCAGATGCATGTCGCCGACAACGTCGCCGAGTCGACGAGCGTGGCCACACACTGCCGAGCAGGCCAGCTCGCCTCTTCCGCGCTATCAAGGATGCGACCTGCGAATAGAAGATAACAATGAGTACGTCGAGCATCACAACAGAACACATGTTATTGGCAGAGGCAGATACACTCACCAATCAAGGGGCGGGAGAGATCCGTGATGAAGCATTGAAGCGAAGTATAGTCGTCCTGAAGCCCAGCAACAAGGGCGTCAGACACTTTACGATCCTCTGCGGCGGCGGTAATAGCGCCCTTGGCTCGCCCATCCGCCGAGTTCGCTTCCTCCTTCGCCTCCCTCAGCTCGCGCTCGAGTTCGGCGATCCGCTTCTCAGCCGAGCTCAGTGCCGATTGAGCCACCGCCAACTCACCCGCTGGGACAAGCCCCTGGCGAGCCTCCTCTGCCTTCGCGGCAACCGCCTGAAGCCCCTTATTCGCCTGCTGGACGGTGGCCAGTTCCTTCTCCGCGCGGTGCTTCGCTACCAATCGGTTCAGCTGATTCACGTTGCAGACCCTGCACATTATTCAAACAGTTAATCAAAGCAACATCCTCAGCGCCCACCCGCTGAAATACAGCGAGTGCGCACTCGGGGACTGGCAATCAAAAAACTCCTAAGTACCCACCCGCTGAAATTCAGCGAGTGCGCACTCGGGGACTGGCAATCAAAAAACTCCTAAGTGCCCACCCGCTGAAATTCAGCGAGTGCGCACTCGGGGACTAGCAATCAAAAAATTCCTAAGTGCCCACCCGCTGAAATTCAGCGAGTGCGCACTCGGGGACTGGCAATCAAAAACACTCCTGAGTGCCCACCCGCTGAAATTCAGCGAGTGCGCACTCGGGGACTGGACGCGAAAAATCACAACTATACACTAAAAGAATCAGACCGCTGCAACACACCGACCTGATCCTCGGGGACTGGACATACCTGGATGGCTGTGCCAAGCATGCCATGAAGTTGTATCGCGTCCACGGACGCGAGGAGAGCTGGCGTGTGCCCATGACGCTGCTCGACTTCCGCATCAGCGACCCCAGGTGCATGGCTCGAGGGCGAAGTTCCACTCGCTGTGGCCGCTTTGGCCACGAAGCGTGGGAATGTCGCGATGGAGGCACCTGCACCAAAGGAGGTCGGCTCGGCCGCTCCAGGCGAGGGAGCGCCCTCCTTCGTGGATGCGGCCGCCTTTGTTGCGGGTTCAGTCGGCGTGACCGCCGTGTCGTCAGAGATCGTGACGACATCGTCGCCCTTGGCCTTCTTGCCGCCATCCACAGGGACGACGACCTCGTCCGCCTTCCTCTTACGGGAAGGATCCTCCTCGCTGACAACGGGTGGCACCTTAGCCACGGTCGGGTGGCCCATCTTCTTCACTCCGGTCCTGTAAATCAATCATGTAAGCAAGATAATTCAAGCTACTATGGAAGACAAAGGTAGGTGAGCAAACTCACTTGGCGACTGGAATGAAGCGTAGCCCCGTGCGGAGGCTGGCCGGCTTCTCCATTTTAGGGCCCAGTCGGTGGCTGAGCCCCATCTCTAGGACATCGCGTGCCCAAGACACGGACGGCTTCTTCGTCGTCGAGGCTGCAACGGGAGCCTCTAGGACATCTTCGGCAGGAGCTTCCCTGCGAGGCGAAGCCGCTGCAGCCGGAGCATCCCCCAGCCCAGAGACTAGGGCGAATGGCGGAGGCATCAAAGCCAGTGGCACCTCGACAATGGCCGTGTCCAGCACGGTCGCCGTCGGTGGCGCTTCGTCCTTGGCCGGGCTGGGGGCGTCAGAGCTGCTCGCCGAGTGCGGTGGCGAGGCCGGCCTCATCGGCTTCGTCTTCTTCTTCGGAGGGGCCTTCGCCTCCTTCTCCTTCTTATTCTTCTTCTTCTTCGACGGAGTAGCCTGGCGGCGTGAGGTGGTCTCCGGAAGTTCTTCATCGTCATCATGACGCTCGAGGCTTTTGCTCGCCTCAAGCTCACGTTGACGCTGCCCGCGGGTCTTGCGGACCAGCGGGGTGACCTCCTCCTCGGACTCGTCGTCGCCGTTACTCTCGTCGCTCCCGGCGTCGCCCTTGGCGGGAGGCGACTCGCCCATGTCCTGGATGGACGAGCTCGAATTCTCGTCGTCCGAAGGCGGGAGCCATCCTTCCACCACTTGGAATAGCTGCAATGAATGCAAGATGAAATTAGAATGACCGCGCTTGCAAAAACTGCGACTGCGAATGATGCGTGGTGATTACCGTTGGGGCTGGACGCTTTGCGGTGTAGGTGGCGACCCCAGCCTGTGCGTCCAGGTACACCGCCTGGGTGATCTTCTTCAGTGCTGCGGTGTAGTCTTCGAGCTTCCACTCAGCTAGGCTGGACTTCGTCGAGTCCTCCCGGCCCATGTATTGGTACATGTAGTGGTCGCGCCGAGCCAGAGGGACGAGCCATCGCCCGAGCCAGCAGTTGTATAGGTTGATCGTCTGGAGGCCCTTCTTCTTCAGACCACGGATGGTTTGAAGCATTTCATCCACGACCATCCGCTGGTCATTTGGGGAGCTTGAGACCTGAAGTCAGCGGTTTGGACCGGTTGGCGGAGTATCGTGGAATCGCCGTCTCGCCCTCGGCAACATAGAACCAAGATTTCTTCTAGTCGCTCGCCGCCTTGGCGGGCAGCATCAAGTCAAAGAACGAAGCCTTCGACTTCAGCTGGAAAGTTAGGCCGCCCGCGGCAAGCATTGGGCCGCCCGCTTCCTCGCGGCTGATCCGTCCGTGGAACAGATCTTGCCATAGAGGGAAGTAGGGGGCACAAAAGTAACACTCATGAGCATACGAAGATGGCGAGCTGCTCGATCTGTGGACCCAGGTCCGACGGTTGGATCTCGTAGTAGGCGCAGGTTACCGAAGAACATGGGGGAATCTAGCTAGCCCGTTCTAGGTGGCTGGAGAAGCAGATGAACTCCCCTTCGCGCGGGTTCGGGGTCACCTCTCCGGCCGCGGGGATGCGCCAACAGCCGGCGTGCAGGATCCCGGCCTCCTCAAAGGAAGCCAGTTGCGCCCTCGTATACTTGGATCTCCCCCAAGGTTTGGTGGAGAGAGCCATGGCGGAAGGATTTGTGGGGGGTCGGAGTATTTCGGGTCGTCTGGATCGCGATGCGAAGGAAGGCGATAGTGCACGCAATCGGAGGAAATGGCGAGAAGATGGTTCTCTGATCGCCTGCCATTCCCCTTATATAGCGGTTGTTACCCGCCAAATCAGGGAGCCGTTACTATGCGGTGATTACGCCAAAAGTTACCATTGGATTACCCCAACGGCTAGTTTGACCACGTTTAACGGTCCAACTTCAGCCACTCGGCTCGCCGACCTGATCACTCTGACAGTGTTTCGCCAACTCGACTCGCCAAAGCTGCGATCAGGATGACTAGTTTTCTCCTTTATACAGGAGCCCGCCGACGATTCGACTGGATGTCTACTTTGAAGCCGTATACTCCGACTGCCAGCAGCCACCTACGCCTAATCGACGACGGCCTCGGGGACTACTGATGGGGATGTGCCTACCAGGGTATACCCAACATGACGTTCGACCGCCCAAGCGGCGAGTGGGCTCGCAAGACGGCGGCGGATCAAGCCAGCGTGGATCCAAGCGATGGAAGTGAAGGCCAGAGTAGATAGGCCCAGTCGGATTAGGACAAACAAGTACCGAAGCCTTAACTGATTCGGTTGAGATATGTAAACCCTAGGGGAGGTAAGCCTATATAAACCTCCCTGCGGGGCGTGTAAAGATACGTTCCATCATACACCCAAGCGACTCGCCGCCTAGCCGCCGAGCTCGCCCATTGTACCACCTTCATAATACAATCTAGCAGGAGTAGGTCTTTACCCTCCGGGGGGCCGAACCTGGGTAAAACCCTGTGTCTTCGCCCTCATCTCATACCGCAGATGGCTGACCGCCCTTGCCCCTCGTTCTACTACTCGCTGCCGATTGCAGCATCTGCCGTGACCATTCCCACGACATTCTCTGATGATTTTAAGATGCGCAAGTACTTTGTTACTAAGATCTTCCCTTTTTCACTAAAAGGGGAAGCTAAAGCTTGGTTTAATAGACTACCTCCTGGTTCCATTGATAGCCCTGATTGTTTGATTGCTTCTTTCTTCCAGAAATATTTTCCTCCTAGTGCTAGACATGCTGCTTTGCAGAAACTTTTTGATTTTAAACAGGGAGAAGAAGAGAAATTGTCTGAGTCATGGACAATGTTTTGTGCCTTGATTCATGCACATCCTGGATGTCCATTACCTAAAAATGAGCTTCTTGATATTTATTATAATGGACTAACTAATGATTCTAGGACATACCTAGACAGTTTCGCTGATTGTGTTTTTGGAAAAGAACTCCTACAGATGCTGAAGTATTAATGGCTAAAATAAGCAATAATTATGATGATTGGACTTCAATTGAGCTAAATACACCTGAGCCTATTACTCCTGAACCAGTTGTGCCTGAACCAGTTCCAACACCAACACCAAAGAAGAGGGGAATAATTGCATTAAATGATGAAGTGATGAAGGAAGCTAAGAAATGTCTAAAAGAGAAAGGTATTAGAGCTAAAGATGTGAAGAATATAACTCCTATAGAAGAATTATGTAAGCCAATTCCCCACTCATCTACTATTGAGGTACACTCTCTCCACTTTGATGAAGGTGATATTCCTTATGGTTGAAAGGGCATGCATGCCCCCATGTGTGGTTTTGGTAATTAATGACAATCTCTATGGACTAATGTGTAAATTGAGTTTCACTTGTAGGTTTTTCCATTGGCATCGCTTGGGACATGTGTTGGTCTCAAGGTTGGAAGATGAAAAAATGTCCAAGGGCTTTATGCCCATTGGAATCATGAAGAAAGAAGGAGCTTGAGTTGATCAAGACATGTGCAAAGAGTTGCATCAAGATGTATCAACCTCAAGAAGGGATGAAGAAGGGCGAGCTCAAGATGCGCCATCTCTAGAAGATATCATGCTTGAAGCTTGCCATCCTCGTGCTCATGGAATGACGAAGACAAGTTCAAAGAAGAGGTTTCCCCATGGAGTATGGGGGAGCAATTTGCAAGTCTTCATCTTCATCAAGCAAGAGCATCCAAGAAAGGTGTTCCCTCTATAGAAGAACAAGACGGTCTACATCAAGTTCAAGTGGGATGCTCAAGGCAAAGGTATGTTATTGATAGGGCTTTTATTTTGCCGGTCTCGTGTTGTTAGTTGGGAGACCGGGTTTAGGATAGATAGGCGTTCTATCAAGAGGGGATCTCAAGCGGGTGTCTTGTTTGCATCGTTCGGAGAGAGCTCAAACCTTTGCATTCATAGCATCATCTTTCTTGGTTGATTATTTGGTTCTTTTCCATGAGAGGATCTAGAGCTTGTGGTCATCATCATAACAAGCTCTAGTTCATCATCTAAGGATTTCACTTGCATATCTTATTGCGGTTTTTGATCTTGCGAGTTTTCGGCTCCACACCTTGGGGGATACTTCACATATATATATTCATAGTATTTTCTCTCAAGGTGATACCCAATATTTCGAACAAAATTGGTTACATCTCGTTTGGAGTTCGGATGCAACTGCATGAGTCATTGGGAACGAGATTGGAATTTAGTACTGCTTTTCATCCCCAGACTGATGGACAGACAGAAAGGACCAACCATATTCTAGAGGATATGTTGAGGGCATGTGCCCTAGATTATGGTGCTAGTTGGGATGAAAGTCTGCTTTACACAGAATTCTCTTACAACAACAGCTATCAAGCCAGTATTGAGATGGCACCGTTTGAATTTCTCTATGGGAGAAAGTGTACTACACCATTGCTATGGAATGGTGTTGGAGAAAGAAACTTGTTCGGGCCAGAACTAATCAAGGAAGCTGAAGAGAAAGTCAAGTTGGTAAAGGATAGATTGAAGATAGCATAGTCCCGACAAAAGAGCTACGCAGATCCAAAGCATAGAGAAGTCACCTATGAGGTGGGTGATAGAGCTTATCTTAGAGTATCACCACTTCGTGGGGTAAAGAGGTTTGGAGTCAAAGAAAATTTGGCACCAAGATATGTTGGACCATTCAAGATTCTGAGCCGTAAAGGAGAAGTAGCATATGAGATTGAATTGCCTGAATCATTGTATGCCGTTCACAATGTATTTCACGTAAGTCAACTAAAGAAATGCCATCCGGAGATGGAAGAGACTTCTTCGAAGGATACTATACCTTTGGAAGAGGTCCAATTGGAAAGTGATCTCACCTGTGAAGAAAAGCCTATCAAGATCCTTGAGACTGCAGAAAGAGTTACTCAGACTAAGACTATCAAATTTTGCAAAGTTCAGTGGAACCACCATTCCGAAGAGGAAGCAACTTGGGAAAGAGAAGATGATCTTTGAAAAGACCACCCTCACCTATTTGCTAGCCAATCCGAATATCAAGGGCGAGATTCACCTTAAGGGGGTTAGATTTGTAACATCCCACATGATTTGTAAAGCTTGCATAGCATTCATGCATTCATAAGCATTTGATCTTTTTCAAATGAATTTTCAAACATAAGAAACCATATTTTTGCCTATTACTTATTCAAGTGAGGCAAGGTTTGTATTTTACTTTCTAAATATGATTAGGATTTGATCAGTATTGATTGGAAAGTAAATACAAAACCCACACAAAAGTTTTCAAAACAATTCAAATTTAAAACCATTTATATGCCTATTATAAATATTTAATTAAGGGCATGGTTTTATATTTAATTTCAAACTCAAAATGATTTTGAATATAAATAGATGTTTTACACATCCTTGGACACAAGAAATACAGAACAAAAACCCGAAAGAAATTCAAATTGAAACAGATTTGAAACACTCATTCAAATTCAAATTAGAAAATCAAAACAGAAAAAGAAAAGGAGAAAAAGAGAAAAAAATAAACCTAACTAGCTATCTAACCCAACCCAACCCGTGGCCCATCTAAACAGCCCACCTAGCCCACCCGGGAAACCCCCTCCCTCTCTCTGTTTCTCACCGCGCCTGTGTTGCACCCACTCGCTGACCCCTGGCCCCACCTCCACGTCACCTCTTCGTCCTCAATCAGCACCGCGACGACCCGCTCCGCCGCTATCGTTTCTCCCCTTTCAATCCTCTTTACTGTGCTTGATTTCTGGCGTGACAGCACCCCTCGCCCCCACTACTTAACCCCCTCGGACTCCGCTCCATTTCCCCTCACTCCACAAGCTCTGAGCACCGCCAGGCTCTACAAATTCCGTTTCGCATTGCCGCAACTCCGACGAGCTTCGACGAACGATTGCGGTGAGCCTCGACCCCGCCCTCGCCTCTAGTTTGCGCCATCGCAACCGCTGTCCTTGCGCACACGCGCTAATGTTTTTTGTTGGTATTTTGGCAATCTGTAGGCTCGGCCTCGTCATCGACTGTGAGCACCCGACAGGGAACTCAACTCCGTTGAGCGATTACGGCCGCACCAGTACACCCCACCCTCGTCAATGACCACGTCGAGCTTCACCTCGTCTCTATGACCTCAGTAAGCCCCTAAGCCCCCTCCGTTGCCCTCTGGCCTCGCCGGAGCACCATCGTCAGACGCGTCGCCGCCGCTCTGGCCATTTGCGCCGCCACTCGATGGTTAGAGCCTCGTGGGCCGTTAGATCTAGACCTAGAGGTTAGGATTAGAAGTTAGCGCGAAGGGGTATGGTCAGATCTGGACCGCAGGATCTCACTTAGATCCAGCGGCTCGCGAGTGTGATCTGCATGAAGCAGTACGGGCCAATCAGATGGCACCGCGTGTCAGGGATTTCGATTTAAATTCAGATTTGATTTAATTAGAGGATTAAACTTGCAAATTCAATAACTTTTGTTCTGTTTATCCAAAAAATGCAAATAATATATCAATAGAATCACAAAAATAAATCCTAAACATTTGCAGGCTTAGTTTTGTGATTTGGTTCTGTTAAATTAAAATTTTATGCAGAGACATTTGTAGGCCTATTTTGTGTATAAAAATTATTTGGAAAATGTTTAAAAAGCCAAATTAAGTTTATTTGGTGTATAAATGTTTAGTTTATTGTTCAGTACTGTTTTACTTGTCTTGTTTAGTTTGGAAAAAATCATCACATGGCATTTGCATGCATTCATATATTTTTGCTTGATTATTTGAAATATGAATTTGGTGCTATCATTTTATGTGTAGATTTTGGTGCTAGTGGTGACTGTGAGGATTGTTGTTACTCCCCCCAACTACCAAGGCAAGTGGTGCTTCATATTTTTGTCCCAATATTTTGACTTTGCATTAGATATATTTAGTATAGGGCTTGCATGATAATTTTGCTAAGTATCTATATGCTATGCTTGGGAAATCCTAGTAGTTGTTGAATTGTTAGAATTTTCTCTAAGTTAAGATACTTGATATTGCCACGCTTAGCCTAGCTAGTAGCAACCAAGGGTGGAATATATACATACTATGGAATATATTTCTAAGTCTTTTGACTTGTGTTTTTGCTTAACAAAACAACTAAGTGAATGAATCACCTGGGTGGAATGGTATGTTGAGTGGTTACACAAGGCCAGAATGGTCTTGTCTCACATGCTATCAAGAATATCCTCTGCTGAAGGAGCATCAAGAGGAGATTCTTGATAGCTTCCATGTCTTGATGCTCAAATTGTCCATTACCGGGGACACGACTAAGTACTTAGTTTCTTCCTTATGCAGAGGTGGTGCACTTTCCCCACAAGACTTTATTTTCACCAAGACAGGACCTTTCAGAAGCCTTCCCTTAGACCAAAATGGACACGCTCCAAACCTATCATCCCCTACCACCAACTGTCCATTTGGCTAAGTTATTGCAACCTATATGATCCAGGCAGAGCCCATAATGCCATGTGGCTACACTAGAAGCTTCTTAACATTTGGCATCTCAAATCCCTTTGTTCCTGGGTGGTAATCCACAAGTGAGATACACAGGGTAGACCATTGTAAAATGGGCGCTGGTAACCACTCAACCAAAATCCACAAAGTAATTACCATTCCACCCAGGTGTTTCATTCACTTAGTTGTTTTATTAAGCAAAACATAAGTCCAAGACTTAGAAATATTTTCCATAGCATGTGTATATAAACCACCCTTGGTTGCTACTAGCTAGGCTAAGCATGGAAATAGCAAGTATCTTAACTTAGAGAAAATTCTAACAATTCTACAACTACTAGGATTTCCCAAGCATAGCATATAGATACTTAGCAAAATTATCATGCAAGCCCTATACAAAAATATTTCTAATGCATAGTCAAAATATTGGGACAAAAGTATGAAGCACCACTTGCCTTGGTAGTTGGGGGAGAAACAACAATCCTCATAGTCACAATCACCACTAGCACCAAAATCTACACATAAAATGATAGCACCAAATTTACATATCAAAATAAACAAGCAAAAATATATGAATGCATGCAAATGACATGTGATGATTTTTCTAAACTCAACAAGGCAAGTAAAACAATACTGATCAATAAACTAAACATTTACACATCAAATAAACTTTATTTAGTCTTTAAAACATTTTCCAATTAATTTTTATACACAAAATAAGCCTACAAATGTATCTGCAAAAACAACTAACTTTACAGAATAAATTCATTAAACAAAGTACATGGTTGGATAGGATTTTTTTTTCTGATTCCATTGATATAAAATTTGCAAAATTTGGACGCGTGGATCAAAAGTTATGAATTTGGCATGTTTGAACATCTAATAGAAATGATTCTGTTTTTAAAACAAACTACAGGCCACGCGGCGCTTCCTGATTGGACAGTACCGGTTCGGCCGGATCTATCAATGTGATCCGCACGATCTAAATAAAATCACACGGGCTAGATTCACCTGTACCCCTTTGTTAAGTGATTTAATTCTACGCGTCAGATCTAGATCTAACGGCCTAAATCGAGCAAACCAAAAACGAGCGGCGCTGCGATGGTGGACGGTGGCGGCGCTACTGGCGACGGTGGAACAGAGATTCCGGCGAGGCCTAGGGGTGGGGAGGATTCTTACCAGACTTGCACGTGCACGAGGAAGCTCAACGTGGTCGCGGTTGGGCAGGGGGCGTGCTGCAGCGGGGCCTAGAGCTTGTTGGAGTTGCTGGCAGCGTCGGGTCCTTACAAACAAGGTCGTTGCCGAGGCTCTGGTTTGTCCTAGCACAAGCCAGTGGTGTCAGTAGCTGCGCAAGGACAAGGCGAATCTAGTCGCATGAAAGCTAGGTCAAGGGGCGCTCAATAATTACCGTAATCGATCGCCGGAGATGAGCGACGGCTCTGTCGCTTGCAGGCGTAAACGGGGACGGCAGCCTGGGTCATGCGCGGACAAACGAATGGTGTCAGAGGATGCACAAGGTCACCAGGAACACGCTCATATGAACTAGAAGGACATGGGCGGTCAGACTCACCGGAATTTCGTCGTCGGAGTTTGTCAATACTGTAACGATGTTCTGCAAAATATGGGCAGCCTGGTGGCGGAGTGGGGGTGTTGTATGTGGGGAAATGGTCGCAGAGGGGTGGGGATTAAGTAGCCGGAGCAGGGACGAGAATCACGCGCTGCATCAATGGAATTTAAGCAGAGATTAATCACGGCGTCACTGCGGGGAGATAACGGCGGAGCGGGTCGTCGCGCGGTGATTGAGGACGATGATGACGGGACAGGTGGGTCCAAGGCGTCAGTGAGTGGGTGCGCGCAGGCAGAGTGAGAAATAGAGAGGAGAGGGGAAAACCCGGGTGGGATGGCTATTGGGCTAGGTCTGCTGCTAGGCCGAATAAGTGGCGTCGGCCCTTTCTGGTTTGTTTTATTCTTTTCCAATTCTATTTTGATTTTCTGAATTCATTTTCAAATGTTTTTCATATGGGTTTGAATTTAAACTTGTTCTGAATTTTGTAAAGTGGACCATACACATATTTGACTATAGAACAAAGTTGTTCACTTAGAAATACATTGGCCCCTTGAATTTTAGAAATAAACCAAGCTTTAATTATTTATTTATAATAGGCATATGAATGGTTTGAATTCCTATATTTGTTTTGAAACTTTGACCAAGCTTTACAAATATCAAACAATTCTATTTTCAATTCTTTACTCATTAAAACAAGTATTTTATTATTAGAAGGTAGAAATAAGGCCATTGCCTTGCTTACATAAAATAATAGACAACAAATGCTTCTGTTTTTGAAAAATGATCCTAAAATGATTATGAATGCATGAATGATATGCAAACTTTGAAATCATGATTTTTAGGATGTTACAAATCTAACCCCCTTAAGGTGAATCTCGCCCTAGAGATTCAGATTGGCTAGCAAATAGGTGAGGGTGGTCTTTCCGAAGATCATCTTCTATTTCCCATGTTGCTTCTTCTTCGGAATGATGGTTCCACTGAACCTTACAGAATTTGATAGTCTTTGTCCGAGTAACTCTTTCTGCAGTTTCAAGAATCTTGATAGGTTTTTCCTCATAAGTGAGGTCACTTTCCAATTGGACCTCCTACAAAGGTATAGTATCCTTCAAAGAAGTCTCCTCCATCTCTAGATGGCATTTTTTAGCTGACTCACATGAAACACATTGTGAACGACAGACAATGATTCAGGCAATTAAATCTCATATGCTACTTCTCCTTTACGGCTCAGAATCTTGAATGGTCCAACATATCTTGGGGCCAATTTTCTTTTGACTCCAAATCTCTTTACTCCAAGAAGTGGTGATACTCTAAGAGATGCTCTATCACCCACCTCATAGGTGACTTCTCTACGCTTAGGATCTGCGTAGCTCTTTTGTCGGGACTGTGCTATCTTCAATCTGTCCTTTACTAACTTGACTTTCTCTTCAGCTTCCTTGATTAGTTCTGGCCCGAACAAGTTTCTTTCTCCAACACCATTCCATAGAAATGGGGTAGTACACTTTCTCCCATAGAGAAACTCAAACGGTGCCATCTCAATACTGGCTTGATAGCTGTTGTTGTAAGAGAATTCCGCGTAAGGCAGACTTTCATCCCAACTAGCTCCATAATCTAGGGCACATGCTCTCAACATATCCTCTATGATCTGGTTGGTCCTTTCTATCTGTCCATCAGTCTGGGGATGAAAAGCAGTACTGAATTCCAATCTTGTTCCCAATGACTCATGTAGTTGCCTCCAAAAATTATAAGTGAATTGAGTTCCCCTATCAGACACAATACTCTTGGGTACTCCATGTAGACACACAATCCTATTCATATAGATCTCTGCTAACTTAGCACTTGTATAGGTTGTCTTCACGGGTATGAAATGAGCCACTTTAGTTAGGCGATCCACTACGACCCAAATAGAATCATATCTTGATCTTGTCCTTGGCAATCCGGTGATGAAATCCATGCCAATCTTGTCCCACTTCCAATCAGGAATAGGTAATGGTTGTAACAATCATGTTGGTTTCTGATGTTCCGCTTTCACTCTACTACATACATCACACAAAGCAATATGTTCGGCGATGTCTTTCTTGAGATTATTCCACCAAAATCTTCCCTTCACATCCATGTACATTTTGGTGTTACCCGGATGAATGGAATATGGTGAGTTGTGGGATTCTTGTAAAATCAGCTTCCGTACCTCCGGATCTTGCGGAACGCAGATACATTTTCCATACCATAAAGTACCCATTAGTCTTCATGGAATCCTTTGGCTTTTCCCTTACCAATATTTTCCTTAATCTCTTCAATTTCCTTGTCCGTCTTTTGGGCTTCCTTGATTTTGTCCAACAAGGTGGGTTGAACATGCAATGACATGAGATGTCCCTCAGGCACAATCTCCAATCTGAGATCTTTGAATTGAGCACACAGATCATCTGGCAACTCTCCCTTAGTAAGGCAATTCACATAAACCTTACGGCTTAATGCATCTGCTACAACATTTGCTTTACCGGGGTGGTATTGCAAACTCAAGTCGTAGTTCTTGATGAGTTCTAGCCATCTTCTTTGTCTCATGTTGATTTCTTTCTGAGTGAAGATATACTTCAAACTTTTGTGATCTATGAACACTTCACATCGCTTTCCCAAAAGATAATGTCTCCATGTTTTGAGTGCATGGACAACAGAGGATAAATCTAAATCATGAGTAGGGTAATTCACTTCATGAGTTTTGAGTTGTCTCAAGGCATAAGCCACAACTTTCCCTTCTTGCATCAGAACTGCACCCAATCCTTGATGAGATGCATCACAATACACTTGGAAATCTTTCTCCAAGTCTGGCAGACATAAGACTGGTGATGTCACTAGTCTCTACTTCAACTCTTGGAAACTGAGTTCACATCCTTCAGTCCAATCAAACTTCTTGTCTTTCGTAAGTAACTCCGTCATTGGTAGCTACCTTTGAGAAATTCTCAATGAACCTTCTATAGTATCCTGCCAAGCCAAGGAAACTAC
Organism: Avena insularis; assembly: GCA_023614405.1. Classification (NCBI taxonomy): domain Eukaryota; kingdom Viridiplantae; phylum Streptophyta; class Magnoliopsida; order Poales; family Poaceae; genus Avena; species Avena insularis. The sequence continues at coordinate 59,775,359 of CM042697.1, read as the reverse complement.
GAAATTCTTTCACTGACTTAGGAGATTCCCATTCAGTTACAGCCGACACTTTTGCGGGATCAACTGCTACACCATCTCCTGACACAATGTGTCCAAGAAATCCAACTTCATTCAACCAGAACACACACTTTCTGAATTTGACATACAACGCATGCTCTCTAAACTTCTCAAGTATCAAACACAAATGTCCTTCATGCTCTTCATTGCTCTTGGAGTAGATCAAAATGTCATCGATGAAAACGACAACAAACTTGTCAAGAAACTCCATGAACACCTTGTTCATCATATTCATGAAGTAGGATGGTGCATTGGTCAAACCAAATGGCATTACGATGTACTCATACAATCCATACCTAGTGGTGAAAGCAGTCTTAGGTATGTCTTGTTCCCTTATCTTTAGCTGAAAGTAGCCTGATCGGAGATCAATCTTTGAGAACACACGGGCTCCTTCTAACTAATCAAACAAGTCATTGATTCTGGGCAAAGGATATTTGTTCTTGATAGTCACCTCATTGAGTGAACGATAATCTATGCATAACCTTTGACTTCTATCTTTCTTTTCAACAAACAAGACTGGTGCTCCCCAAGATGAAGAACTTGGTTGAATAAATCCTTTCTGCAACTATTCTCCAAGTTGTTTCTTGAGTTCATTCAACTCATCAACTGACATCTTGTAAGGTCTCTTTGCTAATGGTCCTGATCCTGGTAGCAAGTCAATAAGAAACTCCACATCCCTATCCGGTGGCATTCCCGGCAATTCTTCCGGAAACACGTCTGGGTATTCTCTCACAATTAGCACACTGTCTATGCTAACCCCCTTAAGAGAATTTAGCTTACTCACTTTTGATTCAAAGTTAGACTTGAATCTAATCCGTTTCTTATCCGGAGTTATGAGTGTGACAGTATGATTGGCACAATCTAGCACTCCCTTGTACTTGGTCATCCAATCCATTCCCAAAATTACATCCAGTCCTTGGGAATCTAAGATTATCAGACTAACTGGAAACTTATGCTTTCCAAACTCTATCACTAGATCACGACATCCAAGACTTACTATCATATCCCCACCGGGAGAACTTACTTTTATAGGACACCAAATATTTTCAGTTGGAAATCCATTTCTATCAACAAATGCTCTTGATATGAATGAATGCAATGCACCAGTATCAAAAAGAACAAGTGTTGGAATAGAATTGAGTTTGAACTTACCAGCCACAGCATCAGGTTCCTCATATATCTCTTCCACATTGATGTTGTTCACTTGTCCTTTCTGGAAAGGGTTGGGCTTGGTGGTTCCTTCAACCTTCTTCTCTGGGCACTCATTTGCATAGTGTCCCATCTTCTTACACTTGAAACACTCAACCTGACTGATATCCCTCTTTGCAGGCTGACTTCCACTTCCATTTCCATTTCCACCTCCACTATGGTGACTCTTGTGCCCACTCTTGTGGTTCTTATACTTGTCATTATCATGACTGCGGTGATGCTTGTTGTCATGATGGAGGTTGTGGTCGTGGTGGTTGTTGTACTTTCCATGTTTGTGGGATCCAGAACTCCCACTATCATCATGATGGGAACGTTTGTGAGACGATCCCGAGCTGTGCTTATCAAAGTTGTGCTTCCTCTTCCTGCTCTCAACCCGTTTCATCTTGTTCTCCAAGATGGTAGCCTTGTCGCAAAGTGAATGGTATGTTGGGACATAGGCAACAGACAGCTGCAGATTCAGTTCATCATTCAGTCCTTCGAGGAATTTCTCCTTCCTCTTGGCACCAGTATCAACTTCATCCAGTGCATAACGCGCCAGATTGTTGAACTCTTCAATATACTCAGCCACGTTGCGGTAACGTTGTTTCAGGTTGTGGAACTCCTTCTTCTTCAAATCCATCACTCCGGATGAGATGTGAGCTGTACGAAATCCATCTTCAAAGATAGCCCAAGTCACATCCTCAATGGGAGTGGTGATCTAAATTTATCCCACCAGGTTGCTGCTGGCCCTTCCAACAGATGTGCTGCAAACCTGACCTTCTCTTCGTCGGTGCAGCCGACAGTCACTAAATCCTTGTTCACTGAACGTAGCCAATCATTGGCCACCATCGGATTAGTGGTTCCTGAGAACTTTGCAGGCCTCAGTCTTAGAAATCTGGTGAGCATGTCAAATCCTGGCGGATTGTTGTTGTTGTTGTTGTTGTTGTTGTTGTTGTTGTTGTTGTTGTTGTTGTTGTTGTTGTTGTTGTTGTTGTTGTTGTTGTTGTTGTTGTTGTTGTTGTTGTTGTTGTTGTTGTTGTTGTTGTTGTTGTTGTTGTTGTTGTTGTTGTTGTTGTTGTTGTTGTTTCTATTCTGATTCTGGTTCTGCATGAAAGTGGTCATCATCTGCATCAGTTGTGCCTGTGCTGTCATCAACTGCTGCATCTCGGGAGTGACATTGTTATTGTTGTTGTTTGGGTTGGGGTTGGCACGTCGAGGAGGCATCTGTGGTTTTCATAAGGATAAGAATGAGATACCCATAGATGCTTAACATGCACAATACATCACATACTCAATCACAATAACCAAACATCAAAATAACATAGAGTTTGAACGACATAAACAAGTTTGGAAATGCAAAACACACCATAGCAAGCCACCCACATGTTGGATGGTCATTGCGACTCAATAATCAAAGTACGGTAGATGAAAAATAAACGAGTAGTCTATACTACTCTTCCACATCAATCTCCACATCAACAAGGGTAAGACCTGCATTCTCCATAGCGGTCTTGTACTCCTCGACATTAGCAGTCAAGGCCTCTATCTTGGCCCTAAGAGCCCTCTTCTGTGAGTGAAGCCTCTCGATCACTCCCTGCTTATGCTCAAGCTCGAAGTCCTTGGCCTCTAGCTCTTCCTTCATCTCCCGGATCTTCTTGTTCCTGTCTTGGACTCTTTTCTCCTGGCTCTTGAATTTCTTGTCCTGGATTTCAAACTTGGCCTCCATTTCCTTGACTATATCGTCTTGCTCCGCAAAGAGCTTGTCCTTCTCACGTAGCTGAACCTAGAGCTCGTCATTGCTAAGCATGACGTTGGTCCTATCAGTATCTAGATGCCTAATAAGACCCTGTAGGTCCTGAAGGTATAGACGAATCGGCTCCATCGTCTCTCTAGCAGCATCCTCGTGCTCTATGGCTTCACCCTCCTCGTTGCGTCTCCCGAAGGGGTGAAAGTAAAGACCTCTAAGCTCGGTGGAGTTTCTCCCTACCAGACGCCTAAGTAACTCCTGCATGACTACATCTAGGCCTTTCTCCTTGTCGTCATGCATCAGCTTGAAAGTGATGGTCTCCGTGGTTGGCTCTGTCTGGCGTCCCGGCTGAGTGACTCTGAAGCCCCAAAGGTCCTTCCTCTCAAACTTGGTGAGTGGAAGTGTCATGATGCTAGGAAGTGGAAGGTTGAGCACACTAGTGAGCTCAATGAGATGCATACCAAAACGAGTTCCCTTGAACTCCTCGGCCGTGTTGATAATAACATTAGGCATCTATTTTTATAAGATAGAGAAAAGTTAGAATAAACATCAAATAGAGAAAAATCACAAGACAAAATATCACAAGCATATCTTTGGCAACAAACACACAAGTCATGGCATACATAAATCCATTACAAGCATCAAAGGTTCAACGTAACTTAGACAATTTTTTGGAAGGAAAACGATAAGTGTGGTGGTCCAACTAACGGAGTACATTACAATCCCCACTCACTTTCCAAGTTAGCTATCAGGGCATCCCTAGAGGCAATCTGTCGATCTTGGTCACATGATTCCATTGCTAAATCTATGATGTATTCTCTTAGATGTTGGTTAGCAGTCTCTAAGTCCTGGGTACGCTTCTTTTCTTCTCTAAGGTCATTTTGGGTGTTGAGCATTCTGCACTTGAGTCTATCACCAAGCTCCTTGATAGCATTCCAAGCTGCATTTCTTGCAGAGTCAAAGAATGTTGTGTGCATTTCTGAGTTGGTGACCATGCAGAATCCTAACTCCTTGTGGTTGTCTTCCTTGTTTTTGTACAAGTGAAGTTGCACCCACCAGTACTCTTCTCCTTCATCCATCACAGGGAATCCTTTGTACACATCTGCACCATGTATCCCCATGGTAACCATAAGGTTCTTGAGGGCCTTGGGAAATTCAGTCTCACACTCCAAGGTCATGGTCATGAGTGGTCCCTTCCTCACGGCTTCGTTGATGGAGTTCATCTACAAATAGAGATGAGAAAGAAGATTAGAAAAGTTTACGAGAAGAAAAAGACAAGTGTGGAATTTTTTCAAAGTGTTGAAATTTTTTCCTTAGTGGTTTCTAATCCAATCCTAGGGTCATAATCCTACAGTGGGTCAATACATTGGAATAGTATTGGCAAGCGATACCTTAGTAGAATATTTACATCTAGTTAGTACATGAATTTGGCTAAGTGTAGCTTAGGCTTGCTTTGGTCAAAATAGGTTTTACCTATCAGTTGAAAACACTAAGTTTTTGTTTGGCAAAAACTCCCAAGGAACCACCAATAGAGATTGGTGAACCTTCACCCTTGTTTAACCACAAGTTTTAACTTAGAAAATTTGGATGAGGAGATTCTTGATAGCTTCCATGTCTTGATGCTCAAATTGTCCATTACCGGGGACACGACTAAGTACTTAGTTTCTTCCTTATGCAGAGGTGGTGCACTTTCCCCACAAGACTTTATTTTCACCAAGACATGACCTTTCAGAAGCCTTCCCTTAGACCAAAATGGACGCGCTCCAAACCTATCATCCCCTACCACCAACTGTCCATTCGGCTAAGTTATTGCAACCTATATGATCCAGGCAGAGCCCATAATGCCATGTGGCTACACTAGAAGCTTCTTAACATTTGGCATCTCAAATCTCTTTGTTCCTGGGTGGCAATCCACAAGTGAGATACACAAGGTAGACCATTGTAAAATGGGCGCTGGTAACCACTCAACCAAAATCCACAAAGCAATTACCATTCCACCCAGGTGTTTCATTCACTTAGTTGTTTTATTAAGCAAAACATAAGTCCAAGACTTAGAAATATTTTCCATAGCATGTGTATATAAACCACCCTTGGTTGCTACTAGCTAGGCTAAGCATGGAAATAGCAAGTATCTTAACTTAGAGAAAATTCTAACAATTCTACAACTACTAGGATTTCCCAAGCATAGCATATAGATACTTAGCAAAATTATCATGCAAGCCCTATACAAAAATATTTCTAATGCATAGTCAAAATATTGGGACAAAAGTATGAAGCACCACTTGCCTTGGTAGTTGGGGGAGAAACAACAATCCTCACAGTCACAATCACCACTAGCACCAAAATCTACACATAAAATGATAGCACCAAATTCACATATCAAAATAAACAAGCAAAAATATATGAATGCATGCAAATGACATGTGATGATTTTTCTAAACTCAACAAGGCAAGTAAAACAATACTGATCAATAAACTAAACATTTACACATCAAATAAACTTTATTTAGTCTTTAAAACATTTTCCAATTAATTTTTATACACAAAATAAGACTACAAATGTCTCTGCAAAAACAACTAAATTTACAGAAGCAATTCATTAAACAAAGTACATGGTTGGATAGTATTCTTTTTCCTGATTCCATTGATATAAAATTTGCAAAATTTGGACATGTGGATCAAAAGTTATGAATTTTGCAACTTTCAACATCTAATAGAAATGATTCTGTTTTTAAAACAAACTACAGGCCACGCGACGCTTCCTGATTGGACGGTACCGGTTCGGCCGGATCGATCAACGTGAGCCGCACGATCTAAATGAAATCGCACGAGCTAGATTCACACGTACCCCTTTGTTAACTGATTTAATTCTACGTGTTAGATCAAGATCTAACGACCTAAATTGAACAAACCAAAAACGAGCGGCGCTGTGACGGTGGCTGGCGGCGGCGCTACTGGCGACGATGGACCGGCGATTCCGGAGAGGCCTAGGGGTGGGGAGGATGCTTACCAGACTCGCACGTGCACGAGGAAGCTCAACGTGGTCGCGGTTGGGCAGGGGGCGTGCTGCAGCGGGGCCTAGAGCTCGTTGGAGTTGCTGGCGGCGTCGGGTCCTTGCAGACGAGGTCGTTTCTGAGGCTCTGGTTCGTCCTAGCACAAACCAGTGGTGTTAGTAGCTGTGCAAGGACAAGGCTAACCTGGTCTGTCACATCCCAAGATTTCCCAAATCTTGTAATGTGAAAAATAAATGAATAAAATAAAACTTTGTTGATTTTTAGGGTGAGAAGAAACTTTTTGATTCCAACTGGAAACCTTCCAACTTATTTTGACCAAATAAAATCCGAAAAGGATTTAAAAAGATAAACATTTAACAAAGGAAAAATAAATATATTTGGAAATTACTATTTTGAAATATTTTAATAAAAGATTTGATTTTAAAATGAGAAGGAAGAAATTTAAATAAAGATTATTTTATTAGCCAAATTAAAACTTGGCCAAAGTCTTTTAAATAAAATATTTCTTTTTGATAAAATACTAAAGGATTATTTAAAAATAAATTAATAAAAAGGATTTAATATCCAAGTTTATTAAAAATAAAGGTTTTACTATTTTAATCAAACATCAAAAACTTATTATTTATTTTAAAACAAGTTTTCCAAGTATTCCTTATTTTCAAATAAAACCTACTGATTTGGTTTTGAAAATATTTTTCAAAGGGAATTTTAAATAAATTTTGATTAATAAACAAGGTCTATTTATTTAATTAATAATGGACCCTATGATAAAAAAATATTGTTTTATTTTGGGAATTGGTTTATGTTGTTAAACAGAACCAAATTCAATTGCAATGTTTGGTGAATGTTTGAATTAATTTGGATGCTTGATTGGTTGTTTGAATTACAAAACAGAAAATAAAATCAGAAAAGGAAAAAGCATTCAGAAGAAAAAAATATAGAGTTAGACATTACCAGCCAAGCCAGCCCACTAAGCCCAAAGATTAGCCCAGCCTCTCTCCCCCGAAGCACTTTCTCTCACTCACCAGACGACCCGCAGAACCAATGATAGGTGGACCCAACTCCCCTCTCCTCTCTCTCGCTGACCAGCCGACCCCACTCTTCCTGTTCATCGTTTTCACCAGCAGCAAACATCGCCCGGTTTACGCGATTAAAGCTCGCGTCAATACTCGTTACTGCCGCGTTGATTCAGTCCAGCAACCACGCACGTTAAAGCACCCAGGCCTCCTCTCCATTTCCCCTCATGCGCCTCCCTCTCTCTGCCCCTAGGCTACCCTGAATCGAGCTCACACTCCCACTGCTCCGACCACCGTTCCTGGCCAATTCCGGCGCCGTCCAGCCGCCACACGCCTCCCACTGCTCACGAGCCTGTTCCCCACTCCCAGCGCACTTTCTGTGCCCTCGTTCAACTGGCGCCCCAGAGCGTCGACTTTGACAACCACTGACCACGCCGCCGCGTCTGCCTCTCTCCGGCGAAGTCCCATGGTAAGCACAGACCGCCCCACGCCTTCTCGTTCACGCTCCCACACTCGCCTCACTCTTGTGTATCTAACCATGCTCCTATCTTGCCTTAGGGCGATCTGCAACGTCGACTCCGACCAGGACCAGAGCCGCCCGACGCCGTTCCCCACTCCGGCGAGCAATCCTGCTAGAACCAGAGCGCCCCTCGCCAGACCAACACCGCCTCGAGCTTCACCGTGACCTCCTAAACCCGGTGAGCACCTTCCCTTCCTCCTTTGCTTCCTAGAACCGCCGCTAGCGCCACCGCCTGACCGTCGCCGCCGTCTGCCGCCGCGTAGCACCGCCCATCGTTGACCAAGCAGTAGCGTCCGTAGGATCTAGATCGGACGAACGCGATAGATCACTTAAACGCCAAAGGGGTACGCGACCAGAGCCGTGAGATCTGTTTAGATCCAACGCCCCGTAGAGCACGATCCGACCGAAGCGGTACCAACCAGTAACATCGCGACGCGTGGCCAGTTTCGATTTAAAAACAGATTTGAAATCAGATTTAGATGCAAATTTGAAACCCTTGTAACTTTTGATCCACACGTCCAAAAATTACAAACTTTATATCAATGGAATCAGTGGAACAAGCACTAGCCAACCATGCAATTTGTTTAGTAAAAAGCCTCTGGTAGATTGTTTGTTTTTGCAGAAACATTTGTATGCTTGTTTAGATTAGAAAAATTATTCCAAAATGTTTTCAAGGATAAAAATCTTTGCAGATTGGTTTGTGGTGAACTTACTGACCCTAGGAACCAACCCATGGTTTTAAAAATGGATTTGGTGAAGTTTAGGATGGATTAATTGGTTTAGCCCATTTCTAGCCAAATAAAAATAATGGTTTTGTTATGAAAATGTTTTTGGAGTAAAAACTTTGGGAAAATGATTTAAATCAAACCTACTGACCCTAAACACCAAGTTTTGAGAATTAGCAACATATTTGGTGAAAGACATAAAGTTTTTGATTTGATAAAAACATTTTTCCACCACATAAAATGATGAATGGATTTAAAAATGGTTTATGAATAAAACCCTTTTGCAAATGACTTTGCCACTTTAGAAAATGACCACTTTGAACCTTACAAAGTTTAGAAGCCTAGTGGAGACCATCTTTGCAAATAAAACTACCTTTTTGCATGCTTGCATGCATGACTTAGTTCCTAATATTTTATGTGTGTTTTGTTTTTTTGATTTTGGTTGGAATGCTAGTTGATATTGTGTTTGCTTGATTGATTTGTAGTGAAGATAGAAGAGTCTGAAACTAGCAAGACCAAGAAGTGAACCAACATTCCCTACCAAAAAGGCAAGTTACACTATCATCAAAAGTCCTACTATTTTCATTATACTTAGTGGATTTTGAAACATGCATGAAAAGAATTTCTATACTTATGCTATGCTAAATCCTAATAGGATACCCTTATATATATTCCTTAGTGAAAACAATGTAGTTGTTACATGCTTAGCCATGCTATATTTTGAAAAGAGATACATGTTGAGATTTTATGAAGATGAGGAAAGGACTTGTGTTTTATATAATAAAACAAGGACTCAATGAACCACCTGGGTGGACAAGGATACTTTGAGTTTTGGAGAAGGTGGCAACAAAAGGAACCATGTCTATGGCAATCTCTTTGTGTTGTGCTCCAAAAGAAAACCACCCAGGAAACTTAGAGATTGAACATGTTTCTCCAATTGTGGCTTTCGTGTACAACCACATGCTACTTATGGCTCTGGCTTGGTCAACTACATTGGGAAGACCCATGCATTGTCTTCAGGTTACTGAAAATGAGGACCTGGAATCCTACATGGGTACTGAAGACAAGCTAGCAATGGTGTATGGGAGGACCCTCTGGAAAGACTTCGTCACATTCTCAATCTGCCAGTACTCCATCTTGGTGAGTACTAATCCAGTGGCCACTGGTGGCAACAAGATGAGATTGTGACGTGTGGGTAAAGTGTACAACTTCTGCAGAAGACAATAAAATCTAAGTACTTAGCCGTGTCCCCGGTTATGGACAATACTGAGCAACTAAAGCTTGAAGCTATGGGAAATCTCGACATTCCAATTTCTAAAAGAAAAACTTTTAAGTGACAACAAAAGACTTGATGCACTTGGGGGTACCAAGGAGATCAAGAGATTTTGGTAAAACTTGATGCACTTGGGGGTACCAAGGAGCTCAAGAGAATTTTTGACAAGGACTTGAACACTTGGGAATTTACCAAGGAGTTCAAGGGATTTTTGATAAAGGGATTTGACAAAAGATCAAGACCATTTTGAAAAGATAGGATAAACTATTGCTTTCTGCAAATGAGCCTCAAACCCTACTTAGCCAAAAATGCATGTAATGATAGGATCCACTTATATTCTACATAGTAGTGAAACTTGCCAATACAATTCAAATGTATTGACCCTTGTGGCTGTAACTTGTAATGTTGCAGGTTTGATTGATTTTAGTGAAGATTGATTGATTAGGATTACAAAGCATACAACCAACATGTCTGCCTGTGGCACTTTGAAGATGAAGGACCCCATGTTTATAGATATTCCGCTGCAATGTAATGTAATAGCCAAATGAGCTATGTAAGATGTGATAAAATTATGTTATTCCTGGCTATAAAGTTATATTATGACCTTTGTTTCTTGATATTACATCTTAACTGTGGATGCTAGCTATTGATCCAGGGACTAGCATTGTAAACACAGGGGACTCTACCTTATTTAAAGGTTGGGACCCTTATATGGTCACATGAAAGCTAGTTCAAGGGGCGCTCAGTAATTACCGTAATCGATCGTCGGAGTTGAGCGGCAGCTCATTGGCGTGAACGGACGGCGGCCTGGGTCATGCGCGGACAAACAAACGGTGTCAGAGGATGCACAAGGTCACCAGGAACACGCTCGTATGAACTAGAAGGACAGGGGGCGGTCAGACTCACCGAAATTTCATCGTCGGAGTTCATCAGTACAGCGGCGATGTTCTGCGAAATATGGGCAGCCTGGTGGTGGAGTGGGGGTGCTGTGTGAGGGGAAATGGTTGTAGAGGGGTGGGGATTAAGTAGCCGGAGCAGGGGCGAGAATCACGCGCTGCATCAATGGAATTTAAGCAGAGATTAATCGCGGCATCACTGCGGGGAGGTAACGGTGGAGCGGGTCGTCGCGCGGTGATTGAGGATGATGATGACGGGGCAGGTGGGTCCAAGGCATCAGTGAGTGGGTGCGTGCGGGCAGAGTGAGAAACATAGAGGAGAGGGGAAAACCCGGGTGGGCTGGCTATTGGGCAAGGTCTCTTCTTTGGGCGAATAAGTGGCTGACCCTTTAAGTTTCTTTTATTCTTTTCCAATTCTATTTTGATTTTCTGAATTCATTTTCAAATTATTTTCATATGGGTTTGAATTCAAACTTGTTCTAAATTTTGTAAATTGGACCATACACATATTTGACTATAGAACAAAGTTGTTCACTTAGAAATACATTGGCCCCTTGAATTTTAGAAATAAACCAAGCTTTAATTATTTATTTATAATAGGCATATGAATGGTTTGAATTCATATATTTGTTTTGAAACTTTGACCAAGCTTTAGAAATATCAAACAATTCTATGTTCAATTCTTTACTCATTAAAACAAGTATTTTCTGATTAGAAGGTAGAAATAAGGCCATTGCCTTGCTTACATAAAATAATAGACAACAAATGCTTCTGTTTTTGAAAAATGATCCTAAAATGATTATAATGCATGAATGATATGCAAACTTTGAAATCATGATTTTTAGGATGTTACAAAAACTTAGTGTTTTCAACTGATAGGTAAAACCCTATTTTGAGCAAAGCAAGCCTAAGCTACACTTAGCCAAATTCATGTAGAAGCTAGAAACTATTATTCTACTAAGGTATCACTTGCCAATACTATTCCAATGTATTGACCCACTGTGGTTGTAACTTGTGATGTTGCAGGTTACTCTAATGAGGATTAGGGTTATGAGTCTACACTCAACATGCTTGCATGTGGCACATGAAGATGAAGACTTCCATTTATATTGTTAAGTTAAACTCTTATACTAGCCTATGGATATGGAGTTGTAAAAGACTATGTTATCTCTGGAATGACGATGCAATAATGACCTTTTTCTGTACTTCATCTTAAACTGATGCTAGCATTTGATCCAGGGACTAGCATTGCAATCACAGGGAACTTTACCTTTATAAAGGTGGGGTCTTACACGTGAGAAGGGGCACCTTTCTTCCTCATGCACCATGGGTAACTCCTCATACCATCCTATCTTGATTGATGATGCTTATTCACTTCATAAGGATGAGGGTGGCAAGGTGTTTGCCAAATTTGTTGGTGCCCAAAGTGGTTTCAAGAAAAGAACCATTTGGGTGGCCAAGCCTATTGTGACTAACTTCTTAGGACCCAACTTGGTTGGGGACCAACAAGCTAAAACTTGATTAATAGGTGTTTTTGGCGGGCATTGGTGACTTGGCTACATTATGAAGAATTGAGGGATATTCATCATTTTCTTGTTATCAAAGTCAAGTCATTGGTTATCATGCTTCTATCCCTTATCCAATGTTCCTCCTTCCGATAACTTGTGCTAAACTCCTTTACATTATAGTTACTTGCTCCCTTGTGCATGTGTTGGTTTTGTACCTTGCATGTTTTTGTACATGTTGTGCTTCCCACTTACTTATATTAACCTATGTTATATATTTGTGTATGTTGGTTGGCATACCATGTATTTGCATTTCTTGGTTTGGAGCCTTTATTGTTTCTAGTAGGTATCTTATTTGGCTCTTGTGAGGGATTACTGGACTATTCCGTTTTGGGGGAGTGTCATGCTTGGGCATTCCACAATCCTAAAATGTGTGTACATGAGGAAAACCACTTAGTAGTTTTATTGCATGTTTATCTAGTCTCTATGTGGTATGTCTCTCTCATGATAAACTCAAGTTCTATAACGTCCATTAATACCTCTATTTTGATATTGCCTCTTGTTGAGATTTCTTGGTTTATCATATTATGGGGGAGTCATATGCTTTGTGCATATTACAAACTTAGAAAATGTGGACATTTGAGGTAGTGCCACTTAGAATTTATATTGATAATTATCTAGCACCTTTGTGGTACGTTTGCTCATACAAGTTCCAATTTGCTTAAATGTTTTTATTGCTCATCTTTTGGATCTTGTTTGTGAGAGTGATTCTTGGTATGTGTTTCCTCATATTTGGATCTATATATCCTCATGGGAACCAATTCTTCTATTTAATTCAATCACTAGTGATTGTGTGACTATTTGAAGCAATCAAGAATCTCTTTCGAAGCATCAAGCTTAATTACTATCTTGTTATATGCTTCTTTGTGTGGATATGATCTTGGATATCCTTGCAAACTACCTCGGGAAAATTATCCCTATTACTTCTTGTCCTTGGATAATTAGTACTTGATATATGGTAGAATTCATTGATCATATTCGTTTTGGCCTTTTCTTATTTGCCTTATATTTGGCCAATAAAATGTTTGTCTATTTGCTCCCAAGCTTTCCTTGCCTCTTGTAGATCTTCTTATTTTATTTGTTTCCCCTTGTGTTTTATTTAGTGTAGGTAGTAGTGATGATCTCATTTGTGGGCATTTTGCATTCAAAGGAAAAATTATATATAATGCTCTACTTATGGGGGAGCTCTCCTATATTATCTAGAACATTGTTTTATGCTTCTTTATTTGATCCATTTTTGCTTGGAAGCTCGATCCTTTTTGTGTTGGTACTTTGTGTGCCATCATGAAAAGTGTGAAGAGTTTGTTTTAGTTGTTGCTTCCTTGCTCTCGTTGGGAGTTGGTTTTATCTCATCCCTTTTCACTTGTTTTGTTCTTTTAGGATGAGATAAATCCTTGAGCCTTGGTATTTTTCTTATCCTTTTTATTTGTCTCTTTCTAGTTCATTCTTGTGTTGATTTGGTTATTTGATACAATTTGGACACTTTTTCTCAAGGCACACCTTTGTGTGTGTCTTATTGGTTTACTTGGTGTTTTTGTTCAAATTGTATCTCCTTTTGGTTCTTGAAAGTCTATGCATGCATGTTTACTTCTTGTATATATTATGGCATGCTTGCTTTATTTGATCCAATATATAAGGGAAACTCCACCAAATCCTAAAGGGCTAAGATGTGCATGAAATTCCATTTCATATCAATATGCACATGTTTGTGTGGAGGTTCTCCTATGTATTGTAGTTTCACTAACTACTTTGGACCCAATTTGTTTGGGGACCATAGTGTACTTAATTGTGTTTTAGGTACATTGGAGATATATATTGGGTGCTTGTATCTTGAACAAGGAAGGAGTGGCGTCTACATGTCAATTGGATACAAGCTAGGATGATCAACGAATACGCATATTTTTCATCCTACCAATTATATCTCAGTAACAAGTATCTCTCTCTCATGCATACTTATCTTGTTCCCAACCTTTTGTAGGTTGCTTGTTGGCATGAATTTGTGTACTTGCATATGTTGGATTTCTTGCTTTGGTTTTGAAGAAGTTCTCTCTATTGCAAATGTGTGTATGTTGAGATGAGTGCATATAATGGGGACTATACTAAATCATGCTCATGATTCACCTATCCCAAATATGTCAATCTAGCAATTTTGTTGCAGATCATTTCCTCAATATCTCTCATGTGCAATAGTAAGTATTGTTTTGCAAGTTGATTCCAATCTTGTGATACTTGTTGCCTTTCTCCTTATATTCCTTCTATCCCCTTCTAACCTTGGTAATAGTTGTTATATATGGAGTTTGTTGGTGTTTGAAGCTCATCGATGTACAATAAGATATATTTGAGCCCTTGGGCATGCTTTCAAGCAAAACATCTTATTTAGTATATTCTATGACTTCCTCTTTGCCTTTCAATGTGCTTTCTTGAGTATCTATCTTGTTTGTGCATATTTCTTTATGATATTTTCCACCTAGAAATTTATACACATAAGAGAAGATCAATATTTGGTTGTTTTTGCATTTCTTGGAAATCACCTCTTACTTCTTTTTGATTCTTTGGTGGCTTCCAAATTATTGTATTTTGTGTGCATTGTTAAATGAGTTTGGAGGAGTGAGGATTCCATGGTTGTGCATGTTGTTTCCAAATACAATTACTATAATTGGTGCACAATCTTTGGGGACCTTCTCTAATTCATTTAATAGTGCACAATTTCCTTCTTTCTCATTTCTTATGGTTTAAATGCTTATGGGGGAGAAAGGATTCCATATTTGTGCATATTGTATTCAATACAAGTATTCTAAACTTTGCACAATTTTTGGGGAGCTTCTTTATTCTCATGTAAACACTCTTGGTTGTTGCTTCCTTTTGACATCATTTGTTGGTGTTTCAATTGTTTCGTTTGGATCTTTTGATTGCTCGCTTCATTTGTTGAAGCTTATTTCTTTTTCTTTTCTTTTTTCTTTCTTTGGGTCCTCAATATAGTTTTACTTCCTCCCAAGTTCTCATCATTTGACTTGTGCATATGCACACCTTTGGAGGAATTCTCACTATATTGGTCGTCTAGAACTTTTCACCCATTTTGGCAATCGATGCCAATGGGGGAGAAGTTTTGGAGGGTTTAAAGGAAGTTGGCCTTTCTTTGAGTGTGTTCTTGAGCATTTGCCTCTCATGCTCTTGCATATTTGTGGTTGCCTTGCATGTTGAATATATAGAGGAAACTCAACCAACGGTAACAGTTGGCAATCTATGCAATGAAATTCAAGTTCATCACACATGCATAGATTGTGGGGGAGTTTGCTCTATATATTATGGTTGTACCACCATCAGATACTTGTGTAGTATTTGATGTTGGCGCAACCTCTTTGGTCGTTAATTGTCATATGTAAACCCTCGCTAAGGGATTGTCATCAATTACCAAAATGGGAGAGATTGAAAGGGCATGTATGCCCCCATGTGTGGTTTTGGTAATTAATGACAATCTCTATGGACTAATGTGTAAATTATGTTTCACTTGTAGGTTTGTCCATTGGTGTCGCTTGGGACATGTGTTGGTCTCAAGGTTGAGAGTTGAAGAAATGTCCAAGGGCTTTGTTCCATTGGAATCATGAAGAAAGAAGGAGCTTGAAGGTTTATCAAGACAAGTGCAAAGATTTGCATCAAGATGGATCAACCTCAAGAAGGGATGAAGAAGGGAAAGCTCAAGATGTGCCATCTCTAGAAGATCTCATGCTTGAAGCTTGCCATCCTCATGATCATGGGGTGACGAAGACAAGTTCAAAGAAGAGGTTTCCCCATGGAGTATGGGGGAGCAATTTGCAAGTCTTCATCTTCACCAAGCAAGAGCAAACAAGAAAGGTATTCCCACTATAGAAGAACAAGACAGTATACATCAAGTTCAAGTGGGATGCTCAAGGCAAAGGTATGTTCTTTATAGGGATTCTCTTTGCCGGTCTTGTGTTGTTAGTTGGGAGACCGGGTTTAGGATAGATAGCCGTACTATCAAGAGGGGCTCTCAAGCGGGTGTCTCGATTGCATCGTTCGAAGAGAGATCAAACCTTTGCATTCATAGCATCATCTTTCTTGGTTGTTATTTGGTTCTTGTCCATGAGAGGATCTAGAGCTTGTGGTCATCATCATAACAAGCTCTAGTTCATCGTCCAAGGATTTCCCTTGCATTTCTTATTGCGGTTTTTGATCTTGCGAGTTTTCTGGATCCACACCTTAGGGGATACTTCACATATATACTTGATATTTTATACCTTGGTGGTATTCAATATTTAACATTTTGTTGGGTTCTACTTGGTTTAATTTTTTCCAACAAAATTGGTTTCATCCCAATCGGAGTTTCCAAGCTCAACTTCTTGTGTTTTGGGTTTTGGAGGTTTTACCGGTTCATCGCTTCTAGAGAGGTCATACCTTTATCAATTTGGTTTTATCCTTCCATGCTGGACTATGATGTTTCTTAGCATAATCTTGTAAAACTTTTTGTTCTCTTCAAAACGAGCCCAAGATCATCAAAAACAGAGTCCGGAATCAAAAGTTATTGAAGTTTTCGTGCAATATTGTCTTGCGTTTTTGCTTGAGCGGAAGTTCCGACCCAAGTTCCGGTCAGGTTCAGTAACTTGTGTTTCTATTTGCCGGAAGTTCTGGTGGGGCGCGAATCTGGTCCAAACAGTCAGTTTTTCCTTGTCCCCTTTAAGGGGGGCTTCTTCCCCAATGGTTCCCCATCTTTTGAGCTCGTTTTTGCCCACCATTGTTGACCTATTTGAGATCTCTTACTCCCTCTCCCTCCCATGATTCTTACATATTTTTGAGGGAAAAGTGAGAGGAGATCTAGATCTATAATCCCCCCAATTCAATTCCCTTCTTTGTGAAGGAATCATTGGGATCTAGATCTTGGAGAGTTTTGTGTTCTCCTCTTGTGTTCTTCCTCCCTTATTCCCCCAATAGCTTTTGTAGCTTTGTTGGAGTTTGGGAGAGAAGGACTTGCCCTTGCATTTGGTGCATAGGTTTGAGTTCTCCTCGGAGATTCGGTGAGTTCAAGCTTGTGGGCTTGTTTCTCTTGGGTTCTTGGAACCCTAGACGGTTGTGTGGTTGGGTTGTTGACCTTTTGTGGTCTTGTAGCCTTTTGTGTCTTTGTTGGCCTTTTGTGGCGTTGTAGCCTTTTGTGGCTTTGTTGTTGGGTGTCACATCCCAAATTTTAGATTTGGTTCTGCATATCATTCATATCATTGCATCATACTTTTCCATGCAAAACCGTCGAGCGAAAAGGTTCGGTGAAATGTCATTTGCAAAACCCTATTCTATTTTGCTACGAGGTTCCTGCGGGAAGCTTTAGTAGGACTAGCATTGACCACCCTTGTAGATTAGTGGTTTCGCTCAAACTTTGACCCTAGATTGTTCCCCTCGACTGTACGAAACCGTAGGCGCAAGAATCGCTCGAATCGGAGCTCGTACGGAAAAGTTGTCGCCGTTTTAGTGACTCGCCGGAAAACGGTCCGAAATTCCGGACCGATTTCCGAATCGGAAACCAACTCCGCACCGTTTCAGAGTAGGACCCGCAAAGGGGCCCCACTTAAGGACCCACCTGGGGCCAGCCGCCGCCGCCCCCTGCCCTCGGTTCCCGCATCGCGCGATCGCCCCCCTCGGGAACCGCGCGACCCCACCGCCATCGCCTCCTCCTGCGCCGCCGCCTGGGCCCCGCCTCGCCGCTGGCCGTCGCCTTCCCCGCCGCCAGGTGCCGCACCGCCACTTCTCCTCTCCTCTCTCTCTTCTCCCTCTTCCCTCCGCGAGCCGCCCGCACCTCGCACCACCGCCGCCATCGCGCCGCCTCCACCTCGCTGCGTCGCGCCTCGCCCGCGACGCCGCAGCCGCCACCCGCCTTCGCCGCGCCACCTCGCCCTGGCTGCGACCTCGCCGGCCCGCAGCACCCGCATCTCGCCGCCGCCAAGCCGCGCCACATACCGCTGCGCGCGCCATCGACCAGCTGCTGCTTGCGCTGCTGCCCTACGCACGCACGCCCGCTCTTACGCGCGCCGTCTTGCGCCGTCGCGATGACCACTATAACCGTGCGCTGATCGTCTCCCTCTTCCGCAGGAAACCGTTGTCGCCGGAACCGATCGCCGCACCGTCCGGAACCCGTTCGGAGTCCGTTTCGTCGTTGTTTCCGGTAAGACTGCAGCCACCGTCAGATTTCAGATCAGCGGTTTAGATCGTTCGTTGACTGGTCAGCACTCAGGAGTTGACTAGTCAGACGCCCAGTCAGCGCCCAGTCAGCAGACGCGTTGACCAGTCAACAGACACAGTTGACTGGTTAATTTCGTTAATCCTTGTAGTTGACAGATTTCGGAAGAATCTTTTAAATTGCGTAGAAATTAAACTACTTGGCCAAAAATTGCAAATAAAATATGTGTAGATTCAGTGAGTTGTGTAGAATCTCTCTGTACCTTTGGTTCAGGCTTTTGCTGCAAGGTTTAGTACAGTTTAATCAAACTAGTTAGTGGCCTTTTCGGAGTAATTAATTCGTAGAAAAAGATCCGTAGCTCCAAAAATCGCTTATGATATGTCCCTGGATTCAGTGGAACGAGGGGAATCTCATCGTGAATTAAAAAGATAGGCTTACAGTAAAAAATTCTGCAGAAACTGTCTAGTGGCTTTCTGCAGTGTTTTAATTACTCGGGGAGTTTTATAATTCCTTTTTGAGTAATTCCAGTTGGTACTGTTTCTAATCAGTGATGCCTATACGGTAGAATGTTCCCAAGATTTTACAAACAGTATACTACCGGTAGTGAATTATTTGAGTTCTCGCTCTAGTTTTGAGCACTACTTTTACTTAATAGTTTTCCTAGCGCTAAAACTATTTTCCATGCATGCAATCGGTAGTATTATGGAATAGGATGTTGTGGTGCAGCTGTAGCACCAATTCACTTGTCGTTCTTGCATTCATGCATCATATTTGTGGCATATGCTTGTGGATTGTTTGTTTATGAATGCAATTGTATCGTGTAGATTGTGACGAGTGCAACGCTTGCTCGTGTGTGGATTGTTCTTCCGACCGCTACAACCAAGGCAAGTAGATGCTACTTTGTTCATGATATCGTCCTACTATTTTCAATGCATTGTTGTGTATTTTGTAGATGCATGTGTAGGATGATACTACCGCTATGCTATGTCCTATTATGTGGTAGGGCCTTCCTTGTAGATGAACCACCGTTGGTAGATGTGCTTAGCCATGCTATGATGAACGAGGGCTGGGTTACATCACTGAAAGTTGTTTCTAAATGAGTTGTTTTGCAAAAACTAAAACAACTTAATCAATGAATCCCCTGGGTGTGATGGTATTGATAATTTTTGGTGGTTTCATTGCGGAAAGGCACCCAGGTATCAAGAGAGAATGATTGACTTCTTTATTGTGTAGCTTACGTGTACAACCATGTGCCAATAATAGAATGGGCGGTTGGTTGGACTTAGTAGGTTGTGGTGACCCGAACCCGCGTATCCAGAGATGTAGAATTTTGGTAGGTTGGACCGATGCGCGTCGGGATTGGGGAGCTACTTCCCGAACGGTCTCAACTTGGACTTCTCCCTATCACCACTCAAAATGAGAGTGATGGTACGAGCTGGGCTGGCCAAGTCACATGGGTAAAGTGTACTAACCTCTGCAGGGTGTATAATCTAATCGATTAGCCGTGTCCCCGGTTATGGACAACTGAGTTGCTTGATATTGATTCCATGACATGTTTCTCGCTCATTCTAATTTCATGTTTTAATATTGTTGGGTTAACTTAATTGGGATCTTTTCAAAGAAAATCAAAAACTGTTTATGAAAGTAGGACAAAGGTATTTGCAAATGCAAGCCAGACACAACTCCACTTGCCAAATATGCATGTAGATGTTAGAACTATTGTCTCCATTACTAGCTCTACTTGCCATACATTCCATGTATTGACCCTTCGGGGCTGCTATGTTTCATGCTGCAGGTTATTCCGATTCTGAGTAATCGATATAGGCCACGGTACTCCACTCGGCACTTGTTCACTTGTGGGCAATTTGAAGAATGGAGGATTTACTTTGTTTATGTTGCTACCTGAATAATTTGAGCTAGCTTTGGGCTAAGCTTTTATTGTAATAATGGTACTCTGGATCTTCGTTATCTATGATGCACGGATATTTTGCTATGTTATTCATCTTACTCTATTGTGGGCCAATGAACCGATCCAGGGATTGGCATGTCACATAGAGGCCACGGTCTTTTCAGAACCGGGGTGTTACAGGATGGTATCAGAGCCCGTGTGTCGACTGTAGGATCGTGACCTAGAATTGGATTAGGAAGCCATAGATTTACTAAAGCCTATATTAACTCTATCTTTCATCTTATGCCTTTCACCCTCGTAAATTCTTACCATATGCTATTCTCACACTTTCCTCTTTTACTTGATAGATGGGAGAAGTCAGGACTGAGTATGCCACCATGGAGTCACCAAGGCCCTTTGCAAGGCAGTTAGCTCAGCTCTCGCAGTCATTGGGATTGCCACTGCCCATGTTCAAGGGAAGAAGGTTGTACACCTATGGATATGGAGAGGATGCATGGGAGATCACTACCTTCATATTCAGAGATGCCGCCTTGCCAAACCCCGTGCACTTGGTCTACACCAAGACATACTGCAACTGGGGACTTGGAATCAACTTGGCCATACATGAAGCCCTGTCTCGCTAGTGCCATTATGTCCGAAACCTACTACCAGCAGATTCACCCTACCGTGACTATGGAAGGCGTGATGAAGATGGGAACATTGTGGTTACCCCGGGCGACAGGAACAACATGCCGCCCCGTCGGAGGCACATAGAGGACATGGAAAGGGAGAATGGAGCTCTGGCAGAGAAGGTGATGCCTCCACTATGGTGACTCTTGTGCCCACTCTTGTGGTTCTTATACTTGTCATTATCATGACTGCGGTGATGCTTGTTGTCATTATGGAGGTTGTGGTCGTGGTGGTTGTTGTACTTTCCATGTTTGTGGGATCCAGAACTCCCACTATCATCATGATGGGAATGTTTGTGAGACGATCCTGAGCTGTGCTTATCAAAGTTGTGCTTCCTCTTCCTGCTCTCAACCCGTTTCATCTTGTTCTCCAAGATGGTAGCCTTGTCGCAAAGTGAATGGTATGTTGGGACATAGGCAACAGACAGCTGCAGATTCAGTTCATCATTCAGTCCTTCGAGGAATTTCTCCTTCCTCTTGGCACCAGTATCAACTTCATCCAGTGCATAACGCGCCAGATTGTTGAACTCTTCAATATACTCAGCCACGCTGCGGTAACATTGTTTCAGGTTGTGGAACTCCTTCTTCTTCAAATTCATCACTCCGGATGAGATGTGAGCTGTACGAAATCCATCTTCAAAGATAGCCCAAGTCACATCCTCAATGGGAGTGGTGATCTAAATTTATCCCACTAGGTTGCTGCTGGCCCTTCCAACAGATGTGCTGCAAACCTGACCTTCTCTTCGTCGGTGCGGTAAGGTCACTAAATCCTTGTTCACTGAACGTAGCCAATCATTGGCCACCATCGGATTAGTGGTTCCTGAGAACTTTGCAGGCCTCAGTCTTAGAAATCTGGTGAGCATGTCAAATCCTGGCGGATTGTTGTTGTTGTTGTTTCTATTCTGATTCTGGTTCTGCATGAAAGTGGTCATCATCTGCATCAGTTGTGCCTGTGCTGTCATCAACTGCTGCATCTCGGGAGTGACATTGTTGTTGTTGTTTGGGTTGGGGTTGGCACGTCGAGGAGGCATCTGTGGTTTTCATAAGGATAAGAATGAGATACCCATAGATGCTTAACATGCACAATACATCACATACTCAATCACAATAACCAAACATCAAAATAACATAGAGTTTGAACGACATAAACAAGTTTGGAAATGCAAAACACACCATAGCAAGCCACCCACATGTTGGATGGTCATTGCGACTCAATAATCAAAGTACGGTAGATGAAAAATAACATTTGGCTACACTAGAAGCTTCTTAACATTTGGCATCTCAAATCCCTTTGTTCCTGGGTGGCAATCCACAAGTGAGATACACAGGGTAGACCATTGTAAAATGGGCGCTGGTAACCACTCAACCAAAATCCACAAAGCAATTACCATTCCACCCAGGTGTTTCATTCACTTAGTTGTTTTATTAAGCAAAACATAAGTCCAAGACTTAGAAATATTTTCCATAGCATGTGTATATAAACCACCCTTGGTTGCTACTAGCTAGGCTAAGCATGGAAATAGCAAGTATCTTAACTTAGAGAAAATTCTAACAATTCTACAACTACTAGGATTTCCCAAGCATAGCATATAGATACTTAGCAAAATTATCATGCAAGCCCTATACAAAAATATTTCTAATGCATAGTCAAAATATTGGGACAAAAGTATGAAGCACCACTTGCCTTGGTAGTTGGGGGAGAAACAACAATCCTCACAGTCACAATCACCACTAGCACCAAAATCTACACATAAAATGATAGCACCAAATTCACATATCAAAATAAACAAGCAAAAATATATGAATGCATGCAAATGACATGTGATGATTTTTCTAAACTCAACAAGGCAAGTAAAACAATACTGATCAATAAACTAAACATTTACACATCAAATAAACTTTATTTAGTCTTTAAAACATTTTCCAATTAATTTTTATACACAAAATAAGACTACAAATGTCTCTGCAAAAACAACTAAATTTACAGAAGCAATTCATTAAACAAAGTACATGGTTGGATAGTATTCTTTTTCCTGATTCCATTGATATAAAATTTGCAAAATTTGGACATGTGGATCAAAAGTTATGAATTTTGCAAGTTTCAACATCTAATAGAAATGATTCTGTTTTTAAAACAAACTACAGGCCACGCGACGCTTCCTGATTGGACGGTACCGGTTCGGCCGGATCGAACAACGTGAGCCGCACGATCTAAATGAAATCGCATGAGCTAGATTCACCCGTACCCCTTTGTTAACTGATTTAATTCTACGTGTCAGATCAAGATCTAACGACCTAAATTGAACAAACCAAAAACAAGCGGCGCTGTGACGGTGGCTGGCGGCGACGCTACGGGCGACGGTGGACCGGCGATTCCGGAGAGGCCTAGGGGTGGGGAGGATGCTTACCAGACTCGCACGTGCACGAGGAAGCTCAACGTGGTCGCGGTTGGGCAGGGGGCGTGCAGCAGCGGGGCCTAGAGCTCGTTGGAGTTGCTGGCGGCGTCTGGTCCTTGCAGACGAGGTCGTTTCTGAGGCTCTGGTTCGTCCTAGCACAAACCAGTGGTGTCAGTAGCTGTGCAAGGACAAGGCTAACCTGGTCTGTAACATCCCAAGAATTCCCAAATCTTGTAATGTGAAAAATAAATGAATAAAATAAAACTTTGTTGATTTTTAGGGTGAGAAGAAACTTTTTGATTCCAATTGGAAACCTTCCAACTTATTTTGACCAAATAAAATCCGAAAAGGATTTAAAAAGATAACATTTAACAAAGGAAAAATAAATATATTTGGAAATTACTATTTTGAAATCTTTTAATAAAAGATTTGATTTTAAAATGAGAAGGAAGAAATTTAAATAAAGATTATTTTATAAGCCAAATTAAAACTTGGCCAAAGTCTTTTAAATAAAATATTTCTTTTTGATAAAAATAGTAAAGGTTTATTTAAAAATAAATTAATAAAAAGGATTTAATATCCAAGTTATTAAAAATAAAGGTTTTACTATTTTAATCAAACATCAAAAACTTATTATTTATTTTAAAACAAGTTTTCCAAGTATTCCTTATTTTCAAATAAAACCTACTGATTTGGTTTTGAAAATATTTTTCAAAGGGATTTTTAAATAAATCAAATCTTATTTTGATTAATAAACAAGGTCTATTTATTTAATTAATAATGGACCCTAAGATAAAAAAATATTGTTTTATTTTGGGAATTGATTTATGTTGTTAAACAAAACCAAATTCAATTGCAATGTTTGGTGAATGTTTGAATTAATTTGGATGCTTGATTGGTTGTTTGAATTACAAAACAGAAAATAAAATCAGAAAAGGAAAAAGCATTCAGAAGAAAAAAATATAGAGTTAGACACAGCCCAGCTGGCCAGCCCACTAAGCCCAGTACCAGCCCAACTTCCCTCTCTCCCCCGAAGCGCTTTCTCTCACTCACCAGACGACCCGCAGAACCAATGATAGGTGGACCCAACTCCCCTCTCCTCTCTCTCGCTGACCAGCCGACCCCACTCTTCCTGTTCATCGTTTTCACCAGCATAAACATCGCGGCGTTTCTGCCGCGTCAATACTGTTCTTGCCTCGTTGATTCAGTCCAGCAACCACGCACGTTAAAGCGCCCAGGCCTCCTCTCCATTTCCCCTCACGCGCCTCCTCTCTCGCCTTTAGGTCGCCTGAATCGAGCTCACACTCCCACTGCTCGACCACGTTCTGGCCAATTCGGCGCCGTCCAGCCGCCACTCGCCTCCCCTGCTCACGAGCCTGTTCCCCACTCCTGAGCACCTGCGTGCCCTCGGTTCAACTGGGCGCCCAGGCGTCGACTTGACAACCATCGACCACGCCTCTCCCATGAGTCCCCAGTAAGCATGCATCGCCCATGCCTTCTCGTTCACGCTCCCACACTCGCCTCACTCTTGTGCATCTAAACAAGCTCCTATCTTGCCTTAGGGCGATCTGCAACGTCGACTCGACCAGGACCAGAGCCGCCGACACCGTTCCCCACTCGGAGCAATCCTGCTAGAACCAGAGCGCCCCTCGCCAGACCAACACCGACTCGAGCTTCACCGCGACCTCCTGAACCCGGTGAGCACCTTCCCTTCCTCCTTTGCTTCCTAGAACCGCCGCTAGCGCCACCGCCTGACCGTCACCGCCATCTGCCGCCGCGCAGCGCCGCCCATCGTTGACCAAGCAGTAGCATCCATAGGATCTAGATCGGACGAACGCGATAGATCACTTAAACGCCGAAGGGGTACGCGACCAGAGCCGTGCGATCTGTTTAGATCCAACGCCCCGTAGAGCACGATCCGACCGAAGCGGTACCAACCAGTAACATCGCGACGCGTGGCCAGTTTCGATTTAAAAACAGATTTGAAATCAGATTTAGATGCAAATTTGAAACCCTTGTAACTTTTGATCCACACGTCCAAAAATTACAAACTTTATATCAATGGAATCAGTGGAACAAGCCCTAGCCAACCATGCAATTTGTTTAGTAAAAAGCCTCTGGTAGATTGTTTGTTTTTGCAGAAACATTTGTATGCTTGTTTAGATTAGAAAAATTATTCCAAAATGTTTTCAAGGATAAAAATCTTTGCAGATTGGTTTGTGGTGAACTTACTGACCCTAGGAACCAACCCATGGTTTTGAA
This sequence comes from Avena insularis, assembly GCA_023614405.1. Taxonomy (NCBI): domain Eukaryota; kingdom Viridiplantae; phylum Streptophyta; class Magnoliopsida; order Poales; family Poaceae; genus Avena; species Avena insularis. Next base: position 59,749,942 of record CM042697.1, on the reverse strand, counting down.
AATGGATTTGGTGAAGTTTAGGATGGATTAATTGGTTTAGCCCATTTCTAGCCAAATAAAAATAATGGTTTTGTTATGAAAATGTTTTTGGAGTAAAAACTTTGGGAAAATGATTTAAATCAAACCTACTGACCCTAAACACCAAGTTTTGAGAATTAGCAACATATTTGGTGAAAGACATAAAGTTTTTGATTTGATAAAAACATTTTTCCACCACATAAAATGATGAATGGATTTAAAAATGGTTTATGAATAAAACCCTTTTGCAAATGACTTTGCCACTTTAGAAAATGACCACTTTGAACCTTACAAAGTTTAGAAGCCTAGTGGAGACCATATTTGCAAATAAAACTACCTTTTTGCATGCTTGCATGCATGACTTAGTTCCTAATATTTTATGTGTGTTTTGTTTGTTTGATTTTGATTGGAATGCTAGTTGATATTGTGTTTGCTTGATTGATTTGTAGTGAAGATAGAAGAGTGTGAAACTAGCAAGACCAAGAAGTGAACCAACATTCCCTACCAAAAGGGCAAGTTACACTATCATCAAAAGTCCTACTATTTTCATTATACTTAGTGGATTTTGAAACATGCATGAAAAGAATTTCTATACTTATGCTATGCTAAATCCTAATAGGATACCCTTATATATATTCCTTAGTGAAAACAATGTAGTTGTTACATGCTTAGCCATGCTATATTTTGAAAAGAGATACATGTTGAGATTTTATGAAGATGAGGAAAGGACTTGTGTTTTATATAATAAAACAAGGACTCAATGAACCACCTGGGTGGACAAGGATACTTTGAGTTTTGGAGAAGGTGGCAACAAAAGGAACCATGTATATGGCAATCTCTTTGTGTTGTGCTCCAAAAGAAAACCACCCAGGAAACTTAGAGATTGAACATGTTTCTCCAATTGTGGCTTTCGTGTACAACCACATGCTACTTATGGCTCTGGCTTGGTCAACCACATTGGGAAGACCCATGCATTGTCTTCAGGTTACTGAAAATGAGGACCTGGAATCCTACATGGGTACTGAAGACAAGCTAGCAATGGTGTATGGGAGGACCCTCTGGAAAGACTTCGTCACATTCTTAATCTGCCAGTACTCCATCTTGGTGAGTACTAATCCAGTGGCCACTGGTGGCAACAAGATGAGATTGTGACATGTGGGTAAAGTGTACAACTTCTGCAGAAGACAATAAAATCTAAGTACTTAGCCGTGTCCCCGGTTATGGACAATACTGAGCAACTAAAGCTTGAAGCTATGGGAAATCTCGACATTCCAATTTCTAAAAGAAAAACTTTTAAGTGACAACAAAAGACTTGATGCACTTGGGGGTACCAAGGAGCTCAAGAGATTTTGGTAAAACTTGATGCACTTGGGGGTACCAAGGAGCTCAAGAGAATTTTTGACAAGGACTTGAACACTTGGGAATTTACCAAGGAGTTCAAAGGATTTTTGATAAAGGGATTTGACAAAAGATCAAGACCATTTTGAAAAGATAGGATAAACTATTGCTTTCTGCAAATGAGCCTCAAACCCTACTTAGCCAAAAATGCATGTAATGATAGGATCCACTTATATTCTACATAGTAGTGAAACTTGCCAATACAATTCAAATGTATTGACCCTTGTGGCTGTAACTTGTAATGTTGCAGGTTTGATTGATTTTAGTGAAGATTGATTGATTAGGATTACAAAGCCTACAACCAACATGTCTGCCTGTGGCACTTTGAAGATGAAGGACCCCATGTTTATAGATATTCCGCTGCAATGTAATGTAATAGCCAAATGAGCTATGTAAGATGTGATAAAATTATGTTATTCCTGGCTATAAAGTTATATTATGACCTTTGTTTCTTGATATTACATCTTAACTGTGGATGCTAGCTATTGATCCAGGGACTAGCATTGTAAACACAGGGGACTCTACCTTATTTAAAGGTTGGGACCCTTATAGATGGTATCAGAGCATTGTGTTGCCTGTAGGATTTGTAAACCTAGGATTGGACAAAAACCCTTAGAAAAATAGGAGTTGTATTTTGTTTCAAAACTTATTTACAAACAATCTTGTAAATTCTTTCCTCAACCATTTTGTTTTTGACTCTACATCTCTTCTATTCCAAACTTGATGGAAAAACCTACCCCATGGACAAAGACTACACCATGCACTAAGGAGTTCTTCAACTCTAATGATTTCAACTTCTTCAACTCTAATGACTTCAACATCTTCAGCATATTCACCAAGGACTTCCAACTTGGATACCACTAAGTACTACAAGTGAGACAAAGAAATCTTGCTCAAGATATGGAGACTAAGGGAATGCAAAAATTAGAAGAAGATCATTTCACTAGAAGTTATTGTAACCAAGAGTTTTTCTCAAGGAAACCATGATCTCATGCAAGAAGAATCAACCAAAGAGGATGGAAAGATCACAAGTGAACCATATAGATGGACCACCATATTATAGTTAAGTCAAACACACCAACTTATGAGGTGTAACAAAAATATTTTGTTGCCTAAGTATGTGCTTGAACTTTGTTGTTTGAGTGAAAAGTTGTTTGTGAATGCTTGCACATTGCTTGAGTGAATTGTGATGTGTGTGATTAGAACTATTTCCTTAGAAATATTTTGCCTATTCTAATCTCCATTCAACCCCGAACAGATGACTACTCCAAGAGACTCCAACATCAAGGTTGATGACACCAACACCAACCAAGAGGACATCATGAAAGAGCTCATAGCAACCCAACACCAGTTGAACCAAATGACAGCTCAATTCATAGCCAACACCAGTGGGGAAGATCCAACACTCCAAGGATTTTTGGAAACTCAAGCCCAATTGATGCTTAAGGTAACTGATCAAATGATCAACATGGAAGAAAACTATTCCAAAAGAGTTTGTGACAACAAGGATGACAAAAATGTTATTCTAGATGGAGCCCACTTGCATTATTTGTGGAGACAAGGATCATACTTCCAAGGAGCATGGAGATCAATGCCCTAACTGTGAAGAGAAACATCCTGTTGGACAATGTCCCACCTCTCAAGCTACTTGCTACCTATGTGAAGGAAACAACCATGTTCCTATCCAATGCCCCATCTATTCCATTGTTGAACAAAGGAAACAAGGAGGAGTGCAACAAATGATTGCAAACTATCCAGAAGGATCCAAATCTACCAAGAAGGTTGATGGCAAAGGAAAAGGTCCACTTATACCTCCAAGCAAAACAACCCAATTCAAAGGACCAAAGAAAGGGCATATGAATTATCCAAAGAGCAATCGAAGGTCCAAGAAACATGTAGACATTCCTACCTACCAGATAACATATGAACAACATGAACTGGATGCACTCCTAGCTTTGGAGAAACCCAAAAAGCAAAAGAAGGACAAGAGCCATGTGCAATGTCATAAATGTAAAGAAATGGGACACTATTCTAGTGAATGCCCAGAGAACCAGAAGTATAAGGAAATTGGCCAAGTATGGTGCAACAATTGCAAAGAGCTAGGCCATTATGCGACTTGTCCACAAGAGACACGTAAGGAACTCAAAGATATCAACTTTCAATTGCAAGAACCCAGGACATTATGCAAGCAATTGTCCAGAAAAGATGAAGAACAAGTTAAACAAGCCTATGAAGGATCTCAGCCTTGGCCCATGAGTCAAGTGTGGAAACCAAGGACACTAAGCAGATGTTTTCCCAGAGAAGTTTCCCCAAGATCCCAAGCAAGCCAATATGTAGTTTAGTTGGAAAATTTTTAAGGGTGGTAGTACCCTAGATGTTTTGAGCCTACTTGTAACCCTAGCCTTCCCAAATCTCGGGACGAGATTTATTTTAAAGTGGTAATTGTCACATCCCAAGATTTCCCAAATCTTGTAATGTGAAAAATAAATGAATAAAATAAAACTTTGTTGATTTTAGGGTGAGAAGAAACTTTTGATTCCAATTGGAAACCTTCCAACTTATTTTGACCAAATAAAATCCGAAAAGGATTTAAAAAGATAAACATTTAACAAAGGAAAAATAAATATATTTGGAAATTACTATTTTGAAATCTTTTAATAAAAGATTTGATTTTAAAATGAGAAGGAAGAAATTTAAATAAAGATTATTTTATAAGCCAAATTAAAACTTGGCCAAAGTCTTTTAAATAAAATATTTCTTTTTGATAAAAATAGTAAAGGTTTATTTCAAAATAAATTAATAAAAAGGATTTAATATCCAAGTTTATTAAAAATAAAGGTTTTACTATTTTAATCAAACATCAAAAACTTATTATTTATTTTAAAACAAGTTTTCCAAGTATTCCTTATTTTCAAATAAAACCTACTGATTTGGTTTTGAAAATATTTTTCAAAGGGATTTTTAAATAAATCAAATCTTATTTTGATTAATAAACAAGGTCTATTTATTTAATTAATAATGGACCCTAAGATAAAAAAAATATTGTTTTATTTTGGGAATTGGTTTATGTTGTTAAACAGAATCAAATTCAATTGCAATGTTTGATGAATGTTTGAATTAATTTGGATGCTTGATTGGTTGTTTGAATTACAAAACAGAAAATAAAATCAGAAATGGAAAAAGCATTCAGAACAAAAATATAGAGTTAGACACAGCCCAGCCGGCCAGCCCACTAAGCCCAGTACTAGCCCAGCTTCCCTCTCTCCCCCGAAGCGCTTTCTCTCACTCACCAAATGACCCGCAGAACCAATGACAGGTGGACCCAACTCCCCTCTCCTCTCTCTCGCTGACCAGCCGACCCCACTCTTCCTGTTCATCGTTTTCACCCGCGCGCAAACATCGCCGGCGGTTTCTGCCGATTAAAGCTCGCGTCAATACTCGTTACTGCCGCGTTGATTCAGTCCAGCAACCACGCACGTTAAAGCGCCCAGGCCTCCTCTCCATTTCCCCTCACGTGCCTCCCTCTCTCTGCCCCTAGGCTGTCCTGAATCGAGCTCACACTCCCACTGCTCCGACCACCGTTACTGGCCAATTCCGGCGCCGTCCAGCCGCCACTCGCCTCCCACTGCTCACGAGCCTGTTCCCCACTCCCAGGCGCACCTGTCTGTGCCCTCAGTTCAACCGCGGGCGCCCCAGAGCGTCGACTTCGACAACCACTGACCACGCCGCCGCGTCTGCCTCTCTCCGGCGAAGTCCCCTGGTAAGCACAGACCGCCCCACGCCTTCTCGTTCACGCTCCCACACTCGCCTCACTCTTGTGCATCTAACCATGCTCCTATCTTGCCTTAGGGCGATCTGCAACGTCGACTCCGACCAGGACCAGAGCCGCCCGACGCCGTTCCCCACTCCGGCGAGCAATCCTGCTAGAACCAGAGCGCCCCTCGCCAGACCAACACCGCCTCGAGCTTCACCGCGACCTCCTGAACCCGGTGAGCACCTTCCCTTCCTCCTTTGCTTCCTAGAACCGCCGCTAGCGCCACCGCCTGACCGTCGCCGCCGTCTGCCGCCGCGCAGCGCCGCCCATCGTTGACCAAGCAGTAGCATCCATAGGATCTAGATCGGACGAACGCGATAGATCACTTAAACGCCGAAGTGCGCGACAGAGCCATGCGATCTGTTTAGATCCAACGCCCGTGAGCACGATCCATGACGGTACCAACCAGTAACATCGCGACGCGTGGCCAGTTTCGATTTAAAAACAGATTTGAAATCAGATTTAGATGCAAATTTAAAACCCTTGTAACTTTTGATCCACACGTCCAAAAATTACAAACTTTATATTAATGGAATCAGTGGAACAAGCCCTAGCCAACCATGCAATTTGTTTAGTAAAAAGCCTCTGGTAGATTGTTTGTTTTTGCAGAAACATTTGTATGCTTGTTTAGATTAGAAAAAATATTCCAAAATGTTTTCAAGGATAAAAATCTTTGCAGATTGGTTTGTGGTGAACTTACTGACCCTAGGAACCAACGCATGGTTTTGAAAATGGATTTGGTGAAGTTTAGGATGGATTAATTGATTTAGCCCATTTCTAGCCAAATAAAAATAATGGTTTTGTTATGAAAATGTTTTTGTAGTAAAAACTTTGGGAAAATGATTTAAATCAAACCAACTGACCCTAAACACCAAGTTTTGAGAATTATCAACTTATTTTGTGAAATACATAAAGTTTTTGATTTGATAAAAACATTTTTCCACCACATAAAATGATGAATGGATTTAAAAATGGTTTATGAATAAAACCCTTTTGCAAATGACTTTGCCACTTTAGAAAATGACCACTTTTAACCTTACAAAGTTTAGAAGCCTAGTGGAGACCATCTTTGCAAATAAAACTACCTTTTTGCATGCTTGCATGCATGACTTAGTTCCTAATATTTTATGTGTGTTTTGTTTGTTTGATTTTGGTTGGAATGCTAGTTGATATTGTGTTTGCTTGATTGATTTGTAGTGAAGATAGAAAAGTGTGAAACGAGCAAGACCAAGAAGTGAACCAACATTCCCTACCAAAAAGGCAAGTTACATTATCATCAAAAGTCCTACTATTTTCATTATACTTAGTGGATTTTGAAACATGCATGAAAAGAATTTCTATACTTATGCTATGCTAAATCCTAATAGGATACCCTTATATATATTCCTTAGTGAAAACAATGTAGTTGTTACATGCTTAGCCATGCTATATTTTGAAAAGAGATACATGTTGAGATTTTATGAAGATGAGGAAAGGACTTGTTTTATATATAATAAAACAAGGACTCAATGAACCACCTGGGTGGACAAGGATACTTTGATTTTTGGAGAAGGTGGCAACAAAAGGAACCATGTCTATGGCAATCTCTTTGTGTTGTGCTCCAAAAGAAAACCACCCAGGAAACTTAGAGATTGAACATGTTTCTCCAATTGTGGCTTTCGTGTACAACCACATGCTACTTATGGCTCTGGCTTGGTCAACTACATTGGTAAGACCCATGCATTGTCTTCAGGTTACTGAAAATGAGGACCTGGAATCCTACATGGGTACTGAAGACAAGCTAGCAATGGTGTATGGGAGGACCCTCTAGAAAGACTTCGTCACATTCTCAATCTGCCAGTACTCCATCTTGGTGAGTACTAATCCAGTGGCCACTAGTGGCAACAAGATGAGATTGTGACATGTGGGTGGAGTGTACAACTTCTGCAGAAGACAATAAAATCTAAGTACTTAGCCGTGTCCCCGGTTATGGACAATACTGAGCAACTAAAGCTTGAAGCTATGGGAAATCTCGACATTCCAATTTCTAAAAGAAAAACTTTTAAGTGACAACAAAAGACTTGATGCACTTGGGGGTACCAAGGAGATCAAGAGATTTTGGTAAAACTTGATGCACTTGGGGGTACCAAGGAGCTCAAGAGAATTTTTGACAAGGACTTGAACACTTGGGAATTTACCAAGGAGTTCAAGGGATTTTTGATAAAGGGATTTGACAAAAGATCAAGACCATTTTGAAAAGATAGGATAAACTATTGCTTTCTGCAAATGAGCCTCAAACCCTACTTAGCCAAAAATGCATGTAATGATAGGATCCACTTATATTCTACATAGTAGTGAAACTTGCCAATACAATTCAAATGTATTGACCCTTGTGGCTGTAACTTGTAATGTTGCAGGTTTGATTGATTTTAGTGAAGATTGATTGATTAGGATTACAAAGCCTACAACCAACATGTCTGCCTGTGGAACTTTGAAGATGAAGGACCCCATGTTTATAGATATTCCCCTGCAATGTAATGTAATAGCCAAATGAGCTATGTAAGATGTGATAAAATTATGTTATTCCTGGTTATAAAGTTATATTATGACCTTTGTTTCTTGATATTACATCTTAACTGTGGATGCTAGCTATTGATCCAGGGACTAGCATTATAAACACAGGGGACTCTACCTTATTTAAAGGTTGGGACCCTTATATGGTCACATGAAAGCTAGTTCAAGGGGCGCTTAGTAATTACCGTAATCGATCGTCGGAGTTGAGCGGCGGCTACGCTTACGGCGTGAATGGGGACGGCGGCCTGGGTCATGCGCGGACAAACAAACGGTGTCAGAGGATGCACAAGGTCACCAGGAACACGCTCGTATGAACTAGAAGGACAGGGGGCGGTCAGACTCACCGAAATTTCATCGTCGGAGTTCATCAGTACAACGGCGATGTTCTGCGAAATATGGGCAGCCTGGTGGAGGAGTGGGGGTGCTGTGTGAGGGGAAATGGTCGCAGAGGGGTGGGGATTAAGTAGCCGGAGCAGGGGCGAGAATCACGCGCTGCATCAATGGAATTTAAGCAGAGATTAATCGCGGCGTCACTGCGGGGAGGTAACGGTGGAGCGGGTCGTCGCGCGGTGATTGAGGACGATGATGACGGGGCAGGTGGGTCCAAGGCATCAGTGAGTGGGTGCGTGCGGGCAGAGTGAGAAACATAGAGGAGAGGGGAAAACCCGGGTGGGCTGGCTATTGGGCTAGGTCTACTACTGGGCCGAATAAGTGGCGCCGACCCTTTCTGGTTTCTTTTATTCTTTTCCAATTCTATTTTGATTTTCTGAATTCATTTTCAAATTGTTTTCATATGGGTTTGAATTCAAACTTGTTCTGAATTTTGTAAAGTGGACCATACACATATTTGACTACAGAACAAAGTTGTTCACTTAGAAATACATTGGCCCCTTGAATTTTAGAAATAAACCAAGCTTTAATTATTTATTTATAATAGGCATATGAATGGTTTGAATTCATATATTTGTTTTGAAACTTTGACCAAGCTTTAGAAATATCAAACAATTCTATGTTTAATTCTTTACTCATTAAAACAAGTATTTTCTTATTAGAAGGTAGAAATAAGGCCATTGCCTTGCTTACATAAAATAATAGACAACAAATGCTTCTGTTTTTGAAAAATGATCCTAAAATGATTATAATGCATGAATGATATGCAAACTTTGAAATCATGATTTTTTAGGATGTTACAAAAACTTAGTGTTTTCAACTGATAGGTAAAACCCTATTTTGAGCAAAGCAAGCCTAAGCTACACTTAGCCAAATTCATGTAGAAGCTAGAAACTATTATTCTACTAAGGTATCACTTTCCAATACTATTCCAATGTATTGACCCACTGTGGTTGTAACTTGTGATGTTGCAGGTTACTCTGATGAGGATTAGGGTTATGAGTCTACACTCAACATGCTTGCATGTGGCACATGAAGATGAAGACTTCCATTTATATTGTTAAGTTAAACTCTTATACTAGCCTATGGATATGGAGTTGTAAAAGACTATGTTATCTCTGGAATGACGATGTAATAATGACCTTTTTTCTGTGTACTTCATCTTAAACTGTAGATGCTAGCATTTGATCCAGGGACTAGCATTGCAATCATAGGGAACTTTACCTTTATAAAGGTGGGGTCTTACACGTGAGAAGGGGCACCTTTCTTCCTCATGCACCATGGGTAACTCCTCATCCCATCCTATCTTGATTGATGATGCTTATTCACTTCATAAGGATGAGGGTGGCAAGGTGTTTGCCAAATTTGTTGGTGCCCAAAGTGGTGTCAAGAAAAGAACCATTTGGGTGGCCAAGCCTATTGTGACTAACTTCTTAGGACCCAACTTGGTTGGGGACCAACAAGCTAAAACTTGATTAATAGGTGTTTTTGGCGGGCATTGGTGACTTGGCTACATTATGAAGAATTGAGGGATATTCATCATTTTCTTGTTATCAAAGTCAAGTCATTGGTTATCATGCTTCTATCCCTTATCCAATGTTCCTCCTTCCGATAACTTGTGCTAAACTCCTTTACATTATAGTTACTTGCTCCCTTGTGCATGTGTTGGTTTTGTACCTTGCATGTTTTTGTACATGTTGTGCTTCCCACTTACTTATATTAACCTATGTTATATATTTGTGTATGTTGGTTGGCATACCATGTATTTGCGTTTCTTGGTTTGGAGCCTTTATTGTTTCTAGTAGGTATCTTATTTGGCTCTTGTGAGGATTCTGGACTATTCCGTTTTGGGGGAGTGTCATGCTTGGGCATTCCACAATCCTAAAATGTGTGTACATGAGGAAAACCACTTAGTAGTTTTATTGCATGTTTATCTAGTCTCTATGTGGTATGTCTCTCTCATGATAAACTCAAGTTCTATAACGTCCATTAATACCTCTATTTTGATATTGCCTCTTGTTGAGATTTCTTGGTTTATCATATTATGGGGGAGTCATATGCTTTGTGCATATTACAAACTTAGAAAATGTGGACATTTGAGGTAGTGCCACTTAGAATTTATATTGATAATTATCTAGCACCTTTGTGGTACGTTTGCTCATACAAGTTCCAATTTGCTTAAATGTTTTTATTACTCATCTTTTGGATCTTGTTTGTGAGAGTGATTCTTGGTATGTGTTTCCTCATATTTGGATCTATATATCCTCATGGGAACCACTTTCTTCTATTTAATTCAATCACTAGTGATTGTGTGACTATTTGAAGCAATCAAGAATCTCTTTCGAAGCATCAAGCTTAATTACTATCTTGTTATATGCTTCTTTGTGTGGATATGATCTTGGATATCCTTGCAAACTACCTCGGGAAAATTAACCATATTACTTCTTGTCCTTGGATGTAACATCCCTAAATTCATGTTTCAAAAACTCATTCATATCATCCATGCATCTTTCATCATTTAGGGTTTTTCTCAAAATCATTTCAGAAAAATAGAAGCTTGGTGCTATGATTTCATGTGAGCAGATTTAATTCAAATGGCCATCACCCTTTGAAACTTGAATGTTTAGGAACTTGTATGCTTGCCTCCATTGTTGGAAAGTTTAGGTGTAAAACTTTGACCAAAGTTTTCAACTTAGAAATAAATTTCAAAACCCTATTTTGTTTTATCAACATTTGCAAACCAGAGGCAAAGTCTCTGTTTGTATTAAGCCCAAGCTTGACCAAGCCCTTGCAGGGTAACTACTTGTTAAATAACTGGTTTTTGAAACCACAGAACCCTGCAAAGATGCCCATAATTGTTTGAATTCAAAAAGGATTTGAATTCATATCAAAATCATTTCAGAAAATAGAATTAGAAAAAGAAAAGAAGCAATCAAATGAAAAGGGCCGCGCGCCAGGTTTCTGGCCCAGCAACGAATCGAGCCCAACTAGCCCACCCGGGGAGTTTCCTTTTCTTCTCTCACGCGCGAACGCACGCGTTCAGTCGCTGACAGACAGACCCCACCTCCACCTCGTGCCCTTCGCTGACGAGCGGGCCTCCTCCACGTCAGCATCGTCTTCCCCCTGAATCCGCGCACGATCTCCGCCGCTGGCCGTTGCAGCAGTGATACCCCGAGCTTAATTGGCATTGATGTGACGAGCGTTTCCTGTCGAGCCACTAGCTATAAGATCCCCTCTGCACCGCGACCATTTTTCCCCAGTCAATTTTGCATTCACGCCACCAGGCCGCCCACGACTCGCATGACTCCGACGCTGTTCCGACGACTGCGCCGGCAAATTCCGGTGAGCCTCGTGTTCCCCTCTGTCTCTCATTCATGCTATCTTGCTCAGTGAGTCTCTACGCATCTTCTGACACCCTCCGTTTACCTTCGCATGACCCGTAGCTCCGACAACGTCGACGACTGGCCTCCACCGTCTTCTGCACGAACTCCGGCGACCTCCCTCCGTAAGTAGACACCGCCCCTTGCTCTCTGGCCAATACGCCTAGAATCCTCATCGACTTGCGCATCTAACGGTGCTCCTATTTTGGCTTAGCGCGACGAGGAACCTCGCCAACGTCAACCACTGACCGTGCCGACGCCTGTCTCTACTCCGACGAGCAATCATCGCCGTGACAGCACGCCCCTTCGCAAACCGACGCTACCTTGAGCTTCAGCAGCTTCCTGCGAACCTGGTATGACCCATCTCCCTCTCGCGGACGACACTGAGCATAGCGCCGCCATAGATAGACCGCGCTCCGCCGCGCGCCGCCAGGACATGGTCGCTTGCTCGCGCGCCGTTAGATCTAGATCCAAGCGCTAGGATAGATTCACTTATCGGCGAAGCGGTACGCAATCTGGAACGTGCGATCTGTTTAGATCCTGCGGCTGCAGAGCTCGATCCGGGCGAATCGGTACGCGCCAATCACAACGCGACGCGTGGCTAGGGTTAGATCTAAAAACAGATTTAAAATCAGAATTTGATCCAAATTCAAATGCCTATAACTTTTGATTGCCACGTTGGATTTTTGCAAACTTTATACCGTTGGATTCAGTGAAACAAGACCTTTCTGAATATCCAATGTGTTTAACAAATAGTAACCATTAGAATGACTTTGTTTGTAGAAACATGTTTAAGGCTATTTTGAGTATGGATTTAGTTTAGTAATTTGTTTTAGGGTTAAATAAGTTTGTTTTGGCAAATTTGGTGTCTTGTTATGTTTCTGTAAACATGCACATGCTTGGTAGAGTTTTCAAAATCCCCACTTAGTAAATTCATGCATGCATGCATTCATATTATTTTTGATTGAATATGAATTGTGTGTAATTGTATGCTACAATTTTGTGTAGATTTTGCTAGAGATTGTGACTGTGAAGAGTGCTACTCTCCTCATTACCAAGGCAAGTGCTGCTTCATACTTTTGTCCCATTATTTTCACTATGCATTAGTGATATTTCTAAGTAGGACTTGCATGGAATTTTGCTAAGTATAAACTATGCTATGGGAAAACCTAGTAGATGAAACCTTAGTAGAAATTTCCTAAGTTAAGATTCCTATTACTTTCATGCTTAGCTTAGCTAGTAGAAAACAAGGGTGGAATATATATTCATGCTATGGAAAATTTCTAAGTCTGTGGACTTATATTTTGTTTAATAAAACAACTAAGTGAATGAATCACCTGGGTGGAATGGAAGGAATGGTTTGTGTTGAGTGGTTCACAAGGCCATGGACTTGGCTTGTGTATCTCACTTGTGGAAGGCCACCCAGGAACAAAGAGATTTGAGATGTCAAATGTTGAGAAGCTTCAAGTGCAGCCACTTGGCAATATGGGCTCTGCCTGGATCATATAGGTTGCAATAACTTAGCCAAATGGACAGTTGGTGGTAGGGGATTGATAGGTTGGAACGCATCCATGTTGGTCTAAGGGAAGGCTTCTGAAAGATCTTGTCTTGGTGAAACCAAGTCTTGTGGGGAAAGTGCACCACCTCTGCAGAGTGTAAAATCTAAGTACTTAGCCATGTCCCTGGAAAAGGACAATTTGAGCATCAAGACATGGAAGCTATCAAGAATCTCCTCATCCCAATTTCTAAGTAAAACTTGTGGTTGAACAAGGGTTAAAAGGATCTTCAGTCTTTGATTGGTAGATGCCTTGGGGGTTTTGTGCCAAACAAAAACTTAGTGTTTCCAAATGATAAGGAAAAATCTATTTTGAGCAATGCAAGCCTAAGTTCCACTTAGCCAAATGCATATAGTATTATAGTCCACTTTAAATAAGCTAAGGTATCACTTGCCAATACCATTCCAAAGTATTGACCCTCTATGGCTGTAACTTGTAATGTTGCAGGTTACTCCGATGATGAATAGGAGTCATGAGTCTACACTCAACATGCTTGCCTGTGGCACATGAAGATGAAGACTTATGTTTATTTACTTATTCCATAAACTCTTGTATTTGGCCTTTGGTCCTGAGTTGTAAAAGACTATGTTTTATCTCTGGAATGACTGTAATAAACGACCTTTGTATCTGTGTACTTCATCTTAAACTGTGGATGCTAGCTTTGATCCAGGGACTAGCATTGCAATCACAGGGATCCTTTCCTTTATAAAGGAGGGGTCTAACATTGGATAATTAGTACTTGATATATGGCAGAATTCATTGATCATATTCGTTTTGGCCTTTTCTTATTTGCCTTATATTTGGCCAATAAAATGTTTGTCTATTTGCTCCCAAGCTTTCCTTGCCTCTTGTAGATCTTCTTATTTTATTTGTTTCCCCTTGTGTTTTATTTAGTGTAGGTAGTAGTGACGATCTCATTTGTGGGCATTTTGCATTCAAAGGCAAAATTATATATAATGCTCTACTTATGGGGGAGCTCTCCTATATTATCTAGAACATTGTTTTATGCTTCTTTATTTGATCCATTTTTGCTTGGAAGCTCGATCCTTTTTGTGTTGGTACTTTGTGTGCCATCATGAAAAGTTTGAAGAGTTTGTTTTAGTTGTTGCTTCCTTGCTCTCGTTGGGAGTTGGTTTTATCTCATCCCTTTTCACTTGTTTTGTTCTTTTAGGATGAGATAAATCCTTGAGCCTTGGTATTTTTCTTATCCTTTTTATTTGTCTCTTTCTAGTTCATTCTTGTGTTGATTTGGTTATTTGATACAATTTGGACACTTTTTCTCAAGGCACACCTTTGTGTGTGTCTTATTGGTTTACTTGGTGTTTTTGTTCGAATTGTATCTCCTTTTGGTTCTTGAAAGTCTATGCATGCATGTTTACTTCTTGTATATATTATGGCATGCTTGCTTTATTTGATCCAATATATAAGGGAAACTCCACCAAATCCTAAAGGGCTAAGATGTGCATGAAATTCCATTTCATATCAATATGCACATGTTTGTGTGGAGGTTCTCCTATGTATTGTAGTTTCACTAACTACTTTGGACCCAATTTGTTTGGGGACCATAGTGTATAATTGTGTTTTAGGTACATTGGAGATATATATTGGGTGCTTGTATCTTGAACAAGGAAGGAGTGGCGTCTACATGTCAATTGGATACAAGCTAGGATGATCAACGAATCATATTTTTCATCCTACCAATTATATCTCAGTAACAAGTATCTCTCTCTCATGCATACTTATCTTGTTCCCAACCTTTTGTAGGTTGCTTGTTGGCATGAATTTGTGTACTTGCATATGTTGGATTTCTTGCTTTGGTTTTGAAGAAGTTCTCTCTATTGCAAATGTGTGTATGTTGAGATGAGTGCATATAATGGGGACTATACTAAATCATGCTCATGATTCACCTATCCCAAATATGTCAATCTAGCAATTTTGTTGCAGATCATTTCCTCAATATCTCTCATGTGCAATAGTAAGTATTGTTTTGCAAGTTGATTCCAATCTTGTGATACTTGTTGCCTTTCTCCTTATATTCCTTCTATCCCCTTCTAACCTTGGTAATAGTTGTTATATATGGAGTTTGTTGGTGTTTGAAGCTCATCGATGTACAATAAGATATATTTGAGCCCTTGGGCATGCTTTCAAGCAAAACATCTTATTTAGTATATTCTATGACTTCCTCTTTGCCTTTCAATGTGCTTTCTTGAGTATCTATCTTGTTTGTGCATATTTCTTTATGATATTTTCCACCTAGAAATTTATACACATAAGAGAAGATCAATATTTGGTTGTTTTTGCATTTCTTGGAAATCACCTCTTACTTCTTTTTGATTCTTTGGTGGCTTCCAAATTATTGTATTTTGTGTGCATTGTTAAATGAGTTTGGAGGAGTGAGGATTCCATGGTTGTGCATGTTGTTTCCAAATACAATTACTATAATTGGTGCACAATCTTTGGGGACCTTCTCTAATTCATTTAATAGTGCACAATTTCCTTCTTTCTCATTTCTTATGGTTTAAATGCTTATGGGGGAGAAAGGATTCCATATTTGTGCATATTGTATTTAATACAAGTATTCTAAACTTTGCACAATTTTTGGGGAGCTTCTTTATTCTCATGTAAACACTCTTGGTTGTTGCTTCCTTTTGACATCATTTGTTGGTGTTTCAATTGTTTCGTTTGGATCTTTTGATTGCTCGCTTCATTTGTTGAAGCTTATTTCTTTTTCTTTTCTTTTTTCTTTCTTTGGGTCCTCGATATAGTTTTACTTCCTCCCAAGTTCTCATCATTTGACTTGTGCATATGCACACCTTTGGAGGAATTCTCACTATATTGGTCGTCTAGAACTTTTCACCCATTTTGGCAATCGATGCCAATGGGGGAGAAGTTTTGGAGGATTTAAAGGAAGTTGGCCTTTCTTTGAGTGTGTTCTTGAGCATTTGCCTCTCACGCTCTTGCATATTTGTGGTTGCCTTGCATGTTGAATATATAGAGGAAACTCAACCAACGGTAACGGTTGGCAATCTATGCAATGAAATTCAAGTTCATCACACATGCATAGATTGTGGGGGAGTTTGCTCTATATATTGTGGTTGTACCACCATCACATACTTGTGTAGTATTTGATGTTGGCGCAACCTCTTTGGTCGTTAATTGTCATATGTAAACCCTCGTTAAGGGATTGTCATCAATTACCAAAATGGGAGAGATTGAAAGGGCATGTATGCCCCCATGTGTGGTTTTGGTAATTAATGACAATCTCTATGGACTAATGTGTAAATTGAGTTTCACTTGTAGGTTTGTCCATTGGTGTCGCTTGGGACATGTGTTGGTCTCAAGGTTGAGAGTTGAAGAAATGTCCAAGGGCTATGTGCCATTGGAATCATGAAGAAAGAAGGAGCTTGAAGGTTTATCAAGACAAGTGCAAAGATTTTCATCAAGATGGATCAACCTCAAGAAGGGATGAAGAAGGGAAAGCTCAAGATGTGCCATCTCTAGAAGATCTCATGCTTGAAGCTTGCCATCCTCATGATCATGGGGTGACGAAGACAAGTTCAAAGAAGAGGTTTCCCCATGGAGTATGGGGGAGCAATTTGCAAGTCTTCATCTTCACCAAGCAAGAGCAAACAAGAAAGGTATTCCCACTATAGAAGGACAAAATAGTATACATCAAGTTCAAGTGGGATGCTCAAGGCAAAGGTATGTTCTTGATAGGGATTCTCTTTGCCGGTCTTGTGTTGTTAGTTGGGAGACCGGGTTTAGGATAGATAGCCATACTATCAAGAGGGGCTCTCAAGCGGGTGTCTCGATTGCATCGTTCGAAGAGAGATCAAACCTTTGCATTCATAGCATCATCTTTCTTGGTTGTTATTTGGTTCTTGTCCATGAGAGGATCTAGAGCTTGTGGTCATCATCATAACAAGCTCTAGTTCATCGTCCAAGGATTTCCCTTGCATTTCTTATTGCGGTTTTTGATCTTGCGAGTTTTCTGGATCCACACCTTAGGGGATACTTCACATATATATACTTGATATTTTATACCTTGGTGGTATCCAATATTTAACATTTTGTTGGGTTCTACTTGGTTTTATTTTTTCCAATAAAATTGGTTTCATCCCAATCGGAGTTTCCAAGCTCAACTTCTTGTGTTTTGGGTTTTGGAGGTTTTACCGGTTCATCGCTTCTAGAGAGGTCATACCTTTCTCAATTTGGTTTTATCCTTCCATGCTGGACTATGATGTTTCTTAGCATAATCTTGTAAAACTTTTTGTTCTCTTCAAAACGAGCCCAAGATCATCAAAAACAGAATCCGGAATCAAAAGTTATTGAAGTTTTTGTGCAATACTGTCCTGCGTTTTTGCTTGAGCGGAAGTTCCGACCCAAGTTCCGACCCAAGTTCCAGTCAGGTTCAGTAACTTGTGTTTCTATTTGCCGGAAGTTCCGGTGGGGCGCGAATCTGGTCCAAACGGTCAGTTTTTCCTTGTCCCATTTAAGGGGGGCTTCTTCCCCAATGGTTCCCCATCTTTTGAGCTCATTTTTGCCCACCATTGTTGACCTATTTGAGATCTCTTACTCCCTCTCCCTCCCATGATTCTTACATATTTTTGAGGGAAAAGTGAGAGGAGATCTAGATCTATAATCCCCCCAATTCAATTCCCTTCTTTGTGAAGGAATCATTGGGATCTAGATCTTGGAGAATTTTGTGTTCTCCTCTTGTGTTCTTCCTCCCTTATTCCCCCAATAGCTTTTGTAGCTTTGTTGGAATTTGGGAGAGAAGGACTTGCCCTTGCATTTGGTGCATAGGTTTGAGTTCTCCTCGGAGATTCGGTGAGTTCAAGCTTGTGGGCTTGTTTCTCTTGGGTTCTTGGAACCCTAGACGGTTGTGTGGTTGGGTTGTTGACCTTTTGTGGTCTTGTAGCCTTTTGTGTCTTTGTTGGCCTTTTGTGGCGTTGTAGCCATTTGTGGCTTTGTTGTTGGGTGTCACATCCCAAATTTTAGATTTGGTTCTGCATATCATTCATATCATTGCATCATACTTTTCCATGCAAAACCGTCGAGTGAAAAGGTTCGGTGAAATGCCATTTGCAAAACCCTATTCTATTTTGCTACGAGGTTCCTGCGGGAAGCTTTAGTAGGACTAGCGTTGACCACCCTTGTAGATCAGTGGTTTCGCTCAAACTTTGACCCTAGATTGTTCCCCTCGACTGTACGAAACCGTAGGTGCAAGAATCGCTCGAATCGGAGCTCGTACGGAAAAGTTGTCGCCGTTTTAGTGACTCATGGGAAAACGGTCCGAAATTCGGACCGATTTCGAATCGAAACCAACTCCGCACCGTTTCAGAGTAGGACCCGCAAAGGGCCCCACTTAGAGACCCACTGGGCCAGCCGCCGCCCTGCCCTCGATTCCCGCAGATCGCGATCGCCTCGGGAACGCGCGACCCGCCGCCATCGCCTCCTCTGCGCCGCGCTGGGCCCGCCTCGCCGCCCGTAGTGCCAGCCGCGCCACTTCTCCTCTCTCTCTTCTCCCTCTTCCCGCCGCGAGCCGCCCGTACCTCGCACCACCGCCATCGCGCCGCCTCCACCTCGCTACGCCGCGCCTCGCCCGCGACGCCGCAGCCGCCACCGCGCGCCGCCGCCACTCGCTTCTGGCCGCGACCTGCCGCTTCGCGCACCCGCATTCGCCGCCGCTAAGTTGCTGCCGCCGCTGCCTACGACGCGCTCTGCTTACGCCGTCTTGCGCCGTCGCGATGACCACTATAACCGTCGCTGATCGCCTCTTCCGCAGGAAACCGTTGTCGCCGGAACCGATCGCCGCACCGTCCGGAACCCGTTCGGAGTCCGTTTCGTCGTTGTTTCCGGTAAGACTGCAGCCACCGTCAGATTTCAGATCAGCGGTTTAGATCGTTCGTTGACTGGTCAGCACTCAGGAGTTGACTAGTCCGACGCCCAGTCAGCGCCCAGTCAGTAGACGCGTTGACCATTCAACAGACACAGTTGACTGGTTAATTTCGTTAATCCTTGTAGTTGGCATATTTCGGTAGAATCTTGTAAATTGCGTAGAAATTAAACCGCTTGCCCAAAAATTGCAAATAAAATATGTGTAGATTCAGTGAGTTGTGTAGAATCTTGCTGTACCTTTGGTTCAGGCTTTTGCAGCAAGGTTTAGTACAGTTTAATCAAACTAGTTAGTGGCCTTTCGGGAGTAATTAATTCGTAGAAAAAGATCCGTAGCTCCAAAAATCGCGTATGATATGTCCCTGGATTCATTGGAGCGAGGGGAATCTCATCGTGAATTAAAAAGATAGGCTTACAGTAAAAACTTCTGCAGAAACTGTCTAGTGGATTTCTGCAGTGTTTTAATTACTCGGGGAGTTTTATAATTCCTTTTTGAGTAATTCCAGTTGGTACTGTTTCTAATCAGCGATGCCTATGCGGTAGAATTTTCCCAAGATTTTACAAACAGTATACTACCGGTAGTGAATTATTTGAGTTCTCGCTCTAGTTTTGAGCACTACTTTTACTTAATAGTTTTCCTAGCGCTAAAACTATTTTCCATGCATGCAATCGGTAGTATTATGGAATAGGATGTTGTGGTGCAGCTGTAGCACCAATTCACTTGTCGTTCTTGCATTCATGCATCATATTTGTGGCATATGCTTGTGGATTGTTTGTTTATGAATGCAATTGTATCGTGTAGATTGTGACGAGTGCAACGCTTGCTCGTGTGTGGATTGTTCTTCCGACCGCTACAACCAAGGCAAGTAGATGCTACTTTGTTCATGATATCGTCCTACTATTTTCAATGCATTGTCGTGTATTTTGTAGATGCATGTGTAGGATGATACTACCGCTATGCTATGTCCTATTATGTGGTAGGGCCTTCCTTGTAGATGAACCACCGTTGGTAGATGTGCTTAGCCATGCTATGATGAACGAGGGCTGGGTTACATCACTGAAAGTTGTTTCTAAATGAGTTGTTTTGCAAAAACTAAAACAACTTAATCAATGAATCCCCTGGGTGTGATGGTATTGATAATTTTTGGTGGTTTCATTGCGGAAAGGCACCCAGGTATCAAGAGAGAATGATTGGCTTCTTTATTGTGTAGCTTACGTGTACAACCATGTGCCAACAATGGAATGGGCGGTTTGGTTGGACTTAGTAGGTTGTGGTGACCCGAACCCGCGTATCCAGAGATGTAGAATTTTGGTAGGTTGGACGGTCTTGGCGTCGGGATTGGGGAGCTACTTCCCGAACGGTCTCAACTTGGACTTCTCCCTATCACCACTCAAAATGAGAGTGATGGTACGAGCTGGGCTGGCCAAGTCACATGGGTAAAGTGTACTAACCTCTGCAGGGTGTATAATCTAATCGATTAGCCGTGTCCCCGGTTATGGACAACTGAGTTGCTTGATATTGATTCCATGACATGTTTCTCGCTCATTCTAATTTCATAATTGTTTTAATATTGTTGGGTTAACTTAATTGGGATCTTTTCAAAGAAAATCAAAAACTGTTTTTGAAAGTAGGACAAAGGTATTTGCAAATGCAAGCCAGACACAGCTCCACTTGCCAAATATGCATGTAGATGTTAGAACTATTGTCTCCATTACTAGCTCTACTTGCCATACATTCCATGTATTGACCCATCGGGGCTGCTACGTTTCATGTTGCAAGTTATTCCGATTCTGAGTAATCGATATAGGCCACGGTACTCCACTCGGCACTTGTTCACTTGTGGGCAATTTGAAGAATGGAGGATTTACTTTGTTTATGTTGCTACCTGAATAATTTGAGCTAGCTTTGGGCTAAGCTTTTATTGTAATAATGGTACTCTGGATCTTCGTTATCTATGATGCACGGATATTTTGCTACGTTATTCATCTTACTCTATTGTGGGCCAATGAACCGATCCAGGGATTGGCATGTCACATAGAGGCCACGGTCTTTTCAGAACCGGGGTGTTACAAGATGGTATCAGAGCCCATGTGTCGACTGTAGGATCGTGACCTAGAATTGGATTAGGAAGCCATAGATTTACTAAAGCCTATATTAACTCTATCTTTCATCTTATGCCTTTCACCCTCATAAATTCTTACCATATGCTATTCTCACACTTTCCTCTTTTACTTGATAGATGGGAGAAGTCAGGACTGAGTATGCCACCATGGAGTCACCAAGGCCCTTTGCAAGGCAGTTAGCTCAGCTCTCGCAGTCATTGGGATTGCCACTGCCCATGTTCAAGGGAAGAAGGTTGTACACCTATGGATATGGAGAGGATGCATGTGAGATCACTACCTTCATATTCAGAGATGCCGCCTTGCCAAACCCCGTGCACTTGGTCTACACCAAGACATACTGCAACCAGGGACTTGGAATCAACTTGGCCATACATGAAGCCCTGTCTCGCCAGTGCCATTATGTCCGAAACCTACTACCAGCAGATTCACCCTACCGTGACTATGGAAGGCGTGATGAAGATGGGAACATTGTGGTTACCCCGGGCGATAGGAACAACATGCCGCCCCGTCGGAGGCACATAGAGGACATGGAAAGGGAGAATGGAGCTCTGGCAGAGAAGGTGATGCCTCCACTATGGTGACTCTTGTGCCCACTCTTGTGGTTCTTATACTTGTCATTATCATGACTGCGGTGATGCTTGTTGTCATGATGGAGGTTATGGTCGTGGTGGTTGTTGTACTTTCTATGTTTGTGGGATCCAGAACTCCCACTATCATCATGATGGGAACGTTTGTGAGACGATCCTGAGCTGTGCTTATCAAAGTTGTGCTTCCTCTTCCTGCTCTCAACCCGTTTCATCTTGTTCTCCAAGATGGTAGCCTTGTCGCAAAGTGAATGGTATGTTGGGACATAGGCAACAGACAGCTGCATATTCAGTTCATCATTCAGTCCTTCGAGGAATTTCTCCTTCCTCTTGGCACCAGTATCAACTTCATCCAGTGCATAACGCGCCAGATTGTTGAACTCTTCAATATACTCAGCCACGCTGCGGTAACGTTGTTTCAGGTTGTGGAACTCCTTCTTCTTCAAAATCATCACTCCGGATGAGATGTGAGCTGTACGAAATCCATCTTCAAAGATAGCCCAAGTCACATCCTCAATGGAAGTGGTGATCTAAAAGTTATCCCACCAGGTTGCTGCTGGCCCTTCCAACAGATGTGCTGCAAACCTGACCTTCTCTTCATCGGTGCAACCGACAGTCACTAAATCCTTGTTCACTGAATGTAGCCAATCATTGGCCACCATCGGATTAGTGGTTCCTGAGAACTTTGCAGGCCTCAGTCTTAGAAATCTGGTGAGCATGTCATATCCTGGCGGATTGTTGTTGTTGTTGTTTCTATTCTGATTCTGGTTCTGCATGAAAGTGGTCATCATCATCCGATTGTGCACATCTTTGTCATCAACTGCTGCATCTCGGGAGTGACATTGTTGTTGTTGTTTGGGTTGGGGTTGGCACGTCGAGGAGGCATCTGTGGTTTTCATAAGGATAAGAATGAGATACCCATAGATGCTTAACATGCACAATACATCACATACTCAATCACAATAACCAAACATCAAAATAACATAGAGTTTGAACGACATAAACAAGTTTGGAAATGCAAAACACACCATAGCAAGCCACCCACATGTTGGATGGTCATTGCGACTCAATAATCAAAGTACGGTAGATGAAAAATAAACGAGTAGTCTATACTACTCTTCCACATCAATCTCCACATCAACAAGGGTAAGACCTGCATTCTCCATAGCGGTCTTGTACTCCTCGACATTAGCAGTCAAGGCCTCTATCTTGGCCCTAAGAGCCCTCTTCTGTGAGCGAAGCCTCTCAATCACTCCCTGCTGATGCTCAAGCTCGAAGTCCTTGGCCTCTAGCTCTTCCTTCATCTCCCAGATCTTCTTGTTCCTGTCTTGGACTCTTTTCTCCTGGCTCTTGAATTTCTTGTCCTGGATTTCAAACTTGGCCTCCATTTCCTTGACTATATCGTCTTGCTCCACGAAGAGCTTGTCCTTCTCACGTAGCTGAACCTAGAGCTCGTCATTGCTAAGCATGACGTTGGTCCTATCAGTATCTAGATGCCTAATAAGACCCTGTAGGTCCTGAAGGTATAGACGAATCGGCTCCATCATCTCTCTAGCAGCATCCTCGTGCTCTATGGCTTCACCCTCCTCGTTGTGTCTCCCGAAGGGGTGAAAGTAAAGACCTCTAAGCTCGGTGGAGTTTCTCCCTACCAGACGCCCAAGTAACTCCTGCATGACTACATCTAGGCCTTTCTCCTTGTCGTCATGCATCAGCTTGAAAGTGATGGTCTCCGTGGTTGGCTCTGTCTGGCGTCCTGGCTGAGTGACTCTGAAGCCCCAAAGGTCCTTCCTCTCAAACTTGGTGAGTGGAAGTGTCATGATGCTAGGAAGTGGAAGGTTGAGCACACTAGTGAGCTCAATGAGATGCGTACCAAAACGAGCTCCCTTGAACTCCTGGCCGTGTTGATAATAACATTAGGCATCTATTTTTATAAGATAGAGAAAAGTTAGAATAAACATCAAATAGAGAAAAATCACAAGACAAAATATCACAAGCATATCTTTGGCAACAAACACACAAGTCATGGCATACATAAATCCATTACAAGCATCAAAGGTTCAACATAACTTAGACAATTTTTTGGAAGGAAAACGATAAGTGTGGTGGTCCAACTAACGGAGTACATTACAATCCCCACTCACTTTCCAAGTTAGCTATCAGGGCATCCCTAGAGGCAATCTGTCGATCTTGGTCACATGATTCCATTGTTAAATCTATGATGTCTTCTCTTAGACGTTGGTTAGCAGTCTCTAAGTCCTGGGTACGCTTATTTTCTTCTCTAAGGTCATTTTGGGTGTTGAGAATTCTACACTTGAGTCTATCACCAAGCTCCTTGATAGCATTCCAAGCTGCATTTCTTGCAGAGTCAAAGAATGTTGTGTGCATTTCTGAGTTGGTGACCATGCAGAATCCTGACTCCTTGTGGTTATCTTCCTTGTTTTTGTACAAGTGAAGTTGCACCCACCAGTACTCTTCTCCTTCATCCATCATAGGGAATCCTTTGTACACATCTGCACCATGTATCCCCATGGTAACCATAAGGTTCTTGAGGGCCTTGGGAAATTCAGTCTCACACTCCAAGGTCATGGTCATGAGTGGTCCCTTCCTCAACCCGTTGATGGAGTTCATCTACAAATAGAGATGAGAAAGAAGATTAGAAAAGTTTACGAGAAGAAAAAGACAAGTGTAGAATTTTTTCAAAGTGTTGAAATTTTTTCCTTAGTGGTTTCTAATCCAATCCTAGGGTCATAATCCTACAGTGGGTCAATACATTGGAATAGTATTGGCAAGCGATACCTTAGTAGAATATTAACATCTAGTTAGTACATGAATTTGGCTAAGTGTAGCTTAGGCTTGCTTTGGTCAAAATAGGTTTTACCTATTAGTTGAAAACACTAAGTTTTTGTTTGGCAAAAACTCCCAAGGAACCACCAATAGAGATTGGTGAACCTTCACCCTTGTTCAACCACAAGTTTTAACTTAGAAAATTTGGATGAGGAGATTCTTGATAGCTTCCATGTCTTGATGCTCAAATTGTCCATTACCGGGGACACGACTAAGTACTTAGTTTCTTCCTTATGCAGAGGTGGTGCACTTTCCCCACAAGACTTTATTTTCACCAAGACAGGACCTTTCAGAAGCCTTCCCTTAGACCAAAATGGACGCGCTCCAAACCTATCATCCCCTACCACCAACTGTCCATTTGGCTAAGTTATTGCAACCTATATAATCCAGGCAGAGCCCATAATGCCATGTGGCTACACTAGAAGCTTCTTAACATTTGGCATCTCAAATCCCTTTGTTCCTGGGTGGCAATCCACAAGTGAGATACACAGGGTAGACCATTGAAAAATGGTCGATGTTAACCACTCAACCAAAATCCACAAAGCAATTACCATTCCACCCAGGTGTTTCATTCACTTAGTTGTTTTATTAAGCAAAACATAAGTCCAAGACTTAGAAATATTTTCCATAGCATGTGTATATAAACCACCCTTGGTTGCTACTAGCTAGGCTAAGCATGGAAATAGCAAGTATCTTAACTTAGAGAAAATTCTAACAATTCTACAACTACTAGGATTTCCCAAGCATAGCATATAGATACTTAGCAAAATTATCATGCAAGCCCTATACAAAAATATTTCTAATGCATAGTCAAAATATTGGGACAAAAGTATGAAGCACCACTTGCCTTGGTAGTTGGGGGAGAAACAACAATCCTCACAATCACCACTAGCACCAAAATCTACACATAAAATGATAGCACCAAATTCACATATCAAAATAAACAAGCAAAAATATATGAATGCATGCAAATGACATGTGATGATTTTTCTAAACTCAACAAGGCAAGTAAAACAATACTGATCGATAAACTAAAAATTTACACATCAAATAAACTTTATTTAGTCTTTAAAACATTTTCCAATTAATTTTTATACACAAAATAAGACTACAAATGTCTCTGCAAAAACAACTAAATTTATAGAAACAATTCATTAAACAAAGTACATGGTTGGATAGTATTCTTTTTCCTGATTCCATTGATATAAAATTTGCAAAATTTGGACATGTGGATCAAAAGTTATGAATTTTGCAAGTTTCAACATCTAATAGAAATGATTCTGTTTTTAAAACAAACTACAGGCCACGCGACGCTTCCTGATTGGACGGTACCGGTTCGGCCGGATCGATCAACATGAGCCGCACGATCTAAATGAAATCGCACGA
Organism: Avena insularis; assembly: GCA_023614405.1. Lineage (NCBI taxonomy): Eukaryota > Viridiplantae > Streptophyta > Magnoliopsida > Poales > Poaceae > Avena > Avena insularis. Next base: position 59,723,997 of record CM042697.1, on the reverse strand, counting down.
GCTAGATTCACCCATACCCCTTTGTTAAGTGATTTAATTCTACGTGTCAGATCAAGATCTAACGACCTAAATTGAACAAACCAAAAACGAGCGGCGCTGTGACGGTGGCTGGCGGCGGCGCTACTGGCGACGGTGGACCGGCGATTCCGGAGAGGCCTAGGGGTAGGGAGGATGCTTACCAGACTCGCACGTGCACAAGGAAGCTCAACGTGGTCGCGGTTGGGCAGGGGGCGTGCTGCAGCGGGGCCTAGAGCTTGTTGGAGTTGCTGGCGGCGTCGGGTCCTTGCAGACGAGGTCGTTTCTGAGGCTCTGGTTCATCCTAGCAGAAACCAGTGGTGTCAGTAGCTGTGCAAGGACAAGGCTAACCTGGTCTGTCACATCCCAAGATTTCCCAAATCTTGTAATGTGAAAAATAAATGAATAAAATAAAACTTTGTTGATTTTTAGGGTGAGAAGAAACTTTTTGATTCCAATTGGAAACCTTCCAACTTATTTTGACCAAATAAAATCCGAAAAGGATTTAAAATGATAAACATTTAACAAAGGAAAAATAAATATATTTGGAAATTACTATTTTGAAATCTTTTAATAAAAGATTTGATTTTAAAATGAGAAGGAAGAAATTTAAATAAAGATTATTTTATAAGCCAAATTAAAACTTGGCCAAAGTCTTTTAAATAAAATATTTCTTTTTGATAAAAATAGTAAAGGTTTATTTAAAAATAAATTAATAAAAAGGATTTAATATCCAAGTTTATTAAAAATAAAGGTTTTACTATTTTAATCAAACATCAAAAACTTATTATTTATTTTAAAACAAGTTTTCCAAGTATTCCTTATTTTCAAATAAAACCTACTGATTTGGTTTTGAAAATATTTTTCAAAGGGAATTTTAAATAAATCAAATCTTATTTTGATTAATAAACAAGGTCTATTTATTTAATTAATAATGGACCCTAAGATAAAAAAATATTGTTTTAATTTGGGAATTGGTTTATGTTGTTAAATAGAACCAAATTCAATTGCAATGTTTGGTGAATGTTTGAATTAATTTGGATGCTTGATTGGTTGTTTGAATTACAAAACAGAAAATAAAATCAGAAAAGGAAAAAGCATTCAGAAGAAAAAAATATAGAGTTGGACACAGCCCAGCCGGCCAGCCCACTAAGCCCAGTACCAGCCCAGCTTCCCTCTCTCCCCCGAAGCGCTTTCTCTCACTCACCATGAGAACCAATGATAGGTGGACCCAACTCCCCTCTCCTCTCTCTCGCTGACCAGCCGACCCCACTCTTCCTGTTCATCGTTTTCACCCGCGCGCAAACATCGCCGGCGGTTTCTGCCGATTAAAGCTTGCGTCAATACTCGTTACTGCCGCGTTGATTTAGTCCAGCAACCACGCACGTTAAAGCGCCTAGGCCTCCTCTCCATTTCCCCTCACGCGCCTCCCTCTCTCTGCCCCTAGGCTGCCCTGAATCGAGCTCACACTCCCACTGCTCCGACCACCGTTCCTGGCCAATTCCGGCGCCGTCCAGCCGCCACTCGCCTCCCACTGCTCACGAGCCTGTTCCCCACTCCCAGGAGCACCTGTCTGTGCCCTCAGTTCAACATGGCGCCCAGGCGTCGACTTCGACAACCACTGACCACGCCGCCGCGTCTGCCTCTCTCCGGCGAAGTCCCCTAGTAAGCACAAACCGCCCCACGCCTTCTCGTTCACGCTCCCACACTCGCCTCACTCTTGTGCATCTAAACAAGCTCCTATCTTGCCTTAGGGCGATCTGCAACGTCGACTCCGACCAGGACCAGAGCCGCCCGACACCGTTCCCCACTCCGGCGAGCAATCCTGCTAGAACCAGAGCGCCCCTCGCCAGACCAACACCGACTCGAGCTTCACCGCGACCTCCTGAACCCGGTGAGCACCTTCCCTTCCTCCTTTGCTTCCTAGAACCGCCGCTAGCGCCACCGCCGCCGTCACATCCGCCATACGCCCATCGTTGACCAAGCAGTAGCATCCATAGGATCTAGATCGGACGAACGCGATAGATCACTTAAACGCCGAAGGGGTACGCGACCAGAGCCGTGCGATCTGTTTAGATCCAACGCCCCGTAGAGCACGATCCGACCGAAGCGGTACCAACCAGTAACATCGCGACGCGTGGCCAGTTTCGATTTAAAAACAGATTTGAAATCAGATTTAGATGCAAATTTGAAACCCTTGTAACTTTTGATCCACACGTCCAAAAATTACAAACTTTATATCAATGGAATCAGTGGAACAAACCCTAGCCAACCATGCAATTTGTTTAGTAAAAAGCCTCTGGTAGATTGTTTGTTTTTGCAGAAACATTTGTATGCTTGTTTAGATTAGAAAAATTATTCCAAAATGTTTTCAAGGATAAAAATCTTTGCAGATTGGTTTGTGGTGAACTTACTGACCCTAGGAACCAACCCATGGTTTTGAAAATGGATTTGGTGAAGTTTAGGATGGATTAATTGGCTTAGCCCATTTCTAGCCAAATAAAAATAATGGTTTTGTTATGAAAATGTTTTTGGAGTAAAAACTTTGGGAAAATGATTTAAATCAAACCTACTGACCCTAAACACCAAGTTTTGAGAAATAGCAACATATTTGGTGAAAGACATATAGTTTTTGATTTGATAAAAACATTTTTCCACCACATAAAATGATGAATGGATTTAAAAATGGTTTATGAATAAAACCCTTTTGCAAATGACTTTGCCACTTTAGAAAATGACCACTTTGAACCTTACAAAGTTTAGAAGCCTAGTGGAGACCATATTTGCAAATAAAACTACCTTTTTGCATGCTTGCATGCATGACTTAGTTCCTAATATTTTATGTGTGTTTTGTTTGTTTGATTTTGATTGGAATGCTAGTTGATATTGTGTTTGCTTGATTGATTTGTAGTGAAGATAGAAGAGTGTGAAACTAGCAAGACCAAGAAGTGAACCAACATTCCCTACCAAAAAGGCAAGTTACACTATCATCAAAAGTCCTACTATTTTCATTATACTTAGTGGATTTTGAAACATGCATGAAAAGAATTTCTATACTTATGCTATGCTAAATCCTAATAGGATACCCTTATATATATTCCTTAGTGAAAACAATGTAGTTGTTACATGCTTAGCCATGCTATATTTTGAAAAGAGATACATGTTGAGATTTTATGAAGATGAGGAAAGGACTTGTGTTTTATATAATAAAACAAGGACTCAATGAACCACCTGGGTGGACAAGGATACTTTGAGTTTTGGAGAAGGTGGCAACAAAAGGAACCATGTCTATGGCAATCTCTTTGTGTTGTGCTCCAAAAGAAAACCACCCAGGAAACTTAGAGATTGAACATGTTTCTCCAATTGTGGCTTTCGTGTACAACCACATGCTACTTATGGCTCTGGCTTGGTCAACTACATTGGGAAGACCCATGCATTGTCTTCAGGTTACTGAAAATGAGGACCTGGAATCCTACATGGGTACTGAAGACAAGCTAGCAATGGTGTATGGGAGGACCCTCTAGAAAGACTTCGTCACATTCTCAATCTGCCAGTACTCCATCTTGGTGAGTACTAATCCAGTGGCCACTGGTGGCAACAAAATGAGATTGTGACATGTGGGTAAAGTGTACAACTTCTGCAGAAGACAATAAAATCTAAGTACTTAGCCGTGTCCCCGGTTATGGACAATACTGAGCAACTAAAGCTTGAAGCTATGGGAAATCTCGACATTCCAATTTCTAAAAGAAAAACTTTTAAGTGACAACAAAAGACTTGATGCACTTGGGGGTACCAAGGAGCTCAAGAGATTTTGGTAAAACTTGATGCACTTGGGGGTACCAAGGAGCTCAAGAGATTTTGGTAAAACTTGATGCACTTGGGGGTACCAAGGAGCTCAAGAGAATTTTTGACAAGGACTTGAACACTTGGGAATTTACCAAGGAGTTCAAGGGATTTTTGATAAAGGGATTTGACAAAAGATCAAGACCATTTTGAAAAGATAGGATAAACTATTGCTTTCTGCAAATGAGCCTCAAACCCTACTTAGCCAAAAATGCATGTAATGATAGGATCCACTTATATTCTACATAGTAGTGAAACTTGCCAATACAATTCAAATGTATTGACCCTTGTGGCTGTAACTTGTAATGTTGCAGGTTTGATTGATTTTAGTGAAGATTGATTGATTAGGATTACAAAGCCTACAACCAACATGTCTGCCTGTGGCACTTTGAAGATGAAGGACCCCATGTTTATAGATATTCCGCTGCAATGTAATGTAATAGCCAAATGAGCTATGTAAGATGTGATAAAATTATGTTATTCCTGGCTATAAAGTTATATTATGACCTTTGTTTCTTGATATTACATCTTAACTGTGGATGCTAGCTATTGATCCAGGGACTAGCATTGTAAACACAGGGGACTCTACCTTATTTAAAGGTTGGGACCCTTATAGATGGTATAAGAGCATTGTGTTGCCTGTAGGATTTGTAAACCTAGGATTGGACAAAAACCCTTAGAAAAATAGGAGTTGTATTTTGTTTCAAAACTTATTTACAAACAATCTTGTAAATTCTTTCCTCAACCATTTTGGTTTTGACTCTACATCTCTTCTATTCCAAACTTGATGGAAAAACCTACCCCATGGCCAAAGACTACACCATGCACTAAGGAGTTCTTCAACTCTAATGACTTCAACTTCTTCAACTCTAATGACTTCAACATCTTCAGCATATTCACCAAGGACTTCCAACTTGGATACCACTAAGGACTACAAGTGAGACAAAGAAATCTTGCTCAAGATATGGAGACTAAGGGAATGCAAAAATTAGAAGAAGATCATTTCACTAGAAGTTATTGTAACCAAGAGTTTTTCTCAAGGAAACCATGATCTCATGCAAGAAGAATCAACCAAAGAGGATGGAAAGATCACAAGTGAACCATATAGATGGACCACCATATTATAGTTAAGTCAAACACACCAACTTATGAGGTGTAACAAAAATATTTTGTTGCCTAAGTATGTGCTTGAACTTTGTTGTTTGAGTGAAAAGTTGTTTGTGAATGCTTGCACATTGCTTGAGTGAATTGTGATGTGTGTGATTAGAACTATTTCCTTAGAAATATTTTGCCTATTCTAATCTCCATTCAACCCCAAACAAATGACTACTCCAAGAGACTCCAACATCAAGGTTGATGAAACCAACACCAACCAAGAGGACATCATGAAAGAGCTCATAGCAACCCAACACCAGTTGAACCAAATGACAGCTCAATTCATAGCCAACACCAGTGGGGAAGATCCAACACTCCAAGGATTTTTGGAAACTCCATCCCAATTGATGCTTAAGGTAACTGATCAAATGATCAACATGGAAGAAAACTATTCCAAAAGAGTTTGTGACAACAAGGATGACAAAAATGTTATTCTAGATGGAGCCCCAGCTTGCATTATTTGTGGAGACAAGGATCATACTTCCAAGGAGCATGGAGATCAATGCCCTAACTGTGAAGAGAAACATCCTGTTGGACAATGTCCCACCTCTCAAGCTACTTGCTACCTATGTGAAGGAAACAACCATGTTCCTATCCAATGCCCCATCTATTCCATTGTTGAACAAAGGAAACAAGGAGGAGTGCAACAAATGATTGCAAACTATCCAGAAGGATCCAAATCTACCAAGAAGGTTGATGGCAAAGGAAAAGGTCCACTTATACCTCCAAGCAAAACAACCCAATTCAAAGGACCAAAGAAAGGGCATATGAATTATCCAAAGAGCAATCGAAGGTCCAAGAAACATGTAGACATTCCTACCTACCAGATAACATATGAACAACATGAACTGGATGCACTCCTAGCTTTGGAGAAACCCAAAAAGCAAAAGAAGGACAAGAGCCATGTGCAATGTCATAAATGTAAAGAAATGGGACACTATTCTAGTGAATGCCCAGAGAACCAGAAGTATAAAGAAATTGGCCAAGTATGGTGCAACAATTGCAAAGAGATAGGCCATTATGTAGAAACTTGTCCACAAGAGACACGTAAGGAACTCAAAGATATCAACTGTTTCAATTGCAAGAACCCAGGACATTATGCAAGCAATTGTCCAGAAAAGATGAAGAACAAGTTAAACAAGCCTATGAAGGATCTCAGCCTTGGCCCATGAGTCAAGTGTGGAAACCAAGGACACTAAGCAGATGTTTTCCCAGAGAAGTTTCCCCAAGATCCCAAGCAAGCCAATATGTAGTTTAGTTGGAAAATTTTTAAGGGTGGTAGTACCCTAGATGTTTTGAGCCTACTTGTAACCCTAACCTTCCCAAATCTCGGGACGAGATTTATTTTAAGGGTGGTAGCCTGTCACATCCCAAGATTTCCCAAATCTTGTAATGTGAAAAATAAATGAATAAAATAAAACTTTGTTGATTTTTAGGGTGAGAAGAAACTTTTTGATTCCAATTGGAAACCTTCCAACTTATTTTGACCAAATAAAATCCAAAAAGGATTTAAAAAGATAAACATTTAACAAAGGAAAAATAAATATATTTGGAAATTACTATTTTGAAATCTTTTAATAAAAGATTTGATTTTAAAATGAGAAGGAAGAAATTTAAATAAAGATTATTTTATAAGACAAATTAAAACTTGGCCAAAGTCTTTTAAATAAAATATTTCTTTTTGATAAAAATAGTAAAGGTTTATTTAAAAATAAATTAATAAAAAGGATTTAATATCCAAGTTTATTAAAAATAAAGGTTTTACTATTTTAATCAAACATCAAAAACTTATTATTTATTTTAAAACAAGTTTTCCAAGTATTCCTTATTTTCAAATAAAACCTACTGATTTGGTTTTGAAAATATTTTTCAAAGGGAATTTTAAATAAATCAAATCTTATTTTGATTAATAAACAAGGTCTATTTATTTAATTAATAATGGACCCTAAGATAAAAAAAATATTGTTTTATTTTGGGAATTGGTTTATGTTGTTAAACAGAACCAAATTCAATTGCAATGTTTGGTGAATGTTTGAATTAATTTGGATGCTTGATTGGTTGTTTGAATTACAAAACAGAAAATAAAATCAGAAAAGGAAAAAGCATTCAGAAGAAAAAAATATAGAGTTAGACACAGCCCAGCCGGCCAGCCCACTAAGCCCAAGACCAGCCACTTCCTCTCTCCCCCGAAGCGCTTTCTCTCACTCACCAGACGACCCGCAGAACCAATGATAGGTGGACCCAACTCCCCTCTCCTCTCTCTCGCTGACCAGCCGACCCCACTCTTCCTGTTCATCGTTTTCACCCGCGCGCAAACATCGCCGGCGGTTTCTGCCGATTAAAGCTCGCGTCAATACTCGTTACTGCCGCGTTGATTCAGTCCAGCAACCACGCACGTTAAAGCGCCCAGGCCTCCTCTCCATTTCCCCTCATGTGCCTCCCTCTCTCTGCCCCTAGGCTGCCCTGAATCGAGCTCACACTCCCACTGCTCCGACCACCGTTCCTGGCCAATTCCGGCGCCGTCCATCCGCCACTCGCCTCCCACTGCTCACGAGCCTGTTCCCACTCCCGGCACTGTCTGCATGCCCTCAGTTCAACGCTGGCGCCCAGGCGTCGACTGACAACCACCGACCACGCCGCGTCGCCGCTCTCTCCGTGAAGTCCTGTACAGTAGCCCCACGCCTTCTCGTTCATGCTCCCACACTCGCCTCACTCTTGTGCATCTAACCATGCTCCTATCTTGCCTTAGGGCGATCTGCAACGTCGACTCCGACCAGGACCAGAGCCGCCCGACGCCGTTCCCCACTCCGGCGAGCAATCCTGCTAGAACCAGAGCGCCCCTCGCCAGACCAACACCGCATCGAGCTTCACCATGACCTCCTGAACCTGGTGAGAACCTTCCCTTCCTTCTTTGCTTCCTAGAACCGCCGCTAGCGCCACCGCCTGACCGTCGCCGTCGTCTGCCGCCGCGCAGCGCCGCCCATCGTTGACCAAGCAGTAGCGTCCGTAGGATATAGATCGGACGAACGCGATAGATCACTTAAACGCCGAAGAATGCGACCAGAGCCATGCGATCTGTTTAGATCCAACGCCCCGCAGAGCACGATCCGACCGAAGCGGTACCAACCAGTAACATCGCGACGCGTGGCCAGTTTCGATTTAAAAACAGATTTGAAATCAGATTTAGATGCAAATTTGAAACCCTTGTAATTTTTGATCCACACGTCCAAAAATTACAAACTTTATATCAATGGAATCAGTGGAACAAGCCCTAGCCAACCATGCAATTTGTCTAGTAAAAAGCCTCTGGTAGATTGTTTGTTTTTGCAGAAACATTTGTATGCTTGTTTAGATTAGAAAAATTATTCCAAAATGTTTTCAAGGATAAAAATCTTTGCAGATTGGTTTGTGGTGAACTTACTGACCCTAGGAACCAATGCATGGTTTTGAAAATGGATTTGGTGAAGTTTAGGATGGATTAATTGATTTAGCCCATTTCTAGCCAAATAAAAATAATGGTTTTGTTATGAAAATGTTTTTGGAGTAAAAACTTTGGGAAAATGATTTAAATCAAACCTACTGACCCTAAACACCAAGTTTTGAGAATTAGCAACTTATTTTGTGAAAGACATAAAGTTTTTGATTTGATAAAAACATTTTTCCACCACATAAAATGATGAATGGATTTAAAAATGGTTTATGAATAAAACCCTTTTGCAAATGACTTTGCCACTTTAGAAAATGACCAATTTTAACCTTACAAAGTTTAGAAGACTAGTGGAGACCATCTTTGCAAATAAAACTACCTTTTTGCATGCTTGCATGCATGACTTAGTTCCTAATATTTTATGTGTGTTTTGTTTGTTTGATTTTGGTTGGAATGCTAGTTGATATTGTGTTTGCTTGATTGATTTGTAGTGAAGATAGAAAAGTGTGAAACTAGTAAGACCAAGAAGTGAACCAACATTCCCTACCAAAAAGGCAAGTTACACTATCATCAAAAGTCCTACTATTTTCATTATACTTAGTGGATTTTGAAACATGCATGAAAAGAATTTCTGTACTTATGCTATGCTAAATCCTAATAGGATACCCTTATATATATTCCTTAGTGAAAACAATGTAGTTGTTACATGCTTAGCCATGCTATATTTTGAAAAGAGATACATGTTGAGATTTTATGAAGATGAGGAAAGGACTTGTGTTTTATATAAAACAAGGACTCAATGAACCACCTGGGTGGACAAGGATACTTTGAGTTTTGGAGAAGGTGGCAACAAAAGGAACCATGTCTATGGCAATCTCTTTGTGTTGTGCTCCAAAAGAAAATCACCCAGGAAACTTAGAGATTGAACATGTTTATCCAATTGTGGCTTTCGTGTACAACCACATGCTACTTATGGCTCTGGCTTGTCAACTACATTGGGAAGACCATGCATTGTCTTCAGGTTACTGAAAATGAGGACCTGGAATCCTACATGGGTACTGAAGACAAGCTAGCAATGGTGTATGGGAGGACCCTCTGGAAAGACTTCGTCACATTCTCAATGCAAGACTCCATCTTGGTGAGTACTAATCCAAAGGCCACTTGGTGGCAACAAAATGAGATTGTGACATGTGGGTGAAGTGTACAACTTCAGAAGACAATAAAATCTAAGTACTTAGCCGTGTCCCGGTTATGGACAATCTTGAGCAACTAAAGCTTGAAGCTATGGGAAATCTCGACATTCCAATTTCTAAAAGAAAAACTTTTAAGTGACAACAAAAGACTTGATGCACTTGGGGGTACCAAGGAGATCAAGAGATTTTGGTAAAACTTGATGCACTTGGGGGTACCAAGGAGCTCAAGAGAATTTTTGACAAGGACTTGAACACTTGGGAATTTACCAAGGAGTTCAAGGGATTTTCGATAAAGGGATTTGACAAAAGATCAAGACCATTTTGAAAAGATAGGATAAACTATTGCTTTCTGCAAATGAGCCTCAAACCCTACTTAGCCAAAAATGCATGTAATGATAGGATCCACTTATATTCTACATAGTAGTGAAACTTGCCAATACAATTCAAATGTATTGACCCTTGTGGCTGTAACTTGTAATGTTGCAGGTTTGATTGATTTTAGTGAAGATTGATTGATTAGGATTACAAAGCCTACAACCAACATGTCTGCCTGTGGCACTTTGAAGATGAAGGACCCCATGTTTATAGATATTCCGCTGCAATGTAATGTAATAGCCAAATGAGCTATGTAAGATGTGATAAAATTATGTTATTCCTGGTTATAAAGTTATATTATGACCTTTGTTTCATGATATTACATCTTAACTGTGGATGCTAGCTATTGATCCAGGGACTAGCATTGTAAACATAGGGGACTCTACCTTATTTAAAGGTTGGGACCCTTATATGGTCACATGAAAGCTAGTTCAAGGGGCGCTCAGTAATTACCGTAATCGATCGTCGGAGTTGAGCGGCGGCTCTGTCGCTTGCAGGCGTGAACGGGGACGGCGGCCTGGGTCATGCGCGGACAAACAAACGGTGTCAGAGGATGCACAAGGTCACCAGGAACACGCTCGTATGAACTAGAAGGACAGGGGGCGGTCAGACTCACCGAAATTTCATCGTCGGAGTTCATCAGTACTGCGACGATGTTCTGCGAAATATGGGCAGCCTGGTGGCGGAGTGGGGGTGCTGTGTGAGGGGAAATGGTCGCAGAGGGGTGGGGATTAAGTAGCCAGAGCAGGGGTGAGAATCACGCGCTGCATCAATGGAATTTAAGCAGAGATTAATCGCGGCGTCACTGTGGGGAGGTAACGGTGGAGCGGGTCGTCGCGCGGTGATTGAGGACGATGATGACGGGGCAGGTGGGTCCAAGGCATCAGTGAGTGGGTGTGTGCGGGCAGAGTGAGAAACATAGAGGAGAGGGGAAAACCCGGGTGGGCTGGCTATTGGGCTAGGTCTACTGCTGGGCCGAATAAGTGGCGCCGACCCTTTCTGGTTTCTTTTATTCTTTTCCAATTCTATTTTGATTTTCTGAATTCATTTTCAAATTATTTTCATATGGGTTTGAATTCAAACTTGTTCTGGATTTTGTAAAGTGGACCATACACATATTTGACTAGAGAACAAAGTTGTTCACTTAGAAATACATTGGCCCCTTGAATTTTAGAAATAAACCAAGCTTTAATTATTTATTTATAATAGGCATATGAATGGTTTGAATTCATATATTTGTTTTGAAACTTTGACCAAGCTTTAGAAATATCAAACAATTCTATGTTCAATTCTTTACTCATTAAAACAAGTATTTTCTTATTAGAAGGTAGAAATAAGGCCATTGCCTTGCTTACATAAAATAATAGACAACAAATGCTTACATTTTGAAAAATGATCCTAAAATGATTATAATGCATGAATGATATGCAAACTTTGAAATCATGATTTTTAGGATGTTACAAAAACTTAGTGTTTTCAACTGATAGGTAAAACCCTATTTTGAGCAAAGCAAGCCTAAGCTACACTTAGCCAAATTCATGTAGAAGCTAGAAACTATTATTCTACTAAGGTATCACTTGCCAATACTATTCCAATGTATTGACCCACTGTGGTTGTAACTTGTGATGTTGCAAGTTACTCTGATGAGGATTAGGGTTATGAGTCTACACTCAACATGCTTGCATGTGGCACATGAAGATGAAGACTTCCATTTATATTGTTAAGTTAAACTCTTATACTAGCCTATGGATATGGAGTTGTAAAAGACTATGTTATCTCTGGAATGACGATGCAATAATGACCTTTTTTCTGTGTACTTCATCTTAAACTGTAGATGCTAGCATTTGATCCAGGGACTAGCATTGCAATCACAGGGAACTTTACCTTTATAAAGGTGGGGTCTTACACGTGAGAAGGGGCACCTTTCTTCCTCATGCACCATGGGTAACTCCTCATCCCATCCTATCTTGATTGATGATGCTTATTCACTTCATAAGGATGAGGGTGGCAAGGTGTTTGCCAAATTTGTTGGTGCCCAAAGTGGTGTCAAGAAAAGAACCATTTGGGTGGCCAAGCCTATTGTGACTAACTTCTTAGGACCCAACTTGGTTGGGGACCAACAAGCTAAAAATTGATCAATAGGTGTTTTTGGCGGGCATTGGTGACTTGGCTACATTATGAAGAATTGAGGGATATTCATCATTTTCTTGTTATCAAAGTTAAGTCATTGGTTATCATGCTTCTATCCCTTATCCAATGTTCCTCCTTCCGATAACTTGTGCTAAACTCCTTTACATTATAGTTACTTGCTCCCTTGTGCATGTGTTGGTTTTGTACCTTGCATGTTTTTGTACATGTTGTGCTTCCCACTTACTTATATTAACCTATTTTATATATTTGTGTATGTTGGTTGGCATACCATGTATTTGCGTTTCTTGGTTTGGAGCCTTTATTGTTTCTAGTAGGTATCTTATTTGGCTCTTGTGAGGGATTACTGGACTATTTCGTTTTGGGGGAGTGTCATGCTTGGGCATTCCACAATCCTAAAATGTGTGTACATGAGGAAAACCACTTAGTAGTTTTATTGCATGTTTATCTAGTCTCTATGTGGTATGTCTCTCTCATGATAAACTCAAGTTCTATAACGTCCATTAATACCTCTATTTTGATATTGCCTCTTGTTGAGATTTCTTGGTTTATCATATTATGGGGGAGTCATATGCTTTGTGCGTATTACAAACTTATAAAATGTGGACATTTGAGGTAGTGCCACTTAGAATTTATATTGATAATTATCTAGCACCTTTGTGGTACGTTTGCTCATACAAGTTCCAATTTGCTTAAATGTTTTTATTGCTCATCTTTTGGATCTTGTTTGTGAGAGTGATTCTTGGTATGTGTTTCCTCATATTTGGATCTATATATCCTCATGGGAACCACTTTCTTCTATTTAATTCAATCACTAGTGATTGTGTGACTATTTGAAGCAATCAAGAATCTCTTTCGAAGCATCAAGCTTAGTTACTATCTTGTTATAAGCTTCTTTGTGTGGATATGATCTTGGATATCCTTGCAAACTACCTCGGGAAAATTATCCCTATTACTTCTTGTCCTTGGATAATTAGTACTTGATATATGGTAGAATTCATTGATCATATTCATTTTGTCCTTTTCTTATTTGCCTTATATTTGGCCAATAAAATGTTTGTCTATTTGCTCCCAAGCTTTCCTTGCCTCTTGTAGATCTTCTTATTTTATTTGTTTCCCCTTGTGTTTTATTTAGTGTAGGTAGTAGTGATGATCTCATTTGTGGGCATTTTGCATTCAAAGGCAAAATTATATATAATGCTCTACTTATGGGGGAGCTCTCCTATATTATCTAGAACATTGTTTTATGCTTCTTTATTTGATCCATTTTTGCTTGGAAGCTCGATCCTTTTTGTGTTGGTACTTTGTGTGCCATCATGAAAAGTGTGAAGAGTTTGTTTTAGTTGTTGCTTCCTTGCTCTCGTGGGAGTTGGTTTTATCTCATCCCTTTTCACTTGTTTTGTTCTTTTAGGATGAGATAAATCCTTGAGCCTTGGTATTTTTCTTATCCTTTTTATTTGTCTCTTTCTAGTTCATTCTTGTGTTGATTTGGTTATTTGATACAATTTGGACACTTTTTCTCAAGGCACACCTTTGTGTGTGTCTTATTGGTTTACTTGGTGTTTTTGTTCAAATTGTATCTCCTTTTGGTTCTTGAAAGTCTATGCATGCATGTTTACTTCTTGTATATATTATGGCATGCTTGCTTTATTTGATCCAATATATAAGGGAAACTCCACCAAATCCTAAAGGGCTAAGATGTGCATGAAATTCCATTTCATATCAATATGCACATGTTTGTGTGGAGGTTCTCCTATGTATTGTAGTTTCACTAACTACTTTGGACCCAATTTGTTTGGGGACCATAGTGTACTTAATTGTGTTTTAGGTACATTGGAGATATATATTGGGTGCTTGTATCTTGAACAAGGAAGGAGTGGCGTCTACATGTCAATTGGATACAAGCTAGGATGATCAACGAATACGCATATTTTTCATCCTACCAATTATATCTCAGTAACAAGTATCTCTCTCTCATGCATACTTATCTTGTTCCCAACCTTTTGTAGGTTGCTTGTTGGCATGAATTTGTGTACTTGCATATGTTGGATTTCTTGCTTTGGTTTTGAAGAAGTTCTCTCTATTGCAAATGTGTGTATGTTGAGATGAGTGCATATAATGGGGACTATACTAAATCATGCTCATGATTCACCTATCCCAAATATTTCAATCTAGCAATTTTGTTGCATATCATTTCCTCATTATCTCTCATGTGCAATAGTAAGTATTGTTTTGCAAGTTGATTCCAATCTTGTGATACTTGTTGCCTTTCTCCTTATATTCCTTCTATCCCCTTCTAACCTTGGTAATAGTTGTTATATATGGAGTTTGTTGGTGTTTGAAGCTCATCGATGTACAATAAGATATATTTGAGCCCTTGGGCATGCTTTCAAGCAAAACAACTTATTTAGTATATTCTATGACTTCCTCTTTGCCTTTCAATGTGCTTTCTTGAGTATCTATCTTGTTTGTGCATATTTCTTTATGATATTTTCCACCTAGAAATTTATACACACAAGAGAAGATCAATATTTGGTTGTTTTTGCATTTCTTGGAAATCACCTCTTACTTCTTTTTGATTCTTTGGTGGCTTCCAAATTATTGTATTTTGTGTGCATTGTTAAATGAGTTTGGAGGAGTGAGGATTCCATGGTTGTGCATGTTGTTTCCAAATACAATTACTATAATTTGTGCACAATCTTTGGGGACCTTGTCTAATTCATTTAATAGTGCACAATTTCCTTCTTTCTCATTTCTTATGGTTTAAATGCTTATGGGGGAGAAAGGATTCCATATTTGTGCATATTGTATTCAATACAAGTATTCTAAACTTTGCACAAATTTTGGGGAGCTTCTTTATTCTCATGTAAACACTCTTGGTTGTTGCTTCCTTTTGACATCATTTGTTGGTGTTTCAATTGTTTCGTTTGGATCTTTTGATTGCTCGCTTCATTTGTTGAAGCTTATTTCTTTTTCTTTTCTTTTTTCTTTCTTTGGGTCCTCAATATAGTTTTACTTCCTCCCAAGTTCTCATCATTTGACTTGTGCATATGCACACCTTTGGAGGAATTCTCACTATATTGGTCGTCTAGAACTTTTCACCCATTTTGGCAATCGATGCCAATGGGGGAGAAGTTTTGGAGGGTTTAAAGGAAGTTGTCCTTTCTTTGAGTGTGTTCTTGAGCATTTGCCTCTCATGCTCTTGCATATTTGTGGTTGCCTTGCATGTTTAATATATAGAGGAAACTCAACCAACGGTAACGGTTGGCAATCTATGCAATGAAATTCAAGTTCATCACACATGCATAGATTGTGGGGGAGTTTGCTCTATATATTGTGGTTGTACCACCATCACATACTTGTGTAGTATTTGATGTTGGCGCAACCTCTTTGGTCGTTAATTGTCATATGTAAACCCTCGCTAAGGGATTGTCATCAATTACCAAAATGGGAGAGATTGAAAGGGCATGTATGCCCCCATGTGTGGTTTTGGTAATTAATGACAATCTCTATGGACTAATGTGTAAATTGAGTTTCACTTGTAGGTTTGTCCATTGGTGTCGCTTGGGACATGTGTTGGTCTCAAGGTTGAGAGTTGAAGAAATGTCCAAGGGCTTTGTGCCATTGGAATCATGAAGAAAGAAGGAGCTTGAAGGTTTATCAAGACAAGTGCAAAGATTTGCATCAAGATGGATCAACCTCAAGAAGGGATGAAGAAGGGAAAGCTCAAGATGTGCCATCTCTAGAAGATCTCATGCTTGAAGCTTGCCATCCTCATGATCACGGGGTGACGAAGACAAGTTCAAAGAAGAGGTTTCCCCATGGAGTATGGGGGAGCAATTTGCAAGTCTTCATCTTCACCAAGCAAGAGCAAACAAGAAAGGTATTCCCACTATAGAAGAACAAGACAGTATACATCAAGTTCAAGTGGGATGCTCAAGGCAAAGGTATGTTCTTGATAGGGATTCTCTTTGCCGGTCTTGTGTTGTTAGTTGGGAGACCGGGTTTAGGATAGATAGCCGTACTATCAAGAGGGGCTCTCAAGCGGGTGTCTCGATTGCATCGTTCGAAGAGAGATCAAACCTTTGCATTCATAACATAATCTTTCTTGGTTTTTATTTGGTTCTTGTCCATGAGAGGATCTAGAGCTTGTGGTCATCATCATAACAAGCTCTAGTTCATCGTCCAAGGATTTCCCTTGCATTTCTTATTGCGGTTTTTGATCTTGCGAGTTTTCTGGATCCACACCTTAGGGGATACTTCACATATATATACTTGATATTTTATACCTTGGTGGTATCCAATATTTAACATTTTGTTGGGTTCTACTTGGTTTTATTTTTTCCAACAAAATTGGTTTCATCCCAATCGGAGTTTCCAAGCTAAACTTCTTGTGTTTTGGGTTTTGGAGGTTTTACCGGTTCATCGCTTCTAGAGAGGTCATACCTTTCTCAATTTGGTTTTATCCTTCCATGCTGGACTATGATGTTTCTTAGCATAATCTTGTAAAACTTTTTGTTCTCTTCAAAACGAGCCCAAGATCATCAAAAACAGAGTCCGGAATCAAAAGTTATTGAAGTTTTCGTGCAATACTGTCCTGCGTTTTTGCTTGAGCGGAAGTTCCGACCCAAGTTCCGACCCAAGTTCCGGTCAGGTTCAGTAACTTGTGTTTCTATTTGCCGGATGTTCTGGTGGGGCGCGAATCTGGTCCAAACAGTTAGTTTTTCCTTGTCCCATTTAAGGGGGGCTTCTTCCCCAATGGTTCCCCATCTTTTGAGCTCGTTTTTGCCCACCATTGTTGACCTATTTGAGATCTCTACTCCCTCTCCCTCCCATGATTCTTACATATTTTTGAGGGAAAAGTGAGAGGAGATCTAGATCTATAATCCCCCCAATTCAATTCCCTTCTTTGTGAAGGAATCATTGGGATCTAGATCTTGGAGAGTTTTGTGTTCTCCTCTTGTGTTCTTCCTCCCTTATTCCCCCAATAGCTTTTGTAGCTTTGTTGGAATTTGGGAGAGAAGGACTTGCCCTTGCATTTGGTGCATAGGTTTGAGTTCTCCTCGGAGATTCGGTGAGTTCAAGCTTGTGGGCTTGTTTCTCTTGGGTTCTTGGAACCCTAGACGGTTGTGTGGTTGGGTTGTTGACCTTTTGTGGTCTTGTAGCCTTTTGTGTCTTTGTTGGCCTTTTGTGGCGTTGTAGCCTTTTGTGGCTTTGTTGTTGGGTGTCACATCCCAAATTTTAGATTTGGTTCTGCATATCATTCATATCATTGCATCATACTTTTCCATGCAAAACCGTCGAGTGAAAAGGTTCGGTGAAATGCCATTTGCAAAACCCTATTCTATTTTGCTACGAGGTTCTCAGGGAAGCTTTAGTAGGACTAGCGTTGACCACCCTTGTAGATCAGTGGTTTCGCTCAAACTTTGACCCTAGATTGTTCCCCTCGACTGTACGAAACCGTAGGTGCAAGAATCGCTCGAATCGGAGCTCGTACGGAAAAGTTGTCGCCGTTTTAGTGACTCGCCGGAAAACGGTCCGAAATTCCGGACCGATTTCCGAATCGGAACTAACTCCGCACCGTTTCAGAGTAGGACCCGCAAAGGGGCCCCACTTAAGGACCCACCTGGGGCCAGCCGCCGCCGCCCCCTGCCCTCGATTCCCGCATCGCGCGATCGCCCCCCTCGGGAACCGCGCGACCCCGCCGCCATCGCCTCCTCCTGCGCCGCCGCCTGGGCCCCGCCTCGCCGCCGGCCGTCGCCTTCCCCGCCGCCAGGTGCCGCACCGCCACTTCTCCTCTCCTCTCTCTCTTCTCCCTCTTCCCGCCGCGAGCCGCCGCACCTCGCTTTCACGCGCCATCGCGCCGCCTCCACCTCGCTGCGCCGCGCCTCGCCCGCGACGCCGCAGCCGCTGCCCGCCTTCGCCGCGCCACCTCGCCCTGGCCGCGACCTCGCCGCCCCGCAGCACCCGCATCTCGCCGCCGCCAAGCCGCGCCACCCCGCGACCCGCGCGCCAGCAGCGCCTTGCTGCGCCTCAAGGCGCGCCAGCGCTTCTTCCGCCGCTATGCTTCTGGCTGCGCCCGCCCGCGCGCCGCCGCCGCCGCCGTCTACTGCGCTTGCGCATCGCATCTTGCTCTGCGCGCTGCGCTGCTGCCTTCATACGCGCCGCTCTCTTCGCGCGCCGTCTTGCGCCGTCGTGATGACCACTATAACCGTGCGCTGATCGTCTCCCTCTTCCGCAGGAAATCGTTGTCGCCGGAACCGATCGCCGTACCGTCCGGAACCCGTTCGGAGTCCGTTTCGTTGTTGTTTCCGGTAAGACTGCAGCCACCGTCAGATTTCAGATCAGCGGTTTAGATCGTTCATTGACTGGTAAGCACTCAGGGGTTGACTAGTCAGACGCTCAGTCAGCGCCCAGTCAGCAGACGCGTTGACCATTCAACAGACACAGTTGACTGGTTAATTTCGTTAATCCTTGTAGTTGACAGATTTCGGTAGAATCTTGTAAATTGCGTAGAAATTAAACCGCTTGGCCAAAAATTGCAAATAAAATATGTGTAGATTCAGTGAGTTGTGTAGAATCTAGCTGTACCTTTGGTTCAGGCTTTTGCATCAAGGTTTAGTACAGTTTAATCAAACTAGTTAGTGACCTTTTCGGAGTAATTAATTCGTAGAAAAAGATCCGTAGCTCAAAAATCGCGTATGATATGTCCCTGGATTCAGTGGAACGTGAGGAATCTCATCATGAATTAAAAAGATAGGCTTACAGTAAAAACTTCTGCAGAAACTGTCTAGTGGCTTTCTGCAGTGTTTTAATTACTCGGGGAGTTTTATAATTCCTTTTTGAGTAATTCCAGTTGGTACTGTTTCTAATCAGCGATGCCTATGCGGTAGAATTTTCCCAAGCTTTTACAAACAGTATACTACCGGTAGTGAATTATTTGAGTTCTCGCTTTAGTTTTGAGCACTACTTTTACTTAATAGTTTTCCTAGCGCTAAAACTATTTTCCATGCATGCAATCGGCAGTATTATGGAATAGGATGTTGTGGTGCAGCTGTAGCACCAATTCACTTGTCGTTCTTGCATTCATGCATCATATTTGTTGCATATGCTTGTGGATTGTTTGTTTATGAATGCAATTGTATCGTGTAGATTGTGACGAGTGCAACGCTTGCTCGTGTGTGGATTGTTCTTCCGACCGCTACAACCAAGGCAAGTAGATGCTACTTTGTTCATGATATCGTCCTACTATTTTTAATGCATTGTCGTGTATTTTGTAGATGCATGTGTAGGATGATACTACCGCTATGCTATGTCCTATTATGTGGTAGGGCCTTCCTTGTAGATGAACCACCGTTGGTAGATGTGCTTAGCCATGCTATGATGAACGAGGGTTGGGTTACATCACTGAAAGTTGTTTCTAAATGAGTTGTTTTGCAAAAACTAAAACAACTTAATCAATGAATCCCCTAGGTGTGATGGTATTGATAATTTTTGGTGGTTTCATTGCGGAAAGGCACCCAGGTATCAAGAGAGAATGATTGGCTTCTTTATTGTGTAGCTTACGTGTACAACCATGTGCCAATAATGGAATGGGCGGTTGGTTGGACTTAGTAGGTTGTGGTGACCCGAACCCGCGTATCCAGAGATGTAGAATTTTGGTAGGTTGGACCGGTGCGCGTCGGGATTGGGGAGCTACTTCCCGAACGGTCTCAACTTGGACTTCTCCCTATCACCACTCAAAATGAGAGTGATGGTACGAGCTGGGCTGGCCAAGTCACATGGGTAAAGTGTACTAACCTCTGCAGGGTGTATAATCTAATCGGTTAGCCGTGTCCCCGGTTATGGACAACTGAGTTGCTTGATATTGATTCCATGACATGTTTCTCGCTCATTCTTATTTCATAATTGTTTTAATATTTTTGGGTTAACTTAATTGGGATCTTTTCAAAGAAAATCAAAAACTGTTTATGAAAGTAGGACAAAGGTATTTGCAAATGCAAGCCAGACACAGCTCCACTTGCCAAATATGCATGTAGATGTTAGAACTATTGTCTCCATTACTAGCTCTACTTGCCATACATTCCATGTATTGACCCTTCGGGGCTGCTATGTTTCATGTTGCAGGTTATTCCGATTCTGAGTAATCGATATAGGCCACGGTACTCCACTCGGCACTTGTTCACTTGTGGGCAATTTGAAGAATGGAGGATTTACTTTGTTTATGTTGCTACCTGAATATTTTGAGCTAGCTTTGGGCTAAGCTTTTATTGTAATAATGGTACTCTGGATCTTCGTTATCTATGATGCACGGATATTTTGCTATGTTATTCATCTTACTCTATTGTGGGCCAATGAACCGATCCAGGGATTGGCATGTCACATAGAGGCCCCGGTCTTTTCAGAACCGGGGTGTTACAGGATGGTATCAGAGCCCGTGTGTCGACTGTAGGATCGTGACCTAGAATTGGATTGGGAAGCCATAGATTTTCTAAAGCCTATATTAACTCTATCTTTCATCTTATGCCTTTCACCCTCGTAAATTCTTACCATATGCTATTCTCACACTTTCCTCTTTTACTTGATAGATGGGAGAAGTCAGGACTGAGTATGCCACCATGGAGTCACCAAGGCCCTTTGCAAGGCAGTTAGCTCAGCTCTCGCAGTCATTGGGATTGCCACTGCCCATGTTCAAGGGAAGAAGGTTGTACACCTATGGATATGGAGAGGATGCATGGGAGATCACTACCTTCATATTCAGAGATGCCGCCTTGCCAAACCCCGTGCACTTGGTCTACACCAAGACATCAAGAATCGGGGACTTGGAATCAACTTGGCCATACATGAAGCCCTGTCTCGCCAGTGCCATTATGTCCGACACCTACTACCAGCAGATTCACCCTACCGTGACTATGGAAGGCGAGATGAAGATGGGAACATTGTGGTTACCCCGGGCGACAGGAACAACATGCCGCCCCATCGGAGGCACATAGAGGACATGGAAAGGGAGAATGGAGCTCTGGCAGAGAAGGTGATGCCTCCACTATGGTGACTCTTGTGCCCACTCTTGTGGTTCTTATACTTGTCATTATCATGACTGCGGTGATGCTTGTTGTCATGATGGAGGTTGTGGTCGTGGTGGTTGTTGTACTTTCCATGTTTGTGGGATCCAGAACTCCCACTATCATCATGATGGGAACGTTTGTGAGACGATCCCGAGCTGTGCTTATCAAAGTTGTGCTTCCTCTTCCTGCTCTCAACCCGTTTCATCTTGTTCTCCAAGATGGTAGCCTTGTCGCAAAGTGAATGGTATGTTGGGACATAGGCAACAGACAGCTGCAGATTCAGTTCATCATTCAGTCCTTCGAGGAATTTCTCCTTCCTCTTGGCACCAGTATCAACTTCATCCGGTGCATAACACGCCAGATTGTTGAACTCTTCAATATACTCAGCCACGCTGCGGTAACGTTGTTTCAGGTTGTGGAACTCCTTCTTCAAATTCATCACTCCGGATGAGATGTGAGCTGTACGAAATCCATCTTCAAAGATAGCCCAAGTCACATCCTCAATGGGAGTGGTGATCTAAAAGTTATCCCACCAGGTTGCTGCTGGCCCTTCCAACAGATGTGCTGCAAACCTGACCTTCTCTTCGTCGGTCCAGCCGACAGTCACTAAATCCTTGTTCACTGAACGTAGCCAATCATTGGCCACCATCGGATTAGTGGTTCCTGAGAACTTTGCAGGCCTCAGTCTTAGAAATCTGGTGAGCATGTCAAATCCTGGCGGATTGTTGTTGTTGTTGTTGTTGTTGTTGTTGTTTCTATTCTGATTCTGGTTCTGCATGAAAGTGGTCATCATCTGCATCAGTTGTGCCTGTGCTGTCATCAACTGCTGCATCTCGGGAGTGACATTGTTGTTGTTGTTTGGGTTGGGGTTGGCACGTCGAGGAGGCATCTGTGGTTTTCATAAGGATAAGAATGAGATACCCATAGATGCTTAACATGCACAATACATCACATACTCAATCACAATAACCAAACATCAAAATAACATAGAGTTTGAACGACATAAACAAGTTTGGAAATGCAAAACACACCATAGCAAGCCACCCACATGTTGGATGGTCATTGCGACTCAATAATCAAAGTACGGTAGATGAAAAATAAACGAGTAGTCTATACTACTCTTCCACATCAATCTCCACATCAATAAGGGTAAGACCTGCATTCTCCATAGCGGTCTTGTACTCCTCGACATTAGCAGTCAAGGCCTCTATCTTGTCCCTAAGAGCCCTCTTCTGTGAGCGAAGCCTCTCGATCACTCCCTGCTTATGCTCAAGCTCGAAGTCCTTGGCCTCTAGCTCTTCCTTCATCTCCCGGATCTTCTTGTTCCTGTCTTGGACTCTTTTCTCCTGGCTCTTGAATTTCTTGTCCTGGATTTCAAACTTGGCCTCAATTTCCTTGACTATATCGTCTTGCTCCACAAAGAGCTTGTCCTTCTCATGTAGCTGAACCTAGAGCTCGTCATTGCTAAGCATGACGTTGGTCCTATCAGTATCTAGATGCCTAATAAGACCCTGTAGGTCCTGAAGGTATAGACGAATCGGCTCCATCGTCTCTCTAGCAGCATCCTCGTGCTCTATGGCTTCACCCTCCTCGTTGCATCTCCCGAAGGGGTGAAAGTAAAGACCTCTAAGCTCGGTGGAGTTTCTCCCTACCAGACGCCCAAGTAACTCCTGCATGACTACATCTAGGCCTTTCTCCTTGTCGTCATGCATCAGCTTGAAAGTGATGGTCTCCGTGGTTGGCTCTGTCTGGCGTCCCGGCTGAGTGACTCTGAAGCCCCAAAGGTCCTTCCTCTCAAACTTGGTGAGTGGAAGTGTCATGATGCTAGGAAGTGGAAGGTTGAGCACACTAGTGATCTCAATGAGATGCGTACCAAAACGAGTTCCCTTGAACTCCTTGGCCGTGTTGATAATAACATTAGGCATCTATTTTTTTAAGATAGAGAAAAGTTAGAATAAACATCAAATAAAGAAAAATCACAAGACAAAATATCACAAGCATATCTTTGGCAACAAACACACAAGTCATGGCATACATAAATCCATTACAAGCATCAAAGGTTCAACATAACTTAGACAATTTTTTGGAAGGAAAACGATAAGTGTGGTGGTCCAACTAACGGAGTACATTACAATCCCCACTCACTTTCCAAGTTAGCTATCAGGGCATCCCTAGAGGCAATCTGTCGATCTTAGTCACATGATTCCATTGCTAAATCTATGATGTCTTCTCTTAGACGTTGGTTAGCAGTCTCTAAGTCCTGGGTACGCTTCTTTTCTTCTCTAAGGTCATTTTGGGTGTTGAGCATTCTGCACTTGAGTCTATCACCAAGCTCCTTGATAGCATTCCAAGCTGCATTTCTTGCAGAGTCAAAGAATGTTGTGTGCATTTCTGAGTTGGTGACCATGCAGAATCCTGACTCCTTGTGGTTGTCTTCCTTGTTTTTGTACAAGTGAAGTTGCACCCACCAGTACTCTTCTCCTTCATCCATCACAGGGAATCCTTTGTACACATCTGCACCATGTATCCCCATGGTAACCATAAGGTTCTTTAGGGCCTTGGGAAATTCAGTCTAACACTCCAAGGTCATGGTCATGAGTGGTCCCTTCCTCACGGCTTCGTTGATGGAGTTCATCTACAAATAGAGATGAGAAAGAAGATTAGAAAAGTTTACGAGAAGAAAAAGACAAGTGTGAAATTTTTTCAAAGTGTTGAAATTTTTTCCTTAGTGGTTTCTAATCCAATCCTAGGGTCATAATCCTACAGTGGGTCAATACATTGGAATAGTATTGGCAAGCGATACCTTAGTAGAATATTAACATCTAGTTAGTACATGAATTTGGCTAAGTGTAGCTTAGGCTTGCTTTGGTCAAAATAGGTTCTACCTATCATTTGAAAACACTAAGTTTTTGTTTGGCAAAAAATCCCAAGGAACCACCAATAGAGATTGGTGAACCTTCACCCTTGTTCAACCACAAGTTTTAACTTAAAAAATTTCGATGAGGAGATTCTTGATAGCTTCCATGTCTTGATGCTCAAATTGTCCATTACCGGGGACACGACTAAGTACTTAGTTTCTTCCTTATGCAGAGGTGGTGCACTTTCCCCACAAGACTTTATTTTCACCAAGACAGGACCTTTCAGAAGCCTTCCCTTAGACCAAAATGGACGCGCTCCACACCTATCATCCCCTACCACCAACTATCCATTTGGCTAAGTTATTGCAACCTATATGATCCAGGCAGAGCCCATAATGCCATGTGGCTACACTAGAAGCTTCTTAACATTTGGCATCTCAAATCCCTTTGTTCCTGGGTGGCAATCCACAAGTGAGATACACAGGGTAGACCATTGTAAAATGGGCGCTGGTAACCACTCAACCAAAATCCACAAAGCAATTACCATTCCACCCAGGTGTTTCATTCACTTAGTTGTTTTATTAAGCAAAACATAAGTCCAAGACTTAGAAATATTTTCCATAGCATGTGTATATAAACCACCCTTGGTTGCTACTAGCTAGGCTAAGCATGGAAATAGCAAGTATCTTAACTTAGAGAAAATTCTAACAATTCTACAACTACTAGGATTTCCCAAGCATAGCATATAGATACTTAGCAAAATTATCATGCAAGCCCTATACAAAAATATTTCTAATGCATAGTCAAAATATTGGGACAAAAGTATGAAGCACCACTTGCCTTGGTAGTTGGGGGAGAAACAACAATCCTCACAGTCACAATCACCACTAGCACCAAAATCTACACATAAAATGATAGCACCAAATTCACATATCAAAATAAACAAGCAAAAATATATGAATGCATGCAAATGACATGTGATGATTTTTCTAAACTCAACAAGGCAAGTAAAACAATAATGATCAATAAACTAAACATTTACACATCAAATAAACTTTATTTAGTCTTTAAAACATTTTCCAATTAATTTTTATACACAAAATAAGACTACAAATGTCTCTGCAAAAACAACTAAATTTACAGAAGCAATTCATTAAACAAAGTACATGGTTGGATAGTATTCTTTTTCCTGATTCCATTGATATAAAATTTGCAAAATTTGGACATGTGGATCAAAAGTTATGAATTTTGCAAGTTTCAACATCTAATAGAAATGATTCTGTTTTTAAAACAAACTACAGGCCACGCGACGCTTCCTGATTGGACGGTACCGGTTCGGCCGGATCGATCAACGTGAGCCGCACGATCTAAATGAAATCGCACGAGCTAGATTCACCCGTACCCCTTTGTTAACTGATTTAATTCTACGTGTCAGATCAAGGTCTAACGACCTAAATTGAACAAACCAAAAACAAGCGGCGCTGTGACGGTGGCTGGCGGCGGCGCTACGGGCGACGGTGGACCGGCGATTCCGGAGAGGCCTAGGGGTGGGGAGGATGCTTACCAGACTCGCACGTGCACGAGGAAGCTCAACGTGGTCGCGGTTGGGCAGGGGGCGTGCTGCAGCGGGGCCTAGAGCTCGTTGGAGTTGCTGGCGGCGTCTGGTCCTTGCAGACGAGGTCGTTTCTGAGGCTCTGGTTCGTCCTAGCACAAACCAGTGGTGTCAGTAGCTGTGCAAGGACAAGGCTAACCTGGTCTGTCACATCCCAAGAATTCCCAAATCTTGTAATGTGAAAAATAAATGAATAAAATAAAACTTTGTTGATTTTTAGGGTGAGAAGAAACTTTTTGATTCCAATTGGAAACCTTCCAACTTATTTTGACCAAATAAAATCCGAAAAGGATTTAAAAAGATAACATTTAACAAAGGAAAAATAAATATATTTGGAAATTACTATTTTGAAATCTTTTAATAAAAGATTTGATTTTAAAATGAGAAGGAAGAAATTTAAATAAAGATTATTTTATAAGCCAAATTAAAACTTGGCCAAAGTCTTTTAAATAAAATATTTCTTTTTCATAAAAATAGTAAAGGTTTATTTCAAAATAAATTAATAAAAAGGATCTAATATCCAAGTTATTAAAAATAAAGGTTTTACTATTTTAATCAAACATCAAAAACTTATTATTTATTTTAAAACAAGTTTTCCAAGTATTCCTTATTTTCAAATAAAACCTACTGATTTGGTTTTGAAAATATTTTTCAAAGGGATTTTTAAATAAATCAAATCTTATTTTGATTAATAAACAAGGTCTATTTATTTAATTAATAATGGACCCTAAGATAAAAAATATTGTTTTATTTTGGGAATTGATTTATGTTGTTAAACAAAACCAAATTCAATTGCAATGTTTGGTGAATGTTTGAATTAATTTGGATGCTTGATTGGTTGTTTGAATTACAAAACAGAAAATAAAATCAGAAAAGGAAAAAGCATTCAGAAGAAAAAAATATAGAGTTAGACACAGCCCAGCTGGCCAGCCCACTAAGCCCAGTACCAGCCCAACTTCCCTCTCTCCCCCGAAGCGCTTTCTCTCACTCACCAGACGACCCGCAGAACCAATGATAGGTGGACCCAACTCCCCTCTCCTCTCTCTCGCTGACCAGCCGACCCCACTCTTCCTGTTCATCGTTTTCACCCGCGCGCAAACATCGCCGGCGGTTTCTGCCGATTAAAGCTCGCGTCAATACTCGTTACTGCCTCGTTGATTCAGTCCAGCAACCACGCACGTTAAAGCGCCCAGGCCTCCTCTCCATTTCCCCTCACGCGCCTCCCTCTCTCTGCCCCTAGGCTGCCCTGAATCGAGCTCACACTCCCACTGCTCCGACCACCGTTCCTGGCCAATTCCGGCGCCGTCCAGCCGCCACTCGCCTCCCACTGCTCACGAGCCTGTTCCCCACTCCCAGGAGCACTGCATGCCTCGGTTCAACCATGGCGCCCAGGCGTCGACTTGACAACCATCGACCACGCCACGCTGCGTCCGCCTCTCTCATGAATCCCTGGTAAGCACAGACCGCCCCATGCCTTCTCGTTCATGCTCCCACACTCGCCTCACTCTTGTGCATCTAAACAAGCTCCTATCTTGCCTTAGGGCGATCTGCAACGTCGACTCCGACCAGGACCAGAGCCGCCCGACACCGTTCCCCACTCCGGCGAGCAATCCTGCTAGAACCAGAGCGCCCCTCGCCAGACCAACACCGCCTCGAGCTTCACCGCGACCTCCTGAACCCGGTGAGCACCTTCCCTTCCTCCTTTGCTTCCTAGAACCGCCGCTAGCGCCACCGCCGTAATTGCCGTCTGCTGGCTGCGCTACCATCGTTGACCAAGCAGTAGCATCCATAGGATCTAGATCGGACGAACGCGATAGATCACTTAAACGCCGAAGGGGTACGCGACCAGAGCCGTGCGATCTGTTTAGATCCAACGCCCCGTAGAGCACGATCCGACCGAAGCGGTACCAACCAGTAACATCGCGACGCGTGGCCAGTTTCGATTTAAAAACAGATTTGAAATCAGATTTAGATGCAAATTTGAAACCCTTGTAACTTTTGATCCACACGTCCAAAAATTACAAACTTTATATCAATGGAATCAGTGGAACAAGCCCTAGCCAACCATGCAATTTGTTTAGTAAAAAGCCTCTGGTAGATTGTTTGTTTTTGCAGAAACATTTGTATGCTTGTTTAGATTAGAAAAATTATTCCAAAATGTTTTCAAGGATAAAAATCTTTGCAGATTGGTTTGTGGTGAACTTACTGACCCTAGGAACCAACCCATGGTTTTGAAAATGGATTTGGTGAAGTTTAGGATGGATTAATTGGTTTAGCCCATTTCTAGCCAAATAAAAATAATGGTTTTGTTATGAAAATGTTTTTGGAGTAAAAACTTTGGGAAAATGATTTAAATCAAACCTACTGACCCTAAACACCAAGTTTTGAGAATTAGCAACATATTTGGTGAAAGACATAAAGTTTTTGATTTGATAAAAACATTTTTCCACCACATAAAATGATGAATGGATTTAAAAATGGTTTATGAATAAAACCCTTTTGCAAATGACTTTGCCACTTTAGAAAATGACCACTTTGAACCTTACAAAGTTTAGAAGCCTAGTGGAGACCATATTTGCAAATAAAACTACCTTTTTGCATGCTTGCATGCATGACTTAGTTCCTAATATTTTATGTGTGTTTTGTTTGTTTGATTTTGATTGGAATGCTAGTTGATATTGTGTTTGCTTGATTGATTTGTAGTGAAGATAGAAGAGTGTGAAACTAGCAAGACCAAGAAGTGAACCAACATTCCCTACCAAAAAGGCAAGTTAAACTATCATCAAAAGTCCTACTATTTTCATTATACTTAGTGGATTTTGAAACATGCATGAAAAGAATTTCTATACTTATGCTATGCTAAATCCTAATAGGATACCCTTATATATATTCCTTAGTGAAAACAATGTAGTTGTTACATGCTTAGCCATGCTATATTTTGAAAAGAGATACATGTTGAGATTTTATGAAGATGAGGAAAGGACTTGTGTTTTATATAATAAAACAAGGACTCAATGAACCACCTGGGTGGACAAGGATACTTTGAGTTTTGGAGAAGGTGGCAACAAAAGGAACCATGTATATGGCAATCTCTTTGTGTTGTGCTCCAAAAGAAAACCACCCAGGAAACTTAGAGATTGAACATGTTTCTCCAATTGTGGCTTTCGTGTACAACCACATGCTACTTATGGCTCTGGCTTGGTCAACCACATTGGGAAGACCCATGCATTGTCTTCAGGTTACTGAAAATGAGGACCTAGAATCCTACATGGGTACTGAAGACAAGCTAGCAATGGTGTATGGGAGGACCCTCTGGAAAGACTTCGTCACATTCTTAATCTGCCAGTACTCCATCTTGGTGAGTACTAATCCAAAGTGCCTTGGTGGCAACAAGATGAGATTGTGACATGTGGGTAAAGTGTACAACTTCTGCAGAAGACAATAAAATCTAAGTACTTAGCTGTGTCCCCAGTTATGGACAATACTGAGCAACTAAAGCTTGAAGCTATGGGAAATCTCGACATTCCAATTTCTAAAAGAAAAACTTTTAAGTGACAACAAAAGACTTGATGCACTTGGGGGTACCAAGGAGATCAAGAGATTTTGGTAAAACTTGATGCACTTGGGGGTACCAAGGAGCTCAAGAGAATTTTTGACAAGGACTTGAACACTTGGGAATTTACCAAGGAGTTCAAAGGATTTTTGATAAAGGGATTTGACAAAAGATCAAGACCATTTTGAAAAGATAGGATAAACTATTGCTTTCTGCAAATGAGCCTCAAACCCTACTTAGACAAAAATGCATGTAATGATAGGATCCGCTTATATTCTACATAGTAGTGAAACTTGCCAATACAATTCAAATGTATTGACCCTTGTGGCTGTAACTTGTAATGTTGCAGGTTTGATTGATTTTAGTGAAGATTGATTGATTAGGATTACAAAGCCTACAACCAACATGTGCACTGTGGCACTTTGAAGATGAAGGACCCCATGTTTATAGATATTCCGCTGCAATGTAATGTAATAGCCAAATGAGCTATGTAAGATGTGATAAAATTATGTTATTCCTGGCTATAAAGTTATATTATGACCTTTGTTTCTTGATATTACATCTTAACTGTGGATGCTAGCTATTGATCCAGGGACTAGCATTGTAAACACAGGGGACTCTACCTTATTTAAAGGTTGGGACCCTTATAGATGGTATCAGAGCATTGTGTTGCCTGTAGGATTTGTAAACCTAGGATTGGACAAAAACCCTTAGAAAAATAGGAGTTGTATTTTGTTTCAAAACTTATTTACAAACAATCTTGTAAATTCTTTCCTCAACCATTTTGTTTTTGACTCTACATCTCTTCTATTCCAAACTTGATGGAAAAACCTACCCCATGGACAAAGACTACACCATGCACTAAGGAGTTCTTCAACTCTAATGATTTCAACTTCTTCAACTCTAATGACTTCAACATCTTCAGCATATTCACCAAGGACTTCCAACTTGGATACCACTAAGTACTACAAGTGAGACAAAGAAATCTTGCTCAAGATATGGAGACTAAGGGAATGCAAAAATTAGAAGAAGATCATTTCACTAGAAGTTATTGTAACCAAGAGTTTTTCTCAAGGAAACCATGATCTCATGCAAGAAGAATCAACCAAAGAGGATGGAAAGATCACAAGTGAACCATATAGATGGACCACCATATTATAGTTAAGTCAAACACACCAACTTATGAGGTGTAACAAAAATATTTTGTTGCCTAAGTATGTGCTTGAACTTTGTTGTTTGAGTGAAAAGTTGTTTGTGAATGCTTGCACATTGCTTGAGTGAATTGTGATGTGTGTGATTAGAACTATTTCCTTAGAAATATTTTGCCTATTCTAATCTCCATTCAACCCCGAACAGATGACTACTCCAAGAGACTCCAACATCAAGGTTGATGACACCAACACCAACCAAGAGGACATCATGAAAGAGCTCATAGCAACCCAACACCAGTTGAACCAAATGACAGCTCAATTCATAGCCAACACCAGTGGGGAAGATCCAACACTCCAAGGATTTTTGGAAACTCAAGCCCAATTGATGCTTAAGGTAACTGATCAAATGATCAACATGGAAGAAAACTATTCCAAAAGAGTTTGTGACAACAAGGATGACAAAAATGTTATTCTAGATGGAGCCCCAGCTTGCATTATTTGTGGAGACAAGGATCATACTTCCAAGGAGCATGGAGATCAATGCCCTAACTGTGAAGAGAAACATCCTGTTGGACAATGTCCCACCTCTCAAGCTACTTGCTACCTATGTGAAGGAAACAACCATGTTCCTATCCAATGCCCCATCTATTCCATTGTTGAACAAAGGAAACAAGGAGGAGTGCAACAAATTATTGCAAACTATCCAGAAGGATCCAAATCTACCAAGAAGGTCGATGGCAAAGGAAAAGGTCCACTTATACCTCCAAGCAAAACAACCCAATTCAAAGGACCAAAGAAAGGGCATATGAATTATCCAAAGAGCAATAGAAGGTCCAAGAAACATGTAGACATTCCTACCTACCAGATAACATATGAACAACATGAACTGGATGCACTCCTAGCTTTGGAGAAACCCAAAAAGCAAAAGAAGGACAAGAGCCATGTGCAATGTCATAAATGTAAAGAAATGGGACACTATTCTAGTGAATGCCCAGAGAACCAGAAGTATAAGGAAATTGGCCAAGTATGGTGCAACAATTGCAAAGAGCTAGGCCATTATGCAGCAACTTGTCCACAAGAGACACGTAAGGAACTCAAAGATATCAACTGTTTCAATTGCAAGAACCCAGGACATTATGCAAGCAATTGTCCAGAAAAGATGAAGAACAAGTTAAACAAGCCTATGAAGGATCTCAGCCTTGGCCCATGAGTCAAGTGTGGAAACCAAGGACACTAAGCAGATGTTTTCCCAGAGAAGTTTCCCCAAGATCCCAAGCAAGCCAATATGTAGTTTAGTTGGAAAATTTTTAAGGGTGGTAGTACCCTAGATGTTTTGAGCCTACTTGTAACCCTAGCCTTCCCAAATCTCGGGACGAGATTTATTTTAAGGGTGGTAGCCTGTCACATCCCAAGATTTCCCAAATCTTGTAATGTGAAAAATAAATGAATAAAATAAAACTTTGTTGATTTTTAGGGTGAGAAGAAACTTTTTGATTCCAATTGGAAACCTTCCAACTTATTTTGACCAAATAAAATCCGAAAAGGATTTAAAAAGATAAACATTTAACAAAGGAAAAATAAATATATTTGGAAATTACTATTTTGAAATCTTTTAATAAAAGATTTGATTTTAAAATGAGAAGGAAGAAATTTAAATAAAGATTATTTTATAAGCCAAATTAAAACTTGGCCAAAGTCTTTTAAATAAAATATTTCTTTTTGATAAAAATAGTAAAGGTTTATTTCAAAATAAATTAATAAAAAGGATTTAATATCCAAGTTTATTAAAAATAAAGGTTTTACTATTTTAATCAAACATCAAAAACTTATTATTTATTTTAAAACAAGTTTTCCAAGTATTCCTTATTTTCAAATAAAACCTACTGATTTGGTTTTGAAAATATTTTTCAAAGGGATTTTTAAATAAATCAAATCTTATTTTGATTAATAAACAAGGTCTATTTATTTAATTAATAATGGACCCTAAGATAAAAAAATATTGTTTTATTTTGGGAATTGGTTTATGTTGTTAAACAGAACCAAATTCAATTGCAATGTTTGGTGAATGTTTGAATTAATTTGGATGCTTGATTGGTTGTTTGAATTACAAAACAGAAAATAAAATCAGAAAAGGAAAAAGCATTCAGAAGAAAAAAATATAGAGTTAGACACAGCCCAGCCGGCCAGCCCACTAAGCCCAGTACCAGCCCAGCTTCCCTCTCTCCCCCGAAGCGCTTTCTCTCACTCACCAGACGACCCGCAGAACCAATGATAGGTGGACCCAACTCCCCTCTCCTCTCTCTCGCTGACCAGCCGACCCCACTCTTCCTGTTCATCGTTTTCACCCGCGCGCAAACATCGCCGGCGGTTTCTGCCGATTAAAGCTCGCGTCAATACTCGTTACTGCCGCGTTGATTCAGTCCAGCAACCACGCACGTTAAAGCGCCCAGGCCTCCTCTCCATTCCCCTCACGTGCCTCCCTCTCTCTGCCCCTAGGCTGTCCTGAATCGAGCTCACACTCCCACTGCTCCGACCACCGTTCCTGGCCAATTCCGGCGCCGTCCAGCCGCCACTCGCCTCCCACTGCTCACGAGCCTGTTCCCCACTCCCAGGCGCACCTGTCTGTGCCCTCAGTTCAACCGCGGGCGCCCCAGAGCGTCGACTTCGACAACCACTGACCACGCCGCCGCGTCTGCCTCTCTCCGGCGAAGTCCCCTGGTAAGCACAGACTGCCCCACGCCTTCTCGTTCAGGCTCCCACACTCGCCTCACTCTTGTGCATCTAACCATGCTCCTATCTTGCCTTAGGGCGATCTGCAACGTCGACTCCGACCAGGACCAGAGCCGCCCGACGCCGTTCCCCACTCCGGCGAGCAATCCTGCTAGAACCAGAGCGCCCCTCGCCAGACCGAGCTTCACCGCGACCTCCTGAACCCGGTGAGCACCTTCCCTTCCTCCTTTGCTTCCTAGAACCGTCGCTAGCGCCACCGCCTGACCGTCGCCGCCGTCTGCCGCCGCGCAGCGCCGCCCATCGTTGACCAAGCAGTAGCGTCCGTAGGATCTAGATCGGACGAACACGATAGATCACTTAAACGCCGAAGGGGTACGCGACCAGAGCCATGCGATCTGTTTAGATCCAACGCCCCGCAGAGCACGATCCGACTGAAGCGGTACCAACCAGTAACATCGCGACGCGTGGCCAGTTTCGATTTAAAAACAGATTTGAAATCAGATTTAGATGCAAATTTAAAACCCTTGTAACTTTTGATCCACACGTCCAAAAATTACAAACTTTATATTAATGGAATCAGTGGAACAAGCCCTAGCCAACCATGCAATTTGTTTAGTAAAAAGCCTCTGGTAGATTATTTGTTTTTGCAGAAACATTTGTATGCTTGTTTAGATTAGAAAAAATATTCCAAAATGTTTTCAAGGATAAAAATCTTTGCAGATTGGTTTGTGGTGAACTTACTGACCCTAGGAACCAACGCATGGTTTTGAAAATGGATTTGGTGAAGTTTAGGATGGATTAATTGATTTAGCCCATTTCTAGCCAAATAAAAATAATGGTTTTGTTATGAAAATGTTTTTGGAGTAAAAACTTTGGGAAAATGATTTAAATCAAACCAACTGACCCTAAACACCAAGTTTTGAGAATTAGCAACTAATTTTGTGAAATACATAAAGTTTTTGATTTGATAAAAACATTTTTCCACCACATAAAATGATGAATGGATTTAAAAATGGTTTATGAATAAAACCCTTTTGCAAATGACTTTGCCACTTTAGAAAATGACCACTTTTAACCTTACAAAGTTTAGAAGCCTAGTGGAGACCATCTTTGCAAATAAAACTACCTTTTTGCATGCTTGCATGCATGACTTAGTTCCTAATATTTTATGTGTGTTTTGTTTGTTTGATTTTGGTTGGAATGCTAGTTGATATTGTGTTTGCTTGATTGATTTGTAGTGAAGATAGAAAAGTGTGAAACGAGCAAGACCAAGAAGTGAACCAACATTCCCTACCAAAAAGGCAAGTTACACTATCATCAAAAGTCCTACTATTTTCATTATACTTAGTGGATTTTGAAACATGCATGAAAAGAATTTCTATACTTATGCTATGCTAAATCCTAATAGGATACCCTTATATATATTCCTTAGTGAAAACAATGTAGTTGTTACATGCTTAGCCATGCTATATTTTGAAAAGAGATACATGTTGAGATTTTATGAAGATGAGGAAAGGACTTGTTTTTTATATAATAAAACAAGGACTCAATGAACCACCTGGGTGGACAAGGATACTTTGAGTTTTGGAGAAGGTGGCAACAAAAGGAACCATGTCTATGGCAATCTCTTTGTGTTGTGCTCCAAAAGAAAACCACCCAGGAAACTTAGAGATTGAACATGTTTCTCCAATTGTGGCTTTCGTGTACAACCACATGCTACTTATGGCTCTGGCTTGGTCAACTACATTGGTAAGACCCATGCATTGTCTTCAGGTTACTAAAAATGAGGACCTGGAATCCTACATGGGTACTGAAGACAAGCTAGCAATGGTGTATGGGAGGACCCTCTAGAAAGACTTCGTCACATTCTCAATCTACCAGTACTCCATCTTGGTGAGTACTAATCCAGTGGCCACTAGTGGCAACAAGATGAGATTGTGACATGTGGGTGGAGTGTACAACTTCTGCAGAAGACAATAAAATCTAAGTACTTAGCCGTGTCCCCGGTTATGGACAATACTGAGCAACTAAAGCTTGAAGCTATGGGAAATCTCGACATTCCAATTTCTAAAAGAAAAACTTTTAAGTGACAACAAAAGACTTGATGCACTTGGGGGTACCAAGGAGCTCAAGAGATTTTGGTAAAACTTGATGCACTTGGGGGTACCAAGGAGCTCAAGAGATTTTGGTAAAACTTGATGCACTTGGGGGTACCAAGGAGCTCAAGAGAATTTTTGACAAGGACTTGAACACTTGGGAATTTACCAAGGAGTTCAAGGGATTTTTGATAAAGGGATTTGACAAAAGATCAAGACCATTTTGAAAAGATAGGATAAACTATTGCTTTCTGCAAATGAGCCTCAAACCCTACTTAGCCAAAAATGCATGTAATGATAGGATCCACTTATATTCTACATAGTAGTGAAACTTGCCAATACAATTCAAATGTATTGACCCTTGTGGCTGTAACTTGTAATGTTGCAGGTTTGATTGATTTTAGTGAAGATTGATTGATTAGGATTACAAAGCCTACAACCAACATGTCTGCCTGTGGCACTTTGAAGATGAAGGACCCCATGTTTATAGATATTCCGCTGCAATGTAATGTAATAGCCAAATGAGCTATGTAAGATGTGATAAAATTATGTTATTCCTGGCTATAAAGTTATATTATGACCTTTGTTTCTTGATATTACATCTTAACTGTGGATGCTAGCTATTGATCCAGGGACTAGCATTGTAAACACAGGGGACTCTACCTTATTTAAAGGTTGGGACCCTTATAGATGGTATCAGAGCATTGTGTTGCCTGTAGGATTTGTAAACCTAGGATTGGACAAAAACCCTTAGAAAAATAGGAGTTGTATTTTGTTTCAAAACTTATTTACAAACAATCTTGTAAATTCTTTCCTCAACCATTTTGGTTTTGACTCTACATCTCTTCTATTCCAAACTTGATGGAAAAACCTACCCCATGGCCAAAGACTACACCATGCACTAAGGAGTTCTTCAACTCTAATGACTTCAACTTCTTCAACTCTAATGACTTCAACATCTTCAGCATATTCACCAAGGACTTCCAACTTGGATACCACTAAGGACTACAAGTGAGACAAAGAAATCTTGCTCAAGATATGGAGACTAAGGGAATGCAAAAATTAGAAGAAGATCATTTCACTAGAAGTTATTGTAACCAAGAGTTTTTCTCAAGGAAACCATGATCTCATGCAAGAAGAATCAACCAAAGAGGATGGAAAGATCACAAGTGAACCATATAGATGGACCACCATATTATAGTTAAGTCAAACACACCAACTTATGAGGTGTAACAAAAATATTTTGTTGCCTAAGTATGTGCTTGAACTTTGTTGTTTGAGTGAAAAGTTGTTTGTGAATGCTTGCACATTGCTTGAGTGAATTGTGATGTGTGTGATTAGAACTATTTCCTTAGAAATATTTTGCCTATTCTAATCTCCATTCAACCCCAAACAGATGACTACTCCAAGAGACTCCAACATCAAGGTTGATGAAACCAACACCAACCAAGAGGACATCATGAAAGAGCTCATAGCAACCCAACACCATTTGAACCAAATGACAGCTCAATTCATAGCCAACACCAGTGGGGAAGATCCAACACTCCAAGGATTTTTGGAAACTCCAGCCCAATTGATGCTTAAGGTAACTGATCAAATGATCAACATGGAAGAAAACTATTCCAAAAGAGTTTGTGACAACAAGGATGACAAAAATGTTATTCTAGATGGAGCCCCAGCTTGCATTATTTGTGGAGACAAGGATCATACTTCCAAGGAGCATGGAGATCAATGCCCTAACTGTGAAGAGAAACATCCTGTTGGACAATGTCCCACCTCTCAAGCTACTTGCTACCTATGTGAAGGAAACAACCATGTTCCTATCCAATGCCCCATCTATTCCATTGTTGAACAAAGGAAACAAGGAGGAGTGCAACAAATGATTGCAAACTATCCAGAAGGATCCAAATCTACCAAGAAGGTTGTTGGCAAAGGAAAAGGTCCACTTATACCTCCAAGCAAAACAACCCAATTCAAAGGACCAAAGAAAGGGCATATGAATTATCCAAAGAGCAATCGAAGGTCCAAGAAACATGTAGACATTCCTACCTACCAGATAAGATATGAACAACATGAACTGGATGCACTCCTAGCTTTGGAGAAACCCAAAAAGCAAAAGAAGGACAAGAGCCATGTGCAATGTCATAAATGTAAAGAAATGGGACACTATTCTAGTGAATGCCCAGAGAACCAGAAGTATAAGGAAATTGGCCAAGTATGGTGCAACAATTGCAAAGAGATAGGCCATTATGTAGAAACTTGTCCACAAGAGACACGTAAGGAACTCAAAGATATCAACTGTTTCAATTGCAAGAACCCAGGACATTATGCAAGCAATTGTCCAGAAAATATGAAGAACAAGTTAAACAAGCCTATGAAGGATCTCAGCCTTGGCCCATGAGTCAAGTGTGGAAACCAAGGACACTAAGCAGATGTTTTCCCAGAGAAGTTTCCCCAAGATCCCAAGCAAGCCAATATGTAGTTTAGTTGGAAAATTTTTAAGGGTGGTAGTACCCTAGATGTTTTGAGCCTACTTGTAACCCTAACCTTCCCAAATCTCGGGACGAGATTTATTTTAAGGGTGGTAGCCTGTCACATCCCAAGATTTCCCAAATCTTGTAATGTGAAAAATAAATGAATAAAATAAAACTTTGTTGATTTTTAGGGTGAGAAGAAACTTTTTGATTCCAATTGGAAACCTTCCAACTTATTTTGACCAAATAAAATCCAAAAAGGATTTAAAAAGATAAACATTTAACAAAGGAAAAATAAATATATTTGGAAATTACTATTTTGAAATCTTTTAATAAAAGATTTGATTTTAAAATGAGAAGGAAGAAATTTAAATAAAGATTATTTTATAAGACAAATTAAAACTTGGCCAAAGTCTTTTAAATAAAATATTTCTTTTTGATAAAAATAGTAAAGGTTTATTTAAAAATAAATTAATAAAAAGGATTTAATATCCAAGTTTATTAAAAATAAAGGTTTTACTATTTTAATCAAACATCAAAAACTTATTATTTATTTTAAAACAAGTTTTCCAAGTATTCCTTATTTTCAAATAAAACCTACTGATTTGGTTTTGAAAATATTTTTCAAAGGGAATTTTAAATAAATCAAATCTTATTTTGATTAATAAACAAGGTCTATTTATTTAATTAATAATGGACCCTAAGATAAAAAAATATTGTTTTATTTTGGGAATTGGTTTATGTTGTTAAACAGAACCAAATTCAATTGCAATGTTTGGTGAATGTTTGAATTAATTTGGATGCTTGATTGGTTGTTTGAATTACAAAACAGAAAATAAAATCAGAAAAGAAAAAAGCATTCAGAAGAAAAAAATATAGAGTTAGACACAGCCCAGCCGGCCAGCCCACTAAGCCCAGTACCAGCCCAGCTTCCCTCTCTCCCCCGAAGCGCTTTCTCTCACTCACCAGACGACCCGCAGAACCAATGATAGGTGGACCCAACTCCCCTCTCCTCTCTCTCGCTGACCAGCCGACCCCACTCTTCCTGTTCATCGTTTTCACCCGCGCGCAAACATCGCCGGCGGTTTCTGCCGATTAAAGCTCGCGTCAATACTCGTTACTGCCGCGTTGATTCAGTCCAGCAACCACGCACGTTAAAGCGCCTAGGCCTCCTCTCCATTTCCCCTCATGTGCCTCCCTCTCTCTGCCCCTAGGCTGCCCTGAATCGAGCTCACACTCCCACTGCTCCCACCACCGTTCCTGGCCAATTCCGGCGCCGTCCATCCGCCACTCGCCTCCCACTGCTCACGAGCCTGTTCCCACTCCAGGCGCACTGTCGTGCCCTCGGTTCAACATGGCGCCCAGGCGTCGACTTGACAACCACCACGCCGCCCGCGCCTCTCTCCGGCGAAGTCCCAGTAAGACTGCCCCACGCCTTCTCGTTCATGCTCCCACACTCGCCTCACTCTTGTGCATCTAACCATGCTCCTATCTTGCCTTAGGGCGATCTGCAACGTCGACTCCGACCAGGACCAGAGCCGCCCGACGCCGTTCCCCACTCCGGCGAGCAATCACCTAGAACAGGCGCCTCGCCAGACCAACACCGCCTCGAGCTTCACCGTGACCTCCTGAACCTGGTGAGAACCTTCCCTTCCTTCTTTGCTTCCTAGAACCGCCGCTAGCGCCACCGCCTGACCGTCGCCGCCGTCTGCCGCCGCGCAGCGCCGCCCATCGTTGACCAAGCAGTAGCGTCCGTAGGATATAGATCGGACGAACGCGATAGATCACTTAAACGCCGAAGGGGTACGCGACCAGAGCCATGCGATCTGTTTAGATCCAACGCCCCGCAGAGCACGATCCGACCGAAGCGGTACCAACCAGTAACATCGCGACGCGTGGCCAGTTTCGATTTAAAAACAGATTTGAAATCAGATTTAGATGCAAATTTGAAACCCTTGTAATTTTTGATCCACACGTCCAAAAATTACAAACTTTATATCAATGGAATCAGTGGAACAAGACCTAGCCAACCATGCAATTTGTCTAGTAAAAAGCCTCTGGTAGATTGTTTGTTTTTGCAGAAACATTTGTATGCTTGTTTAGATTAGAAAAATTATTCCAAAATGTTTTCAAGGATAAAAATCTTTGCAGATTGGTTTGTGGTGAACTTACTGACCCTAGGAACCAATGCATGGTTTTGAAAATGGATTTGGTGAAGTTTAGGATGGATTAATTGATTTAGCCCATTTCTAGCCAAATAAAAATAATGGTTTTGTTATGAAAATGTTTTTGGAGTAAAAACTTTGGGAAAATGATTTAAATCAAACCTACTGACCCTAAACACCAAGTTTTGAGAATTAGCAACTTATTTTGTGAAAGACATAAAGTTTTTGATTTGATAAAAACATTTTTCCACCACATAAAATGATGAATGGATTTAAAAATGGTTTATGAATAAAACCCTTTTGCAAATGACTTTGCCACTTTAGAAAATGACCACTTTTAACCTTACAAAGTTTAGAAGACTAGTGGAGACCATCTTTGCAAATAAAACTACCTTTTTGCATGCTTGCATGCATGACTTAGTTCCTAATATTTTATGTGTGTTTTGTTTGTTTGATTTTGGTTGGAATGCTAGTTGATATTGTGTTTGCTTGATTGATTTGTAGTGAAGATAGAAAAGTGTGAAACTAGTAAGACCAAGAAGTGAACCAACATTCCCTACCAAAAAGGCAAGTTACACTATCATCAAAAGTCCTACTATTTTCATTATACTTAGTGGATTTTGAAACATGCATGAAAAGAATTTCTATACTTATGCTATGCTAAATCCTAATAGGATACCCTTATATATATTCCTTAGTGAAAACAATGTAGTTGTTACATGCTTAGCCATGCTATATTTTGAAAAGAGATACATGTTGAGATTTTATGAAGATGAGGAAAGGACTTGTGTTTTATATAATAAAACAAGGACTCAATGAACCACCTGGGTGGACAAGGATACTTTGAGTTTTGGAGAAGGTGGCAACAAAAGGAACCATGTCTATGGCAATCTCTTTGTGTTGTGCTCCAAAAGAAAATCACCCAGGAAACTTAGAGACTGAACATGTTTATCCAATTGTGGCTTTCGTGTACAACCACATGCTACTTATGGCTCTGGCTTCGTCAACTACATTGGGAAGACCCATGCATTGTCTTCAGGTTACTGAAAATGAGGACCTGGAATCCTACATGGGTACTGAAGACAAGCTAGCAATGGTGTATGGGAGGACCCTCTGGAAAGACTTCGTCACATTCTCAATCTGCCAGTACTCCATCTTGGTGAGTACTAATCCAGTGGCCACTGGTGGCAACAAAATGAGATTGTGACATGTGGGTGAAGTGTACAACTTCTGCAGAAGACAATAAAATCTAAGTACTTAGCCGTGTCCCCGGTTATGGACAATACTGAGCAACTAAAGCTTGAAGCTATGGGAAATCTCGACATTCCAATTTCTAAAAGAAAAACTTTTAAGTGACAACAAAAGACTTGATGCACTTGGGGGTACCAAGGAGATCAAGAGATTTTGGTAAAACTTGATGCACTTGGGGGTACCAAGGAGCTCAAGAGAATTTTTGACAAGGACTTGAACACTTGGGAATTTACCAAGGAGTTCAAGGGATTTTCGATAAAGGGATTTGACAAAAGATCAAGACCATTTTGAAAAGATAGGATAAACTATTGCTTTCTGCAAATGAGCCTCAAACCCTACTTAGCCAAAAATGCATGTAATGATAGGATCCACTTATATTCTACATAGTAGTGAAACTTGCCAATACAATTCAAATGTATTGACCCTTGTGGTTGTAACTTGTAATGTTGCAGGTTTGATTGATTTTAGTGAAGATTGATTGATTAGGATTACAAAGCCTACAACCAATATGTTCACTGTGGCACTTTGAAGATGAAGGACCCCATGTTTATAGATATTCCGCTGCAATGTAATGTAATAGCCAAATGAGCTATGTAAGATGTGATAAAATTATGTTATTCCTGGTTATAAAGTTATATTATGACCTTTGTTTCATGATATTACATCTTAACTGTGGATGCTAGCTATTGATCCAGGGACTAGCATTGTAAACATAGGGGACTCTACCTTATTTAAAGGTTGGGACCCTTATATGGTCACATGAAAGCTAGTTCAAGGGGCGCTCAGTAATTACCGTAATCGATCGTCGGAGTTGGCTGGCGGCTGGCTCGCTTGCAGGCGTGAACGGGGACGGCGGCCTGGGTCATGCGCGGACAAACAAACGGTGTCAGAGGATGCACAAGGTCACCAGGAACACGCTCGTATGAACTAGAAGGACAGGGGGCGGTCAGACTCACCGAAATTTCATCGTCGGAGTTCATCAGTACTGCGACGATGTTCTGCGAAATATGGGCAGCCTGGTGGCGGAGTGGGGGTGCTGTGTGAGGGGAAATGGTCGCAGAGGGGTGGGGATTAAGTAGCCAGAGCAGGGGTGAGAATCACGCGCTGCATCAATGGAATTTAAGAAGAGATTAATCGCGGCGTCACTGTGGGGAGGTAACGGTGATGGCGGTGATTGAGGACGATGATGACGGGGCAGGTGGGTCCAAGGCATCAGTGAGTGGGTGTGTGCGGGCAGAGTGAGAAACATAGAGGAGAGGGGAAAACCCGGGTGGGCTGGCTATTGGGCTAGGTCTACTGCTGGGCCGAATAAGTGGCGCCGACCCTTTCTGGTTTCTTTTATTCTTTTCCAATTCTATTTTGATTTTCTGAATTCATTTTCAAATTATTTTCATATGGGTTTGAATTCAAACTTGTTCTGGATTTTGTAAAGTGGACCATACACATATTTGACTAGAGAACAAAGTTGTTCACTTAGAAATACATTGGCCCCTTGAATTTTAGAAATAAACCAAGCTTTAATTATTTATTTATAATAGGCATATGAATGGTTTGAATTCATATATTTGTTTTGAAACTTTGACCAAGCTTTAGAAATATCAAACAATTCTATGTTCAATTCTTTACTCATTAAAACAAGTATTTTCTTATTAGAAGGTAGAAATAAGGCCATTGCCTTGCTTACATAAAATAATAGACAACAAATGCTTCTGTTTTTGAAAAATGATCCTAAAATGATTATAATGCATGAATGATATGCAAACTTTGAAATCATGATTTTTAGGATGTTATAAAAACTTAGTGTTTTCAACTGATAGGTAAAACCCTATTTTGAGCAAAGCAAGCCTAAGCTACACTTAGCCAAATTCATGTAGCAGCTAGAAACTATTATTCTACTAAGGTATCACTTGCCAATACTATTCCAATGTATTGACCCACTGTGGTTGTAACTTGTGATGTTGCAAGTTACTCTGATGAGGATTAGGGTTATGAGTCTACACTCAACATGCTTGCATGTGGCACATGAAGATGAAGACTTCCATTTATATTGTTAAGTTAAACTCTTATACTAGCCTATGGATATGGAGTTGTAAAAGACTATGTTATCTCTGGAATGACGATGCAATAATGACCTTTTTTCTGTGTACTTCATCTTAAACTGTAGATGCTAGCATTTGATCCAGGGACTAGCATTGCAATCACAGGGAACTTTACCTTTATAAAGGTGGGGTCTTACACGTGAGAAGGGGCACCTTTCTTCCTCATGCACCATGGGTAACTCCTCATCCCATCCTATCTTGATTGATGATGCTTATTCACTTCATAAGGATGAGGGTGGCAAGGTGTTTGCCAAATTTGTTGGTGCCCAAAGTGGTGTCAAGAAAAGAACCATTTGGGTGGCCAAGCCTATTGTGACTAACTTCTTAGGACCCAACTTGGTTGGGGACCAACAAGCTAAAAATTGATCAATAGGTGTTTTTGGCGGGCATTGGTGACTTGGCTACATTATGAAGAATTGAGGGATATTCATCATTTTCTTGTTATCAAAGTTAAGTCATTGGTTATCATGCTTCTATCCCTTATCCAATGTTCCTCCTTCCGATAACTTGTGCTAAACTCCTTTACATTATAGTTACTTGCTCCCTTGTGCATGTGTTGGTTTTGTACCTTGCATGTTTTTGTACATGTTGTGCTTCCCACTTACTTATATTAACCTATTTTATATATTTGTGTATGTTGGTTGGCATACCATGTATTTGCGTTTCTTGGTTTGGAGCCTTTATTGTTTCTAGTAGGTATCTTATTTGGCTCTTGTGAGGGATTACTGGACTATTTCATTTTGGGGGAGTGTCATGCTTGGGCATTCCACAATCCTAAAATGTGTGTACATGAGGAAAACCACTTAGTAGTTTTATTGCATGTTTATCTAGTCTCTATGTGGTATGTCTCTCTCATGATAAACTCAAGTTCTATAACGTCCATTAATACCTCTATTTTGATATTGCCTCTTGTTGAGATTTCTTGGTTTATCATATTATGGGGGAGTCATATGCTTTGTGCGTATTACAAACTTATAAAATGTGGACATTTGAGGTAGTGCCACTTAGAATTTATATTGATAATTATCTAGCACCTTTGTGGTACGTTTGCTCATACAAGTTCCAATTTGCTTAAATGTTTTTATTGCTCATCTTTTGGATCTTGTTTGTGAGAGTGATTCTTGGTATGTGTTTCC
This sequence comes from Avena insularis, assembly GCA_023614405.1. NCBI lineage: Eukaryota > Viridiplantae > Streptophyta > Magnoliopsida > Poales > Poaceae > Avena > Avena insularis. The sequence goes on along the minus strand of CM042697.1, from coordinate 59,679,651 downwards.
TCATATTTGGATCTATATATCCTCATGGGAACCACTTTCTTCTATTTAATTCAATCACTAGTGATTGTGTGACTATTTGAAGCAATCAAGAATCTCTTTCGAAGCATCAAGCTTAGTTACTATCTTGTTATATGCTTCTTTGTGTGGATATGATCTTGGATATCCTTGCAAACTACCTCGGGAAAATTATCCCTATTACTTCTTGTCCTTGGATAATTAGTACTTGATATATGGTAGAATTCATTGATCATATTCATTTTGTCCTTTTCTTATTTGCCTTATATTTGGCCAATAAAATGTTTGTCTATTTGCTCCCAAGCTTTCCTTGCCTCTTGTAGATCTTCTTATTTTATTTGTTTCCCCTTGTGTTTTATTTAGTGTAGGTAGTAGTGATGATCTCATTTGTGGGCATTTTGCATTCAAAGGCAAAATTATATATAATGCTCTACTTATGGGGGAGCTCTCCTATATTATCTAGAACATTGTTTTATGCTTCTTTATTTGATCCATTTTTGCTTGGAAGCTCGATCCTTTTTGTGTTGGTACTTTGTGTGCCATCATGAAAAGTGTGAAGAGTTTGTTTTAGTTGTTGCTTCCTTGCTCTCGTTGGGAGTTGGTTTTATCTCATCCCTTTTCACTTGTTTTGTTCTTTTAGGATGAGATAAATCCTTGAGCCTTGGTATTTTTCTTATCCTTTTTATTTGTCTCTTTCTAGTTCATTCTTGTGTTGATTTGGTTATTTGATACAATTTGGACACTTTTTCTCAAGGCACACCTTTGTGTGTGTCTTATTGGTTTACTTGGTGTTTTTGTTCAAATTGTATCTCCTTTTGGTTCTTGAAAGTCTATGCATGCATGTTTACTTCTTGTATATATTATGGCATGCTTGCTTTATTTGATCCAATATATAAGGGAAACTCCACCAAATCCTAAAGGGCTAAGATGTGCATGAAATTCCATTTCATATCAATATGCACATGTTTGTGTGGAGGTTCTCCTATGTATTGTAGTTTCACTAACTACTTTGGACCCAATTTGTTTGGGGACCATAGTGTACTTAATTGTGTTTTAGGTACATTGGAGATATATATTGGGTGCTTGTATCTTGAACAAGGAAGGAGTGGCGTCTACATGTCAATTGGATACAAGCTAGGATGATCAACGAATACGCATATTTTTCATCCTACCAATTATATCTCAGTAACAAGTATCTCTCTCTCATGCATACTTATCTTGTTCCCAACCTTTTGTAGGTTGCTTGTTGGCATGAATTTGTGTACTTGCATATGTTGGATTTCTTGCTTTGGTTTTGAAGAAGTTCTCTCTATTGCAAATGTGTGTATGTTGAGATGAGTGCATATAATGGGGACTATACTAAATCATGCTCATGATTCACCTATCCCAAATATGTCAATCTAGCAATTTTGTTGCATATCATTTCCTCAATATCTCTCATGTGCAATAGTAAGTATTGTTTTGCAAGTTGATTCCAATCTTGTGATACTTGTTGCCTTTCTCCTTATATTCCTTCTATCCCCTTCTAACCTTGGTAATAGTTGTTATATATGGAGTTTGTTGGTGTTTGAAGCTCATCGATGTACAATAAGATATATTTGAGCCCTTGGGCATGCTTTCAAGCAAAACAACTTATTTAGTATATTCTATGACTTCCTCTTTGCCTTTCAATGTGCTTTCTTGAGTATCTATCTTGTTTGTGCATATTTCTTTATGATATTTTCCACCTAGAAATTTATACACACAAGAGAAGATCAATATTTGGTTGTTTTTGCATTTCTTGGAAATCACCTCTTACTTCTTTTTGATTCTTTGGTGGCTTCCAAATTATTGTATTTTGTGTGCATTGTTAAATGAGTTTGGAGGAGTGAGGATTCCATGGTTGTGCATGTTGTTTCCAAATACAATTACTATAATTTGTGCACAATCTTTGGGGACCTTGTCTAATTCATTTAATAGTGCACAATTTCCTTCTTTCTCATTTCTTATGGTTTAAATGCTTATGGGGGAGAAAGGATTCCATATTTGTGCATATTGTATTCAATACAAGTATTCTAAACTTTGCACAAATTTTGGGGAGCTTCTTTATTCTCATGTAAACACTCTTGGTTGTTGCTTCCTTTTGACATCATTTGTTGGTGTTTCAATTGTTTTGTTTGGATCTTTTGATTGCTCGCTTCATTTGTTGAAGCTTATTTCTTTTCTTTTTTCTTTCTTTGGGTCCTCAATATAGTTTTACTTCCTCCCAAGTTCTCATCATTTGACTTGTGCATATGCACACCTTTGGAGGAATTCTCACTATATTGGTCGTCTAGAACTTTTCACCCATTTTGGCAATCGATGCCAATGGGGGAGAAGTTTTGGAGGGTTTAAAGGAAGTTGGCCTTTCTTTGAGTGTGTTCTTGAGCATTTGCCTCTCATGCTCTTGCATATTTGTGGTTGCCTTGCATGTTTAATATATAGAGGAAACTCAACCAACGGTAACGGTTGGCAATCTATGCAATGAAATTCAAGTTCATCACACATGCATAGATTGTGGGGGAGTTTGCTCTATATATTGTGGTTGTACCACCATCACATACTTGTGTAGTATTTGATGTTGGCGCAACCTCTTTGGTCGTTAATTGTCATATGTAAACCCTCGCTAAGGGATTGTCATCAATTACCAAAATGGGAGAGATTGAAAGGGCATGTATGCCCCATGTGGTTTTGGTAATTAATGACAATCTCTATGGACTAATGTGTAAATTGAGTTTCACTTGTAGGTTTGTCCATTGGTGTCGCTTGGGACATGTGTTGGTCTCAAGGTTGAGAGTTGAAGAAATGTCCAAGGGCTTTGTGCCATTGGAATCATGAAGAAAGAAGGAGCTTGAAGGTTTATCAAGACAAGTGCAAAGATTTGCATCAAGATGGATCAACCTCAAGAAGGGATGAAGAAGGGAAAGCTCAAGATGTGCCATCTCTAGAAGATCTCATGCTTGAAGCTTGCCATCCTCATGATCACGGGGTGACGAAGACAAGTTCAAAGAAGAGGTTTCCCCATGGAGTATGGGGGAGCAATTTGCAAGTCTTCATCTTCACCAAGCAAGAGCAAACAAGAAAGGTATTCCCACTATAGAAGAACAAGACAGTATACATCAAGTTCAAGTGGGATGCTCAAGGCAAAGGTATGTTCTTGATAGGGATTCTCTTTGCCGGTCTTGTGTTGTTAGTTGGGAGACCGGGTTTAGGATAGATAGCCGTACTATCAAGAGGGGCTCTCAAGCGGGTGTCTCGATTGCATCGTTCGAAGAGAGATCAAACCTTTGCATTCATAACATAATCTTTCTTGGTTGTTATTTGGTTCTTGTCCATGAGAGGATCTAGAGCTTGTGGTCATCATCATAACAAGCTCTAGTTCATCGTCCAAGGATTTCCCTTGCATTTCTTATTGCGGTTTTTGATCTTGCGAGTTTTCTGGATCCACACCTTAGGGGATACTTCACATATATATACTTGATATTTTATACCTTGGTGGTATCCAATATTTAACATTTTGTTGGGTTCTACTTGGTTTTATTTTTTCCAACAAAATTGGTTTCATCCCAATCGGAGTTTCCAAGCTCAACTTCTTGTGTTTTGGGTTTTGGAGGTTTTACCGGTTCATCGCTTCTAGAGAGGTCATACCTTTCTCAATTTGGTTTTATCCTTCCATGCTGGACTATGATGTTTCTTAGCATAATCTTGTAAAACTTTTTGTTCTCTTCAAAACGAGCCCAAGATCATCAAAAACAGAGTCCGGAATCAAAAGTTATTGAAGTTTTCGTGCAATACTGTCCTGCGTTTTTGCTTGAGCGGAAGTTCCGACCCAAGTTCCGACCCAAGTTCCGGTCAGGTTCAGTAACTTGTGTTTCTATTTGCCGGAAGTTCTGGTGGGGCGCGAATCTGGTCCAAACAGTTAGTTTTTCCTTGTCCCATTTAAGGGGGGCTTCTTCCCCAATGGTTCCCCATCTTTTGAGCTCGTTTTTGCCCACCATTGTTGACCTATTTGAGATCTCTACTCCCTCTCCCTCCCATGATTCTTACATATTTTTGAGGGAAAAGTGAGAGGAGATCTAGATCTATAATCCCCCCAATTCAATTCCCTTCTTTGTGAAGGAATCATTGGGATCTAGATCTTGTAGCCTTTTGTGTCTTTGTTGGCCTTTTGTGGCGTTGTAGCCTTTTGTGGCTTTGTTGTTGGGTGTCACATCCCAAATTTTAGATTTGGTTCTGCATATCATTCATATCATTGCATCATACTTTTCCATGCAAAACCGTCGAGTGAAAAGGTTCGGTGAAATGCCATTTGCAAAACCCTATTCTATTTTGCTACGAGGTTCCTGCGGGAAGCTTTAGTAGGACTAGCATTGACCACCCTTATAGATTAGTGGTTTCGCTCAAACTTTAACCCTAGATTGTTCCCCTCGACTGTACGAAACCGTAGGCGCAAGAATCGCTCGAATCGGAGCTCGTACGGAAAAGTTGTCGCCGTTTTAGTGACTCGCCGGAAAACGGTCCGAAATTCCGGACCGATTTCCGAATCGGAAACCAACTCCGCACCGTTTCAGAGTAGGACCCGCAAAAGGGGCCCCACTTAAGGACCCACCTGGGGCCAGCCGCCGCCGCCCCTGCCCTCGATTCCCGCATCGCGCGATCGCCCCCCGCGGGAACCGCGCGACCCCGCCGCCATCGCCTCCTCCTGCGCCGCCGCCTGGGCCCTGCCTCGCCGCCGGCCGTCGCCTTCCCCGCCGCCAGGTGCCGCACGGCCACTTCTCCTCTCCTCTCTCTCTTCTCCCTCTTCCCGCCGCGAGCCGCACGCACCTCGCACCACCACCGCCATCGCGCCGCCTCCACCTCGCTGCGCCGCGCCTCGCCCGCGATGCCGCAGCCGCCACCCGCCTTCGCCACGCCACCTCGCCCTGGCCACGACCTCGCCGCCCCGCAGCACCCGCATCTCGCCGCCGCCAAGCCGCGCCACCCCGCGACCCGCGCCACCCGCCGCTGCGCGCTGCGCCTCGCTGCCAGCAGCGCGCTTCTTTGCCGCTTCTTTACGCGCCGTCTTGCGCCGTCGCGATGATCACTATAACCGTGTGCTGATCGTCTCCCTCTTCCGCAGGAAACCGTTGTCGCCGGAACCGATCGCCGCACCGTCCGGAACCCGTTCGGAGTCCGTTTCGTCGTTGTTTCCGGTAAGACTGCAGCCACCGTCAGATTTCAGATCAGCGGTTTAGATCGTTCGTTGACTGGTCAGCACTCAGGAGTTTACTAGTCAGACGCCCAGTCAGCGCCCAGTCAGCAGACGCGTTGACCAGATCCAGAACCGATTGACGGTTAATTTCGTTAATCCTTGTAGTTGACAGATTTCGGTAGAATCTTGTAAATTGCGTAGAAATTAAACCGCTTGGCCAAAAATTGCAAATAAAATATGTGTAGATTCAGTGAGTTGTGTAGAATCTTGCTGTACCTTTGGTTCAGGCTTTTGCCGCAAGGTTTAGTACAGTTTAATCAAACTAGTTAGTGGCCTTTTCGAAGTAATTAATTCGTAGAAAAGATCCGTAGCTCCAAAAATCACGTATGATATGTCCCTGGATTCAGTGGAACGTGGGGAATCTCATCGTGAATTAAAAAGATAGGCTTACAGTAAAAACTTCTGCAGAAACTGTCTAGTGGCTTTCTGCAGTGTTTTAATTACTCGGGGAGTTTTATAATTCCTTTTTGAGTAATTCCAGTTGGTACTGTTTTTAATCAGTGATGCCTATGCGGTAGAATTTTCCCAAGATTTTACAAACAGTATACTACCGGTAGTGAATTATTTGAGTTCTCGCTCTAGTTTTGAGCACTACTTTTACTTAATAGTTTTCCTAGCGCTAAAACTATTTTCCATGCATGCAATCGGTAGTATTATGGAATAGGATGTTGTGGTGCAGCTGTAGCACCAATTCACTTGTCGTTCTTGCATTCATGCATCATATTTGTTGCATATGCTTGTGGATTGTTTGTTTATGAATGCAATTGTATCGTGTAGATTTTGACGAGTGCAACGCTTGCTCGTGTGTGGATTGTTCTTCCGACCGCTACAACCAAGGCAAGTAGATGCTACTTTGTTCATGATATCGTCCTACTATTTTTAATGCATTGTCGTGTATTTTGTAGATGCATGTGTAGGATGATACTACCGCTATGCTATGTCCTATTATGTGGTAGGGCCTTCCTTGTAGATGAACCACCGTTGGTAGATGTGCTTAGCCAAGCTATGATGAACGAGGGCTGGGTTACATCACTGAAATTTGTTTCTAAATGAGTTGTTTTGCAAAAACTAAAACAACTTAATCAATGAATCCCCTGGGTGTGATGGTATTGATAATTTTTGGTGGTTTCATTGCGGAAAGGCACCCAGGTATCAAGAGAGAATGATTGGCTTCTTTATTGTGTAGCTTACGTGTACAACCATGTGCCAATAATGGAATGGGCGGTTGGTTGGACTTAGTAGGTTGTGGTGACCCGAACCCGCGTATCCAGAGATGTAGAATTTTGGTAGGTTGGACCGGTGCGCGTCGGGATTGGGGAGCTACTTCCCGAACGGTCTCAACTTGGACTTCTCCCTATCACCACTCAAAATGAGAGTGATGGTACGAGCTGGGCTGGCCAAGTCACATGGGTAAAGTGTACTAACCCTGCAGGGTGTATAATCTAATCGATTAGCCGTGTCCCCGGTTATGGACAACTGAGTTGCTTGATATTGATTCCATGACATGTTTCTCGCTCATTCTAATTTCATAATTGTTTTAATATTGTTGGGTTAACTTAATTGGGATCTTTTCAAAGAAAATCAAAAACTGTTTATGAAAGTAGGACAAAGGTATTTGCAAATGCAAGCCAGACACAGCTCCACTTGCCAAATATGCATGTAGATGTTAGAACTATTGTCTCCATTACTAGCTCTACTTGCCATACGTTCCATGTATTGACCCTTCGGGGCTGCTACGTTTCATGTTGCAAGTTATTCCGATTCTGAGTAATCGATATAGGCCACGGTACTCCACTCGGCACTTGTTCCCTGTTGGGCAATTTGAAGAATGGAGGATTTACTTTGTTTATGTTGCTACCTGAATAATTTGAGCTAGCTTTGGGCTAAGCTTTTATTGTAATAATGGTACTCTGGATCTTCGTTATCTATGATGCACGGATATTTTGCTATGTTATTCATCTTACTCTATTGTGGGCCAATGAACCGATCCAGGGATTGGCATGTCACATAGAGGCCACGGTCTTTTCAGAACCGGGGTGTTAAAGGATGGTATCAGAGCCCGTGTGTCGACTGTAGGATCATGACCTAGAATTGGATTAGGAAGCCATAGATTTACTAAAGCCTATATTAACTCTATCTTTCATCTTATGCCTTTCACCCTCGTAAATTCTTACCATATGCTATTCTCACACTTTCCTCTTTTACTTGATAGATGGGAGAAGTCAGGACTGAGTATGCCACCATGGAGTCACCAAGGCCCTTTGCAAGGCGATTAGCTCAGCTCTCTGAGTCATTGGGATTGCCACTTGCCCATGTTCAAGGGAAGAAGGTTGTACACCTATGGATATGGAGAGGATGCATGGGAGATCACTACCTTCATATTCAGAGATGCGCCTTGCCAAACCCGTGCACTTGGTCTACACCAAGACATCTGCGACTGGGGACTTGGAATCAACTTGGCCATACATGAAGCCTGTCTGCGCAAAGTGCCATTATGTCCGACACCTACTACCAGCAGATTCACCCTACCGTGACTATGGAAGGCGTGATGAAGATGGGAACATTGTGGTTACCCCGGGCGACAGGAAAACCATGCCGCCCCGTCGGAGGCACATAGAGGACATGGAAAGGGAGAATGGAGCTCTGGCAGAGAAGGTGATGCCTCCACTATGGTGACTCTTGTGCCCACTCTTGTGGTTCTTATACTTGTCATTATCATGACTGCGGTGATGCTTGTTGTCATGATAGAGGTTATGGTCGTGGTGGTTGTTGTACTTTCCATGTTTGTGGGATCCAGAACTCCCACTATCATCATGATGGGAACGTTTGTGAGACGATCCCGAGCTGTGCTTATCAAAGTTGTGCTTCCTGATGGGAACTCCCACTATCATCATGATGGGAACTCCCAATTAAAGATACAGGAGGAGGACGTACCAAAAACCGCCTTCACCACTAGGTATGGTTTATATGAGTATACGGTTATGTCTTTTGGACTAACGAATGCCTCGGCATATTTCATGACCATGATGAACAAGGTATTTATTGAGTACCTGGACAAGTTCGTGGTGGTGTTTATTGATGACATACTGATATATTCCAAGGATGATGCTGAGCATGAGAAGCATCTGAGACTGATTATGGAGAAACTGAGGGAACACAAGCTGTATGCCAAATTCAGCAAGTGTGAATTCTGGCTTAACACCGTTGGGTTTCTTGGACACGTAGTGTCGGGAGAAGGAGTCATTGTTGATCCAAGCAAAGTGACGGCGATGGCGAGTGGGAAGCACCCAAGAATGCGGGAGAAATTCGAAGCTTTTTGGGACTTGCTGGATATTACAGGAGGTTCATTGAAAACTTTTCCAAGATTGCTAAGCCGATGACTGAACTTCTGAAGAAGGAAAGGAAGTTTGAATGGTCAGACGTATGTGAAGCCAGCTTTCAGGAACTGAAGCGTCGACTAGTGACCACGCCTGTTACAGGCTTACGGACCTTGAAGGACTTCCGGTGTCTTGTGATGCTTCTCGACAGGGACTTGGGAGTGTGCTGATGCAAGATGGGAGAGTGGTGTCATATGCCTCGCGACAACTCAAGCACCATGAGCGGAATTACCCCACACACGACTTGGAGTTAGCGTGAGTGGTTCATGCGCTCAAGGTATGGAGGCATTACTTAATGGGAAAACACTGTGATGTGTACACCGACCACAAGAGCCTGAAGTACATATTCACGCAGAAGGAACTGAACATGAGGCAAAGGAGATGGTTGGAACTTATCAAGGACTATGATATGAATCTACAATACCACCCAGGAAAGGCCAATGTGGTAGCTGATGCTCTGAGCCGGAAGGTTTATGCCAATGGATTGACAATTGGTGAATTGCCCGAGGATTTGTGCAAGCAATTCAAGGACCTTAGACTGGAGGTAGTATCTGAAGGATACCTAGCTACAATGGAAGCCCAACCGACGCTACAGGACAGGATCATAAAGGCTCAGATAGGAGACAAGGAAATAGAGGAGATAAAGGAAAAGATGAAGGAGAATCGGGAAAAGGATATTCGCGAGGATGAGCGTGGTACCTTGTGGTACGGAGATCGTTTGTGTGTGCCTAGCGACCCGGAGATAAGGGAGTTGATTCTGCAGGAGGCTCATAACTCGCCATAATCCATACATCCGGGCAACACAAAGATGTATATGGATTTGAAGAGCAGATTTTGGTGGAACAACATGAAGGGAGATATCGCCAAGCATATTGCCCTGTGCGATGTATGCAGCCGAGTGAAGGCAGAACACCAGAAGCCAGCAGGACTGCTATAGCCATTGCCCGTGCCGGATTGGAAGTGGGATAGAGTGGGAATGGACTTTATCACAGGATTGCCCAGGACCAGGTCAGGATATGACTCTATTTGGGTAGTGGTCGACCATTTGACCAAGGTAGCCCACTTTATACCGGTGAAGACGACCTATACGAGTGCAAAGTTGGCCAAGATTTACATGGACAAGATTGTGTGCCTACACGGAGTTCCCAAGAGTATCGTATCTGATAGAGGCACCCAATTTACCTCGCACTTCTGGCGCCAGCTGCATGAGTCACTTGGTACTAGATTGGAGTTTAGCACAGCGTTTCACCCGCAGACTGATGGACAGACCGAGAGGGTGAATCAGATTTTGGAGGACATGCTGAGAGCTTGCGCTTTGGCTCATGGTTCTAGTTGGGATGAGAATTTGCCGTATGCTGAGTTTTCCTACAACAACAGCTATCAAACCAGCATCAAGACGTCACCGTTCGATGTGCTGTATGGGAAACGGTGCCGAACACCATTGCTATGGGATGGAGTAGGAGAACGCCAGTTGTTTGGACCTGATTTGATCAAGGACGGTGAGGAGAAGGTCGCCTTGATTAGAGACAGGCTGAAGGTAGCACAATCAAGGCAGAAGAGCTACGCTGACGCCAAGCGCAAGGAAGTGGTGTATGAGATAGGTGATAGAGCATACCTCAGAGTGTCGCCACTTCGTGGAATCAAGAGATTTGGAATTAAGGGTAAGCTGGCACCTCGATTTATTGGACCGTATCGGGTCTTAGCACGCAAAGGAGAAGTTGCTTATCAGTTGGAGTTGCCAGAGGCTCTGTCCGCTGTTCACAATGTGTTCCACGTATCCCAGCTGAAGAAGTGCCATCCGGAGATGGTGGATACACCATTGAGAGACACTGTACCGCTAGAGGAGGTTCAGCTTGAGAACGACTTGACCTATGAGGAGAAACCGGTCAAGATTCAGGAGACAGCAGAAAGGACTACCCGTACCAAGACAATCAAGTTTTGCAAGGTGCAGTGGAGCCACCACACTGAAGAGGAAGCCACTTGGGAGCGTGAAGATGACATCCGAGAGGACTACCCACACCTATTTGCTAGCCGCGCCGAATCTCGAGGACGAGATTCATCTTAAGGGGGTTAGTCTTGTCACATCCCAAATTTTAGATTTGGTTCTGCATATCATTCATATCATTGCATCATACTTTTCCATGCAAAACCGTCGAGTGAAAAGGTTCGGTGAAATGCCATTTGCAAAACCCTATTCTATTTTGCTACGAGGTTCCTGCGGGAAGCTTTAGTAGGACTAGCGTTGACCACCCTTGTAGATTAGTGGTTTCGCTCAAACTTTGACCCTAGATTGTTCCCCTCGACTGTACGAAACCGTAGGCGCAAGAATCGCTCGAATCGGAGCTCGTACGGAAAAGTTGTCGCCGTTTTAGTGACTCGCCGGAAAACGGTCCGAAATTCCGGACCGATTTCCGAATCGGAAACCAACTCCGCACCGTTTCAGAGTAGGACCCGCAAAGGGGCCCCACTTAAGGACCCACCTGGGGCCAGCCGCCGCCGCCCCCTGCCCTCGATTCCCGCATCGCGCGATCGCCCCCCTCGGGAACCGCGCGACCCCGCCGCCATCGCCTCCTCCTGCGCCGCCGCCTGGGCCCCGCCTCGCCGCCGGCCGTCGCCTTCCCCGCCGCCAGGTGCCGCACCGCCACTTCTCCTCTCCTCTCTCTCTTCTCCCTCTTCCCGCCGCGAGCCGCCCGCACCTCGCACCACCGCCGCCATCGCGCCGCCTCCACCTCGCTGCGCCGCGCCTCGCCCGCGACGCCGCAGCCGCCACCCGCCTTCGCCGCGCCACCTCGCCCTGGCCGCGACCTCGCCGCCCCGCAGCACCCGCATCTCGCCGCCGCCAAGCCGCGCCACCCCGCGACCCGCGCCCCGAGCCGCGCCACCCGCCTGCGCCGCGCCTGCGCTAACGCGCCGTCTTGCGCCGTCGCGATGACCACTATAACCGTGCGCTGATCGTCTCCCTCTTCCGCAGGAAATCGTTGTCGCCGGAACCGATTGCCGTACCGTCCGGAACCCGTTCGGAGTCCGTTTCGTCGTTGTTTCCGGTAAGACTGCAGCCACCGTCAGATTTCAGATCAGCGGTTTAGATCGTTCGTTGACTAGTAAGCACTCAGGGGTTGACTAGTCAGACGCTCAGTCAGCGCCCAGTCAGCAGACGCGTTGACCATTCAACAGACACAGTTGACTGGTTAATTTCGTTAATCCTTGTAGTTGACAGATTTCGGTAGAATCTTGTAAATTGCGTAGAAATTAAACCGCTTGGCCAAAAATTGCAAATAAAATATGTGTAGATTCAGTGAGTTGTGTAGAATCTAGCTGTACCTTTGGTTCAGGCTTTTGCATCAAGGTTTAGTACAGTTTAATCAAACTAGTTAGTGACCTTTTCGGAGTAATTAATTCGTAGAAAAAGATCCGTAGCTCAAAAATCGCGTATGATATGTCCCTGGATTCAGTGGAACGTGAGGAATCTCATCATGAATTAAAAAGATAGGCTTACAGTAAAAACTTCTGCAGAAACTGTCTATTGGCTTTCTGCAGTGTTTTAATTACTCGGGGAGTTTTATAATTCCTTTTTGAATAATTCCAGTTGGTACTGTTTCTAATCGGCGATGCCTATGCGGTAGAATTTTCCCAAGCTTTTACAAACAGTATACTACCGGTAGTGAATTATTTGAGTTCTCGCTCTAGTTTTGAGCACTACTTTTACTTAATAGTTTTCCTAGCGCTAAAACTATTTTCCATGCATGCAATCGGCAGTATTATGGAATAGGATGTTGTGGTGCAGCTGTAGCACCAATTCACTTGTCGTTCTTGCATTCATGCATCATATTTGTTGCATATGCTTGTGGATTGTTTGTTTATGAATGCAATTGTATCGTGTAGATTGTGACGAGTGCAACGCTTGCTCGTGTGTGGATTGTTCTTCTGACCGCTACAACCAAGGCAAGTAGATGCTACTTTGTTCATGATATCGTCCTACTATTTTCAATGCATTGTCGTGTATTTTGTAGATGCATGTGTAGGATGATACTACCGCTATGCTATGTCCTATTATGTGGTAGGGCCTTCCTTGTAGATGAACCACCGTTGGTAGATGTGCTTAGCCATGCTATGATGAACGAGGGTTGGGTTACATCACTGAAAGTTGTTTCTAAATGAGTTGTTTTGCAAAAACTAAAACAACTTAATTAATGAATCCCCTAGGTGTGATGGTATTGATAATTTTTGGTGGTTTCATTGCGGAAAGGCACCCAGGTATCAAGAGAGAATGATTGGCTTCTTTATTGTGTAGCTTACGTGTACAACCATGTGCCAATAATGGAATGGGCGGTTGGTTGGACTTAGTAGGTTGTGGTGACCCGAACCCGCGTATCCAGAGATGTAGAATTTTGGTAGGTTGGACCGGTGCTGTCGGGATTGGGGAGCTACTTCGACGGTCTCAACTTGGACTTCTCCTATCACCACTCAAAATGAGAGTGATGGTAATGAGCTGGCCAAGTCACATGGGTAAAGTGTACTAACCTCTGCAGGGTGTATAATCTAATCGGTTAGCCGTGTCCCCGGTTATGGACAACTGAGTTGCTTGATATTGATTCCATGACATGTTTCTCGCTCATTCTTATTTCATAATTGTTTTAATATTTTTGGGTTAACTCAATTGGGATCTTTTCAAAGAAAATCAAAAACTGTTTATGAAAGTAGGACAAAGGTATTTGCAAATGCAAGCCAGACACAGCTCCACTTGCCAAATATGCATGTAGATGTTAGAACTATTGTCTCCATTACTAGCTCTACTTGCCATACATTCCATGTATTGACCCTTCGGGGCTGCTATGTTTCATGTTGCAGGTTATTCCGATTCTGAGTAATTGATATAGGCCACGGTACTCCACTCGGCACTTGTTCACTTGTGGGCAATTTGAAGAATGGAGGATTTACTTTGTTTATGTAGCTACCTGAATAATTTGAGCTAGCTTTGGGCTAAGCTTTTATTGTAATAATGGTACTCTGGATCTTCGTTATCTATGATGCACGGATATTTTGCTATGTTATTCATCTTACTCTATTGTGGGCCAATGAACCGATCCAGGGATTGGCATGTCACATAGAGGCCCCGGTCTTTTCAGAACCGGGGTGTTACAGGATGGTATCAGAGCCCGTGTGTCGACTGTAGGATCGTGACCTAGAATTGGATTGGGAAGCCATAGATTTTCTAAAGCCTATATTAACTCTATCTTTCATCTTATGCCTTTCACCCTCGTAAATTCTTACCATATGCTATTCTCACACTTTCCTCTTTTACTTGATAGATGGGAGAAGTCGGGTGAGTATGCCACCATGGAGTCACCAAGGCCCTTTGCAAGGCGATTAGCTCAGCTCATGATCATTGGGATTGCCACTGCCCATGTTCAAGGGAAGAAGGTTGTACACCTATGGATATGGAGAGGATGCATGGGAGATCACTACCTTCATATTCAGAGATGCCGCCTTGCCAAACCCCGTGCACTTGGTCTACACCAAGACATACTGCAACTGGGGACTTGGAATCAACTTGGCCATACATGAAGCCCTGTCTCGCCAGTGCCATTATGTCCGACACCTACTACCAGCAGATTCACCCTACCGTGACTATGGAAGGCGAGATGAAGATGGGAACATTGTGGTTACCCAGGCGGCAGTGAACAACATGCCGCCCCGTCGGAGGCACATAGAGGACATGGAAAGGGAGAATGGAGCTCTGGCAGAGAAGGTGATGCCTCCACTATGGTGACTCTTGTGCCCACTCTTGTGGTTCTTATACTTGTCATTATCATGACTGCGGTGATGCTTGTTGTCATGATGGAGGTTGTGGTCGTGGTGGTTGTTGTACTTTCCATGTTTGTGGGATCAAGAACTCCCACTATCATCATGATGGGAACGTTTGTGAGACGATCCCGAGCTGTGCTTATCAAAGTTGTGCTTCCTCTTCCTGCTCTCAACCCGTTTCATCTTGTTCTCCAAGATGGTAGCCTTGTCGCAAAGTGAATGGTATGTTGGGACATAGGCAACAGACAGCTGCAGATTCAGTTCATCATTCAGTCCTTCGAGGAATTTCTCCTTCCTCTTGGCACCAGTATCAACTTCATCCGGTGCATAACGCGCCAGATTGTTGAACTCTTCAATATACTCAGCCACGCTGCGGTAACGTTGTTTCAGGTTGTGGAACTCCTTCTTCTTCAAATTCATCACTCCGGATGAGATGTGAGCTGTACGAAATCCATCTTCAAAGATAGCCCAAGTCACATCCTCAATGGGAGTGGTGATCTAAAAGTTATCCCACCAGGTTGTTGCTGGCCCTTCCAACAGATGTGCTGCAAACCTGACCTTCTCTTCGTCGGTCGGTAAGCAGTCACTAAATCCTTGTTCACTGAACGTAGCCAATCATTGGCCACCATCGGATTAGTGGTTCCTGAGAACTTTGTAGGCCTCAGTCTTAGAAATCTGGTGAGCATGTCAAATCCTGGCGGATTGTTGTTGTTGTTGTTGTTGTTGTTGTTTCTATTCTGATTCTGGTTCTGCATGAAAGTGGTCATCATCTGCATCAGTTGTGCCTGTGCTGTCATCAACTGCTGCATCTCGGGAGTGACATTGTTGTTGTTGTTTGGGTTGGGGTTGGCACGTCGAGGAGGCATCTGTGGTTTTCATAAGGATAAGAATGAGATACCCATAGATGCTTAACATGCACAATACATCACATACTCAATCACAATAACCAAACATCAAAATAACATAGAGTTTGAACGACATAAACAAGTTTGGAAATGCAAAACACACCATAGCAAGCCACCCACATGTTGGATGGTCATTGCGACTCAATAATCAAAGTACGGTAGATGAAAAATAAATGAGTAGTCTATACTACTCTTCCACATCAATCTCCACATCAACAAGGGTAATACCTGCATTCTCCATAGCGGTCTTGTACTCCTCGACATTAGCAGTCAAGGCCTCTATCTTGGCCCTAAGAGCCCTCTTCTGTGAGCGAAGCCTCTCGATCACTCCCTGCTGATGCTCAAGCTCGAAGTCCTTGGCCTCTAGCTCTTCCTTCATCTCTCGGATCTTCTTGTTCCTGTCTTGGACTCTTTTCTCCTGGCTCTTGAATTTCTTGTCCTGGATTTCAAACTTGGCCTCCATTTCCTTGACTATATCGTCTTGCTCCGCGAAGAGCTTGTCCTTCTCACGTAGCTGAACCTAGAGCTCGTCATTGCTAAGCATGATGTTGGTCCTATCAGTATCTAGATGCCTAATAAGACCCTGTAGGTCCTGAAGGTATAGACGAATCGGCTCCATCGTCTCTCTAGCAGCATCCTCGTGCTCTATGGCTTCACCCTCCTCGTTGCGTCTCCCGAAGGGGTGAAAGTAAAGACCTCTAAGCTCGGTGGAGTTTCTCCCTACCAGACGCCCAAGTAACTCCTGCATGACTACATCTAGGCCTTTCTCCTTGTCGTCATGCATCAGCTTGAAAGTGATGGTCTCCGTGGTTGGCTCTGTCTGGCGTCCCGGCTGAGTGACTCTGAAGCCCCAAAGGTCCTTCCTCTCAAACTTGGTGAGTGGAAGTGTCATGATGCTAGGAAGTGGAAGGTTGAGCACACTAGTGAGCTCAATGAGATGCGTACCAAAACGAGTTCCCTTGAACTCCTCGGCCGTGTTGATAATAACATTAGGCATCTATTTTTATAAGATAGAGAAAAGTTAGAATAAACATCAAATAGATAAAAATCACAAGACAAAATATCACAAGCATATCTTTGGCAACAAACACACAAGTCATGGCATACATAAATCCATTACAAGCATCAAAGGTTCAACATAACTTAGACAATTTTTGGAAGGAAAACGATAAGTGTGGTGGTCCAACTAACGGAGTACATTACAATCCCCACTCACTTTCCAAGTTAGCTATCAGGGCATCCCTAGAGGCAATCTGTCGATCTTGGTCACATGATTCCATTGTTAAATCTATGATGTCTTCTCTTAGACGTTGGTTAGCAGTCTCTAAGTCCTGGGTACGCTTCTTTTCTTCTCTAAGGTCATTTTGGGTGTTGAGCATTCTGCACTTGAGTCTATCACCAAGCTCCTTGATAGCATTCCAAGCTGCATTTCTTGCAGAGTCAAAGAATGTTGTGTGCATTTCTGAGTTGGTGACCATGCAGAATCCTGACTCCTTGTGGTTGTCTTCCTTGTTTTTGTACAAGTGAAGTTGCACCCACCAGTACTCTTCTCCTTCATCCATCACAGGGAATCCTTTGTACACATCTGCACCATGTATCCCCATGGTAACCATAAGGTTCTTGAGGGCCTTGGGAAATTCAGTCTCACACTCCAAGGTCATGGTCATGAGTGGTCCCTTCCTCACGGCTTCATTGATGGAGTTCATCTACAAATAGAGATGAGAAAGAAGATTAGAAAAGTTTACGAGAAGAAAAAGACAAGTGTGGAATTTTTTCAAAGTGTTGAAATTTTTTCCTTAGTGGTTTCTAATCCAATCCTAGGGTCATAATCCTACAGTGGGTCAATACATTGGAATAGTATTGGCAAGCGATACCTTAGTAGAATATTAACATCTAGTTAGTACATGAATTTGGCTAAGTGTAGCTTAGGCTTGCTTTGGTCAAAATAGGTTTTACCTATCAGTTGAAAACACTAAGTTTTTGTTTGGCAAAAACTCCCAAGGAACCACCAATAGAGATTGGTGAACCTTCACCCTTGTTCAACCACAAGTTTTAACTTAGAAAATTTGGATGAGGAGATTCTTGATAGCTTCCATGTCTTGATGCTCAAATTGTCCATTACCGGGGACACGACTAAGTACTTAGTTTCTTCCTTATGCAGAGGTGGTGCACTTTCCCCACAAGACTTTATTTTCACCAAGACAGGACCTTTCAGAAGCCTTCCCTTAGACCAAAATGGACGCGCTCCAAACCTATCATCCCCTACCACCAACTGTCCATTTGGCTAAGTTATTGCAACCTATATGATCCAGGCAGAGCCCATAATGCCATGTGGCTACACTAGAAGCTTTTTAACATTTGGCATCTCAAATCCCTTTGTTCCTGGGTGGCAATCCACAAGTGAGATACACAGGGTAGACCATTGTAAAATGGGCGCTGGTAACCACTCAACCAAAATCCACAAAGCAATTACCATTCCACCCAGGTGTTTCATTCACTTAGTTGTTTTATTAAGCAAAACATAAGTCCAAGACTTAGAAATATTTTCCATAGCATGTGTATATAAACCACCCTTGGTTGCTACTAGCTAGGCTAAGCATGGAAATAGCAAGTATCTTAACTTAGAGAAAATTCTAACAATTCTACAACTACTAGGATTTCCCAAGCATAGCATATAGATACTTAGCAAAATTATCATGCAAGCCCTATACAAAAATATTTCTAATGCATAGTCAAAATATTGGGACAAAAGTATGAAGCACCACTTGCCTTGGTAGTTGGGGGAGAAACAACAATCCTCACAGTCACAATCACCACTAGCACCAAAATCTACACATAAAATGATAGCACCAAATTCACATATCAAAATAAACAAGCAAAAATATATGAACGCATGCAAATGACATGTGATGATTTTTCTAAACTCAAAAAGGCAAGTAAAACAATACTGATCAATAAACTAAACATTTACACATCAAATAAACTTTATTTAGTCTTTAAAACATTTTCCAATTAATTTTTATACACAAAATAAGACTACAAATGTCTCTGCAAAAACAACTAAATTTACAGAAGCAATTCATTAAACAAAGTACATGGTTGGATAGTATTCTTTTTCCTGATTCCATTGATATAAAATTTGCAAAATTTGAACATGTGGATCAAAAGTTATGAATTTTGCAAATTTCAACATCTAATAGAAATGATTCTGTTTTTAAAACAAACTACAGGCCACGCGACGCTTCCTGATTGGACGGTACCGGTTCGGCCGGATCGATCAACGTGAGCCGCACGATCTAAATGAAATCGCACGAGCTAGATTCACCCGTACCCCTTTGTTAAGTGATTTAATTCTACGTGTCAGATCAAGATCTAACGACCTAAATTGAACAAACCAAAAACGAGCGGCGTTGTGACGGTGGCTGGCGGCGGCGCTACTGGCGACGGTGGACCGGCGATTCCGGAGAGGCCTAGGGGTGGGGAGGATGCTTACCAGACTCGCACGTGCACGAGAAAGCTCAACGTGGTCGCGGTTGGGCAGGCGTCTTGCGTGAGGCCTAGAGCTCGTTGGAGTTGCTGGCGGCGTCGGGTCCTTGCAGACGAGGTCGTTTCTGAGGCTCTGGTTCGTCCTAGCACAAACCAGCGGTGTCAATAGCTGTGCAAGGACAAGGCTAACCTGGTCTGTCACATCCCAAGATTTCCCAAATCTTGTAATGTGAAAAATAAATGAATAAAATAAAACTTTGTTGATTTTTAGGGTGAGAAGAAACTTTTTGATTCCAATTGGAAACCTTCCAACTTATTTTGACCAAATAAAATCCGAAAAGGATTTAAAAAGATAAACATTTAACAAAGGAAAAATAAATATATTTGGAAATTACTATTTTGAAATCTTTTAATAAAAGATTTGATTTTAAAATGAGAAGGAAGAAATTTAAATAAAGATTATTTTATAAGCCAAATTAAAACTTGGCCAAAGTCTTTTAAATAAAATATTTCTTTTTGATAAAAATAGTAAAGGTTTATTTAAAAATAAATTAATAAAAAGGATTTAATATCCAAGTTTATTAAAAATAAAGGTTTTACTATTTTAATCAAACATCAAAAACTTATTATTTATTTTAAAACAAGTTTTCCAAGTATTCCTTATTTTCAAATAAAACCTACTGATTTGGTTTTGAAAATATTTTTCAAAGGGAATTTTAAATAAATCAAATCTTATTTTGATTAATAAACAAGGTCTATTTATTTAATTAATAATGGACCCTAAGATAAAAAAATATTGTTTTATTTTGGGAATTGGTTTATGTTGTTAAACAGAACCAAACTCAATTGCAATGTTTGGTGAATGTTTGAATTAATTTGGATGCTTGATTGGTTGATTGAATTACAAAACAGAAAATAAAATCAGAAAAGGAAAAAGCATTCAGAAGAAAAAAATATAGAGTTAGACACAGCCCAGCTGGCCAGCCCACTAAACCCAGTACCAGCCCAACTTCCCTCTCTCCCCCGAAGCGCTTTATTCACTCACCAGACGACCCGCAGAACCAATGATAGGTGGACCCAACTCCCCTCTCCTCTCTCTCACTGACCAGCCGACCCCACTGTTCCCGTTCATCGTTTTCACCCGCGCGCAAACATCGCCGGCGGTTTCTGCCGATTAAAGCTCGCGTCAATACTCGTTACTGCCGCGTTGATTCAGTCCAGCAACCACGCACGTTAAAGCGCCTAGGCCTCCTCTCCATTTCCCCTCACGCGCCTCCCTCTCTCTGCCCCTAGGCTGCCCTGAATCGAGCTCACACTCCCACTGCTCCGGCCATCGTTCCTGGCCAATTCCGGCGCCGTCTAGCCGCCACTCGCCTCCCACTGCTCACGAGCCTGTTCCCCACTCCCAGGCGCTTTATGCATGCCCTCAGTTCAACCATGGGCGCCCAGGCGTCGACCGACAACCACGACCACGCCGCGCGTCGCCTCTCTCCGTGAAGTCCCCAGTAGCCTGACCGCCCCACGCCTTCTCGTTCACGCTCCCACACTCGCCTCACTCTTGTGCATCTAACCATGCTCCTATCTTGCCTTAGGGCGATCTGCAACATCGACTCCGACCAGAACCAGAGCCGCCCGACGCCGTTCCCCACTCCGGCGAGCAATCCTGCTAGAACCAGAGCGCCCCTCGCCAGACCAACACCGCCTCGAGCTTCACCGCGACCTCCTGAACCCGGTGAGCACCTTCCCTTCCTCCTTTGCTTCCTAGAACCGCCGCTAGCGCCACCGCCTGACCGTCGCCGCCGTCGCGCGTACTCGCCCATCATTGACCAAGCGATGGCGTCCGAGGATCTAGATCGGACGACGCGATAGATCACTTAAACGCCCGAAGGGTGCGACCAGAGCCGTGCGATCTGTTTAGATCAACGCCCTGAGAAACCGATCCGACTGAAGCGGTACCAACCAGTAACATCGCGACGCGTGGCCAGTTTCGATTTAAAAACAGATTTGAAATCAGATTTAGATGCAAATTTGAAACCCTTGTAACTTTTGATCCACACGTCCAAAAATTACAAACTTTATATCAATGGAATCAGTGGAACAAGCCCTAGACAACCATGCAATTTGTTTAGTAAAAAGCCTCTGGTAGAATGTTTGTTTTTGCAGAAACATTTGTATGCTTGTTTAGATTAGAAAAATTATTCCAAAATGTTTTCAAGGATAAAAATCTTTGCAGATTGGTTTGTGGTGAACTTACTGACCCTAGGAACCAACCCATGGTTTTGAAAATGGATTTTGTGAAGTTTAGGATGGATTAATTGGTTTAGCCCATTTCTAGCCAAATAAAAATAATGGTTTTGTTATGAAAATGTTTTTGGAGTAAACACTTTGGGAAAATGATTTAAATCAAACCTACTGACCCTAAACACCAAGTTTTGAGAATTAGCAACATATTTGGTGAAAGACATAAAGTTTTTGATTTGATAAAAACATTTTTCCACCACATAAAATGATGAATGGATTTAAAAATGGTTTATGAATAAAACCCTTTTGCAAATGACTTTGCCACTTTAGAAAATGACCACTTTGAAACTTACAAAGTTTAGAAGCCTAGTGGAGACCATATTTGCAAATAAAACTACCTTTTTGCATGCTTGCATGCATGACTTAGTTCCTAATATTTTATGTGTGTTTTGTTTGTTTGATTTTGATTGGAATGC
The DNA here is from genome assembly GCA_023614405.1 of Avena insularis. NCBI lineage: Eukaryota > Viridiplantae > Streptophyta > Magnoliopsida > Poales > Poaceae > Avena > Avena insularis. The sequence goes on along the minus strand of CM042697.1, from coordinate 59,658,077 downwards.
TAGTTGATATTGTGTTTGCTTGATTGATTTGTAGTGAAGATAGAAGAGTGTGAAACTAGCAAGACCAAGAAGTGAACCAACATTCCCTACCAAAAAGGCAAGTTACACTATCATCAAAAGTCCTACTATTTTCATTATACTTAGTGGATTTTGAAACATGCATGAAAAGAATTTCTATACTTATGCTATGCTAAATCCTAATAGGATACCCTTATATATATTCCTTAGTGAAAACAATGTAGTTGTTACATGCTTAGCCATGCTATATTTTGAAAAGAGATACATGTTGAGATTTTATGAAGATGAGGAAAGGACTTGTGTTTTATATAATAAAACAAGGACTCAATGAACCACCTGGGTGGACAAGGATACTTTGAGTTTTGGAGAAGGTGGCAACAAAAGGAACCATGTCTATGGCAATCTCTTTGTGTTGTGCTCCAAAAGAAAACCACCCAGGAAACTTAGAGATTGAACATGTTTCTCCAATTGTGGCTTTCATGTACAACCACATGCTACTTATGGCTCTGGCTTGGTCAACTACATTGGGAAGACCCATGCATTGTCTTCAGGTGACTGAAAATGAGGACCTGGAATCCTACATGGGTACTGAAGACAAGCTAGCAATGGTGTATGGGAGGACCCTCTAGAAAGACTTCGTCACATTCTCAATCTGCCAGTACTCCATCTTGGTGAGTACTAATCCAGTGGCCACTGGTGGCAACAAAATGAGATTGTGACATGTGGGTAAAGTGTACAACTTCTGCAGAAGACAATAAAATCTAAGTACTTAGCCGTGTCCCCAATTATGGACAATACTGAGCAACTAAAGCTTGAAGCTATGGGAAATCTCGACATTCCAATTTCTAAAAGAAAAACTTTTAAGTGACAACAAAAGACTTGATGCACTTGGGGGTACCAAGGAGCTCAAGAGATTTTGGTAAAACTTGATGCACTTGGGGGTACCAAGGAGCTCAAGAGATTTTGGTAAAACTTGATGCACTTGGGCGTACCAAGGAGCTCAAGAGAATTTTTGACAAGGACTTGAACACTTGGGAATTTACCAAGGAGTTCAAGGTATTTTTGATAAAGGGATTTGACAAAAGATCAAGACCATTTTGAAAAGATAGGATAAACTATTGCTTTCTGCAAATGAGCCTCAAACCCTACTTAGCCAAAAATGCATGTAATGATAGGATCCACTTATATTCTACATAGTAGTGAAACTTGCCAATACAATTCAAATGTATTGACCCTTGTGGCTGTAACTTGTAATGTTGCAGGTTTGATCGATTTTAGTGAAGATTGATTGATTAGGATTACAAAGCCTACAACCAATATGCACTGTGGCACTTTGAAGATGAAGGACCCCATGTTTATAGATATTCCGCTGCAATGTAATGTAATAGCCAAATGAGCTATGTAAGATGTGATAAAATTATGTTATTCCTGGTTATAAAGTTATATTATGACCTTTGTTTCTTGATATTACATCTTAACTGTGGATGCTAGCTATTGATCCAGGGACTAGCATTGTAAACATAGGGGACTCTACCTTATTTAAAGGTTGGGACCCTTATATGGTCACATGAAAGCTAGTTCAAAGGGCGCTCAGTAATTACCGTGTCGATCGTCGGAGTTGAGCTGGCGGCTCTGCCAGCTTGCAGGCGTGAGCAGGGTCATGCGCGGATAAACAAACGGTGTCAGAGGATGCACAAGGTCACCAGGAACACGCTCGTATGAACTAGAAGGACAGGGGGCGGTCAGACTCACCGAAATTTCGTCGTCGGAGTTCATCAGTACTGCGGCGATGTTCTGCGAAATATGGGCAGCCTGGTGGCGGAGTGGGGGTGCTGTGTGAGGGGAAATGGTCGCAGAGGGGTGGGGATTAAGTAGCCGGAGTAGGGGCGAGAATCACGCGCTGCATCAATGGAATTTAAGCAGAGATTAATCGCGGCGACACTGTGGGGAGGTAACGGCGGAAGTCGTCAATGCGGTGATTGAGGACGATGATGACAGGGCAGGTGTGTCCAAGGCATCAGTGAGTGGGTGCGTGCGGGCAGAGTGAGAAACATAGAGGAGAGGGGAAAACCCGGGTGGGCTGGCTATTGGGCTAGGTCTCTTCTTTGGGCGAATAAGTGGCGCCGACCCTTTCTGGTTTCTTTTATTCTTTTCCAATTCTATTTTGATTTTCTGAATTCATTTTCAAATTATTTTCATATGGGTTTGAATTCAAACTTGTTCTAAATTTTGTAAATTGGACCATACACATATTTGACTACAGAACAAAGTTGTTCACTTAGAAATACATTGGCCCCTTGAATTTTAGAAATAAACCAAGCTTTAATTATTTATTTATAATAGGCATATGAATGGTTTGAATTCATATATTTGTTTTGAAACTTTGACCAAGCTTTAGAAATATCAAACAATTCTATGTTCAATTCTTTACTCATTAAAACAAGTATTTTCTTATTAGAAGGTAGAAATAAGGCCATTGCCTTGCTTACATAAAATAATAGACAACAAATGCTTCTGTTTTTGAAAAATGATCCTAAAATGATTATAATGCATGAATGATATGCAAACTTTGAAATCATGATTTTTAGGATGTTACAAAAACTTAGTGTTTTCAACTGATAGGTAAAACCCTATTTTGAGCAAAGCAAGCCTAAGCTACACTTAGCCAAATTCATGTAGAAGCTAGAAACTATTATTCTACTAAGGTATCACTTGCCAATACTATTCCAATGTATTGACCCACTGTGGTTGTAACTTGTGATGTTGCAGGTTACTCTAATGAGGATTAGGGTTATGAGTCTACACTCAACATGCTTGCATGTGGCACATGAAGATGAAGACTTCCATTTATATTGTTAAGTTAAACTCTTATACTAGCCTATGGATATGGAGTTGTAAAAGACTATGTTATCTCTGGAATGACGATGCAATAATGACCTTTTTTCTGTGTACTTCATCTTAAACTGTAGATGCTAGCATTTGATCCAGGGACTAGCATTGCAATCACAGGGAACTTTACCTTTATAAAGGTGGGGTCTTACACGTGAGAAGGGGCACCTTTCTTCCTCATGCACCATGGGTAACTCCTCATCCCATCCTATCTTGATTGATGATGCTTATTCACTTCATAAGGATGAGGGTGGCAAGGTGTTTGCCAAATTTGTTGGTGCCCAAAGTGGTGTCAAGAAAAGAACCATTTGGGTGGCCAAGCCTATTGTGACTAACTTCTTAGGACCCAACTTGGTTGGGGACCAACAAGCTAAAACTTGATTAATAGGTGTTTTTGGCGGGCATTGGTGACTTGGCTACATTATGAAGAATTGAGGGATATTCATCATTTTCTTGTTATCAAAGTCAAGTCATTGGTTATCATGCTTCTATCCCTTATCCAATGTTCCTCCTTCCGATAACTTGTGCTAAACTCCTTTACATTATAGTTACTTGCTCCCTTGTGCATGTGTTGGTTTTGTACCTTTCATATTTTTGTACATGTTGTGCTTCCCACTTACTTATATTAACCTATGTTATATATTTGTGTATGTTGGTTGGCATACCATGTATTTGCGTTTCTTGGTTTGGAGCCTTTATTGTTTCTAGTAGGTATCTTATTTGGCTCTTGTGAGGGATTACTGGACTATTCCGTTTTGGGGGAGTGTCATGCTTGGGCATTCCACAATCCTAAAATGTGTGTACATGAGGAAAACCACTTAGTAGTTTTATTGCATGTTTATCTAGTCTCTATGTGGTATGTCCCTCTCATGATAAACTCAAGTTCTATAACGTCCATTAATACCTCTATTTTGATATTGCCTCTTGTTGAGATTTCTTGGTTTATCATATTATGGGGGAGTCATATGCTTTGTGCATATTACAAACTTAGAAAATGTGGACATTTGAGGTAGTGCCACTTAGAATTTATATTGATAATTATCTAGAACCTTTGTGGTACGTTTGCTCATACAAGTTCCAATTTGCTTAAATGTTTTTATTGCTCATATTTTGGATCTTGTTTGTGAGAGTGATTCTTGGTATGTGTTTCCTCATATTTGGATCTATATATCCTCATGGGAACCACTTTCTTCTATTTAATTCAATCACTAGTGATTGTGTGACTATTTGAAGCAATCAAGAATCTCTTTCGAAGCATCAAGCTTAATTACTATCTTGTTATATGCTTCTTTGTGTGGATATGATCTTGGATATCCTTGCAAACTACCTCGGGAAAATTATCCCTATTACTTCTTGTCCTTGGATAATTAGTACTTGATATATGGTAGAATTCATTGATCATATTCGTTTTGGCCTTTTCTTATTTGCCTTATATTTGGCCAATAAAATGTTTGTCTATTTGCTCCCAAGCTTTCCTTGCCTCTTGTAGATCTTCTTATTTTATTTGTTTCCCCTTGTGTTTTATTTAGTGTAGGTAGTAGTGATGATCTCATTTGTGGGCATTTTGCATTCAAAGGCAAAATTATATATAATTCTCTACTTATGGGGGAGCTCTCCTATATTATCTAGAACATTGTTTTATGCTTCTTTATTTGATCCATTTTTGCTTGGAAGCTCGATCCTTTTTGTGTTGGTACTTTGTGTGCCATCATGAAAAGTGTGAAGAGTTTGTTTTAGTTGTTGCTTCCTTGCTCTCGTTGGGAGTTGGTTTTATCTCATCCCTTTTCACTTGTTTTGTTCTTTTAGGATGAGATAAATCCTTGAGCCTTAGTATTTTCTTATCCTTTTATTTGTCTCTTTCTAGTTCATTCTTGTGTTGATTTGGTTATTTGATACAATTTGGACACTTTTTCTCAAGGCACACCTTTGTGTGTGTCTTATTGGTTTACTTGGTGTTTTTGTTCAAATTGTATCTCCTTTTGGTTCTTGAAAGTCTATGCATGCATGTTTACTTCTTGTATATATTATGGCATGCTTGCTTTATTTGATCCAATATATAAGAAACTCCACCAAATCCTAAAGGGCTAAGATGTGCATGAAATTCCATTTCATATCAATATGCACATGTTTGTGTGGAGGTTCTCCTATGTATTGTAGTTTCACTAACTACTTTGGACCCAATTTGTTTGGGGACCATAGTGTATAATTGTGTTTTAGGTACATTGGAGATATATATTGGGTGCTTGTATCTTGAACAAGGAAGGAGTAGGCGTCTACATGTCAATTGGATACAAGCTAGGATGATCAACGAATCGCATATTTTCATCCTACCAATTATATCTCAGTAACAAGTATCTCTCTCTCATGCATACTTATCTTGTTCCCAACCTTTTGTAGGTTGCTTGTTGGCATGAATTTGTGTACTTGCATATGTTGGATTTCTTGCTTTGGTTTTGAAGAAGTTCTCTCTATTGCAAATGTGTGTATGTTGAGATGAGTGCATATAATGGGGACTATACTAAATCATGCTCATGATTCACCTATCCCAAATATGTCAATCTAGCAATTTTGTTGCATATCATTTCCTCAATATCTCTCATGTGCAATAGTAAGTATTGTTTTGCAAGTTGATTCCAATCTTGTGATACTTGTTGCCTTTCTCCTTATATTCCTTCTATCCCCTTCTAACCTTGGTAATAGTTGTTATATATGGAGTTTGTTGGTGTTTGAAGCTCATCGATGTACAATAAGATATATTTGAGCCCTTGGGCATGCTTTCAAGCAAAACAACTTATTTAGTATATTCTATGACTTCCTCTTTGCCTTTCAATGTGCTTTCTTGAGTATCTATCTTGTTTGTGCATATTTCTTTATGATATTTTCCACCTAGAAATTTATACACACAAGAGAAGATCAATATTTGGTTGTTTTTGCATTTCTTGGAAATCACCTCTTACTTCTTTTTGATTCTTTGGTGGCTTCCAAATTATTGTATTTTGTGTGCATTGTTAAATGAGTTTGGAGGAGTGAGGATTCCATGGTTGTGCATGTTGTTTCCAAATACAATTACTATAATTGGTGCACAATCTTTGGGGACCTTCTCTAATTCATTTAATAGTGCACAATTTCCTTCTTTCTCATTTCTTATGGTTTAAATGCTTATGGGGGAGAAAGGATTCCATATTTGTGCATATTGTATTCAATACAAGTATTCTAAACTTTGCACAATTTTTGGGGAGCTTCTTTATTCTCATGTAAACTCTCTTGGTTGTTGCTTCCTTTTGACATCATTTGTTGGTGTTTCAATTGTTTCGTTTGGATCTTTTGATTGCTCGCTTCATTTGTTGAAGCTTATTTCTTTTTCTTTTCTTTTTTCTTTCTTTGGGTCCTCAATATAGTTTTACTTCCTCCCAAGTTCTCATCATTTGACTTGTGCATATGCACACCTTTGGAGGAATTCTCACTATATTGGTCGTCTAGAACTTTTCACCCATTTTGGTAATCGATGCCAATGGGGGAGAAGTTTTGGAGGGTTTAAAGGAAGTTGGCCTTTCTTTGAGTGTGTTCTTGAGCATTTGCCTCTCATGCTCTTGCATATTTGTGGTTGCCTTGCATGTTGAATATATAGAGGAAACTCAACCAACGGTAACGGTTGGCAATCTATGCAATGAAATTCAAGTTCATCACACATGCATAGATTGTGGGGGAGTTTGCTCTATATATTGTGGTTGTACCACCATCACATACTTGTGTAGTATTTGATGTTGGTGCAACCTCTTTGGTCTTTAATTGTCATATGTAAACCCTCGCTAAGGGATTGTCATCAATTACCAAAATGGGAGAGATTGAAAGGGCATGTATGCCCCCATGTGTGGTTTTGGTAATTAATGACAATCTCTATGGACTAATGTGTAAATTGAGTTTCACTTGTAGGTTTGTCCATTGGTGTCGCTTGGGACATGTGTTGGTCTCAAGGTTGAGAGTTGAAGAAATGTCCAAGGGCTTTGTGCCATTGGAATCATGAAGAAAGAAGGAGCTTGAAGGTTTATCAAGACAAGTGCAAAGATTTGCATCAAGATGGATCAACCTCAAGAAGGGATGAAGAAGGGAAAGCTCAAGATGTGCCATCTCTAGAAGATCTCATGCTTGAAGCTTGCCATCCTCATGATCATGGGGTGACGAAGACAAGTTCAAAGAAGAGGTTTCCCCATGGAGTATGGGGGAGCAATTTGCAAGTCTTCATCTTCACCAAGCAAGAGCAAACAAGAAAGGTATTCCCACTATAGAAGGACAAAATAGTATACATCAAGTTCAAGTGGGATGCTCAAGGCAAAGGTATGTTCTTGATAGGGATTCTCTTTGCCGGTCTTGTGTTGTTAGTTGGGAGACCGGGTTTAGGATAGATAGCCGTACTATCAAGAGGGGCTCTCAAGCGGGTGTCTCGATTGCATCGTTCGAAGAGAGATCAAACCTTTGCATTCATAGCATCATCTTTCTTGGTTGTTATTTGGTTCTTGTCCATGAGAGGATCTAGAGCTTGTGGTCATCATCATAACAAGCTCTAGTTCATCGTCCAAGGATTTCCCTTGCATTTCTTATTGCGGTTTTTGATCTTGCGAGTTTTCTGGATCCACACCTTAGGGGATACTTCACATATATATACTTGATATTTTATACCTTGGTGGTATCCAATATTTAACATTTTGTTGGGTTCTACTTGGTTTTATTTTTTCCAACAAAATTGGTTTCATCCCAATCGGAGTTTCCAAGCTCAACTTCTTGTGTTTTGGGTTTTGGAGGTTTTACCGGTTCATCGCTTCTAGAGAGGTCATACCTTTCTCAATTTGGTTTTATCCTTCCATGCTGGACTATGATGTTTCTTAGCATAATCTTGTAAAACCTTTTGTTCTCTTCAAAACGAGCCCAAGATCATCAAAAACAGAGTCCGGAATCAAAAGTTATTGAAGTTTTCGTGCAATACTGTCCTTCGTTTTTGCTTGAGCGGAAGTTCCGACCCAAGTTCCGACCCAAGTTCCGGTCAGGTTCAGTAACTTGTGTTTCTATTTGCCAGAAGTTCCGGTGGGGCGCGAATCTGTTCCAAACGGTCAGTTTTTCCTTGTCCCATTTAAGGGGGGCTTCTTCCCCAATGGTTCCCCATCTTTTGAGCTCGTTTTTGCCCACCATTGTTGACCTATTTGAGATCTCTTACTCCCTCTCCCTCCCATGATTCTTACATATTTTTGAGGGAAAAGTGAGAGGAGATCTAGATCTATAATCCCCCCAATTCAATTCCCTTCTTTGTGAAGGAATCATTGGGATCTAGATCTTGGAGAGTTTTGTGTTCTCCTCTTGTGTTCTTCCTCCCTTATTCCCCCAATAGCTTTTGTAGCTTTGTTGGAATTTGGGAGAGAAGGACTTGCCCTTGCATTTGGTGCATAGGTTGGACTTCTCCTCGGAGATTCGGTGAGTTCAAGCTTGTGGGCTTGTTTCTCTTGGGTTCTTGGAACCCTAGACGGTTGTGTGGTTGGGTTGTTGACCTTTTGTGGTCTTGTAGCCTTTTGTGTCTTTGTTGGCCTTTTGTGGCGTTGTAGCCTTTTGTGGCTTTGTTGTTGGGTGTCACATCCCAAATTTTAGATTTGGTTCTGCATATCATTCATATCATTGCATCATACTTTTCCATGCAAAACCGTCGAGTGAAAAGGTTCGGTGAAATGCCATTTGCAAAACCCTATTCTATTTTGCTACGAGGTTCCTGCGGGAAGCTTTAGTAGGACTAGCATTGACCACCCTTGTAGATTAGTGGTTTCGCTCAAACTTTGACCCTAGATTGTTCCCCTCGACTGTACGAAACCGTAGGCGCAAGAATCGCTCGAATCGGAGCTCGTACGGAAAAGTTGTCGCCGTTTAGTGACTCATGAAAAGCGGTCCGAAATTCGGACCGATTTCGAATCGACTCAACTCCGCACCGATTCAGAGTAGGACCCGCAAAGGGGCCACACTTAAGGACCCACCTGGGGCCAGCCGCCGCCGCCCCCTGCCCTCGATTCCCGCATCGCGCGATCGCCCCCCTGGGGAACCGCGCGACCCCGCCGCCATCGCCTCCTCCTGCGCCGCCGCCTGGGCCCCACCTCGCCGCCGGCCGTCGCCTTCCCCGCCGCCAGGTGCCGCACCGCCACTTCTCCTCTCCTCTCTCTCTTCTCCTTCTTCCCGCCGCGAGCCGCCCGCACCTCGCACCACCGCCGCCTCCACCTCGCTGCGCCGTGCCTCGCCCGCGACGCCGCAGCCGCCACCCGCCTTCGCCGCGCCACCTCGCCCTGGCCACGACCTCGCCGCCCCGCAGCACCCGCATCTCGCCGTCGCCAAGCCGCGCCACCCCGCGACCCGCGCCCCGAGCCGCGCCACCCGCCTGCGCCGCGCCATACGGCGCAGCTCGCCGCGCCGTATTGCTACCGCGCCAGCATCGCCACGCTTATTTCTGTCTTGGCTGCTGCTCACCTGCCTGCCCGCGCCGCCGCTCCGCTTCGCGCACCGTCTTGCGCCGTCGCGATGACCACTATAACCGTGCGCTGATCGTCTCCCTCTTCCGCAGGAAACCATTGTCGCCGGAACCGATCGCCGCACCGTTCGGAACCCGTTCAGAGTTCGTTTCATCGTTGTTTTCGGTAAGACTGCAGCCACCATCAGATTTCAGATCAGCGGTTTAGATCGTTCGTTGACTGGTCAGCACTCAGGAGTTGACTAGTCAGACGCCTAGTCAGCGCCCAGTCAGCAGACGCGTTGACCAGTCAACAGACACGGTTGACTGGTTAATTTCGTTAATCCTTGTAGTTGACAGATTTCGGTAGAATCTTGTAAATTGCGTAGAAATTAAACCGCTTGGCCAAAAATTGCAAATAAAATATGTATAGATGCAATGAGTTGTGTAGAATCTCGCTGTACCTTTGGTTCAGGCTTTTGCAGCAAGGTTTAGTACAGTTTAATCAAACTAGTTAGTGGCCTTTTCGGAGTAATTAATTCGTAGAAAAAGATCCGTAGCACCAAAAATCGCGTATGATATGTCCCTAGATTCAGTGGAATGAGGGTAATCTCAGCGTGAATTAAAAAGATAGGCTGACAGTAAAAACTTCTGCAGAAACTGTCTAGTGGCTTTCTGCAGTGTTTTAATTACTCGGGGAGTTTTATAATTCCTTTTTGAGTAGTTCCAGTTGGTACTGTTTCTAATCAGCGATGCCTATGCGGTAGAATTTTCCCAACATTTTACAAGCAGTATACTACCGGTAGTGAATTATTTGATTTCTCGCTCTAGTTTTGAGCACTACTTTTACTTAATAGTTTTCCTAGCGCTAAAACTATTTTCCATGCATGCAATCGGTAGTATTATGGAATAGGATGTTGTGGTGCAGCTGTAGCACCAATTCACTTGTCGTTCTTGCATTCATGCATCATATTTGTTGCATATGCTTGTGAATTGTTTGTTTATGAATGCAATTGTATCGTGTAGATTGTGACGAGTGCAACGCTTGCTCGTGTGTGGATTGTTCTTCCGACCGCTACAACCAAGGCAAGTAGATGCTACTTTGTTCATGATATCGTCCTACTATTTTCAATGCATTGTCGTGTATTTTGTAGATGCATGTGTAGGATGATACTACCGCTATGCTATGTCCTATTATGTGGTAGGGCCTTCCTTGTAGATGAACCACCGTTGGTAGATGTGCTTAGCCATGCTATGATGAACGAGGGCTGGGTTACATCACTGAAAGTTGTTTCTAAATGAGTTGTTTTGCAAAAACTAAAACAACTTAATCAATGAATCCGCTGGGTGTGATGGTATTGATAATTTTTGGTGGTTTCATTGCGGAAAGGCACCCAGGTATCAAGTGAGAATGATTGGCTTCTTTATTGTGTAGCTTACGTGTACAACCATGTGCCAATAATGGAATGGGCGGTTGGTTGGACTTAGTAGGTTGTGGTGATCCAAACCCGCGTATCCAGAGATGTGGAATTTTGGTAGGTTGGACCGGTGCGCCTCGGGATTGGGGAGCTACTTCCCGAACGGTCTCAACTTGGACTTCTCCCTATCACCACTCAAAATGAGAGTGATGGTACGAGCTGGGCTGGCCAAGTCACATGGGTAAAGTGTACTAACCTCTACAGGGTGTATAATCTAATCGATTAGCCGTGTCCCCGGTTATGGACAACTGAGTTGCTTGATATTGATTCCATGACATGTTTCTCGCTCATTCTAATTTCATAATTGTTTTAATATTGTTGGGTTAACTTAATTGGGATCTTTTCAAAGAAAATCAAAAACTGTTTATGAAAGTAGGACAAAGGTATTTGCAAATGCAAGCCAGACACAGCTCCACTTGCCAAATATGCATGTAGATGTTAGAACTATTGTCTCCATTACTAGCTCTACTTGCCATACATTCCATGTATTGACCATTCGGGGCTGCTATGTTTCATGCTGCAGGTTATTCCGATTCTGAGTAATCGATATAGGCCACGGTACTCCACTCGGCACTTGTTCACTTGTGGGCAATTTGAAGAATGGAGGATTTACTTTGTTTATGTTGCTACCTGAATAATTTGAGCTAGCTTTGGGCTAAGCTTTTATTGTAATAATGGTACTCTGGATCTTCGTTATCTATGATGCACGGATATTTTGCTATGTTATTCATCTTACTCTATTGTGGGCCAATGAACCGATCCAGGATTGGCATGTCACATAGAGGCCACGGTCTTTCGTAACCGGGGTGTTACAGGATGGTATCAGAGCCCGTGTGTCGACTGTAGGATCGTGACCTAGAATTGGATTAGGAAGCCATAGATTTACTAAAGCCTATATTAACTCTATCTTTCATCTGATGCCTTTCACCCTCGTAAATTCTTACCATATGCTATTCTCACACTTTCCTCTTTTACTTGATAGATGGGAGAAGTCAGGACTGAGTATGCCACCATGGAGTCACCAAGGCCCTTTGCAAGGCAGTTAGCTCAGCTCTCATGTCATTGGGATTGCCACTGCCCATGTTCAAGGGAAGAAGGTTGTACACCTATGGATATGGAGAGGATGCATGGGAGATCACTACCTTCATATTCAGAGATGCCGCCTTGCCAAACCCCGTGCACTTGGTCTACACCAAGACATACTGCAACTGGGGACTTGGAATCAACTTGGCCATACATGAAGCCCTGTCTCGCCAGTGCCATTATGTCCGACACCTACTACCAGCAGATTCACCCTACCATGACTATGGAAGGCGTGATGAAGATGGGAACATTGTGGTTACCCTGGGCGACAGGAACAACATGCCGCCCCGTTGGAGGCACATAGAGGACATGGAAAGGGAGAATGGAGCTCTGGCAGAGAAGGTGATGCCTCCACTATGTTGACTCTTGTGCCCACTCTTGTGGTTCTTATACTTGTCATTATCATGACTGTGGTGATGCTTGTTGTCATGATGGAGGTTGTGGTCGTGGTGGTTGTTGTACTTTCCATGTTTGTGGGATCCAGAACTCCCACTATCATCATGATGGGAACGTTTGTGAGATGATCCCGAGCTGTGCTTATCAAAGTTGTGCTTCCTGATGGGAACTCCCACTATCATCATGATGGGAACTCCCAATTAAAGATACAGGAGGAGGACGTACCAAAAACCGCCTTCACCACTAGGTATGGTTTATATGAGTATACGGTTATGTCTTTTGGACTAACGAATGCCCCGGCATATTTCATGACCATGATGAACAAGGTATTTATGGAGTACCTGGACAAGTTCGTGGTGGTGTTTATTGATGACATACTGATATATTCCAAGGATGATGCTGAGCATGAGAAGCATCTGAGACTGATTATGGAGAAGCTGAGGGAACACAAGCTGTATGCCAAATTCAGCAAGTGTGAATTCTGGCTTAACACCGTTGGGTTTCTTGGACACGTAGTGTCAGGAGAAGGAGTCGCTGTTGATCCAAGCAAAGTGACGGCAGTAACTGAGTGGGAAGCACCCAAGAATGCGGGAGAAATTCGAAGCTTTTTGGGACTTGCTGGATATTACAGGAGGTTCATTGAAAACTTTTCCAAGATTGCTAAGCCGATGACTGAACTTCTGAAGAAGGAGAGGAAGTTTGAATGGTCAGACGTATGTGAAGCCAGCTTTCAGGAACTGAAGCGTCGACTAGTGACCGCGCCTGTTCTGTGCTTACCAGACCTTCAGAAGGACTTCCAGGTGTACTGTGATGCTTCTCGACAGGGACTTGGGAGTGTGCTGATGCAAGATGGGAGAGTGGTGTCATATGCCTCGCGACAACTCAAGCACCATGAGCGGAATTACCCCACACACGACTTGGAGTTAGCGTCAGTGGTTCATGCGCTCAAGGTATGGAGGCATTACTTAATGGGAAAACACTGTGATGTGTACACCGACCACAAGAGCCTGAAGTACATATTCACGCAGAAGGAACTGAACATGAGGCAAAGGAGATGGTTGGAACTTATCAAGGACTATGATATGAATCTACAATACCACCCAGGAAAGGCCAATGTGGTAGCTGATGCTCTGAGCCGGAAGGTTTATGCCAATGGATTGACAATTGGTGAATTGCCCGAGGATTTGTGCAAGCAATTCAAGGACCTTAGACTGGAGGTAGTATCTGAAGGATACCTAGCTACAATGGAAGCCCAACCGGCCTTCTGAGACAGGATCATAAAGGCTCAGATAGGAGACAAGGAAATAGAGGAGATAAAGGAAAAGATGAAGGAGAATCGGGAAAAGGATATTCGCGAGGATGAGCGTGGTACCTTGTGGTACGGAGATCGTTTGTGTGTGCCCAGCGACCCGGAGATAAGGGAGTTGATTCTGCAGGAGGCTCATAACTCGCCATACTCCATACATTCGGGCAACACAAAGATGTATATGGATTTGAAGAGCAGATTTTGGTGGAACAACATGAAGGGATATATCACCAAGCATATTGCCCTGTGCGATGTATGCAGCCGAGTGAAGGCAGAACACCAGAAGCCAGCAGGACTGCTATAGCCATTGCCCGTGCCGGATTGGAAGTGGGATAGAGTGGGAATGGACTTTATCACAGGATTGCCCAGGACCAGGTCAGGATATGACTCTATTTGGGTAGTGGTCGACCATTTGACCAAGGTAGCCCACTTTATACCGGTGAAGACGACCTATACGAGTGCAAAGTTGGCCAAGATTTACATGGACAAGATTGTGTGCCTACACGGAGTTCCCAAGAGTATCGTATCTGATAGAGGCACCCAATTTACCTCGCACTTCTGGTGCCAGCTGCATGAGTCACTTGGTACTAGATTGGAGTTTAGCACAGCGTTTCACCCTTGATGATGGGCCGATGAGAGGGTGAATCAGATTTTGGAGGACATGCTGAGAGCTTGCGCTTTGGCTCATGGTTCTAGTTGGAATGAGAATTTGCCGTATGCTGAGTTTTCCTACAACAACAGCTATCAAACCAGCATCAAGACGTCACCGTTCGATGTGCTGTATGGGAAACGGTGCCGAACACCATTGCTATGGGATGGAGTAGGAGAACGCCAGTTGTTTGGACCTGATTTGATCAAGGACGGTGAGGAGAAGGTCGCCTTGATTAGAGACAGGCTTAAGGTAGCACAATCAAGGCAGAAGAGCTACGCTGACGCCAAGCGCAAGGAAGTGGTGGATGAGATAGGTGATAGAGCATACCTCAGAGTGTCGCCACTTCGTGGAATCAAGAGATTTGGAATTAAGGGTAGCTGGCACCTCGATTTATTGGACCGTATCGGGTCTTAGCACACAAAGGAGAAGTTGCTTATCATTTGGAGTTGCCAGAGGCTCTGTCCGCTGTTCACAATGTGTTCCACGTATCCCAGCTGAAGAAGTGCCATCCGGAGATGGTGGATACACCATTGAGAGACACTGTACCGCTAGAGGAGGTTCAGCTTGAGAACGACTTGACCTATGAGGAGAAACCGGTCAAGATTCAGGAGACAGCAGAAAGGACTACCCGTACCAAGACAATCAAGTTTTGCAAGGTGCAGTGGAGCCACCACACTGAAGAGGAAGCCACTTGGGAGCGTGAAGATGACATCCGAGAGGACTACCCACACCTATTTGCTAGCCGCGCCGAATCTCGAGGACGAGATTCATCTTAAGGGGGTTAGTCTTGTCACATCCCAAATTTTAGATTTGGTTCTGCATATCATTCATATCATTGCATCATACTTTTCCATGCAAAACCGTCGAGTGAAAAGGTTCGGTGAAATGCCATTTGCAAAACCCTATTCTATTTTGCTACGAGGTTCCTGCGGGAAGCTTTAGTAGGACTAGCATTGACCACCCTTGTAGCCTAGTGGTTTCGCTCAAACCTTGACCCTAGATTGTTCCCTCGACTGTACAAAACCGAGGCGCAAGAATCGCCGAACCGAGCTCGTCACGGAAAAGTTGTCGCCGTTTTAGTGACTCGCGAAAACGGTCTGAAATTCGGACCGATTTCGAATCGAAACCAACTCCGCTGCTTTCAGAGTAGGACCCGCGGGGCCCCACTTATGACCCACTGGGCCAGCCGCCGCCCCGCCTGCCCTCGATTCCGCGCGCGATCGCCTCGGGAACGCGACCCGCCGCCATCGCCTCCTCCTGCGCCGCCGCCTGGGCCCCGCCTCGCCGCCGGCCGTCGCCTTCCCCGCCGCCAGGTGCCGCACCGCCACTTCTCCTCTCCTCTCTCTCTTCTCCCTCTTCCCGCCGTGAGCCGCCCGCACCTTGCACCACCGCCGCCATCGCGCCGCCTCCACCTCGCTGCCGCTACGCCCGCGCCAGCCGCCACGCCGCCACCGCTACCTCGCCCTAGCCGCGACCTCGCCGCCCCGCAGCACCCGCATCTCGCTGCCGCTAACGCGCCACCCGCGAGCGCACGCGCCCGCCCGCTACTGCGGCCCGCGCCCTGCCCGCCTTGCATTCGCGGCGCTTCTACCGCTACTTGCCGCTTCTTTGGCTGTTGCTGCTACGACGCCGACGCTCTTACGCGCGCCGTCTTGCACCGTCGCGATGCCCACTATAACCGTGCGCTGATCGTCTCCCTCTTCCGCAGGAAACCGTTGTCGCCGGAACCGATCGCCGCACCGTCCGGAACCCGTTCGGAGTCCGTTTCGTCGTTGTTTCCGGTAAGACTACAGCCACCGTCAGATTTCAGATCAGCGGTTTAGATCGTTCGTTGACTGGTAAGCACTCAGGCGTTGACTTGTCAGACGCCCAGTCAGCGCCCAGTCAGCAGACGCGTTGACCAGTCAACAGACACAGCTGACTGGTTAATTTCGTTAATCCTTGTAGTTGACAGATTTCGGTAGAATCTTGTAAATTGCATAGAAATTAAACCGCTTGGCCAAAAATTGCAAATAAAATATGTGTAGATTCAGTGAGTTGTGTAGAATCTCGCTGTACCTTTGGTTCAGGCTTTTGCAGCAAGGTTTAGTACAGTTTAATCAAACTAGTTAGTGGCCTTTTCGGAGTAATTAATTCGTAGAAAAAGATCCGTAGCTCCAAAAATCGCGAATGATATGTCCCTGGATTTAGTGGAACGTGGGGAATCTCATCGTGAATTAAAAAGATAGGCTTACAGTAAAAACTTCTGCAGAAACTGTCTAGTGGCTTTCTGCAGTGTTTTAATTACTCGGGGAGTTTTATAATTCCTTTTTGAGTAATTCCAGTTGGTACTGTTTCTAATCAGCGATGCCTATGCGGTAGAATTTTCCCAAAATTTGACAAACAGTATACTACCAGTAGTGAATTATTTGAGTTCTCGCTCTAGTTTTGAGCACTACTTTTACTTAATAGTTTTCCTAGCGCTAAAACTATTTTCCATGCATGCAATCGGTAGTATTATGGAATAGGATGTTGTGGTGCAGCTGTAGCACCAATTCACTTGTCGTTCTTGCATTCATGCATCATATTTGTTGCATATGCTTGTGGATTGTTTGTTTATGAATGCAATTGTATCGTGTAGATTGTGACGAGTGCAACGCTTGCTCGTGTGTGGATTGTTCTTCCGACCGCTACAACCAAGGCAAGTAGATGCTACTTTGTTCATGATATCGTCCTACTATTTTCAATGCATTGTCGTGTATTTTGTAGATGCATGTGTAGGATGATACTGCCGCTATGCTATGTCCTATTATGTGGTAGGGCCTTCCTTGTAGATGAACCACCGTTGGTAGATGTGCTTAGCCATGCTATGATGAACGAGGGCTGGGTTATATCACTGAAAGTTGTTTCTAAATGAGTTGTTTTGCGAAAACTAAAACAACTTAATCAATGAATCCCCTGGGTGTGATGGTATTGATAATTTTTGGTGGTTTCATTGCGGAAAGGCACCCAGGTATCAAGAGAGGATGATTGACTTCTTTATTGTGTAGCTTACGTGTACAACCATGTGCCAATAATGGAATGGGCGGTTGGTTGGACTTAGTAGGTTGTGGTGACCCGAACCCGCGTATCCAGAGATGTAGAATTTTGGTAGGTTGGACCAGTGCGCGTCGGGATTGGGGAGCTACTTCCCGAACGGTCTCAACTTGGACTTCTCCCTATCACCACTCAAAATGAGAGTGATGGTACGAGCTGGGCTGGCCAAGTCACATGGGTAAAGTGTACTAACCTCTGCAGGGTGTATAATCTAATCGATTAGCCGTGTCCCCGGTTACGGACAACTGAGTTGCTTGATATTGATTCCATGACATGTTTCTCGCTCATTCTAATTTCGTAATTGTTTTAATATTGTTGGGTTAACTTAATTGGGATCTTTTCAAAGAAAATCAAAAACTGTTTATGAAAGTAGGACAAAGGTATTTGCAAATGCAAGCCAGACACAGCTCCACTTGCCAAATATGCATGTAGATGTTAGAACTATTGTCTCCATTACTAGCTCTACTTGCCATACATTCCATGTATTGACCCTTCAGGGCTGCTACGTTTCATGTTGCAGGTTATTCCGATTCTGAGTAATCGATATAGGCCACGGTACTCCACTCGGCACTTGTTCACTTGTGGGCAATTTGAAGAATGGAGGATTTACTTTGTTTATGTTGCTACCTGAATAATTTGAGCTAGCTTTGGGCTAAGCTTTTATTGTAATAATGGTACTCTGGATCTTCGTTATCTATGATGCACGGATATTTTGCTATGTTATTCATCTTACTCTATTGTGGGTCAATGAACCGATCCAGGGATTGGCATGTCACATAGAGGCCACGGTCTTTTCAGAACCGGGGTGTTACATTGGGAGCCTCCAATTGAGTTGTGGAGATATCCCCAATGTTGTACGGGTTCGGTGACCGCCCTCAAGAGTCTCATAGTCGAGCAAGTGCTCGCCTTTTGTGGTGCACACTCGGGAGAATAGGGTGAGCCTTTGTATGGCTGCTGAGTTGCGTGCTTCGCATTCGGGTGAGGCCTTGTGTATGCTGGGTGAGCATCGAGCCACCACACCTCGAGGTGAGCCATTTGTATGCTCGGAGAGCATTGCGCCATCGCACCTCTCCAACGGAGATGTAGCTTCTTTGGAAGTGAACTTCGGGAAACAAATCTTCGTCTCCACGTCCATCGGTTATCTCTCAATCGAACCCTTTACTTATGCACTTTACTTTGTGATAGCCATTGTGTTTGAAGTATTTATATCTTGCTATCACCTTGTTGCTTGTATTGCTTAGCATATGTTGTTGGTGCACTTACGTGAACTTAGTGGCTAGATTTTGTGCTCAATAAATTAAACGTTAGTTTTATTCCGCATTTACTTGAGCCTAAACCGTAATAATTTTGAAAGCCTATTCACCCCCTCTAGGTGACGTCCATTGCACTTTCACTTGTCATAGTCATAACATGGTGTGAGTATGTGCCAAGTCAACCCAAGCAAAGCATCAAAGGAGAATACCACAATACTATGCTTTTGCATGCAAAAACAATGCATAATTTCTTCAAGGCACACTAAGCAATCCCAATTGTTTGGAACAAGACATCCTACAACAATAATCACTAAACATAAGGTCAAAACAACACCTAGTATGTCATGCTAAAGTCTAAGTCACAGTCAATGCAAGCTCCTCTTGTAGGGTTCGCAGCATAGAAAACAAAAAACTCCTACGATGGGAACAACTATGTACCAAGATCTATATACTAGATACAAGCAACATGTGGATGTATATCCGTAGAGAACATACCCTTGAAGACCGACAAAGCTTAACGAGTTCAAACTCGTGGTTGATGTAGACAATCTCTTGCCGATCTCAAGATCGAGAGGAAGTCCTAGCGCCGCAAAACATCGGCGCATCCATGCTCGCACACACGTACGAGGCACCGAGCAACCTCTGCCTCCTCGCTCCAGCGATGCAGCGGAAGCACAACTCGTTCTTACCGAATAGCCACCGGGAACATGTATCTTGCTAGTCCGAGACCATGGGGGATAAATACTAGAGGGGGAGAGAGATCCTTCACGAGGAGGTGTAAGTGAGAGAGAGGGAGGGGGGCTCCTTTTATAGGGAGAGGGGGGCACCCAAGGGGCCATGCCCCCAGCCATGGGGTTGCCCCTCCCCTCCTTTCATTCATGTGGGTGGACACTCCACTCACACAAAAGCCTTTCAATTTCCTCCACTCAAAAACCCACTCAAATTCCCATTAAATTTCCACCAAATTTAATGCAAACTCCCATTAAATAAAAATCCTTTTATTTATTCAGAATTTTGTCAATTACTTTAATGACAAACATTCTCATATAACCCCTTGCTAGTATTTCATTTCACATGCAAAAACACTTTCTGCAATTTCACCTGAAAACTTGTTTTGGTATCTAGTGAAATAAATTCATGCGCTTGTTATTCTTTCCGGCATGAAACTTTTGCTCCAATTGGATGTCGGTGTCTCTTAAGTGTGCCACCCTACGGTTCGCGAATAATGCGGACATGATCGAGACCCTTCTCCGATCAATAATCAGAAGCGGGATCTGGAGACCCATACTGACTTCCACCCATTCAACGATGACTTTCTTGTGATCGTCGGAACCTTTTACGCTAGTATCTTAATCCTTTTGTTTCACGATATATTACATGTCCGAGATTCGATCATTGGTATCTCCATACCTAGTTTGATATCGTTACTGACATGCACTCTTTTCTCGTTCCCGTGATATAACAATCTAGTGATCAAATCACTTGCTTCCAACCTAATCAATGTGATATCATCGAGAGGGCCCAGAGCATATATATCCGTCATCGGGACGAACAAATTCCATTATCGATCCATGGGCCTCAACATAACACTTTAGTAGTTCTGAACCCATCTTTATAATCACCCAGTTATGGTGTGACGTTTGATGTTATCAAGAAACTCTTTCGGTGTTAGTGATTCACATGATCTCATGGTCTAAGGATTAGGATCACTTCGTAAGTTGTTATAGCAATATAAACTCAATGACTTTGATCGTAATGCTATACTTCGAATGAATGTTCATCACACCATTACACTAATGTTTTGACCTTGTTATTAACAACATCCAATGACCATGATCAGGAAACCTGGATCATCTTGTTAATCAACGAGATACTTTATGAGAGAGGCATAACTAGGAACTTTATGTTTGTTTATTAAACACACATGTATTAACGTTTCCGTATTAATACAATTATAGCATGTAAAATAAACATTTATCATAAACAAGGAATACGATAATAACCACTTTATTATTGCCTCTCGGGCATATTCCCTTCACCTCTTGCACTTCAAGCAAGAACTTACTACTCCTTTCCAACACCAAGCAACTTATTTGCAAAACAACACAGCGAGAACGGGGGTCCAAACTTCTTTATTCAAGCAAACTAAACAACCTAAGCAAAGCAAACGAAAACTAAGACGCTCCAAGAACAACACAACTCTTCATGAAACAATAAAAATGAAGTGTCTAGACAGACCTGAGCTTTTTATTGATGAAGAAGGGGATGCCTTGGTCATCCCCAAGCTTTGACGCTTGTACCTCTTGGATATTTCTTGGGGTGACACCATGGTGGCATCCCCAAGCTTGAGCTTTTGTCCATTCTTCATCTCATTGCATCATTCTCTCTTTACACCTGAAATTTTTCCTTCATACAAAACTTCACACAATTTTCATTAGCAACATTAGTGTATTCAAAAGATATTAGACCTCTGGCAAAGCTTCAAATAGCAAGGTTTTTCACTAAAAACACAATCTACTGTAGTAAGTCCTTCAAAAATCTCAATTCACCTAAAGAGAACTCAAAAAGGAATCAATAAGAAGCAAATGCAAATAATGGCCAAAATCTGTCAAAACAGACCAGCAGGTAGAAACCGTTTTTTTTCAAACATCTTATGTTGCTCAAATCAAGAAGTGTTGAACTAAAGAAAGTTAGCTAACATACTGGGAGATTTATTAGTAAATTTTGAGATCAATCCTAGTTACAAAGACTCCTCACGAATTTTTTTGGTGGAGGACAGAAATCTGTTTCGGGACAGCAACTCCCCAAATCTTACTTCCCTCTCATTAGAGGTCATTCTTGGCACAAAAAGCAAACAAAAAGGATAAGGAGAGGTAATTACTGAAGTATAACTTCCAAGACTCAAGGAAACTCTTGGGTTATCTCCCAACAAGTACTTTTCTTTAACGCCTTTAAGTTAGGCACAAGAAGAATCAAGTATTTTCAAATGAAGAAGCATTACCCCTCTTGTTCTTTCCTTTCTTTCCTTTCTTCTTCTCTTTAGGGAAGATATGATTGCTTACTGGAGGAGCAAAATGCATAATGCCTTTTCCCACATCTATTACTTCCCCATGGTGTTTCAGTAGGGATCTTCCAAATGTAATCTGTCCCTTGCCTACACATTCAATAACAAGATAATCAGTAGACACCATTTTCCCTGAGATTTCTGTAAACACACCTTCAGCTATTCCAATGGGCAATATAGTGGCATTGTTGGTAAGACAGATTTCCTCTCCTCCTTCAGTAAGCCCCCAAAGACTCAAAGAATCATAAATATCTTTAGGCACGATGCAAAATTCAGACATGATATCACAGCGAGCATCAAAAAGTGTAGTGTTTATTGAGACTTTGATTGTGGGAAACCACTTTGAAGGCTCATAATTTATGGGAACATAATCATGGTAAGCCCTAAGCGTGTGATAGCAACTATTCATAGTAGCAATACTAGTCTCAAGAGTGTTCAACCTGGCAAAAATATTTGTGAAAGAGGAATCAGACTTGCCAGGTGTATTATAAATTGCAATCAACTTTTTTATGGCATCAAAAGCTTCATCCTCAATACATAGCAAAATATATTTTTCAACCACAGCATCCAAAGCATATCTATAAGGAAGAGCAATATTGTGGTAGAAACTATCAATAACCAAGCTAAGACTCATCTCAGGCTCAGTTTCCCTTTGTAAAGCGGAAATTCTTGACCAAGCTTCTTTAAAACTCTCTTCACTTTTTCGCTTAAAAGTGGAGATATCTTCCATATGTGAAATAAAGATTGGTCCAAATCCATACATGGTGGCAACTAGAGCAGGAACTAGTTTTTTTGTGTTTTTGAATAAAGAAAGCAAACCAAACTAAACTATTTTTTTTTGAGTTTTTGATAAAAAGAGGCAAACAAAACCAAGCAAAAGAAACAAAGCAAACTAAAAACAAAGTAAATAGAAAGGAAGTGAAGGACTCCCCTTGTGAAGACGTCCTTAGCCTCCCCGGAAATGGCGCCAAAAAGTCTTGATGATGCTCGACGTGGCACTTCGTTGGTAACCCCAAGCGTAGGGTGTGACGAGCAAGCAGCAAGTTTTCCCTCAGTTGAGACTGAGGTTATCGAACCAGAAGGAGCAAGGAAACGTCACACAGGTGTTGCAAGCAATGCAGAGACCTGCACAACACAAACTCAAGACTTTGCCCCAACGAATCAGTGAGGTTGTCAAGCTCACCGATTTGCTGTAACAAAGGATTAAATGAATGGTGTGGAAGGTAATGATTTGCAGCAAGTAAACAAGTAACAGTAGAATATGTATCAATGGTAAATATTGGACCGGGGTCCATAGTTCACTAGAGGTGCTCTCCTTAGATAAACAACATGGCATGAAGGGTAAACAAATTACAACAGGGCAATTGACAGGAACTGAGCAAGGCATAACAATGCAATTACTAGCCAGAAAGATCCTATGGGATTCGATTGGGCAATACAACAAGATACATAGACCGCCTTCCAATTGCATCTATGACTATAAGTCCACCTTCAGGTTATCATCCGAACCCCCTCCAGTATTAAGTTGCAAGCAACAAACAACTGCTTTAAGCAAAGTGTTTAAGGTAAACAGTCCACATGTTCCATGAACAAGAGACCCTTGTTTTCTCCCTAGTGGCAACAACACATCTACAACCGAAGAGATTTCTGTCACTTCCCTTGGAAACTAGAGGCATGAACCCACTATCGAGCATAAATACCCCCTCTTGGAGTCACTAGCAACTACTTGGCCAAGATAGCTACTAACAACGGAGAGCATGCAAGATCACAAACAACACAGACATGATATAATCATAAAGACAAAACCATTTATCAAACCAACATAATAATCTCAATATCCATCAGATCCTCGCAAACACAACATGCATGATTACAAATAGATTAGATCTTGATCATGAACGGAGCTCACAAGATCTATACATGAAAGCACAAAGGAGGAGATACAACCATCTAGCTACTACATGGACCCATAGTCCAAGGTGGAACTACTCACACATCATACCGGATAGAAGGCCTCCGGGATGATCTCCCCTCCGATAGGGTGCCGGGAAGAACTTTAGACCCCCCCGATCTAGGGACGATGGTGGTGGCAGCTACAGACGGTTTCGTGGAGATTTGATCGGGTGCTTAGGGTTTCTGCATCGAGGGCTTCTTATAGGCGAAGGGGGAGGCCGAGGAGGCGACTAGGGGGGTCAAACCCTACCCAGGAGCGGGCCCACCCCTGGCCGCGTCTAGGGGGTTTGGCCGCCCTGGCACGCTTCCTCATCTCCCCTCTGGACTTCTTGTTCCCCATGGAAAGTAATTGACTTTGAGGTTTGTCCCGTCCAATTCCAAGAATATGTCTTTACTAACTTTTCTGAAACCAAAAATAGCAGAAAACAGGAATCTGGCACTGTTGCAACTTGTTAATAGGTTAGTACTAGAAAACATGTAAAAAGCACCTCAAAGTGTAGACAAGTAAAGCAAAGTAGACACTAAACAAGCATGGAGCATCAAAAATTATAGATATGTTTCCAACGTATCAATACCATGGAGCTCCAAGTCATGGAGGATGAGGGGTTCATCGTTGCCGGCACGTGGCGGAGCACCTCAGGACATGCCGTCCCGCTCGACGGCGAGAGGGTGCTGTTCGGCACTCGCGTCGACCGTGGCCTTAGCTTGCCTCCGTCGGACTTCTTCATCGAGGTCCTCAACCATTATGGTGTGCAACTCCATAATCTTCCTCCCAACTCTCTGCTTGAGCTTAGTGCTCATGCAGCTCTATGCGAGGGGTTAATTGGCATTAGGCCAAGTCTCACCCTTTTACTGTACTACTATGGTACTCGGAAGAATTCCATCAGTGCCGGTGTACCTTATGTCACCGGTACTCTTAGCTTAGTCCTCAGGAGGAATCGGATCTATCCTAGGATTAACGCTAGCGAGTCCGTCAAATGTTGGGCTGGAAATTTCTTCTACCATAAGGATATTCCGGCTCCAGGAAAGGCGGAAGGTCTTCCGACGTTCGTCAATGGCGCCACTCCCCACCAAGATTCATGGGACGCGAAGGCGCCGGAACTGTCAGATATTCTGATCCTTGCCAAGAGGCGGATCGAGTATTTGATGAAGCATGAGGGACTTCATGGATCCGACTTGATCCACTTCTGGCTGGAGCGCCGGATTCAGCCTCTCCAGCACCACGGAGATCGCCTCATGCACCAGATCACAAGTGACAAGAAGGACAAGATGAGGGTCAGTTCTATCCGGCTCGCGCCGAAGGACTACAAGACCCTCATGCAATACTTGATCAAGGAAAGAGTGGAACAAAAAGTTCTGGAAGTTTCCCTAAAGATGTATACGACCAACCGTCCTCTGACTCCAGCAAACATTTTGACTCTGCTTTTGCATTTCGTCGTTCTTTTCGGTTCTTTCTCCGACTCTATTTTCATCGATGCTTTTTGACTTTGTCAGCTCGAGAAAATCTCCGAGTCCGGGATAGCTCCACTAGAGGGCTATGCTGTAGGGTTCGCAGCATAGAAAACAAAAAATTTCCTACGATGAGAACTATGTACCAAGATCTATCTACGAGATACAAACAACGGGCGGATGTATATACATAGAGAACATACCCTTGAAGACCGACAAAGCTTAACGAGTTCAACTCGTGGTTGATGTAGACGATCTCTTGCCGATCTTTAAGATCGAGAGGAAGTCCTAGCGCCACAAAGCAGTAGCGCATCCGTGCTCGCACACACGTACAAGACACCGGGAAACCTCCGCCTCCTCGCTCCAGCGATTCAGCGGAAGCACAACCCTTTCTTGCCGAATAGCCACCGGGAACATGTATCTCGCTAGTCCGAGACCATGGGGGATAAATTCTAGAGGGGGAGAGAGATCCTTCACGAGGAGGTGTGAGAGACAAGTGAGGAGGGGGGCTCCTTTTATAGGAGGAGGAGGGGGGGACCCCAAGGGGGTGGCCGGCGCATGGGGGCTGCCCCTTGCCCTCCCCTCTTCATGTGGGTGGACACTCCACTCACAAAATTCCTTTAAATTCCCTCCACTCAAAATTCCACTCAAATTCCCATTAAATTTCCACCAAATTTATTGCAAACTCTCATTAAATAAAACTCTTTTATTTTTATTCATAATTTTGTCAATTACTTTAATGACAAACATTCACAAATAACCCCTTGCTAGAATTCCATTTCACATGCATAACCACTTTATGCAATTTCATCCGAAAACCTGTTTCGGTATCTAGTGAAATAAATTCCTGCGCTTGTTTATTCTTTCAGCATGAAACATTTGCTCCAACTGGATGCCAGTGTCCCTTAAGTGTGTCACCCTATGGTTTGCGAATAATGCTGACATGATCGAGACCCTTATCCGATCAATAATCAGTAGCGGGACCTGGAGATCCATACTGACTCCCACACATTCAACGATGACTTTTCCTGTGATCGCCGGAACCTTTTACGCTTGTATCTTAATCCCTTTGTTTCACGATATATTACATGTCCGAGATTCGATCATTGGTATCTCCATACCTAGTTTGATCTCGTTACTGACATGCACTCTTTTCTCGTTCCCGTGATATAACATTCTAGTGATCAAATCACTTGCTTGCAAGCTAACCAATGTGATATCACCGAGAGGGCCCAGAGCATATCTATCCGTCATCGGGATGAACAAATTCCACTCTTGATCCATGATTCTCAACATAACACTTTAGTAGCTTTGAAGCCATCTTTATAATCACCTAGTTACGGAGTGACGTTTGATGTCAACAAGAAACTCTTCCGGTGTTAGTGATTGGCATGATCTCATGGTCTAAGGATTAGGACTACTTCGTAGTTTGTTTATAGCAATATAAACTCAATGACTTTGATCGTAATGCTATACTTCGGATGAATGTTCATCACACCATTACACTAATATTGTGATCTCGTTATTAACAACATCCAATGTCTATGATCAGGAAACCGTGATCATCTTGTTAATCAACGAACTAGTTTATGAGAGAGGCATAACTAGGAACTTTCTGTTTGTTTATTAAACACACATGTATTAACGTTTCCGTATTAATACAATTATAGCATGCAAAATAAACATCTATCATATACTTGGAATACACGTAATAAACATTTTATTATTGCCTCTCAGGGCATATTCCCTTCAGTATCCCACTTGCACTAGAGACAATAATCTAGTTACATTGTGATGTATCTAACACCCATGGAGTTCTGGTGTAGATCATGTTTTGCTCTAGGGAGAGTTTTAGTCAACAGATCTGCTACATTGAGATCCGTATGTACTTTACAAATCTTTATATCTCCATCCTTGACATGCTCGCGGATGGAGTGAAACCGGCGCTTAATTTGCTTGGAATGCTTGTGAGACCTTGGTTCTTTGGCATTGGCAATGGCACCATTGTTGTCACAATAGATCACCATTGGGTCCAACGCGTTTGCAACCACACCTAGTTCGGATATGAACTCCTTCATCCAAACTGCTTCCTGAGCCGCTTCTGAAGCAGCAACATATTCGACCTCCGTTGTTGATCCCGCCACCACAGGTTGTTTGGAGCTCCTCCAACTAACCGCTCCGCCATTCATGAGAAATACGTATCCGGATTGAGACTTAGAGTCATCCGGATCGGTGTCAAAGCTAGCGTCGACATAACACTTAGCGACGAGCTCTTCTTCACCTCCGTATACAAGAAACATATCCTTAGTTCTTCGCAAGTACTTAAGGATATTCTTGACCGCTTTCCAGTGTTCTGAACCTGGATCCGATTGGTACCTAGTAGTCAAACTAATAGCATGTGCCACATACGGTCTTGTACATAGCATGGCGTACATTATAGAGCCTATGGCTGAAGCATAGGGGACCTTGTCCATTATCTCTCTTTCTTCCGCCGAAGCCGGACTTTGAGTCTTACTCAATGTCGTGCCTTGTGTCATAGGTAAGAACCCCTTCTTACTATTTTCCATTTTAAACTTCTTTAAAATCTTATCAAGGTATGTACTTCGCGATAGCCCTATTAGGCGCCTAGATCTATCTCTATAGATCTTTATGCCTAATATGTATGGCCTTCACCTAGGTCCTTCATTGAAAATTTCTTTGTTTAGATAACTTTTAACACTGTTTAAAGATCTATATCATTTCGATCAATAATATGTCATCCACATATAATATCAGAAATGCCACATTGCTCCCACTCACTTTCTTGTAAATACAAGCTTCTCCATAAGTTTGGACAAATCCAAACTCTTTGATCACCTCATCAAAGCGGAGATTCCAACTTCGTGATGCTTGCTTCAATCCATAGATGGATCGCTGAAGCTTGCACACCTTGTTAGCATCCTTAGGATCGACAAAACCCTTTGGTTGTATCATATACAACTCTTCTTCAATATTACCATTGAGAAACGCGGTTTTGACATCCATCTGCCATATCTCATAATCGAAATATGCAGCAATTGCTAACATAATCCTAACTGACTTTAGCATCGCTACGGGAGAGAATGTCTCATCGTAGTCAACTCCTTGAATTTGTCGAAACCCCTTTGCGACAAGTCGAACTTTATAGACGGTTACATTACCATCAGCATCAGTTTTCCTTTTGAAAATCCATTTGTTCTCCACGGCCTTTCGGTCGTGAGGTAAGTCCACCAAGTTCCAAACTTGATTCTCATACATGGATTCCATCTCGGATTTCATGGATTCTAACCATTTGTTGGAATCCGGGCTCATCATCGCTTCTTCATACGTCGCAGGGTCATCATTTTCATCAACCATGAAATTCATGACAGGATTTCCGTACAGCTCGGGAGGTGCACGCGTCCTGCTTGACCTGCGAGGTTCGGTAGTACTCTCTTTCGGAGTTTCATGATTATTATCATTAGTTCCCTCTTCAACAGATGGAGCCAACTCCGGAACAACTTCCGGCGCTGCGCTACTCGCCATACTTTGAAGAGAAGGTTCAATAACCTCTCCGAGTTCTACCTTCCGACTACTCACACCTTTCGCGAGAAACTCTTTCTCTAGAAAGGATCCATTCTTGGCAACAAAAACCTTGCCCTCGGATCTGTGATAGAAGGAATACCCAATAGTTTCCTTAGGGTATCCAATGAAGACGCATTTTTCCGCTTTGGGTTCGAGTTTATCCGGTTGAAGTTTCTTCACATAAACATCGCATCCCCAAACTTTAAGAAATGACAGCTTAGGTTTGTTTCCAAACCACAATTCATACGGTGTCTTTTCGACGGATTTAGATGGTGCCCGATTTAAAGTGAATGCAGCAGTTTCTAGTGCATAGCCCCAAAATGACAATGGCAAGTCCATCAGAGACATCATAGATCGAACCATATCTAATAAAGTACGATTACGACGTTCCAACACACCATTTCGCTGTGGTGTTCCGGCAGGTGTGAGTTGTGAAACAATTCCACACTCTTTCGTGTGAGTGCTAAACTCGTAACTTAGATACTCACCTCCACGGTCGGACCGTAGAAATTTGATATTTCTATTACGATGATTTTCCACTTCATTCTGAAATTCCTTGAACTTTTCAAAGGTTTCAGACTTGTGTTTCATCAAGTAGATATAACCGTATCTACTCAAATCATCCGTGAAAGTAACAAAATAACGATATCCACCTCGCGCCGACACACTCATTGGACCACATACATCAGAATGTATGATTTCCAATAAATCTGTCGCCCATTCCATTGAACCGGAAAACGGCGTTCTAGTCATCTTGCCCATAAGGCATGGCTCACATGTATCAAATGATTCATAATCAAGTGATTCCAAAAGTCCATCCAAATGGAGCTTCTTCATGCGTTTAACGCCAGTATGACCTAGACGGCAGTGCCACATATATGCGGATATATCATCATTTAGTTTAATCCTTTTAGCATCAACATTATGAATATGTGTAACATTATTATCGAGATCTAAAAGAAATAAACCATTTATCATCGGTGCATGACCATAAAAGATTTCATTCATATAAATGGAACAACCATTGTTCTCGGATTTAAATGAATAACCACTTCGCATCAAACACGATCCAGATACAATGTTCATGCTCAGTGCAGGAACCAGATAACAATTATTCAAGTTTATAACTAATCCCGACGGCAAGTGGAGAGGCAGCATTCCAACGGCGATCACATCAACGCTTGATCCATTGCCGACATGCATCTTGACCTCACCCCTTGCTAGCGGTCGCTTGTTCCGCATCCCCTAATTCGAGTTACAAATATTAGCAACTGAACCGGTATCAAATACCCAGGTGCTACTGTGAGCACTAGTCAAGTACACATCAATAACATGTATATCATATATACCTTTGTTTGCCTTGCCGGCTTTCTTGTCTGCCAAATACTTGGGGCAGTTGCGCTTCTAGTGGCCAGTCCCCTTACAATAGTAGCACTCGGTATCAGACTTAGGTCCAACTCGGGGTTTCTTTTCAGGCACGGCAATAGGCTTGCCGCCCTTACTTCCCTTCCGTTTTCCCTTCTTGTCTTTCTTAAAACCAGTGTTCCTATTGATCATCAACACTTGATGTTCCTTTTTGATCTCCACTTCTGCAGTTTTAAGCATTGACAGAAGCTCGGGGAGAGACTTCTTCATGCCTTGCATATTATAGTTCATCACGAAGCTCTTATAGCTAGGTGGCGTAGGCGAGAACACGATGGATGCCTAAGTCAATGGGAATCGATATTCCCAAGGACACAAGCTTATCGGCGTAACCCGACATCTTGAGTACATGCTCACTAACGGAGCTGTGCTCTTCCATCATGCAGCTAAAGAACTTTTCTGAAGCGTTGTAGCTATCTACAACAGCATGTGTGTCGAAAATCATTTTCAACTCACCCATTGTATCAAAAGCATTGCCATTTTCGAAATGCTTTCGAAGTTCCGGCTCTAGCCCATACAATATGCCGCAATGAACTAAGTTGTGGTCCTCTGGAGTCGATAGACATTCTTCTCCTCGTCAGGGGCATCATCTAAAGGTGGGGGGCCTAACGGCGCTTCTAGCACATATTGCTTTTGTGCAGCAGAGAGGAGAATCCTCAAATTCATGGCCCATTCGGTAAAGTTGTTACCGTTCGTTGCAAGTTTCTCTTTCTCCATGAACACATTGAAATTAAAAGCAGGTGGTGCCATCTACAACAGAATTTGTAAAGTTTAGACTAAGTGTATGATAGATTGAGTTCAACTAATCCATATTACGAATGAACTCCCACTCAAAAACAACATCCCTCATGCCTTTTTGGTGATTACATGAACCAAATCCACTACACCAAGTCCGATCATCACGTGAGTCGGTGTAGCTTCAAAGGCGAGCATCAAATGGGCATAATATCAACTATATGACTCATGCTTAACCTGGAGGTCCGTGTTTCGAGGCCATGTCTGTACATGCTAGGCTCGCCAAGTTAGAACCTTAGTATTCGCGTGTGTAACTGTTTTACACCCGAAATATGGTCGTGGGTCCAAGAACACCCGATCATCACGTGATGTCTTGGAGCGACGAAAACATAATCGGTGCATACTAAAGGAAGAACACATTCTTATCTTGATATTTAAATGAGGGATCATCTTATTATGCTAACAAAGCGCTAAACAAGCAATATAAGATGCTATCAAACATCACATGTTTATTAGTGAAATGATATGGTTCCCGCATATGATCTCTATAATGTGCACCGTGGTATGATCACTATCATACCTATATGTGTAAATCCAAGGTCTATGGAGTTTACACGCTATGTTTGTTGTAAGAGTATCATCTCATACTTCTACTTACAACATTACCATATCATAACACTAGCCCAACAACAATCTAAACTAGACGCCTCTAATTTATCCATTGCAAGTTTTACGTGGCTTAGGGCTTTCGAGATAGAACCGTTCTTACCTATGAACATGAACCACAACGAGGATAACCAAATTGTTGACAACTCGTTTGCAAAATAGATATTGACTATAGTAGGAGAGACAGACACCCGCTAGCCACTTATGCAAACTAGTTGCATGTCAAGCGTGGAACAGGTCTCATGTGCGAGGACATGTAAAGTTTGTCCGGTACGCTTCATCCCACTATGCCACCAATATCCAAAATTACAACAAAGGAGCAACAACATGATCATCATCGCCCACATACTCATATGTGTACTACCCGTGTAAAGTATCTACGCATAAATCCGGCTCTGATACCACTGTAGGGTTCACAGCATAGAAAACAAAAAATTTCCTACGATGGGAACTATGTACCAAGATCTATCTACTAGATACAAACAACGCGGATGTATATCCATAGAGAACATACCCTTGAAGACCGACAAAGCTTAACGAGTTCAACTCGTGGTTGATGTAGACGATCTCTTGCCGATCTCAAGATCGAGAGGAAGTCCTAGCGCCGCAAAGCAGCAGCGCATCCGTGCTCGCACACACGTACAAGACACCGGGCAACCTCCGCATCCTCGCTCTAGCGATGCAGCGGAAGCACAACCCTTTCTTGCCTAATATCCACCGGGAACATGTATCTCGCTAGTCCGAGACCATGGGGGATAAATTCTAGAGGGGGAGAGAGATCCTTCACGAGGAGGTGTGAGAGACAAGTGAGGAGGGGGGCTCCTTTTACAGGAGCAGGGGGAACCCCAAGGGGGTGGCCGGCGCATGGGGGCTGCCCCCTTGCCCTCCCCTCTTCATGTGGGTGGACACTCCACTCACAAAATTCCTTTAAATTCCCTCCACTCAAAAGTCCACTCAAATTCCCATTAAATTTCCACCAAATTTAATGCAAAATCTCATTAAATAAAACTCTTTTATTTTTATTCAGAATTTTGTCAATTACTTTAATGACAAACATTCACAAATAACCCCTTGCTAGAATTCCATTTCACATGCATAACCACTTTATGCAATTTCACCCGAAAACCTGTAGGTTTTTCAAATCTCCATTTAAATTCTTTAAACTTTCCAAATCTTTTCAGTAGGTTTTTTATTTGTTTAATAGGGTGTCAAATAATTCATTTTTGAATTATTGGGAAAGTATTTAATATGATTCATAAACCATTGAATTGGGTATTTGTTTTGATTCCAATTGAATTTAAATATAGTTTTAATTCCTTAAATTTTTATTTAGAAGATTTCTTTAATCTTGATTAAGTTGAATTAAACAACTTTTATTTTACTTGGGTATTTTCCAAAATACTATTTTCTCATGAATTATATAATTATTCTTATTAGAGATTTGTCTTTATTAAAATAGGGATAGAATGGTTAATGCCATTTATTTTATTTTGGAGATTCTTTATCCTTTTATTTTATTTGGATTTGGATTATATCTTATTCCATTTGCTTATGGTCTTTGCCAAGATTTAAGTCTTTAAATATTCTTTATTTAATATTTCCTTCTTCATCTTATAAAATCCATATCTTTTTATTTAGAGATCCAAACTTGGTGATTCCAATTTGTAAAATTTTATTTGATATTTATTTATCCTTTTAAATATCTTTAGGATTATTTGCTCATCATTTGGTAAGGATTTTAGATAAGGGCTTTATTAGCTTTGGAAATTACTTTTCCTTATTTTATTAAATTCACAAGATTTTATTTATGGTTCCAATTTAAGTGAAACCAGTTTATATGGTTTTATAATATTTCTATTTGTCATTCTTTATCATTTGTAAATGTTTGTTGACAATATTTTATATGGATCAAATCCATAGGCTTGGAGATACTTGGAAATGATTTTATTCCATTAGGGTTTAGGGTTTGGATTTATTTTCCAAGTGTTTAAATTTCCAGATGCATTTATGATGATTGCATTTTTACTTGATTTGAATTTTGTTGGATTCAAATGTTAACCAAAGTTTGTTCAAGATGGGATTTTAATTTTCCATTTAAAAACAAAAGTTTCTTTTCACCCTAAAAATCAACAATAATTTATTTTGTTTATTTATTTTTTCACATTACAAGATTTGGAAAATCTTAGGATGTGACAGGCTACCACCCTTAAAATAAATCTCGTCCCGAGATTTGGGGAGGCTAGGGGTTACAAATTGGCTCAAAGCAACTAGGGTACTACCACCCTTAAAAATTTTCGAACTAGATTACATCTTGGCTTGCTTGGGATCTTGATGAAATCTCTCTGGGCAAACATCTGCATAGTGTCCTTTGTTTCCACACTTGAAACATGTGACAAGGCTGAGATCCTTCATAGGCTTTATCTTGTGCTTCATCTTTTTTGGACAGTTGCTTGCATAATGTCCTTGGTTACCACAATTGTAACATGTGATAAGATTGAGTTCTTCACATATCTTCTGTGGACAAGTTGCTACATAATGGCCTAGCTCTTTGCAGTTGTTGCACCACACTTGGCTAATCTCCTTATACTTTTTCTTCTCTGGACATTCATTGGCATAGTGTCCCATTTCTTTGCAATGACCACATTGCACATGGCTTTTGTCCTTCTTTTTCTTGGGTTTCTCCAAAGCTAGGAGTGCTTCTAGTTCATGTTCTTCATATGTTATCTCAAAGGTAGGAACAGTTCCTGGTCTCCTTGACCTTCTATTACTCCTTGGATAATACATATGTCTCCTCTTTGGTCTTTTAAATTGAGTCATATTGCATGGAGGTACAAGCTGAGATTTTCCTTTGTCTTCATCCTTCTTGGTAGACTTGGCTCTCTCATGGTAATCTGCAATCAGTTGTTGCACTCCACCTTGTTTCCTTTGTTGAACTATGGAATAGATGGGGCATTGGATAGGGACATGATTATTTCCTTCACATAGGTAACAAGTAGCTTGAGATGTAGGCATTGGTCAGTTGGATGTTTCTCTTCACAATTGGGGCATTGATCTTCATGCTCTTTGGAAGTATGATCCTTGTCTCCACAAATATTGCAAGCTTGGGTTCCTTCTAGAATAACATCTTTGTCATCCTTGTTGTCACAAACTCCTTGGGAAAGGTTGTCTCCCATGTTGATCATTTGAGTGGCCATCCCTTGCAACAATTGGGATTGAGTTTTCAAAACTTCTTGCATGTGTTGGGTCTAACTCATTGTTGTTGGCTAAAAATTGAGCCGTCATTTGGTTCAACTGGGTTTGGGTTACTATGAGTTCTCTCATGTTGGTCTCTTGGTTGTTGTTGTTGTCACCATCCTTGATGTTGGGGTATCTTGGAGAAGTCATCTGTTTGGGTTGGATTGGGATTAGAATAGGCAAAAGATTTTCTAAGGAAATAATTCTATCACATACATCACAATTCACACAAGCAATGTGCAAGCAATCACAAACAAACATTCCACTCAAACAACAAGTTTCAAGAACATTTTTAGGCAACCAAAAATATTTTTGTTTCACCACATAAGTTGGTGGAGTCAAAACTAAATATGGTGGTCCATCTATATGGTTCACTTGAGATCTTTCCGTCCTTCTTGGTTGATTCTTCTTAAACAAGATATTAGTATCCTTAGAGAATTTCTTGCATCTTGGTCTCAACTTCAAAGTGATGATGGTTCCTAAGTTGTGTTTCCTTAGTCTTCAAGTCTTGAGTAACATTTCTTGTCTCATTTGTAGTCCTTAGTGATATCCAAGGTTGAAGTCCTTGGTGAAAATGTTGAAGATGTTGAAGTCATTAGAGTTGAAGATGTTGAAGTCATTAGAGTTGATGAAATCCTTTGCACATGGTGAAGTCTTTGGTCATGGGTAGGCTTTATCCATCAAGTTTGAAATAGAAGAGATGTAGAATCAAAACCAAAATGGTTGAGGAAGGAGTTTACAAGAGTGTTTGTAAATAAGTTTTGGAACAAATACAACTCCTATTTTTCTAAGGGGTTTTTGTCCAATCCTAGGGTTACAATCCTACAGGCAACACAATGCTCTGATACCATCTGTAAGGTTCCCAACCTTTAATAAGGCAGAGATCCCTGTGTTTACAATGCTAGTCCCTGGATCAATAGCTAGCATCCACAGTTAAGATGTAATATCAAGAAACAAAGGTCATAATACAACTTTATAACCAGGAATAGAATAATTTATTACATCTTACATAGCTCATTTGGCTATATCATTACAATGCAGCAGAATATAAAAAAGCATGGGGTCCTTCATCTTCAAAGTGCCACAGGCAGACATGTTGGTTGTAGACTTGTAATCCTAATCAACAAACTTTACTAACATCAAACAAACCTGCAACATAACAAGTTACAGCCACAAGGGTCAATACATTTGAATTGTATTAGCAAGTGATACTATGGTAGTATAGTGGAGTCTATCATCTATATGCATTTGGCTAAGTGGAGCTTAGGCTTGCTTTGCTCAAAATAGATTTTCCTTATCATTTGAAAACTCTAAGTTTTTGCTTGATAAAATATTTCCCAAGGCATCTCCCAATAGAAATTGGTGATCCTTTCAACCCTTATTCAACCACAAGATTTTAACTTAGAAATTGGGATGAGGAGATTCTTGATAGCTTCCATGTCTTGATGCTCAAATTGTCCTTTGCCAGGGACATGGCTAAGTACTTAGATTTTACACTCTGCAGAGGTGGTGCACTTTCCCCACAAGACTTGGTTTCACCAAGACAAGATCTTTCAGAAGCCTTCCCTTAGACCAAAATGGACGCGTTCCAACCTATCATTCCCCTACCACCAACTGTCCATTTGGCTAAGTTATTGCAACCTATATGATCCAGGCAGAGCCCATAATGCCAAGTGGTTGCACTTGAAGCTTCTCAACACTTGACATCTCAAATCTCTTTGTTCCTGGGTGGCCATCCACAAGTGAAATACACAAGGTTCACCAGTCCCCTGGCCTTGTGTAACCACTCAACACAAACCATTCCTTCCATTCCACCCAGGTGATTCATTCACT
The DNA here is from genome assembly GCA_023614405.1 of Avena insularis. Classification (NCBI taxonomy): domain Eukaryota; kingdom Viridiplantae; phylum Streptophyta; class Magnoliopsida; order Poales; family Poaceae; genus Avena; species Avena insularis. Next base: position 59,621,514 of record CM042697.1, on the reverse strand, counting down.
TAGTTGTTTTATTAAACAAAACACAAGTCCTTAGACTTAGAAATTTTCCATAACATGAATATATATTCCACCCTTGTTTTCTATTAGCTAAGCTAAGCATGGTAGTAGTAGGAATCTTAACTTAGGAAATTCTACTAAGGCTTCATCTACTAGGATTTCCCATAGCATAGTTTATACTTAGCAAAAATTCCATGCAAGTCCTACTTAGAAATATCACTAATGCATAGTAAAAATAATGGGACAAAAGTATGAAGCATCACTTGCCTTTTTGGTAGAGAGTATAGGTTCACTCCTTGATCTTGCAATATTCACTCACTTCAAGTCACTACAATTCAATCAAGCAAACAATATTTCAATCTACCATTCAAGCAATTCATCACATAAAATAATAGAAACAAAACAATGCATGCAAGCATGCTAAAGATTGTTTTATTTACAAAAAGTGATTTATAATAGGTTATAAACATTCTAAAACACTTATTAGTCATTTTATAAAGTGGCAAAATCATTTGCAAAAGATTTCACTTCATAAACCATTTTTAAACCAAGTCATTATTTTATGTGGTGAAGAAATGCTTTTAATAAGGCAACATTCTATAGGTTTAACAAAATATGTTTTCCAACCATAAAATCTTGTGTTTAGGGTCAGAGAGTTTATTTCCAAAACATTTCCCAAAGGTTTTCCTCCAAAATCATTTTTAACAATTAAACCATATTTTTATTTGACTAGAAATGTTTTAATTCAAGGTTTTATTCTTTTGCTTCACCAAATACATTTTTAAAACCACCAATTGATTCCTAGGGTCAGTATGTTCAAAACAAACCATTTGCCAAAGATTTTATCCCCAAAATCAGTTTAGAACAATTTTTATATTCTAAATATGCCTACACAAGTTTCTGCAAAAACAAACAATTTTAACAGAAGCTTTTACTAAACGAAGTGCATGGTTGGCTAGGACTTGTCTTGCTGATTCCATTGATATAAAATTTTCAAAATTTGGACATGTGGTTTGAAAGTTATGAATTTTGCAAGTTTACTAATTCAATAGATCAAATTCTATTTTTAAATCAACCCACTGGCCACGCGTCGCGCTGTGATTGGTCGATACCGCTTCGGCGGGATCGTGCTCTCTGGTGCGTTGGATCTAACTTAAATCGCGTGGCTCAGATTCATCCTTACCCTTCCAGTTAAGTTCTATCGTGACGCTACGATCTGGATCGGACGGTGCTTAGCTCGCTTGCCAGGGATGGGCGGCGCTGGCGGTGGCTGGTGGCGGCGCTGGCTCTGGCTACGGCGGGGCTGGTGATAGAGGAAGCAAGGGAGGAAAGGGAGTGGCTCACCAGGTTCGCCGAAGTGTGGGGATGCTCGAGGTGGTACTGGCTGGCAAGGGGGCGCACAGGGTCGATGAGAATCGCTCGCCGGAGTTCGTGGGGTCGTCGGTTGCACTCAGACGTCCCTCTGGACGGGGCTTCGGTGCATGCCAGAGGGAGAGGAGTGTATGGTTAGATGTTCAAGGACGAGGCGAAGATGCATGCGTGAAAGAGAAAGAGAAGGGCGGTCAGATTCTTACCAGAGGAGTCACCGAAGAAGAGGCAGACGGCGGCGGAGCCTGAGGTCGTCGTTGTCGAGGTTCTGGGGTGCGCGGGGACGAGCTGGCGCTACTGGGAGATGCAGTGAACTATGGGGAGCAAGCTAGTTTGGTTGAGGAGGCGAGGGGCGGCAGGGTTCAGCCGGAATTGTCGCCGGAGTGTCGTCGGACAGAGGAGCTTCGAGGTAAAAATTCCAGCGGCCTGGTGGCTCCTGTGGGGTGAGGTCTGGGGAGAAGGGAGAGGGAAGCCTGGCGTTTATTACTGCATGGTCACGGCGAGGGATTAACACGGCATTAAGGCAGATTCAAGCAGAGGAATTAGTGCTACAACGGCAGCGGCGTTGGGGGAAGAAGGGGTCGTCGCGGGTAGGAGAGAAAGCTGACAGGTGGGGCGTGTCTGTCTGCGTGAGAGAGAGAGAGAGAGGGGGAGTGAGGTCCAGTAGTCAGTGTCTCTACAGGTGTGTGTTTGAGTGAATAACGGTTCGCTCGGTGAGAGGGAGAGGTGGGCTGCTGATGGGCTTAGTGGCCTAGCTAGGCTGGGTTGCACCTTTTCAAAAAAAAATTGTTCTGTTTGTTTTTCTTTTTCTCATTTGATTTTTCTGTTTTGATTTTGAATAAGCAATTCAAAAATTCATTTGAATTCAATCCTTTGCCAAAATTTGTGTAGGTTTAAATACTAATTAGTAACATAATCTGAAATCAATTTTTGAATAAAACTTTATTCTTTTTGGGGTCTTTTAATTATTCAAATAAGCCCTTGTTTTAATTAAATAAGATTTAATAATAATTTCTAAATCTCCATTTAAATTCTTTAAACTTTCCAAATATTTTCAGTAGGTTTTTTATCTGTTTAATAGGGTGTCAAATAATTCATTTTTGAATTATTTGGAAAGTATTTAATATGATTCATAAACCATTTGAATTGGGTATTTGTATTAATTCCAATTGAATTTAAATATAGTTTTAATTCCTTAAAATTTTATTTGGAAGATTTCTTTAATCTTGATTAAGTTGAATTAAACAACTTTTATTTTACTTGGGTATATTCCAAAATACTATTTTCTCATGAATTATATAATTATTCTTATTAGAGATTTGTCTTTATTAAAATAGGGATAGAATGGTTAATGCCATTTATTTTATTTTGGAGATTCTTTATCCTTTTATTTTATTTGGATTTGGATTATATCTTATTCCATTTGCTTATGGTCTTTGCCAAGATTTAATTTGGTCTTTAAATATTCTTTATTTAATATTTCCTTCTTCATCTTATAAAATCCATATCTTTTTATTTAGAGATCCAAACTTGGTGATCCCAATTTGTAAAATTTTATTTGATATTTATTTATCCTTTTAAATATCTTTAGGATTATTTGCTCATCATTTGTTAAGGATTTTAGATAAGGGCTTTATTAGCTTTGGAAATTACTTTTCCTTATTTTATTAAATTCACAAGATTTTATTTATGGTTCCAATTTAAGTGAAACCAGTTTATATGGTTTTATAATATTTCTATTTGTCATTCTTTATCATTTGTAAATGTTTGTTGACAAGATTTTATATGGATCAAATCCATAGGCTTGGAGATACTTGGAAATGATTTTATTCCATTAGGGTTTAGGGTTTGGATTTATTTTCCAAGTGTTTAAATTTCTAGATGCATTTATGATGATTTCATTTTTACTTGATTTGAATTTTGTTGGATTCAAATGTTAACCAAAGTTTGTTCAAGATGGGATTTTAATTTTCCATTTAAAAACAAAAGTTTCTTTTCACCCTAAAAATCAACAATAATTTATTTTGTTTATTTATTTTTTCATATTACAAGATTTGGAAAATCTTGGGATGTGACAGGGAATGATAGGTTTGGAGCGCGTCCATTTTGGTCTAAGGGAAGGCTTCTGAAAGGTCCTATCTTGGTGAAAATCAAGTCTTGTGGGGAAAGTGCACAACCTCTGCAGATGGAAGAATCTAAGTACTTAGCCATGTCCCTGGTATTGGACAATTTGAGCATCAAGACATGGAAGCTATCAAGAATATCCTCATCCCAAATTTTCTAAGTTAAAACTTGTGGTTGAACAAGGGTGAAGGTTCACCAATTTCTATTGGTGGTTCCTTGGGAAAGTTTTGTCAAAGAAAAACTTAGTGTTTTCAACTAATAGGTAAAACCTACTTTGAGCAAAGCAAGCCTAAGCTACACTTAGCCAAAATTCATGTAGTAACTAGATGTTAATATTCTACTAAGGTATCACTTGCCAATACTATTCCAATGTATTGACCCACTGTGGCTATAACTTGTGATGTTGCAGGTTACTCTGATGATGATTAGGGGTTATGAGTCTACACTCAACATGCTTGCCTATGGCACATGAAGATGAAGACTTTATTTATATTGTTATGCTTAAACTCTTGTATTAGGCCTATGGCCATGGAGTTGTAAAAGACTATGTTATCTTTGGAATGACGATGTAATAATGACCTTTGTTTTTGTGTACTTCATCTTAAACTATGGATGCTAGCATGATCCAGGGACTAGCATTGCAATCATAGGGATGCTTACCTTTATAAGGGAGGGATCTTACACGAGCTTCCAGCGACGGACGTTCCTTCCCTCACCCTTACCGAGAATGTGTTTCACAGCACCAAACTTGGATTTGAAAAGTTGCACTTGGAACACATTGTAAGTTTCCGATTCTTATTTGCATTTATTATCATATCCTCTAGCCCCCAAGCATAAAGTCGGATAAACATTGTTGGATCCGGGTTAATGCTTTTAGGTTGCAAAAGAACGATGTAGTGTAGCCCCCAAGGCTTGTGATGTAATTTTACTTAGTTAAATTTGCAGCCCGAGTCTTAGTAGCCGTCTGGCGGTATTCCATCTCTAAACTTACATAAAATTGCATCTTCCAACCAGGAATTCCTCAAGAATATTTCCAATCAGCACAAAGAAATCAAAGCTTTGCGCCTTGAAAATTCAAAGTTAAAAATTGAGAAAGATGAAGCAGAAGGTAAACTTTTCCGGATTCCTCTTTGTCAGTTATATGTTTTGTCATAGTCAAATTTGCTTTATCCGACTGATATTTTTGTCTTTGCAGAATTGCTATGTCAATCCAGCAAGATGGTGCAGCAGGACGAAAACTTCAAGGTCTTGCAGGTAGAGAATGCTGAACTCCGGGAAAAGCTTGAGACGCTAACCGTGGAATCGGAGAAATCTGTAGTTGCTGTCCTGGAGTCAAGCAACCACGAGACTGTGAGGCTGGAGAAGCTCCTAGCCCTCCGAGACAAGGAACTTGCTGATCTCAAGAAGGACTTTGATATCTAGAGGGATCTTGCCTAGACCTCAGCAAGTGAACTAGACAGCCTCCGCAAGGAGCATGCTGAATGGAATCACTTCGTGCTTGGTAAGATTTCTGAATCTTTTTTACTTTGTGTTGTTCATTTTTTGACTTTCATTTTAGCCGAATTTGACTCTTTGGTACTTTCCCAGCCCCCCTGAATCTTTTTGACTCCTCCACTTCTGAACCTCGCCTCGAGAGCATTAAACTCGTCGGAGATGTCTTGTTTGACTACCGCCAAACTCTAGAGGAGGCTGGTGAAGCCGTCAATCTTTCCGACTTGCACACAATGTCAGTGCATGAGGTGAGGGACAAAGTTAAGGAGATTCTGAAGTTGATTGAGGACTGGAAGATCTCCTACGCTCGGACTGTTGCACAAACGGCTTTGACGATGGTGATGAGCCAACATAGCGAGATGGAAATCTGGCACATCACCAAGGGCATTGCCGAGGAGGATGATGAGGGTAACCCGCAAGATATCAAGGCCATCCAAGAATCTTGTGCAGGTTACGCTTGTCGGGTGGCGGAGATGACCAACTACACGATGCCATTCTTCGAATCCGTCGCCGCTCCTCCCTTGCCCCAGCGCCAGAGGCCAGCAATGCTTCCGAGTCTGAGATTGAGGGTGATACTGCTGTTGATTCCAGTGCTCCACCTGCTTCATCACCACCGCCTGCAGCATAAACAATTTCTATGCATTATCTTAAACTTATGGCAATGTAATGATGGATACAATGTTTATTTTGTTCTGGTCTGTAAAAACTGATGCCTTTACTATCTTAGAACTTTTGTTTATATATTTTCATGCTTTGTGCTTGAAAGTTTCTGAAGCACTCTTTTTTTATGCCTATACTTATCGGTTTATCTGGCTCTCTGCCTCGTCCCGTTCATGGGTCGGCCAACCTTTAGCACCGAAACTTTCCCGATCAACGGAGCGCAATTGCTAAACCAGTTTAAACTCGGAAACAAAGCCGGCTTCCAGTACCAACAACTTATTACTCGGAAAATGCCTGCGTCTAAGCAATCAGATAAAGAATCAAAGTATAGAAAATAATTTAAACTTTGTACCCTAAGGCAACATTTTTAGACTGTTTAAAAATCATAACCAGAACGAACATGAACATAAAGTACTTTCAAGCATTCTGGGATTTTTGAAAAAATTACATGCTCTTTTGGAAATAAGATGGCAAGAACGTCTCAAAAATAACAATATGAGGAAATCAATACTTTATTTCACTTTGAACATGTACATATATTATTATAAGGAAATATAACTAAGAATAGAAGGGATGTAGCTGTGCAATATTACATGGACAGTCTATTTCATCCGGGTCTGTTCTGCCACCAGCTTTCTTCCTTTTCCGAGTATCAGGTCTTTCCTTGACTGGTTTCATGTTGGTTAAATAATATGACCCATTATGCAGAACTCTGCTAATCATAAAAGGTCCTTCCCAAATTAGGGAAATTTTGTGCTTTCTCTTTTGCACAAGTCGGAGAACTAAATCTCCTTTTCTGAAAGAACGGTTTTGCACTCTCTGACTATGATACTTGCGTAACTTCTGCTGATAGGATGCAGATCTCTGCTCAGCAATAACGCGTACTTCTTCGATTATATCGAGATCATCTTGATGATAAACTTCTGCATCTTCTTCGATATACGCTTTGACTCGTGGAGCCTGATGAATCAGATCACTTGGAAGAACTGCTTCTCCACCATAGACCAAGAAGAAATGAGTATAGCAGGTTGACCTGTTAGGAGTTATACGTAATCTCCATATCACAGACGGTAATTCTTCCGCCCAAGCCCCCGTGGCCCAACGAAGCGGTGCTTCGAGGCGAGGTCGAATTCCTTGTAGAATAAGGCCATTAGTTCTTTCGACTTGTCCATTGGCTTGTGGATGTGCCACTGATGCAATATCAAGTCGAATCCCTTGTTCTTCGCAGAATTCGGCAAGTTCACCCATGGAAAAGTTGCTCCCGTTGTCAGTAATTATACTGTGCGAATATCCGAATCTGATGATTACGTCCTCGACGAATCTTCTGGCTATGGCTCCATCGCAACTTGTTATAGGTTTAGCCTCAATCAATTTTGTAAATTTATCCACCATCACTAGTAGATGAGTAAATCGACATTTTGCCGTGCGAAACGGCCCTACCATATCAAGCCCCTAGACCGCGAACAACCATGTAATAGGGATTGTTCGCAGCTGTTCAGCCGGAACATGTGTCTGATGAGCGTACTTTTGGAATCCCTTGCATGTTTTGACTAGTTTGTCGGCATCCGCCTTAGCTGTAAGCCAAAAGAATCCGTGTCAAAAAGCTTTTTCCACTAAAGATCTAGCTGCAGCGTGGTGACCACACTCGCCTTCGTGGATTTCTCTTAGGATTTCCACTCCTTCTTCCGAAGAAATACATCTCTAAAAGACGCCAGAAACACTCTGCTTATAGAGCTCATCATTTATTATAGTGTAGGCTTTTGCTCGTCGGACATGCCAGCTCAAGACTTCGTCTTCGGGTAGTTTTCCGTCTATCAGGAAATTCAGACAGGGTTTTGTCCAGCTGGGAATTAAGCCAGAACTACTATTAAAGGTGAGTCGGATTTTGTCGGATAGTCCTCATCAACTCTGACTATGGAGGGGACCCTTAAATGCTCTAAAAAATCTTCATCCCGTACTTGTTTCCACGCAGAGCCTATCCTTGGTAGTGCATCTGCTTCCTCATTTTCTGCTCGAGGGATGTGTTGAACCTCAAAGCCCTCAAACGATTTAGATAGTTCATCCACAACACTTTTGTATGCTGCCATGTGCTTGTTTGCGTTGCAGATATCGGATACTTGCTGAGCAACTAAATCCGAGTCTCCGTAACACATGAGTCTTGATATGCGGATGTTCTTGGCCATGTGTATTCCATGTAGAAGTGCTTCGTACTCGGCAATATTATTGGTTTCCGTGAAGTGTATTTGCAACACATAGAACATCTTATCTCCTTGGGGTGATTTGAGCACCACGCCAGCCCCCAAGCCTCCTCGTGCTTTTGATCCGTCAAAGTGAAGGGTCCAAAATTCTGAGTCTGGAGGGCCTGAGTTTTCTGTCGTTTCTGTCCAATCAATGACAAAGTCGGCGAGAACTTGGGGCTTGATCAATGTACGTGGTTTGTACTCAATGTAGAAAGCTGCAAGATCTATTCCCCACTTTGCGACACGTCCAGTGGCATAGCGTTATTGATTATATCTCGCAGAGGAGATGTGCTCACTACTGTGATCCTGTGCTCTTGAAAATAGTGACATAGCTTTCTGGATGCAAAGAACACTCCATAGGCTAGCTTTTGATGATGTGGATACCGTTGCTTTGATTCTGTCAGGACCTCACTTAGATAATAAGTTGGCCATTGCACCTTATGCTCATGGCCTTCTTCCTCGCGCTCAACTACTGTTACCACGCTTATGACCTTGTTGGTCGCTGCAATGTAGAGTAACATAGGTTCCTGAGGTTCTGGATTTGCGAGAACTGGTGGATTTGCAAGCAGATCTTTCAAACTTTGTAGGGAAGTTTCGGCTTCTGGGGTCCAGACAAATTTGTCGGTTTTCTTCAAGAGTTTATACAAAGGTGTGGCTCTTTCACCGAGCTGGCTGACGAATGGACTCACTACTGCAATGCAACCAGTGAGGCGTTGTACATCCTTCAGGCGAGTCGGCCTGGTAATGTTTAAGATAGCCTTGATTTTTTCCCGGTTCACCTCTATACCTCGCTCAGCGACGATGAAACCTAACAATTTTCTGGCTGGAATTCCAAAGAAGCACTTCTTCGGATTTAGCATCATATTAAATTTTCATAGACTAGCAAACGTTTCATCCAAGTCGGAAATTAAAGTTTCCTTCTTCTTGGACATAACTGCTATGTCGTCTACGTATACATGGACGTTGCATCCGATTTGGTCGTTGAGACAACGTTGCATGGTACGTTGATATGTTGCTCCTGCGTTCTTTAGGCCAAAAGGCATAGTTTTATAGCACAAGGTTCTGAAAGGGGTGACGAAATACGTCTTAATTTGATCCGTATTTTTCATCGGTATTTGGTGATATCCGGAATATGCGTCGAGAAAACAAAGTAATTCCGACCCTGCCGTTGAGTCGATAACTTGATCGATTCTTGGCAAAGGAAACGGATCTTTTGGGCATGCCTTGTTCAAAGCGGTATAATCAACACACATCCTTAAATCAATGGTGTCCTTTTTAGGAACGAGTACAAGATTTGCCACCCAATCTGTATGGATGACCTCTATTATGAAATCCGCTAATTCTAGGCGAGCTAATTCCTTGGCTATTGCTTTGCGCTTTTCATCACCAAACCGTTGTAAGGACTGTTTGACGAGTTTAGCATTTGGGTACACATTAAGAGAGTGCTCGGCAAGTTCCCAAGGTACTCCGGTCATGTCAGATGGCTGCCATGCGAAGATATCACTATTAGCTTTGAGGATCTCGACGAGCGCGCTTTTCTATGTGTGGCCTAAGCCTACCCCTATGTTCGTCGTCTTGGAGGGATCATCTTCCTTCAGCAACGTCTTCTTCGTCTCTTCCGACGCCTTGAACTGCAAACTTGGCTTCAGCACCTCGTTCTTCGTAGCGGGCATCTCAGATGGATTGATGGTCTTCTTGATCTCCTGGTACTCCTGGGAGTGCAGCACGACTTCGGCGAAGGCAGCAGATCCTTCGTCGCATTCTCGCCCCTTCCTCGGATTTCCTCGTACGATGATTACGCCCTTTGGACCTGGAAGTTTAATCATGTTGTATATGTAACAGGGACGGGCCATGAACGCCCTGTAAGCCGGACGTCCAAAGATGGCGTGGTAAGCACTTTTGAACGGTACCACCTCGAAGGAGAGTGGCTCGGTCCAGTAATTATCTCGGGTTCCGAATGTCACGTCCAGAGTAATCTCACCCAGAGAATCCGCCTGTCTCCCTGGTACAATGCCAAGGAAAGTTACACTGCTGTAACTCAACTGGCTCTCGTGTAGCTTCATGCGGTGGAGCGTCTCGATGTAGAGGATGTTAATGCTGCTCCCACCATCCATGAGTGTTTTTGAGAACTCATAGCCATCAATAAGAGGATTGACGACTAGAGGGTACTTTCCCCGACGATATGTTTTCCTCGGGAGATCTGAACGATCAAAGGTGATGGTCACCTCTGACCAGTCCAGGAATTGGGGGACAGCCGAAACCTTGGCATTGAGCTCACAAAGAACCACCTTTTTGTCCTTAGCTGGTTGGGATCCAAGGAAGCAGACGTATGCGTCTTTCTTAGTCGGAAAAAGTTTTCTTTCTATCCGGCTTGGGTTCTGCACTGGCTTCCGCCTCTTCCATGTCGGAATATTCCTTGGGCTCCTTTCCTTTCTCGGAATTTTTCTTTCTTTTTTGTCGCTTGGCTCTGTAGCCAGCGAATTCCTCTTTCTTGATGTCGTCATTGAAACGACACTTGGCATTTGTATGGGTAGATCCTCCGTTACTATCCAAGTGGTGGACACGGGGATTATTGGTAATGTCAGCCCAGGTATAGGTTCTTCTGGGTTGTTGGTCTCCTCTGCCCTGGATTCGGGAAGTTCCTCGACCTCTAACACGACCGCATCTGAGCCCTCCTCATCCTCTAGATCTGAATGTTGCGTTGACAACTGCATTGTCCAGAGCTGGCTTTTCGTCCGAGGTGTTCTTGCGCTTCTAAGTTTGCTTTGTCTGTTTGGCCGCATTGGGATTGGCCAGAATATTTAGCAGCCCTTCTGAATCATCATCGGCGTCAGCATATTTGCTTGCCGTCTCTATCATTTCTCCCAAATCTGTGACGTGGTCATGCTTCAGCCTATGACGTAAAAGTCCGACTAGAAGTCCTGCAATAAAAGCTTCTATCATAGTTTGCTCGTTTACCCCTTCGCAGGAGTTCTTCGTATCGATCCAGCGTCCGGGGTAATCCCGGCAGGTTTCTCTGGGTCTTTGGGTGCAACTCTGCAAGTCTCCAACTGTGCAGGGCCTCCTGTATGTTCCCTCAAAGTTTGAAAAGAACACACTTTGCATATCATACCAGTTATGAATTGAATTCTCTGGTAGTTCATTGAGCCATGATCGAGCCGTCTTCCTCAGCATTAGTGGGAGATATCGGACTGCAACCAGGCTGTTTCCTCCTTTGGCGATGCAGCAAGCCTAGAAAAATTCTGGAGCCAAGTATCTGGCCGAGCTGCACTGTCATAGGGTTGAATATGTTTGGCGATGCCAAAGTCAACCGGAAATTTTGTTTGGCATATACGTGGACCAAAGCACTTGGGTCCTACGTACACATCTTCTTCTTCGTACTGCCATGCTTCTCTGTTTGATTTGATGCGATGGCGAGCGACGTTTGGCGAGAGAGATCTGCGCCTTGGAGGCTCGCGGCTTCTGCGTGGTGGAGTCGGATTTCTGGTTCTTCTCTCACCATTTCCGCCCCCTCCCCTGCGGCTCCCGTGGCTACGACGTGATCCTTCATGGTCGCTGCTAGGAGGCGATGCTGGCCCTGGTGGGTTATTTCCGGCTGGGTTTCTTGGTGGTGGCGGTGGATCCTCATTATGCTGGCTCTGATGCCTGTTTCTTCGGGCACCGTCCCTACTAGATTTAGGATGATCCGGATCATCTCTTCGTCCGGCGTTGCTAGTCGGACGGCTCGGTGGTGGCATCCTTAGCCGATCTTGCTCCTCTTGCTGGCGGCGTGTTTCCGGGTGTTCTCTATAGCGATTGTTTTGCCGACGATGGTCCTAATGAGGAACCATTGCCCTGATGGTGTCTTCGGCTGCAACCAGAATAACTCTTGACAAGTCACGTGCCGGCCGACGGGAGTAGCTGTTTGAGCCAGTTCTTGAATTCTCTTCTTCTTCTCCACGGGGACGATAGCATTGAGTCATATCCCTGCGGAGTCTTATATCAGCGCTTTGGTCAGCACCAGTGTTGAAAAACTTGGATTTTGAGGCCAGCTTGCCATAAATTATGCGGCCGTCTTCTGCTGCTTTAATCCTTTGTCCAGCATTGCGACGCATTGCTGGACTTGCTATGGAGACGGATTGTTGGCGAGGATGGCACGAGCTATAGCATCATTTTCCACCGGCGTGCTGTAGACTCAGATCTTCTCTCCATATTTTCCGTTGAATAGATCTTTGTGGATATATAGATTTTTGTTTGCAAGAAACAGACCTCCCCTTGTTTTGTTTAGATGTCGCTTGAAATCTGACTGATATCTGGCAGGATCACCGTCTAACTACTGCCTCATCTCAACGAGGCGTGCGGCCTCTGTTGGAGATATGCCCTAGAGGCAATAATAAATGTGGTTATTATTATATCTTTATGTTTATGATAAATGTTTACACTCATGCTATAATAGTATTAACAGGAAACATTAATACTTGTGTGATTTGTAAACTAAAATAGAGTCCCTAATAAAGCCTCTTTATAATACTAGCTTGTTGGTTAATAGATGATCGTGGTTTCCCGATCATGAACATTGAGATGTTGTTAGCAACAAGATCATATCATTATGAGAATGGTATGATGGACATACTCCTATAGATAAGCGTAGCATAAATATCAAGTCATTTTAATAGTTCAATTGCTATAAGCTTTATGATACATAGTAATCTAATTCCTTCGACCATGAGATGATTCTAATCACCATCACCGGAAGGATGCTTTGATGACATCAAACACCACACCGTAACTGGGTGGCTATAAAGGTTGCATTGAGTGTTCGGAAAGTATGGGTTGAGGAGCATGGATCAAGAGTGGGATTTGTCCATCCATATGACGGATAGATATACTCTAGGCCCTCTTAGTGGAATGTCATCCAATTGGCTTGCAAGCATGTGACTGGCTCACAAGGGATCACATATCACGGGAACGAGAAAAGAGTACTTATCAGTAACGAGGTTGAACTAGGTATGCGAGAGATCAAACGATCAAAACCTCGGATAAGTAAACTATCGTGAGACAAAGGGAAATTGGTATCGTATGTAAGTGGTTCATTCGATCGCAAAGTAATCATAGAAATATGCGGGAGCCATATGAATTTCCAGATTCCTCTATTGGTTATTAATCGGAGAAGTGTCTCGGTCATGTCCGCATAATTCACGAACCGTAGGGAGACACACTTAAGGATTCGATGTTGTTGTGTAGTTATAGAATGATGAGTAAGAGACCGAATGTTGTTTGGAGTCTCGGATGGGATCCGCGATATCACGAGGAGATCCAGAATGGTCTGGAGAATAAGATTCATATAAGGAAAATCCTGTTTCGGAGTTCGGGAATGATTCCGGTGTTTTCACCAGGAATGTTCTAGAAGGGTCTGGAAGGTCTGGCACTCTGGAGGGGAAGGGTACATGGATGTGTCATGACAATGTGGAATGGTTGCATCATGTACTAGGTCACTTTGCTAGGCAATATGGAGAGAGAAATCAAATCCAAGTTTGAAAGTCAAACGCCAATTTGAAAAGTCAAATCTGAAGTTTGCTTGGTGGAGGGAGAGTAGGAAACCTACTTAGGGAGGAAGTCCTACTCCCTCCACCCGCTGGCCAAGGAGGAGGAGTTGGAGGAGGACTCCCTCCTCCCAACTGCCTCCCTCCCACCTATATAAGGAGGGGTAGGGCTGCCCCTACCCTCACACACCTCAAACCCTAGCTCCTGCGCGCCACCACCTCCAAGTGCTGCCGCCGCCTAGGGCCTCCTACAAGTCGGTGACTTGGGGCTTCCCCAAGCCCTAGCCGCTGGCCACACCCTCCCCTTGGTGCCCTCTAAACCGTAGATCGCCAAGGCCTCTCTCTTACTCCACCATACTCGCTCCGGCTTAAGGCGAAGCCCTGCGAGATCTTCCCTCTACTTCCGACACCTCGCCGTCGTGCTGCCAGAATCACGAGGAGAGTGCTACAACCTCTGCTGCCTGCTGAAACAAGGGAGAGGAAGGTCTGCATCGAGTACCAAGCGATGTGATCGATCATGAAGCTGTGCAACAATGAAGGATCGTCTACGCGATCTTGAGATCGGAAAGAGTACGACTACATCACCCACGAGAATCTGCTCTCGTTAACCGCTTTGGAATCTTCAAGGGTGAGTTCCTCTATCGACTCGTTGCTACAATCTAGTAGATAGATCTTGTCTTGTTTGTGTGCATGCGGTAGAATTTTTTTTCCATGCTATGAACCCCTACAGTGGTATCAGAGCCGTGTCTATATGTATATCTGTTGCACGAGTAGAACACAATTGTCATTGTGGGCGGTGGTGCTTTTATTATCAATTGCTTTTTGTGTACTTTGCATGTTGCAGTATGATGGTATGAAGCGGCCCGGGCTAACCTTACATGACATCATTCATGAGACTTGCTCCACGCTCAACATGCAAATTGTATTGCATAAGTGGCTTTGCGGGTGTCTGTCTCTCCCATCATAGTATAGATTAAATTTACAACGGGCACTTGATAGTTCAAACATCAATGTTGTGGTTCTTGTTCGTAAGTTAGAACGACACTTATTGAAAGCCCCAAACCACGTAAAATATGCAAAGAAAATTAGAGGCGTCTAACTTTGTTTTGCAGGGGTGTGCTTTCATGTGATATGGCCATGATTGTGATTATATATGATGTATTCAATGTTCCTTATTGTAAGTTGGCAACCGGCAGGAGCCATATGGTTATCTTTTAAATTCCGTTAAGGCCTGCGTGTCTATTCAAAGTAGTTGTAATAGTTGAAGCTGGTGGACGACAACCATGAAACGGCGCCATTGAGCTTGATGCCATACCGGTGATGATGGAGATCATGTTCGTGCTTGAAGATGGAGATCGGAAGGACAAGAACAAAGGCCATATCATATCACATATTATGAATTGCATGTGATGTTAATCCTTTACGCATCGCGTAGACGATTAATGGCGGGTCACCTAGATTAATTTAACTATTAATTAGAACTCAATTTGTCATAAACTTAGTCTAAACTATTGCAAATATGTTGTAGATCAATGGCGACCCCTACCATCAATTTTAATGCGTTCCTAGAGAAAGAAAAGTTGAAAAACAATGGAAGCAACTTCGCGGATTGGTTCCACAATTTGAGGATTGTCCTCAATGCTGGTAATTTGACCTATGTCTTTGGATGCCATTTGGGTGACTGCCTGCAGCTACTGCTACCGATGAAGTAAAGAATCAGTACTCCACAGTTCAGTGTGCTATCTTGTATGGTTTGGAATCGGAGCTTCATAAAAGGTTTGAGAACCATGACCCACATGATATTGTCCGTGAACTCAAAATGATATTTGAGGCTCACGCGGCAGTTGAGAGTTATGAGGCTTCTGAAAAGTTCTTTAACTACAAGATGGAAGAGGGCAGCTCAAATCGGTGAGCATGTGCTTAAGATGTCTGGGCACGCAAACAAACTCCAAAGTTTGGGTATAGTGATTCCTAATTATTTGGGGATTCACCGTGTCCTCCAATCACTACCACCAAGTTACAAGAACTTGTGATGAACTACAATATGCAAAACATGGACAAGACGTTGCCAGAACTCTTTTCCATGTTGAAATCTTCAGAAGTGGAGATCAAGAAAGAGCACCAAGTGTTGTTGGTCAATAAGACCGCCAAATTCAAGAAGCAAGTCCAGTCTAAGAAAATGGGAAACTTCAAGAAGGGCAGTAAGAAAGTTACTGCGCCGGCGAAGAAGACCAAGGCTGGGCCTAAGCACGTCTTGAGTGCTTTTCTTTGCAAGGAGAGGGTCCTGAAGCGGAATTTCCCAAAGTACTTGGCGGATTTGAAGAACGGCAGCATCAAGAAGAAAGGTATATCCGATATACATGTTATTGATGTGTATCTCACTAGTACTCGTAGTAGTGCCTGGGTATTTGATACTGGTATGGTTGCTCATATTTGTAACTCGAAATAGGTGCTGCAGAATAAACGGAAGCTAGCGAAGAACGAGGTGACGATGCGCGTTGGAAATGGATCAAATGTTGATGTGATCGCGGTCGGCACGCTACCTCTTCATCTACCATCGGTATTAGTTTTATACTTAAATAATTGTTATTTGGTGCCTGCGTTGAGCATGAACATTATATCTGGATCATGTTTATTGCGAGACGGTTACTTGTTTAAGTCCGAGAATAATGGTTGTTCGATTTATATGATTAATATGTTTTATGCACATGCACCTTTGATAGATGGTCTATTTTTATTGAATCTCGATAGTGGAAATACACACATTAATAACATTGAAGCTAAACGTTTGAAATTGAGCGATAACTCGACCTATATGTGGCACTGTCGTCTTGGTCACATTGGAGTGAAGCGTATGAAGAAACTCCATTCCGATGGACTTTTTGAATCACTTGATTTGGAATCACTTGAAAGATGCGAAGCATGTCTGATGGGAAAAATGACTAAAACTCCATTTTCTGGGATGATGGAGCGAGCTACGGACTTATTGGAAATCATACATACCGATGTATGTGGCCCAATGAGTGTAGCATCGCGCGGTGGTTATCGTTATGTTCTTACCTTCACGGATGACTTGAGTAGATATGGGTATATCTATTTCATGAAACATAAGTCCGAAACTTTCGAGAAGTTTAAGGAATTTCAAAGTGAACTAGAGAATCAACGTAACAAGAAGATTAAATTTCTATGTTCTGATCGTGGAGGTGAATATCTAAGTTACGAGTTTGGCGAGCATTTGAAGAAATGTGGAATACTTTCACAATTGACACCGCCGGGAACACCACAGCATAATGGTGTGTCCGAATATCGTAATCGAACTCTCTTAGATATGGTTCGTTCTATGATGTCACTTACAAATTTACCGCTAACATTTTGGGGTTATGCATTAGAAACAGCCGCATTCAATTTAAATAGGGCACCATCTAAATCCGTTAAAACGACACCGTATGAATTTTGGTTTGGGAAGAAACCTAAATTGTCGTTCCTTAAAGTTTGAGGTTGCGAAGCCTATGTAAAGAAGTTACAGTCGGACAAGCTTGAACCCAAAGCGGAAAAATGCGTCTTCATAGGATACCCAAAGGAAACTATTGGGTATACCTTCTATCATAGATCCGAGGGCAAAATCTTTGTTGCCAAGAATGGATCCTTTCTAGAGAAGGAATTTCTCTCGAAAGAAGTGACTGGAAGGAAAGTAGAACTCGACGAGGTTGTTGAACCTTCTCTCGAACTTGCAAGTAGCGCAACACCGGAAGTAGTTCCTGTGGCGCCTACACCAATAAGAGAGGAAACTAATGATGTTGATCATGAAACTTCGGTTGAAGTTACTACGGAACCTCGCAGGTCAATGAGAACTCGTACCACTCCTGATTGGTATGATTCCGTTATGAGTGTCATGTTGGTGGACAACACCGATGACCCTGCGACATATGAGGAAGCGATGATGAGCCCAGATTCCAATAAATGGCAAGAAGCCATGAAATCCGAGATTGGATCCATGTACAAAAACCAAGTATGGACTTTGGTGGACTTACCTGATGGCCGGAAGGCTGTCGAGAACAAATGGATTTTCAAGAAGAAAACAGATGCTGATGGTAATGTTACTGTCTATAAAGCTCAACTTGTCGCAAAGGGGTTTCGACAAATTCAAGGAGTTGACTACGATGAGACTTTCTCACCTGTAGCGAAGCTAAAGTCTATGAGGATTATGTTAGCAATCGCTGCATATTATGATTATGAGATATGGCAGATGGATGTCAAAACAGCATTCCTCAATGGAGACATTGATGAAGAGTTGTATATGATGCAACCCAAAGGTTTTGTCGATCCTAAAGATGCTAACAAGGTATGCAAACTTCAACGGTCCATCTAAGGATTGAAGCAAGCATCCCGAAGTTGGAATCAACGTTTTGATAAAGTAATCAAAAGTTTTGGTTTTATACAAACTTATGGAGAAGCTTGTATTTACAAGAAAGTGAGTGGGAGCTCTGTAGCATTCTTAATACTGTATGTAGATGACATATTGTTGATTGGGAATGATGTAGACCTTCTTAATAGTGTCAAGGAATATTTGAATAATAGTTTTTCAATGAAGGATCTTGGCGAAGCAGCTTACATATTAGGCATAAAGATTTATAGAGATAGATCGAGACGCCTAATATCATTGTCACAAAGTACATATTTGGACAAAGTTCTAAAGAGGTTTGGAATGGAAGATAGCAAGAAAGGGTTCTTGCCCATGTTGCCCAATACGACCTTGAGTAAAACTCAAAGTCCAGCAATGGCATAAGATAGAGAAAGGATGAGTAAGACTCCCTATGCCTCAGCCATAGGATCTCTAATGTATGCCATGCTATGTACTAGACCCGACATTACATATATTGTTAGTTTGACTAGCAGATATCAAAGTGATCCAGGAGTGGATCATTGGACAACGGTCAAAAACATCCTTAAGTACTTGAGAAGAACTAAGGATATGGTTCTTTCTTATGGAGGTGATGAATAGCTCGTTGTTAATGGTTACACCGATACTAGTTGGAACACCGATCCAGATGATTCTAAATCTCAATCTGGATACGTATTTACTTGGAATGGTGCAGCAGTTAGCTGGAGGAGTGCAAAGCAAAGCGATGTGGCGAGATCTTCAACTGAATCAGAATACATAGCTGCTTCGGAGGCTTCACAAGAAGCGATATGGATGAAGGAGTTCATTACAGAGCTCGGTGTGGTTCCAAGTGCGCTGGACCCAATGTCTATCTATTGTGATAACATGGGCGCCATAGCCAATGCACAAGAACCAAGGTCACACAAGAAGCTGAAGCACATCAAGCTATGTTTTCACGCTATTTGAGAACATGTCCAAGATGGTGACATAAAGATTTGCAAAGTACACACAAATCTAAATGTGGCGGATCCGTTGACTAAACCTCTCCCGAGGGCAAAACATGACCATCACCAAACCGCCATGGGTGTTCGGTATATTACCATGTAATCTAGATTAGTTGACTCTAGTGCAAGTGGGAGACTGTTGGAGATATGCCCTAGAGGCAATAATAAATGTAGTTATTATTATATCTTTGTGTTTATGATACATGTTTACATTCATGTTATAATAGTATTAACAAGAAACATTAATACTTGTGTGATTTGTAAACTAAAATAGAGTCCCTAGTAAAGCCTCTTTATAATACTAGCTTGTTGGTTAATAGATGATCGTGGTTTCCTGATCATGAACATTGAGATGTTGTTAGCAACAAGATCATATCATTAGGAGAATGGTATGATGGACATACTCCTGATAAGCGTAGCATAAAGATCAAGTCATTTTAATAGTTCAATTGCTATAAGCTTTCTGATACATAGTAACCTAATTCCTTCGACCATTTGATCATGCTAATCACCATCACCGGAAGGATTCTTTGATTACATCAAACACCACACCGTAACTGGGTGGCTATAAAGGTGGCATTGAGTGTTCGGAAAGTATGGGTTGAGGCACATGGATCAAGAGTGGGATTTCTCCATCCATATGACGGATAGATATAGTCTGGGCCCTCTCGATCGAATGTCATCCATATGGCTTGCAAGCATGTGACTGGCTCACAAGGGATCACATATCACGGGAACGATAATAGATTACTTATCAGTAACGAGGTTGAACTAGGTATGCAGAGATACCGACGATCAAAACCTTGGATAAGTAAACTATCATGAGACAAAGGGAAATTGGTATCGTATGTAAGTGGTTCATTCGATCGCAAAGTAATCGTAGAAATATGTGGGAGCCATATGAATTGCCAGATTACTCTATTGGTTATTAATCGGAGAAGTGTCTCGGTCATGTCCGCATAATTCACGAACCGTAGGGAGACACACTTAAGGATTCGATGTTGTTGTGTAGTTATGGAATGATGAGTAAGAGACCGAATGTTGTCCGGAGTCCGATGGGATCCAGGATATCACGAGGAGATCCGGAATGGTCCGGAGAATAAGATTCATATAAGGAAATTCCTGTTTCGGAGTTCGGGAATGATTCCGGTGTTTTCACCAGGAATGTTCTAGAAGGGTCTGGAAGGTCTGGCACTCTGGAGGGGAAGGGTACATGGATGTGTCATGACAATGTGGAATGGTTGCATCATGTACTAGGTCACTTTGCTAGGCAATATGGAGAGAGAAATCAAATCCAAGTTTGAAAGTCAAACGCCAATTTGAAAAGTCAAATCTGAAGTTTGCTTGGTGGAGGGAGAGTTGAAAACCTACTTAGGGAGGAAGTCCTACTCCCTCCACCCGCCGGGAAAGGAGGAGGAGTTGGAGGAGGACTCCCTCCTCCCAACCGCCTCCCTCCCACCTATATAAGGAGGGGTAGGGCTGCCCCCTACCCTCACACACCTCAAACCCTAGCTCCTGCGCGCCACCACCTCCAAGTGCTGCCGCCGCCTAGGGCCTCCTCCAAGTCGGCGACTTGGGGCTTCCCCAAGCCCTAGCCGCCGGCCACACCCTCCCCTTGGTGACCTCTAAACCGTAGATCGCCAAGGACTCTCTCTTACTCCACCATACTCGCTCCAGCTTAAGGCGAAGCCCTGCGAGATCTTCCCTCTACTTCCGACACCTCGCCATCGTGCTGCCAGAATCACGAGGAGAGTGCTACAACCTCCGTTGTCGGCTAGAACAAGGGAGAGGAAGGTCTTCATCGAGTATCGAACGTGTGACCGACTGCGGAAGAGCTGCCGGAACACAGAGCCAGAAGGATCGTCTACGCAATCTTGAGATCGGAAAGAGTACGACTACATCACCCACGAGAATCTGCTCTCGTTAACTGCTTTGGAATCTTCGAGGGTGAGTTCCTCTATCGACTCGTTGCTACAATCTAGTAGATAGATCTTGGCTTGTTTGTGTGCATGCGGTAGAAATTTTTTGTTTTCCATGCTAGAACCCCTACATCCTCTTCAAGTAGAAACAAGCGGTGCTTTTCCAGGTCCTCAGCCCTTTTCTCCAGTGCCTCCAGCGTAAGATCCGAAGCTGTTGGGATTGGAATTGTGAGAGCATCTCCGTAAATTTCACGTGCACCCTTGGTGACAATGTGTCCATCCACAGGAGGATCGATCGGGGTGGGATTAATCGGATCTCCGTCCTGATTCTCCATCTCGATCTCTTCTTCAACTTTTTCTTCGTTGGTTTCCTTGATGTCCGGTTCTGCCAGAGTCGGATTCTTGTTCTTCTTCTTCTTCTTTGACCGCCCAGTAGCCTTAACGTGCGTACCAGTGGCAAAGACGGCTTTTGGTTCGGTACTGGGGGATAAACTTCCGTCAGTACTTTCCGTCATGGTTGGTTTGTGGACCTCGGAGGAATCTCCGGTGTCCATGTCATCCTGTGAGGTGTAGCTTTCATCCATGCTATGATATGGACTAGGAGGAGTTTTCGGCTCACCTTGCGCTTCTCTCGAAGTTCCTGCGATGTGATTGACTCCGCCGGAGAGCCAGGTAAGTCGGCGTTTTCTTCGATTGCGTCTAGGACCGAGTCGCTACCAACTCCAGCATCGACAAAGTCGGATCCAGTTCTTATGTGGTATACGAAATAGTGCTTCTTCTTGTTTATTGCGGTGACCCAGCATACCACTGCATGTGTAGTACACTATAGTCGTTCACATGACATCCACAGAACACCGTTCCGTAAATATCACATCCCTCAGAGTGGTACAACAAAAATATTGCTGGTCCATATTACAAACATACACACATTATTAATATTACAATACTGGAAGTTCAAGACTTACCCAAAAGATTCAACTTACAAACCAACATATAAGTGTTTCAGCGGAAGTTTCAAATTTAAAACTTAAACTCCAAATTGAGCTCAACAACTTATTTCTATATATTGCTCATGTTGCTCGGTTCAAGTGGCTACTAGAACTATAGTAATTATTCGGACTCTTGGAACTCTCCTCGTAGACAATATTGTAGTCCTCCCCTTCTACGGCTCCATATAGGTTGGGCTCTTCATAGAAGACCTCCTCCTGGCTTTCAGTTGCATACATTGGAGTATCTTCGGGATTCTCAGTCTAAGCAAGGATTCAAAGGAAATGATGAGTAACAATGTTACCAATGAAATTCATTATATGCAAGGTAGGAAGTTTGATGCTCTAACTACCACCTCGGACTATCAGTCCTTGGCACTATGAAATTTTCGTAAATCTTTCTTCAAAGATTGCTTTTATTATGAAAATCTATGACAATCAGCCTTCACAGGTTGAACAAAACTTTCATGGAGTTCCTTTCCTGCAGCGTCCGTAGCTCCTTCTCGGAACAGGGAGTAACAAGTTACAATTTTTACACTCTGCTGAGGTGCGTTACTTTTCCCATGAGAGATCAACTCCTTGTTGCACAACCGGGCGTACTTTCCTGTCCACAATTCCATGATGTGGGGCCCAGTAGTTGGTCCAAGCCAATCACTGCGCTCTCTGCAACCTCATATGTCTACACGATCCTTCGGGGCTGGCTCACCTCCGTTAATCCCCCTTTCGGGCAGGCTAAAACCCTGATGAGTTCCCGAAGACTCTATGACCTGGTGATGCCTGAAATAGTACCATTTACATGGACTATATCCCTAAACACCATTCATGGATAATCTAGACACCAAAAGTGTGGGGCGTAAAGGTTCCCACCCATATGTTGGATCCGCACAAGGAATCACAACGTCACGTTAAGGTCATCTTGCCTCCATACATGAGGAAAAGGATACAGCTGACTTCTTCATCCCATTCCAAATCTCATGGTTAACGCGTAATATACGGCGCTAGAATCACTGATGTCATGGGTTATTAATCCCTAATTGTTCATCATTATTGCAATTAGAAACCTAGGTTATATTGCTTCATCATATCATCACTTAGGATGATATCTAAGATTTATTATTTTGAGAAAATAATATGTTCTTTTTCTATAATATAGATGATAACACACAATTTGCAAATACTTTGATAAAGACTCTTCAAAGGACATGATCAAGTGATGAACTTGCCTTGTGATTGCAAGGTAGTGAAGTCGGATGCTTGCACTGGACCTTGAGCTTTTATGTCCACAAAACCATCATTATTGCTCGGTAAGGACAATGTTTAAAGAAGCAAAATGATTATGAAAAGTAATGTAATGCATTATTTAATTTTATGTGTATTCTCCCCCATTATTTAAATTATAAAAATTCTTTTTAATAATAAAGAATTTATAGATATTAATTTCTTAATATTTATTGAATATTGTATTCTTTTATTTTATTTCATTTTATTTGCATTTTATCAATTTAATAATTCCTTTAAGAATTACCATTTAAATACCAAAAAATGTTATTAAATATTTGTTTAGTGTTTTTCTAAAATACTACAACATTAATCTATAATGAAAGTGATTTTTTATTTATTTTTATCAACTTTCAATAATTTTGTAAAATTCCATAAGGCATATATATTACAAAATTCTTAAAAAAAATTATATGTCTAAAATTTTATTTCTTAATTTATTTGGATTATTGTGAATCCAAAAATATTTTATTTATATTTTTTCGAATTTTATTTTATTTTCTAGAATTTATTTAAATTCAGGGGCATTTTGGTATTTTACTATTTATTAAAAATGGCCTTTAGGTAAATGGGCTGCCTGTGTTGGTTTATTGGGCCCTTGTGGCCCACTAGGAAAGAACCAAGACCACACCCCGAAGGGGTTTTGGCCCAGTCCAGCCCACTCCCTCTATCACTCGCTCGACCTCATCTCTATCTTCTCCTCCTCGACCCCGTGGTCGATGGCGCCACCGTCGTGGTCCTCCCTGGCCTCTGTCGTGATGCAGGGCGAGGTCGTCGTCCATGCTCTACCCTCCTGTCCAATTCTATTTGGCTCTGGAGCTTTCCCGTGGCCAGACTAGCTCCATCCCTAACCCTAGGGTTTGGGTGGTGCTGGTGCTGTCGTCGCCGCTGCTGCCGTGTGCTGTGGTGGTGCTCCTCGCCTCCAGGCATGGTTGTGGTCACCGCCTCAGCGTGGTGTGGGTCACAGCGCCCCCCTGGGGGTGCTCCCCATGCCGCCGTGCTCATCGTCGACATTTTCTTCTTCTTCTCACCCACGGCAACATTCAGTAAGTAAACCTTCTCCTCCTCGTGTCCTCTATGCTAGGCCACCATGTACTATGTGTTGGTAGTGGCCACTCCTGGCTTGTGTTATATCCTGATTAGGGTTGTTTATCCTGCTTAGGGTTCATATCCCTCTGTGGATTAGGCATCTCACTAGTTGGAGCATGTATGGATGATTCTTAAGCATGATGAGTGGGGTTTGCTGTGGATTGCTGCTTATGATTAGCTGTGATGATGTTAGTGGTTTACCAGATGATTCCATTGGTTAATTTCATATGGTTCAGATGATAAGGTTGCTCTGGAATCATTACTTGAGGATTCTAGTAATTTGAGAGCTCACCACTGTCATTGCTTGGCAAATGACAGTGATTTTTGTGTGATGAAGTCACTGTATTTGTACTATTGGCTTAAGAATTCATATATAGTTTGAGATCAAATGGTCTCTTACAGTGAAGATATGTATATGGATTTTCCTGATTATGATTCCTATGATTAATGTCAGGAAAATCATTTTATAGTTAGCTGTGAGTGTAACTGTGAAAGTTGAATGTTTAACCTGCTTAGTTTAGAAACTGTTCTTGTGACACCATCCTTGTATGGCACACAACATTAGATTCTATTAATTGTTTTTTAAGCTTAAAATTAACTTGGCATTATATATAAGTGGAATCTTCTTTCCTTGCATCCCTAGAACCCATGATGTTGGTCTGAGGTTTAGGGATTAGGTCCTTATTTGGTTATTTCTCATGGATTGGTTCTGGTAGTGATACCAGCTACTGCCTTTTGAATCAAAGTTGGGAAAATGATTGTAGGCTTAATAACTTATATGGATCCATAGGATGAAATTATAAGGTGCTACTCCTGTTTAAGAGGTGTGCCTAGAAATTCAGATCTTGGCTATATTGATTCCTGAAATTTAAATATAGCTTGACATCTAGGATCAATGATGTGGGTCTAAGATCCTAGTTGGATCTATATAGTTTTCTGGTTGCTTTTAGTGTTTAAAACTTCAATGATGGATTCACCCCACTTGGGTGTTTTCTGAGAATTTGAGTATGAGACAAATCATGAATGCTTGTCTAACTTAGACAAATAGATCATGTGATGGTCTATTTTACTCACCACACTTGTTTGATGTTGGGGTTGTAAGTGGTTGATCTTGTGGCTAGTTTGATCTGGTGCTCCTCCTGGTACTTCCAGTTGCTGGCTTGTCCTTGATCTAGCCCTCCACCTCCTGGTCCTAGTGTCTTGATCTTGTCCTTGCTATCCACCTGATCTACCCCCTCCTTATGTCACCATCTTGGTGAGATGATCAAGGTTGTGGTTGATGTACTCTGGTTTGGTTTGGTTTGGCTGCTGAGCTTGGTGTGAAAGAACAAGGAAATGATGTTGAGTGGCTTCCAATTTGTCTTGATAGTTTTGTGTGTGTGAGTCATTGTTGTCTTGACAGCACACACCATGCAGTTTGGTGTGTGTGTCTGCTGCATCCTGTGGTTATGCTCTGGATATGGAAGTTACTTTTATCTAGTTACTCTTACTTGTCTGGTGAAACTTACCCCTCCTTATTGTTTGGAGTTATTTGACTTCTGGCTTAAATTATGAAAGATTTAGTTCTTTCATATTGGTGAAATTTGCCCCTTTAAAAGATTACTCAATGATGAACTTTCAACAGTGCACTTCACTGTCAATTCTGAGAGTAAAACATTTTTAACCTTAACTTTCTTTCTTTTTGTTTATGTTTGTTTTGCAGGTACTAGAATTGGAAATTCAAGACTTATATTAGATTTTCCTTTTATTTATAGATAGTTACTTGTAATATTTATTTTATCTTTTTGTAATTTTTTATTTTATTCTTCTTGTAATAAAGATTGTAATGTTACTCAAGATATATAAAGATTCTTTTATTTCATTATCTATTGTAAAGTTTCTTGATCATGTTTATAAGTTACATTTTTGCAACTTATTTATTGAATAATATAAATATTCATTTTTTTGATTAATTTATTTTATTTTATGTTTGAGTTATTAATTGTTAACTCTTGATTAAATCAAATCACTCAAACCTAATTCTAAATCCTTCTACATTATAAATCCAACACTAAATTTTAAATTCAAATTTCATTTCCCGAAACACACTTATCCACAAAGATCATATCAAAGTATATAACAATCATCCTTCAAGACTATACCTAATCTCAAAGCATGAAAGAAACTTTGATCACTTTAGGTTTTTATTTGGCAAAAAATTTACCCACATGAATGCATGCAATTTCACAGATTCCTAAATCTACCCTTCGTTAGTTCCTAAATGCTGGGATGTTATAAACTTCCCCCCTTAAATTAAACTTCGTCTCGAAGTTTGTTGAGATGTACCTGAATAGTTCTGGATAGGCTTTTCTTAAATCCTCTTCTTTCTCCCAAGTGGCTTCCCTTTCAGGGTGATGTTCCCACTTTACCTTGCAATACTTGATTGCCCTGTTCCTCAACCTTTTCCAGTTTTCTTCCAAAATTTTGCAGGGTTTCTCCACATAGGTTAAGTCTACGTGTAACTCTATTTCTTGGTGTGTGTGATTGCATCATTCAGAACTTTCAAACATTTACGAAGTTGTGAAACATGGAAAACATTATGAACTGGAGCCAACCTTGATGGTAACTCTAAAGCATAAGCTATAGTTCTGTTCTGACTCGGTATCTTGAATGGCCCGATATATCTTGGACTCAATTTTCCTTTAACTCCGAACCTTTTAACCCCTTTCATTGGACTTACTTTCAAATATACCATGTCTCCCGCTTCTGGATGCCAAGATCTTCGACTTTGATCAGCATAACTTTTTTTCCTACTCTGAGCTATTTTCAGTCTATCCTTGATCTTATCAATGATATCTTGTTTTTCCTAGATATAGTCTGGCGCAAATTCCTTGCTGCTTCAGGCTCATACCAACATATTGGTGATCTACATTTCGTTCGATACAAAACCTGATATGGAGCTTCCTTCAGACTACTCTGATAGCTATTATTGTAGGAAAATTCTGCTAATGGTAGATGATCTTCCCACGAACCTCCAAAATCTAATGCACAAGCTCTTAACATGTCTTCTAGTATTTGATTTGTTCTTTCTGTTTGACCTCCTGTCTCTGGATGATAAGTTGTGCTAAAATCTAACTTTGAACCAAGTGCTTCATGTAATTGCTTCCAAAATGCTGAAGTAAATACTGATCCCCTATCAGATACAATCCTTTTGGGCACTCCATGCTTACTTACTATCTCTTTGGTGTAAACTTCTACTAACTTCTCGGCATTATCTTTTTGATTTACCGGAATAAAATGTGCACTTTTAGTGAGTCTGTCCACAATTACCCATATCATATCCTTCCGTTTAGGTGTCATGGGCAATCCTGTGATGAAGTCCATACCTATTTCCTCCCACTTCCATTCAGGAATTTCCAAAGGTTGTAATGGTCCTGCTGGACTTTGATGTTCATCCTTCACCCCTTGGCAAGTATGGCATTCTGATACATATCTAGCACTCTCCCTTTTCATGTTATTCCACCAGAATAGTTCTTTCAAGTCCATATACATCTTAGTACTTCCTGGATGTATAGAATATGGTGTTTCATGTGCTTCTCTGAGTATGACATCTCGAATCTCAGTCACATCTGGAACACAAAGACGATCTTGGAACCACAAAGACTCATAATCTCCAAGGCGGAAAACTGATTTTTGCCCTTGAGATATCCTCCGAATTTCCTCGCCAATAAAAGGAGCTTCTGCTTCGTGCTTGAGATCACTGTCCTGCTCTGCAACTACCTGCATAGTAGCTAATCCTCCAAGAACCTTTGTTCTAATGAATTGAAGATCTAATCCCAAGTCCATTTGTAACTCTTTTGGTAGCTCCCGATTGCTAGGCTGAATATCTGCACTCTTTCTGCTTAAAGCATCTGCTACAACGTTTGCTTTTCCTGGAGTATAGTTGATTGTTAAATTATAATCTTTGATTAGTTCAAACCAACGCTTCTGTCTCATATTCAACTCCTTTTGAGTGAAGAAATATTTAAGACTTTTATGGTCAGTGTATAACTCACATTTGGCTCCATAGAGAAAATGCCTCCATCCCTTCAGCGCAAAGACTACTGCTGCTAACTCTAAATCATGAGTTGGATAGTTGACTTCATGTGGTTTCAGTTGTCTTGAACCATAAGCAATCACTTTCCAATCTTGCATTAACACACAACCTAAACCTTCTTTAGATGCATCACAATATATTGTAAAGTCTTTACCTGTTTCTGGAACGGCTTAGATTGGAGCTGTGGTTAACCTGGTCTTCAACTCCTGAAAACTCGCTTCACACTTCTTATCCCAATTGAATGGTGTATTCTTTCTTAAAAACTTGGTCATTGGTCCAGCTATTTTGGAGAAACCTTCAATGAATTTCCAATAATAACCAGCCATCCCCAAGAAACCTCGAATTTCTTTCACATTGGTTGGTGCAGTCCACTCTAGTACTGATTGAACTTTGGATGGATTTACAGCAATTCCATCTTTACTGATCACATGGCCGAGGAATTCTACCCCATCTAGCCAAAATTCACACTTACTGAACTTAGCATAAAGTTTATGTTCTCTTAAAGTCTGCAATGCTATTCTCAAATGATACGCATGCTCCTCCTTATCCTTGGAATATATCAGAATATCATCAATGAAGACTATGACGAACTTATCCAAATATGGCATGAAGATTTTGTTCATCAGATTCATTAATATTTCTGGTGCATTGGTCAAACCAAATGGTACTACCAGATACTCATAGTGTCCATATCTTGAGACAAATGATGTCTTTGGAACATCTTCAGGCTTGATTTTTATTTGATGGTATCTAGATCTTAGGTCAATCTTTGAAAATACTCCGGCTCCTTTCACTTGATCAAACAAATATTGAATCCTTGGTTAAGGATACTTATTCTTTATGGTAACATTATTCAGTTTTCTGTAGTCTCCACACAATCTTCTTCCACCATCCCTTTTATCCACAAATATTATCGGTGTTCCCCATGGGGATACACTTTCCTGAATAAATCCTTTTCTGGCTAACTCATCAATTTGCTCTTTGAGTTCTTTTAATTCTTTTGGTCCCATCTTATATGGTGCTTGAGCTATTGGTGTTGTACTAGGAATTAGATCAATAGTGAACTCTATCTCCCGATCTGGTGGCATTCCCGGTAGCTCTGCTGGAAAAACATCTTGAAATTCATTTACTACTGGAATATCTTCCAATTTGACCTCTTTCATTGAGTTCAACTGCAGATCCACCATGATATGACTGTGCTTATCTGCTTGATAAACTATCCTTGCTCCACTTGGAGTTTTGATTGAGACAGTTTTCTCCTCACAATTTATCTGAGCCCCATGTTCCATCATCCAGTCCATCCCTACTGCAATTCCCTTCAAAGGAATCACATAAAGGTTTGCAAAGTATGTACAACCACAGATCGAGATAACCTGGCCTTGTTTAATGTGGCGTACAATCACATTTCCCCCTGCCATAACTACGGTCATAGGGTTTTCTAATGTGGCCCTTCTAATCCCGAACTTATCACAGAATTCTTTAGAAATGAATGAAGTAGTTGCACCAGTATCAAATAGAACTTTGTCGGGATTGGTAAGGATATTGAGCGTACCTATCACTGCATGCTCCGAATTATCCATCTCCTCTAGGGTTGCGCAATTCAGCTTTCTGGTAGGTCTGTTCCTCTTGCCATTGTTGTACTTGCCATTATTCCCTCCTTTGTTGGGCTATCCATTTCCTCCACTGGCTTGCCTTCCATCTCGAACTGGCCAACCTCCTTGTGGTTTGCTTGGACAATTTGGCTTTATGTATCCTCTATGCCCACAAGCATGGCATACAATTACTGGTTTCGAGCAATCCCTGCTCATATGCCCTGGGAGTTTGCAATTGTGGCATATAATATTCTTTGTGTTTGGATTTGCACTCCGATTGGAATTGTTGTTGTTATAGGGCCTATTCCTTGGTTTGAATTCTAGATTGGGCTTGGGATTGCTTTCTTGTATCCTCTTGGTTTCCTTCTTGGCTCTCTTCCTTCTATCCTCTTGGACATTCTTGTAATCATCTTCGAAGGTAATGGCTGCATCCAGTAACTGCTGATAGGTTTGCTTATTAGCCAACCTCAACTACATCCTCACAAATGGGTTTAACCCACGCAGGAAACGCTTCTTTCGCTTCTCCTCTATATTAACTTCTTCCTCAGCATATCGAGACAGTTGACTAAACTCTCGGATATACTTCATAACACTAGTATATCCCTGTTGCAGCTCCTCAAATTCTCTCTGATTCAACTCCATAACTCTCTCTGGAACATGATATTCACGGAATCTCTGCTTGAACTCCTCCCAAGTGTACTCCCTACCTGGTTGTTGCATGGCTAACTGATTCTCCCACCATGATGTTGCAGGTCCAGTCAGAAGATGAGTTGTATACCTCAATTTCTCCTCATCATTGCAACCTACAGTCTTCAGCTTTCTTTGATGTCGCTAACCAATCTTGCGTGATCCATTGGTTCAGGGGCTGATGCAAAAGGTAACGGCCTTGCATTCTGGAAGTCAGAAAGACTTACTCCTCCACCTTCATGTGCCCTCTGATTTGCTCGTCCCAGCAACTCCTCCATGAACTTGTTCTAGTTCTTTTGCATCATTTGCATACACTTCATAAAGTTCTGCTCCATTAATGGCCTCATTGGTGGTGGTGGTAATGCTCCCTGATTTGCTGCATCTGCATCAGCCTTCTCTTTGGCCTCATGTTCCATTCGCTGCTGTTCAGCTTCGGTTTCTACACCCATATCCATGAACCTCTAGTCCTGATGTCCAACCGTGATGACGTGACGTTTGTCGCACAGTTTGTGGAAAAAATGGCCTTCCAGAAGGAACATACTCAGTATCTGAAGTGTCAATACTTGAGTCATTACTCAACCTGAGCACATTAACTCCCTCCAGCTCACCTAAAAAGTCTTCAGAAACATATTCAACATTATCTCCCACTTGCATCTCCTGAGCTTCATTCCTTGAGTTGTGAACAGGATACGCAGATCCTGCTGATTCCCAGGTGCTCCTTTGGGCAAGATAGTTAAACACCGGATAATGTATTTTTCCCTAGGCTCTGAGAAGATGTTGATGATTCAAACACTCTCTCCTCAGGATCTTCTTCTTCATCCTGATTATCTATGAACATGGCATTTCTACTACTACTACTAGGGTTTATTCTTGCACCCATCCAGCTAGATTGTCCAACATTTCTATCAGAACCATCTATGGACATCTGGTGTTCATGAGATCCTTCATATGATCCCATTCTCCAACCATCAGAATTCTCAATAGGAGGTTCTGAATCAGAACCATCCTCTGAACCCTATGGTACTGCATATCTCATATCCACAGTAGAATCATATATAGGTTTAGGCCTTGGTGAATAAGGATATGGTGTAGAAGATTCAGGATCTATAGGTATATCCTTAAAGATAGGTTTTGCACTACTACTAGCTTCCTTCTCCAACTGGAATGCTAACTGCTTCCTCCTTTCCGGATCAGTTAGATCCTCTAACATGTCATTTTTATCTTCGACAATCACTTGACGTGTCTTATAAAAAGACGCAACAAGTGTTCGGTATCTATCCATAAACTTGGAAGC
Organism: Avena insularis; assembly: GCA_023614405.1. Lineage (NCBI taxonomy): Eukaryota > Viridiplantae > Streptophyta > Magnoliopsida > Poales > Poaceae > Avena > Avena insularis. Next base: position 59,589,807 of record CM042697.1, on the reverse strand, counting down.
TAACTTAGTATGCTTCTTAACTAAAGTAAGATGATCCGGTATAGGCTCCCAGTCTATAGAATCATGAGGTATCACAGAAAATGTGCTACCTTCTAACTCCTTGGCTTTATGCTCCCGGATATTAGCTATCGCCTCCACAACGGCAAAATGATATGCTGCTAAGTGACTCCTACCTTCACCTATAGGTAGATCGTGATATAATCCAAGCTCCTCTGGAAGTTGGATACTCACATGATACTTGGATAACATCCGACCATCATAGTAGGTTATAGTGTTCACTGGAATTCTAGTTGGACAACTAAAAATCTTTAAAAGTTGATGAAGTTGGTCTGTGAATGATCCTTGATAATCATCAAGAGTCTCCTCTTTCCTTACCAAAGTCTGTTTTGGAAAATTTGGTGCCATAGCTCTGTATATCAGAAAAATATTTGTATTAGTAACCAATAATATATTGCATCATAACAAAGAATTATCGCACTAAAACATATAACAAAATATTCTCATTTGAATACCCATTATATTTTTTTAGAGAATTCTTTATCGTTGCTACACACTCCTATAGGTAATACCTTTTACTAGGTTTCCAACCTAAGGTCAAAGCAATTTTCTCTGATACCAACTGCGGTGACCCAGCATACCACTGCATGTATAGTACACTATAGTCGTTGACATGACATCCACAGAACACCGTTCCATAAATACATCCCTCAGAGTGGTACAACAGAAACATTGCGAGTCCATATTACAAACATGCACACATTATTAATATTACAATACTGGAAGTTCAAGACTTCCCCAAAAGATTCAACTTACAAACCAAAATATAAGTGTTTTAGCGGAAGTTTCGAATTTAAAACTTAAATTCCAAATTGAGCTCAACAACTTATTTCTATATATTGTTCATGTTGCTCGGCTCAAGTGGCTACTAGAACTATAGTAATTATTCGGACTCTTGGAACTCTCCTCCGTAGACAATATCGTAGTCCTCCCCTTCTACGGCTCCATATAGGTTGGGCTCTTCATAGAAGACCTCCTCCTGGCTTTCAGTTGCATACATTGGAGTATCTTCGGGATTCTCAGAGTCTAAGCAAGGATTCAAAGGAAAGGATGAGTAACAGTGTTACCCAGCAAATTCATTATATGCAAGGTAGGAAGTTTGATGCTCTAACTACCAACTCGGACTATCAGTCCTTGGCACTATGCAATTTTCATAAATCTTTCTTCAAAGATTGCTTTTATTATGAAAATCTATGAAAATCAGCCTTCACAGGTTGACCAGAACTTTCATGGAGTTCCTTTCCTGCCGTGTTCGTAGCTCCTTCCCGGAACAGGGAGTAACAAGTTACAATTCTTACACTCTGCAGAGGTGCGTTATTTTTCCCATGAGAGATCAACTCATTGTTGCACAACCCGGCGTACTTTCCCGTCCACAATTCCATGATGTGGGGCCCAGTAGTTGGTCCAAGCCAATCACTGCCCTCTCTGCGACCTCATATGTCTGCATGATCCTTCGGGGCTGGCTCACCTCTGTTAAGACCCCTTTCAGGCAGGCTAAAACCCTGATGAGTTCCGAAGACTCTATGACCTGGTGATGCCTGGAATAGTATCATTTACATGGACTATATCCCTAAACACCATTCATGGATAATCTAGACACCAAAAGTGTGGGGCGTAAGGGTGCCCACCCATATGTTGGATCCGCACAAGGAATCACAACATCACGTTAAGGTCGTCTTGCCTCCATACAAGAGGAAAAGGATACAGCTGAATTCTTCGTCCCATTCCAAATCTCATGGTTAACGCGTAATATACGAAGCTAGAATCACTGATGTCTTGGGTTATTAATCCCTAATTGTTCATCATTATTGCAATTATAAACCTAAGTTCTATTGCTTCATCATATCATCACTTAGGATGATATCTAAGATTTATTATTTTGAGAAAATAATATTTTCTTTTTCTATAATATAGATGATAACACACAATTTGCAAATACTTTGATAAATACTCTTCAAAGGACATGAGCAAGTTATGAACTTGCCTTGTGATTGCAAGGTAGTGAAGTCGGATGCTTGCACTGGACCTTGAGCTTCTATGTCTACAAAACCATCATTATTGCCCGGTAAGGACAATGTTTAAAGAAGCAAAATGATTATGCAAAGTAATGTAATGCATTATTTAATTTTATGTGTATTCTCCCCCATTATTTAAATAATAAAATTTCTTTTTAATAATAAAGAATTTGTAGATATTAATTTCTTAATATTTATTGAATATTGTATTCTTTTATTTTATTTCATTTTATTTGCATTTTATTAATTTATTAATTCCTTTAAGAATTATCATTTAAATACCAAAAATTGTTATTAAATATTTGTTTAGTATTTTTCTAAAATACTACAATATTAATCTATAATGAAAGTGATTTTTTATTTATTTTTATCAACTTTCAATAATTTTGTAAAATTCCATAAGGCATATATATATTACAAAATTCTTCATAAAATTTATATGTCTAAAATTTTATTTATTAATTTATTTGGATAGTTAGGATTATTGTGAATTCAAAAATATTTTATTTATAATTTTTGGATTTTTATTTTATTTTCTCGAATTTATTTATGTTCAGGGGCATTTTGGTCTTTTACTATTTATTAAAAATGGCCTTTAGGTAAATGGGCTGCATGTGTTGGTTTATTGGGCCCTTGTGGCCCAATATGACAAAACCAAAACCACACCCCGAAGGGGTTTTGGCCTAGTCCAGCACACTCCCTATGTCACTCGCTCGACCTCATCTTTATCTTCTCCTCGACCCCGTGGTTGATGGTGCCGCCGTCGTGCTCTGCTCGCCGCTGTGGTCCTCCCTAGCCTCTGCCATGATGCAGGGCAAGGTTGTCGTCCATGCTCTACCCTCCTGTCCAATTCGATTTGGCTCTGGAGCTTTCCCGTGGCCAGACTAGCTCCATCCCGAACCCTAGGGTTTGGGTGGTGCTGGTGATGTCGCCGCCGCTGCGACCGTGTGCTGTGGTGGTGCTCCTTGCCTCTAAGCGTGGTTGTGGTCGCCACCTCGGCATGGTGTGGGTCGTAGTGCCCCCTGGGGATGCTCCCCGTGCCTTGCTCATTGTCGACCTCTGCTTCTTCTTCTCACCCACGACAACATTCAGTAAGTAAACCTTCTCCTCCTCGTGTCCTCTGTGCTAGGCCCCCTGTACTATGTGTTGGTAGTGGCCAGTCCTGGCTAGTGTTATATCCTGATTAGGGTTGTTTATCCTGCTTAGGGTTCATATCCCTCTGTGGATTAGGCATCTCAATAGTTGGATCATGTATGGATGATTCTTAAGCATGATGAGTGGGGTTTGCTATGGATTGCTGCTTATGATTAGCTATGATGATATTAGTGGTTTACCAGATGATTCCATTGGTTAATTTGATATGGTTCAGATGATAAGGTTGCTCTGGAATCATTACTTGAGGATTCTAGTAATTTGAGATCTCACCACTATCATTGCTTGGCAAATGACAGTGATTTTTGTGTGATGAAGTCACTGTATTTGTACTGTTGGCTTAAGAATTCATATATAGTTTGAGATCAAATGGTCTCTTACAGTGAAGATATGTATATGGATTTTCCTAATTATGATTCCTATGATTAATGTCAGGAAAATGATTTTATAGTTAGTTGTGAGTGTAACTATGAAAGTTGAATGTTTAACCTGCTTAGTTTAGAAACTGTTCTTGTGACATCATCCTTGTATGGCACACAAGATTAGATTCTATTACTTGGTTTGGTTTTTTTCAAGCTTAAAATTAACTTGGCATTATAGATAAGTGGAATATTCTTTCCTTGCATCCCTAGAACCCATGATGTTGGTCTGAGGTTTAGGGATTAGGTCCTTATTTGGTTATTTCTCATGGATTGGTTCTGGTAGTGATACCAGCTACTGCTTTTTGAATCAAAGTTGGGAAAATGATTGTAGGCTTAATAACTTATATGGATCCATAGGATGAAATTCTAAGGTGCTACTCCTGTTTAAGAGGTGTGCCTAGAAATTCAGATCTTGACTATATTGATTCCTGAAATTTAAATATAGCCTGACATCTAGGATCAATGATGTGGGTCTGAGATCCTAGTTGGATTTATATAGTTTTCTGGTTGCTTTTAGTGTTTAAAACTTCAATGATGGATTCACCCCACTTGGGTGTTTTTTGAGAATTTGAGTATGAGACAAATCATGAATGCTTGTCTAACTTAGACAAATAGATCATGTGATGGTCTATTTTACTCACCATACTTGTTTGATGTTGGGGTTGCAACTGGTTGATCTTGTGGCTAGTTTGATCTGGTGCTCCTCCTGGTACTTGCAGTTTCTGGCTTGTCCTTGATCTAGCCCTCCACCTCCTGGTCCTAGTGGCTTGATCTTGTCCTTGCTATCCACCTGATCTACCCCCTCCTTATGTCACCATCTTGGTGAGATGATCAAGGTTGTGGTTGATGTACTCTGGTTTGGTTTGGTTTGGCTACTGAGCTTGGTGTGAAAGAACAAGGAAATGGTGTTGAGTGGCTTCCCACGGCTGTGCTGATAGTTTTGTGTGTGTGGAGTTATTGCTGCTGTGCTGACAGCACACACCATGCAGTTTGGTGTGTGTGATGCTTGTGTGTCTGCTGCATCCTATGGATATTCTCTTGATATGGAAGTTACTTTTATCTAGTTACTCTTACTTGTCTGGTGAAACTTACCCCTCCTTATTGTTTGGAGTTATTTGACTTCTGGCTTAAATTATGAAAGATTCAGTTCTTTCATATTGGTGAAATTTGCCCCTTTAAAAGATTACTCAATGATGAACTTTGAACAATGCACTTCACTATCAATTCTGAGAGTAAAACATTTTTAACCTTAACTTTCTTTCTTTTTGTTTGTGTTTGTTTTGCAGGTACCAGAATTGGAAATTCAAGACTTAGATTAGATTTTCCTTTTTCTTTATAGAGAGTTACTTGTAATATTTCTTTTATCTTTTTGTAATTTTTTATTTTATTTCTTCTTGTAATAAAGATTGTAATATTACTCAAGATATATAAAGATTCTTTTAGTTCATTATCTATTGTAAAGTTTCTTGATCATGTTTATAAGTTACATTTTTGTAATTATTTATTGAATAATATAAATATTCATTTTATTGATTAATTTATTTTAAGTTTGAGTTATTAATTGTTAACTCTTGATTAAATCAAATCACTCAAACCTAGTTCTAAATCCTTCTACATTATAAATCCAACACTAAATTTTAAATTCAAATTTCATTTCCCAAAACACACTTATCCACAAAAATCATATCAAAGTCTATAACAATCATCCTTCAAGACTATACCTAATCTCAAAGCATGAAAGAAACTTTGATCACTTCAGGTTTTTATTTGGCGAAAATTTTACCCACATGAATGCATGCAATTTCACAGATTCCTAAATCTACCCTTCGTTAGTTCCTAAATGGTGGGATGTTACATTTATTTTCTTGAGGTACTTGTATAATTTGGTTTTCACTTCGACGTCAGCAAAGCTGGATCCGTAGCGGATGTATTCCTCGTCTGTGTATCTGATCTCGCTGGAGAGGTCAGATCTTTCTTGTTCTTCCACTTCAGGAGTGGGCTGGGTGGGTTTGATTTTCTCCGGGATCCTGAACTCTTCCGCCTCTGCGGACAAAGTGTTGGGGATATGCTATATGGGTATCCTCATAGCATGTCTCTTATCCGACTAACCCGGGTGGCCCATAGTCGGTAGCATGGCTGCGTGATTAGATGGATCGGAAGAGGCCCATGCCGGATAAAGGAAGGCTACGGTGGAGTCACCAGCGTACCCGGAGCCTTGGAGTGCAAGATACACAAGACTAGTAATAGACGGTGTAGAACTCTGTAACCTGTCCGGCTAGGACATTTCCCTGTAACCCTAGGACCTAGCGACTATATAAGTCGGGCCTATGGGATCCTTTAGGGCACGATAACTTAGACTCTCCAGTCACCTCGCACATCGAACCTATCTCTGTAACTCGGCGTATTGCCATTATAGTGATTTATAGCAGGAGTAGGATTCTGCCACCGTTGTAGGATTTGAACCTGGGTAAGCTGTGTTACCTCGTACCCGTCAACCATCCGCCTTACCCCACGTCTCTAAACACGCACTGTGAGGACCCCTCCATGGCGTACTCGTCGGCAATACCACGACAGTTGGCGCCCACCGTGGGGCAAGAGGCGCTTCAGGCTCTTCAGCGGGCGAGGACCAAGATCTTCGCGGGAATCGGCAAAACCGTAGCCATCGGTCGCGTTCTCTTCTCCGTAAACGTTCCAATCGTCCCCTCGACGAGTTCTGGATCCCGGCGAAGACAAACCCTACGCGGTGTTCGATCGTTCCTATCGGAGACATCCACCTCTTCATCGGCGAAACCGACTCGGGCTCTAGTTCCCTAGAAGTCGGAGGAGCATCAAGACCCGCACGGACCGCCAACGGGTAGGATACGTTCGCGGAAGGATCGATGTCGGATCTCTCCTCGGAGTTTGCCGGCAAAGATCGGAAAAATTCAAGACCCATCCAAACCGCCCCTGTGCAGGATATAAAGGTGGAAGATCACTGCAAATCCGCCGGCTTTGTCCGTGCGTCTGGACAGCAGAGATCCAATTTCGTCGGCGTGGTTACCATCTTCGATCTAGCGCGCTGCGTTCAGAGAAAGGGCGAAAACCCCTGCGATTACCTAGCCAGATGGCTCCGTATACGAGCCGATCTAGCCCACTACCCCAATGATGATGCTATCTATCACTTTGTGGAAGGATTGGAACATGGCACGCTCCTCCGACATTCTCTAAGACGGCAACAGGCGTCAGGACGCCTTACCTTTGAAGGCATGGTGAACAGCGTCAACAACTACGCGGAGGCTGAAGCGGCATCTCAGACAGCGCTTGCGTTCATTGACGGAGCCCCTCCGATTCAGCCACCACCACTGCCTCCGGCCGCCGTCATCGCAGCAGCACCACCACCTCCAGTCATCGTCAAGCCCGTTGCACCTCCACCGCCCGTCATCGAGGAAGTCCTGGCACCCTCCAACTCTGTCATTGACGCGCTTTATGCTGATTTCAGTGTAGATTCAGAGGAAATAGACTTCAGTCCAGAAGAACTAGACTCTGCTATGCAGGAGATGGAGGAGGAGTACTCGCGCGACGAACAAGCTATTAACACCGTCATGTCTCGAGGGGTGTTCTTCACCATTGGGACGGCGATGGATGAAGACCAACCCGGGCAAGCTCCGCCTACCGCACTGGAAAAGGGGAAGGGGCCACTTATTGCTGTCGACAATGATCGCGCAAAGGTCATGCCTCCTCCGCCTAACCCAAAGGTCACGGCACAGAACTTCGCACCGGTCCGAGCAACAACAACACCGCAAAGTTGCCGCCTCCAGCGTCCACGTCGGCAGCAGCCCATGTTACTCCAGCTGATAGAGTGATGTACGGCAATCTCCTCGTTGAGCCACTAACTGTTGATCATATCCGGAACGTGACTCAGCTTGACGAGAAGCGCCAACAGCTGCTGGAGGAAGCACAAGCCATCTAGGAGCAAGGCGCCAAACTAGATCAAGATCTGGTCAACGCGCAGAAGTCCATACAGAAAGCTAGAGCAATGGAGGTCGAGTACAAGACTCTGCTACAGCAGCAGAAGGCTAAGAAGGCTCCGGCTTGCGTCATCAACGGTCCTGGTGTATGGCGCAACCTAGGATGGGCTCCCTCGAAGCCGGCACAGGCCAAGCCATACATTGATAGTGAAGGCAAGCAGGTGATGCCCACCCCACTCCTCAACCTCGCCATCGCCAAGACCCTTCTGGAGCAGGATAGATTGCCTGAGGCAGTAGAACATGTCTATGACCTAGTGGCCAAGGCGGTAAAGCAGCAGGAAAAGGCCACCTCCCAGAGGCTTGAGTCTGACCCAGCGCTCTGCCGATCTAGCCAGTACAAACTGCCAAGGGACAGATCTCCTCAGGATGTCGGATCACAGACGGGTTCATCAGAACGAAGACGGAGGGATGCGCGCAATAGGAAGGATGCTATCCCCAAATCCTCCGACCACGGAGAAAGAGCCCAACCTCGCCGCCCATCGCCACCGCCCCGATCCCCCCGATGTCAGGAAGACTACAAGGCTCACCATCGCACGGATATGCCCCCACCAAAGCAGTGCGGCATCGTCATCCACGACAATGCGGCACACACCCGTCATGATGAAGAGCGCCACCTAGGACATAAGAGCAGGTCACACCACGACCCTCCGCGTCCGACAAGCAACCGTGACAGGCGTGGGGCGTCGCAGGAGGGTAACAGCAAGAAGGCTAACCCACCGCCACCTCCGCCTCCGTCGCCGCCAAGCAGTCACCATGGCGGAAGAGGCCCGCTTCATTCACGCAGCCCATCTCCTGTTGACAACAAGAAGAAGAACCCGGAGCCATACGACGCACGTTCGCGGATCGATAAGATCCACGAGGCCCGGGAAGGACCATACCTGGGACCACGTTGCTTTGGACCTGCAATACGGTCCGCAACTTACCCCAAAGGTTTCCGGATTGACAAGACCATCAAGCCCTATGACGGCACCGCCAAGCCAGCCACATGGTTGCAGGACTACGACAACACGGTGGAGATTTCCGGAGGCAACCCCAACGTCGCTGTCAAGTACCTCCCGTTAATGTTGGCGGGCACGGCCCGTCAATGGATCGACGACTTGCCGGAGAGATCTATCTACAACTGGCTGGACATGCAAGAAGCATTCACCAAGAACTTTGAGGGTACATATAAGCGTCCCTGCACTGTGGGCAATCTACAGAGGTGCGTGCAAGAGAAAGACGAGACATCTCGCGCCTACCTCTCTCGCTGGCTGGATAGGAAGAATTCTTGCGCAGGAGTGCACGCCCAGACCGCCATGGCCGCCTTCATCGATGGGTTGGAAAGGGGCACGTTGCCCCGACATAAGCTGAAGCGCTTGCAGGACAATCATCAGCTGGACTTGAATCAGATGATTCAGTTATCTAGTGAGTTCGCAGCTGCCGACGACGATGCTCGTGGCTCTTTGCCGGCAACGGCCGTTCCAACTCAAGCTCGGAGGAACAGCAGTACAAAGCGGAAAACCGCTCCAGAAGAAAAGCAATCTACCGACATGGTCACCATGAATTTTGTAGGACGAGGAGAAGGCGGACAACGTGGCCGAGGAAGGGGAGCAGGCCGCGGGCAGCAACGAGGAAGTGAATCCAACTCGGTGCCGCTCCGTGTTCCCCAAACGTACGAGGAGTACCGTGATATGCCGTGCCTCGTACACCTTGATGTCAACGGCAAGGCCACCCATACCAATCGGCACTGCAAGTTCGTCAACGACCTCAAGGAAGACCCGGAGTCCGGCTACAAGCAAAGTCGGAAGAACAGACCGCAAGGCAAGGGCAAGGGGAAGAAGAAGAAGGAGGAGGAGTCCAAGGATTCAAGTGACATGGACGAGGACGTTGACCCAAAGCACGCCGCCAAGAGCGACGACAAGGGCAAGAACCCCTTCGCAAAGAAGGCCCCGGTCTACCACACATTCCTTGGCACCCCCACCGTCCGACAACAGAAGACCTCTCTAAGGATCCTGATGGACACTCTCCCCCCAGTTCCCCAATACCTGCGCTGGTCGGAGGTTCCAATCACTTGGGACAGGATGGATCACCCAGACCTTGTGCCCACGGAGAACCAGTATGCCATGGTCATCAACCCATTGATTGACGGCACGGAGTTACCAAGTGCATGGTGGATAGCGGAAGCAGCATCAACATCATGTACATGGATACACTGCAGAAGATGAACTTGACGGAGGCAAAGCTAAGGCGGACCAACACCGTATTCCATGGCGTAGTTCCTGGTCGGGAGGCTCGGTCCCTTGGGTGCATCACACTTCAGGTAGCCTTTGGCGACGTTAATAATTACCGCCAAGAGCGCATGACCTTTGAGGTGGTCCCCTTCAAGAGCGTGTACCACGTCATATTCGGCCGCGACATATTCCACACGTTCATGGCCAAGCCATGCTTCGTCTACAACAAGCTCAAGATACCCGGGCCAAACGGTGTCATCACCGTATCCGGAAGCTTTACCAAGGCAAGGGACTGCAAGATCAATGAAGCATCCGTTGCAGAAGCTGTCCTCTATAGCAAAGAATTCAAAGAGATCCAGAGCAAGGTCAATGATTCAGAGATGCCCGCGTCGAAGAAGCAGATCTCCGACTCTGCTCCGGCGTTCAAGGCCGCCATCGAGACCAAGCCAGTGGAACTTGTGGTAGGCGATGCCTCCAAGACCGTCGCCATTTGGACGAACCTGGATCCCAAATAGGAAAGCGCGCTCGTCGAGTTCCTCCGTGAGAATAGGGACATCTTTGCCTGGCAACCTGCCGACATGAAAGGTGTACCTAGGGAACTTGCCGAGCATAGCTTAAACATAGATCCAAAATGTAAACCAGTGAAACAACCTCTACGACGCTTCGGAGATGAGAAGATACGCGCCATTGGCAAAGAGATAGCTAGGTTACTTAAGGCTGAGTTTATCCGAGAATACCTTCACACCCAATGGGTGGCCAATCATGTACTTGTCCCCAAAAATGGAACCAATGAATTAAGAATGTGCGTTGATTACACCGGCTTGAACAAAGCATGTCCCAAAGATCAGTTTGCTTTGCCTCGCATTGACCAAGTCATTGACTCGACGGCTGGCTCAGAACTTTTGTGTTTTCTTGATGCATACTCAGGATACCACCAGATCAAGATGAGGAAGTCGGACCAATTGGCCACTTCGTTCACTACCCCATACGGCACGTTTTGCTATGTCACGATTCCCTTTGGGCTGAAAAACGCAGGTGCCACCTACCAGCGGACTATGCAACGTTGCCTTCACGACCAAATTGGTCGGAACGTTCACGCCTATGTGGACGATATCGCGGTGATGTCTAAAAAGTCAAATGACTTAATCTCCGACTTAAAAGAAACCTTTGATAATCTCTGGAAATACAACATGATGCTCAACCCTAAGAAGTGCGTCTTCGGGGTTCCAACCGGCAAACTGTTGGGCTTCATCGTTTCCCAGCGTGGAATCGAGGTCAACCTAGAGAAAATCAAGGCCATCTTAAACATAAACCGTCCGACATGCCTAAAGGACATCCAATGACTAATAGGTTGTGTTGCAGCAGTTAGTTGGTTCGTCAGCCGACTTGGAGAGAAGGCTCTGCCGCTGTACAAGTTGCTGAAGAAGGCGGACAAATTCACCGGATGACAGAAGCAGGCGAAGATTCAAGGAGATTCTTTCCTTAGCGCCTATCCTTGCAGCACCCGAGCCTGGGGAGCCCCTGTTAATTTACATGGCGGCAACCAACCGGGTTATTAGCATCGTCGTCGTGGTAGAGCGGAAGGAACCAGTCTACGAGCATGGAGTTCAACGACCAGTTTACTATGTAAGAGAGGTCTTGACGGAGTCCAAGCAGCGTTACCCGCACTACCAAAAGATAGCTTATGGAGTATTCCTTGCTTCTCGGAAGCTGAGGCATTACTTTCAGGAGCACCCAATCACAGTAGTGAGCAAGACTCCACTATCCGACATTATCAACAACAGCGACGCTACAGGAAGGGTCGCGAAGTGGGGCATTGAACTTGCCGCCTTCGAGATCACCTACAAGATACGCGACGCTATCAAGTCACAAGCCTTGGCAGATTTTATTGCAGATTGGACGGAGATGCCGGATGCTACTCCACTACCAGAACCAGAGTACTGGGTGATGTACTACTACAGTCACCAAAAGGAGACAAACTGCACTACGTTCTGTAGATCCACTTCGAGGCTACAAACAACATGGCAGAGTATGAAGCACTCATTCACGGACTGCGTGTAGCCAAGGATATTGGCATCAAGAGCATAGTTTGCTGTGGAGATTCCGACTTGGTTGCCCAGCAGGTGGCTGGCACCTGGAATGCGCGGAACCCTATGATGGCGGCATATTGCGACGAAGTGGACGAGATAGCCAAGGGCTTCTTGGGCTACGAGGTCAAGTATGTGCCTGGGGAGCAAAACGAGGCGGCTGATCTACTGCCTAAACTTGGATCAGGGCGCAAGCAAATTCCGCCAGGAGTTTTCCTAGAGCATCTGCGCACACCATCCGTGAAGGGCGCCGACATCGACAACCCGGATAGAGCAGATTCTTTCTTCAACATGGTGACAAAGATCCCTCCGGCTTGGACAAAACCGTTCATGGAATATCTCGAACACGGAACATTGCCCGACGACAAGGTCGAACGACGGCAAATAGTATGACGAGTAAAGGGTTATACCATAATCAATGGGCAACTCTACAAAAGGAGCACTACTGGTGTATACCTAAAGTGTGTTTCCCAGCTAGAAGGTATGGAAATCCTACGTGAAATCCATCTCGGAGATTGCGGGCATCACGACGCTCCTAGATCATTGGTCGCGAAAGCCTTCCGGCAAGGATTCTACTGGCTGATCGCGAAGGCGGACGCCGACAAGCTGGTTGAGACATGCACAGGATGCCAGTATTATGCCCGACAACCACATGTTCCTACTGAAGAATTGCGAACAATACCAATAACTTGGCCGTTTGCGATGCAGGGGAAACCATTACAATTACAAACGGCACCACGTGGATTTACGCATCTGCTTGTAGCAGTTGACAAATTCACCAAATGGATAGAAGATAAACCCATTAGAAAGCTTGACGGGGCAACTGCCCTCAGGTTTGTCCGAGATCTAGTGGTGAGATTTGGTCTCCCACATAGCATCATCACCGACAACGGAAGAAACTTGTCACTCGGAGAAGTGGAGGCCTATTGCTGGGACAAAGGCATCCGACTTGACCTTGCATCTGTGGCACACCCATAATCCAATGGTCAAGTTGGGCGAGCCAATGGATTAATTCTGCAGGGAATCAAGCCACGTCTTGAGGCACCGCTACATAGAGAAGCTAGAGCCTGGGCGGAAGAATTGCCATCTGTGCTGTGGAGTTTACGAACTACACCCAACAGATCCACCGGTTACACCCCTTATTTCATGGTATATGGAGCAGAAGCCATCCTACCTTCCGATATCCTCCATGATGCACCAAGAGTTGCCGCCTACGACGAGGATGACGCTGAAGAATCCAGACGCCTAGATGTGGACCTTCTCAAGGAGGAGCGTGTTTTGGCATGCCAAAGATCCGCCATCTACCAGCAGAAGATACGCAGCTACCATAGTCCCGCGTCCGGCATCGCTCGTTTAAAGAGGGGGATTTAGTACTCCGACTTAAGCAGAAGAAGTCACACAAACTATCCCCGCCATGGGAAGGATCGTTCATCATAAGCAAGGCGCTGCTCAATGGGTCTTACTACCTTGTCGACAATCGTGAACTCAAGGATAGACCCAACGAGGATCATAAGCGTAAGCGACGTGACCTGGATGATGACTACCCGAAGCTTGATCGGCCATGGAACATAGCACATCTATGTCCTTTCTACACTTAGCACTTTTTATCTAATCGTGTACCTCTTATATGATCAATGAAATAAAGCTCTTTGGTTCACTCATATTGCTGAGTCTTTTACCTCCTTTAGTGTTCATTTTTGGATCATATAAAACTTTTATTCACAAGTCTTGCGATTGCACTTGTGAAAATTCTGCCTACGGGCGTTAGCTTAAGTTTTCTGGTCTACACGTTCTTTGTTGTTTTTATGTGGATTCTGGAGTAGTGATTTTTGGCACTTATTATCGGCGATTTTGTACTCAGGTTATTGATGGTGCCATTGGGCATCATCACCTGAGCGCGAGTCGTCCGACTCACGAAAAGTCAAGCATAAGAACCAAAGTAATGGATAAGCCAGCACTTGCTTAAAAAATATATACATGCTAGGAATTAATTCTTAAGTAGCAGGATACGACAACCACTGTTCTCCGCCTTAAGATTACATCACCAAGTTTTTTTTCCATGCACACGTCAAGGGTGAAACAAGAATTACAAAGTGTTTTTCACTCTTTGGGTGCAGGGGACTTGGAGGCCGCATCATCACCAGCCGGAGAATCACCTTCAGCGACGGCGCTGTGGTGAGACTCGGAGGAATCCAGGTTGGCGTTGTCGAGAAAGTTCCTGGGCACGAAGACGTCAACAACCACCAACTCGGCAACCCTGGTGTCATAACCCGCGAGTGATGACAGGATGGCTTCGTGATCGATCTCCTTGCCATCATCATCCACGTCGGGGATACCAGTGTAAGGGTTCGTAGCATGGAAAACAAAAAATTTCTACCGCATGAACACACAATCAAGATCTAATCTATGATCAAGCCAAGATCTATCTACTAGATTGTAGCAACGAGTCTATAGAATACTAACCCTCGAAGATCCAAAGCGGTTAACGAGAGCAGATTTTCGTGGGTGATGTAGTCGTACACTTCCGATCTCAAGATCGCGTAGACGATCCTTCCAAGGCCAAGTTCCGCAGCGCCCCAGTCGGTCACATCGGTACTCAATGAAGACCTTCCTCTCCTTGTTCCAGCAGAAATGGAGGTTGTAGCACTCTCCTCATGATTCCGCAAGACGACGTGGCAGGTACCGAAGTAGAGGAAGATCTCAGGGCTTCACCTTAAGCGGAGCGAGTATGGTGGACTATGAGGGAGCCTCGGTGATCTAGAGTTTAGACACACCAAGTAGAGGAGCTAGGCCGACTTTAGGGCAAGGGATTGCCCCAAGTCGGCTTGGGCAAGCCTAGGGCGGCTATGGTGCGGGTGGCTGCTAGGGTTAGGGTTTAGAGGGTGAGGTGTTGTGTCTTGTAGGCAGCCCGCCTCCTTATATAGGTGGAGGCGCGCCAAGGGAGGAGTCCCTCCCAACTCGGTCTCCAGGTCAAGTGGAGGAGAGGAACTCCTCCCAAGTAGGTTTCCTCCCTCCACCAAACAAAATAGCCGTTTGACTTTTCAAATTGGCGTTTGACTTTTCAAACTAGGATTTGATTTATCCCTTTATTTTGTTCAGCGATGACACCTAGTACATGATGCAACCATTCCAACTTGTTATGACATATTCATGTACCCTTCCCCTCCGGAGTGCCGGACATTCGAACCTTCTAGAACATTCCCGATGAAAACACCTAACCATTCTCCAACCCCGAAACAGGACTTTCCTTATACGAATCTTATTCTCCAGACCATTCCGGATCTCCTCGTGATATCCTGGATCCCATCCGAGACTCCGAACAACATTCGGTCTCTTACTCATCATTCCATAACTACTCAACAACATCGAATCCTTAAGTGTGTCTCCCTAAGGTTAGTGAATTATGCGGACATGACCGAGACACTTCTCCGATCAATAACCAACAGAGGAATCTGGAAATTCATATGGCTCCCACATATTTCTATGATTACTTTGCGATCGAATGAACCACTTACATACGATACCAATTTCCCTTTGTCTCACGATAGTTTACTTATCCGAGGTTTTGATCGTCGGTATCTCTGCATACCTAGTTCAACCTCGTTACCGATAAGTACTCTTTTCTCGTTCCCGTGATATGTGATCCCTTGTGAGCCAGTCACATGCTTGCAAGCTAATTGGATGACATTCCACCGAGAGGGCCCAGAGTATATCTATCCGTCATATGGATGGACAAATCCCACTCTTGATCCATGAGCCTCAACCCATACTTTCCGAACACTTAATGCCACCTTTATAGCCACCTAGCTACGGTGTGGTGTTTGATGTCATCAAAGCATCCTTCCGGTGATGGTGATTAACATGATCTCATGGTCGAAGGAATTAGGTTACTATGTATCAGAAAGCTTATAGCAAATGAACTATATTAAATGACTTGATCTTTATGCTATGCTTAACTATAGGAGTATGTCCATCACATCATTCTCCTAATGATATGACCCTGTTGTTAATAACATCTCTATGTTCATGATCAGGAAACCATGATCATATATTAACCAACAAGCTAGTTTAACAAGAGGCTTTACTAGGAACTCTTTTATGTTTACAAATCACACAAGTATTAATGTTTCCGTTTAATACAATTATAGCATGGTATGTAAACATTTATCATAAGTATGAAGATATGATAATAACCACTTTATTATTGCCTCTTAGGCATATCTCCAACAGTCTCCCACTTGCACTAGAATCAATAATCTAGTTTCAAAACCTTTGTGCATTCAACACCTATGGCTTTCCGGTGTTGTATTTACACGATTGCTAGTGATCAACTGATCTCCGGGTCTGACACTTTCAGGTCCGTGTGTAATTGCATGTCTTTGCGTCTCTACGCATCACTCATTCTCTAATGAGATGGCTTTGTATAAATTTGGTCCTTTGGTGAGACCTTTAGTTCTTTGGGGTTAAAATATGTTGATAATATTGTCGTACAATATATCTTCATAGTATTATCCCGCTGTGAACTACACCTAGTTTGATAACAAACTACTTGACACAAATGCCCTCTTTAGCTGCTATAATAGCAGTCATATACTTAGCCTTTTGTTGTAGTATCTGTCACAATGTCTTAACTTTGGAACTCATCCAAATCCATTATGGAACTTACTTTCCATCATATTGTACCACCCTTAGTTTAGATTGAGATAAACTTAATTTGTACTTTGTGACAAAACTAGTATCAATGTAGTACTTTTACAATGAACTAACAATCTATTTGTCACTTCTACAAAACAATATATTCTTAGTTCTTCCAAAAAATCATAAGAATATCCTTGCTATTATCCAATGATCATCTTATGAATCATTCTGGTATATGCTCACATCATTTAGAGCATAGGACATATCTGGATTTGTACATATTACAGCATGATTGATATAAATACTCTTTCTGATTTCATACATAAAGTATCAATCTATACTTGAATCTTTGTTTCACTTACCAAGTGTCAATATACTTGAATATATCATCAATATTGAACTCATTCAATCCTTTCTGTGCGACAAGAACCTTTCTTGTAGTTTCTATATTGAACTCATTCAATACATCATCTATGTACTTTCGGCACAACCATATTAGCGTCTATTGATGCCAAATATTTGGGTTTTGCCTAAGTATTTCATCGGGATGAAATTCTTAATATGTGTTAATAAAAGATACATCATTTCCAATCAACAATATGTCTTCCACATAATGTATTAGAAACATGTCTTAGCGCTCCCACTTAATTTCTTGCAAATGCAAGCATCTTCATCGTCTCCGACGAATTTAAACTCCTTTAACAGTTTCATCATGGTGAAGATTCCAACTCCGCGATGCTTACTTCAACCATTGAAGTTTGCATATGCTTTTAGCATCCTTTGAATTAACAAAACCCTATGGACCGCGTTATGCACATGCCCTAGGTAACAATTCTATTAGAAGAACTTGTTTTGTTTATTCAATTACCACATAACAAAATTATATGTAGTGGTTTCTACATTAATCCGTCTAGACTAAATATCGCTATGAAAGATCAAATCTTGTCATAGTCAACCTTTGAACATTGTTGTGAACTCTTTCCCAACATGTCGACTATTTCATAGATGTGAAACATCCATGTCTATTTCTTTATAGATCCAAACACAACTGTAAGGTCTTACACCTTTCTCGAGGGTCCTTCAAGTTCAAAACTTGATTTCTCGTGTATGGAACTATCACAGATTTTATGGCTTCAAGCCATTTTACGGAGTCAGGGCCCATCATCGCTTCTTTGCATGTAGTCCGTTCATTATTCTCAAATAATGATTCAACCCTCAAATCTTGGTATTTGATTGTTTACTCGACCTACTTGGTTCAATAGAAACTTTGACCTCCGTAACCACAACCTTTGAGGCACGTGAGCCATGAGCATTGTTGCTGCCTCCGAAACACTTTTTTGCTGTAACTTTGCACATATAGCTAAGGTTCTTTTAACCTTATCAAAGTTCTATTGTCCTCCCACTTATCTTTTCACGAAAAATTCCTTCTCAAAGAAACTTGACGTTCTAAGTGACAAACACTTTTGTCTCCGATGTTATGGAGGATTACTTAACAGTTATTCGAAATAACATACAAAGACAGGTTCATCCGACTTTGGTTGCAAACATCTTTCTTATGCACAGCATACCAATGTTTAAGAAAGGACAACTTGGGTTTTATCCCAAACCATAACTTTATATGGTGTCATTTCAACGGATTATGATGGAGCTCTTTTCATTGGAAAAACGGTAGTCTCTAAAGCTTTTAATCTTTTAAAATATAATGGCAGTTTTATGAATTACACCTTTGATCTTACCATGTCAAACAAGGTTTAATTACATATCTCGAATGCTCCATACTCTTATGGTGTTTTGGGAAATGCAAATCCACGGAACGATTCCTTAAATCTTAGGTATTATGCTAAACTTGTAACTCAAATATCTTCCTTTATGATCTTATCATAAACTATTTATATTCTTGTTACAATGATTTTGCACTTCATCTTGAAAATCTTTGAACTTTTCAAATATTCATACTTCATCCTTATTAAGTAAATATTCATATATTCACTCAAATTTTCGGAGAAAGCATATGAAGTTGAAATCCATCACTCTTGACTACACATAATGGACTTCATACAACAATATGTACAAGTTCCAATAAGCCAGTCATTCGTTCCCTTTTGGCCTATGAACGAATTTTTTAATTATCTCTAGGAAAGTTTCACAAGCGTCATTTGATCAAAATCAAAAGGACTCCAAAATTCCATCCACATGGAGTTTCTTCGTGTTTTCTTTCCAATATAATTTAAACGGCGATGTCACTTCCTAAGTGATCTTTCAATCAATTTGTCTTTCGACATTTTTAGCACTAGTTTTATGGATGTGATTTCTCCAACGAGATTTGTGAATCATCCATCTTTTATGGATTATAGCAATTATTTGAACAACCCTTTTGTTCTCATAATACCTGATAAAACAAATCTTGAAGGCAAGCTTTGATGTTTAACGAGCAACACAATAACCCTTTATTTGTTCTCGATGAACATCATAATATATTCTTTTGCTAGTTACTTAGGCCATTTTAGTTCATGAATTCTGTTGTTTCGTATGACGATTCATACCAACAAATTCAGTATCAAATACTTAAGAACCACATTGTTTAATAAGCAAAGAATATATCCATAACATGTATATCATCTATATACTTAAACTGAACAATTCTAGTCTTTTCTTTTCTGCCATATATTTATGAGATTCTCTTTCAGTATTTCCTTTTCTGTTTGAAAGAATCTATCAACATCAATAGTGGAGTCATACATATGACACATAATCCAAAGCGTGTATAATTAAATACCAATGTCTTTGGACTTGCACTTTGAAGTAGATCACCATCATCAAATGTTTGGTGTGCTTTCAAATTCCATTCTTTAGTAATCTCTTGGTGTAGTAAATATTTTACCTACATCAAATATTCACCCTTATCATGGAATTATTCATGATCAAGCTACTTCTAGCTTATAAAGATGAATCGCGAGTATAATGTTGCTCTCCAAAACCTTTTGGTGGATTAGGACAACTAGTGTCTCCAACCCTTTGCAAATTATCAACAAATATGAGAACATGACTTTTGCCATATTATACTCTATCATGTTGCAACCAAAACTTTGCTTCAGATATCACAATATCTTCCACACATCATGGTTTCTGAAACAACTCTTTCAGATCCTAAATAACTTGGATATTAAGACAATCCTTTGAATATCAAGAATCATGGAGACAAACATGATACTCATACACTAACACTTGAAACTTTCACTCTTGATTTAATACCAATTATTAAACTTCATGGAGTAACCGGAACTTACTAAAAGTTTGCAATAGGACTTTTAAACTTTAGATTAACACTTCAAAACAATACGATACCAGTTCGTAAAGTTGTTGGGTTCGCAGCATAGAAAAAAATTTCCTACGATGGGAACATCTATGTACCAAGATCTATCTACTAGATACAAGCAACGGGTGGATATACATCCATAGAATACATACCCTCGAAGACCGAATAGCGTTAACGAGGTTGTACTCGTGGATGATGTAGACGAATGCTTGCCGATCTCAAGATCTTGATGAAGTCCATCTGGTCCAGCCGGTCCAGCACGATCAAGTCCAGCACCTCAAAGTAGTGGTGCATCCGTGATCGCACACACGTACGGGTACCCCGACAACCTTCGCGCCCTCTCTCCAGCGAAGCAGCGGAAGCAACAAATCCTTCCAGAAAAAGCCACCGGGAACAATGTATCTCGCTGATCCGAGACCATGGGGAAATTCTAAAGGGGGGAGAGAGATCCTTCGCGAGGAGGTGTGCTTTGAGAGGAGGAGAGGGGGGCCTTTTATAGGGGAGAGGGGGGCACCCAAGGGGCATGGCGCCCAGCCATGGGGGTCCCCACCTCTTCCACATTCATGTGGGTGGAGCTCCCACTCAAAATGAAAAGCCTCCACTCACATTAAAAAGCCTCCACTCAAAAATCCACTCACATGCATTAAATTTCCACCAAATTTAATGCAAGCTCTCATTTAAATAAAACTCTTTTATTTATTTATTCAGAATTTTGTTAATTAATTTAATTAACAAACATTCACATAAAACCCCTTACAACATTTCAATTTCACATGCAGAACCAGTTTCAGCAATTTCAACCGAAACAGTTTCGGTGTCTAGTGAAATAAATTCCTGCGCTTTCCTTTTCTTTTTCTGGCATATCATTTGCTCCGAATGGTGTCGGCATCCCTTAAGTGTGTCACCCTATGGTTCGCGAATAATGCGGACATGATCGAGACCCTTCTCCGATCAATAATCAGTAGCGGGACCTAGAGATCCATACTGACTCCCACACATTCAACAATGACTTCTGTGATCGTGTGAACCTTTTACGCTAGTATCTTAATCCCTTTGTTTCACGATATATTACATGTCCGAGATTCGATCATCGGTATCTCCATACCTAGTTTGATCTCGTTACCGACATGCACTCTTTTCTCGTTCCCGTGATATAACATTCTAGTGATCAAATCACTTGCTTGCAAGCTAATCAATGTGATATCACCGAGAGGGCCTAGAGCATATCTATCCGTTATCGGGATGAACAAATTCCACTCTCGGTCCATGGGTCTCAACATAACACTTTAGTAGTTCTAAAGCCATCTTTATAATCACCCAGTTACGGTGTGACGTTTGATGTCATCGAGAAACTCTTCCGGTGTTAGTGATTGACATGATCTCATGGTCTAAGGATTAGGATCACTTCGTAAGTTGTTATAGCAATATAAACTCAATGAATTTGATCGTAATGCTATACTTTAGATGAATGTTCATCACATCATTACACTAATGTTGTGACCTCGTTATTAACAACATCCAATGTCCATGATCAGGAAACTTTGATCATCATGTTCATCAACGAGCTAGTTTATAAGAGAGGCATAACTAGTAACTTCCTTTTTGTTTATTAAACACACATGTATTAACATTTCCGTATTAATACAATTATAGCATGTAAAATAAACATTTATCATAAATAAGGAATACGATAATAACCACTTTATTATTGCCTCTCGGGCATATTCCCTTCAAAAGTAACTAACCAGAATTCTATAGTTCTATCATCTCAATTATAACTAAGCGCAAGGTGGTAAACGGATGCCAATGACTACAACAATTATGCAAATTCACTTTGATTTAATTTATGATAAATAGTGTTCAACTTTTAATCATATTGCCGTTGAAATCCCACTCAAAACAATATCCCTCACACTGTTTTAGTGATCACACGAACCAAATCCACCACATCAAAACCGATCATCACGAGAGTTGATGTAGCTTCAATGGCGAACAATCAACATGTTCATCATATCTACTATATGACTCATGCTTTACCTTTCGGTGATCTGTGTTCCGAGACCATGTCTATACATGCTAGGCTCGTCAAGATCAAACCTTAGCTTCCGCATGAGCAAATCTGGCTTGCTCACGTTGTATACACTCGCAGAATCTAACACACCCGATCATCACGTGGTGCTTCGAAACAACGAGCTTTAGCAACAGTGCTTACTGAAAGAACATTTCTTGATCCCTAGTGTTTTGTGTGTTAGATAACAATACCAAGGATCATTTAATGTGTGTTGAAGTGTTGCAGCTCTATTTGAGAATAAAGGGAAAAGAACTCTGCCTTTGGGGGCAGATAATCCGGCCCCACCAGGGGCAGATAATCCGCCCCTCCCTTTGCCCAAGCAGGCGCAAGCCCGAATATGCGGAATTTTGGCCGGATTTTCCGGCCCCGCCGGATAATCCGCCCCTCAGGGGGGACGGATAATCCGCCCCCCTGCTCATCGCCAAGGCGCAACCCCCAGAGAGGGGGCGGAGTTTTGGCCGGACTTTCTGGCTAGGCCAAATAATCCGCCCCTCAGGGGGGCCGGATTATCTGCCCCCAAGATCTTCACCAAGCTTCACCAAGGCGCAAGCCCTAGAGAGGGGGCAGAGTTTCCCCCGGAGAATCCGCCCTTGGGACGGAGTTTTCCCAGGGGGCGGATAATCCGCCCCAAGTGGGGGACGGATAATCCGCCCCCAAAGTTGTGCAACGGCCAGATCTGGGGAGGGGGTATTTAAGCCAGCCATCCCCCTCGTGCCAGAACTCTTGATTCATCTCGAAAAAGACCAGATCAGATCTGAAAGCTTCATCCAAGAGTGCTCCACCTAGATCCACCCAAAGGCCCCATACCTTGGGGAATCGAAGGAGGAGAACTCGATCTTCATCATCAGCAATCAAGCGCTTCATCTCCTCTCCATTCATTTGGAGAACCTCCGATCTAGTATTTCTTGCAAAGATCTAGATCCTCGTTTTTGTTTATATTGATAAACCTTGTTCTTGTGGCAGCTTGTTGTCATCTCGGGAGCCCCCAATTCGGTTGTGGGTGTGTGCCCTAATAGTGTTGTAAAAAGCACCGGTTCCCGCCTCGAAGGGATCCAATAGTGGAGAAGGTGGATCAGGCCTCTCGTGGCGAGATCCATCGGAGAATAGGGTGAGGCCTATTGTGGCGTGGTGGTCTTAGAACCGCCCACCCCTCCAACGCAGATGTACTTCCCTTAACAAGGAAGGAACTGCGCTAAAACAAATCCATGTGTCTCCGCGTGCTCCACTATGGTTTCCTCGCTCCTCTTTTACGTGCTTAGTAGTTAGGGTTACATATAGGGAAATTCTCGTAGTTGCATATCTAGAGAATTTACTTTGTGTCAAGCCTAAATTTGAAAAAGTATTAAAAATTGGTTAGCACCTATTCACCCCCCCCCTCTAGGTGCCCATACGATCCATTTCAATTGGTATCAGAGCCTCGGCTCTTATTTCGGGCTTAACCACCTAAGAGAAGTATGGGTTCCAAGGGGGATGGGAGTGATGCTCTGGAGGTAGTCACCATGAACGATCTCAAGACGTTGGAAACTACCTTGGTGAGTTCAATGGAGGCTAAGATGGAAGAGATGCATCAATTGATAATGCGTCTCTCCACATCCGCAGCATCACCTCCATCTAACTCTGAGGATACCACTCCGCAATCCAAGGAAACGGGTAAAACTGTTTCCAAAGATAACGAAGTGGTAGGTGATGATACTAGCAAGAGCTCCTCCTCGAAAAAGGGTAGCGGTAAGGATGGATACAATGAGTTTTCTCATGTGTATTCCCCTGATCCGCCTATTCCTCACCCACATATACATAATAGGGGTGATCCACCCAAACTTTCAGCATCTACTTTCTCTCAATGGCAATTTTTGATGAAATATCATGTGTGCAGTTCCTCCATAGAGTTGTGGAAGATCATCGAAAATGGTCTTCATGTTGGAAATCCTAACAATCTCACAAGAAGAGAAGTGGTCGATAGCCAACTCAATGCTACAGCTCTACACATGATACAGCTTGGTGTGGGTGACAAAGACATGCCACACATTCAGCATCTTAGCACAGCTAAAGAAGCTTGGGATGCTATCACCTAGCTCTTCATCGGAAATGAAAGTATGAGAAGGAATAGATATGATGCCTTGAGCAATGAAGCTGAAGGATTTTATATGCTGGATGGAGAAGACCACGAGGACATGTATAGGAGGCTCAAGGCAATAGCCACAACCTTCAGAAACCACGGTGCAGCTCATGTTGATGATGCTTGGATCAAGCGCAAGTATGTCAGTGCTCTTATGCCATTTGAGCCCACAGATTTGAAAAGTCTCCAAGGTAGGAATAACTATCACCTCATGTCATCCAATGAGGTAATGCAAGAAATGGCCGCCTTCAAAGTGGCTGCCAAGAATGCCGAAGATGCTCGTGCTCGAGCTATGGGGATGCAAAAGGGGGTCAACATGGCCTTGAAGACTAGTGTGATTGATCATGATGAATATGCGGTAGAAGGTCTGGACTGTCCCGAAGATATAAAAAGGATCCACGGACAATACTTGGCTCTTTATGCAAGAAACTTTTGGAAAGATCTACCAAGGCTAAAGCTAAACTAGATCGCAAGAGTGGAGCCTATGGAAGAAAAGAAAATGGTCCCAAGCTGAGAACATGCTTTAATTGTGGTGACCGGCTGCACTTCGTAGCTGAGTGTCCATATCAAAGTAGAGAGGATAATGGAGGAAGACTCATTTTCAAGGACAAATCAAAAGCTCCACGTAAGAAACAGTTTGTAAAGAAGAATGCTCCTTTCAAGAAGCAACCAAAGATTGTTCTAGTGGCTCAAGAAGAATATTCATCGGGGAGTGAAGATGAGGACGAGGACGATAGCTCTCAAGAGGTGGCTGCTATAGCCACCACATCTACATCAACATCTCTCTTCGACTCTCCGAACGAAAACATCATCAACAAGAATGCTACTTGCCTCATGGCAAGAAGCTCCGAGGTAACTTCTTCTAACTCTTCTTTTCCCAAGGCTATGATAGACATGGATGATCCTGCTAGTCTTAAGGTTAAAGAAGAGATTATTGCTTTGGATTATTTCTATACTAACTTGCAAGGTGAGCACAAAGTTCGTTTTGAGGCTCTTATGGATCAGCTGGCCCAAAACGAAGCACTCTCGAAGAAAAGGGCAGAATTGAAAGGGAGGATGTAATGGAAATTGCATCCCTAAAAAATTCTCTTGAAGAAGAAGAAGAAGAAGCTCGGGTCTCTCTTGAAGAGAGGCTTGAGTCTATGGAAGAGTCACATGAAGAAATTGTGACTAAACTCGTTAAGGAACGTGACAATGCTGTCACCAAGGCAAAGAAGTTAAAGAAGGAAAGGATTGACTTTGGGGCTGCTCATGATAGACTCTCCGAGGAATTGGAGAAACTTGACAATGCTCACAAGGCGTTGAAAAACGAGTTCTCTATTCTCAATGAGTCACATGATCAGCTTCAAAGTCGATTGGCCAAATATGATACTCCTAGCTCGTCCAACTCAACATATAGTAACAAGAAAAATGCTAGTGTGGAAAAAGAAGTGATCAAGGACATCACTACAAAGGACAAAGGTGTGCTTGATGAAGTCCTTGGCAAGCAAAGGTCAAATCATGGTAAAGAGGGACTTGGGTATGTCACCAAGTCCAAGAAGAAGAAAACCAAGAAGAACAAGACCAAGAATGTGCAATTAAAGACAAGCACTGCTGAGAAGGTTGTCACAAAAGACAAGACTAATAATATTGGTTTTGCAGGGTCTCACAATCCGAATTATGAACTCTTTTGTGATGACTATGGCGATGTTTATGCTTATTATGTTGGTCCTTTTGATGAATATATTGCTTGGTCTATTTGGGTCCCAAAGACCCTTGTTACTAACATGAAAGGACCCATTGAAAAATGGGTACCTAAAACCAAGAAGTAATTTTCTTGCAGGGCTATGCTTCCGGTGGGTCGAAATGGGTGCTGGATAGTGGCTGCACTAGTCATATGGCCGGAAGCAAGGAGATCATCATGGAGATGCATCCAAATCATGATAATATCACAGTCTCCTATGGTGATAAGTCTAAATCTCAGGTATTGGGTCTTGGCAAGGTTGTGGTTGCCCACGATATCTCTCTCGTGGACGTCATGCTTGTTGAGACCCTTGGCTACAATCTTCTTTCTGTTCGTGCCCTTGGCAAGATGGGTTTTGCTGTTTTTATCGATGATGATTTGGTGGTACTCTTATGGAGCAAGTCTCTAAAGGTCGCTTTCGTTGGATACGTCGAAAATGACCTGTATGTGGTGGACTTCTCGGGGAAAACCACTTCGGGTCCGATGTGTCTATTCGGAAAGGCCGACGTGGGCTGGCTATGGCATCGCCGTTTAGCCCATGTCAACATGAGAACTTTGCAAAGTCTCCAAAAGGGTGGTCACATCCTTGGACTAAAAGACAATGTCTCTTTTGCCAAAGATCGTGTTTGCAGGGCTTGTGTTGAAGGAAAAATGCATGATTCTCCACACAAGAGGAAGACTATTGTGTCATCAAAGAGGATCTTGGAATTACTTCATGTGGATTTATTTGGTCCTCCTTCTCATGCAAGTCTTGGTGGGAAGAAATATTGCTTGGTCATCGTCGATGATTACTCAAGATATACATGGGTATATTTTTTCAAGTTGAAAAGTGAGACTCAACAAACTGTCATCGACTTTGCCAATGAAGTTCAATGTCAACACAATGTTCCCATCTTGGCAATTAGAAGTGACAACGGCTCAGAATTCGAGAACTACACTTTAAACGAGTTTCTTAGCGAAGAGGGGATTAGACACCAATATTCCGCAAGTACACCCCTCAACAAAATGGTGTAGCCGAGAGGAAGAACCGGACTTTGATGGATATGGCAAGATCTATGCTAGATGAATTCAAGTCTCCTTATAATTTTTGGGCTGAAGCCATATCCACTGCTTGTCACTCATCAAACCGGATCTACCTTCGGAAGATCTTGGACAAGACCCCATATGAAATACTTACCGGTAACAAACCCAACATGTCATACTTCAGGGTATTCGGGTGTAAGTGTTTCTTTCTTATTAAAGGTGTCCGTTTGTCAAAATTTGAATCCAAGGCTTTAGAAGGTATTTTTGTTGGTTACGGTGCCGAATCCCACACTTATAGAGTCTACAACGAGCTCACTGGGATTGTTGTAGAATCTTGTAGTGTGGAGTTTGATGAAAATAACGGCTCCTTTGTAGGGCAAGTTGATGTTTGTGATGCAGATGTTGAAATACCCCAAGATGCCATAAGAAGAATGGGCGTGGGATTTTTCCGCCCCATTGAGGAACCCCTTGTGGCGGATCGTGAAGGACAATGCTCCACGCATGTGGAGCCCTCATCTACACAAGATCAACAAGCTCCTACTGTTGGAGACAATCCTGCACCAACACCACAATCTGCTGAAGACCATCTGTCCCCTGGACAAGCTGGTAGTCCCAGGCCGGACACTCCGCCCCCTCCAAGGGGCGGACAATCCGCCCCAGGCACTCCAACTCGTTCCAGAGGATCCGAAGGAGAAGTCAACAACTCTGAAGCTCCCAGGCCGGATTCTCCGGCCCCCAGGGGCGGAGTATCCGGCCCTGGGTCTCCAACTCCAGTCAGGCTTTCTCAGGAAGATGGTTCTGGTACTTCACCTCCCAGGCCGGATAGTCCAGCCCCTCCAAGGGGCGGATTATCCGGGCCTGAAGAAAATGTTCAGCAACAATCTTCTGGTAGTAACGGTGACCAAGATCAAGGGCAGGGAAGTAATCAAGACAAGGATACAACTATTGAATCCACTCCTCCTAGAAACAATAAGGACATTGAGGCTCGTCGCAAGGCTCGTGCTGATCGGAACCTTGAACTAAGAGGTCACACTCTTGACAAGGTTGTGGGTGATCTACGACGAAGGGTATCCACTAGAAGAGAGCTTGCAAGCTTCTGTGATCATCAAGCTCACATTTCCATGGTTGAACCGTAGAAGGTTTTTGATGCTCTTGAAGACCCCGATTGGGTTGTCGCAATGCATGAAGAATTAAATAACTTTGAACGCAACAAAGTTTGGAAGCTCGTAGAAAAACCAAAGGATTGCCGCAATGTTATCGGCACCAAGTGGATCTTTAAGAACAAACAGGATGAAAATGGCATTGTTGTGAGGAATAAAGCACGACTCGTGGCTCAAGGATTCTCTCAAGTGGAAGGAATTGATTTTGGCGAGACCTACGCTCCTATGGATCGCCTTGAGCCCATCCGTATCCTTCTTGCATATGTAGCCCATCATAATTTTAAATTACAACAAATGGATGTTAAGAGCGCTTTCCTTAATGGTCCTCTACATGAGTTAGTATACGTCAAGCAGCCCCCAGGGTTTGAGGACCCCAAATTTCCGAACCATGTCTACAAACTCGATAAGGCGCTCTATGGCCTTAAACAAGCCCCACGTGCGTGGTATGAGCACCTTAAAGAGCTTTTGCTAGACCGTGGATTCGAAGTTGGGCAAATCGATCCCACTCTTTTTACTAAGAAGGTTAATGGGGAGCTTTTTGTATGCCAACTTTATGTAGATGACATTATTTTTGGCTCTACTAACCAAGCTTTTAACGATGAATTTTCGAAGCTTATGACTGACAGGTTTGAGATGTCCATGATGGGTGAGCTCAGGTTCTTTCTTCGATTTGAGATCAAACAACTTAGAGAGGGAACCTTTATTAATCAAGCTAAGTACATCCAAGACATTCTCAAAAGGTTCAAGATGACAGATCTCAATGGCGTTGCTACCCCTATGCAAACAAAGTGTCATCTTGAGCTCAATCCCAAGGGTAAAGACGTGGATCAAAAGGTATACCGATCCATGATCGGCTCTCTCCTTTACCTTTGCGCATCTAGGCCCGATATCGTGCTAAGTGTAGGAGTGTGTGCAAGGTACCAAGCCGCTCCTAAAGAAAGCCACTTAGTGGCAGTCAAGCGAATCTTCCGATATTTGGTTCATTCCCCAAATTTTGGGTTATGGTATCCCAAGGGTTCAAGTTTCTCTCTATGTGGTTACACTGATTCAGACTGGGCTGGTGACAAAGATGATAGGAAATCAACCTCTGGTGCATGCCAATACTTGGGCAGGTCTCTAGTGTGTTGGTCATCAAAGAAACAGAATTGTATTTCACTCTCAACCACCGAAGCTGAATATGTTGCTGCTGCAAGTGCGTGTACTCAATTGTTATGGATGAGGCAAACTTTAAAGTAATATGGTGTCAATTGTGACAAATTTCCTCTTTTATGCGACAATGAAAGTGCTATCAAAATTGCTTACAATCCCGTGCAGCATACAAGAACAAAACATATAGAGATTCGCAACCACTTTATTCAGGATCATGTTGCTCGTGGAGATATTGCTCTATCCTTTGTGAGCACGAAGAACCAACTTGCTGATATTTTCACGAAGCCCCTTGATGAAGCAAGATTTTGTTATTTGAGGAATGAGCTAAATATCATATATTCAAGGAGCTTGGCTTGACTACCCTTGCACACTCACTTGCTCTTATTCATGTATTTGGTTTAGATGCAGGCATAGACATAGGGGGAGTGTGGTCCTAATTGATTGGGCCAACCCTCCCCCCATAATGCCAAAAGAAAGTCAAATCATTTCCCTTAATATCATTTTGTGATATGTGGGTCATCGATGAGCATTGGTTTTGAACTCAAGATACATCTTCGCGGTGTCATGCCATGCGCTCCAACATGGTGGCTTCGGCCACCGCCCTCTTCCTTGAGAAGAGTTGGTTTTACATGGGTTCCGTTGGTTTTTTCTTGCTTACCTCTTGTTCTTATGGAAAACACACTCAAATTTGGCTTTTGATTGATTTGATTCTTGCAAATTTGGGTGTGTAGTACCATCTTAGTTTGATGCTCTCAATCCAAGCCTTTCTCTCCCTTCTTGAACCATCTATTCTTTCACACAAGTCCTCTAAAACACCATCGAGAGGTTTGCTAGGTTGCTCTAGCCTGATTCTGCACTTTACAGAATTTCTGGGGGGGGCGGTATCCGCCTTAAGTGGGGGCGGATTATCCGCCCCGGGCGAAATCTTCCCCTTATAGGCTGGGTCAGGGAGGGCAGGCTCAAACAGAGCAGCCAGTCCTCCCCCAACCCTACCTCTGCCCCCCAGCCGCCGCCGGAGCATCCGCCTCTCCCGGAGTCGATTCGACCACCGGATTCTCCGGGCTCTCCCCGGATCTTATTCACCTCGCCTCCGGGTATCTTCTCCTCCGCGATTTTCCTCCAATGAGTGAGGGTAACTCCCTCATCTCTCTCCTTTTGTATGGGATGTATTTTATTTGGTGGAAATCTCGTTGTAGAAGGTTCTTGGTGTTGTTCCTTACATGCTAGAATCAGTAGATTTGCAACCCTAGTACCTGATCTACTTTGCCATGGCAGATCTGAGCCAATCCAGAATTTTTTTGCGAGGGGCGGATTATCCGCCCCTGCCAGGGCCGGATAATCCGGCCTGGAGAGCAAATTTTGGTCTGTTTTGGTTCTGCTTCTGCCAATGCACTTCATTGGTTATGGGGTTGCACTGCTACTCTTTCTTCATGTTTTTTTCTCCTGGACTTGTGTGTATACTTATCTCCATGCTATCCCTCTAATGTTGTTCACAGGTGGTTCCAAGCCGACCAAGACCTTCGTCCGTCGTCCCCGTCCCCGTTATCTCAAGCCCACTGCAGACGGGAAATTCATTGACGAGACCGAGGTCAGCAGAGCAGCAAGAGAGGCTGAACGGATGGCAGAGGCAAGTAAGAAAACTAAGAGGACCGCATCTCGCAAGGGCAAACAGTCTCGGCCCAATTACAAGGCTATGGAAAGTCTTCAGTATGCACCATTCGTCAGACTAATTATTATGATGAGGCTGACAGCGATGGTCCCCCCGAGGACGAAATGTTTTGGAATGCTCACTTTCGGGCTATTCATGATGATGTCTATGCTACTCTCAAGATTCGCCCCATGCGTCCCATCAATTTGACTGAGGCTCAATCCAAGACAAGGCTCATTGAGGCACTAGATGTGACCAACAAGATGGGGCTGCACCACCTCATGACTATCCAATGCGACTATGATTCCTCTGTGGTGCAGCAGTTCTTCTCAACTCTGGTGATTTGCGGTGATGAGCGCCGCACTATGAAGTGGATGACAGGGACAACCATGATTCAGTCGGACTTTCGCACCTTTGGGCAGGTTCTTGGTTATGCTTTCCATGGCCGCGACACTCCTTCGGGCCACCGTATCATTTCTCCCTTGAAGCCCTCCAAGGATACTGCACTTTCTCCTTGTCTTTCCTCTGATGGCGTCGCTGGTACTTTCGCTGGTATCTTTCCCTTGTATGCAGCCCTTGTTGGCATTTTTAGGGACTGCATTGCTCCCAGTGGTGGCAACAATGACAGGATCCGTGGTCACCTGGTTCCGCTTCTTGCGTTTGCTCACGAGTGTGCCACTAACTCTGGATCAGCCACAGGTTACAAACTAGATGTCATGGACTATATTTTTCATGAGATGACAGATGCTATGATCAACAGGCTCTCTATTCCTTATGCTCCGTTCATAATGATGCTCGTCAAGCATATGTTACCCCATGAAGAGTTTGGCGCTGCTTTGGATGGTGTTCATAAGCCCAAGAAAATCTACAACAAGGCTCAGAAGACTCATCACCCCTCCACTGCCCCGGAGTCCTTCATGCGTGATGCTCGGGCTAGTGGTCGTCGTTCCACGGTGTCCCCAATGGCACGTGAGGTCAAGCAGCTTAATTGGTTCCAGCGGAACATTCTTTGGATGGGTATTGACATTCACAAGGGCCAATATGAGGCGTACCGCAGGGATCATGAGAGGGATCCCACGCAGCAGCTTATCCTCCACCATGTCTCAGGTGCCACTGGCAATCCACCTCCTCCCACTGCTCCAGATCCGTATGCTCAGTGGAACACCTTAGGGATCAACTATGGCGAGCTCGAGAGTTGTCTCTTTCCTCCTCCACCGAGGGCACCCACTCCTCCAGCTGATGACGATGATGATGAGTATGATGAAGAGGAAGGGGACAGGAATGACTACGACGAGGATGAGGAGGATTGATCTCTAGGGGCGTTAGCATCGCTCATCTTCCTTTTTGGCGTTTCGATGCCAAAGGGGGAGAAGTAGTTCTATTAGGTCTCGTGGATTTGCAAGGGTTGGGCACAAGCTTTTCGATTTTAGTCGTTTTTATTTGCTTGCTTGTGCCTTTTTCTAGGGTGAACTCAGTTGCTATTTGTGGTTGTTTGTGTAAGACTATGTCGTACTCCACAGTTTGGTACTATGTTTGGTATTCATGGAATTCTGGATTTATCTATCATGGACCCCATGGAATTCTGGAATTATGGAGCATATTTGATGGCATATGGATTCATGGGATTATCTATGTATGCCTTGGCTATATTCTCATTTCGGTGGTATGACATTTTTTCCCAAACCTTAAAGTAGTGTTCTACCTAGTGTGTGTATTTGTATTCAAATGCAAATCTTAAATATGCACACATCTAGGGGGGAGCGTCTTTCATTATTTAAGGTGGCATTTGCCGGTTTCATTGCAAATCCTAGTATTGTCATCTAACACCAAAAAGGGGGAGATTGAAAGAACATTTCTTAATCCCTAGTGTTTTGTGTGTTAGATAACAATACCAAGGATCATTTAATGTGTGTTGAAGTGTTGCAGCTCTATTTGAGAATAAAGGGAAAAGAACTCTGCCTTTGGGGGCGGATAATCCGGCCCCACCAGGGGCGGATAATCCGCCCCTCCCTTTGCCCAGCGCAAGCCCTGTAAGGCGGAATTTTGGCGGATTTTCCGGCCCACGATAATCCGCCTCGGGGCGGATAATCCGCCCCCCTGCTCATCGCCAAGGCGCAAGCCCCAGAGAGGGGGCGGAGTTTTGGCCGGACTTTCCGGCTAGGCCGGATAATCCGCCCCTCAGGGGGGCCGGATTATCTGCCCCCCAAGATCTTCACCAAGCTTCACCAAGGCGCAAGCCCCAGAGAGGGGGCGGAGTTTCCCCCGGAGAATCCGCCCTTGGGGCAGAGTTTTCCCAGGGGGCGGATAATTCGCCCCAAGTGGGGGACGGATAATCCGCCCCCAAAGTTGTGCAACGGCCAGATCTGGGGAGGGGGTATTTAAGCCAGCCATCCCCCTCCTGCCAGAACTCTTGATTCATCTCGAAAAAGACCAGATCATATCTGAAAGCTTCATCCAAGAGTGCTCCACCTAGATCCACCCAAAGGCCCCATACCTTGGGGAATCGAAGGAGGAGAACTCGATCTTCATCATTAGCAATCAAGCGCTTCATCTCCTCTCCATTCATTTGGAGAACCTCCGATCTAGTATTTCTTGCAAAGATCTAGATCCTCGTTTTTGTTTATATTGATAAACCTTGTTCTTGTGGCATCTTGTTGTCATCTCGGGAGCCCCCAATTCGGTTGTGGGTGTGTGCCCCGATAGTGTTGTAAAAGGCACCGGTTCCCGCCTCGAAGGGATCCAATAGTGGAGAAGGTGGATCAGGCCTCTCGTGGCGAGATCCATCGGAGAATAGGGTGAGGCCTATTGTGGCGTGGTGGTCTTAGAACCTCCCACCCCTCCAACGTAGATGTACTTCCCTTAACAAGGAAGGAACTGCGGTAAAACAAATCCCTGTGTCTCCGCGTGCTCCACTACGGTTTCCTCGCTCCTCTTTTACGTGCTTAGTAGTTAGGGTTACATATAGGGAAATTCTCGTAGTTGCATATCTAGAGAATTTACTTTGTGTCAAGCCTAAAATTGGAAAAGTACTAAAAATTGGTTAGCACCTATTCACCCCCCCCCCCCTCTAGGTGCCCATACGATCCATTTCACTTACTAAGGATGAACACTTTAAAACTTGAAATTGTGTGCTTGAGGGATCATCATATAATGCTACCGTCGTGAACTAAGCAATACAAGATGCATAAAAGGATTAACATCACATGCAATTCATAATATGTGATATGATATGGCCTTTCTTCTTGTGCTTCCGATCTCCATCTTCATGCACGAACATGATCTCCATCATCACCGGTGTGGCGTCAAGGTCAATGGCGCCGCTTCATGGTTGTCTTCCACCAGCATCAACTATTACAACTACTTTGAATAGACACGCGGGTCTTAACAGAATTTAATGACAACCATATGGCTCCTGCCGGTTGCCAACTTACAATAAGGAACATTGCATACATCAAATATAATCACAATCATGGTCATATCACATCACAGCACACCCCTACAAAACAAAGTTAGACGCCTCTAATTTTCTTTGCATATTTTACGTGGTTTGGGGCTTTCAATAAGTGTCGCTCTAACTTACGAACAAGAACCACAACATTGATACTAGTATTGTCAATTACCCGTTGTAAATTGAATCTTAACTATGTTGGGAGAAATAGGCACCCGCAAAGCCACTTATGCAATACAAGTTGCATGTCAAGCGTGGAGCAAGTCTCATGAACGATGTCATGTAAGGTTAGCCCGGGCCGCTTCATCCCACCATCCCGCAAGATGCAAAGTACACAAGAAGCAATCGACAACAAAAGCATCAACGCCCACAATGACCATTGTGTTCTACTCGTGCAACAGATCTACATATAGACACGGCTCTGATACCACTGTAGGGGTTCGTAGCATGGAAAACAAAAATTTTCTACCGCATGAACACACAATCAAGATCTAATCTATGATCAAGCCAAGATCTATCTACTAGATTGTAGCAATGAGTCTATAGAATACTAACCCTCGAAGATCCAAAGCGGTTAACGAGAGCAGATTCTCGTGGGTGATATAGTCATACACTTTCGATCTCAAGATCGCGTAGACGATCCTTCCGGCGCTGCGTTCCGGCAGTGCTCCCGCAGTCGGTCACACGTTCGGTACTCGATGAAGACCTTCCTCTCCCTTGTTCCAGTGACGTGGAGGTTGTAGCACTCTCCTCGTGATTCCGGCAGCACGACGGCGTGGTACCGGAAGTAGAGGGAAGATCTCGCAGGGCTTCGCCTTAAGCCGGAGAGAGTATGGTGGACTATGTGGGAGCATCGGTGATCTAGAGTTTAGACACACCAAGTAGAGGGAGCTAGGCCAGCGGCTAGGGCAAGGGGATTGCCCCAAGTAGGCGGCTTGGGCAAGCCCTAGGGCGGCGGCTAGGGTTAGGGTTTAGAGGGGTGAGGTGTTGTGTCTTGTACGGGCAGCCCTGCCCCTCCTTGTATAGGTGGAGGGGGCGCTCCAAGGGGAGGGGAGTCCCTCCCCAACTCGGTCTCCAAGGGTCGGCGGTGGAGGGAGAGGAACTCCTCCCCAAGTAGGTTTCGTACTCTCCCTCCACCAAACAAAATAGCCGTTTGACTTTTCAAATTGGCGGTTGACTTTTCAAACTAGGATTTGATTTATACCTTTATTTTGTTCAGCGATGACACCTAGTACATGATGCAACCATTCCAACTTGTTATGACATATTCATGTACCCTTCCCCTCCGGTCTTGGGACATTCCGGAACCTTCTAGAACATTCCCGATGAAAACACCGGAACCATTCTCCAACCCCGAAACAGGACTTTTCTTATATGAATCTTATTCTCCGGACCATTCCGGATCTCCTCGTGATATCCTGAATCCCATCCGAGACTCCAAACAACATTCGGTCTCTTACTCATAATTCCATAACTACTCAACAACATTGAATCCTTAAGTGTGTCTCCCTACGGTTCGTGAATTATGCGGACATGACCGAGACACTTCTCCGATCAATAACCAACAGAGGAATATGGAAATTCATATGGATCCCACATATTTCTACGATTACTTTGCGATCGAATGAACCACTTACATACGATACCAATTTCCCTTTGTCTCACGATAGTTTACTTATCCGAGGTTTTGATCGTCGGTATCTCTGCATACCTAGTTCAACCTCGTTACCGATAAGTACTCTTTTCTCGTTCCCGTGATATGTGATCCCTTGTGAGCCAGTCACATGCTTGCAAGCTAATTGGATGACATTCCACCGAGAGGGCCCAGAGTATATCTATCCGTCATATGGATGGACAAATCCCACTCTTGATCCATGAGCCTCAACCCATACTTTCCGAACACTTAATGCCACCTTTATAGCCACCCAGTTACGGTGTGGTGTTTGATGTCATCAAATCATCCTTCCGGTGATGGTGATTAACATGATCTCATGGTCAAAGGAATTAGGTTACTATGTATTAGAAAGCTTATAGCAAATGAACTATATTAAATGACTTGATCTTTATGCTATGCTTAACTATAGGAGTATGTCCATCACATCATTCTCCTAATGATATGACCCTGTTGTTAATAACATCTCTATGTTCATGATCAGGAAACCATGATCATATATTAACCAACAAGCTAGTTTAACAAGAGGCTTTACTAGGAACTCTTTTATGTTTACAAATCACACAAGTATTAATGTTTCCGTTTAATACAATTATAGCATGGTATGTAAACATTTATCATAAGTATGAAGATATGATAATAACCACTTTATTATTGCCTCTTAGGCATATCTCCAACAGTCTCCCACTTGCACTAGA
Source organism: Avena insularis (assembly GCA_023614405.1). Classification (NCBI taxonomy): domain Eukaryota; kingdom Viridiplantae; phylum Streptophyta; class Magnoliopsida; order Poales; family Poaceae; genus Avena; species Avena insularis. Next base: position 59,553,195 of record CM042697.1, on the reverse strand, counting down.
ATCAATAATCTAGTTTCAAAACCTTTGTGCATTCAACACCTATGGCTTTCCGGTGTTGTATTTACACGATTGCTAGTGATCAACTGATCTCCGGGTCTGACACTTTCAGGTCCGTGTGTAATTGCATGTCTTTGCGTCTCTACGCATCACTCATTCTCTAATGAGATGGCTTTGTATAAATTTGGTCCTTTGGTGAGACCTTTAGTTCTTTGGGGTTAAAATATGTTGATAATATTGTCGTACAATATATCTTCATAGTATTATCCCGCTGTGAACTACACCTAGTTTGATAACAAACTACTTGACACAAATGCCCTCTTTAGCTGCTATAATAGCAGTCATATACTTAGCCTTTTGTTGTAGTATCTGTCACAATGTCTTAACTTTGGAACTCATCCAAATCCATTATGGAACTTACTTTCCATCATATTGTACCACCCTTAGTTTAGATTGAGATAAACTTAATTTGTACTTTGTGACAAAACTAGTATCAATGTAGTACTTTTACAATGAACTAACAATCTATTTATCACTTCTACAAAACAATATATTCTTAGTTCTTCCAAAAAATCATAAGAATATCCTTGCTATTATCCAATGATCATCTTATGAATCATTCTGGTATATGCTCACATCATTTAGAGCATAGGACATATCTGGATTTGTACATATTACAGCATGATTGATATAAATACTCTTTCTGATTTCATACATAAAGTATCAATCTATACTTGAATCTTTGTTTCACTTACCAAGTGTCAATATACTTGAATATATCATCAATATTGAACTCATTCAATCCTTTCTGTGCGACAAGAACCTTTCTTGTAGTTTCTATATTGAACTCATTCAATACATCATCTATGTACTTTCGGCACAACCATATTAGCGTCTATTGATGCCAAATATTTGGGTTTTGCCTAAGTATTTCATCGGGATGAAATTCTTAATATGTGTTAATAAAAGATACATCATTTCCAATCAACAATATGTCTTCCACATAATGTATTAGAAACATGTCTTAGCGCTCCCACTTAATTTCTTGCAAATGCAAGCATCTTCATCGTCTCCGACGAATTTAAACTCCTTTAACAGTTTCATCATGGTGAAGATTCCAACTCCGCGATGCTTACTTCAACCATTGAAGTTTGCATATGCTTTTAGCATCCTTTGAATTAACAAAACCCTATGGACCGCGTTATGCACATGCCCTAGGTAACAATTCTATTAGAAGAACTTGTTTTGTTTATTCAATTACCACATAACAAAATTATATGTAGTGGTTTCTACATTAATCCGTCTAGACTAAATATCGCTATGAAAGATCAAATCTTGTCATAGTCAACCTTTGAACATTGTTGTGAACTCTTTCCCAACATGTCGACTATTTCATAGATGTGAAACATCCATGTCTATTTCTTTATAGATCCAAACACAACTGTAAGGTCTTACACCTTTCTCGAGGGTCCTTCAAGTTCAAAACTTGATTTCTCGTGTATGGAACTATCACAGATTTTATGGCTTCAAGCCATTTTACGGAGTCAGGGCCCATCATCGCTTCTTTGCATGTAGTCCGTTCATTATTCTCAAATAATGATTCAACCCTCAAATCTTGGTATTTGATTGTTTACTCGACCTACTTGGTTCAATAGAAACTTTGACCTCCGTAACCACAACCTTTGAGGCACGTGAGCCATGAGCATTGTTGCTGCCTCCGAAACACTTTTTGGCGCTGCGCAACTTTGCACATATAGCTAAGGTTCTTTTAACCTTATCAAAGTTCTATTGTCCTCCCACTTATCTTTTCACGAAAAATTCCTTCTCAAAGAAACTTGACGTTCTAAGTGACAAACACTTTTGTCTCCGATGTTATGGAGGATTACTTAACAGTTATTCGAAATAACATACAAAGACAGGTTCATCCGACTTTGGTTGCAAACATCTTTCTTATGCATAGCATACCAATGTTTAAGAAAGGACAACTTGGGTTTTATCCCAAACCATAACTTTATATGGTGTCATTTCAACGGATTATGATGGAGCTCTTTTCAGTGGGAAAACGGTAGTCTCTAAAGCTTTTAATCTTTTAAAATATAATGGCAGTTTTATGAATTACACCTTTGATCTTACCATGTCAAACAAGGTTTAATTACATATCTCGAATGCTCCATACTCTTATGGTGTTTCGGGAAATGCAAATACACGGAACGATTCCTTAAATATTAGGTATTATGCTAAACTTGTAACTCAAATATCTTCCTTTATGATCTTATCATAAACTATTTATATTCTTGTTACAATGATTTTGCACTTCATCTTGAAAATCTTTGAACTTTTCAAATATTCATACTTCATCCTTATTAAGTAAATATTCATATATTCACTCAAATTTTCGGAGAAAGCATATGAAGTTGAAATCCATCACTCTTGACTACACATAATGGACTTCATACAACAATATGTACAAGTTCCAATAAGCCAGTCATTCGTTCCCTTTTGGCCTATGAACGAATTTTTTAATTATCTCTAGGAAAGTTTCACAAGCGTCATTTGATCAAAATCAAAAGGACTCCAAAATTCCATCCACATGGAGTTTCTTCATGTTTTCTTTCCAATATAATTTAAACGGCGATGTCACTTCCTAAGTGATCTTTTAATCGATTTGTCTTTCGACATTTTTAGCACTAGTTTTATGGATGTGATTTCTCCAACGAGATTTGTGAATCATCCATCTTTTATGGATTACGGCAATTATTTGAACAACCCTTTTGTTCTCATAATACCTGATAAAACAAATCTTGAAGGCAAGCTTTGATGTTTAACGAGCAACACAATAACCCTTTATTTGTTCTCGATGAACATCATCATATATTCTTTTGCTAGTTACTTAGGCCATTTTAGTTCATGAATTCTGTTGTTTCGTATGACGATTCATACCAACAAATTCAGTATCAAATACTTAAGAACCACATTGTTTAATAAGCAAAGAATATAGCCATAACATGTATATCATCTATATACTTAAACTGAACAATTCTAGTCTTTTCTTTTCTGCCATATATTTATGAGATTCTCTTTCAGTATTTCCTTTTCTGTTTGAAAGAATCTATCAACATCAATAGTGGAGTCATACATATGACACATAGTCCAAAGCGTGTATAATTAAATACCAATGTCTTTGGACTTGCACTTTGAAGTAGATCACCATCATCAAATGTTTGGTGTGCTTTCAAATTCCATTCTTTAGTAATCTCTTGGTGTAGTAAATATTTTACCTACATCAAATATTCACCCTTATCATGGAATTATTCATGATCAAGCTACTTTTAGCTTATAAAGATGAATGGCGAGTATAATGTTGCTCTCCAAAACCTTTTGGTGGATTAGGACAACTAGTGTCTCCAACCCTTTGCAAATTCTCAACAAATATGAGAACATGACTTTTGCCATATTATACTCTATCATGTTGCAACCAAAACTTCGCTTCAGATATCACAATATCTTCCACACATCATGGTTTCTGAAACAACTCTTTCAGATCCTAAATAACCTTGATATAAGACAATCCTTTGAATATCAAGAATCATGGAGACAAACATGATACTCATACACTAACACTTGAAACTTTCACTCTCGATTTAATACCAATTATTAAACTTCATGGAGTAACTGGAACTTACTGAAAGTTTGCAATAGTACTTTTAAACTTTAGATTAACACTTCAAAACAATATGATACCAGTTCATAAAGTAACTAACCAGAATTCTATAGTTCTATCATCTCAATTATAACTAAGCGCAAGGTGGTAAACGGATGCCAATGACTATAACAATTATGCAAATTCACTTTGATTTAATTTATGATAAATAGTGTTCAACTTTTAATCATATTGTCGTTGAAATCCCACTCAAAACAATATCCCTCACATTGTTTTAGTGATCACACGAACCAAATCCACCACATCAAAACCGATCATCACAAGAGTTGATGTAGCTTCAATGGCGAACAATCAACATGTTCATCATATCTACTATATTACTCATGCTTTACCTTTCGGTGATCCGTGTTCCGAGACCATGTCTGTACATGCTAGGCTCGTCAAGATCAAACCTTAGCTTCCGCATGAGCAAATCTGGCTTGCTCACGTTGTATACACTCGCAGAATCTAACACACCCAATCATCACGTGGTGATTCGAAACAACGAGCTTTAGCAATAGTGCTTACTAAGGATGAACACTTTAAAACTTGAAATTGTGTGCTTGAGGGATCATCTTATAATGCTACCGTCGTGAACTAAGCAATACAAGATGCATAAAAGGATTAACATCACATGCAATTCATAATATGTGATATGATATTGCCTTTCTTCTTGTGCTTCCGATCTCCATCTTCAAGCACGAACATGATCTCCATCATCACCGGTGTGGCGTCAAGGTCAATGGCGCCGCTTCATGGTTTTCTTCCACCAGCATCAACTATTATAACTACTTTGAATAGACACGCGGGTCTTAACAGAATTTAATGACAACCATATGGCTCCTGCCGGTTGCCAACTTACAATAAGGAACATTGCATACATCAAATATAATCACAATCATGGTCATATCACATCACAGCACACCCCTGCAAAACAAAGTTAGACGCCTCTAATTTTCTTTGCATATTTTACGTGGTTTGGGGCTTTCAATAAGTGTCGCTCTAACTCACGAACAAGAACCACAACATTGATACTAGTATTGTCAATCACCCGTTGTAAATTGAATCTTAACTATGTTGGGAGAAACAGGCACCCGCAAAGCCACTTATGCAATACAAGTTGCATGTCAAGCGTGGAGCAAGTCTCATGAACGATCTCATGTAAGGTTAGCCTGGGCCGCTTCATCCCACCATCCCGCAAGATGCAAAGTACACAAGAAGCAATCGACAACAAAAGCATCAACGCCCACAATGACCATTGTGTTCTACTCGTGCAACAGATCTACATATAGACACGGCTCTGATACCATTGTAGGGGTTCGTAGCATGGAAAACAAAAAATTTCTACCGCATGAACACACAATCAAGATCTAATCTATGATCAAGCCAAGATCTATCTACTAGATTGTAGCAACGAGTCTATAGAATACTAACCCTCGAAGATCCAAAGCGGTTAACGAGAGCAGATTCTCGTGGGTGATGTAGTCGTACACTTCCGATCTCAAGATCGCGTAGACGATCCTTCCGGCGCTGTGTTCCGGCAGCGCTCCCGCAGTCGATCAAAAACGTTCAATACTCGATGAAGACCTTTCTCTCCCTTGTTCCAGCTGGCAGCGGAAGTTGTATCACTCTCCTCGTGATTCCGGCAGCACGACGGCGTGGTACCGGAAGTAGAGGGAAGATCTCGCAGGACTTCGCCTTAAGCCGGAGTGAGTATGGTGGACTATGAGGGAGCATCGGTGATCTAGGGTTTAGACACACCAAGTAGAGGGAGCTAGGCCGGCGGCTAGGGCAAGGGGATTGCCCCAAGTCGGCGGCTTGGGCAAGCCCTAGGGCGGCGGCGGCTATGGTGGCCAGCGGCGGCTAGGGTTAGGGTTTCGAGGGGTGAGGTGTTGTGTCTTGTAGGGGCAGCCCTGCCCCTCCTTGTATAGGTGGAGGGTGCGCGCCAAGGGGAGGGGAGTCCCTCCCCAACTCGGTCTCCAAGGGTCGGCGGTGGAGGGAGAGGAACTCCTCCCCAAGTAGGTTTCGTACTCTCCCTCCACCAAACAAAATAGCCGTTTGACTTTTCAAACTAGGATTTGATTTATACCTTTATTTTGTGCAGCGATGACACTTAGTACATGATGCAACCATTCCAAATTGTTATGACATATTCATGTACCCTTCCCCTCCGGAGTGCTGGACATTCCGGAACGTTCTAGAACATTCCCGATGAAAACACCGAAACCATTCTCCAACCCCGAAACAGGACTTTTCTTATATGAATCTTATTCTCCGGACCATTCCGGATCTCCTCGTGATATCCTGGATCCCATCCGAGACTCCGAACAACATTTGGTCTCTTACTCATCATTCCATAACTACTCAATAACATCGAATCCTTAAGTGTGTCTCCCTACGGTTCGTGAATTATGCGGACATGACCGAGACACTTCTCCGATCAATAACCAACAGAGGAATATGGAAATTCATATGGATCCCACATATTTCTACGATTACTTTGAGATCGAATGAACCACTTACATACGATACCAATTTCCCTTTGTCTCACGATAGTTTACTTATCCGAGGTTTTGATCGTCGGTATCTATGCATACCTAGTTCAACCTCGTTACCGATAAGTATCGTTTCTCGTTCCCGTGATATGTGATCCCTTGTGAGCCAATCACATGCTTGCAAGCTAATTGGATGATATTCCACCGAGAGGGCCCAGAGTATATCTATCCGTCATATGGATGGACAAATCCCACTCTTGATCCATGAGCCTCAACCCATACTTTCCGAACACTTAATGCCACCTTTATAGCCACCCAGTTACGGTGTGGTGTTTGATGTCATCAAAGCATCCTTCCGGTGATGGTGATTAACATGATCTCATGGTCGAAGGAATTAGGTTACTATGTATCAGAAAGCTTATAGCAAATGAACTATATTAAATGACTTGATCTTTATGCTATGCTTAACTATAGGAGTATGTCCATCACATCATTCTCCTAATGATATGACCCTGTTGTTAATAACATCTCTATGTTCATGATCAGGAAACCATGATCATATATTAACCAACAAGCTAGTTTAATAAGAGGCTTTACTAGGGACTCTTTTATGTTTACAAATCACACAAGTATTAATGTTTCCGGTTAATACAATTATAGCATGGTATGTAAACATTTATCATAAGTATGAAGATATGATAATAACCACTTTATTATTGCCTCTTTGGCATATCTCCAACAACCAGATGTCACTGTGTCGATGTCGGCACCTTCATAGTGTGCCTTCACCATGGACAACGCCATCCTTGCGCCAGCCCGTGTGCATGAAGCTTTCCAGCTCTCGACACGCTCGGGGCCTCGGCGCAAAATCTCCGAGTACTTCACCATGGAGTCCGAGGCCTTGATATAAATATGGAGGGGATTGGCAATCTCCTTGGCTTGGGCGATGGCGGTGTTGATGAAGTTGCCGGCAAGAATCATGCATTCCTTATCCGAAGGAGGCGAGCGGGTTAAACCCATAGGCGCTGAAAATTCCGACAAGAATTGCATGAGTTCAATAAATTCTAAGTATCCAGACTATAGAACTACAAGGTGGAGGACAATTACTGAAGATGCTGGCCTTAGCTTGCCAGACGACGTCCGCCAAGGATTCCTTCTCTTGTTGGAGGAGCTTAAACGCCTCGCTATGGCGAAGGTTTTGCTCATTGGCAGCTTGCTTCTGATCCTTTAGGATCGCAAGCTCCTCCTTCAAGCGGTTGATCTCCGCAGAGGCGGAATCCTGCAAGGCTTTCATAGAATCCTCGTGCATCTTCAGCATCTCCTTCCTCTCTTCCTTCAAGATCTTGTTCTTGCTGTCCAGCTGTTGGATATGCTTGGACTGCTCAACAATTTCCTTGGCCTTGGCGACATGCTCTGCAAGTCAGAGAAAACAAAGTACACATTGATTACTCGGAGATTATGGGCACAAAAGTAAGACGGAAATGCACAAAAAGAAAACAGACTCTTGTTTTTGATGATCTGTTCCTTCAAGATGGCGGTTTTACCCTTTTCAGCTTCAAGGTCTGCGCGCATCTTCTGGTACTTGTCATTGGCCATGCCCCTCCGAGCATTCTCGTTCTGTGGAAACAAATACAGAGTCAAGTCGTTGTTTAGTCTGCTTGAAGCTTCTAGTCGGAAATTTTCCACCTAGATGCTCGGGGGCTACAGCGAGAGTTTTTAACTTAGCAGTATACTTAGCTTTTCTTTAAGCATCTAGTCGGAGCTAATTCAGTTCTCGATTAGAGGCTTGGGGGCTACAGTATAAAGTTTTTAACTCAGAAAATGCTTAGCCTTTCTTTAAAGCATCTAGTCGGAGCTAAATTGAGTTACAACTAGAAGCTTGGGGGCTACAGCATTGAAAATCATGAACACTGCCTGTGCTACTCTTAAAGCATCTAGTCGGAATAGTTCATTCCATCTAAATGCTTGGGGGCTACAGTGAGAGTTTTTCTAACTTGGTCACTCTTAGAGCATATAGATGCAAAACCTATGGTTTTCCATCTACATCCTCGGGGGCTACAGTGGTATACTCGTACAAAATGCAAAAGGTAAAGTAAAGCTTACAAGTGCGATGATCTTGAGGCTTGAAGCGCTCTCGGCCAGCAGCTTGCCAAAGGCAATACTGTTTCCTCGCAGAATGTCTGCTTGTCGGAGTAGCTCCTCAAGACCGCACATCGGAGATGACGGCACTCCTCCAGGAACCATAGTTGTGTTACTCGGCATGAGCGTCGAGTAAACTATCTTGGGGAACTCGAAGGGTTTCTGGGGAGCAGAGGCGCCGCCTTCGGCAGAAGTACCAGCTCCCACCACCGCCTTGCCGCTACCAATGTCATCCTTAGCCGGAGCTTCAGCCATTTGAAGAGTAGTGCTCTCTTGCGTTGCCTGCTCGCCGATAACAGCTAGTTCGGTAGAGGCGCCAGAGTCCACTTCTATGGCGGAAGGGCCTGGTGCCTCCTAAACTTGGGAGCTTGTCGGAGCGGAGGAGGGCTTGACGGCAGGAGTGGAAGGGGCGATGGCGGGGGCGGAGTCGCGATGCAACATACCTTTGATATTTCTATAAGCCCCAAGAGTCTTGGAGGACTTCTTGAGGCTGGTTGTGGCTTTCTTCCTGAAACGTGCAAAATGCATAAGTACAGGAATAAGACAGATAAAATAAGACAAAGTCGGAGAATAAGAAGCTTACACTAGGGGGGGGCGCTTTAGCAAACATCCTGGTGGCTTTCTTCTTTTCCGTGTTAGACAAGATCGCTAAGCTGTTAAGTGAGAAATCATCGTGTTAGATAAGATGGTATTGGCAAGACGGAAAAACTGGAGCAATGTCATACACGGAAAATAAATATCTACCTTTGGGCACTTTCCGTCTACGAACATGTCGTAGGTGAGGGTGAAGCCACGCTTCTTATCATTCACCTTGATGATGTCCTTAAGGCGGAACTTGACGGAGTCGCTCGAGAAGTTTTCCTCGGAGATCCGGAGGGTATCCCTTCGGTCGCCGGTTTACTCGTGCATGTACTTCGTGCGGTGCTGCAGAGGTTGGATCCGCCTGATGAACCAGCACATGGATAGGTCCAAGCCGGTTAGACCCGTATCTACGAACCAGTCGATCCGCCTTATTGCGCGAGAAGCGTCGAGGTCGGAGGGAAGGGAGGCATGGGACCGCCATGTGGATACTTCAGTGGTGGCTCCATCCACGAAGTCCGGGTACGTCACTTGTCGGCCCGCCAAAGGAATGTCGGGGCCGTAGAAGTACGTCCGCTGCCAGTTTTTGCACGACTCGTGGCCGACGATTTCGGGGAACCGCCGGCCAGGACGGATCTTGAAGCTTATGGTGCCGCAGTTCCTAAGCTCCTCTCTACTCTGTCCGGCTTCACGTTTGACGGTAAAGAAGTATACAAACAAATCTAACCTAGGCCTAATCCCTAGGTAACCCTCACAAAGTGCCGCGAAGTTGCTAAGCACTAAGATACTATTGGGGGATAGGTTATGGGGTTGGACCTTGAAGTGATTCAAAACGGACAGAAAGAAGTGAGAGATGGGCAGAAAGCGCCAGTGCGCCTTGAGGTACACTTTCTCTCCGGCTTGGGAGAAGGGTCACCTCGCGGCCGGCGCCGCCAAAGCGAGCCCCTCCGTCGCGGGGAGGTAACCCTTAGCAACCATCTCTTGAATGTCGCGGCCGGTGATGTCCGAGCCGCGCCAGTCGCCTTTGTGTGAGTCTGGCTCCTCTTCCTGAGGCTCTAGCGCCGCCAGATTGTGGTCGCCGTCGGTGGTTTCAATCACCGCTGAAGCGGGGATGACCAGGCCCTCTGGGGGCACGACAACGGAGCTCGCCGGCTTCGCCATCGACAGGGAGGAGCTGCTGCTGGCCATGGAAGGAATGGAAGGAAACGACTGGTGCAGAGAGAGGCTAGGGTTTCTAGAGGTTTTCCACGGAGAGCTCGAGGAGGCGTGCAGCTGGAGGAAGAAGACGATGATGCAAGAGAATGAGGTGAAAAAGTGGCAAGTGTCCCGCGGTTACTATTTATCTTACTCTGCGTCAAGATTCGTGCAGCTAATCGGACGGTTGCCACGTAGACGACGTGTTCGTGAACGTGCGCGGTAATTTCGCCACATCTCCAACCGCCGCCGCCAACGGTTCGTATCGCTCGCACGGGAAAATCGGATATGATTGCGTTCTATGCATGTGTGAGTTACGAGGTGTCGCTGACCTAAAGCCTACGTCGTCATAACTGACATGGTAGATGAGCTGTCCCATCTAAGATTCCGGCATGGACGGATTTAATCCGACAACAAGAGCGTACGATGGAAGATTCAGCATTTCTCTGACTTACTCATATAAGACGAAGAAACCTTTGCAGGGTTCTTTGGGAGGACTACAAGATGTTGCTTGACGATTTGCCGACATCCATCTAGACGGAGCATTCCACGGGAAAAGGCAAGATGGCGCTAGATCTCGGAGTTCTCCGGGGGCTACTGTTGGGGATATGCTATATGGGTATCCTCAGAGCATGTCTCTTATCCGACTAACCCGGGTGGCCTATAGTCGGTAGCATGTCCTGTGGCCTGCTGGGCAGCCCAGTTAGATGGATCCAGAAGGGAGGCCCATGCCAGATAAATAAAGGCTACGGTGGAGTCACCAGCATACCCGGAGCCTTGGAGTGCAAGATACACAAGACTAGTAATAGACGGAGTAGAACTCTGTAACCTGTCCGGCTAGGACTTTTCCCTGTAACCCTAGGACCTGGCGACTATATAAGTCGGGCCTATGGGAGCCTTTAGGGCACGATAACTTAGACTCTCCAGTCACCTCGCACAGCGAACCTATCTCTGTAACTCGGCGTATTGCCATTATAGTGATTTATAGCAGGAGTAGGATTCTGCCACCGTTGTGGGATCTGAACCTGGGTAAGCTGTGTTACCTCGTACCCGTCAACCGTTCGCCTTACCCCACGTCTATAAACACGCACGGTGAGGACCCCTCCATGGCGTACTCGTCGGCAATACCACGACACAAAGTAGATCCGGATTTTTCTTCCGCCATGGTCATCACCTCAAGGGTGGGTTGGGCGGGTTCAGCGAAACCGAGATAAATATCGATCTCGTCGATTGACATGATCGTGTAGGTCGTCACAGGTTTCGAAGCTGGAATCCAAGTCTCATCGAGGTGGATGAGAGGGACATCACTGGCATAGACCACGCGGCCCATGGCAATTGTTTCGCCGATTCCTGCACGCGCAGATTCCGCCTGGAATGATGCTCCAAAGGTCACCTGCCCCACGGTGGGCGCCAACTGTCGTTGGATTGTCGACAAGTACACCATAGGGGGTCCTAGTGGCGTTGGAAGGATGGGGTGTGAGACATTGGATGTTCCAGGAGCGGTGAGCACAAGTTTACCCAGGTTCAGATCCGACTACGGTGATCGGATCCTACTCATGCTAGCAACCCAGTAATATATCGGCGTAAGCCGGATGTTACAAAGGATTACAAGAGAGGTTCTCCTGTGCGAGTTGATTGTGGTGTACGATTGATTGGTTGCCCTAAAGGCTCTCATAGGGCCGGTTTATATAGTCACCCGGGCCTGGAGTTACAGGGAGAGACCTATCCGGCTACGTTATAGAGTCGGTAACTATGTACAGCTTGGACTACAAGTAATACTACAGTCCTAAGTCGGTAACTCTTCTGGGACATATCGTAGCCGGAACTGGATCCTCCTATTTCTCTAACTGGACCGCCCATGAAGCAAAGTTCTAACCCGTTAGTGGGCCACCTTGGTCAGCGAGTCCTGTGGGTATACCCGGAAATTATATCCCAAACAACAGCCGATCCTCGCGGTTACACGGGTGTGCGGGTCAGTGGCGGGACATATGGAGCATGGCGCTTGTGGCCCAGAGTGGACATGACATGGTACATGTGCCAGCACTGGACACACATATGTGTGCTAAGAGGAGACGTTCCTAGGGTGTATGTGAAATCTAGGCACATGGCTTAATATGATTGATAGAGTACTCATACCAACAAATTGCAAATTCATTTTCGGAAGCTCATCTATAAAGAACTCTAAGATTAAGTGTGCTTGGCCTAGAGAAATTTCAGGATGGGTGACCGACCATGAAGTGGGTATCGGGTGCACACGAGTGAGGACAAAATGCACAGAAAAGACTAATGTTGACCTGTGAGGCTAGTCTAGAGATCCTATTGAGGTGTTAGGAGTCGCATGTAGGGTTCGCAGCATAGAAAACAAAAAATTTCCTACGATGGGAACAACTATGTACCAAGATCTATCTACTAGATACAAACAACGGGCGGAAGTATATCTGTAGAGAACATACCCTTGAAGACTGACAAAGCTTAATGATTTAAACTCGTGGTTGATATACACGATCTCTTGCCAATCTCAAGATCGACAGGAAGTCCTAGCGCCACAAATCAGCAGCGCATCCGTGCTCGCACACATGTACAAGACACCGAGCAACCTCCGCCTCCTCGCTCCAGCGATGCAGTGGAAGCACAACTCTTTCTTGCTGAATAGCCACCGGAAACATGTATCTCGCTAGTCCGAGACCATGGGGGATAAATTCTAGAGGGGTAGAGAGATCCTTCACGAGGAGGTGTGTGTGAGAAGTAAGGAGGGGGTGCCTTTTATAGGAGAGGGGGTAACCCCAAGGGGGTGTCCTGCGCATGGGGGCTGCCCCTTTCCCTCCCCTCATTCATGTGGGTGGACACTCCACTCACAAAAATCCTTTCAATTCCCTCCACTCAAAATCCCACTCAAATTCCCATTAAATTTCCACCAAATTTAATGCAAACTCTCATTAAATAAAACTCCTTTTATTTATTCAGAATTTTGTCAATTACTTTAATGACAAACATTCACATATAACCCCTTGCTAGTATTTAATTTCACGTGCAAAAACACTTTCTGCAATTTCACCCGAAAACCTATTTCGATATCTAGTGAAATAAATTCCTGCGCTTGTTTATTCTTTCCGGCATGAAAAGTTTGCTCCATTTGGATGTCGGTGTCTCTTAAGTGTGCCACCCTACGGTTCACGAATAATGCAGACATGATCGAGACCCCTCTCCAATCAATAATCAGAAGCGGGATCTGGAGACCCATACTGACTCCCACACGTTCAACGATGACTTTCTTGTGATCGTCGGAACCTTTTATGCTAGTATCTTAATCCCTTTGTTGCGCGATATATTACATGTCGGAGATTCGATCATCGGTATCTCCATACCTAGTTTGATCTCGTTACTGACATGCACTTTTTTCTCGTTCCCGTGATATAACATTCTAGCGATCAAATCACTTGCTTCCAAGCTAATCAATGTGATATCACCGAGAGGGCCCAGGGTATATCTATCCGTCATCGGGATGAACAAATTCCACTCTCGATACATGGGCCTCAACATAACACTTTAGTAGTTCTGAATCCATCTTTATAATCACCCAGTTATGGTGTGATGTTTGATGTTATCAAGAAACTCTTCTGGTGTTAGTGATTGACATGATCTCATGGTCTAAGGATTAGGATCACTCCGTAAGTTGTTATAGCAATATAAACTCAATGACTTTGATCGTAATGCTATACTTCGGATGAATCTTCATCACACCATTCCACTAATGTTATGATCTCGTTATTAACAACATCCAATGTCTATGATCAGGAAACTTTGATCATCTTGTTAATCAATAAGCTAGTTTATAAGAGAGGCATAACTAGGAACTTTTTGTTTGTTGATTAAACACACATGTATTAATGTTTCCGTATTAATACAATTATAGCATGCAAAATAAACATCTATCATATATTTGGAATACACATAATAAAAACTTTATTATTGCCTCTTAGGGCATATTCCCTTCATCGCACCCCCGGGGCCAAGAGGGAACGGGGTGCTACACGTGTCGTCTTCTATCCGTCTTGTTCGACCGGTTACTACAACCTCTAAACCAATGACTTCTCCATCTACAAGAAATTACTACGTGCGATGTGTTCTAATATATTATTTTACTATGGATATTATAGAATTTGCAATTCTACTGTTCATGTTGATTAGTACATCTAGCATGTTAGAATTTTACATGATTATAGCTGTTGTAGTTATGAATTATATTTTGGAATTACTTGTGAAAAAATTCCTAATAATCCAACAGAAGCGTGGTTTGCCTGTAACATTCCAAAAATATTAAACTTGGATCATCAAACTCTAATCATCAAAATTAGGGTTAACAAAAACTTTTCCAATTAAAAATATGAAAGCATTCATATGTGTGTGTATTCACAATTTGGATTTTTTTGAATTACCATGGTTCTATGTTTCTTTGCTTGTAGAATGATTCTTAGGTGAAATAAACACCATTTAAACTATCCCCAAAATTTTCCCAAAGACAAACAAGTCAAAACAAATAAATTAAGTGAATGGTCACTTTGGCCAAATTAACTCACATGCCTACTTTGGCTATCTCTAATTTTCAAAACTCAACAGAAACATGTATGGATCTTTGCACCCCTTGATAGTACTCATAATAAGGTACTAAAGCCACTTTGTGATCATCCAAAAACATTTAAATGCTTAGTTTAAATGACAGTTTAAAATTGAATCTATTTCATATGGGCAGATCCCACTATTTCAAAAACCACTCAAACAAGCTCAATTTTCAAAACCCAAGCATCCACAGAATCCTCAACACATGCCTAGCACACCCACCAAAAATATTTTCAAAATTCAAAACTCAAGTTCGTGTGGCCATTTCATCAAACAGGTTGCAGATTCAAATCAACAAAATCAAAAACACTATGTTGAGCAGTGTTTTGGCCAACCTTGTTCCCTCTCTGGTTACAACTAGCCTTAGTAGATCATCTAGCACCCTTAACTAACCTCTAGCACCATAGTAAGCTGGCCATTGTCATTAATGGTGAGCAGGCCGAGCCTCACCATGTTACCCCAGTGTGGACAGCAAGCTAGGAGAAGAACTAGCCCCGCCAACCTTGTCCGGGAGCTAGCCAGCACCCCACCGCCACTCACTGTCCCAGCCTCGAGCAATGCCAGCCACTGGACCACATACCCAAGTCATGCCAAGCCTCTCTGCGAGCATGCCGAGAGCGCGCCCGTGCGCCACCCTTGACACACGCCCATAGACTGCGCGTCGCCCTCGCCGCGTGCACGCGTGATCACCACCACCCTAGCAACCCAGCAGACATGCCCGTTCGCCGCCGCGCAGACCACGCGCGCTGTGCGCCATCAAAACCTCCGTCGGACCCGCTTAGAGCGCTAAAGCGTTCCGACCGATCAGCACCGCCCCATGCCTCGCCACCACGCCGTTGAGCTTCGCCAGGGAGCACAGCACCGCCCCCTACCGTCGCCCACGCCGATAGCCCTCTGTATCGTCGACCACGATGAGCTCAGCCCGTGCCCGTCGATCCCCTCTCGCCACTATAAATAGAGGCCTCCCCCGCTCGATTTCTTCACACCATTCCACTCCCCTCTCACCCAGAACCACCCCACCTCACTCCCGGAGCAAGGCGAGCAGCGCATCACCGGAATTTCATCGGAGCCCGCCGCTGCTGGAGAAGAAGGAAGCCAGCGATTGGAGCCGCCCCAGGAGGAGCTGCCGGTGCCAGGAGAATCGCCGTCGTCGACTTCGTCGTTTTCCCCCATCGCCGACCCTCGCCTGAGCCCCGGTGAGCCTCCCACGACCCCCACCTGCCGCGTTAGAGTTCTGTCTCGCCGGCGCTGCCCGACGTGGACGATGAGCCGTAGCCGTTCGATTAGACTTAGATCGTGCGGCCGAGATCGCCCCGTACCGCTTCGCGTGTTATGAGCCACTGACGGGTGGAACCCCCCTGTCAGCTGCGCCCCGCGCTACGGAGTGACACTGGGCCAGCCCATTAACCTTTCCCGCGCAGCCCAAGCGTTTGAATTTAGATTTTTCTATTTTAATTCAAACTCAGTTATGTACCTAGTTTAAAAAATCAACCCAGCTTGATTCAGTGAACCAAATTGCATGAAACCAATTTTGTTAGAAAGGTACCGAAATGCTTAATCCAAGCCCGTTGGATTCAAGTCATTTGGATTTGTAGATCACCCATGATAAAAATAACAAGTCAGGAGCTTTTCTGCATTCAAACATTTTTCAAATTTAAACCATAATAGCTTTTGAGTTGATTCCAACTCTCAAAAATCACATTTGATCATACCTTTCAGAATATATAAAAACATTTGGGTTTACTTACAGAAATAATATCCAAGTAATAAAAGAATGCCACATAGGCATTTCTAGTCACTTTACTTATTTAAAATAAAAAGGTTAAACCTTATTAAATTGTGACAGCACTTTAAATCACATTTCCATGTACTGAAATATGTGGTGATGACATGTGTCAACATGATCCCATGTTTGGTTTGGAGAATATTTAATCTTAAGTAGTTTTTCAATGAGTAGAAATTACTTTTCTAAAAATAAATAAATAAGACAAATGTCTTAATCTTGTAATGTTAAGTGATGATGCTAGATCATCTATAGAACCCCTTTGTGTGATGATTGAAAATAGTTAAGTATTGTTTGGTGATTGTGTACCTCGTACTTATTTATAGACGCTAGTACCGACCAAGGATACGAGGAGGAAGGAGGATACTACGAAGAAGAAGCCGAGGAGAACTTGAACCACTGCTCTGCACAAGGCAAGCTAACACTTGCAAGATACTCTACTTTAGCAAGCCTTACTAATCAAGTTGACCCATGCAAGCTAATACTTGCTTGTTACCATGCCAACTATATGCCTTAAGCATATGTGATCACACCCACTTGATAACCCAATCCTAGTTTTACTTGCAAGCTTTATACTTTATTTCTTTATCAAAGCTTTCTCTTAGAGTTTACATAGTGAATTGTAGATACTAGAAATATAATGGAAGGTTGCATAAAGAGCATTAAATTTGGCCTAAGCTAGATAATCTTGATGTCATCCAAAGGCATGAGATTGAACTTAATTAACCACCACTTGTTTACCACCCCTCATTAGTACTTACCCCCACTTGTAGATGCTAGTGCTAAGCATAAAACTTGATCAACTTTAGATGGGAATACTTGGTGGAAAATGGTTATGAAAACCTTAGAATGATGAGTCATTCTACTGAGATGTTTTGACATGTGTTTCCGAACACCAGATGATTTGGATGATGAAAATGTTGAGGCATGAGCCTTAGCTCTTTATAAAACTGATGGTTGTCTGGATGCGATACCATTCCAATTTTACCGTACAACCACAATACCCGAAAATTGGGTAGGGCTTGACTGGAAACTTATATACCTTAGTTTGGGTTCCCTCACGGCCAAGGTCTGAGCTGAGACTACCTTGTGAAGATTATCCACCTATGCAGTACCCAAGATGACAGTTGGTCATGGTTGGGAGGCCAAACTCACAGGAGAGGTGCCTATACTAGGGCGTGTAATTGAAAGGTTAGGATTGATTATCCGCATACTGAGTATGGTGAATTCAGGATTTGTTCCTGACAGATGTATCGAATGTTGTGGTGAAAGTGTACAATCTCTGCAGAGTGTCAAACTATTCGAATAGCCGCGTCCGCGGTTATGGACAGTTGGAGTGGCCATACTGTTCCTCCGTCAGATGTTTTCAAAAGGACTTGTGAAATGAATTGAGATTTTGACTTGACCACAACGGAGTTGTGATATGAATACAAGTTCCCACTTAGGTGATATAAAACTTCAACTAGCATTCTTTGCTTCTGAACTTAGTAGAGGTAAATCTGGCTTTTTGCAAGACAACCCTAGAGCTTAGTGTCCTACTACAAAAAAACCCTTAACTGTTACTATTAGTTTGCAAGTACTTAAAGAGTACTCATGGCTTTGTCCCTGGCTATTCCTGTGGCCAGACTATGAAGAGGAGTACCAGGACGAAGGACCCCAGGAAGGTTACGACAACTAGGATCATCTCCCATCATCAGCATTGCCTGTGACCCCGAAGATGGAGCTTCGCCTACGCTACCTTTATTATTACGTATTTCCGCTCCTTGAGTTGTATTAAGAACTGGATCATGAGATCCTTATTTGTGTAAGACCTTATGTATGGTTTGTAATGGATGATGTACTGTGGTATCCAAATCTGTTATGTCTCGCAAAAATGGTAATCCTGGGATTGCGATGTATGGCATAACAGGCATCTGGGATTAAAAATCCGGGTGTTGACAAGTTGGCATTAGAGCCATCCTGACCATAGGAGACCCTAGTTAGACTGGACGTTCGAATCAAAAACTTAGTTTCAAAACCAAAGGAAGCAAATATTTACAAAAACTTATTCCCATTCTTATCACTTTGATTCTTTCATGAAAATTCATGTTCCTCAAAAACTCTTGCAAAATACATAAAATTTGACACACTTGATCACTCTACTAACTTACTCATCCTATATTCTTTTAGATGGACGTGAAGTACAGCAAGTTTTATCAGTTGGGGAATGGAGGAGACCTCATCTTTGAGCGGGATTTGGACCAGCTTTCGGAACTTCTGGAGCGTCTGCACCCCGAGTTCTTCGGAGCTTAGCTCAATGATCAAGGAGGAAAAGATCTGCAGTGGCTAATTGTTGCAAGTCTCCGAGGAAAGATTGAACCCCCCATTGCTGAGGGAATTCAATTCACCTTAAGAGAGAACAACTGGCTCGATGGACTTGCCGGGGCCATGCAGGAAGCTCTTGCCCGTCTGTGTGGGCAGAGTATCAACCAGATCAAGGGTACCCGCTTTGAGTTTTTTCCAAGACGTGATGCTATGGGACAGCCACTGGAATCCCCATACCACCACGAGCTGAAGACTCAGTTGGACCACCTTAGCTTCATGATGTATGATCGTCAGCAGGAATTGGACAATTGCCGTGACTAATCCAACCACAAGTCGGCCATAATCAAGACGAAGGATCAGACCATCGCCATGCTAGCAAAGGATCGCAAGTCTCGCTGTCGTCAGCTTGACAAGAAGGAGCGCATCATTGCCCGTCGTCGCCATCATATCTCGGATTTGGAGGATACCATCCACGAGAGAGACATGCAGCTGGAGGAAAGGGAGAATGCCAGAGAAGATCTTCGTGGAGACCCCTACTCCTATCTCAGCGATGATGATGATTTTCTGGAGGATCAGGCCATGGACTTCTTCACCGATGAGGATGATTTTGCCTTCATCGATGATGATGAGGATGACGACTACACCGACTCCAAGGAGTAATAGCACTTGAGCACTAGCGTAGTGAGTTGTATTCGGTCCCACTGTATCATAGTTTCCAGAGTGGTTCTTAAAACCATCTGTTTTTCTTGTTTTGTGGTGTGTGTTGTACCGTGTGCTATGAATGAATGAATGAATGAAAAGCAAGTTGCTAGAAAATCTGAGTCAAACTTTAAAAACTTTCCAAAGTCCCTGAACCTTAGAAATTTCCCTCTTTTATCATGATCTATCTCAATCTTCAGATGCCACGCGGAGGAAGTGGTTCATCCCCGGACCCGATGTTGCAGATCCTGCAAATGTTGGTTTCTGACCGCGAAGCTGAAAGAGCCGAACGTCAAGCCAACCTAGCCACCCTTCATAAGATAGCTCAGCTGGCCCACAACAATCAAGGCCAAGGAAATCAGGACAACCATGGATCTAAGCTCAAGAATTTCCAGAACACCAACCCACCTGTTTTCACTAAGTCAGAAGAACACCTAGATGCAGACGATTGGCTGCAAACCATGGAGAACAACCTGGAAGTCGCTGGAGTGGAAGCTAACGAGAAAGTTCTGTTCGTCACCCACTATCTAGCCGGAGATGCAAGAGCATGGTGGAACAGTGTTCGTGCAATGACCGAAGGACAGATGATGACCTGGGAGGAATTCAAGACAAGTTTAGCAGAACCCATGTGCCCACGGGTTTGATCAAAAGAATGAGAGATGAGTTCAGAGAACTGAAGCAAGGAAGGATGACCGTAGTGGAATACCGTGACAAATTCTTGTCATTAGCTAGGTATGCCCCGGATGAGATCGACACCGAAGCCAAGAAGAAAGAAAGATTCTTGAATGGTTTGCATGATGAGATGCAGACGGTGTTGGTCAATATCCCCTTTGCTGATATTGAAGCCCTTGTCGACTCTGCCATCCAGATGGAAGGAAAGATCAACCAAGCCAATGAGAACCGCAAGAGCTGCATGATGCATCAGCCAGGAACCCATCAGACCCCAAAGTATCGCCCTAACCCATCTCCAGGATTTTCCCCGAGAACCAAAAGACCCCCGATGAACCATCTGACTTATCCCAACCGTGGAAACCCAAGCCCCGGAGGAAATCACAACAACCCTGGCAACTCTGGCAATTTCAACCGTGCACCACCCAAGTTCAACAACAACACTGCTGCCTCCAACACCAACACTGCCCCGAGGACTAGAAGCAATGTTGTGCCTGTTGCAGCAAAGGACAAGTCGCAAGTGACTTGTTATGACTGTGGAAATAAGGGTCACTACTCCAACGAGTGCCCCAAGAAGAATTCCACAACCCCCAATGCAAATGCCCCAGCTCAGCAACAATGTCGTGTTCAGCCCGGAAGAAGGTTTGCCCTAGGGAACTCTCTCAACCGCAACGGCCGTCTTTTTCTCATGAATGCTGGGTATGTTTTTTGTTAATTCAGTACTTGCTAGAGTGTTGTTTGATTCTGGTGCATCACACTCATTTGTCACCGAAGAATTTGCATGCACTAGTAAGATTCAACCAACCAAACTGAAGCATGTTATGATTGTTCAAATTCCCGGTTCAACCACCAAAGCTAGGAAAATTTGCAAAGCCATCCCTATCCGAATCCATGGCATAGATTTTTATGCTAATCTGATAGTACTCGGCACTAAAGGTTTGGAAGTAGTACTAGGAATGGATTGGATGTCCAAACATAAAGGATTGATTGACTATGCCAAGAAAGCCATAACCATGACCAGTACAGCCGAAATATCAGTCGAGCATGTATCTGAAACCTTACCTCATCAATTCAAGTGCAACAAGAGTATAGCCCAACCTACCATTGACCAAGTCCGGATAGTCTGTGAATACCCTGATGTAGTTCCAAATGTTTTTCCCGTTATGCCCCCAGATCAGGATATCGAGTTTTTCAACGAACTAATCCCCGGAACAGGACCCATAGCCCAGAGACCATATAGTATGAACCCGTCTGAACTAGCAGAACTGAAGAAGCAACTAGATGCCATGTTGGAAATTGGATTGATTCAACCAAGTGCGTCACCATGGAGATCACCTGTTTTGTTCGTGGACAAGAAAGATGGAGGTAACCGTTTGTGTACGGATTATCAGAAGTTGAATGATGTCACTATCAAGAACAAGTACCCATTGCCCAAGATAGAAGATTTGTTTGATCAGTTGACCGGTGCCAAAGTGTTTTCTAAGATTGATCTTAGAACAGGCTGTCATCAACTCAAGATTCGTGCAGAGGATATTCCAAAGACTGCCTTTACCACCAGATATGGATTATACGAGTATCCTGTCATGTCTTTTGGATTAACCAATGCTCCCGCGTATTTCATGAATCTCATGAATAAGATTTTTATGGACTTCCTGGATAAGTTTGTTGTTGTTTTCATTGATGACATTCTGATTTATTCCAAATCAGAAGAAGAACATGAGCTACACCTAAGGACCATTCTTGGAACCCTTAGAGAGCATCAGTTGTATGCCAAGTTTAGCAAATGTGAATTCTGGTTACAGGAGGTAGGATTCCTCGGTCACATTGTATCAGCCGGAGGAATTGCCGTTGACCCTGCAAAGGTGAAAGATGTCGAAGATTGGCAAGCCCCAACCACTCAAACCCAAGTTCGTGCATTTCTAGGATTGGCGGGATACTACCGCAAGTTCGTAGAAGGATTCTCGAGTATCGCCAGACCCATGACCCAATTGCTAAAGAAGGACAAGAAGTTTGAATGGACGGACAAATGTGAAGTGAGTTTTCAAGAACTCAAGAGAAGATTGATTTCATCCCCAATCTTAATCATGTCGGATATCACGAAGCCCTTTGATGTGTATTGTGATGCATCCAAGATCGGTCTCGGATGTGTGCTAATGCAAGAAGGCAAAGTTATATCTTATCTATCTCGACAACTGAAACAACATGAGCAGAACTATCCAACCCATGACCTCGAGCTCGCAGCCGTAGTTCTAGCCCTGAAGACATGGAGGCATTACCTGATGGGAAACCGTTGTGAGATTTATTCGGATCACAAGAGCCTGAAGTATATATTCACCTAGAAGGAGCTGAATATGAGACAGAGAAGATGGATTGAGCTAATCAAGGATTACGATCTGGATATTGACTATCACCCCGGTAAAGCCAACGTGGTAGCAGATGCACTTAGCAGATTGCCGTGCTGCTTGAACTCCATGATTTTGAAGGAGCAACCAAGTTTGCACAAAGAGATGGAAGATTTCTGAATGGAATTAGTGAGTGAAGGATTTTTGGCTAGCATAGAACTTCAACCCACTTTGATCATCCAGATCAAGGAGTCACAGAAAGGAAATGCTAGTATCAACGGAATCAAGCGTCGTATCGGTACAGGCAAAGTAACCGGATTCACCGAAGATGAAGAAGTAGTTCTGTGGTACAAAGGACGCCTTTGTGTACCAGCAGACTCTGAGTTGAAAGAAGTTATTCTCAAGGAAGCTCATGATACTCTTTATTCTATCCACCCCGGAGGAACGAAGATGTATCAGGATTTGAAAGAACAATTTTGGTGGCATAAGATGAAGAGAGAAATCGGAAGCTATATCACCAAGTGTGATATATGTCAACGAGTCAAGGCGGGACATCAAAGACCCGCTGGATTGTTGCAACCATTGCAGATTCCGGAATGGAAATGGGATTCCGTTGGAATGGACTTTATCACCGGATTGCCTACTTCTAGTAGGGGAAATGACTCTATCTGGGTCATAGTGGACAGATTGTCCAAAGTCGCCCATTTCTTACTAGTCAAGACCACATATCAGAGTTCAAATCTAGCGGAGTTATACATCGCTAGAATCGTCAGTTTGCACGGAGTCCCCAAGAACATCGTATCGGATCGAGGAACACAGTTTACCTCGAGATTCTGGAAGAAAGTCCAAGAAGGTTTAGGAACCCGACTAGATTTCAGCACAGCTTATCACCCTCAGACCGACGGACAAACGGAGTGAGTAAATCAAATACTCGAAGACATGTTGAGAGCATGCGTGTTAGAGTATGGATCAAAATGGGAAGACTGTCTGCCGTTCGCAGAATTTTCATACAACAACAGTTATCAAGCTAGTTTGCAAATGGCCCCATTTGAATTCATGTATGGAAGGAAGTGTCGCACCCCTTTGAACTGGTCGGATGTAGGAGAGATTCAGATTTTTGGACCCGGCATCCTACGAGAAGTAGAAGAGAAGGTTCACAAGATTCGTGAGCACCTCAAGATAGCCCAGTCAAGGCAGAAGAGTTACGCCGACAAGAGACATCGAGACCTCGCCTTCAACATAGGAGATTTTGTGTATCTGAAAGTGTCACCATTGAAAGGAATGCAGTGTTTCCAGCTGAAAGGAATGTTAGCCCCCAGATATATCGGCCCCTTCTAGGTTCTGAACCGTCGAGGAGAAGTGTCGTATCAATTGGAACTGCCCGAAGAGATGTCAGCCATGCACAATGTGTTCCATATCTCATTACTTCGCAAGTGCCTCGAAGTCCCAGAGAAGACTGAAGTGTTCAAGAACATTGATCACCGGATATCCCGAAGTGCCCATCCGTATTTTGGAAGAAGAAGCTACCTGGGAGCGCGAAGATCACATCAGGACAGAGTTTCCCGATCTCTTCAAATCCTAGGTAATCTTTTTTGTCCTTTTTCAAATCTCGGGACGAGATTTTGTTTAAGGGGGGAAGGTTTGTAACATCCCAAAAATATTAAACTTGGATCATCAAACTCTAATCATCAAAATTAGGGTTAACAAAAACTTTTCCAATTAAAAATATGAAAGCATTCATATGTGTGTGTATTCACAATTTGGATTCTTTTGAATTACCATGGTTCTATGTTTCTTTGCTTGTAAAATGATTCTTAGGTGAAATAAACATCATCTAAACAATCCCCAAACTTTTCCCAAAGACAAACAAGTCAACACAAATAAATTAACTGAATGGTCACTTTGGCCAAATTAACTCCCATGCCTACTTTGGATATCTCTAATTTTCAAAACTCAACAGAAACATGTATGGATCTTTGCACCCCTTGATAGTACTCATAATAAGGTACCAAGGCCCACTTTGTGATCATCCAAAAACATTTAAATGCTTAGTTTAAATGACAGTTTAAAATTGAATCTATTTCATATGGGAAGATCCCACTATTTCAAAAACCACTCAAACAAGCTCAATTTTCAAAACCCAAGGATCCACAGAATCCTCAACACATGCCTAGCACACCCACCAAAAATATTTTCAAAATTCAAAACTCAAGTTCATGCGGCCATTTCATCAAACAGGTTGCAGATTCAAATCAACAAAATCAAAAACACTATGTTGAGCAGTGTTTTGGCCAACCTTGTTCCTTCTCTGGTTATAAATAGCCTTAGTAGATCATCTAGCACCCTTAACTAACCTCTAGCACCACTGTAAGATGGCCATTGTCATCAATGGTGAGCAGGCCGAGCCTCACCATGTCACCCCAGTGTGGACAACAAGCTAGGAGAAGAACTAGCCCCGCCAATCTTGTTCGGGAGCTAGCCAGCACCACACCGCCACTCCCTGTCCTAGCCTTGAGCAATGCCAGCCACTGGACCACACGCCCAAGTCATGCCAAGCTTCTCTACGAGCATGCCGAGAGCGCGCCCGTGCGCCACCCTCGACACGCCCACAGACCGCGCACCGCCCTTGCCGCGTGCACGCGTGATCACCACCACCCCAGCAACCCAGCAGACACGACCGTTCGCCGCCGCGCGGACCATGCGCGTTGTGCGCCATCAAAACCTCCGTCGGACCCACTCAGAGCGCCGAAGCGTTCCGACCGATCAGCACCGCCCCACACCTCGCCACCACGCCATTGAGCTTCGCCCGGGAGCACAGCACCACCCCCTAACGCCGCCCACGCCGATAACCCTCTGTACCGTCGACCACGACAAGCTCAGCCCGCGCCCGCCGGTCCCCTCTCGCCACTATAAATAGAGGCCTCCCCCGCCCGATTTCTTCACACCATTCCACTCCCCTCTCACCCAGAACCACCCCACCTCACTCCCGGAGCAAGGCAAGCAGCGCATCGCCGGAATTTCATCGGAACCTGCCGCTGCTGGAGAAGAAGGAAGCCAACGATTGGAGCCGCCCCAGGAGGAGCTGCCGGTGCCAGGAGAATCGCCATCGTCGACTTCGTCGTTTGCCCCCATCGCCGACCCTCGCCTGCTCCCCGGTGAGCCTCCCACGACCCCCACCTGCCGCGTTAGGGTTCTGTCTCTTCGGCGCTGCCCGACGTGGACGATGAGCAGTAGCCGTTCGATTAGACTTAGATCGTGCGGCCGAGATCGCCCCGTACCGCTTCGCGTGTTATGAGCCACTGACGGGTGGAACCCCCCTGTCAGCTGCGCCCCGCGCTGCGGAGTGACACTGGGTTGGGCCATTAACCTTTCCCCCGCAGCCCAAGCATTTGAATTTAGATTTTTCTATTTTAATTCAAACTCAGTTTTGTACCTAGTTTCAAAAATCAACCCAGCTCGATTCAGTGAACCAAATTGCATGAAACCAATTTTGTTAGAAAGGTACTGAAATGCTTAATCCAAGCCCATTGGATTCAAGTCATTTGGATCTGTAGATCACCCATGATAAAAATAACAAGTCAGAAGCTTTTCTGCATTCAAACATTTTTCAAATTTCAACCATAATAGCTTTTCGGTTGATTCCA
The DNA here is from genome assembly GCA_023614405.1 of Avena insularis. NCBI lineage: Eukaryota > Viridiplantae > Streptophyta > Magnoliopsida > Poales > Poaceae > Avena > Avena insularis. The sequence goes on along the minus strand of CM042697.1, from coordinate 59,527,033 downwards.
ACTCTCAAAAATCATATTTGATCATACCTTTCAGAATATATAAAAACATTTGGGTTTACTTACAGAAATAATATCCAAGTAATAAAGGAATGCCACATAGGCATTTCTAGTCACTTTAATTATTTAAAATAAAAAGGTTAAACCTTATTAAATTGCGATAGCACTTTAAATCACATTCCCATGTACTAAAATATGTGGTGAGGACATGTGTCAACATGATCCCATGTTTGGTTTGGAGAATATTAAATCTTAAGTAGTTTTTCAATGAGTAAAAATTACTTTTCTAAAAATAAATAAATAAGACAAATGTCTTAATCTTGTAATGTTAAGTGATGATGATAGATCATCTATATAACCCCTTTGTGTGATGATTGAAAATAGTTAAGTATTGTTTGGTGATTGTGTACCTCGTACTTATTTATAGACGCTAGTACCGACCAAGGATACGAGGAGGAAGGAGGATACTACGAACAAGAAGCCGAGGAGAACTTCAACCACTGTTGTGCACAAGGCAAGCTAACACTTACAAGATACTCTACTTTAGCAAGCCTTACTAATCGAGTAGAGCCATGCAAGCTAATACTTTCTTGTTACCATGCCAATTATATGCCTTAAGCATATGTGATCACACCCACTTGATAACCCAATCCTAGTTTTACTTGCAAGCTTTATACTTTATTTCTTTATCAAAGCTTTCTCTTAGAGTTTACATAGTGAATTGTAGATACTAGAAAGATAATGGAAGGTTGCATAAAGAGCATTAAATTCGGCCTAAGCTAGATAATCTTGATGTCATCCTAAGGCATGAGATTGAACTTAATTAACCATCACTTGTTTACCACCCCTCATTAGTACTTACCCCCACTTGTAGATGCTAGTGCTAAGCATAAAACTTGATCAACTTTAGATGAGAATACTTGGTGGAAAATGGTTATGGAAACCTTAGAATGATGAGTCAATCTACTGAGATGTTTTGACATGTGTTTCCGAACACCAGATGATTTGGATAATGAAAATGTTGAGGCATGAGCCTTAGCCCTTTATAAAACTGATGGTTGTCTGGATGCGATACCATTCCAATTTTACCGTACAACCACAATACCTGAAAATTGGGTAGGGCTTGAATGGAAACTTATATACGTTAGTTTGGGTTCCCTCACGGACAAGGTCTGAGCTGAGGCTACCTTGTGAAGATTGTCCACATGTGCAGTATCCAAGATGACAGTTGGTCATGGTTGGGAGGCCAAACTCACAGGAGAGGTGCCTATACTAGGGCGTGTAATTGAAAGGTTACGATTGATTATCCGCATACTGAGTATGGTGAATTCAGGATTTGTTCCTGACGGATGTATCGAATTTTGTGGTGAAAGTGTACAATCTCTGCAGAGTGTCAAACTATTCGAATAGCCGCGTTCGCGGTTATGGACAGTTGGAGTGGCCATAATGTTCCCCCGTCAGATGTTTTCAAAAGGACTTGTGAAATGAATTGAGATTTTGACTTGACCACAACGGAGTTGTGATATGAATACAATTTCCCACTTAGGTGATATAAAAATTAAACTAGCATTCTTTACTTCTGAACTTAGTAGAGGTAAATCTGGATTTTTGCAAAACAACCCTAGAGCTTAGTGTCCTACTACAAAAAAACCCCTTAACTGTTACTATTAGTTTGCGAGTACTTAAAGAGTACTCATGGCTTTTTCCCTGGCTATTCCCGTGGCCAGACTATGAAGAGGAGTACCAGGACGAAGGACCCCAGGAAGGTTACGACAACTAGGATCATCTCCCATCGTCAGTATTGCCTGTGACCCCGAAAATGGAGCTTCGCCTACGCTACCTTTATTATTACGTATTTCCGCTGCTTGAGTTGTATTAAGAACTGGATCATGAGATCCTTATTTGTGTAAGACCTTATGTATGGTTTGTAATGGATGATGTATAGTGGTATCCAAATCTGTTATGTCTCGCAAAAATGGTAATCCTGGGATTGCGATGTATGGCATAACAGGCATCTGGGATTAAAAATCCGGGTGTTGACATCGCCCGCGCCTCGTTGTCCCATTGAAGGAACTCCAACCAGAACGCAGTCTCGGGTTGGTACGTGAGGTTGTTCCGCTAGTTCGGAGGGAGTACACGGTGGTGGCGCTTGATATCGGCTTCGCGTTGCGGCCCTTCTGATGGGACCGGAGTGACAAGAACCCTGTTCTGGTTGAGCTCTCACTCGTGTGGGATGTGCGCGTCCCGGTGGTCGCAAGGAGTCCCCGATCGCCACTACGAGCGCGCCTCCTACATGGTGACATAGATCGCGTTTGACGCGAGGTGCCGTGTGTGCCTCCGTCATGCTGGCGATGGAAACCGCGACACAATAAAACCATGCGCGCAGGGCGGTGGTGGAAGTTGCCTACAGGTGGCAGCCTGCAATGGAGGAGGTGGTGGGCATTGCGCGCGATGGTGACGCCAATCCAATAATGAGACAATCTCGTGGTCATTCCTGCTCTTCCTTCATGGCCACATGTTGGGGGCGCAGGGATCAAAGGAGGTCGGAAATGGTAGCTATAGGATAGGCGGGCTCCCACACGCCCCCTTATAAAGGCCGGCTATTAATGGCGCTATCTATTGGGAATATACCCTATAGGCAATCATGTATGATGTAGTTTCCAATATATCCATAAAGTTATTAAATTGTCCTTGTATGAATATCTGATGTATATCATTGAATATGTGATTCAGTTGTGAAACTGTACATTCATGTTGTTCACACTTAATATCCTTGGTCATCGAGGTTCTACTGGAACGCAACTTAGACTAATATGAAAGTCGGCTGATGACTCAGTTTCACTTATCATGAGCATGGTGCTGCTATTTCGACTTACACGGATTCAGCTAAAGAGTTTAGCGAGTCGGATTTGCCCATATTAAGATACATCGAACAGGTCGTCATTTGTATATCTCAATCAATGTAATCCTTAAACCAGAGGTTGTTGCACAATCCGAGTTGTGGATCACCGATTTAGGTTCTGTAAAACGTTGTTCCATCACAAGACAGTTATAAATGCAGAGTTCAGGTCGACTGAGAATCAAGCTACGTGATGTGGATAACGAAGAAGGGATTTTGCCCCTTCAGTTGGAGATATATTCTCTGGACCCTCTCGTGTGATATGATTCGTAAAGTATGTTCATGCATGACTCTATTAAGTGTTAACTGAGACGACCAACTAAGAGTTAGTCGGATGAATCATATATCACGGATCGAGAAAAGAGTCAGACTATTTTAAGGGGTGACGATGATTCGCCTATAGTTTAACAAGATATATCGTGAGGTAAAAGGGTGTAAGATCCCTCCTTTGTAAAGGAAAAAGGATCCCTGTGATTGCAATGCTAGTCCCTGGATCAATGCTAGCATCCACAGTTTAAGATGAAGTACACAGATACAAAGGTCATTTATTACATCCATTCCAAAGAATAAACATAGTCTTTACAACTCAAAGGCCACAGGCCTAATACAAGAGTTTGAATAAGTAAATAAGTATAAGTCTTCATCTTCATGTGCCACAGGCAAACATGTTGAGTGTAGACTCATGACTCCTAATCCTCATCAGAGTAACCTGCAACATCACAAGTTATAGCCACAGTGGGTCAATACTTTGGAATAGTATTGGCAAGTGATACCTTAGTATATTTTAAGTGGACTAGATACTATATGCAAATTTGGCTAAGTGTAGCTTGGCTTGCTTTGCTCAAAATAGGTTTTTCCTATTAGTTGAAATCACTAAGTTTTTCTTTGTCAAAACTTTTCCCAAGGAACCACCAATAGACATTGAGGTCCTTCACCCTTGTTCACCCACAATTTTTTTATTTAGAAGTTGGAGCGATGAGATTCTTGATAGCTTCCATGTCTTGATGCTCAAGTTGTCCATTGCCATGGACTTGGCTAAGTACTTAGATTTTCCATCTCCAGAGGTTGTGCACTTTTCCCACCAGACTTGGTTTCACCAAGACAGGACCTTTCAGAAGCCTTCCCTTAGACCAAATGGACGCGTTCCAACCTATCATCCCACTACCACCAACTGTCCAAATGGCTAAGTTCTAGCAACCTATGTGATCCAGGCAGAGCCCATATTGCCAAGTGGCTGCACTAGAAGCTTCTCAACACTTGGCCTCTAAAATCCCTTTGTTCCTGGGTGGCTTTCCACAAGTGAGATACACAAGGTAAACCATAGCCATGGGCCTTGTGTAACCACTCAACCAAAACCACCAATCAAGTCCCATTCCACCCAGGTGTTTCATTGACTTAGTTGTTTTATTAGGAAAACCAAAGTCCAAAGACATAGAAATATTTTCATCATAGCATGTATATTTCACCAACCCTTGTTTGCTACTAGCTAGGCTAAGCATGGCATAGATAGTAACTTAACTTATAAATTTCCTAGCAATTCTACAACTACTTAGGATTTCCCAACATGGTACTTGGCAAAAATAGTAACATGCAAGACTTAGCAAAATATTTCTAGTGCTTGTATAAAAATATAGGGATAGAAATATTCATGAAGTACCACTTGCCTTGGTAGTTGGGAGAGTAGCACTCTTCACAATCACAATCACTAGCACCAAAGTCTACACAAAGAATGGTAGCAACAAATTACACACAACATATACAAACAAACAAAAATACATATGCATGCATGTAAAAATGCTAAGTGATGATTTTTTTAAAACTCAACCAAACAAGTGCATAGTACTGAACCATAACCAAGTCAAAAACTTGCTAAACCAAGTTTATTTGACACTAAAACAATTTCCTAAACAATTCATATATTCAAAATAGTCCTAAACAAGTTTTTGTAAATAAAATCATTTTAACAGAAGCTAACACATTGCATAAACAGAAAGGGCTTGTTCTCCTGATTCCAACAGTATAAAATTTGTCAAATTCTAACGTGGGGATCAAAAATTATAGCTAATTCAAATTTGGATATAAATCTGATTCAAATTCTGTTTTTAAAACAAACCCTAGCCACACGGCGCTATCCTATTGGCTGGAACCGATTCGCTCAGGATCAAGCTTCCGTGCCGTCGGATCAAGTCAGATCCAACGCGCCAGATTCAAAGAAAACGATTCGCTCAGATCTAATCTAAACCGCAAGATCTACATCTAACGGCTGCTGTTGCTTCGACCATAGACTAGCGGCGCTAGCGGCGGCGACTGGCGGCGGCGCGTCTGTCAGTGGCGGCGCTGGCGTTCTAGGTTGTCCGAGGAGGGGAGAGGGTGCTTACCAGAACCGCAGGGAGTTGCTGAAGCTCAAGGTGGCGGTGGCTTTGCAAGGGGCGCACGGTATGGGCTGCTGGAGCTCGTCGGAGTCGTGCACGGCAGCGTCGGTGGTTCTGCCGGTCGTTGCCGAGGTTCCGCGTCGCCCTAGCACGAACCAGATGGTTTAGAAGATGCACAAGACAGTGGCGAACAACCTCGTATGCGTGAGAGATCAAGGGGCACGCTATGCTTACCATAATTGGTCGCCGGAGTTGAGTGGCGGCTCGGTCGGTTATGGCACGTAACAGGACGGGCGTCTGGTCACAAGCAAGCAAAGGGCATCAGAATATGCACGAGATCATGCTGGACACACTTGTTTGAATCAGAGGCTCAGGGGTGGTCGGAACTCACCGGAATTTGCTGTCGGAGGTCGTCAGGGCTGCGGCGGTGTTTGGCGAGTTGCGAGCAGCCTGGTGGCGTGGAGAGAAAATTGAGTGAGGGGAATGGAGCGGAGTGGGGAGGGGCTTAAGTAGGCGGAGGCTCGACAAGAAACGCCGGCGTAGATCATTATCAATTATCAACGCAAAGAACGCTGCCGTCTGTCTGTTTGCGATTGGGGAAGAAGGAGTTGACGTGGAGAGGGCCCGCTTGTCAGCGATTAGAACAGAGAGGGGGTGGGGTCCGAGCGTCAGTGTCTCCGTGGGTGCGTCTGCGCGTGCGAGAGAGAGAGGGGACTCGGGTGGGCTAGCTGGGCTGGTTTCACTGTTGGGCCCAAAGTCTGGCGCCGGCCCTTTTCTTTTTCTTTATTCCTTTTCTATTTCTGATTTGATTTTATGGATTGATTTTCAAATGATTTTCGAAGGCTTTTGAATTCAAACTTTTTCCAGGGTTTTTGCAGTGTGCAACAGTCACAATTCTAGGCATAAAACCATGTGGTCACTTTGAGTTGGCTTGGTCATTTTTGGAAAGACAAAATAACAGTGACATAGCACTTGGTTAGCAAATGTTTAAAAATGGTTTTGAAACCATTCTTATTTTGTATAATTTTGTTCAAACTCCACACTCAAACCAATCAACAAGGAAGCAAACAAACTTGGTTTTAAAACACTAAGCTCTCAAATGAGGATGGTCATTTGATTTAAGTTTGCTCACATAAAATGATAGCACTATGTGCTTCTGTTTTCTTGAAATTGGTTTGAAATTGATCTCAAAACTATATGCATGCATGAATGATATGCAATCTTTGAAATCATGAATTTAGGGATGTTACAAATCTAACCCCCTTAAGGTGAATCTCGCCCTCGAGATTCAGATTGGCTAGCAAATAGGTGAGGGTGGTCTTTTCGAAGACCATCTTCTCTTTCCCATGTTGCTTCTTCTTCGGAATGATGATTCCACTGCACTTTGCAAAACTTGATAGTCTTAGTCCTTGTGACTCTTTCTGCAGTCTCAAGAATTTTGATAGGTTTCTCTTCATAAGTGAGATCACTTTCCAGTTGAACCTCCTCCAAAGGTATAGTATCCTTCAAAGAAGTTCCTTCCATTTCTGGGTGACATTTCTTAAGCTGACTCACATGAAACACATTATGGACAGCTGACAGAGATTCTGGCAGTTCAATTTCATAGGCAACTTCTCCTTTGCGACTCAGAATCTTGAATGCCCCAACATATCTTGGTGCCAATTTTCCTTTGACTCTGAATCTTTTCACCCCACGAAGTGGTGACACTCTAAGATAGGCTCTATCACCGACTTCGTAGGTGACTTCTCTACGCTTAGGATCTGCGCTTTTACATTTCCGGGACTGCTATCTTCAACCTGTCCTGTACCAACTTGACCTTCTCTTCGGCTTCTTTGATAAGATCTGGCCCGAATAAACTTCTTTCTCCCACACCATTCCATAACAATGGGGTGGTACATTTCCTTCCGTAGAGAAACTCAAATGGTGCCATCTCAATGCTGGCTTGATAGCTGTTGTTATAAGAAAATTCTGCGTAAGGCAGATTTTCATCCCAACTGGCTCCATAGTCTAGGGCACATGCCCTCAACATGTCTTCCAGAATCTGATTAGTCCTTTCTATTTGTCCATCGGTTTGAGGATGAAAAGCAGTACTGAATTCCAACCTCGTTCCCAATGATTCATGTAGCTGTCTCCAAAAATGGGAAGTGAATTGAGTTCCCCTATCAGACACAATACTCTTGGGCACTCCATGTAGACATACAATTCTACTCATGTAGATTTTGGCTAACTTAGCAATTGTATAGGTTGTCTTTACGGGTATGAAATGAGCCACTTTAGTTAGGCGATCTACTACTACCCAAATAGAATCGTATCCTGACCGGGTCCTTGGTAATCCGGTGATGAAATCCATACCAATCTTGTCCCACTTCCAATCAGGAATAGGTAGTGGTTGAAGCAAACCGGCTGGTTTCTGATGTTCCGCTTTTACTCTACTACACACATCACACAAAGCAATATGTTCGGCGATGTCCTTCTTGAGATTATTCCACCAAAATCTTTCCTTCATGTCCATGTACATTTTGGTGTTACCCGGATGAATGGAATATGGTGAGTTGTGTGCTTCCTGCAAAATCAGTTTCCGCAACTCCGGGTCTTGTGGAACATGAATCGCTTTCCCATGCCATAAAGTACCCTGTTCGTCTTCATGGAATTCTTTGGCTTTTCCTTTGCCAATCTTTTCCTTAATCTCTTCAATTTCCTTATCAGTCTTCTGGGCTTCTCTGATCTTGTCCAACAAAGTGGGTTGAACATCCAAAGACATGAGATGTCCTTCAGGCACAATCTCCAATCTGAGTTTTCTGAATTGGGCACACAAATCATCTGGCAATTCTCCTTTGGTAAGGCCATTCACAAAAACCTTACGACTTAGAGCATCTGCTACAACATTTGCTTTACCGGGGTGGTATTGCAAACTTAAGTCATAGTCCTTGATAAGTTCTAACCATCTTGTTTGTCTCATATTGATTTCCTTCTGGGTGAAGATATACTTCAAACTTTTGTGATCTGTGAACACTTCACAACGTTTTCCCAAAAGATAGTGTCTCCATGTTTTGAGTGCATGGACAACAGAGGCTAACTCTAAATCATGAGTAGGATAGTTTACTTCATGAGTTTTGAGTTGTCTTGAGGCATAAGCCACAACTTTACCGTCTTGCATAAGTAATGCACCCAAACCTTGATGAGATGCATCACAATATACTTGGAAATCTTTTTCCAAATCCGGCAGACACAAGACTGGTGCTGTCACAAGTCTCTTCTTCAACTCCTGAAAGCTGAGTTCACAACCTTCAGACCAAGCAAACTTCTTGTCTTTCTTTAGCAATTCAGTCATGGGTTTAGCTACCTTAGAGAAATTCTCAATGAACCTTCTGTAGTAACCTGCTAAGCCAAGGAAACTACGAACTTCTTTCACAGACTTGGGAGATTCCCATTCAGTCATAGCTGAAACCTTAGCAGGATCAACTGCTACACCATCCTTTGTCATAACATGACCAAGAAATCCCACTTCATCCAACCAGAACTCACACTTGCTGAATTTGGCATCAAGTTTATGCTCTCTCAACTTCTCAAGTATCAAACGCAAATGTCCTTCATGTTCTTCTTTGCTCTTGGAGTAGACTAAGATGTCATCGATGAAAACGACAACAAACTTGTCAAGGAACTCCATGAACACCTTGTTCATCATATTCATGAAGTATGCTGGAGCATTGGTCAAACCAAAAGGCATTACGGTATACTCATACAATCCATACCTTGTAGTGAAGGTTGTTTTAGGTATGTCTTGTTCCCTTATCTTGAGTTGAAAATAGCCTGACCGGAGATCAATTTTTGAGAACACACATGCTCCTTCTATCTGATCAAACAAGTCATTGATTCTAGGCAAAGGATATTTGTTCTTGATAGTTACCTCGTTGAGTGAACGGTAATCTATGCATAACCTTTGACTTCTATCCTTCTTCTCCACAAACAAAACTGGGGCTCCCCAAGATGAAGAACTTGGTTGAATAAATCCTTTCTGCAACTGTTCTCCTAGTTGTTTCTTGAGCTCTTTCAGTTCATCAACTGACATTTTATATGGTCTCTTTGCTATTGGTCCAGCCCCTGGTACCAAATCTATCAGAAACTCCACATCTCTATCTGGTGGCATTCCCGGCAATTCTTCCGGAAACACATCCGGATACTCTCTCACAATTGGTACACTGTCCATGCTAACCCCCTTAAGAGAATTAAGCATACTCCTTTTTGCTTCAAAGTTGGTCTTGAATCTGATCCTTTTATTTTCTGGAGTTGTGAGTGAGACAGTATGGTTGGCACAATCTATCACTCCTTTGTACTTAGTCATCCAGTCCATTCCCAGAATGACATCCAATCCTTGGGAGTTTAGAACTATCAAGTTAACGGGAAACTTATACTTCCCAAACTCTATGACTAGATCATGACATCCTGAATTCACTATCATTTCTCCACCAGGAGAACTTACTTTTATAGGACACCCAATAGTTTCTACCGGTAGTTCATTTCTTTCAACAAATGCTCTTGATATGAATGAATGAGATGCACCAGTATCAAAGAGTACAAATGTTGGAATAGAATTGAGTCTGAACTTACCAAAGAACAAAGATCGTGCTCCTCATAGACCTCCTCCACATTAATGTGGTTAACTTGTCCCTTCTGGAAAGGGTTGGGCTTGTTAGGTCCTTCAACTTTCTTTTCTGGGCATTCATTTCCATAAATCCCCATCTTCTTGCATTTGAAGCATTCAACCTGACTGATGTCTCTCTTAACAGGCTGACTTCCACTTCCACTTCCATTACCACTGTGGTGGCTCTTATGTCCACTCTTGTGGTTCTTGTACTTGTCGTTGTCATGACTGCGATGATGCTTGTTGTCATGACGGTTGTGGTTGTGGTGCTTGTTGAATTTCCCATGCTTGTGGGATCCTGAGCTTCCACTGTCATCATAATGAGATTTGTGAGACGATCCCGAGCTGTGCTTGTCGGAGTGCTTCCTCTTTCTGCTTTCCACTTGTTTTATTTTGTTTTCCAAAATAGCAGCCTTGTCACAGAGTGACTGATAAGTGGGAACATATGCCACAGCCAATTGCAGATTCAGTTCATCATTCAAGCCTTCAAGAAATTTTTCCTTTCTCTTGGCATCGGTGTCAACTTCATCCGGTGCATAACGCGCCAGATTGTTGAACTCCTCAATATATTCAGCCACGCTGCGGTGGCGCTGCTTCAGATTGTGGAACTCTTTCTTTTTCAGACTCATCACTCCTGATGAGATATGAGCAGTGCGAAAGCCATCCTCAAAGATAGCCCAAGTCACTTCATCTATGGGAGTGGTGATCTGGAAGTTGTCCCACCAAGTGGCGGCTGGCCCTTCCAGCAGATGTGCTGCAAATCTGACCTTTTCAGCATCAGTACAGCCCACGGTTACCAAGTCCTTGTTTACTGAGCGTAGCCAGTCATTGGCCACCATGGGATCAGTTGTTCCTGAGAACTTTGCTGGCCTCAATCTCAAGAACCTGGTGAGCATATCAAATCCCGGAGGGTTGTTGTTGTTGTTGTTATTGTTGTTGTTGTTTTGGTTCTGGATGAACGTTGTCATCATCTGCATCAGTTGTGTTTGAGCAGTCATCATTTGCTGCATTTCTGGAGTGATGTTGTTGTTGGGGTTGGGGTTTGCACGACGGGGAGGCATCTGTGGTTTGTTCAAATAGAGATAAGAATGAGATACCCATAGATGCTTTCATGCACATTACATCACATAAGCAATCACAAGCATGCAACAAAAAGATAAAAGTTCAACAACAAGATAACAAGTTCACAAAGTAAAACACACAAGTAGCAAGCCATCCACATGTCGGATGGTCCAATAACAAGTTCTCAAATAACAAGTACGATAATAAAAGATAAACGAGTAGTCAAGTGTACTCATCGGCATCAATCTCCTCCTCGACAAAGGTAAGACCTGCGTTCTCCATCGCGGTCTTGTTCTCCTCGATGCTAGTGGTCAAAGTCTCTATCTTGGCCTTGAGAGCCCTCTTCTCGGAACGAAGCCTCTCTATCACTGTCTGCTGCTGCTCTAGCTCGAAGTCCTTGGACTGCAGTTCTTCAGTCATGTCTCGGATATTCTTGTTCCTATCCTGGACACGCTTCTCCTGACTCTTGAACTTCCTGTCCTGGGTCTCGAACTTCGCCTCCATTTCCTTGACTATCTCGTCTTGCTGCGCGAAGAGCTTGTCCTTCTCGCGTAGCTGCACCTGGAGCTCGTCATTGCTGAGCATGACATTGGTCCTGTCAATGTCCACGTGCCTAATGAGAGACTCTAAGTCCTGGAGGTACAGGCGTATCGGCTCTGCTGCGTCCCTCGAATCGTCCTCAAAGTCTATGTTCTCTCCTTCCTCATCACGTCTTCGAAGACGTGGAAGTGGGTACCTCTAACCTGTCGGGAGTGTCGCCCTAGCAGACGTCCTATCAGATCCTGCATAACTACCTCAATGCCTCTCTCCCTGTCATCGTGCATGAGCTTGAAGACGATGGCCTCCATAGTAGGCTCTGTCTGGCGTCCAGGTTGGTTCACCTTGAAGCCCCAGAGGTCCTTCCTCTCAAACTTGGTGAGGGGATGCACCATGATGGTGGGAAGAGGGAGATTGAGCAAAGTGGTAAGCTCAACGATACGAGGACCAAAGCCGGTAACCTGGAACTCCTCAACAGTGCTGATGGTAATAGGCATCTATTTATAAGATAGAAAAGTTAGAACAATACAATTCAAGATAAAACTAAAGACAAAACATCACAAACATATCCTTGGGAAGCAAAACACACAAGTCATGCATACATGAAACCATTACAACAACCAAGGTTCATTCTTATTTTAGAACAACATTTTGGCAAATAAGGTGATAGGTGGTGGTCCAACTAACGAAGTACATTTACAATCCTATCTCACTGGATCTGTTGGCTAACACTATGTTTCTAGAAGCAATCATCCTATCTTGCTCACATGATTCCATCACTAAGTCTATAATGTCTCCTCTTAAGGTTTGGTTGGTAGCTTCCAACTCTTGGGTATGTTCCTTCTCTTTCCTTAGATCATTTTGGAGGTTGAGCATTCTGCACTTGACTCTATCACCAAGTTCTTTGATGGTCTTCCGAGCTGCATCCCTTGCTGATTCAAAGAATGTAGGGTGCACCACTGAATTGGTGAACATGCAGAATCCTTTTTCCTGATGGTTGTCTTCCTTGTTTTTATACAAGTGAAGTTGCACCCACCAGTATTCCACTCCTTCATCCATCACTGGAAAACCCTTGTACACAGATGCACCTTGTATCTCTAATGCAACCATGAGGTCCTTGAGAGCCTTGGGGAATTCTGTCTCACACTCCAAAGTCATTGTCATGAGTGGTCCTATCCTTACGGCTTCGTTGATGGAGTTCATCTACAAATAGAGATGAGAGAGAAGATTAGAAAAGTTTACGAGAAGAATAGACAAGTGTAGAAGTAGTTGAAAATTTTTCCTTAGTGGTTTGCAACCCTAGGGTCATAATCCTACAGGCAACACAGTGCTCTGATACAATCTAAAAGATCCCTCCTTTGTAAAGGAAAAAGGATCCCTGTGATTGCAATGCTAGTCCCTGGATCAATGCTAGCATCCACAGTTTAAGATGAAGTACACAGATACAAAGGTCATTTATTACATCCATTCCAAAGAATAAACATAGTCTTTACAACTCAAAGGCCACAGGCCTAATACAAGAGTTTGAATAAGTAAATAAGTATAAGTCTTCATCTTCATGTGCCATAGGCAAACATGTTGAGTGTAGACTCATGACTCCTAATCCTCATCAGAGTAACCTGCAACATCACAAGTTACAGCCACAGTGGGTCAATACTTTGGAATAGTATTGGCAAGTGATACCTTAGTATATTTTAAGTGGACTAGATACTATATGCAAATTTGGCTAAGTGTAGCTTGGCTTGCTTTGCTCAAAATAGGTTTTTCCTATTAGTTGAAATCACTAAGTTTTTCTTTGTCAAAACTTTTCCCAAGGAACCACCAATAGACATTGAGGTCCTTCACCCTTGTTCACCCACAATTTTTTTATTTAGAAGTTGGAGCGATGAGATTCTTGATAGCTTCCATGTCTTGATGCTCAAGTTGTCCATTGCCATGGACTTGGCTAAGTACTTAGATTTTCCATCTGCAGAGGTTGTGCACTTTTCCCACTAGACTTGGTTTCACCAAGACAGGACCTTTTAGAAGCCTTCCCTTAGACCAAATGGATGCGTTCCAACCTATCATCCCACTACCACCAACTGTCCAAATGGCTAAGTTCTAGCAACCTATGTGATCCAGGCAGAGCCCATATTGCCAAGTGGCTGCACTAGAAGCTTCTCAACACTTGGCCTCTAAAATCCCTTTGTTCCTGGGTGGCTTTCCACAAGTGAGATACACAAGGTAAACCATAGCCATGGGCCTTGTGTAACCACTCAACCAAAACCACCAATCAAGTCCCATTCCACCCAGGTGTTTCATTGACTTAGTTGTTTTATTAGGAAAAACCAAAGTCCAAAGACTTAGAAATATTTTCATCATAGCATGTATATTTCACCAACCCTTGTTTGCTACTAGCTAGGCTAAGCATGGCATAGATAGTAACTTAACTTATAAATTTCCTAGCAATTCTACAACTACTTAGGATTTCCCAACATGGCACTTGGCAAAAATATAACATGCAAGACTTAGAAAAATATTTCTAATGCTTGTATAAAAATATAGGGATAGAAATATTCATGAAGTACCACTTGCCTTGGTAGTTGGGAGAGTAGCACTCTTCACAATCACAATCACTAGCACCAAAGTCTACACAAAGAATGGTAGCAACAAATTACACACAACATATACAAACAAACAAAAATACATATGCATGCATGTAAAAATGCTAAGTGATGATTTTTTTTAAACTCAACCAAGCAAGTGCATAGTACTGAACCATAACCAAGTCAAAAACTTGCTAAACCAAGTTTATTTGACACTAAAACAATTTCCTAAACAATTCATATATTCAAAATAGTCCTAAACAAGTTTCTATAAATAAAATCATTTTAACAGAATCTAAACATTAAACACATTGCATAAACAGAAAGGGCTTGTTCTCCTGATTCCAATGGTATAAAATTTGTCAAATTCTAACATGGGGATCAAAAATTATAGCTAATTCAAATTTGGATATAAATCTGATTCAAATTCTGTTTTTAAAACAAACCCTAGCCACGCGGCGCTATCCTATTGGCTGGTACCGATTCGCTCAGGATCAAGCTTCCGCGCCGTCGGATCAAGTCAGATCCAACGCACCAGATTCAAAGAAAACGATTCGCTCAGATCTAATCTAAACCGCAAGATCTACATCTAACAGCTGCTGTTGCTTCGACCATAGACTAGCAGCGCTAGCGGCGGCGACTGGCGGTGACGCGTCTGTCATTGGCGGCGCTGGCGTTCTAGGTCGTCCGGGGAGGGGAGAGGGTGCTTACCAGAACCGCAGGGAGTTGCTGAAGCTCAAGGTGGCGGTGGCTTTGCAAGGGGGCACGGTATGGGCTGCTGGCGCTCGTCGGAGTCGTGCACGGCGTCAGGTGGTTGCTGTCGGGGCCGTTGCCGAGGTTCCGCGTCGCCCTAGCACGAACCAGATGGTTTAGAAGATGCGCAAGACAGTGGCGAACAACCTCGTATGCGTGAGAGATCAAGGGGCACGCTATGCTTACCGTAATTGGTCGCCGGAGTTGAGTGGCGGCTCGGTACGAACGGGACGAGCAAGGCCCCTGGGTCACAAGCAGGCAAGCAAAGGGCATCAGAAGATGCACTGTCACATCCCAAGATTTTTCCAAATCTTGTAATGTGAAAAACAAATGAATAAAATAAAACTTTGTTGATTTTCAGGGTGAGAAGAAACTTTTTGAATCCAATTGGGAACTTTCAAAACCTATTTGGATCAAATAAAATCCTAAAGGGATTTAAAAAGTTAAATAAACAATAAACTTAAAAATATTTAAAATTCCTATTTTTGGATCTTTTAATAAAAGATTTGGATTTTCAAAAGAAAAGGTAGATTTATAAATAAGGATTATTTTATAGAGCCAAATTAAACCTTGGCCAAAATTTTGAAACAAAAGGTTTTGCTTTGATTAAAAGAGCAAAGGTTTATTTAAACAAAATAATGAGGATTTATTAATATCCAGTTTTATTAAAAATAAAGGCTTTTCCCATTTTAAATAAACACTAAAACTTATTAAATAATTTTAAATAAGTTTTCCAAGTATTTTATATTCTCAAATAAAACCTACTGATTTGTTTTTGATATTATTTTAGATTTTCAAATGGAGATTTTATTAAATAAATCAAAACCTATTTGAATTATTAATTAAGGTATATTTTACTTAATTATTAAATAGATCCTAAAAAGATTAAAATTATTATTTTATTTTGGACTTTGGTTTATGTTGTTAAACAGAATCAAAACTCATTACAAGTGTGGTGAATGTTTAAATTGTTTGAATGTTTGAATTGTTGTTTGAATTTCCAAAACAGAAAATAGAATTAGAAAAAGAAAAAGCAATCAGGAAGAAAAAAATAGAAATGGACACAGCCCAGCCGGCCAGCCCAACTAGAGCCAGCAGCACATTTCCCTCTCTCCCCCGAAGCGTTTTTCTCTCACTCACTAGATGACCCGCAGAGCCAATGACAGGTGGACCCAACTCCCCTCTCCTCTCTCTCGCTGACCAACCGACCCCACCCCTCCTGTTCATCGTCACCCATGTGGCGCCTCCCTCCTCGACCGTTTCTGGCGGAAATTAATCGGCGTCAATTCGCGTTAACGCGGCAGTTAAATCAGCCCTGCGACCTCGCCCTCATAAACGCCTCTGTCACCTCCCCATTTCCCCTCGCTCACTCCTCTCTTCCGGCCACAGGGCTGCCACGATTTCACGCATGAACCCACTCTGCTCCAACGAGCTGCGGCAAGACAAATTCCGCGGCGCATAACCCCATTGCCTGGAGCACACGAGCTCGCTCCTTACCTTCTGGCGCATCACCCTGAGCTTTCCGTTCATCTCGCGCGAGCACCGTGAGCTCGGCAACGTCTTCCCCGAGCCAGCGCCGCCGTCTGTCTCCAACTGCGGTGACGTCTCCCCGGTAAACCCGACCATCCCTCTCTTCCCCGTGGACACTATATTGATCACCATTCCCTTGCGAACCTAATGGTGCCTCCCGTTTGTCCTAGGGTGCCCTCCATCCTCGCCCTCTCGGCGACGCCCGCCGCCGTGTGGACTCCGGTGAGCAATTCACGCCAGACCAGAGCGCCCCTCGACAAACGGACCACACGTTGAGAATCAGCATGACGCCACGAACACTGTGAGTATCTCCCCAGCCACTCTTGCTTCCTGTATCGCTGGCAACACCACCGCCAAAGCTCGCCGCCAGACGCCGCCGCCAACGCCGCCAGCTTCTTGGCGGGAGCTATGAGCCATTCGATTTGATCCGAGCATCGCGATAGTTTCATTTAGCGAATCGGTATGGAGCGTTCTGTGCGCTTCGATCTGTTTTAATCTGACGCTCCACAGAGCTCAATCTCATGAACGCTTTCGCCAATCAAAACATTCCACGTGGCCTCTGTTTGATTTAGAAACCAGAAAACTTTCTATTAGATGTCCATTTTGTAAATTCCATAACTTTAGTTCCACACGTCCAAATTTTGCAAACTTTATATCAATGGAATCAGTGGAACAAGCCCTAGCCAACCATGCCATTTGTTTAGTAAAATGCTTCTGGAAAAGTGTTTGTTTTTGCAGAAACATTTGTATGCTTGTTTAGATTATAAAAATTGTTCAAAAATGATTTTGGGGATAAAATCTTTGGCAATTGGATTGGTTTGAACCTACTGACCATAGGAAACACTTTGTGGTTTCAAAAATGTATTTGGTGAAACAAAAGAATGATTCTTTGATTTAAAACCATTTCTAGTCAAATAAAAATATGGTTTATTTATTAAAAATGGTTTTGGAAGAAAACTTTTGGGAAATGTTTTGTTTTAAACTCTCTGACCCTAAACACCAAGTTTTATGATTTGAAAATGTATTTTGTGAACCCTATAGATTAATGCCTTAGTAAAAACATTTCTACACCACATAAAATGATACCTTGTTTTGAAAATGGTTTATGAAGTGAAATCTTTTGCAAATGACTTTGCCACTTTATAAAATGACCATTAGGTGTTTTAAAATGTTTATGACCCATTAGGAACCACATTTTCAAATAAAACAAAGCTTGGCATGTTTGCATGCATTACCTTGACTTTATCATTTTATGTGATGTTTTGCTTGATTGGTAGATTGAGATTGTGCCTTGCTTGATTGAATTGTAGTGACTTGAAGAGTGTGATTGTTGCAAGGACAATGAGTGAGCTTACACCCTCTACCAAAAAGGCAAGTGATGCTTCATACTTTTTGTCTCATTACTTTCACTATGCATTAGTGATTTTTCTAAGTAAAACTTGCATGGAATTTTGCTAAGTATAAACCTTGCTATAGGAAAACCTAGTAGATGAAACCTTAGTGGAACATTTCCTAAGTTAAGATTCCTACTACTATCAAGCTTAGCTTAGATAATAGAAAACAAGGGTGGAATATACATTCACACTATGGAAAAATTTCTAAGTCTGAGGACTTGTGTTTTTGTTTAATAAAACAACTAAGTTAATGAATCACCTGGGTGGAATGGGACTTGAATGGTGGTTTTTGGTTGAGTGGTTACACAAGGCCCATGTTTATGGTTTACCTTGTGTATCACACTTGTGGATTGCCACCCAGGAACAAAGAGATTTGAGATGTCAAATGTTGAGAAGCTTCAAGTGCAACCACTTGGCATTATGGGCTCTGCCTGGATCATATAGGTTGCAAGAACTTAGCCATATGGATAGTTGGTGGTAGAGTTTTATAGGTTGGAGCGCGTCCATTTTGGTCTAAGGGAAGGCTTCTGAAAGATCTTGTCTTGGTGAAACCAAGTCTTGTGGGGAAAGTGCACCACCTCTGTAGAGTGTAAAATCTAAGTACTTAGCCATGTCCCTGGTAAAGGACAAATTGAGCATCAAGACATGGAAGCAATCAAGAATCTCATCATCCAAATTTCTAAGTTAAAAACTTGTGGATTGAACAAGGGTTAAAGAATTTTCAATCTTTGATTGGGAGAAATGTTTTTGTCAAGCAAAAACTTAGTGTTTTCAAATGTTAAGGAAAAACCTATTTTGAGCAATGCAAGCCTCAACTCCACTTAGCCAAATGCATATAGATGTTAGACTCCACTATACTACCATAGTATCACTTGCCAATACAATTCAAATGTATTGACCCTTGTGGCTGTAACTTGTTATGTTGCAGGTTTGATTGATTTTAGTGAAGTTAAATGATTAGGATTACAAAGTCTACAACCAACATGTCTGCCTGTGGCACTTTGAAGATGAAGGACCCCATGCTTATAGAAATTCTGCTGCAATGTAATGTAATGTAATAGCCAAATGAGCTATGTAAGATGTAATGAAATATTTTATTCCTGGTTATAAAGTTGTATTATGACCTTTGTTTCTTGATATTACATCTTAACTGTGGATGCTAGCTATTGATCCAGGGACTAGCATTGTAAACACAGGGGACTCTACCTTATTTAAAGGTTGGGACCCTTACAGATGGTATCAGAGCATTGTGTTGCCTGTAGGATTTGTAAGCCTAGGATTGGACAAAAACCCTTAGAAAAATAGGAGTTGTATTTGTTCTAAAACTTATTTACAAACAATCTTGTAAACTCTTTCCCCAACCATTTTGGTTTTGACTCTACCTCTCTTCTATTTCAACTTGATGGACAAGCCTACCCCATGGCCAAAGACTTCACCATGTGCAAAGGACATCTTCAACTCTAATGACTTCAACTTCTTCAACTCTAATGACTTCAACATCTTCAGCATATTCACCAAGGACCTCAGCCTTGGATATCACTAAGGACTACAAGTGAGACAAGGAAATCTTGCTCAAGATATGGAGACTGAGGAAATGCAAAATTAGAAGGAGTTCACTTCACTTGAAGTTTTTGTGACCAAAAGTTTTCCCAAGGAAACCAAGATCTCATGCAAGATGAAACAACCAAAAAGGAAGATGGAAAGATCACAAGTAAACCCTATAGATGGACTACCATATTTTAGTTAAGTCAAACACACCAACTTATGTGGTGTAACAAAAATATTTTGTTACCTAAAGATGTGCTTGAACCTTGTTGTTTGAGTAAAATGTTTGGCTTGTGATTGCTTGCACATTGCTTGTGTGAATTGTGATGTGTGTGATTAGAATCCTTAGAAATATTTTTGCCTATTCTAATCCCAATCCAACCCACACAGATGACTTCTTCAAGAAACACCAACATCAAGGTTGATGACAACAACAACAACCAAGAGGACAACATGAGAGAACTTATAGCAACCCAAACCCAGTTGAGCCAAGAGACAACTCAGCTTTTAGCCAACAACAATGGACTAGACCCAGCCATACAAAGGATTTTGAAACTTCAATCCCAATTGTTGCAAGGATTGGTTACTCAAATGATCAACATGGGAGAAATCTCTTCCCAAGGAGTTTATGACAACAAAGATGACAAAGATGTTATTCTAGAAAGAACCCAAGCATGCAATATTTGTGGAGACAAGGATCATACATCCAAGGAGCATGAAGACCAATGCCCCAAGAAGAGAGAAAGACTTCCCACCTCTGAGGCGAGATATGAAGAACATGAACTAGAAGAACTCCTAACTTTGGAGAGACCCAAAAAGAAGAAGAAGGACATAAGCCAGTTGCAATGTTACAATTGCAAAGAGATGGGACACTATGCCAGTGAATGTCCAGAAAAGAAGAAGAACCAAGAAGACAAACAAAAGCTAGTGAAACCCAAGATAAAGAAAGATATCAGCCAAGTGATGTGTTTCAAATGCAAGGAACTAGGCCACTATGCAAACTTCTGTCCAGGAAAGTTACCTCAAGATCCCAAGCAAGCCAAGATGTAATTTAGATGGAAAAAATTTTAAGGGTGGTAGTACCCTAGTTGCTTTTGAGCCAATTTGTAACCCCTAGCCTCCCCAAATCTCGGGACGAGATTTATTTTAAGGGTGGTAGCCTGTCACATCCCAAGATTTTCCAAATCTTGTAATGTGAAAAATAAATGAATAAAATAAAACTTTGTTGATTTTCAGGGTGAGAAGAAACTTTTTGAATCCAATTGGGAACTTTCAAAACCTATTTGGATCAAATAAAATCCTAAAGGGATTTAAAAAGTTAAATAAACAATAAACTTAAAAATATTTAAAATTCCTATTTTTGGATCTTTTAATAAAAGATTTGGATTTTCAAAAGAAAAGGTAGATTTATAAATAAGGATTATTTTATAGAGCCAAATTAAACCTTGGCCAAAATTTTGAAACAAAAGGTTTTGCTTTGATTAAAAGAGCAAAGGTTTATTTAAACAAAATAATGAGGATTTATTAATATCCAGTTTTATTAAAAATAAAGGCTTTTCCCATTTTAAATAAACACTAAAACTTATTAAATTATTTTAAATAAGTTTTCCAAGTATTTTATATTCTCAAATAAAACCTACTAATTTGTTTTTGATATTATTTTAGATTTTCAAATGGAGATTTTATTAAATAAATCAAAACCTATTTGAATTATTAATTAAGGTCTATTTTACTTAATTATTAAATAGATCCTAAAAAGATTAAAATTATTATTTTATTTTGGACTTTGGTTTATGTTGTTAAACAGAATCAAAACTCATTACAAGTGTGGTGAATGTTTAAATTGTTTGAATGTTTAAATTGTTGTTTGAATTTCCAAAACAGAAAATAGAATTAGAAAAAGAAAAAGCAATCAGGAAGAAAAAAAATAGAAATGGACACAGCCCAGCCGGCCAGCCCAACTAGAGCCAGCAGCCCATTTCCCTCTCTCCCCCGAAGCGTTTTTCTCTCACTCACTAGACGACCCGCAGAGCCAATGACAGGTGGACCCAACTCCCCTCTCCTCTCTCTCGCTGACCAACCGACCCCACCCCTCCTGTTCATCGTCCTCACCCGCGGTGACAGCGCCTCCCTCCTCGACCATTTCTGGCGGAAATTAATCGGCGTCAATTCGCGTTAACGCGGCAGTTAAATCAGCCCTGCGACCTCGCCCTCATAAACGCCTCTGTCACCTCCCCATTTCCCCTCGCTCACTCCTCTCTTCCGGCCACAGGGCTGCCACGATTTCACGCATGAACCCACTCTGCTCCGACGAGCTGCAGCACAAATTCCGGCGAAGCCAGACAACCCCATTGCCCCTGGAGCACACGAGCTCGCTCCTTACCTTCTGGCGCATCACCCTGAGCTTTCCGTTCATCTCGCGCGAGCACCGTGAGCTCGGCAACGTCTTCCCCGAGCCAGCGCCGCCGTCTGTCTCCAACTGCGGTGACGTCTCCCCGGTAAACCCGACCATCCCTCTCTTCCCCGTGGACACTATATTGATCACCATTCCCTTGCGAACCTAACGGTGCCTCCCGTTTGTCCTAGGGTGCCCTCCATCCTCGCCCTCGACGACCTCCAGAGCACGCCCGCCGCCGTGTGGACTCCGGTGAGCAATTCACGCCAGACCAGAGCGCCCCTCGACAAACGGACCACACGTTGAGAATCAGCATGACGCCACGAACACTGTGAGTATCTCCCCAGCCACTCTTGCTTCCTGTATCGCTGGCAACACCACCGCCAGGCCGCTCCGCCGCCAGACGCCGCCGCCAACGCTGCCAGTTCTTGGCAGGGAGCTATGAGCCGTCTGATTTTGATCCGAGCACTGCGATAGTTTCATTTAGCGAATCGGTATGGAGCGTTCTGTGCCGCTCGATCTGTTTTAATCTGACGCTCCACAGAGCTCAATCCTCGCGAAACGTTTTCGGCCAATCAAAACATTCCACGTGGCCTCTGTTTGATTTACAAACCAGAAAACTTTCTATTAGATGTCCATTTTGTAAATTCCATAACTTTAGTTCCACACGTCCAAATTTTGCAAACTTTATATCAATGGAATTAGTGGAACAAGCCCTAGCCAACCATGCCATTTTTTTAGTAAAATGCTTCTGGAAAAGTGTTTGTTTTTGCAGAAACATTTGTATGCTTGTTTAGATTATAAAAATTGTTCAAAAATGATTTTGGGGATAAAATCTTTGGAAATTGGATTGATTTGAACCTACTGACCATAGGAAACACTTTGTGGTTTCAAAAATGTATTTGGTGACACAAAAGAATGATTCTTTGATTTAAAACCATTTCTAGTCAAATAAAAATATGGTTTATTTATTAAAAATGGTTTTGGAAGAAAACTTTTGGGAAATGTTTTGTTTTAAACTCTATGACCCTAAAAACCAAGTTTTATGATTTGAAAATGTATTTTGTGAACCCTATAGATTAATGCCTTAGTAAAAACATTTCTACACCACATAAAATGATACCTTGTTTTGAAAATGGTTTATGAAGTGAAATCTTTTGCAAATGACTTTGCCACTTTATAAAATGACCATTAGGTGTTTTCAAATGTTTATGACCCATTAGGAACCACATTTTCAAATAAAACAAAGCTTGGCATGTTTGCATGCATTACCTTGACTTTATCATTTTATGTGATGTTTTTGCTTGATTGGTAGATTGAGATTGTGCCTTGCTTGATTGAATTGTAGTGACTTGAAGAGTGTGATTGTTGCAAGGACACGGAGTGAACTTACACCCTCTACCCAAAAGGCAAGTGATGCTTCATACTTTTTGTCTCAGTACTTTCACTATGCATTAGTGATTTTTCTAAGTAAAACTTGCATGGAATTTTGCTAAGTATAAACCTTGCTATAGGAAAACCTAGTAGATGAAACCTTAGTGGAACATTTCCTAAGTTAAGATTCCTACTACTATCAAGCTTAGCTTAGATAATAGAAAACAAGGGTGGAATATACATTCACACTATGGAAAAATTTCTAAGTCTGAGGACTTGTGTTTTTGTTTAATAAAACAACTAAGTTAATGAATCACCTGGGTGGAATGGGACTTGAATGGTGGTTTTTGGTTGAGTGGTTACACAAGTCCCATGTTTATGGTTTACCTTGTGTATCACACTTGTGGATTGCCACCCAGGAACAAAGAGATTTGAGATGTCAAATGTTGAGAAGCTTCAAGTGCAACCACTTGGCATTATGGGCTCTGCCTGGATCATATAGGTTGCAAGAACTTAGCCATATGGACAGTTGGTGGTAGAGTTTTATAGGTTGGAGCGCGTCCATTTTGGTCTAAGGGAAGGCTTCTGAAAGATCTTGTCTTGGTGAAACCAAGTCTTGTGGGGAAAGTGCACCACCTCTGCAGAGTGTAAAATCTAAGTACTTAGCCATGTCCCTGGTAAAGGACAAATTGAGCATCAAGACATGGAAGCAATCAAGAATCTCATCATCCAAATTTCTAAGTTAAAAACTTGTGGATTGAACAAGGGTTAAAGAATTTTCAATCTTTGATTGGGAGAAATGTTTTTGTCAAGCAAAAACTTAGTGTTTTCAAATGTTAAGGAAAAACCTATTTTGAGCAATGCAAGCCTCAACTCCACTTAGCCAAATGCATATAGATGTTAGACTCCACTATACTACCATAGTATCACTTGCCAATACAATTCAAATGTATTGACCCTTGTGGCTGTAACTTGTTATGTTGCAGGTTTGATTGATTTTAGTGAAGTTAAATGATTAGGATTACAAAGTCTACAACCAACATGTCTGCCTGTGGCACTTTGAAGATGAAGGACCCCATGCTTATAGAAATTCTACTGCAATGTAATGTAATAGCCAAATGAGCTATGTAATATGTAATGAAATATTTTATTCCTGGTTATAAAGTTATATTATGACCTTTGTTTCTTGATATTACATCTTAACTGTGGATGCTAGCTATTGATCCAGGGACTAGAATTGTAAACACAGGGGACTCTACCTTATTTAAAGGTTGGGACCCTTACATGCACAAGATTATGCTGGACACACTCGTTTGAATCAGAGGCTCAGGGGTGGTCGGAACTCACCAGAATTTGCTGCCGGAGGTCGTCGGAGCTGCGGCGGTGTTTGGCGAGTTGCGAGCAGCCTGGTGGCGTGGAGAGAAAATTGAGTGAGGGGAATGGAGCGGAGTGGGGAGGGGCTTAAGTAGGCAGAGGCTCGACAAGATACGCTCGGCGAATCAATGGCAATTATGCCTAGGAATCAACGCAGCAACGGCCAGCGGCGACGGCGTCTGTGCGCGAGATTTGGGGAAGAAGGAGTCGACGTGGAGAGGGCCCGCTTGTCAGCGAATAGAACAGAGAGGGGGTGGGGTCCGAGCGTCAGTGTCTCCGTGGGTGTGTCTACGCGTGCGAGAGAGAGAGAGAGAGAGGGGACCCGGGTGGGCTAGCTGGGCTGGTTTCACTGTTGGGCCCAAAGTCTGGTGCCGGCCCTTTTGTTTTTCTTTATTCCTTTTCTATTTCTGATTTGATTTTATGGATTTATTTTCAAATGATTTTCGAAGGCTTTTGAATTCAAACTTTTTCCAGGGTTTTTGCAGTGTGCAACAGTCACAATTCTAGGCATAAAACCATGTGGTCACTTTGAGTTGGCTTGGTCATTTTTGGAAAGACAAAATAACAGTGACATAGCACTTGGTTTGCAAATGTTTGAAAATGGTTTTGAAACCATTCTTATTTTGTATAATTTTGTTCAAACTCCACACTCAAACCAATCAACAAGGAAGCAAACAAACTTGGTTTTAAAACACTAAGCTCTCAAATGAGGATGGTCATTTGATTTAAGTTTGCTCACATAAAATGATAGCACTATGTGCTTCTGTTTTCTTGAAATTGGTTTGAAATTGATCTCAAAACTATATGCATGCATGAATGATATGCAATCTTTGAAATCATGAATTTAGGGATGTTACAAAGGGACTCGGATGTAAGTCGCGTTGGAAGGCATGTCGTCATAACTCTTTGGTACACTTGGGAGTTAGCATGTTCTGCGAGGAGACACTACCGATTGATCGATTGCGAGTCAGACTGATTTAGTGAGTCGGACTCACAGTGACATATAAGCTTTAGTGAATGGGCCATAAGTGAGTGGAGCCAACTTTCACTCCCTATATATACTGAGGCACAAATATCTAGATTGGCATGATTAGGTCATTCCATGCGGTGAAAACCCTAGCTCCACTGCAGTCGTGTTGCCGTACTGAACCTAGCAGTCCATCACCGATGCTCCTCCTCATACGAGTGGATATTAGGCAGAGGTGTTGCACGATCAAAGCTTCAACGATTGTGGATTGGATCAGATCGTTAGGACTGTACTACATTTAACTTACGCGCTTTATCAGTAATCCGCAATCACGCGCCTAGTGGTATTTCTCATGGCTTATCATCTCAGCTAGATCTTGGGATCACCTCGTAGGGATTTTTTTTGTTTATCTATAGGTGGCCCAACATCATTGTCGACATGGTCAGCGAGGTATCCCATATGGCCGTGCATGTGCATGCCTCTGTAGGGGTTCGTAGCATGAAAAACAAACATTTCTATCGCATGAACAGACACAAGCCAAGATCTATCTACTAGATTGTAGCAACGAGTCGATAGAGTACTAACCCTCGAAGATCCAAAGCGGTTAATGAGAGCAGATTCTTGTGGGTGATGTAGTCGTTCACTTGCCGATCTCAAGATCGCGTAGGCGATCCTTCCGGCGCCACGTTCCGGCAGCGCTCCCGCAGTCGGTCACACGTACGGTACTCGATGAAAACATTCCTCTCCCTTGTTCCAGCAGGTAGCGGAGGTTGTAGCTCTCTCCTCGCAATTCCGGCAGCACGACGACGTGGTGTTGGAAGTAGAGGGGAGATCCCACAGGGATTCGCCAAAGCCGGAGCGAGTATGGTGATGTAGAAGAGGGCCTCGGCGATCTAGGTTTTAGATGCCGCGGGACGAGGGCAGCCGGCGGCTAGGGTTTAGCCTAGACGACAGCGGCGGTTTAGAGGGGATCTAGGGCGCCGACGGCCTAGGGATTGGGTCTTGGGCGCCTAGGGCAAGGGGAATACCTTGGGGTGTGCCCCACCCCTCCTTATATAGGTGGGGGCGTCCAAGGGTGTTCCCAACCGAGGTGGAAACCCTCCCTAACTCGGAAACCATGTTGGGATTTGACTTTTTCAAACTGCCTTTTTGACTTCCAAATTAGAGTTTGATTTCTCTCTTCCAAGTGTCCAGCCAAGTGACCTAGGACATGATGCAACCATTACACTTTGTCATGACACATCCATGTACCCTTTCCCTTCCGGATCGGTGAACCTTCTAGACCCTTCTAGAACATTCCGGTGAAAACACCAGAATCATTCCTGAACTCCGAAATTGGACTTTCCTTTTATGAATCTTATTCTCTGGACCATTCCGGATCTCATCGTGGTATCTCGGATCCCATCCGAGACTCCGAACAACATTCGATCTCTTTACTCACATTCCATATCTACTAAACAACATCGAATCCTTAAGTGTGTCTCCCTACGGTTCGTGAATTATGCAGACATGATCGAGACTCTTCTCCGATCAATAAACAATAGAGGAATATGGAAATTCATATGGCTCCCACATATTTTTACGATTACTTTGTGATCGAATGAGCCATTTACATACGAAACCAATTTCCCTTTGTCTCGTGATATTTTACTTATCCGAGGTCTGGTCGTCGGTATCTATGCATACCTAGTTCAACCTCGTTACCGATAAGTATTCTTTTCTTGTTCATGTGATATGTGATCCCTTGTGAGCTAGTCACATGCTTGCAAGCTAATTGGATGACATTCCACCGAGAGGGCCCAAAACATATCTATCCGTCATATGGATGGAAAAATCCCACTCTTGATCCATGTGCCCAACACATACTTTCCAAACACTTAATGCCACCTTTATAGCCACCCAGTTATGGTGTGGTGTTTGATGTCATCAAAGCATCCTTCCGGTGATGGTGATTAGCATGATTTCATGGTCGAAGGAATTAGGTTACTATGTATCAGAAAGCTTATAGCAAGTGAACTATTTGAATGACTTCATCTTATGCTACACTTAACTATAGGAGTATGTCCATCACATCATTCTACAAATGATATGACCTTAATGTTAATAACATCTCAATGTTCATGATCAGCAAACCATGATCATGTATTAACCAACAAGCTAGTTTAACAAGAGGCTTTACTAGGGACTCTTTTATGTTTACAAACCACACAAGTATTAATGTTTTCGGTTCATACAATTATAGCATGGTATGTAAAAATTTATCATAAGTATGAAAATATGATAATAACAACTTTATTATTGCCTCTTGGGCATATTTCCAATAGTCTCCCACTTGCACTAGAGACAATAATCTAGTTTCAAAACTTTGTGTATTCAACACCTATAGCTTTCCGGTGTTGTATTTACACGATTGCTAGTGGTCAACCGATCTTCGGATCCGACACTTACAGGTTCGTGTGAAATTGTATGTCTTTGCGTCTCTACGCATCACTCATTCTCTAATGAGATGGCATTATATAAATTTGGTCCTTTGGTGAGACCTTTAATTCCTTGGGGTTAAAACATGTTGATAATATTATCGTACAATATATCTTCATAGTACTAGCCCGTTGTGAACCACACCTAGACCTCGTTCGGCAACGCTCTCGCTCCTGACTCCGCTGCCGGAGCGAGCGGAGCTGGGCCGAACGCAATCGCTCCACGGATCGGATAGGACGGAGCGCTCCAGCCTTTAGCGCTAAAACACAGAGGGAGCGTATCGTCGCTCCACCAACAGGGAAAATGCGGAGTGGGGGAAAATTACGTCTTAATGCCACCGTTAAGTGAACAAATCCAACGAAACGTTACCCCCTTATCTCTCTCTCCCGACATCGTCTCTCGTCTATCCTCATCTCTCCCGTGAAAGT
Organism: Avena insularis; assembly: GCA_023614405.1. Taxonomy (NCBI): domain Eukaryota; kingdom Viridiplantae; phylum Streptophyta; class Magnoliopsida; order Poales; family Poaceae; genus Avena; species Avena insularis. Next base: position 59,498,701 of record CM042697.1, on the reverse strand, counting down.
CCATGGTGGCTGAAAATGGACCAGCATAAATAATGCAAAAGTCCACCAGGATCTCGTGGACTGGTTCTGTCTATTTCGCCGCCACGAGCTGATCTACTGCTCTCACGAATTTCCGGCCGCCGCTTCAAAGTCGTACGCAACAAGGACCCATCCTCCGCTTCCAGACATCCACGGTGAGTCTTCTGGTCGTGTCGTCTGTACCCAACCCGATCTCTCACCCATCTCAATTTGTATGGTCGGGTCCCTTCTCTTGTATGCATGCCTTATACACAGTATGAACGTCCATCGCCATAGGTGGAGAGACATGTTATTTTGCGCTAGTATATTTTTTTCCTCTGGCAAATCGTTTTGATTTCATGTGTTGCACATCATGAGCTAGCTAGCTAGCACTAAATCCATCGACATGAATAACTGTTCTGCTTAGCTGCTATGTACGTACATACGTGATAGACGGAAATTTGATAAAAGATCACTGATCGGACCAACTATTCAGCTTAGGCAAGTTTTATATATAGGGATCAAATCCCATTATACTACAGGCCCAAAACCTATTGTATCGGACGGGCTACATCTAACTCAAATGGGCTGCCTACTGCTTCCAGAGTGGAGCCTCACCGAAACGAATATTGATCGCTAAACTGATCATAAGAGCGATCCAGGCACGAAGCGGAGCGGAGCGACCATATTTTCAGAAGTAGAGGGTTGCCGAACGGACCCCTAGTTTGATAATCAAATTACTTGACATAAATATCCTTTTTAACTGTTACAATAACAATTATATACTTAGCCTTTTGTTGTACTATCCATCACAATGTCTTAAATTTGGAACTCATTCAAATCCATCATGGAATCTCCTTTCCATTACATTGTGCCACTCATAGTTTAAATTGAGATAAACATAATTTGTACTTCGTGAAAAAACTAGTATCAATATAACTCTTTACAATGAACTATCTATCTATTTGTCACCTCTACAAAAATAATATAATCTTAGTTCTTTCAAAAGATCATAAGAATATCTTTACTATCGTCCAATAATCATCTTATGAATCATTCTGGTATATGCTCATAACATTTAGAGTATAGGACATATCTGAATGTGTACATATCACAGTATGATTAGAAAAATACTCTTTGTGATTTCATTCATCAAGTATCAAAAATACTTGAATCTTTGTTTCACTTATCAAGTGTCGATACATTTGAATTTTGATTTAATCCTTTCTATGTGGCAAGAACCTTCCTTGTCAATTCCATATTAAACTCTTTCAATATTTTATATATGTATATTTGGCACAACCATATTAGCTTCTCAATCTATCTATATAGATATTGATGCCAAATATTTGGGTTTTGCATAAGTATTTCATAGAGATAAAATTCTTAACATTTGTTAATAAAATATACATCATTTCCAATCAACAATATGTCTTCCACATAATGTCTTAGAAATATGTCTTAGCGCTTCCACTTAATTTCTTGCAAATACAAGCATCTTCATCATCTCGGATGAATTTAAACCTTTTTTTAACAGTTTCATCATAGTGAAGATTCCAACTCCGCGATGCTCACTTCAACCATTGTAGTTTGCATATGCATTTTAGCATCCTTTGAATTAACAAAACCCTATGGACCGTGTTATGCACACGTCCTAGGTAAAAATTCTATTAGAAGAACTTGTTTTGTTTATTCAACTACCACATAACAAAATTATATGTAGTGGTTGCTACATTAATCCGTCTAGACTAAATATCGCTATGAAAGATCAAATTTTCTAATATTCAACCTTTGAACATTGTTGTGAACTCTTTCCCAACATGTCTACCATTTCATAGATGTGAAACATCCATGTCTATTTCTTTATAGATCCAAACACGACTGTAATATAAGGTCTTACACCTTTCTCAAGGGTCTTTCAAGTTCAAAGCTTGATTTCTCGTGTATGGAACTATCACGGATTCTATGGCTTAAAGCCATCTGACGGATTCAGGGCCCATCATCGCTTCTTTGCATATAGTCGGTTCATTATTATCAAATAACAATGATCTACTTTCAAATCCTAGTATTTGATTGTTTACCCGACCTATTAGGTTCAATAGGAACTTAGACCTCCGTGACCACAACCTTTGAGGCACGTGAGCCATGAGCATCGTTGCTGCCTCTAGAACACTTTTCCGCGTTGCACAACTTTGCACATATAGCTAAGGTTCTTTTAACCTTATCAAAGTTCTATTGTCCTCCCACTTAACTTTTCACGAAAAATTTCTTCTCAAGAAACTTGACGTTCTAAGCGACAAATACTTTTGTCTTTGTTGTTATGGAGGAGTACCCAACGATTATCCGAAATAACCTACAAAGACATGCTCATCCTACTTTGGTTGTAAACATCTTACTTATGCATACCAATGTTTAAGAAAGGATAACTTGGGTTTTATCCCAAACCATAACTTTATATGGTGTCATTTCAATGGATCATGATGGAGCTCTTTTCAGTGAAAAAGTGGTAGTCTCTAAAACCTTTAATATTTAAAATATAATTGTAGTTTTATGAATTACACCTTTGATCTTACCATGTCAAACAAGGTTTCATTGCATATCTCGATTATTCCATACTCATACGGTGTTTCAGAAAATGCAAATCCACGAATCGATTTCTCAAATCTTAGGTGTTATGCTAAACTTGTAACTCAAAAATCTTCCTCTATGATCCTATCATAAATTCTTTATTTTCTTGTTACATTGATTTTGCACTTCATCTTGAAAGTCTTTGTACTTTTCAAATGTTTCACACTTCATACTCATTAAGTAAATATTCATATATTCACTCAATTTTTTTTGGAGAAAGCATATGAAGTTGAAATCCGTTGCTTCTTGACTACACATAATGGACTTCATACAACAATATGTACAAGTTCTAATAAGCTAGTCATTCGTTCCCTTTGGCCCATGAACGGAGTTTTAATTATCTCTAGGAAAGTATCACAAGCGTCATTTGATCGTAATCAAAAGACTCCAAAATTCCATCAAGTATGGGGTTTCTTCATGTTTTCTTTCCACTATAATTTAAACGGCGATGTCACTTCTTAAGTGGTCTTTCAATCAATTGTCTTTTGACATTTTTAGAATTATCTTTATGGATGTGATTTCTCCAACTAGACTTGTATATCATCCATCTTTCATGGAATATGGAAATTAATTGAACAACCCTGTTGTTCTTATAATACCTGATAAAACAAATCTTGAAGGCAAGCTTTGATATCAATGAGCAACAAAACAACCTTTATTTGTTCTTGATGAATATCATCACATATTCTTTTTCTAGTTACTTAGGCCATTGTAGTTCATTAATTGTGTTGTTTCATATGGCGATTCACGCCAACAAATTCAGTATCCAATACTTAAGAACCATATTGTTTAACAAGCAAAGAATATAGCCATAACATGTATATCTTCTATATACCTAAGCTGAACAATTCTAGTCTTTTCTCTTCTGCCAAATATTTCTTATATTTCTCTTGTAGTATTTCTTTATTCTTTTAAAATAATCTATCAACATCAACAGTGGCGCCATACTCATGACACATAGTCCAAAGCGTCTATAGTTAAATACCAATGTCTTTGGCCTTGCACTTTGAAGTAGATCACCATCATCAAATGTTTGGTGTTCTTTCAAATTCCATTTTCTTTAGTAATCTTTTAGTGTAGTAAACATTTTACCTACATCAAATATTCATCCTTATCATGGAACTATTCATGATCGAGCTACTTTATCTTATAACGGTGAATTGCGAGTATAATGTTGCTCTCCAAAACCTTTTGGAGGATTAGGATGACCCGCGTCTCCAACCTTTTGCAAATTCTCATCAAATATGAGAACATGACTTTTGCCATATTATACTCTATCATGTTGCAACCAAAACTTAGTTTTAGATATCACAATATCTTTCACACATGATGGTTTCTGAAACAATTCTTTCAGCTCCCCGATAACCTTGATATTAAAACAATCTTTTGAATATCAAGAATCATGGAGACAAACATGATATTTATATACTAATACTGGAATTGTTACTCTTGATTTAATACTAATTATTAAACTTCAAGAAGTAAATCTACTAAAAGTTTGCAATAGGACTTTTAAACTTTAGATTAACACATCAAAACAATACGATACTAGTCCGTAAAGTAACTATCCAGAATTCTATAGTTCTATTATCTCAATTATAACTAAGCGCAGGGTAGTAAACGGATGCCAATGACTATAACAACTATGCAAATTCACTTTGATTTAATTTATGATAAATAGTGTTCAACTTTTAATCATATTTCTGCTAAACTCCCACTCAAAACAATATCCCTCACACTGTTTTAGTGATTACATGAACCAAATCTACTACACCAAGTCCGATCATCACGTGACATGATGTAGTTTCAAAGGCGAACAATCATCATATTCATCTGTTGGATATATGCCCTAGAGGCAAAAATAAAAGTGGTTATTATTATATCTTTGTGTTTACGATAAATGTTTACATTCATGCTATAACAGTATTAACCGGAAACATTAATACTTGTGTGATTTGTAAACTAAATTAGAGTCCCTAGTATAGCCTCTATGTAATACTAGCTTGTTGGTTAATAGATGATCGTGGTTTCCCGATCATGAGCATTGAGATGTTGTTGACAACAAGATCATATCATTAGGAGAATGGTATGATGGACATACTCCTATAGATAAGCGTAGCATTAAGATCAAGCCATTTCAATAGTTCATTTGCTATAAGCTTTCTGATACATAGTAACCTAATTCCTTCGACCATGAGATCATGCTAATCACCATCACCGGAAGGATGTTTTGATGACATCAAACACCACACCGTAACTGGGTGGCTATAAAGGTGGCACTGAGTGTTCGGAAAGTATGTGTTGGGGCACATGGATCAAGAGTGGGATTTGTCCATCCATATGACGGATAGATATACTCTAGGCCCTCTCGGTGGAATGTCATCCAATTGGCTTGCAAGCATATGACTGGCTCACAAGGGATCACATATCACGGGAACGAGAAAAGAGTACTTGTCGGTAACGAGGTTGAACTAGGTATGTAGATATACCGACGATCAAAACCTCGGATAAGTAAACTATCACGAGACAAAGGGAAATTGGTATCGTATGTAAGTGGTTCATTCGATCGCAAAGTAATCTTAGAAATATGTGGGAGCCATATGAATTTCCAGATTCCTCTATTGGTTATTGATCGGAGAAGTGTCTCGGTCATGTCCGCATAATTCATGAACCGTAGGGAGACACACTTAAGGAATCGATGTTGTTTAGTAGATATGGAATGTTAGTAGGGATACAGAATGTTGTTCGGAGTCTCGGATGGGATTCGGGATATCACGAGGAGATCCGTAATGGTCCGGAGAATAAGATTCATATAAGGAAAGTCCGATTCCGGAGTTCGGGAAAGATTCCGATGTTTTCATCGGAGAGGTTCTGGAAGGGTCTAGAAGGTTCACCGGTCCGAAAGGGGAATGGTCCATGAATGTGTCATGGGTAAGTGGAATGATTGGATCATATCTTAGGTCACTTGGTTTGGGAATTTGCAAGAGAGAATAAAGCTCTAAATTGAAAGTCAAATGGGAAGTTTGAAAAGTCAAACTAGAACAATGATTTCCTAGTGAAAGAAGAAACAAGTCCTTCTCTCAATCCAACTTGGGTTTGGATTCAAACCCACCGCTCCCAAGGCTCCCCCCTCTCATAAATAGAGGGGGAGGGCTGCCCCAAAGATCAAGCCCTAGCCCTCCCACACCCGCGCCGCCGCCTCCAAGCCGCCGCCGCTCACCGCCGCCACTACGCCGCCGCCTTGCGCCGCCGCCGACACCTCCTCCTCCTTCCGTTCTTATAAACCCTAGATCATCGGGAAACCCTAGATCCACCATAACTCGCACCGGCTTAGGCGAAGCCCTGTGGGATCTTCCCTCTACTTCCGACACCACGCCGTCGTGCTGCCGGAATCGCGAGGGGAGAACTACAACCTCCGCTGCCTTGCGCTGGAAGGATCATCTACGCGACCTTGAGATCGACAAGTGTACGACTACATCACCCACGAGAATCTGCTATCATTAACCGCTTTGGAATCTTCGAGGGTGAGTGCTTCTATCAACTCGTTGCTACAATCTAGTAGATAGATCTTGGCTTGTTTGTGTGCATGCGGTAGAATTTTTTTGTTTTCCATGATACGAACCCCTACATCATCATATCATCTATATGACTCATGCTTTCCTTTCGGAATTCCATGTTCCGAGACCATGTCTGTACATGCCAGGCTCGTCAAGATTTAACCTTAGTTTCCACATGAGCAAATCTGGCTTGCTCCCATTGTATACACTCGCAGAATCTAACACACCCAATCATCACGTGGTGCTTCGAAACAACGAGATTTGGCAATGGTGTCTACTAAGGATGAACACTTTATAACTTGATATTTTGTGAGAGGGATCATCTTATAATGCTACCGTCGTGATCTAAGCAATACAAGATGCATAAAAGGATTAACATCACATGCAATTCAAAATATGTGATATGATATGGCCTTTCTTCTTGTGCCTTTGATCTCTATCTTCAAGTACGAACATGATCTCCATCATCACCGGCATGGCGTCAAGGTCAATGGCACCGCTCCATGGTTATCGTCCACCAGCATCAACTATTACAACTAGTTTGAATAATAGACACGCAGGTCTTAACGAAATTAAAAGACAACCATAGGGCTCCTGCCGGTTGCCAACTTACAATAAGGAACATTGCATACATCATATATAATCACAATCATGGCCATATCACATCACACACACCCCTGCAAAAAAGGTTAGACGCCTTTAATTTTCTTTGCATGTTTTACGTGGTTTGGGGCTTTCAATAAGTGTCGTTCTAACTTACGAACAAGAACCACAACGTTGATACTAGTATTGTCAATCACCCGTTGTAAATTGAATCTTCACTATGTTGGGAGAAACAGGCACCCGCAAAGCCACTTATGCAATACAAGTTGCATGTCAAGCGTGGAGCAAGTCTCATGAACGATGTCATGTAAGGTTAGCCCGGGCCACTTCATCCCGCAAGATGCAAAGTACACAAGAAGCAATCGACAACAAAATTTGTAGGGTTCGCAGCATAGAAAACAAAAAAATTCCTACGATGGGAACATCTATGTACCAAGATCTATCTACTAGATACAAGCAACGGGTGGATATACATCCATAGAATACATACCCTCGAAGACCGAATAGCGTTAACGAGGTTGTACTCATGGATGATGTAGACGAACGCTTGCCGATCTCAAGATCGTGATGAAGTCCATCTGGTCCAGCCGGTCCAGCACGATCAAGTCCAGCACCTCAAAGCAGTGGTGCATCCGTGATCGCACACACGTACGGGTACCCCGACAACCTCCGCGCCCTCGCTCCAGCGCAGCGGAAGCAACAAATCCTTCCGAAAAAGCCACGGGAACATGTATCTCGCTGATCCGAGACCATGGGGAAATTCTAAAGGGAGAGAGATCCTTCATGAGGAGGTGTGCTTTGAGAGGAGGAGAGGGAGGCCTTTATAGGGAGAGGGGCACCCAAGGGGCATGGCGCCCAGCCATGGGGCTGCCCCCACCTCTTCCACATTCATGTGGGTGGAGCTCCCACTCAAAATGAAAAGCCTCCACTCCCATTAAAAAGCCTCCACTCAAAAATCCACTCACATGCATTAAATTTCCACCAAATTTAATGCAAGCTCTCATTTAAATAAAACTCTTTTATTTATTTATTCAGAATTTTGTTAATTACTTTAATTAACAAACATTCACATAAAACCCCTTACAACATTTCAATTTCATATGCAGAACCAGTTTCAGCAATTTCAACCGAAACAGTATCGGTGTCTAGTGAAATAAATTCCTGCGCTTTCCTTTTCTTTTTCTGGCATATCATTTTCTCCGAATGGTGTCGGTATCCCTTAAGTGTGTCACCCTACGGTTCGCGAATAATGCGGACATGATCGAGACCCTTCTCCGATCAATAATCAGTAGCGGGACCTGGATATCCATACTGACTCCCACACATTCAACGAAGACTTCTGTGATCGTGTGAACCTTTTACGCTAGTATCTTAATCCCTTTGTTTCACGATATATTACATGTCCGAGATTCAATCATCGGTATCTCCATACCTAGTTTGATCTCGTTACCGACATGCACTCTTTTCTCGTTCCCGTGATATAACATTCTAGTGATCAAATCACTTGCTTGCAAGCTAATCAATGTGATATCACCGAGAGGGCCCAGAGCATATCTATCCGTCATTGGGATGAACAAATTCCACTCTCGATCCATGGGTCTCAACATAACACTTTAGTAGTTCTGAAGCCATCTTTATAATCACCCAGTTACGGTGTGACGTTTGATGTCATCAAGAAACTCTTCCGGTGTTAGTGATTGACATGATCTCATGGTCTAAGGATTAGGATCACTTCGTAAGTTGTTATAGCAATATAAACTCAATGAATTTGATCGTAATGCATACTTCGGATGAATGTTCATCACATCATTACACTAATGTTGTGACCTCGTTATTAACAACATCCAATGTCCATGATCAGGAAACTTTGATCATCATGTTAATCAATGAGCTAGTTTATAAGAGAGGCATAACTAGGAACTTCCTTTTTGTGTATTAAACACACATGTATTAGCGTTTCCGTATTAATACAATTATAGCATGCAAAATAAACATTTATCATAAATAAGGAATACGATAATAACCACTTTATTATTGCCTCTCGGGCATATTCCCTTCAAAATCATCAACGCCCATAATGACCATTATGTTCTACTCGTGCAATAGATCTACATATAGACACGGCTCTGATACCACTGTAGGGGTTCGTAGCATGGAAAACAAAAAAATTCTATCGCATGAACACACACAAGCCAAGATCTATCTTCTAGATTGTAGCAATGAGTCGATAGAGTACTAACCCTCGAAGATCCAAAGCGGTTAACAAGAGCAGATTCTCGTGGGTGATGTAGTCGTTCACTTGTCGATCTCAAGATCGCGTAGGCGATCCTTCCGGTGTCGCGTTTCGGCAGCGCTCCCGCAGTCGGTCACACATACGGTACTCGATGAAGACCTTCTTCTCCCTTGTTCCAGCAGGCAGCGGAGGTTGTAGCTCTCTCCTCGCGATTCCGACAGCACGACGGCGTGGTGTTGAAAGTAGAGGGGAGATCCCGCAGGGCTTCGCCTAAGCCGGAGCGAGTATGGTGGAGTAGAAGAGGGCCTTGGCGATCTAGGTTTTAGATGTTGTGGGAATAGGGCAGCCGGCGTCTAGGGTTTAGGCTAGACGGCAGCGGCGGTTTAGAGGGGATCTAGGGCGCCGGCGGCTTCGAAGGGCAGCGGCGGCATAGGGATTGGGTCTTGGGCGCCTAGGGCAAGGGGGATACCTTGGGGTGCGCCCCCACCCCTCCTTATATAGGTGGGGCATCCAAGGGTGTTCCCAACCCAGGTGGAAACCCTCCCTAACTCAGAAACCCTCCCGAACTCGGAAATCATGTTGGGATTTGACTTTTTCAAACTGCCTTTTTGACTTCCAAATTAGAGTTTGATTTCTCTCTTCCAAGTGTCTAGCCAAGTGACCTAGTACATGATGCAACCATTACACTTTGTCATGACACATCCATGTACCCTTCCCCTTCCGGGTCGGTGAACCTTCTAGACCCTTCTAGAACATTCCGGTGAAAACACCGGAATCATTCCCGAACTTCGAAATTGGACTTTCCTTATATGAATCTTATTCTCCGGACCATTCCGGATCTCCTCGTGATATCTCGGATCCCATCCGACACTCCGAACAACATTCGATCTTTTTACTCACATTCCATATCTACTAAACAACATCGAATCCTTAAGTGTGTCTCCCTACGGTTCGTGAATTATGCAGACATGATCGAGACTCTTCTCCGATCAATAACCAATAGAGAAATCTGAAAATTCATATGGCTCCCACATATTTCTACGATTACTTTGCGATCGAATGAACCATTTACATACGAAACGAATTTCCCTTTGTCTCGTGATATTTTACTTATCCAAGGTCTGACGGTATCTCTGCGTACCTAGTTCAACCTCGTTACCGATAAGTATTCTTTTCTCGTTCCCGTGATATGTGATCCCTTGTGAGCCAGTCACATGCTTGCAAGCTAATTGGATGGCATTCCACCGAGAGGGCCCAAAAGATATCTATCCGTCATATGGATGGACAAATCCCACTCTTGATCCATGTGCCTCAACACATATTTTTCGAACACTCAATGCCACCTTTATAGCCACCTAGTTACGGTGAAGTGTTTGATGTCATCAAAGCATCCTTCCGGTGATGGTGATTAGCATGATCTCATGGTCGAAGGAATTAGGTTACTATGTATCAGAAAGCTTATAGCAAGTGAACTTTTTGAATGACTTGATTTTATGCTACACTAGGAGAATGTCCATCACATCATTCTCCTAATGATATGACCTTAATGTTAATAACATCTCAATGTTCATGATCAGAAAACCATGATCATATATTAACCAACAAGCTAGTTTAACAAGAGGCTTTACTAGGGACTCTTTTATGTTTACAAACCACACAAGTATTAATATTTCCGATTAATAAAATTATAGCATGGTATGTAAACATTTATCATAAGTAAGAAGATATGATAATAACCACTTTATTATTTCCTCTTGGGCATATCTCCAATAGCCTCGACGGGTCAGTGAGAGGGTAGGCCGACGCATGGCGGTTCAGCACAGCCATGGTCGCTACAATGTTGGTGCAGGAGCCCTACAATGGTCGCTGCCTTGTGGGACCGCGTGCACGGGAGGACACTTGTGCTATCCTCGCGAACACAGACTACCGCATTCGCGGCCCATATTTGGTCCGCGAATGTGCCGCTCTAAGGACCGCAGACAATTTGTGATGCCCTCTTAGAGGCTGGTTTTTGGGCTCTCTTGTCCGCGGATAGACAAACGAACAATGTTTACTCATTTTCTCCCATGGTTGGGATGGTTAGAGCATCTCTGACAGATACCACATATTTGGTCAAACCCATAAAATTTGCAGTGCTAGTCTAAAAACAACCAGAAAATAGCTTGAACAGATCTCGTAAAAATGGTCAAACCGTAAAAATTTTGCAGCCCCCATACTAGTTCTGTTTTGCAGCAGGAGCAGAGCGAGTGGCAGCTTGCACGGCGGCCGGCACAAGGGCGAAGGACTACAGCAGAAACAGCAGGGGTGTGCGCCACGACGATGGCCGGGCATGGGACGATCTAGTGCCATGGCCAGCGTGTAGGATCTGCGTGTCTAGTAGGAAGACGGCCGAATATTTCTACCAAATATTGCGGTTTGGAGTACTCTTTCCGTCATAAAATGGATGTCTTAGATTTGACAAAATTTAGATTAACTATTATACTAAATAGTTTTTAGATTTATTTAAATTTTGACAAATCCAAGACATCTATTTTGAAACGGAGGAAGTACGAGTTTGCAGGATCTAGTCTACGTTGGTATATTTTAGCTAGAAAAATGGGTTTACAATTTACCGCGTATATTTTTGGCAGTACACGTATTTGCAGTATCTAATAGAGATGTTCTTACCACTGGAAGCATTTCTTTGCTTCGATGTCTTGTAAGTTCTTTGCTTCGATGTCTTGTAAGTTTTTCTTTCCTTTTCTTTTTTGCAAAAAGGTAAGTTTTTCTTTTCAGCAGTGCGTCCCTGCTATGGCTGTTTGAGGCTTTATTATCAGGCTTAGTGCCTTCGTTTTTTAAAAAGTATGTGATGTGAACCCATATTGTGCACAACATTTGGCACTCGCTAAGCCACAAACCTAGTACTTAGCATCCACGACGCGCGTGTCACCCCTTCGGTGGAGTCGGGCCAAAGTCACTGATCACGCGTCCGCCCACCACTACTGATCACGCGGAATCCCGAGCCACCTCGCCTTCCCAATTCCCACGCCCCGCGACCGCGACCAAAACGCGTGGCGCACGTCCCGCCGTGTGCCAGCCGCCCGCGTTGCGTGCACACCAGGGAACCCCACCACGCGACCAACAAACCGACGGCCCAGCCAAGGCCGCCACGCCGCATCTATATAAACCCTACGCCCTCCCCTCCACCCCAACCCATTCCACTTCCACCCTACCGCCTCCCCCCGCAGATCAATCTCCATCTCCTCGACGCGCGCCGCCAAGTCCCCGAGATCTCTCTCTCTATACCTTCGCCTACGTTTCTTCCCAGCACCTCGAAGGTCGATCATCGTGATGGCTCCCCGCGTCGCCGCCGTGCTGCTCGTCGCCATGGCCGTCTTCTTCGCCTCCGCATCGGCGCAGGAGTTCATGGCCCCTTCATCGGCGCCTGCCCCGGCGCCGGACGCCGGCGCGGCCGCCGGTCTTGCCCCGGTATCCGCCCTGGCCGTGGTGTCCTCCGCTCTCGTGTCTCTGCTCGCGGCCACTCTCCTGCAGTAGAGATTCGTTGCTTTATGCTTGGATGGATGGATGGATGTAGTTTGATGAGTTCTGCTACTAGCTTTTGATGATCAGTTGATCTTGTTGGACATTTTTTTGTATCTTTCGATTCATAATTAACATATGTCCACATCTTTGAGATTATTATTACTTATAAAGATTGATTGGCCCTGTGATTTGATCTCGTATGCAATACTCGCAACAAAAGCTATTCCCTCCGATCCATATTACTTGTCTCTAAAATGGATGTATCTAGACATATTTTAGTGCTAGATACATTCATTTTAACAACAAGTAATATGAATCAGAGAGAATACTAATTTTGTGCAATGATGATTTTTCTTGCTTATGTCTCCCATGAAATTAACCTGCAGCGCCTGTTGAGTTAACTAAATCACACCCCACGGCTTGAGAAGCCACGCTTTTGTGATGAATCACGCCGAGGATCCGTGCAAAATAGAAAATTATATTCCAGAAGGTCAAGCTCCGTATCTTTGTATGGCTTGGTTGTAATGTTGTTTTATTTATAAAGCTGGGCGTCTTTCGAGGAGCTTTGTACCTTTGAGATAAATTTCAGCGCATAGTCAGAAATCTTCTTGTCTGTTTGGATCAGACTTTGTGCTGCTGGCCATTCATTCATGACCGACAATGTTTGATAAAAATAAAATGACCCCGAGAGCTAGACTGCGCTGCGTGATGCAAATTGTGTTTATCTCCTATATCCCGTTCATCTCAAGACATAACAAACTGCAGGAATCATTTCTGTTCACGAAAACACAGTTCGAGGTTGAGACAAGGAAATCAAAAACAAGACACACAAGTTTCTAGCGAAACCGTGCGTAGCACAACATAACATTTACTAGTACTCTGCAAGTTAAGTCCCCACTATGCTTTCCACCTTCCAGAAGGTGCGTGACCACGCTGGTGGGTTCGGGCAAACCACTGCGCGTCATGTCCACCCAATGGCGCCGCCTCCAGCGCCAGCTGTGAACTATATGTGGAAAATACAGCTACGAGGCCGTTGGCGCTAATCCGTATGGAGTAGCCGCTAAGAGCGCATTTCTAATAGAGCCCTTAAACGTCACGCAAATCGCGAGTACATGCTGCTGTACTTATGATTTACAGTTTTGAGTTCATCGGCATAGATCAGAGCCCGTAAAATCAACTCATCTTTGAATTTTAAAAACTCTGGCGAGAAATTTAACACGCGAATGCACTAATTTGTTGGCAGATCGAGCAGGCAGTTCGTACAAAATACATCAAAATTATAAAAAAAACCTTAAATAGGGGGAGCTCGCCAGGAACGCCGGCGTGTCCACGTGTGGGCAAAATCGAGTTCTTCATGAAGAGGGCTGGCCTACGACATAGGGAGCCAGCGAGGGGGCGGCCGTAGACCCCTGTTGGTCCAGCGGCGTGCCACCCGACGCTTGGCCCCGATGGACCGCACTAGCTTCGTGGTCGCCTCGTCGGAGCAGGGATACAGGGACGACCACGGGAGTGGCCGCCGGCCACCACCTCCTCTGCCGCTATGGCCTCCTCCCTGCCCGCATACGCCGTGTAGCATTGACATGGCGAGGGCGTCATCGTCGATCCACAATTGTCGTGGCCTGATTCGCTCGCCGAAGGAGGTTGGTCTGCACGGTGGTGGCGGGGGGGGGGGGGGGGTAGGGTTTGTTGTGCGGCGGCATCGTGTGGGTTGGAACCCGTATCCGCCCGCACGCACACTACTTGTAGGGCTGCGGAGGGTGGTTCAAGGGGGCCGTGAAAAAAGAATATGGGTCGGGGTCTTTATGGTCTCAGTTAGCTCGGCCTCTCGGCCCACATCCCGTATTCTCGCTGGAATTTCACGGGTTTAGCCCTTTTAAGGGCTCCATTAGAGATGAGATGCTCTAAGTAAGCTACTAGATTATAGCATCTCCACTCGGAGTCCCTAAAGGGCTATCTAAGCGTTAACGCTGAAAATCACGCTGAGCCCACCATTCCCCTCCCTCTCACCAAATTTTTTTTACGCCGATGCAGCCCGTTTTGTTAACTGGCGTCTCCAGACCGAACCCAAACCACAGGGGGTTTAGCGGGGGCACCAACACTGAAAATCACGTCCAGCCTTGCTCTCCTAATTCTATTTTATGCCAACACAACCCGTTTTGTTATCTGGCGCCCCCAGGCCGAACCCAAACCACAGGGCTCCTCAAACTTAGCCTTGTGGGCCAGCCCTAGCCTTTTCCTCTTTGAGACGAATCCTCCACTCCTCAAGCTCAGTCTTACGCTTCTCATCTTCACGAGTTGCAAGCCATATTTTCATCTTGTCATCTTCTATCTTCTTAGCCAACTTGATCTTGGCTTCCAATTGTTGCTGCGCTACTAGCACCTTGTGCTTTATCATGTCGTCGATATTGTCCCTCAACTTTTTGTTCTCGGCCTTTCTCTTCTACTCTTCCTTCATCTTCTTTGTACCATATGGCCTTTTTCTTTTTTGCTTTCGGTTCATTGTCTTCCTCTTTATATTCTTCATCCAAGTTTATTGCCAAGCCGGTTCTTGGAGGTGGTGCCTCTTGATCCCGCAACCTCCACTTCTCACTATCCTTGAGCAATTCCTAGCAGTGATGGAGAGCGAATGGTTTGTTCCTCGATGCGGCCATGTCCTTGTATCTGACTTGTGCAATCTTGTCATATTCATCAACGCTGACGCCGCTTGGGGGATGAGTCTTCACTTGCTCATAGGCGGCACTCCAACGACTACAAGATTGTTTGATTGTATCCCACCGGCCTTGGAGAGACCTCAATGTGCGAGTGCTTCCTTTCGGCACAAGCTTGAAAATTTTGTCCTCAAACCACTGCCAATACTTCTTCCGAGATTGATAACTTCGGGGGTAGCATCCATGGACACACCCTCTCAAGCCTGGATCAATGCCTCATCTTCGTCCACGGTGTAGTTGGGAGATCTCTTTGATTTCACCATCTCTTGGGCAGCATCGAACGCCTTCTCGTACACCTCTTGTAGTTCATCATCTTCCCATTCATTGGTCTCTCTCTTTCCTCCTCGCCACCGTCGCCGGAAGCAGCAGTCCCGGTCTCGTCAGGTAGGGGCGGACCACCATTGACGTTCACCCCAGCGTCGGCCAGCATGTCAACAAATGAATACGGAACCGAGAGAAGATCCTCGCTATGAACACAAAAAATATGGGGATTTTGAGGAAATTAATTTCTACACGGCATTTGCGACATATCTAGGGCGAATTTGACGGCAATTATAGCTACATGAAAACATACCTTCCAAGAATAGGGGCAAATTGGATGGACGGTCGTGGGGGAGGCGTCGTCATCGGCGTGCATGCGGAGAGGGGCTTCCGCCTCACAGGTTTCTTCGGCTTCGGGACGGAAGGCGCCTTGGATCTGCTGATTTTCTTCAACATCGAATCGCCGGAGGGCCGTATGGGGCCAATCGAACCACCGGCAGCGCGGGGCTGCGCGCATAGTCGCTTCCTCGCCGGTTTCATCACCGGCACAAGGGGAAGGTCGTCGTCAACGACATCCGTGGCGGAAGGGGTTGCCGGCTGGGCTTCCACGGTGAAATTGGTCGGCGAAGGCTGGGAGGCTTCATGGCGACAATGGTGGGTGGCAGTGCGGTGGGGAAAGGCTAGAGGCGCGACGACGAGGAGATTGAAAAATGGCGGCGGAGGCGGAAATGTCTCTAGCGCCAAGCGAAAGGTAGGATGCGGTGCATCTACAGACCTCCATACGGGAAATATGCAGCACAGAAACGATCTTTTATAGTGAACCGTAAAAATATTTTGAATACGGTACATTTTAGGGTGTCTAACATGACCATTTTTTATCTTGGTACTCACAAACGAATGGTAACTGAAAGAGACCGGATACGGTATCAAACGAGACGCTGATGGGGTACAGCATGCTTACGCAGAAGTCTCCGAGTCCGACACGACGGTTAACTAGTTGATCGCTAGACACGGAAAATGATTAACTTGGTTCGGCGCGGAGTGCTTGACTCCGCCGTTGGGTGGACATGACGAGCACGCAGTCGTTTGCCCGAAACCACCTTCTGAGAGGTGGAAAGCAAAGTGGGGAGAGCAGAGTACCAAATGTTATGGTGTGCTACGCACGGATGGTTTTCTTGTCTCAACCTCGAACTGTGCGTTCGTGAACAAAAATGAATCCTGCGATTGTTATGTCTTGAAATGGATGGGATATATAGGAGAAATTGCTTCTGAATTCTTCACACAAGCTGCTAGATTGTGCCATTTTCGGGTCATTTATTATTATTATTATTACACATTGTCGGTCATGAATGGCCAGCAGCACATTGTCGATTCGTAGCAAACACATTGTCTGTCATGAATGGCTACCGGTGATTCGGCCGGCGAACTCAACAAACACAGCAAGATGTTGCTGTGGCATGTTAGTCTTCCCCTGGCCGGCCGTGGTGGCGAGGGGGGGGGGGGGAGACGATGGCTGTGGTTTCTTCTTTGCCAACGTCCAGATGGCATTTGTGCTGGTGCCGTTTGAAACCGATATGCGCCGCTTCCCAGATGTCCCTGGCCGGCTGTGGCGGCGAGAAGGGACGCGGCGAGACTACTGTCTCGGTTTTTTCGGTCCTTATAGCCTTCTGTCAAAGAATATGAGGCTTCGTCGCAGCTACCCTAGCGGCACTGCGGGCATGCCGCTAGAGTGGTGGTACTCGCTGGATTTTGGGGCTCCATGGAGGAGTTCCTCGTTGGCGATCTCCGGCCACTGCTTATCCAATAAGCATGTTTATTGGGTTCGTCGTTGCGGCATTTTCTACGGCTTCTTCTCCTCATCTCGGGCAGGAGCTCTGAGGAGAGAGCTCGGTTTCTTCGCGCGGCATCGACGAACCATGGGATGGGAGCTTGTTACTGCTGTTGTTTGGAGATTTCTCTCTTTCTAGGCGTAGAGGTTGCGTTCGCAAGGAAGGATTCTTTGAGTTGCAGTGACGATGGGTTCTCTTGGAGAAGTGAAGACAATTTTCTCTGCAGTTCCAAATCGGAGGCAGGAAGCCAGCCGATTATCCAGGCCAAGTCGAGGCCATCAAGATTGCCGGCGAAGTCCGGCGCATTTTCAACCTCCATCGAGAGGCCAATCAGTTGTAGAGACGAGCTAGAAGAAGGACCTATTTGCCTTTCGCTTTATTCTTGTAGGGTTCTCTTTGTAAAGCGCTTGGATCTGATCTTCTTTTCCTTTTTATTAGGATTCGGTGTGAAAATGTGTAGCTCCACCGTCTTGGTTTAATGAAAAGGCTTTCAGCCCCTTTCGGGGCTCTCCTGTTCAAAAAAAAAAGCAAACACAGGAAGATTCTATATTGTATTGATATTGCAAGAGGTGATTATATTGTGAGCCCTTGGGCTGTTTATATAGTACTAGAAGATTTGGGAGGCAAGAAGACTATTAGAGATATAATTGGATTACAAACTTAAACTATCAAATACAACGTAACCGCAATATACTCTACCCTCCCCAACCCCGCAGTCAGATCGGTAGTGACGCGAACAGCAGGAGCGTCACAGACGGTCTGACTGGAGCATAATCCGAAGTCGCGGACTGGAGAGGATGTCGGTGGATGTCGATGTTGATATAGCCAAAAGTGAGGCGCTATAGTGATGGTCGATGGTGTCGTTGGTAAAGTTGTCGTCATTGATGAAGTCGATGATGTTGTGTTGTGGTCGATGTCGTCATTGAGCCGGGAGAATTCACCGTAGTAGTTCAGGTAGACGTAGCTGGAGTTGGACTAGTCGAGGTAGGCAACACGCCTTTCCGAGCTTGCCAAAATCGGGAGCGTGCCGGGGACAAAGGCACGCGTTGATGTTGCCAATATCGGACGTGCGAAGATAGTGACCATCACGAGCCATGCGAGCCAGAGCCGGAGGGAGCAGCAGAGAAATTCTCCATAAATGGTCGGTGCGGAGAAGTTGTCCGCCGATTTGTCGGAGTAGATGAAGTAGTTGCAAGAAAAAAATTAATTTAGTGCAAAATAAAAATTAGACTGCGGCTCTAGCGGCGAGGTTGTGGTGGACGAAGATGACGAGGTAGTAGTTGACGGCGATTGAGTTGTTGCGGTAGTCGATTTCGGGAATTAGACCCGTATTTTCCGCTTGTATGAGCGCGGCGTCGCTCATGGAGAAGAACTTATTGGAGTTGACGATGACCACGATTGGTGGTGGCAGCGACGATGCGGCGATGTTGTTGGCGTGGATGTTTATCGGTGATGATGACCACGGGTGATGAAGGTGCAGCCCTTTGTTGACGGCGAGGCGCGTACTCGGGGACATGTGTCCCGGTCGATGTTGGCGAAGATGGGCCGGCGTGGCGACGACGTGAGGACGGAGCATCCGATGCAGTGCGTGAAGGCGTCCCTTGGGGCGTCGCACGGAGCCTCCTTGGCATGATCGTTTACCATGATTTGCCGAGGTTGAAGTAGAGGCATGTGACGACATGCGGTTGTGGACGAGCAATCCGATCTATGATTGGTGAAAGAAGTAGAAACGCCGGTCAAGCGGGCGGCGAGAAAATTTTGGCGAAATAAGATCTAATCTGCTATTGCGCGGACCTCGGGGAGAACGATCTCCCCGAGGGCGGCGTGGTGGAAGAGGTGGCTAAACCCTAGACGGAGCGAACCGCTATGATATCATGAAATATTGCGGAAGTATAGATTGTATTGATATTGCAAGAGGTGATTACATCGTGAGCCCTTGGGTTATTTATATAGTACTAGAAAACTTGGGGGTCAAGAAGACTACTAGAGATAGAATTGGATTACAAACTTAAACTACAAAATATAACATAATCGTAATATACTCTAACAATATTGTCTGTTTTGCGCAGATCCTCGGCGTGATTCGTCGCAAAAGGTATATCAGTAAAAGTTAATTATTTTACTTTGTTTAGACCGTCTTTTTTTCCAAAATATTCATCCCATCTATTAATAATCAAACGAGACGGGCGGGAACTAAAAGTAGTAATAAATATAAAATAGGTCACCGAACCACCTAACGACGACTATAGACACTAACCTAAGCCGAAGGCGTGCCATCATCCTCGCCCCTCCGTCAGCGAAGCTGGGAAAAACTTGCAGTTGAAGAGCTTGTATGTTATAGTACTCTCGGAAAGTCATTGTACTAAGACCCAAAGGCCAGCTTATCAGAGCAACAACCATCGTCGAACATGACAATATAGATCGGAAGAGACTAACCTCAAACTATACCAACGAATATGAAAAACGAGCAGATTCCAAGAGATCCGTCGAACAAACGACTCCATTCGCCTTCCGTTGGCACTAGATGCACCATAGGAATGAGGATAGGACGGGGAGGGACTTACTCTGACTTCAATATGTAGCCGCCACCTCACCATCTCGAAGAAGACAATGAAATATAATCTAAACAAAGTATGGGAACCCACCCACCGGCGAGAGGCCATGGTCCATCACACCTCTAAGGCACCAAGGCCACCAAAGGGGCAGATCAGCAGTGTCACCGACGGGGGGGTGATGAGTGCGCGAACACTTTGTTGAGAGACCCTAAGAGGAAGGTATGATGAGCACATCAGCAAGTTTTCCCTCAGTAAGAAACCAAGGTTATCGAACCAGTAGGAGGAAGGAAACGACTCAAAGGTGTTTCTAGCAACTTGGAGACCTGCACAACACAAACTTAAGATTTTGCCCCAATGAACAGTGAGGTTGTCAATCTCACCGGTTTGCTGTAACAAAGGATTAACTGTATGGTGTGGAAGGTAATGGTTGTTTGCAATAAGTAAACAGTAACAGTGCAAGATGTATCAATGGTAAAGATTGGACCGCGGTCTATAGTTCACTAGAGGTGTTCTCCTTAGATAAACAAACATGGCATGTTGGATAAACAAATTACAGCATGGCAATTGATAGGACTGAGCAAGGCATAACAATGTAATACTAGACATTCATGATCCTATGAGATTTGATTGGGCAATACAACAAGATACATAGACCTCCATCCAAATACATCTATGACTAGAAGTCCACCTTTGGATTATCATCCGAACCCCCTCCAGTATCAAGTTGCAAGCAACAGACAACTACTTTAAGCAAAGTGTGTAAGGTAAACAATCCACTTGTTCCATGAACAAGAGACCGTTGTTTTCTCCCTAGTGGCAACAACACATCTACAACCTTAGAGATTTCTATCACTTCCCTTAGATTAAATAGAGGCATGAACCCACTATCGAGCATAAATACCCCCTCTTAGAGTCACTAGCATCTACTTGGCCAAGATAGCTACTAACAACAGAGAGCATGCAAGATCACAAACAACACAGACATGATAGAATCAATAAGACAAAACCATTAATCAATCTGACATAGTAATCTCAATATCCATCGGATCCCCGCAAACACAACATGAATGATTACAAATAGATGAGATCTTGATCATGAACGGAGCTCACAAGATCTAGACATGAAAGCACAAAGGAGGAGATACAACCATCTAGCTACTACATGGACCCGTAGTCCAAGGTGGAACTACTCACGCTTCATACCGGAGGCTGGCATGATGAAGAAGAAGCCCTCCTAGATGATCTCCCTTCCGGCAGGGTGCCGGGAAGAGCTTCATATCCCCCCCCCCCCCCCCATCTAGGGCAATGGTGGTGGCGGCGGCTATTGACGGTTTCTTGGAATATTGATCGGTGTACTTAGGGTTTAGGCATCGGGGGGTTTTATAGGCAAAGAGGTGAGGCAGGGGGGCCGCCAGGGCGGCTGCACCCCCTAGGTGCGGGGTGGGCCCACCCACGCGGCCAAGGAGTGTGGCCCCATGGTGACTCTCCTCCATCTCGTATTCAGGCTTCGTGTTCCCCGCGGTAAAATATTGACTTTGGCTTTTGTCCTGTCCAATTCCGAGAATATTGATTTTCTGCCTTTCTGGAACCAAAAACACAAGAAAACAGACAACTGGCACTGTGGCATCTTGTTAATAGGTTAGTACCAGAAAAACATATAAAAACACCTCAAAGTGTAGACAAAGCAAAGTAGATACTAAACAAGCATGAAACATCAAAAATTATAGATACGTTTCCGACGTATAAGGGGGGAAGGAACTCTAGATGGGTTTTAGGCGGCGGCTCCCCCAATCGCCTCTCTTCTAGCCCGTTGACCATGTTTAATACTCATATTTTGGATACTCAAATCTGTTTTAGGTAGAGGAAGGATACCCAAATTTGCTATGAAGAAACTACAACTAGAACTCACATGTTAGTGGGTCTCTCTCTCTCTTCATCATTCCCCCACCATCTTGGTCGTCATTGGTCTCGCATCAACCTATCCATTTTGGCCGATGTCGGTCCAACACCTCCCCACAGTCATGGCCGCTACATGATCCCCACCTCATCTCCCCATATGGTTTTGACCTCTCCATCTCCCCCTTAATGGTTGTTTTTGCTTTGCATATAAGAGCAAATCTAACAAGTTATGTATAATAATAAGGCATGATTGTCGTAGCAGGTGACGTAAAATAGTTCACCTATTTCAATTTCACCTCCACAATTTTAACTATGAATGATCATCACAAACATGTGAACAACAAAATAAAAATTAAATTGTCACCAAGATCATCACTCACATAAAAATAATTTTCAAATCCACATAGCATAGACTAATTCACCATTGATATAGTTCAACACAAACACAAAGGAAATGCATAGTTCAAAGCATAGCATAAACTAGTTTACCATTGACATAGTTCAACACAATCACAAGCTCTCATGCATTATTGCCATCATTGGCATCTCCTTGTTGCTCCTCATTATCGTTGGAAACATTATTGTTGTTTGAAGCCGCACCCAAACTGCCGGCCATGCCACCTCCCATAGCCTCACCCAAGCCGCCGGCCATGCCACCTTCCATAGCTCCACCCATGGCTGCTCCCATAACACCCATGAACCCTCTGCCAAAACCTCCCATATCACCATTCACAGTGCCCATGTAGCCACATCCCATCCTCCCATTGCACCCATAAACCCTCCTACAAAGGTTGCCATCATTTGTTTCTTCGCAAACACTTGGTCGCGATGAAGCTCCAGATGTGCCTTTTGCTTCTCGCCCATACCACTCGTGTCCATGAACATAAACTTTTTATCTTGATACATTGCTTAGGCATTATCTTCCATAGACACCTTCCTCTCCTCTATGGCCTCCTTGAGATCCTTGGTCGCCATCCTCCTCTCCTCAGCCTCAGCCTTGCATTGCTTAGCCTCCTTGAGATCTTCTAGTTCCTTAATCTTCATAGCCTTTCTCTCCACATTCATCTCTTTACGATGATTCATCATCACCTACAACAACTCTTTTGATTCCATTATCTCCGGTCTTCTTTCCCTTCTCCTTTGTTGCCTTTATAACTAAAGGATTCTTGGTTCTATCAACCGATTTGGGAATGTTGCTTATTTTCCCTTCATCACTTGATGTTTCATCATCATGTTCTTCACCACCATCTGCAATGGTTGCATCTCCCACCGAGGTATTATTTTTTTGGAACCTCATACAACTCACGGTTCTTCCACTTTTCATCATTTTCAAGATCCACCAAAAAATGATGCAAAGTTAATGATTTGCTCAGCTTGATCGGCTTTCCCTTCTTCCCCTTCTCCCCTTTCCCCTTAAACAAGTTTTGAGCAATGTTTTGCTACATATGACAATATATAAACCTCATTATCCACATACAAGATAATGGAAATCTAATTTGATGAAGAAATAGGAACCAAACACTCACCCCGTCACTGCCATTGGTGCCACATGGGTTCAAGTGATCCACTTGTGCCAAGCATGTGCTCCACTTTTTACAATCGATGGAGATTGTGACCCATCAATGACGAATATAAGTCATCATTCGCACATGTCCCATCTTGTTTCGCACATTGAAAATGAAAGGATACAGATGCCGCCTAGAGGGAGGGTGAATAGGCGGTTTAAACTTTTCCCAGAGTGGCTCAACAAAGGCGGAATTAAACTAGTGTTTACTTTGTTAAGCACAAAACCTAGAACAACTAGGGTTCACCTATGTGCACCAACAACTTATGCTAAGCAAGACAAACAACTATGTGATAGCAAGATATATACTTCAAGCACGAAGGCTATCACAAAGTAAGGTATATAAGTAAGAGCTCAGATATAGAGATAACCGAGGCACGCGGAGACAACGATGTTTTACCTAGTTCCTCCCAACATGGAGTACGTCTCGTTTGGAGAGGGGGGTGGTATCAAACCACCAATGCCATAAGAGGCCTCCCTTTTTATCCTGTGAATCTCACCACAACGGGATCGATCCAAACTTCCACTATCGGTGCACTTGTCAGTGGAAATCCGGAACCTCTCACAAGGTTGGGGCACTTCTACACAACTCAATTGGAGGCTCCCAACAAACAAGCTTGGGGAAGGCTCCACAACTTAATTGGAGGCCCCAAGTAATCCACAAACCTGCAAATCAACCAAACCGTCCAGGGTTCAAGAACCCAAGAGTAAAAATCTTCTCGGCTTTCACCCAATCGATCCTCACCAAGAACTCAAACCGATGCACCAAATGCAATGGCAAGAACACAAGAAGTGCTCAAGTCATTCTCTCCCAAATTCCACCAAAACTACAAAATCTTATGGGGAATAATAGAGGAAGAACAATGGAGGAAATCCACAAGAGACTCTAAGATCTAGATCCCAGGATGTTCCCCTCACTTAGAGGAGAGATTGATTGGTGGTGCTGTAGATCTAGATCTCCTCTTTCAAATCCCTCAAGTATATGCAAGAATAATAGGAGGGATTGAGGGGAAGCAAGCTCAAGAAGGTCCAAAATGGAGGGGAAGGCTTGCAGAACTCGTACTTTTCATTGGAGAAGAAGGGCACCCTTTTATAGGCCCACTCACTTCAGAACGCTTTCTGCCCGTTGCGGAATTTCCACACCAGATACTCCGGTCTACGTTTGTCTCACACCAGCGATTCCTGACCGTCTCCGGCCCATCTCATGACCCCCATACAGAATGTCCTGGGCCAGGTCTTGATGCTCCCTCCAGAGACTTGGCAGGAACTCCAGACCTAAGCACACCGGAGACTCTGCACTTTTCACTTTGGAGATTCCGGTCTGCCAGAATACACTGGAGTTTCCGGCCAGTTTCCGGTCTATCTTCGTACCCTTATGCAGAATGACTCTGGGCTTCATCTTGGATCCACACCGGAAGTTTGAGGCGAAACTCTGGTCCACACCAAAGACTCCGGTGTTTGCACACCGGAGATTCCGGTCTGGATATTCCATCAACCTTTTGTTTCAGTCAGGGAGGATAGAACCAAATAAGAGGCAAACTTCAAATGGCGATATCTAGAGTTTGGAAACTCTGATTGACCCGAAACCAATTTTGTTGGAAAGAGGACGACAAGATCTAGCCAACGTAGTGAGAATACTTCATGTATTTTAAAGTGAGATACCTCTATTGGTGAGAATCCTAAAAACCTCCAAGATAAAAAACGCAATAAGATATAAAGGGAAAATCCATTTTTGATGAACTAGAGCTTGTTATGAATATTACTACAAACTCTAGAACCTCACATGGATAAGATCCAAATAACAACCAAGAAAGATGATGCTAAGTATGCAAAAGTTTGATCTCTCTCGGAAAGATATGATCGAGTTACTCACTTGAGAGCACCTCTTGATAGTATGGTTATCTATCCTATAACCCGGTCTCCTCAACAAGCACGACGAGACCGGTAAGAAATAAACCCTATCAAGATCATACCTTTTCCTTGCGCATATTCCACTTGATCTTTATGATGGTGATCTTGTCCTCCTCAAGATGGAACACCTTTCTTTATCGCTCTTCCTTGCGCTTGATTGATGAAGATGTGCACCTTGCTCCCCCATATACCATGGGGAAACCTCTTATTTGTCCTTGTCTTCATCGATCCATGATCACGAGGATGATAGGATTTAAGCATGAGATCTTCTATATATGGCGCATATTTAGCTTGCACAACATTTCTTCTAACTCCATTTTGATGATGTCTTGAAGATACACATGAGGAACTCTTATCTTCTTATTCAAGACACACTTGATCTTCCTTTATTTATTCTTCTTATACATTTCTTTTATCTTGGAGCCAACACATGCTCCAAGTGATGCCAATGGACAAATCCTACAAGTGCAACTTGATACAAACAATAGTCCATAGAGATTGTCATTAATTACCAAAACCACACATGGGGACCCAGATACGCTTTTAGAAGAAATACTTCATACTTCTCCAATAGGTGCCCTTCAGTTTCTCCATGTGCATGGCCAGATCTAGCCCCAACTTATTCCACTCCAACACAATCAATTTTTCTTCCTCTATGGTGTAGTTCTTCGTTCTTCCCCTTGGAGGATCATCTAAGAAACCCTCATAGTAAGAATCATGATTATCCTCATCATAATGTGTCTCATATTCTTGCGATTGGGTTTCAAAGTCTTGATATCCAACATTCATTTGTTGCAATAATGCCTCATCATCAATGGTGTATACATTAACGACACATCAAACACAATAAGTTGTGTACTACAACTAAAAGGTCAACCGAATGGAAAAACCAAAAAAAGATAGAAATTACCTTTGTACAATTCATTGAACAAGTAGGATGCAGCCGGTGGTAGTGTCAGCACAGGATCCTCTTCTACCATAGGCGATGGCAGGGGTGGCGTCAGCAGAGGCATCTCGATGACAGCGGCCTCGGGGTGGTTGTCGGCTTTGGTCTATGGGTGGAAGTGGCCTTGATCTTCTTCGCCTTCTCGTTGTTGACCGCAACATGTTGTCTCTTCCCTCTGGCACCGGTGGCCCACTTCCTCCCTTTCGTCGGTTGTTTACCTATCTTGGGAATGGACTAGATAGGATTCCCAAACGCGGTTGAAAGGGAATGTATGGCCCCATGTGTGGTTTTGGTAATTAATGACAATCTCTATGGACTAATGTTTGCATTGAGTTGCACTTGTAGAAATTGTCCATTGGCATTGCTTGGAGCATGTGTTGGCTTAAAGGTAGAAGAAATAAAGAAGAAGCAAGTCCAAGGGCTTTGGGCCTTTTGGAATCATGTAGAAGAAGAAGAAGAACAAAGAAAAGGAGATCAAGAGTGTCTTGAAGAATAAGATGGAGTTTCTCGTGTGTATCTTCAAGACATCATCCAAATGAAGTTATAAGAAAAGAAGTGCAAGCTCAAGATGCGCCATATCTAGAAGATCCCATGCTTAAAACTTGTCATCCTCAGTGATCTAGATCTATGAACACAAGTTCTAAGAAAGAGTTTCCCCATGTGTATGGGGGAGAAATTCGCAAGACTTCATCAAGCGAGCATGAGCAAGAGAAATCAAGAAAGATGTTCCATTTTGAGGAGGACAATATTGTCTACATCAAGCTCGAGTGGAATTCTCAATGCAAAGGTATGATCTTGATAGGTTTTCCATTTTACCGGTCTCATGTTGGGAGGTCGGGTTTAGGATAGATAACTGTACTATCAAGAGGGGCTCTCGAGTGAGTAACTCGATCATATCTTTTAGCGAGAGGTCAAACCTTTGCATACTTAGCATCATATTTCTTGGTTGTTATTTGGATATTATCTAAGTGAGATTCTAGAGCTTGTGGTAATCTTCATAACAATCTCTAGTTCATCAAAAACGGATTTCCTTTTTATATCTTATTGTGTTTTTATCTTGGAGGTTTTCCGTATACACACCAAGGGAGGTATATCACATAATAATACTTGATATTTTATCCCTTGGTGGTATCTAATATTTCCAACAAATTGGGTTCATCCGATTCGGAGTTTGGTTGCTCGAGTTATTGCTTTTGCTGCTGCTACCAGACTGCCTGTCATGTCTGGTAGTACCGGACTTTTTGTTCGGTAGTACCGCTCAGCAATGATAGTACTGCCCGGCTGTACCGGTCACATATGAACCTAGCATCAAGCTGGGGTTCCTCCACTAGAACGTTAGGTACCTCCTTCCAGGACTACCGAGGTCAGCAGTATTTACTGCTCCATGACCTAGAACTACCAGCAAGCGATAGTACCACCCTTGGGTCGGACACTACCGGTGGCCTCTGAGTTGGTTCAACTCCTTGGATTTCCTTACTGGTTTGCCCGACTTCTCATGCTGGTACCAGGTCGGTAGTACCAGGATTCTCCGGTACTACCACTGCCAAGTCCAGTAGTACCGCTCTTCACAGCAGCCAACAGGTTGATTTTGGCCCCCTATAAAAGGGGCCCTTCTTATCCATTGGACCTTATCCATTCGAGTTCTTTTCCACCTACATTGTTGAATCTCTTGAGCTTGTCCTCTCCCTCTTCCTCCTATGATTCTTGCATCTCTTTGAGGGAAAAGAGAGAGAGTAGATCTAGATCTACAATCCCACCAATCCTTATCTCCTCTAAGTGAGGGGAACATATTGGGATCTAGATCTTGGAGACTTGTGTGCCTCTTGTGTTCTTCCTCTAATATTCCCCCAATAGCTTTTGTAGCTTTGGTGGAATTTGGGAGTGAAGGACTTGCCATTGCATTAGGTGCATAGGTTTGAGTTCTCCTCGGAGGATTTGGTTGGTGAAATCAACAAGCTTGTTACTCTTAGGTTATTGGAACCCTAGACGGTTGTCTGGCCTTTGTGGTAAGTTCTTGGGGACTCCAATTAAGTTGTGATGCTCTCCCCAAGTTAGTGGCCTTGGTGGTGATTATTGGGAGCCTCCAATTAAGTTGTGGAGATTGCCCAAATCTTGTATGGGTTTGGTGACCTCCCTCAAGTGTCCCATAGTGGATCGGGTGCTTGTCGTGTAGGGGGTGATCGGGAATAGGGTGAGGCATCTTGTGGCGCTAGTGGTATTAGTACCGCCCACCCCTCCAACAAGATGTACTCCCTTGTAGGGAGGAACTCAGTAAAACGTCATCTCCATGTGCCTCGGTTATCTCTATACCCGAGCACTTTAGTTATGCACTTTACATTATGATAGCCTCCGTGCTTGAAGTAATCTATCTTGCTATCACCTTGTTGATTGTCTTGCTTTGCATATAAGTTGTTGGTGCACATAGGTGAACCATAGTATATATAGGTTTTGTGCTTGACAAAGTAAACATTAGTTTTATTCCGTATTTTTAAGCCCATCTCGTAAAATTTATTAACCTCCTATTCTCCCTCCCCTATAGGTGGAATCTAGCTATGTACTTTCAGCGGTGACGGGTCGGGGTGCATCGAACACCGGTCAACAGAGGGGAGGCCCCATAGGGTTTGGAGGGGGGCATGGTGGCGGCTGCCAAGACCTTTGGAGGCACGGAATCATCCGGTGGATGGTGGCGAGGGCGGAGAGAGTCACATCGGAGTCATCCATGGCCCTGTGGTGTCCGGCGGTGTTCAAATCACAGTAGCGGGTGGAAAGGCCCATGGGGATGGGACGGGAGCGGTAAGGTTCAAATGGGCAGTTGGTGTTTTATGCGCTGCACATTTGGTTTTACATCACCAAGGGAGGTGATGTATATTTACATCACTTGGCCCAAAATTATACATCACCTTCCAAAATTTTACATCACCATATAGGTCAAGATCACCTGTAGGAGAGGCATTTTTGGTCCCATGTAGAAGTTAGTTTTTACATCAATAAGGCTATTATACATCACATGTTAAAGTTGCTCTAACAACGTCAGGTGGAGCAAAACTTCTATGTCGTCGCCCTCCATGCTCCCTTCTCCCTCTAGCGCAAGGTTCCCCCAAGGTGAGCTTGTTCTGCTCGATGCGGGCCAAGCCGTCATCGACCTTGTCAAGCAAAATCATTTTGTTCATCATACATCTGAAATATGAATTACGACTAAGGGGGAAAACCACGATAGTTACCTTAGAGAGAGGGTACAGATTCTGTGGAGCATAGCGATATTGGAGGTATCAGGGACAAGATTGTTACACACGAGTTACCCAGGTTCGTCCCCTATCTCTATAGGAAAAGACCAACTCCTACTTTTGTTATATTGATTGTAAGTCGATTATAAGGTTTCAGCCGCTAAGGCTCTATGCTCAGGCGGTGAGTTCTAGCTCTTTTCTTGAGATATGATTCGCGTGTGTTGGGTGTCCCTTTATGGATGATCCTAGTCGGCCTTATATATACGACTAGTTTAGGATTCAAGTCTCCCATGTTGGCATAGGAGTTAGAGTCCTAACATATACCGGCTAACATCTACTTGTCTTGCATGCCTGGTCTTGGATAGCAGATCACTCCGCAACTCCCATGAACCAACTATGCCCGAGATATCTAGCCTAGGCCTTACTCTTCATATAAGACCATTAGGAGGCGGTCATTAGTCAACCATGGCCTTCTTTAGTCATGTGTGCCTGATGCATGTAAAATGCATACATGAACTTTGTACTTTATTGATATGATTCCCACATATTTGCTACATATATGATGATATATCTATGTTTTACATTAATTTATAGGGATATACCAATGATTCCCTTTATTTTGTTTATAACTCTGCTCTGTAGGACAGAAAAATCATGTTTTGTGCATTTTTGTTCTTTAGGGACCTAAACAAAGTCAAATAGAGCTGGGTTTTTGGAAGCGTTAATATTTCATCAAGAGAAGCACAAGAGAGCTTGGAGCTCACTAGATGAGCCAAGATGCCCAAAATAGACCTAGTGCACGCCTAGTAAGAGGATGGGCGCAACACCCATGCTCTTTTCCTACTCAACCGTCGATTCACTTTGATATTTTTCTCACCGCTTTCGTATGACCTAAAAACCACTATATAAATAGGCCCTCGGGAGTTCCTGAAAAGAGGCGTCGTAGAAACACTGAAACACCAAACAGAGCTAGAACCAACAAAGATCGGAGGGGGGAACTCCACCGGAGCTGCCGCCGAAGGGATCTCTATCTTCTCCAATGTCTCCACCATCATCACCATGATGAAGAGGGAGTAGTCCACCTCTATACTATGGGTTTGTGGCAGCAGCTTGATCTATCTCGCTCTTTTGCTTCATTGATCT
Source organism: Avena insularis (assembly GCA_023614405.1). NCBI lineage: Eukaryota > Viridiplantae > Streptophyta > Magnoliopsida > Poales > Poaceae > Avena > Avena insularis. The sequence continues at coordinate 59,468,121 of CM042697.1, read as the reverse complement.
AGTACCATATGAGTTGTCCAACATGATTATGGTCATATTTGTAATTCCTATGTGGTAGATCTTTATTCTATGATTTTATATATGAGATTGGAACCTATTATGTGTAAGATGTGTTGATAGATGTGTCGTGGTGGTGGCACGGCAGATGCCATGGGTAGGCTAAAGTGTGGGGCCAATGGATGCTACAGGGATCCGGGGAGGGAAGATGTAGTGATTTCTACACTCAAATATCATGTAAGTAAATCTCTATTCTTCTTCTTTAGAACTACAAGTGCTCCTAGAGCTGTCTCATGGAGAAGAAGTAAACAACTACACGAGCCTTACGGCGTAGAATGAATCGATCCCTTCTCAGGAGCCCGCGTCCCCCCTTATAAAGGGGTTCTTTGGTTCCTTCTAGGGCTGACGTGGCAAGCATATCCTTGGAATATGCTTGTCCCAAAATGGTAACTCAGCGGCCTCCTTTCCATGTCCCCCTTCTATCGGCGGCAATGTTCCAGAAACCTTCACACGCGCGCCTCGGGCTTCCTCACTGTCACCTCCGTGATGTTTGTCTGCCCTTCTGCTGCTCTGCTCCTTGTCCTTTGTGCTTGGCTCTGTCTAGATTCCTCTTAGCCAGTGACTAGGGTTTGACTATAGGCACCTCCTTCTCCTGCAAGTTTCATGTTATTCGGCCTTATCTCGCATAACTCGGCTCGGCCTTCACCTGCATACAAGTTAATCAGCCTCATTCGGCCGACATAACTCATATGTCGGCCGAGTAAGGTGTTACTCATTCTATCATTGTCATGGCTCTGCTCATCTCGGCCGGATCTTACATGATTCAGCCGAAACAATCAGTAATTCGGCTTAAGATGAGGGAGACTCCTTTCGTCTTTCCCCTGTCTTGACCCTATCCGGGGTCACCCCCCCCCCCCAACAAGATGCATATCATGTATCCCATTCTTAAGTACTTGTTCAGATCCACTTTTATGCAAGAGCATGCGTGGGTAGAAGTGTGTACTAGATAGAGTAGTATGGTGGTACTGATTGAATAGTGACAACAAATTCAAGATCTTTTATGGCTTTTACCTTTATTTTTGCTGCCCTCACTAGGGATAAAGTGAATTCATGTGCTATAATTATCTTGTGACAGCTAGATAATTTGTTTGGTCAAGGTAGCATATTTGTGATTCAAACATCATGTCAAAATACTTAAGTCTATACTTTCTTGATTCTTAATTCAAGATTACTTGGAGTTTTCCCTTTCATGAGGAGTATAAAAGAGATGTGTTGCATCATATCTATGTTAGGACGTGACGCCCCTATGAATGTTTATCAAACACATGTTGAAGTTCCACCAATATTATGTATTTGATGAATTGTTTGTGTCCATTGCAACCCAAAAAGAGAGTAGACAAGTGAACCCATGAACCCTGGTCCATTTTAAACCATTATAAACACCTTTCCAACACCACTGTCACACTTTATATTTTCTGCAATCTTTTATTTTTAAAATACAAAAATACTTTCTTCACTTGCAAACACACACACACACAAAACCCAAAACAACCATCTTTTATTGCTATTGTCTTGCTTGCCTAGTTTTTATTTGTTTTAATTTACATTATTTATATTGTTATTTCATATTACTAATATGAAACCTTGTGCTTGAAAACCACACGGTGGAGTTGGGAACACAAGACAAAACAATTGCTTTTTTAGGTTGCTTGAAGAGTAGAAGAGTAATCTCTGAGCCAATTCCCCGAGAGTTCGATATAAACCCTCGAGTCACTCTTCTGGGGAAAAGACGCTTGATACAACACTCCGCACTTTGAGTACCACCAAGTTGGTATACACAGAGTTATTGCCATCCGTTCCATCCTTGTATTATGGGTTGTTCCCTCCTAGTGAGCCTACCCAGATTGAATTATCTCTGATAGGCCTCATCTATGACCACTGACACTGATGGCCTGGTTTATTTGATGATGTGGCAAGTTAGAGGACCCGGTGTTAGGTAATTTAACAAGAAGGTACAAAATACACACATAGAGGAGGGATTTTTTGCAATATCACAATCCCCTCTCTGGATCTCTCTTCATCTCTCGTTCCATCCCCGCCCCAACCCCAACAAGAATCTGGTTTTGTCACCTTTGGATCACACTTGTGCGCTCCCCACTTGACCTCGTCCTCGCCATGCACGGTGTTCTTGCTCGCTCCTCCTCCTATGCTCGTGTGCTTTCTCGCTCCTCCGCTTTGATTTCTGGGTGGGTTAGACGTGTAACATCCCAGCATTTAGGAACCAACAAAGGGTAGATATAGGAATTTGTGCATTTGCATGCATTCATTTGTGAAATTGGGGTAATTTTTTTGCCAAACAAAACCCTAAAGAGATCCGGGTTTATTTCACTATCTTGAGGTAGGTTTAGATCTTTATAGTGATTGCTATAAATTTTGACATGATCATTAGGAATTTAAAGGATTTAGGGTAAACAATTTGAATTTAATTTTAAATTTGAATTGTTTGAAAAAGATTTTAAAATTAGAAGTAATCAGTATATATTTGTTTTCCAAAATGATTAAGTTAATATTGTTTGAATATATATTTTTTATTGAACAATAATTAGAACTAAAAAGAATATAAACAGAATAAGTTAAATAAGAAGGTATTTCTGATTTATTTTATTTATTCAATTACAACAATACAAATACAAATATAAATATCAAACAAGTGTATTGCTGGAACAAGTTACAAAGGATAGAAAACTTTATTGAATAAAAGAATGATATTACAAAGATTATTTACAAAGTGAATAAATGAAAGATTACAAAGAAGTTTAATAAAGGAAACTAAACTACTTCCTATCTAATTTCCTAGTCTAGTCTTCTAAATCTCCAATGGATGATCTTGTACCTATGAACACATAAGTAAACAAAAGAAAGTAAAGTGGTTAATGTTAGACACATTGCTCTCAGCCATGAACAGGGAAAAGCACTGTTTAAATTGCATCATTGAGCAATCAGAATATAATATGGGCAAGTTTCACCAATGTATAAATCTGTTCTTATCAAATCCTGGCCTCAATACAACATCATTGGCCCGGGGCAAGTTTCACCATTACAATAGAGTAAAAATAGCCATCACAGGATATTATCAACTGCCATTCGAACCAATCCATAGGAAAATATCTCAACCATTGAAACTTGAGTCCAGTGGAGCCCACTCGTAAGCAGCTTGGTCACTACATGCATGTTGTGTGTTGTCAACATAGCAGCAGCCCAATACACATAAAAGAGGTCACACAGCCGCAACACAACTGCTAGCTTCTACCTCAGTTTCTATCTATCTCACATCATCACCAAGCTATCAAGAACACATCCAACATCACATCAGATCTTGCAAGATTTCCAATATATCAACCACAGAAAACCAATTAGATCATCAACAAGATGGTGACCTAATGGAGGGGGTGGTTTAGGAGGACGTCAAGGCCACGCGGGAACTAGCAGGAGCTAGGAGGAGTAGGGCCAGTTTTAGGAAGTGCAGAACAAGGCCAAGGAGAAGTAGCAGTTCTAGAAGCTGATCTGCAAGCTCATCAACAAGGCTAGTACAAGGCAGCAACCACATCTCTTCACCAACTACTAGAAGGTTGGTGATTTATAAAGTAAACATGCTTTTTATTTGTTATTATCCATTCAATAAGTAAAGATCTATTGGATAAGTTGAATCCTCAGAGATACACCCAAGTAGGGTGTATATATCATCATTGGATATAATAAACAGCCACATATAGAATTTTTTCAAATCCATAGCCAAGATCTTAGACAATGCATCATTGACATAAGGTGGTATTGTCTAGTTTTAAAACTAGATGCAAAGAAATTCATTGATTAACCACTACTGGGCACATCCCAAATAAATGTAGCACCTCAGTAGTAGATCTATCTTGTAAACTTATCTCATAAAGAAGAATCAATCATACAACTTCTCAGAAATTTTATCAAATCATCTACCTAAATACTATAGGAATCATTTGTTTAGAACTGTCTATCATAGAACACATGAGTAAGGAGGCAACAAATAAAAGTATCTGTTTTTATCCAGAAGTGCCTCAGACCAGCATCATAGGCCAATATATCCAACAAGTATAACATTGTATTTGATATAATTATTCAATTCTTACAATACAAGTCAATTCAAAGTACAGCTTAGGTAAAACTCAGTATCAGACAGGATTTGTGTACCATTCAGTAGAAGGTGTCACAATAAAACATACTCACTAAGCAATCCATATACATAGGCTCCATATCCAAATCTTCTCAAAGAAATGCATAATCATTTTCCTAAAACAATAGTTAGGAATCATTCTATCATCTACAAATACTATCATCAGATAACATTGCAATAGATATCCAACCCTGATGCTTTCATACCAAAGCATAACAATCATAACCAATGGATCAATATCAATCCAGATTCTAACCATAGCATCACCAATCAAGTACATGACAGTAAGTAAATTCAGACAATAGTTAACTATCGGAAGCCACTGTCATCATTCACAATCACAATATAGCAGTAAATTCTACACAACCTAGATTCAGTAAGTAATCACATAGAATAACCTCATCATCTTGAATAATCATAGTACCAATGGAAGAACCCTAGCATAGAGGGATGAACCCTAGAGCAGTAGACAACCCTAATTAAGGTTATAAACAACCACATGGAGGGTGGCAAGATGAGACAGAGAGTAGAGAGGGGAGAAGAAGGTGATCTCACCGGTGGTCCTCGCAAATTTTAGAAGAGGAAGTAGTGAGACCGACGGTGGTGTAGACGGCAGCACGGGGAGCACCCGAAGGCGCTGCGACCCACGCCAAGCCACAAACACGACGGCCACAGGAACACAAGCAGCACTAGCGGCACCACATAGCCACCAGAGCACCAAAGCAACACCATAGGAGCGGCGGAGCGGCGGAGCACCAGAACACGGACGGCATCCGAACCCTAGGTATCGGGATGGAGGCAGCGTGGTCAGGGATGCGCTCTAGCATCAAATCGCGCTGGACCAGTCGATTGAGCATCATCGACTGACCCATCTTGTGTCACGATGGTGGCTAGGAAGTCCAGAGGTGGTCAAAATCGTACGGCAATGGCGGCGGCACCACATCACTATGGAGGGGAACGACCAAGAGGAGAGCATGAATGCGCGCGAGAGAGAGGGGGTACTAGGCCGGTCTGGGCTAGTACTAGGTGGGACATGGGTTTGCCTCAACCCAGATGGGTCGGGTTAGGGTTGGGCCAGCCCAGTGGGCCAGGTCTAGGTTTAAAAAAAAGAACTGAATTATTAAAAGACCAAAATAACCCTAGAACTTAATAAGCTCTAAGAAATTGAATAAAAATCCCAAAAATAAAAATAATATATCCATGAGTTCATAAAAATATAAGCTACCCAATAAAATTAATAAATCTTATTTTAATAGAATAAATTTAGGTTAATTATTTTTATAATATATATTCCTTATGGAATTTTGTAAAAATAAATAAAAATACCTAAAAATAAATAAAATTCACTTTTACAATTCTAAATAGGTATAGTATTTTAGAAAAATGCTAAATTTCTATTCAAGATTAATTAAATAAAATTCCTAAATTAAAATACTTATTCTTAAATAGAATTTTAAGAAAATAATAATAAGGGTTAAAATTAAATAAAAAATAGTTTTAAGCTCTTATATTAATTTATGGTACCGCAAAAATATTAAATATAATATTTACAAGATTTTAGGAACTATCAACTACTAATTTTCTTTTATTAATAAAAAACTTTAAGAACTTGATAATGTGGGTAAAACACGCAAAGAACATAAATAATAAAATGATGCATTGCATTACTATGCATATTCATTATTGCTTCTTTAAATATTGTCCTTACCAGGCAATAATGGTGTTTTGTAGAAATAGAAGCTCAAGGTCAAGTGCAAGCATCCGACTTCACTACCTTGCAGTCAAAAGGCAAGTTCATCACTTGCTCATGTCCTTTGATGAGTTTTATCAAAGTATTTGCAAATTGTGTGTTATTATCTATGCTATAAAGAGAAGAAAGAAAATACTAATTTATCAAATAAATAAAATGTTATTATCATCCTAAGTGATGGTAAATATAAGATTGGCAATGGAATTTAGGTTTTCATTTGAGTGAGATTCATCACATAGGATTTAATAACCCATGACATCAGTGATTCTAGCGCCTATAATACGCATTAACCATGATATTTGTAATGGGACGGAGAAGTCAGCTGGATCTTCTTCCTTTCATATGTAGGCAAGACGACCTTAATGTGACGCTATGATTCCTTGCAAGGATCCAGCATATGGGTGGGCACCCTTAGGCCCCGCAATTTTGGTTTCTAGATTATATGTGAGTGGCTGCTGGAGGTATAGTCAGACCTATATGGAGCTTGCCAGGGGCATCACCGGCTCATAGAGTCTTCGTGAACTCATCAGGGTTATAGCTTGCCCAAAAGGGGGCTTAATGGAGATGTAGTCCAGCCTAAATGATCGTGCAGACATATGGGGTCGCGGAGAAGGGCAGTGATTGGCTTCGATACTCTACTGGGCCCCACATCATGGAATTATGGATGGGAAAGTACGACTGGTTGTCCAACAAGGATTTGATCTCTCATGGGTAAAGCAACGCACCTCTGCAGAGTGTAAGAACTGCAACTTATTACTCCTTGTTCCGGGAAGGAACTGCGAACGCGGCAGGAAAGGAACTCCATGAAGTTCTGGTCAACCTGTGAAGGCTGATGGGCATAGTTTTTGATATTAAAATCAACCTTTGAAGAAATGTTTACGAAAACTACATAATACCAAGGACTGATAGTCCGAGGTGGTAGATAGAGCATCAAACTTTCCACCTTGCATATAATGAACTTGCTGGGTAACGTTGTTACTCACTCTTTCCTTTGATCCCCTGCTTAGAATCTGAGGATCCAGATGACTAATGTACGCTACCAAAGAACAAGAGGATGTCTACTACGAGGAGCCAGACCTGTTCGGAGGAGTGGAAGGGGTGGACTACGAGATACGCTACAGAGTGGAGGGTAACGAGTCTGAGTAGTTGCCATAATTAGATAGTAATATAGATGAGCCGAGCAGCACAAACTTTATATAATAAGTTGTTGAACTCAATTCTGGTTATGAGTTTGAAACTTTGATCTTCCGCTGAAACTTCTTAAGTTGGTTTGTAAGTTTGAATAACTTGAGGTACTGATCTTTTGGTATTGTAATAATAATAATGTGTGTATGTTTGTAATATGGACCCGCAATGTTTCTATTATACCACTCTGAGGGATGTGATATTTGTGGAACGGTGTGCTATGAGTGTCATGTCAACGACTATAGTGTACTACACATGCGGTGATATGTTGGGTCACCGCAAGACGTCATCGCAGAGGGTTTATGGCCATGGGAATAATCGAGTCAAGGGGTCATCTAGTGCGTGTGAGCACAACGAATAGAATGGGCCTGGACACCGGCTCGGCCTCAGTCTTAATTCATTGGAATCAAGGATGAGGAGGCGGTGGACGGCGTTGTTCTTCTGCGGGAACACTTTGGTAGCATTGCAATGTGAGATGGTGTGATGTAGAGGAGAAGAGAGAGGGTGTGGGGATTAAATAGGGGGCTCGGGATTGGCTCATGCGAGTGGGGGAGGCGAGCTGACGTGGGGGCGAGGGCGCGTGAGGAAACCATCGGGGATTGGAAATGATCCCAACATGTGGGCCCCATTACCACCTCTGCGACACCTGCAACAGGGTAGGGCCCTCCGTCCTAGTTTAAAGGGCACATATAGCAAATCTCTAGGTCCTAGACGTTTTTTGATTGGGGCTAATTTAGATCTAACTAATTCTCTGGTTGGCCCTTTCTCTACAATTAAATGCGAGTTTTGGAATTGCATGATTGGACCTAAGTAAAATTTGACCAAAGTTTTAGAAAAACTATCAAAAACTATAATATTGTGTAGATATCATATGAAAATATATTTCATCATTCTCAGAGTTTTTTCATGATATACGATGTTAATATTGGATTGTACATATTAATGTTTTTTCTAAAAGATTTGATTAAACTTTTCGTGGTTTGACTTGGAAAAAAATGTTAAAGTCTTATTCATTGGAATGGATGTATGCGACATAATTCAGGACAGGGAGTATATGCTTCGTGGTCCTTTCAGAGTTGATTGGGCAGATGTCGACATAATGCGACAAGTTATTTGGAAACTCTACTTCAGCTTCTTCGTATGCAAGTTATAGTGCAGACATTTTGTTCTGAGAAAGGCCAGTTTTGCTTCCAAACCCAAAACTGGAGATAAGCTTCCAGATCCCATGCATTACAGAAGAAATACAGAAGTGGGGTTACAAAAGTAGGGCCAAAAACAGCTGCGAAATTGACGGTGCAGGAAGAAAGCACGGATTAAATTTCATAGGCTGTCTACAGAGAACGGATCAAATTTCACAGGCAGTCCATGGAACATCTGACCCTCAGCTTATTTACTCATTCTACACCGTGCAGTATCAAGAGTATCCCTTGTTTCTTTTCTTTCCCCCTTTCCTCCTGCATACAAGTTATACAACCAAACATTCTCAATTCACCAGTAGTTGGTGCGGCGGCCTTCCTCAACAAGGGAATGGCAGTTTGGAAATGAAAGTATTATACATCTACCATCCGCACGATGGCCAGGGAATGTTGTCCTCCGAATCACTGGTGACCCATGAAGCAACACTACGTGCGTACAGCAAAAGCGGTTCAAGAGTTCTAATTTTTGTGTTTTTCAATTTTCGAGCAGATTCGCGACAATACTTCTTTTCCATTGTTCCACGGGCCAACATTGCTTCTATATAATTATAAGGTCATCGAGGCGTCCCACGGTGAACTTCAAAATTTCTGTATTGGGAGCAGGGTAAACGTTAGGCACAAATGGTAGTGTAAGAGTTCATGCATGGCAGAAGGAATGACAGTTTTTAGCACAAAGAATTGCCTTTTTATGACTGGCGACAATGCAACCACCAATAAACTGGAGACAAAGCAGCAGATTTCGAAGATGTCTCAAATTAAACCGATGTCTTCAGAATACTGCAAATATTTGGTAGACAGCAAAATCCCAGAATGCCTGGATGAAAATTTTCCAGTTCACCAGGTTAAACGATGCAAGGAGTAGTTTTGGTAGGAATGAAACAACGGAAAAGCAAAAGAAGAATGGGCGCAATGTTGTTAATGGATGTCAGGGTTAGTAACAGCATGAGAAATTACATTAATTTTATTCAAAAAGTGGAAATATGAACAAAACTGTGAACATTGCAATTGATCAGTGGAACAGCACCATGACCATATCTCCCAGTAGAGCAAATAAATGACATGAACAGGAGATAACTGAGCATTACTTGGAATTGACCAAAATAGTAAAATTGAGTTGGGTCACATACCCCCCAAAAGATCTTGATATTTATATATACAGCCACTGGTCCCTAAAGATGCAGCCGACTGAGGAAGTCTGACAACCTGGATGTTAACAGGACAGCAATAGAGGAGAATAATGAGAAAATGTAAAATATACACATTGCATAAGCCAGATAGACAATACATGCCTAATGTTTTTAGCGATAAGTGTACTTCCATCATCACAATCAAGATGCCGCAGTATGACCTCTTCCAAGCGGCCATCTCTGTAAGCATGCTGCAAAATACACAAGCTACAAGAGTGAGCTAAACATAAGAGGGAAAATGAGGGGAAAGACCGGTCAGTGAACATTGCAATCTACAATAACCATCTCCATAGTTTATATACCAATGTAAGCTGTCTAGGAAAATAATAAGCAAGAACTAAAATATGATGTCCCTTACAACCCATGGATAATTGTCGCATGGAAACTTGGAACATAACTAAACTCCCAACCATGGTCTATATATCTAATCTTTATCCACCAAATAACTAACAACAGACAACCAGACGGTGTAATCTGAAGAACGTAGAACTGATGAAGCACGAGATAGAAAACAAAACACCCTTGAAATCAAAACAAGTAAATTGGGCTTTCCAGTAGACTAACCGCGTTTATAGAATGTAAGAAGTATGTTTACCTTGTAGAAACAGCTTGTCCCAAAAGGACAAGTGCCCGTTCCAAAATCGAAATACTTGCAATCTATAGACCTGCAACCGTATAGTTTCAGGTTAGACAGTAGAATGTTAATAAAGTACTTAGGTGCACAGTATATTCATCTTAAATCACTTCTCGCGAAATATATCAGCTGGAATATTTCTTTTTAAAGGAAGTATGAAGATATGTTTAATGCCTAAACGCAACAACTGAAATATTTGTACCATTCTAATTTTACTTCCAGAAGTTAGGGCAGAGAACACATGAAACTAAAAAGACAAAGAATAACAATCTTACTTGAGCTTAGATTTGTAGTTTTCAATGATCTCCAGCTTTTCCTCTTTTGAGAAGTACCAAAGAACACTTGGAATGACATAGTATGATAGCTTGCGGCATATTGGGCAAGCCCTCAGTGCTGAGTTCACATCCATACCAGACGTAGGAGAGTTGCCACGCCAATTTCTAATGCATGAAACACAGAAGGGGTGATCACATTCAGATAATAGTCCAAATTTCCTTTCAGCAGCAGTAGGCTTCGAGAGCACACGGTCCAAGCAGACACTGCATTCTATTTCTTGGCTACGTTTCAAAGCTTCAAGACGCTTGTGGTTCTTTTCACACAGCTTAGTATGTTCTTGCCTCTCATCAGGACGATAAGGATGCAAGCACATTTTTCCACAGAATGCACACAAATCTCCATGCATGTGAGGGCACTCTTCCCCGTATGGACAGTTACCAGCAGCAGCAAAAGAACAAATTGGCATATCAGCAAGTTTCATGGTAGTTTGGTTTTGCTCACTTCGAGTGGATGACCAGTCAATCCCATCCTCTAATACACTGTCAAGTTGGACCTCAGTCCTCCAGGCAGGTTTACTTCCAGAAAGTGCTAGCGTATCAGTAGATACCTGTTGTCTTTGCTTGCTTGAATCTGTTTGGTGCCCCAAGTGAAGAGGACGCCCAGGACTTAGGAGTTGTAGAGAAGTAGATGCAACACGGGTTGCAGTACTTGATGATGGTGGCTGAGGCACTGGGGAATTATGTGTTACAGTACTTGATGATGGCAGCGTAGGCACTTGGTTGTTACGGGAAACTTTGACATGATCATATCTGCAACGGCTACCATATGAGCATGAGCCTTTCTGATAAAACGTGCAAACCTGAACAAACAAGCATCACAGTAAGGAACACTACAAGATATACAGTGAAGTCTAAGTCTGCCAATAAAACTAGACCAAGATCCAATGTTTAGTAATACATTACATTATTTGATTGGTCACTCCAGTCATGGGAGAACTCACAGTACTCTCCTTTCAAGCAAGCACCATGCATGAAGAACTTGCAAAGAACCCTGAAAGAAGACAAGTCAAAGAACAAAAGGCATGTAAGCTACCTACCATATTGCTAATTTCATCTCAAGGCGGAAAATATTCTGAAAGGAGAGAATAATGAGATTTATGGAGCTATTTCCTGCCACGATATTGCTTCTCGAATAAAGAAAGGAAAATGTAAACTAACAGTCAAGACTATAGGAACAGTTGGTGGATAGATAGTTAACTGAGTTAAGAATCTGAGGAAAAGATTGAGCTACATCTTCATATTTGTTAACCTTCTTTTAATTAACAGCAGTTAGATTATGCTACGCAGAACAAGAGGACAAGGTCCAAGGAGAATAGACCTTACAAGTTAAAATGCAGAGCATAACATGAATGTGTGTCCATGAAGAAATTTGCAACTAAAGACCTGAGGCCCATAGCTATGCGAAAAGATAGTTATCGCTCAACCCAAGTTTCCTTTGACTGCTCCAAGTTTGTATACTCATCTTTTTCAGCATACTTACAAGATGACTGCAACTACTTAATAATCCAAGACAATAGCAGTTGTTTTGTGTCTATATTGAGAAACTTCCCACAAAATTTCTCTCGCCGACGTCAGAATTCACACCCATAAGGTACGCACAACATAGAACCAGGTTAGTTAAAATTTTGAGCCTTGGACCTACACCGGTGAATAATATGATGATATCGGAACCAAACAGTCCTTAATCTACTTCCCCACTAGACCTACAAACAAGAAACAGAAAATATGCAAAATATCCTCCCTCATTCAGCCCCACCAATCCAACAGGCGCTGGACAGATCAAAGATTCATATTCCAAAAGGGCAGGAGAAAGAAGGATGCATATGAACATGTCAATGCGACAAAATCACATCATCTACATGAACCAACCGGAGGCACTACTGTGACTACGGACGATATATGATTTTGCTGCCAATAAACATCTAGTCTAGGCTCTCCATCTAAACGAAATCGACTCCAAATCGTGAGCATAGTAGGCATCTTCTCAGCTCCCCCTGCCCTAACACGCGGTACAGGCTAGCTCAAGGCACCTCAATCCGGAACCCGCGCCTAAAAATCGCACGAAATAGGGGGGGCACCCAATCCAATCCAGTCCTGTCCAACCGGAGGGCGATGGGGAATAATCGGATTACCTCTTGGTGGACATGGCCGAACCGGGTTGACGGGATGAACCCGAATCCGGGGACGGGGGTGGCTTCGCCGGCGGGGCCGTAGTCGCGTCGCCTAGGGCTTGCTTGGCCGGTTCCTCGCGCCTTGTCCTCTCGCGCCGTCTCGCTTTTTGGGGGGAGCAATGCCTTTCTGGCAGCGAGCGAGGAAGGGGTATCGCAGATTGGATGATCCCTAAAACGGGAGGCGTGTTGAATGACGGATTTGGCCTTCCAGGGAGACAGAGGCAACGTTATTTTGCCGACCGCGTCCGGAGACCGCTTACTGCTCGCGGAAGTGCGCATTTTACCAGAAACCGTATTTGGAGACCGCTCACTTCTCTTTACGCGCTTGGTGGGAGTGCGCATTTTGACCAGAAAAATATGTAAAAAAATTTACAAAAAGGAACTTAAAAGATGAAATGTCTAACACAAATAAAACAGTACTTTCTAGATTTTAGTCTATTGATTTTTTTTTATACTCCCTCCTGTCCATATTAATGGTCTCGACTTTATATAGATTCGTATGTATTTGGTTAGTTAAGTATTTAAACTAGATGCATTCGTATTTAGGCAAAATTGAGAACATTAATATGGAGCGAAGAGATTAGTCATCTTACTAGCCGTATGATCTGACTCAAGTGGTGATTCCGAGGTATGCAACCAATGCAATAGAAAACAGGTCAACATAGCATTTGACGTATGTCCGGACAACATTAAATTTAGAGCATGTAACACCTATCACAAAAGACATATGCATGCAACCGCCACGTTTGCCACACAAAAATTGACCCTTCACATCAAACATACAAGATCGTTGTGGCGTCTTCCCAGAACTCGGTGGCATGACCTCGAGCTTCAGTGTGATGGTGGTTGGAAGGAGGAACTGAAGGTGGTAGGTGTGAGATTTCCTCCACCAATACAAAGGCCGGTAGTTTATGTTAATAAATAATGTTCAATCGGGACACACCATTTTGACTCTTGTGTTTAAATTATGTGAATGCAATGTTAACTTATTTCTTTCTTTTTATTGCTTAATTCTATGTTTTTTGCGGGTAACATGATAGCTAAACTTGCTATGCTTGTTTGTGTAGAGGAAAGGGGTTTCCCTGTCTTCATTAAATTAACAATAGCTAGAATATTTAGCTCAACACATAACTTCTCCAAGGTTTTCAACAAAACAAATAATATGACTCAATAAAGAACTATGGAAGTTTCACACAACATTGCTCGGAGGCAGAAAAAGAAAATTTGGCACCCTTTTCATTCTTCCTCCACAATCAACCAATCTGTTTTTTCCCTCTATTACCCTTTTTTTGAAGAAAATTGTTTAGCCTTTCAGACTCACAACTTAAGTACCCATAGCGCCCAACTAAATTTATCCACAATCCCCTCCAACAACTTAGCGCACCGGACGAGCTTGTCATATGCGTCGTATCTCACTTGCAGGGATCTCCACTAATAATCTAGTAGCAATGTTGAATATGACTGAAGTTAGTTAAGCTAGCCACTAATTTTCAGATCACACAAAGATCCTCGCTTTTTAAACCCCCATAACAACGCAAAGATCCCAACTACACTAATTTTCTTGTCAAAAATCCAATCCGGCTCACGGGTGTAGATGAATCCATTGTTTAAAAACATATTTTGAAATATCAAAAAAATAGAAAAAAATATAAGCATGTACATCTAGATATTCTATGTTCACACATCAATTTTTGGGGAAAAGGAACATTTTGTGACCTATGTAAAAGCACACATTTCCGGATGCTACAACATGATTATTCTTGGACATGTTTTGTGTTTTTTATACAAGTCACATAAAATATCTTTTTCCCTGAAAATTTGTGTCTGAACACAAAATGTTCGGATGTACGACACGGAATTTTCTTTTAGAATTTTTTTACATTTTAGAATTAGTTGTTTATGTATTTTTATAATAGATTTATTTGCACCCGCGAGGCAAAACACCAACTCACTTGCTTTTCATGGTTCTCATCTTTACAACTCGCGATTTTCGGGAGAGAATCAAATACAAGTTGGTGAAGATCGTTATTTAGGCTGGCATATCAGTTATTACCTTTGCAATTGCGGTTCCAATCTATCTAACCTTTATCTCTTTGCTCAAAGAATGAATGAGGCCCCTTATCGAAGCCCTTTATGATTGTATTCTTTACATACCTTTTCAGCCATATAGTTACACATTAATAAGCAATTGGCAAACTGAAAATTAACATCAAATACGCAACTAATGGAATCCTAGACATAACAAGCTAAAAGGCACATGAAGAAGAGATGTGAGATTGTTTAATATTTCGCACAAAACAAACATTTTGATTCACATGTCCCCTATGTGCACCACCACGTCCATGGTCAGAATACTTTGCTATTGGTATTTTCACTTTCCAAATAAATCTATATGAATAGTCCTACAAGATTGCATCGTAGTGTCAAAAGGATTGAGTGAGAAAAGGCAGAACTTGTAAATATCCAAATAAGTATGTCAAGATCACACCTACAGCTTCAGCTTGCAGAGACAAGACCAGTGCTCCCCAATAACTCCCACCAAATCCCTCTTAAATCTAAGCGATACAGTATCATATCTACACAGTTCTTGCATACCACCAGAAGTTAAAAAAGGCACACCTTGGAGTGCGTTTAAGCATGCCTAGGAGCTGGATGACAACAAAACACATTGCGTCTAAACATTTTACACGTGCACCTAAGCGTGTCTAGGCGTGCGCTTAGGCTAGGCAGAGACGAAACTTGGCCTAGCACATTTTTTAAACCTAGCGATAATTCTCCCATAAGCTACTCATATCTCATTTTCTCAATTTTGTATCTTACAAAAAGACAAAAAAGATGTTTAATATACACTAAACTCAGGCAGAAGTGAGAGTGGTGTTGTAATCTTGTTGATACTTCCTTGTCAGTAGTATGTTCTAAATTCCTTACTATTTCAAAAGAGAAGGACACAAATCCTATGATGTAGAGTCACTCAAAGTCACATGACTTCAAGTCAGAGAATCTGAAGAGTGGGGCAACGTTAATAACATAAATGTCTAAAAATATTAGTCTCCCTTGATCTTTTGGTAGATACATAGGTTTTAACTAGATGACATTACTTTTTGTGTTTGTCTAGACTCTAGAGAAATCTTGCACTTTGCTCCAAGAGGGAGTCTATAAAAGGACACCATGTATACAAGGGTTTTTGACAAAGAAGAGTTGATTAAAACCTCCCTTCACTCAATTGCCAGCATTTTCCCTTGCCAAAGTTCCAACCAATTATCCATTTTCCCTTAGTTGGTTGGCAATCACTAAATTTAATTTTCATGGAGCATAACCTAGAGAAAGTTTTGAACATGAAATTAATTATTTGCAACTCTCTGGACTAAAAAGTAACTTTCACAAGAGTGAAATTTTGGCGATTTTTTTAAAATAATACACATTTTTTAATTATTTCTGAAAGTATTGCATGAATTTCACAATTTACAAATCTAGCATATTGTCGGTCTGGGCCGAGCCGAATGGACCATTCGATCTGGTCCTGGCCGATTCAACTCCATTTGGCGAGGAGCAGACCGATTGCATGTGGAATGCTCCACTCGGCCACGGCCTGGCCGAGTGGCCGAATCGGTTAGGGACTGACCGAGTGCATGTGAATATGCATGCGTGGTCTAATTCATAATATCTCATTGCACATATACATGCATTTTTCTTAAGGTAAGATGCTGGACATCACTAACTGCAAACAAGCATTACACAACAACACAACTACAACCCTTTCAAACTAACCGATGCATGCTTCCAAAAAGAACCGAAGGCATTGCTGCGATTTCTCACCCAAAACAAAGAGAAACACAATATAAAGAGTTATTCAGATGTCAATCTAGATCCCTCCCTTATAGATACTCAGAGCTCCAATTCATTTCAAAAAAACTCAAGTATGGAGAATGGAAACCAGTAAAAGATCACTTTGAAAAAATCTTCTGATCAAGTCGGTTCTTACTAGCTTGCCAATGTTCCTGCTATCTTTATTGGAAGTACCTAGAGGGGTGCGGAAGAGATTATATTTTTTAGATCATGTTTCTTTTGGCAGAGTGATGACCACAAAATAAAATATAGATTGACTAAGTGGAGTATCATTTATAGACCAAAGGACCAAGCGATCTAGGAGTAGAGGTCCTGGACATAAAAACAAATGTTTACTTAGAAAGTGGTTGTTTAAACTTCTAAATAGGGAAGGATTATGGCAAGATCTATTAACGAACAAATATCTTCACTCTAAATCGTTATCACAAGTGCAAACAAAACCTACTGACTCATCTTTTTAAAAAGAATCGATGAGAGTGAAGGACAGTTTATTTTCTTAGGGATCTTTTGTAGTAGAAGATGGACAAGATTCTAGGAAGGTGACTCTCCTTCATCCCATCAATATCCTATGTTGCATAACATTGTTGAACAAAAAGAGTTTAGGTGGCCAATATCATGGCGCAAGCACCTCTAAATAAGGTTTTAGGATGGCCTTAACTAGGAATAAATAGTCAAGATGGCTTCACTTAGTTCAAAGGTTAATGTATATTCAATTATCTCAAACCCTGGATAGTTTTAGATGGGATTGAACCACTTTGGGTTTCTACTCAGCTAAATGGATATATTGTGATCTTATAACGAACACACTAGGTTCCTACGAAGTATATTTGGATAATGAAGTGCCACTAAAAACAAGATCTTCATGTGGTTCCTTAATCGAAAAATGTTTTAAATAAAATAATTTGGCAAACAGAAATTGGCAGGGCAATCAGAAAATGCTGCTTTTGTGACAAAAAGGAGACAATACAACATATATTAATATCACTCCTCTTTGCTAAAATTGTATGGCATATCTATATAGGCAGCCAATGTGCTGTACATACAACAATACACTTTACAAATCCGAAACCCAAACCCATGAACTATGAAGCCCCATCACCTACAAATCTAACATCAGAGATTATATCAGCCTATACATTTGTTACAACACTATTGGGTCGTCTATACTATGGAATATATACACTGCATGCAATGCAGGATACATCAATATACATATGGAGCATGTAGCTAACATGCCGAGGGTCTCACTCTGGCTATCAGTAAAACCTTCCCTACGAAACGGATCCCTTCGACTGTTGAATCTCCAGCGCCTGCTCCGCCACCATGATACACGAGTCCATCTCCAGACTCGTGGCGGCCTCGCTGTTCTCGCTGAGGGGAGGCACTCTCGGCAAAGATAGCATGTCCGGGGTGCACTGTATGTCAGGCTGGATCCCGATGTGGTCGATCTCATGCAGCGCCGGAGACAGGTACTTTGCAACCGTGATGAACAGAGCAGACCCGTCATCCAGCTCCGTCACACTCTGCACACAAGGGATGTATGTCAGCCATCATAAGGTTCAGCTATACATGTATCCAAAGTAAAGCATACCAAGATCCAAACATTTAACATTAACATGAGTGTCAAGAAAAATCGATGGTCTTGCCTGTATTCTTCCTTTGCCGAATGTTTTGTGGCCTACCAGAATTGCACGGCCATTGTCATGCAACGCTCCAGCCAAGATCTCGCTTGCGCTGGCACTTTCTTCGTTGACCTACATGTTGACATGCATGGACATGAGCAGGCATCACGCAGAGAAGACAAAAGTAATTCATTTCATTTTATTTTATTATAAATGAAAGTATGTGCAGAAATATTTATGTGGTGCAGGTATTAGGGGAAAACATATATTGCAGTACCGAAACAAAAAGTATCAGCAAATGCCTAACTTGTACATGGGGAAAAATATATCTTTTTGGAGATGTTGGTATGATAAACTTCATCCTATGTTGTCACTACTAATAGTCAAATTTATATCTGTGCATTCAAAGCGCTCTCACTGTCTGAGAAATAAGTACCTTCTGTGAGGTATTGCAACTCTGTGGTTTCACTCTTTTCTCTTAAGAGAACTAAAACGACATGATTAAAACTGAAATAGCAGCAAAGCATGACCTCTGTTCTGCTTGCCCGTTCAAAAGGGTAAATATGATTAAAGGAAAAAAGCAACAAAATGGGAACTCACAAGCACCACAAGAGGATCATGTGTTAAAGATTGGCCCTGGACCATATTTATTGCCCGCACATTGCCCTCCCGATCAACGGTGTTCACTAGAGTTTCATCTCCATCTAACCAAATTTGAGCCACGTCAAGACCAGCTTTTACTAAACCACCCTGTTACAAACAATACCATTAATATTGAAAAAAACAATTATAAATACATTTTCTGATAAGAAAAGACTGACTGGATTGTTCCGCAGATCTAAAATATATGACTGGACACCTTCATCCTCCATCCTTTGGACGGCACTTTCCATTTCAGCAGCAGCAGTCTGGGTTGAAACACAGATGGAACATGACACAAAGGAGATAAAATATTATTAACAATATTTTCATCTTCAGCAAATTCATTAGTATCAAGACATCCGGTCAATACTAGTTTTATAGTGTAAATGGTCAGGGTTTTGCAATAATAATATCTTGAAGATAGACAATAGAATTTAGACTTGGAGAGGATACAAGTGCTGGACTAGTTTGGTGGATCTGGGGTGTGAATACATGATATAAACATAACATGCGGATCAAGAATAAAACATAACATGAGCATGCACATTGACATGGAACAATCTATCACTTTCCATTCTTCAGTATAACTGGTTGCTTTTTTGTTTGGAAATTCAGTATATGACTGGCTACTGGAATCGTCGAAGCACTAGGCATGTATTTAGTAATATTGTCTCGTATAGAAAGCAACGAAAGATCTTGTTATTTATTTTCGTACTAAGAACTATTAAAGCTTTGTTTATCGATAATAAGATTCAGATATCAAATAAAACAAAGTTGGTATTTACCTGAGAAAAGGCAGCTAACCTAACATACCCAGTCTTGCCCTCAAGGCCATCACCAGACCTATGAGAGATGATTGCAGTTGACAGAGGTGAAATATTGATAACTTCACGAGATAGCTGGACCTTTTGGAACAAAGTGTGTACATGTTACAATAAAATAAGATATATAAATATACTTAAAGAGGGACTAAATACATGTCGGATTAAATTGAACAAAATGCAACATTTTCCGAATTGCATGGATGGAAAAACTTGATCATAAATGTTCAAATAGGGGAAAGTCGGAAAGACTTCTTATTATGGGGGAAAGGGAATTTAAATAATATTTATGTACCACCTATCGTTTTGGACAGGTGTTCTATCACACAATGCAAAGAAGCCATGCATATACCTCTTTTTGCTTTGTCCTGCCACTTCTTTCAATTTCAGTACCCTGGAGACATGATGATGGTGCATCAGTTAGTAATCAAATACAGGAAGACGAGAAAATTATCTCTGCATATAAGCAAGTTAACAAAAGTATTTTTTTCTTTTTCGCAAAGGAAGTTCAAACCACCAGCCTCTGCATCAAAATGATACACACAGCCATTTTTATTAATTGAGTAATTGAGAATTTGGGATGCAATTATTATGCAAATAAGAGTTCAGTAAGAGATTGAGATATGTTGCGCAATACAGATAAAAAGACATTAACAAGTACTTCTCATGTTACAGCTAAGGATAAGGACATACATCCAATAGTTTCACTTGCACTGTCGTTCCAGCACGACCTCGAAGTCTCTGAGCCACAGCTTCTCCGTCCAACCCCAAAACACTATTCCCTGCATAATGCCAAAAATCAGCCAAGATTAAGGTAATATAGAAAACAAGGAAAAAATAGGAAAGTAGTTAGCACGAGCAAACCATCATTCTCTGAATTATCACCACATACGAAGATTAAATTGCACAAGAGACAGTTCAACTTCTGAAAAGACATCCTTCTGCCTTAAATGTCCAGAGACACAAGCATGGCTCGTATTATTTAGGCACACCATAGAGTCCACGCCTCTACCAATATTTTCTTTAGTTTCGACCAATATGGACGGATAAAAAGGCCAAGTAAACTAATACAGATAATTGACTAACCTCCTACAAAAACATACAATTAGAAGAGAAAGTTAAATACCATCAATCTCAACAAGCTCATCGCCTTCACGTATGCCCGCTCGATCGGCTGGTCCTCCCTGAACGCAGTTCATAACAAGCTGCAACAGGTTTCAGAGTTAGATTGTAACACTCTGGTCCTATTGCGGTGTCCTTTTATACAGAGAAAGAGAGAAAAGAAGTGAATCACCAAGCGTCCGGAGCCAGGTTCCGTGTTTATGAATATGCCGACCCCTTGCAGGTTTCCGTCGCTTCCGATCCTGAAA
This sequence comes from Avena insularis, assembly GCA_023614405.1. Classification (NCBI taxonomy): domain Eukaryota; kingdom Viridiplantae; phylum Streptophyta; class Magnoliopsida; order Poales; family Poaceae; genus Avena; species Avena insularis. The sequence continues at coordinate 59,447,158 of CM042697.1, read as the reverse complement.
CTCTGGTATTCCTGCATCTCACCAACCATATATACATTGGCCAATTCAATATATGTGGGAACAAGCCTGAACCCTGACAGTGCACATCGTCACTGTACCTTGGGGCTGATGATCTTTGTGAAGGGGTCGCCCAGCGTAGATACCATCCCGCTGATTTTGCCGTAGGCGGCGTCCGCCGATTTCAGCGGGAACATCTCCACCATCGTCTGCTGAAGTTTCTGGTCCCAGTCTGCCATGCACACCAGAGCAGAATCACATACCACACCAAAAAAAAATTTGAAACGGGATACCACACCAAATTGGTAACATCACAATTAAGCAACAACAGAAAATCAAACACTGCTCCAAATTTACACCACTTACAGTTCTACCTTTCCAAGTTATTAATTCAGAACAGCACCGAGACCAAGTAGTGTGTGCAATCATGTATTACCTTGGTGGTTGAAGGTGGGGTCGACGAAGGTCTCACGGATGAGGCCCCATGCCTCCACCAACGTCCTCTGTACCCGGTTCACCTCTCGGGCCTTGGATACGGGGAAGGCGACGGTGAGCGACTCGGCCCAGGCCGGCGGCGGGGTGATGATGTCCCCGGCGAATCCGGTCAGCGAAACAACGGCTGCGGCCGCAAGCCCCGCCGCCGCCTTCCCCAGCGCCCTGCCGGCGTGCTCCGGCGGTGAGGAAGTCCTGATAACCGGCGGAGGCTGCTCCAGCCCCTCGGACCTCACCCGGAGCCTGGCTCTCCCGATGCCAAGAACCGCCGGTGGGGTCTTGGGGAGCATGCGCCGCGGGGCACGCGCGGCGACGAATGAGCACTCTACCATTTCCATGGAATCACGCAATGTGGCAACGGGGCCGGGTGGGCTCGGGGTCGTTGCGAGATATAACCCGCCGGCCGCCGGAGTCCACACCAGCGGGTGGGAGGAGTGAGCAGGCGGAAGAATCTTTTGGTGGACAGGAGGAGATCCGTGTGGGAGATCTCCGCGCGCTGAGACGTGGCCCATTCTGGCATGTACACGTATATCCTTCAACTTCATGTGGCCGTGCGCGCAACAAATATGCAGCCGCATATAAAACCCAAAGGGGAATCGATAAAGAAACAAGTGAGAAATACTGCTTTTTGTTTTGCGGTGAAGGGAAATACTGCATATAAGTAGTGCACATATTTTTATTACTAGTACTTCCTTCTACCCATATTAGTTGATTTGGATTTGTCAAAATTTGAATGAACCTATATACTAAATAGTGTCTAGATTCATCCAAATTTAGATAAATTTAAGTCAACTAATATAGGTCGGAGGGAGTATTAAAAATCAATGAAAATTCCATGCATATATCCGAGGCCGTTCGTTCAACAGATGATGCAAAACTTAGGCAATCGATATTTTCCTCTGTTTATCAATTTTTCCAAAAATTCTAAACCTGTAGTAATTCGTTATTTTCGCTACACTTAGACACCTCAAAAGATAATAACACAAACATCGAGAAACTAATGATGACAACACTTATATGCACAAACAATTTTCCATATATAGGACTATAGCTTGCCTTTCCAATAGAAAAAAATAGTTTCCGCTCAAAATAATTCACAACACCATTCCACTCCTTATTCAAGGGTTTGTGATGGTGGATGGGATGGCAAGATATCTAAAAGGGAAACACCCTGCTTCACAGTCAATTGTTTATACTAACCTTTGATTTTTTTAGCATGACTAAATCAATATACTTTACTCTTTTAAAAGCTGATTTTGAGGCTAAAAATATGTTCAATATATGCATTAAATCGTTAGGTGACTTAAAGAAGAATTCGAAGAAAAAGAGGGATTGAAACATGTACCTAGGTGGACCTGCATATTTAACGGTTTACTCCCCTTCCTACTCCCAGCATGCCATCTTGCTTTAGCTCAACACACCTTTTCCATTCATGGCCCCTAGTACCAAAGCCAGTGAGGAGCTCCACCATTTGTTCTTCCTCTCATCATGCATCATGGCCCACGAAGCATCACCCCATGAATCATTTTCTTGAGAATGTCGACCTGATGGTTTTAGAATAATATGGACACACATGCGATATACTGTTCACCGCGTTACTCCTGTTGGTCCTAACCAATAGATTTTGGAGACAAACGGCTAGGATTGATACTCTAAATCCAGTTCAAATAGACTAGTACAAAATAAACTACTAGTAGCGTGGTAAAATATCTTTTTGTGGCATGTATTTGGAATGACACTGGTACTTAATGTCGGTGGCTTGTTTGGGATGGACCACCGGTAGTTGACATACTGATGGCATGTCTAGTGTGAAGTTGTGGCCACGCCACTGACATGGTTTCGAGAATTAAAAAATATGTTGGTTTTATTGAATTTGATAGCAAGATTATGTAACAGAGAAAGAATATAATAAAATACTAGTAGTAAGAACAATAGAAGCAGTCTCATATTTCAATAACAAGACCAGCACCAATAATAACACAAGTTTAACTTATTGACAATAGCACTAGCTAGTACCATCTCTTATGCATTGTATCTCTAGTACCATCTCCTTATAGTCCATAATCGTTGTAATCCACATTGATCCTTGGATGATCAGCTTCATGAAGATACAACCACAACCTTTTTACCATATCGAACCCCCTTCTTTTCAGCAAATTCTCTCTAACTAGTGCAACTAAAATAGGTTCGGTTTGCATTCGTTTGTGACAACGACATTGTGGACTACCTGCCCTCATGCATTGTCAACTAGGCTACACATGCGGCATCCTCGTAAATGTTAATGTTGAGCTTCTACATGACTTCGCGTTACTAGTTAGGGGGTGTAATGAGCAAGATCTAAGGAACAATAATTAGACATTTTAATTTGGATGCAACTATATGAGTTTCTCGGGAAGAACAAAGAAGCCCCTGGATCCACCCCTTAGGCACATGAACCCGATGATTGGATTTTATGTACACTTTTAAGCATACTTTATGTTTATAAAATCACCCATCTCATACTTCATCTAGCTATTACTATACCTATTACATGATTACTTGTTTATATTTATTTCCAAGCTTTTCACAACTAGTAGTTTTAGTAGGATTTTATTAGTTTTTCTTGGCTTTGGTTTGTGTATAGGTGTAAAGGAGAATAAAAGAATAAAGCTTGATGAAAGAAGTCAAAATGATGCAATATGGAGGGGTTCTAGACACTTGACTTAGCCATATGAAAAATGAAAAAAGTAATATTTTCCCATCAACACAAGATAAAGATATAAGACTATGGTGTTGTAGCTCTTGTTCATACCAATCCAACTAGAGAAAGAACACCTCTGTCAGATTTGGCAAAACCAGTTGTACCTAGGATCCACTAACGGTGGGCTTCTACGCTCCGTGCCACGCATAAACCAAGCTAAACTTTCTTTATTCTTTATTGTGTTAAAACTTTGTTGTCGTTTTGAGCCTGAGGTTGTGTTTAAACTTAAGTTGGTATCCGAGGATGTGTTGCTACCATTTGAGCTATGGGTTTTATTAATTTAAAGTTGGACTGTGTGTCTTCCATCTAAATAAACCAAGCTAAACTTAACAATGTTTTAAATTTATCCAATCCTATAATACAAAAGGAAATAAATGAAGTTGTCGGCATTAAATATGTTTCACGTACTGGTCGATGAGGGGTTCCAGACACCTAACTTAGCCATATGAAAAATGAAAAAAGGAATATTTTACATCAACACAAGATAAAGATATAAGACTATGGTGTTGTATCTCTTGTTCATACCAATCCAACGAGATAAAAAACACCTCTGTCAGATTTGGCAAAACCAGTGTACCTAGGATCCACTAACGGTGAGCCTCTGCGCTCTGTGTCCGTTGATGCATGTAAAATGCATACATGAACTTTGTAGTTTGTTGCTATGAATTCACACATATTTGGTACATATATGATGTTATATTCATATTTTACATTGATTTATGGGGATTTACTAATGACCCCTTTATTTTGTTTATAACTCTGCATGATAGGAAAATCCTGTTTGTATTTTTGCCTTTGAGGGACCTAAACAAAGTCAAATGAAGTCGGGCTTTCAGAAGCATCAATATTTCATCAACAGAAGCACCATGAGCACTTGGACCTCACCAGATGATCCAAGAGATCCAAATGAGCCCTAGTGGCTCGCCTAGTAAGGGTGGGCGCGCCAGTCATGCCCTTTTCCTCCTCGATCGTCGTTTCACTTCAATCTTTCGTCCACCGCCTTCGTATGACCTAAAAACCACTATAAAAAGGGGCCATCGAGAGTTCCTGGAGGGAGGCACCACAGAAACACCAAAACACAAAAAAAGAGCCAGAACCATCGAAGATTGGAGGGGGAACTCTTCCCGAGCCACCGCTGGAGGGATCTCTACCTTCTCCAACTTCTCCACCATCATCACCATGATGAAGAGGGAGTAGTCCACCTCTAGACTATGGGTTTGTGGCAGTAGCTTGATCTCTCTCTCTCTCTCTCTCTCTCTCTCTCTCTCTCTCTTATTCTTCATAGATCTAGTACCATATGAGCTGCCTAACATGTTTATGGTCATATTTGTAATTCATATGTGGTGGATCTTTATTCTATGATTTGATATATGATATTGGAACCTATTATGTGTAAGATGTATTAATAGATGCATATCATGTAACCTGTTCTTAATTACTTGTTCTGATCCAACTTGTATGCAAGAGAATGTGTGAGGAGACGTGTGTATTAGATGGAGTAGCATGGTGGTAGTGATTGAATAGTGACAACAAATTATGAGACATAGTATGGTATTTACCTTTCTTTTGTTGCCTCACTAGGGATCGGATAAAGTGAATTCATGTGTTATAATTATGTTGTGATAGCTATAATTCTCTAGCATATTTTTGATTCAAACATCATGTCAAAATACCTAAGGCTATACTTTGTTGATTCTTAATTCAAGATTGCTTGGAGTTTCCCCTTTCTTGAGGAGTATAAGAGAGATGTGTTGCATCGTCTCTATGTTAGGATGTGATGCCCATTTAAATGCTTATCAAACACATGTAGAAGTTTCACCAATATTATGTCTTTGATGAATTGTTTGTGTCCATTGCAACCCAAAAAGAGAGTAGACAAGTGAACCCATGTAGCCCGGTCTATTTTAAACCATAATAAACACCTCCGCAACACAACTATCACACTTTATATTTTTTGCTATTTATTATTTCGAAAATACAAAAATACTTTCTTCACTTGCACACACAAAACCCCAAAACAACTATCTTTTATTGCTATTGTCTTGTTTGCCTAGTTTTTGTTTGTTTATTTTACTTTATTTATTATTGTTATTTCATATAACTAATACGAAACATTGTGCTTGAAAACCACACAGTGGAGTTGGGGACACAAGACAAAACTTTGCCTTGTAGGTTGCTTGAAGAGGAGAAGAAGAATATATCTCTAAGCCAATTCCCCGAGAATTTGATATAAACCCTCGAGTCATCCTTGTGGGGAAAAGACGCTTGCTACAACACTCTACACTTGGAGTCCCAAAAAATTGGTACACAAAGTTGTTGCCATCAAGAACATTTTCTGGCGCCGTTGCTGGGGAGTTGCAAGAGACAAATCATGACAGCATCTTCATCAAGTTTGGGAGCACAAGACAATTTTCATGGCAACGGCCAGAACCTTTTCCGGCGCCGTTGTTGGGGAATTGCTAGAGAGATTTCACAGTGGGAAGTGCCTGTATAATTTCCACTGCAACTTCTAGAACATTTTATGGCACCGTCAACACCAAGTTTGTTCAAACACCGAAGCTTGGGGAGATTGCACCGCTGTGAGTTTTTCCTTCTCCTTTAAATTTTCAAAGTATTTTTCTTTGTTCTTGTTTTTAGTCTTTTTATTTTTAGTTTTCCTTTAAAACACATAAAATTTAGTATCAACTCTATTAGTATAACTACAAGTATACCCTCTACTTTTTAAGAAACATACAAAGAATTAATGAACTATAATGATCTTTTTGAACCACTCTTATTACAATATGGAATCCCTATAAAATAACCAATGAAAAAAGAGAAAGAAACCACTATGCTTGATAAAAAAATAGAGAAAGTTAAAATGCTAAGTGAAACAAAAGAACCTCTACTAGACCTTGACAAATGCAGCTTGTATGAACTTATCAATATCTTGCAAACGTTTTCTAATGACCCATCTATTAATATTCATCAAGCAGGTTTTGGCCCCTTTATAGAAAACCATGTCATCAAAGAAAAGATAAAAAGATACAATATGAAGCCATGATACCACCAAAGCTTGGGGATGCTTGGATCCCCAAGATATTAATCACTATTGGCAAAGAGACCCATCATGATATTCTAGATCTAGGATCTAGTGTCTTTGTGTTATCCAAAGAACTATATGATCAATTAGAACTCAAAACCATGGAAAAATGCTCAATGGATATTTTGCTTGCTAATGACTCAACTAAACATGCTTTAAGAAAAGTAAATGATATAACGGTTGAGTTACATATGACTTTCGTGCCTTTAAATTTTGTTGCAATGGACATGGGGAGAAAGACCTCTAGTCCTATAATTCTTGGAAGACCTTTTTTGAGAACTACAGGTGTAATCATTGATTCAAAGGAAGAGAGTGTGAAGTTTCAGTTCCCACATAAGAAATGCATGTAACACTTCCCAAGGAAGAATGAGGTAGCACCAAGGTACAAGCTACCACATGGTATCCACATCACTTGAAACAAGTAAGTAAGCCTAGCTATATGGCTATAAAGAAAGCGTTTTACGGGAGGCAACCCGGTTTGTTTTCTTTTGAATTTTATTTTTGAAATTTTGCTATAGCAAGAGAGTTTTATTTTGGTTTTATTTCGTGAGTTTTCAATAAAGTACCAAGTTGAACCCATTTGGATGTTTTAAAGTTGACAAAACATATGGAGCAAAAGATTCCTGCACAAACTCTTTTTAGTAAAAAAACTCTATTTTTTATGTAACTCCGATTGCTCTCATATTTATAGTGTAGTTGGAACTTTTCATCCTCTATATGCCCAAAAATTGGAAAAATTCCTGACATGCTTAAGTGAGCGAAATAAATGTGTTTTGCAACTGCTGTTTTTCTAGACATAATCTATCTTTTGTTGCAAGAGTGGTCTTTTTGGATCTTGATTTGATTCTTTTTGAGTCTTTTGATACCTTATGGATATTAGACACTTAAGTAACTCTCTGAAAATTTAAATCCAAATGTTATTTGGATGTTTTATCACAGCTAGTTTGACATCTTCATACCCACTAATGTCACCCCATAGAAAAAATGGGAGAAAGTTTTGTGTTGAAGTTTTTTGGCATGGAATGGAGGAACACCACGCTAAGAGATATCCAAGAATGGTGAATACCATAAGCTTGGGGATGCCCAGGTCACCCCACTATGCCTATTAAACTCTCGGTTTGCAAACTTCTAAACTTTGTTTTTTGAGCAACATAGAATGATCATAAAAACTTGGAACGTCTTTATTTAGTGTTATGTTTAGTTTTGCTTGATATGTTTGGAAATAAATAGTACCACCATGATAGATATTTTTCATGCTTAGTAAATAGCTACTGAAATAAACTATCCCATGAATGAATGCCATGCTTGAATGAATGCCTTGCTTGAAGTAGAAAGGGGGGAACCAAACTATGCATGTTATTGCTTTAAGTTGGAATGTTCATATGCTTTAAGGAGTGATGGCTTATAAGGGTATCATCTTGTGTTAGTTCTTATATTCAACATAAATGATGCTCAATGCTTATATTGTCTTCTAGAAATGACTTAGTATTATGGGCACTTTGCATTCTTGTAAAAGGTCAAATGGTTATCACTGCTAGCCCCACCATATTGAAAAAACCTCCTTTAGCAAAACAAACTTAGTATTTATATAGGAAACACCTACCCAAATAGATCAACCTATATCCCAAAGTATACTATCATGTGTGAGTCATTATTTACTTTCCAAATACTATTGTTATGGGTATGGGTGACACAGAGAAGTTAGTCGTGGGGTGACCACGAACTCATTGGGCATAGGGTACCCCTTCCCAAAAAGCAACAAGAGGATGCATACGCTAAAAGATTAAGGCAAAAATCCTCCATATAAGGGGTACCACCGCTAAGATGAGGACAAAAACATTCAAGTATTTATATATGAAAAGGTGACGGAGTTAGTATGTAGAGGCTAGGACTTCCCAAAAAATTAAAACAAGCAAAAAGTGGCATAAAAAGAAAAAAGAGAGGAAAGAAGCACAAAGTGCCAAAACAAGAATGCCAAAAATAATCAGCTAATGAGGGGCAATGGAACCAAACACTAATGATAAACTATGCTTCAACTATAAACTTAATGATAGTTGATGCGTGCACCCAGTGTTGACGTGGGACACTTCGTTGGAACCCCAAGAGCAAGGCGTGATGAGCATAGTAGCAAGTTTCCCTCAGTAGAGACTGAGGTTATCGAACCTGAAGGAGGAAGGGAACGTATCAAAGGTGTTGCAAGCAACGTGGAGACCTGCACAACACAAACTCAAGACTTTGTCCCAACGAATCAGTGAGATTGTCAAGCTCACCGGTTTGCTGTAACAAAGGATTTAACGTATGGTGTGGAAGGTAATGGTTTGCAGCAAGTAAACAAGTAACAGTGGAAGATGTATCAATGGTAAAGATTGGACTAGGGTCCATAGTTCACTAGAGGCGCTCTCCTTAGATAAACAACATGGCATGAAGGGTAAACAAATTACAGCAGGGCAATTGATAGGAACTGAGCAAGGCATAACAATGCATTACTAGTCAGAAAGATCCTATGAGATTCGATTGGGCAATAAAACAAGATACATAGACCGCCATCCAACTGCATTTATGACTAGAAGTCTACCTTCAGGTTATCATCCGAACCCCCTCCAGTATTAAGTTCCAAGCAACAGACAACTGCTTTAAGCAAAGTGTGTAAGGTAAACAGTCCACATGTTCCATGAACAAGAGACCGTTATTTTCTCCCTAGTAGCAACAACACATCTACAACCGAAGAGATTATTGTCACTTCCCTTGGAAACTAGAGGCATGAACCCACTATCGAGCATAAATACCCCCTCTTGGAGTAACTAGCAACTACTTGACCAAGATAGCTACTCACAACGGAGAGCATACAAGATCAAAAACAACACAGACATGATAGAATCATAAAGACAAAACCATTAATCAAACCAACATAATAATCTCAATATCCATCGGATCCCCGCAAACACAACATGCATGATTACAAATAGATTAGATATTGATCATGAACGGAGCTCACAAGATCTTTACATGAAAGCACAAGGGGGGAGATACAACCATCTAGCTACTACATGGACTCATAGTCCAAGGTGGAACTACTCACGCATCATACCGGAGAGAAGGCCTACGGGATGATCTCCCCTCCGGTAGGGTGCTAGGAAGAACTTTAGATCCCCCCAATCTAGGGACGATGGTGGCGACGGCTACAGACGGTTTCGTGGAGATTTGATCGGGTGCTTAGGGTTTCTGCATCGGGAGCTTCTTATAGGCGAAGGGGGGCCGAGGAGGTGACCAGGGGGGTCAAACCCTACCCAGGTGCGGACCTACCCCTGGCTGCGCCTAGGGGGTTTGAACACCCTGGCACGCTTCCTCGTCTCCCCTCTGGACTTCTTGTTCATCACGGAAAGTAATTGACTTTGACGTTTGTCCCGTCCAATTCCGAGAATATTTCTTTACTAACTTTTCTGAAACCAAAAACAGCATAAAACAGGCATCTGGCACTGTTGCAACTTGTTAGTAGGTTAGTACCAGAAAACATGTAAAAAGCATCTCAAAGTGTAGACAAGCAAAGCAAAGTGGATACTAAACAAGCATGGAGCATCAAAAATTATAGATACGTTTCCAAACGTATCAGCATCCCCAACCTTAACTCCCGCTCGTCCTCGAGTAGGTAAGTGATAAAAGAATAATTTTTGAGGTGACATGCACCCTCACAATAAAGATCCAACCATTTGCAAGCATTGAAAGCTGGGATCAAAGAACTCTAAACATGTGCATGAAAGATGGAGTTCTAACAATAAGACATAATAACTATGCATGCAACATGACAAGCTACAAACAAAGATCATGAATAATATGCAATGAAAAACGTTTGTTTGTTTCACATACAGAAAACATAGCATAGTGGCAATCAGCTTGTCCCTCATAGAGTAGCAATATAGATGCATAGGACACCTTCAAAGTTCACAAGGGTGACTAGAAACAAATAGTACAAGAACAAGTAATATCACAATATGCATCAATCAATAACCTTTGGAACACTACACACAGAATGACAACTATGCTCTCTTAATGGTGCCTAAAGGTAGAAGGTGGAGACTCAATTGTGGTGGAATAAAGGCCTTTTTTTGTAAAGGAAGCAGGGATTACAAGTTTCAAAAAGAGATTTCAAAAATTATGGTACTTGTTAGCTTTCAGCCCTCATTGCCCCTATCATAAGCATCTTGAAGTGGTTAAGGTTAAAGTGTCAAAGATGGAGTATATGCTTGACGAAGTATAAGTTGTCAATCTCAAGTCCCTTGAATATGAGGGCCACACCTCATGCATACTCAACTTTGGGCCCAGGTAAGTTCTTGTCATTGTAAGTATTTGCATATCATTGAGAACCGCTTAAGGTACCCCTTGCACATGGTACAGGAGCTTTCCCATAACCAAAATGACAAGGCAAGCAGATAATGAGCATCTCAGCAATCTTTTTATTTACCATATGCATAGCTTTTTATTGAGGATGCTTCATAGATATCTCATTATGATGATGCCGCAAGTTTCCACCATGATTAGGCATGGCTTAGGCTAGCGGCCCAGGCGTTTCTCTAACACAGGATACAAACTCCATGGACTTACAAGTTCCCTCTTTATTTCACACCGGTGACATCCATAGATAAAAGAGCATGATATCAACTGACTACAAAGTACAAGTGCAATGTTGAAAACGTTCCCCGTGACAGCACGGTTCTGTTAATTCCAACGTATAAGTGCAAGCATATACAACATAGTTATCACAATGGTTCAAGTTTATTAGGGAAAAAGAATATGAAGTGTGCCATCAAGTTCGTGAGGGCTTTAATCACTAAGTTTTCACATAACAAAATAGTTTTTAATTGGAAGATAGTTGAAAACAAGAATATACTTGGAATGGTGTAACACACCATGCATAGGAGTTTATAGTGGAAACTTTGGAATAACTTGGTTTCTTGGGAGTTGGAGGCATGAGTAGAACTTACTCATACAAGTGGAGGCTAGCAAAAGACTGGGAGCAACCAACTAAGATAGCATAATGGCCATAATCATTTAGAGCAACAAAGCATACTAATCAAAGCAAAGAGTGGTACTACAAGTCAAGGACTAAATAATCATAGAGGCTATGGTGACTTGTCATAGTCATAACATGGTGTGAGCATGTGCCAAGTCAACCCAAGCAAAACATCAAAGGAGAATACCACAATACTATGCTTTTGCATGCTAATACAACGCATAATTTCTTCAAGGCACACTAAGCAATCCCAATTGTTTGGAACAAGACATGCTACAACAATAATCACTAAGAAAAAGGTCAAAACAACACCTAGCATGTCATGCTAAAGTCTAAGTCACAGTCAATGCAAGCTCCTCTTGCACTTCAAGCAAGAACTTACTACTCCTTTCCAACACCAAGCAACTTATTTGCAAAACAACACAGCGAGAACGGGGGTCCAAACTACTTTATTCAAGAAAACTAAACAAACTAAGCAAAGCAAACAAAAACTAAGACGCTCCAAGAACAACACAACTGTGCATGAAACAATAAAAACGAAGTGTCTAGACAGACCTGAGCTTTTTTATTAATGTAGAAGGGGATGCCTTGGGCATCCCCAAGCTTTGACGCTTGTACCTCTTGGATATTTTCTTGGGGTGAAACGATGGTGGCATCCCCAATCTTGAGCTTTTATCCATTCTTCATCTCATTGCATCATTCTCTCTCTACACCTGTATTTTTTCCTTCATACAAAACTTCACACAATCTTCATTAGCAACATTACTGTATTCAAAAGATATTAGACCTATGGAAAAGCTTTGGAACAGCAAGGCTTTTACTAAAAAAACAAGCTACTATAGTAACTCCTTCAAAAATCTCAATTCATCTAAAGAGAACTCAAAAAGGAATCAGTAAGAAGCAAATGCAAATAATGACAGAAATCTGTCAAAACAGACCACCAGGTAAAAACCGATTTTTTCGAACATCTTTTGTTGCTCAAATCAAAAAGTGTTGAACTAAATAATGGTAGCTAACATACTGGGGGATTTATTTGTAAATTTTAAGCTCAATCCGAGTTACAGAGACTCCTCACGATATTTTTTGCGGAGGACAGAAATCTGTTTCGGGACAGTAACTCCCAAAATCTTACTTCCCTCTCATTAAGGTCATTCTTGGCACAAAAAGCAAACAAAAAGGATAAGGAGAGGTCATTACTGAAGTAATAGCTTCCAAGACTCAAGGAAACTCTTGGGTTATCTCCCAACAAGTACTTTTCTTTAACGCCTTTAAGTTAGGCACAAGAAGCAAGAAGAATCAAGTATTTTCAAATGAAGAAACATTAACATCAAATCTTGCTTTTAAAGGAGGAGCAAAAAGAAACTTCTCTCTCCTCATAGGGAAGTGTTCAATACCTTTCTTGAATGGAACATGATATTTTATGGTGCCTTCTTTCATATCAATGATAGCACCAACTTTTCTAAGAAAAGGTCTTTCCAAAGTAATAAGACAAGAAGCATTGTATTCAACATCCAAAACATAGAAATCCACAGAGACATGAGCATTATTAACCATAATGAGAACATCATTAATATTCCCCATGAGTTTCTTTTTAGAATTATCATTGAGTGGGACATCTAAATAACAATCTTCCAATGGTGGCAAATCAAGCATTTCATAAATCTTCCTAGGCATAATAGAGACACTAGAACCAAGATCACATGAAGCTTTGAGATCAAAGTCATTCACTTGCATATTAATAATGGGTTACCAACTATATTCTACTTTCCTAGGAATAGAAGCTTTGTGTCTTAGCTTCTCTTCCTTAATTTTCACAAGAGCATCTGTAATGTGTTTGGTAAAGGCAACATGCATATCACTAGCATCAGGACTTCTAGCAAGCTTTTGCAAGAACATAATCACTTCAGAAATATTGCAACCATCAATATCAAAGTCAAACTTAGCATCACTAGTAGTAGGCTCAATAGGCTTAGGCATAGTAGGAGGAGGAGGAACATGAACTACTTGTGGTTTAGTGGTGATGGTGCACACACTACTGTTTCTATCAATTTCAGCTTCCCTTTCCCACTTAGCATGAAGTTGAGCTAACAGCCTAACATTTTCATCAATAGTAACTTGTATGGCATGAGCATTAGCAAAGGTGTTTTCCATAGTTTCAGGTTTAGCAGCCATTTTATTAATCAAGGAAGAATGAGCTTCAGACAAAGATGATATATTTTTCTCAGCACTCAAATTTTTTGATTGTAAATTAGGAATTTCTCTATTCGGATTCTCAAGCTGATGGCTAATGTTTTTCAAGATGATAGACTGTTCCTCCATAGTTTTAGTGAAAATCTTATTTTGCTCATATTGCATCTGCATAAAATTCTTAGTGGATCTCTCTACTTCTAGAATCCTTTCTTCACTAGGCATTCTAGATCTACCATGATAAACATTTCCACTAGGAGGATAAGGCCTATAATTACCATAAGTATTGTTGCCAAAATTGTTGTTTCTAATGAAGTTCACATCAACTTGCTCTTGTTGAGCAACCAAAGAGGCTAAAGGAACACTATTAGGATCTAAAGGAGCTTCCCAATAACAAGCATAGCCATAATAACATCAATCTTTTCACTCAAAGAGGAAGTTTCCTCAACAGAATTTACCTTCTTACCATGTGGAGCTCTCTCAACATGCCATTCAGAGTAGTTAACCATCATATTATCAAGGAGCCTTGTTGCAGCACCCAAAGTGAGGCCCATAAAGGTACCTCCAGCAGCTGAATCCAACAGATTTCTTGAGGAGAAGTTCAAACCTGCATAAAAAGTCTGGATAATCATCCAAGCAGTGAGTCCATGAGTAGGGCAATTTTTAACCAAAGATTTCATTCTTTCCCAAGATGGAGCAACATGTTCACTATCAAGTTGTTTAAATTTCATAATGTCACTTCTCATAGATATAATCTTAGCAGGAGGATAGTAATTTCCAATAAACGCATCTTTGCACTTAGTCCAAGAATCAATACTATTTTTAGGCAAAGAAAGCAACCATTCTTTAGCTTTTCCCCTCAAGGAGAAAGGAAAAAGGAAAAAGCTTGAGCTTAATAATATCTCCATCTACATCCTTATACTTTTGCATCTCACAAAGTTCAACAAAGCTATTGAGATGGGCAGCAGGATCATCAGAACCAGCACCAGAAAATTGCTCTCTCATCACAAGATTCAACAAAGCAGGCTTAATTTCATAAAAGGTAGCATCAGGAGCAGGTGGAGCAATAGGAGTGCTTATGAAATCATTGTTGTTGGTGCTAGTGAAGTCACACAACTTAGTGTTCTCAGCATAGTTCATTTTGGCAAAGGTGGGCAAGCCAAAAACAACAGCAACAGCTAGAGCAGGAACTAATTTTTTTGTGTCTTTGAATAAAGCAAGCAAGCCAAACTAGACTATTTTTTTGGTTTTTTTTGGAAAGAGGCAAACAAAAACCAAGCAAGAGAAACAAAGCAAACTAAAAACAAAGTAAAGAGAAAGGAAGTGAAGGACTCCCCTTGTGAAGACGTCCTTAGCCTCCCCGGCAACGGCGCCAGAAATCTTGATGCGTGCACCTAGTGTTGACATGGGACACTTCGTTGGAACCCCAAGAGCAAGGTGTGATGAGCATAGCAGCAAGTTTCCCTCAGTAGAGACCGAGGTTATCAAACCTGAAGGAGGAAGGAAACGTCTCAAAGGTGTTGCAAGCAACGTGGAGACCTACACAACACAAACTCAAGACTTTGTCCCAACGAATCAGTGAGGTTATCAAGCTCACCGGTTTGCTGTAACAAGGGATTAAACGTATGGTGTGGAAGGTAATGGTTTGCAGCAAGTAAACAAGTAACAATGGAAGATGTATCAATGGTAAACATTGGACTAGGGTCCATAGTTCACTAGAGGTGCTCTCCTTAGATAAACAACATGGCATGAAGGGTAAACAAATTACAGCAGGACAATTTACAGGAACTGAGCAAGGCATAACAATGCATTACTAGTCAGAAAGATCCTATGAGATTCGATTGGGCAATACAATAAGATACATAGACCGCCATCCAACTACATCTATGACTAGAAGTCCACCTTCAGGTTATCATCCAAACCCCCTCCAGTATTAAGTTGCAAGCAACATACAACTGCTTTAAGCAAAGTGTGTAAGGTAAACAGTCCACATGTTCCATGAACAAGAGACCGTTGTTTTCTCCCTAGTAGCAACAGCACATCTACAACTGAAAATATTATTGTCACTTCCCTTGGAAACTAGAGGCATGAACCCACTATCGAGCATAAATACCCCCTCTTGGAGTCACTAGCAACTACTTAGCCAAGATAGCCACTAACAACGGAGAGCATGCAAGATCACAAACAACACAGACATGATAGAATCATAAAGACAAAACCATTAATCAAACCAACATAATAATCTCAATATCCATCGGATCCCCGCAAACACAACATGCATGATTACAAATAGATTAGATCTTGATCATGGACGAAACTCACAAGATCTATACATGAAAGCACAAGGGAGGAGATACAACCATCTAGCTACTACATGGACCCATAGTCCAAGGTGGAACTACTCACGCATCATACCAGAGAGAAGGCCTCCGGGATGATCTCCCCTCCGGCAGGGTGCCGGGAAGAACTTCAGATCCCCCCGATCTAGGGACGATGGTGGCGGCGGCTACAGACGGTTTCGTGGAGATTTGATCGGATGCTTAGGGTTTCTGCATCAGGGGCTTCTTATAGGCGAAGGGGGAGGCCGAGGAGGCGAACAGGGGGTCAAACCCTACCCAGGCGCGGGCCCACCCCTGGCACGCTTCCTCGTCTCCCCTCTGGACTTCTTGTTCCTCACGGAAAGTAATTGACTTGGACGTTTGTCCCGTCCAATTCCGAGAATATTTCTTTACTAACTTTTCTGAAACCAAAAACAGCAAAAAAAGGCATCTGACACTGTTGCAACTTGTTAGTAGGTAGTACCAAAAAACATGTAAAAAGCACCTCAAAGTGTAGAAAAGCAAAGCAAAGTAGATACTAAACAAGCATGGAGCATCAAAAATTATAGATACGTTTCCAATGTATCAATAGTGTTTGGAAGATAGATGGTGTCTCACATATGATATTCCCTAGTTGCCAGCCATACACTCATTCCAGCCTCCTTTGCCAAATATTCTAACCATAGGACCACCAATATATATATATATACTTTTCTCTATGCGAAGAATGTACTAGTTCCTCATATTACTATATGTGTTTGTGTTAGATATTATAAACATTGTGTTGTCAAGTATGATATTATAAGGAGTATCACTTTATGCTATGCTTACTTGTTGTTATTCTCTTAAAGAAATGGACTGTTTAACTTTTTGTGATACTTGCTAGTGAAAAGAAGCACCAAACTCTAAACCCCATGTTAGTTTCATCACCTTCATGTTCAAGGACGAGCATAGGTTAAGCCTGGGGATGTTGATCCATGTAAAATGTATACATGAACTTTGTAGTTTGTTGCTATGAATTCCCACATATTTGCTACATATATGATGTTATATTCATGTTTTACATTGATTTATGGGGATTTACCAATGATACCCTTTATTTTGTTTATAACTCAGTAGGACAAGAAAACCCTGTTTTGTGTATTTTTGCCTTTCAGGGACCCAAACAAAGTCAAATGGAGCTGGATTTTAGGAGCGTCAATATTTCATCAAGAGAAGCACCTTTTGCACTTTGATGACCCACAAGTATAGGGGGTGTATCATAGTACTTTCGATAAATAGGAGTGTCGATCCCAACGTGGAGCAGAAGGTGTTGACTAGTGGTATGGAGCGAGAAATCTCTGTAAATACTTAGCAAACGGATTTTTAGGGTTTTTTATAAAGAAACAAGACAAAGTGCAAGTAATAAAGACAACGAACAAACGTAGCAAGTGGCCCAATCCTTTCTTAGCAAAGGACAAGCCGGTGGAAATACTTATAAGGACCAAACGTTCTCGAGGACACATGAGAATTCTGTCAAGTGCTTTGGCTCCAAATAGCTGAGTACTCTTCTTTGGTGTTGTAAGTGTTGTGTGGGTGAACCTGTGCTAATGTACCGACCTTACTTGGACTAATACATACTTGTGATTAAACCCCCTACAAGCATCTGCAACTACAGGAAAGTAATTAAGATATAAACCTAACCACAACCTTAAACTCTGAGATCCTACGCTCCCTTGTGCAAAGGTGTCCTAACGGGGGTTCAGGTTTCTGTCACTTCGGCAACCCCACAATTAGTAGCGAAATACACAATGCATTCCCCTAGGCCCATAAATGGTGAAGTATCATGTAGTCGACGTTCACATGACACCACTAGAAGAATAACACCACAACTTAAATACTAAACCATTGAATAATAACTCAACACAAATCCACTACTAACAACATGACTTCTCCCATGTCCTCAAGAACTAGACGAACTACTCAGAAGACATCATATGGATCAAGATCAAGGATGACATGGTAATGGATAACAATCTGAACATAAACAATAATCCAATGGTTCCACTCACAAGCATCAACTACAACAGTAATCAATACCGGGAAAGTTTCCCCTCAGAACTAAAGCAATATCCAACACGATTGTTATAGAGGGATGGAGTGGTGATGGTGGTGCTGGTGGAAATGATGGTGTGGATGATGATGATGATGATCCCGATGAAGACTAGCTTGATGACTGTGTTGATGGCGACGATCTCCCCTCTTTGGGAAGGAATTTCCCCGGCAGAAATCTGTCTGCCGGAGAGCTCTTTCTCTCTCGTTGTTTTCCACCCCACAGAGGCGGCAGAAATCTTCCTATGGTCGCTCCCCTCGTATTAGGGTTCCGAGAGGAAGATATAGGCGAGAGCCAGGTGGACACACCTGCCCTAGGCACGACCTAGAGGGGACCCGCGCCTAGGGAGGTGTGGGCCCCCTGTGGCCCAGCTACACCTCCCCTTCTGGCTTCCTTCGTCTTATGGGAAAATATAATTTTCCAATATTTTTCTGGTATTTTTCTGATCTTCGCGAAATTGCATCAAAACACCTCTTTTTCCATCAGAAACCTGACTCCGGCAGTCCATCCTCCAAGAATCATCCAACATGCAAAAATAGAGGAAAAGACATAAATAACACCTCATAGTAAGAAATATATCAATGAATAGAGGCAAATTATGATATAGAATGGTGATGCAAATTGGACATATCACACTTCGACCTCACCAGATGAGCTAGGAGGGCCAAAAGGGCCCAGGTGGCGCGCCTAGTAAGGGTGGGTGCGCCACCTATGCCCTTTTTCTCCTCGACCGTCGATTCACTTCGATCTTTTGCCCACCGCCTTGGTATGACCTAAAAACCACTATAAAAGGGCCCCTCAGGATTTCTTGGAGGGATGCGCCATAGAATCACCGAAACACCAAAAAGAGCTACAACCAGCAAATATTGCAGGGGGAGTAGTCCACCTCATCACCATGATGAATAGGGAGTAGTCCACCTCTAGACTATGGCTTTGTGATAGTAGCTTGCTCTCTCTCTCTCTCTCTCTCTCTCTCTCTCTCTCTCTTTCTATCTCTCTCTCCCTCCCTACCTCCCTCCCTCTCTCATTCTTCATAGATCTAGTACCATATTAGCTGCCCAACATGATTATGGTCATATTTGTAATTCCTATGTGGTGAATCTTTAGTCTATGATTTGATATATGAGATTGAAACCTGTTATGTGTAAGATGTATTGGTAAATGCATATCATGTACCCCATTTTAAGTACTTTTTCTAATCCAACTTGTATACAAGAGCATGTGTGGGGAGAAGTGTATATTAGATGGAGTAGCATGGTGGTAGTGATTGAATAGTGACAAAAAAATCGAGATCTACTATGATATTTACCTTCTTTTGCTGTCTCACTAGGAATAAAGTGAATTCATGTGCTATAATTATCTTGTGAAAACTAGAAAATGCTTGGTCATGGTAGCATATTTTTGATTTAAACATCATGTCAAAATACATAAGTCTATACTTTGTTGATTCTTAATTCAAGATTTCTTGGAGTTTTCCCTTTCTTGAAGAGTATAAGAGAGATGTGTTGCATCTTCTCTATGTTAGGACATGATGCTCATATGAATGCTTATCAAACACATATAGAAGTTTTACAATATTTTGTCTTTGATGAATTGTTTGTGTCCATTGCAACCCAAAAATAAAGTAGACAAGTGAACCCATTAACCTGGGTCCATTTTAAACCATAAGAAACACCTTTCCAATACCACTATCACACTTTATATTTTCTGCTATTTATTATTTCGAAAATACAAAAATATTTTCTTCACTTGCACACACACAAAATCCAAAACAACTATCTTTTATTGCTATTGTCTTGTTTGCCTAGTTTTTATTTGTTTGCTTTGCTTTAATTTATTTATTATTTTTATTTCATATTAATACGAAACCTTGTGCTTGACAACCACACGGTAGACTTAGGGACATAAGACAAAACTTTGCTTTATAGGTTGCTTAAAGAGAAGAAGAAGAAATCTCTAAGTCAATTTCCTAAGAGTTCGATATAAACCCTCAAGTCATCCTTGTGGAGAAAAGACGCTTCTATAACAGTATGTACTTGAAGTCCCAATGAATTGGTACACAGAGTTGTTACCATCACCCGCGCATAAACCAAGCTAAACTTTCTTTTATTGTGTTAAAACTCTGGTGTCATTTTTGGTCTAAGGTTGTGCTATAAAACTTTAGTCTATGATTTGATATATGAGATTGAAACCTGTATACAAGATGTATTGGTAAATGCATATCATGTACCCCCATTTTTAAGTACCTTTTCTAATCCAACTTATATACAAGAGCATGTGTGGGGATAAGTGTATATTAGATGGAGTAGCATGGTGGTAGTGATTGAATAGTGACAAAAAATCGAGATCTACTATGATATTTGCCTTCTTTTGCTGTCTCACTAGGAATAAAGTGAATTCATGTGCTATAATTATCTTGTGACAACTATAAAATGCTTGGTCAAGGTAGCATATTTGTGATTTAAACATCATGTCAAAATACATAAGGCTATACTTTGTTGATTCTTAATTCAAGATTTCTTGGAGTTTTCCCTTTCTTGAAGAGTATAAGAGAGATGTGTTGCATCTTCTCTATGTTAGAACATGATGCCCATATGAATGCTTATCAAACACATATAGAAGTTTTACCAATATTTTGTCTTTGATGAATTGTTTGTGTCCATTGCAACCCAAAAATAAAGTAGACAAGTGAACTCATTAACCCGGGTCCATTTTAAACCATAAGAAACATCTTTCCAATACCACTATCACACTTTATATTTTCTGCTATTTATTATTTCGAAAATACAAAAATATTTTCTTCACTTGCACACACACAAAACCCCAAAACAACTATCTTTTATTGCTATTGTCTTGTTTGCCTAGTTTTTATTTGTTTGCTTTGCTTTACTTTATTTATTATTTTTTATTTCATATTAATACGAAACCTTGTGCTTGACAACCACATGATAGAGTTGGGGACATAAGACAAAACTTTGCTTTATAGGTTGCTTAAAGAGAAGAAGAAGAAATCTCTAAGTCAATTCCCTAAGAGTTCAATATAAACCATCGAGTCATCCTTGCGGAGAAAAGACGCTTCTATAAAAGTCTGTACTTGAAGTCCCAACGAATTGGTACACGGAGTTGTTGCCATCACCCGCGCATAAACCAAACTAAACTTTCTTTATTCTTTATTGTGTTAAAACTCTGGTGTCATTTTCGGTATGAGGTTGTGCTATAAAACTTAAGCCGATATGCATGTGTTGCTACCGTTTAAGCTATGGGACTTTATTAATTTAAAGCTGAATACGCTGTGTGCGTTCATTCTAAAAAACCAAACTAAACTTAACAATGATTTAAATTTATCTAATCCCGTTATACGAAAGGAAATAAATGAAGTTGCCGGCATTCATGTAGTGGTCAATTCTCAGGTAGTGTACAATGACATACTCCCTCTGGTCCATTTTAATGTTTTTAACTTTGTCTAAATATAAATGCATCTAGTCTAAATATTTAATTAAATATATATAAAATTCAGATAAAGTTAAGGTCATATTAGGGGGTACACAATCGCTTTTCTATCAGAAACCACAATTTGATCACGTGCGTAGTAGAACACAGCAGGTCCTGGTTTGAATACTTTACGGTCAATGTTGTCTACTACTTCTAACCAACAAGTAAAGGAAAGGTAAAGAGGAAGACCCGGACCAGAACCTTCTGAACAAAGTGAAGCTAAAGGTTACTTCTCAAATGAATGAGTCTCTCCTAGCTCCATTTATGGCTGAAGAGGTAAAAAAGTCCTTTTTTTCGACAGGTGACATGAAGGCACCAGGGCCTGATGGATTGCATGCTATTTTTTATAAGAGATTCTGTCCCATGGTTGAGGGTGACTTGGTTGCAGAAGTTTTACAAGCTCTAAACTCTGAAAAAATTCCAGATGGATGGAATGATACTGTAATCGTTCTTATTCCAAAAAATGAGGATCCAAAGAAGATTACTGAGTATAGGCCAATTAGCTTGTGCAACGTGGTCTATAAAATTATCAGCAAGGTACTAGCAAACTGTTTGAAAGGTATACTACCAGAGGTGATTGGTGAACAACAAAGTGCCTTTGTGCCAGGAAGGATGATAACGGACAATGTCTTGGTGGCCTATGAATGTGTGCATACAATAAAGAAGAAAGGAGGGAAGAAAGGCCTATGTACGGTAAAACTTGACATGCATAAAGCATATGATAGGGTTGAATGGCATTTTCTGAAGGCAATGATGTTGAAGTTGGGTTTTGATATCAGATGGGTGGACCTGATGATGGAGTGTGTCTCTTCGGTAAGATATCGGGTCCCGATTTAACTCTTGTGAGACAGATCATTTTACTCCTACTAGGGGTCTTAGACAGGGAGATCCCCTTTCTCCTTACCTTTTCTTGATCTGCTCGGAAGGATTGTCACGTTTACTTTCTCATGCGGAGGATACTGGACTTCTGGCAGGGGTGAAGGTTTGTCGAGATGCACCCTCGGTCTCGCATCTTCTCTTTGCTGATGATTCCTTGATTTTGATGAGGGATGATGAAGATAATGCAAACTGTCTAAAACAAATTCTGGATACATATTGTGCCTCCTCAGGGCAATTGGTGAGTGTTGGGAAGTCTAGTATTTTTTTAGCCCTAACACTGATGTGAATATGAAAGTGCAGGTGTGCACTATATTGGACATAATGACTGAGGCTCTTACAGATCGTTATCTGGGCCTACCGCTTCTAGTAGGTATGGATAGGAGCGACTGCTTCAAATACCTGGTTGAAAGAGTTCTGAAAATTATTAGTGGGTGGAAGGAAAAAATTCTCTCAATGGGAGGGAAAGAAGCTCTTCGCAAGGTAGTGTCACAAGCAATACCAGCATATGCAATGTCTATATTCAAGATTCCGAAGAATATATGCAAAGGAATCGTGGATGCAGTAGTGTAGTTCTGGTGGGGTGATGATGTTAGTGACAAGAAGATGCATTGGTGTGCGTGGTGGAAATTATGTGTCCCAAAGATGAGAGGTGGAATGGGTTTTCGTGATCCTCACTATTTTAACCTGGCAATGTTGGCAAAACAAGTATGGCGTCTTCTGCGGGAACCTGAATCTTCATGTGCTAGGGTTCTGCCAGCGAAGTATTATCCTAATGGTCAATTACTACAAGCAAAAATGAAGATGATCTTCCTTCACGTGGCAAAGCATACTTGCTGGTATACAAACTTTCAATAGAGGTTGTATATGGCAGGTGGGAGATGGTACCCAAATTGACATCTGGGGAGACTCTTGGATACCAAACAACTGGGATGGGAAGGTAATCACGCCGAGAGGTAACGTTATTTTGTCGAAGGTTGCTGATCTCATTAGCCCTATCACCGGATGCTAGGATGGAGAATTGATAAGAGAAATTTTCTTCTCAATAGATGCAAACCGAATACTTGCTATACCTCTATCAGTTCATGGTTTGGAGGATTTTGTTGCCTGGAGATACATGAAAAACTCCTTATTCACGGTTATATCGGCCTATCATGGTGAGTGGAAACACCAATTTGCTATGAAGGAGAACAGTGCTCGTTTTTCGGGACAATCGTCAAGTAGAAAGGTTTGGGAGATACTATGGAAGTGCTCGGTACCAGCAAAGATAAAGATTTTTGCTTTGAAATCTTTACATGGAATTCTTCCGTGTTTTGGTGTCTTAGCTAATAGACATATCCCTGTATCAAGTCAATGCCCATGCTGTTCAGTATTTTGTGAGGATATAGCACATGTTTTATTCAACTGTGAGTATGCTTGGAACATTTGGAGAAGGCTTGGCCTCATAGAGAAGATTTATGAGGCTCTTCTTATTGATAGGGAAGGTAGTGCGGTGCTTGAGGAGATTATTTTGAAGAATAAAGATGGGGACGTGAGAGAATTAGTCTTGATAGCAGCATGGTATATTTGGTGGATGCGAAGACACCTTGTTCATGGAGAGAAGATTCCATCGCCATCCAATTGCGAGTATGTCAATCCGTACTATCACATCAAGGTATATAAATGCTTTAAGGAAGAATGTAGCGCCAAGAATTAGCACCTGAGAGAAACCAAGAGAGTGCTTTGTTATGATAAATGTTGATGCCAGTTTCAACCCGGATAATTTTACAGGTGGACTAGGTGTGGTTATCAGAGATGATATGGGTAATTTCATTGCAGCTTGCAATAACCCAATTGATTATGGTATTGACTCAAATACTTTGGAAGCACAGGCTATCTGTAGAGGATTATGTTTAGCAAACGAGGTGGGGTGCTCGAAGATCGTTATCCAATCTGACTGCTTACAAGTCATTGAAACTCTTCAATCGGGAGACTTTACGTCAACGGCAGCGGTGGCATACTATGATGATATATATGTTCAAGCATCAACTTTTTCTGCTAATAGTATGGCTGATAGCCTCTCTAGAGTTTTGGATACACAACCAAATGCCTAGTTTTATCCTTTCCCTGTTATTGGATGATATATATGTGCTTTGATTAATAAAGTCTGCAACAGGGCGGAGCCCTGTTGTTTCCCTAAAAAAACAAGTAAAGGAAAGCATATGGTTGGGCCAACAGCGATTCTGGATCGGCCGGGCTAGTTGAAACCACACCGTAAATATGCGACCATCAAAGCGTGGAATCAACAAGGCACATGACTAATTGACTATTGGATCATGTACTCACTCTGTTTCGTATTACTTGCATATAATATTTGGTCAAAGTCAAACAATATAATGTTTGAGCAAGCATATAAGTGAAAAGATGTAAACTTATACAATACTACATTTTTACTTCATAAAGATATATGTTATTACTGCTCTAATGATATTAATTTAATATTGTAAATGATTATGTTAATCAAATTTTGCGATGACTAAATCTTTAGATGCTGAGTAATATGAAAGAGACTAGCAGAGGAAACAACAAAAAAGAGAAAAACCCAGGCATCCATGAAGCGCATCACTAGTACACAACCCTCGGTCGCTCTCCATCAAGCGACTTCGGAGGCGATCTTCCCCTCACCTCCCGTCCCCCCCATCTAGCGGACCCTGGCCGATGCCGCCGCCAACATCGTTGACGGTGTCGGCCCCCCCTCTCTGCAAAGGATGAATGGGATGAGAGGGTATCGCGGCTGTAGCTCCACATGCGGTTGGTGGGGCGGCGACTGTACTTGGTGGCGCGACCTTGATGGTCGGGGCCTGTATCGGGGGTGGTGGCTAGGCAGCGGACCGCACGAAGTTTTGGCCAGATCCTTTGGCAGCGAGTCAATGATCTGGGTCTTAGGGCCCGATCTGGGTCGGCCACTGTCATGGATGAATTTTTTGAATGCTTCTGTGTTGCCTCCTTCTCTAATGCTCCGTCTGGCAGCGTGGGGTCCTACTACCGCTGGTGTGTGCTCGAATAGGGAGGCGGTCCTAATGTTCTTCTCACGCCAAGATGGTGTTCTGGTTGAAGCCTTCCCTCATTGACCTGGCCGGTGACGAGTTCTGAAAGGCTTTAGCAGGCGATCTCCCTTGGGCGCCTCATGCCATATTGCTGGATCGGATGGGATTCGATCGTGCACACCATTGTTTTTTTGATTGTTCAATTTCAGGAGGGAGCACCGTGAAGCTTCGTTGTCTATTTCCATCATGTGACATGTCTTTTGAGTTCCATGGCGAAGTCATAAACAAAGAGTGTCATCGAGACTGGGATATTAGGACTGACAATGGTGGTTTGAGTCTTCATGGCGATGAGGAACTTTCTTGGTGATTCATGATCGTAGTAGCAGTATCGACAAGTGAAGGCAACAACACAAGAGAATTACCAAGTATTATCTTTCAGGGTAAAAATTCAATATATGTGCTTAATTAGTTGTGCCTCGCAATGACCTTGTTAGAGGCATTGTGTTGAGAGCGCAAACAGTGCGAAAACCCATGATGTATGATCGGGCGGTGATGGAGCTTATGCGTTGTTTTTTCTTGCAGACGTTGCTTTTAAAGAATTTGGACTTCAGGTGATGTTTTGGTGGCGTTTATAGTGCTGCTATAAGAAAATAAATAGCTAGACTTTTTCTTCTTCTGCCTCTCTTTGTTTATAGAGCATCAGTACTGTTTTAGAGCACTGTATTGTGCATAGAAAAATGAAGCGCATGCATTCACGGCCCGTTCATGGTTGTTTCGACGATGTGTGTACCTACGGATGCGGTGCCATCATGCCATCCAGTCCTCTCACGCAACAATCGCGAGCGAGCTTCCGGTAAAAGCCAACAGGTTCCTCCACGGTTCAATTCTGAATATTCCGCGCCATACCGTGGAGTATATAGAAGTTCCTCTCCTCAAGGCTTGTACGAACTAGTTCACAAAAAAAAAAAGGCTTGTACGAACTGATACCGATTGCAAATGACAGACCATCCTACCACATGCTCAATGGTGGCGGCTTGCGCCCTCGCTGGAGCCTTCCGCTCCAATCCAACCACTCGGGTGCGGCGGCTTGATGCACGTCGCCGCCGATTCACCGGCGAAAACTGGATTTGAGGAGAGGTCTGCAGTTACCTTCTTCCCGAAGGAAATCAAGCATCATATGCTAGGTGCGGTAGAGTTTAAGGTGGAACATATTAGACGCGAGCAAAATTTGATTAGCCATGCTCTCGTAGACATTGGCCGAATGTATGCTAGAACCGCTGTTTGGTTACGATCTGGTCCACTAGATATACTTGAACTCTGAGCTGAGGATTGTACTTTAGGTGTTTAATTAATATAAATTCCCATTCGCAAAAAGAGAATCTGTTGGGAAGGTGACCCCGGATAGGGTCAAGACAGGGAAAGATAAAAGGAGTTTTCCCTATCATATGCCGAGTTACTGTTTATATCGGCCGAGTCCTGTAAAAGTCGGCCGAGATAAGCACGGCCATGATACCTACGAAGGGAGCAATACCTGATCCGGCCGACATACGAGTTAAGTCGGCCGAGTATGTATGTACAACTTGAATGCAGGTAAAGGTCGAGCCGAGTTATCCAAGACAAGGCCGAGTAACATGAAGCTTGCGGGAGAAGGAAGTGCCTAAGGTCAAACCCTAGCTGCTATAGAAGGAATCTAGACAGAGCCAAGCGCTAAGGACAAAGAGCAGAGATGCAGAGGGGCATACAGGCGTCACGGAGGTGATAGTGAGGAAGCCCGAGGCGTACATGTGAGGCCCTCTGAAACCTTGCCGCCGATAGAAGGGAGACACGGAAAGGAGCTCGCCGAGTTACCACTTTGGGACAAGCATATTCCAAGAATATGCTTGCCACGTCAGCCCTAGAAGGAGCCAAGGAACCCCTTTATAAGGAGAGGCATGGACTTCTGAGAGGGGGATCGATTCATTCAACACCGTAAGGCTCGTCTAGTTCTTCTCTTCTTCCTGCAAACAGCTCGAGGAGCACTTGTAGCCCAAGAGAGGAGAAATAAAGATCTGCATGTTAGTCATTTGTGTGTAGAGGTAACCACATCTACCCTCCCCGGATCCCTCTAGCATCCATAGGCCCTATACTTTAGCCTACCTATGGCATCTGCCGTGCCACCACCACGACCGTTGGCTGAAGGGAATATGCCCGAGAGGCAATAATAAAGTGGTTATTATCGTATTCCTTGTTTATGATAAATGTTTATTTTGCATGCTATAATTGTATTAATATGGAAACGTTAATACATGTGTGTTTAATAAACAAACAAAAAGTTCCTAGTTATGCCTCTCTCATAAACTAGCTCGTTGATTAACAAGATGATCAAGGTTTCCTGATCATGGACATTGGATGTTGTTAATAACGGGATCACAACATTAGTGTAATGGTGTGATGAACATTCATCCGAAGTATAGCATTACGATCAAAGTCATTGAGTTTATATTGCTATAACAACTTACGAAGTGATCCTAATCCTTAGACCATGAGATCATGTCAATCACTAACACCGGAAGAGTTTCTTGATAACATCAAACGTCACACCGTAACAGGGTGATTATAAAGATGGATTCAGAACTAATAAAGTGTTATGTTGAGGCCCATGGATCGAGAGTGGAATTTGTTCATCCCGATGACGGATAGATATACTCTGGGCCCTCTCGGTGATATCACATTGGTTAGCTTGCAAGCAAGTGATTTGATCACTAGAATGTTATATCA
Source organism: Avena insularis (assembly GCA_023614405.1). Taxonomy (NCBI): domain Eukaryota; kingdom Viridiplantae; phylum Streptophyta; class Magnoliopsida; order Poales; family Poaceae; genus Avena; species Avena insularis. Next base: position 59,419,091 of record CM042697.1, on the reverse strand, counting down.
CGGGAACGAGAAAAGAGTACATGTCGAATGCTTGAGATCAAACTAGGTATGGAGATACCGATGATGAATCTCGGACATGTAATATATCGCGAAACAAAAGGATTAAGATACTAGTGTAAAAGGTTCCGACGATCACAAGAAAGTCATCGTTGAATGTGTGGGAGTCAGTATGGGTCTCCAGATCTCGCTTCTGATTATTGATCTGAGAGGGGTCTCGATCATGTCCGCATTATTCACTAACCGTAGGGTGACACACTTAAGAGACACCGACATCCATTTGGAGCAAAAGTTTCATGCCGAAAAGAATAACAAGCGCAGGAATTTATTTCACTAGATACCGAAACGGGTTTTCGGGTGAAATTGCAGAAAGTGTTTCTGCATGTGAAATGAAATACTAGCAAGGGGTTATATGTGAATGTTTGTCATTAAAGTAATTGACAAAATTCTGAATAAATAAAAGGAGTTTTATTTAATGAGAGTTTGCATTAAATTTGGTGGAAATTTAATGGGAATTTGAGTGGGTTTTTGAGTGGAGGGAATTGAAAGGCATTTGAGTGAGTGGAGTGTCCACCCACATGAATGTGGAAGAGGTGGGGGCAGCCCCATGGATGGGCGCATGGCCCCTTAGGTGCCCCCCTCTCCCTATAAAAGGAGCCCCCCTGCCTCTCTCTCACTCACACCTCCTCGTGAAGGATCTCTCTCCCCTTCTAGAATTTATCCCCCATGGTCTCGGACTAGCGAGATACATGTTCCCGGTGGCTATTCGGCAAGAAAGAGTTGTGCTTCCGCTGTATCGCTGGAGCGAGGAGGCGGAGGTTGCTTGGTGCCTCGAACGTGTGTGCGAGCACGGATGCGCTGCTGTTTTGCGGCGCTAGGACTTCCTCTCGATCTTGAGATCGGCAAGAGATCGTCTACATCAACCACGAGTTTGGACTCATTAAGCTTTGTCGGTCTTCAAGGGTATGTTCTCTATGGATATACATCCGCCCGTTGTTTGTATCTAGTAGATAGATCTTGGTACATAGTTGTTCTCATCGTAGGAAAAATTTTGTTTTCTATGCTGCGAACCCTACAGTGGTATCAGAGCCGGATCTATGCGTAGATGCTTTGCACGGGTAGTACACATATGAGTATGTGGGCGATGATGATCATTTTATTGCTTCTTAGTTGTACTTTGGATATTGGTGGCATAGTGGGATGAAGCGGCCCGGACAAACTTTACATGTCCTCGCACATGAGACCTGTTGCACGCTTGACATGCAACTAGTTTTGCATAAGTGGCTAGCGGGTGTCTGTCTCTCCTACTATAGTCAATATCTAATTTGCAACGAGTTGTCAACAATTTGGTTATACTCGTTGTGGTTCATGTTCGTAGGTAAGAACGGTTCTATCTTAAAAAGCCCTAAGCCACGTAAAATTTGCAATGGATAAATTAGAGGCGTCTAGTTTAGATTGTTGCTGGGCTAGTGTTATGATATGGTGATGTTGTAAGTAGAAGTATAAGATGATACTCTTACAACACACATAACGTATAGGTTCCATAGACCTTGGCCTTACACATAGAGGTATGATAGAGATCATACCACGATGCACATGATAGAGATCAAGTGCGGGAACCATATCATTTCACTTATTAACATGTGATGTTTATTGTATCTTATATTGCTTGTTTGGCGTTTTATTAGCATAATAAGATGATCCCTCATTTAGATATCAAGATAAGAATGTGTTCTTCCTTAAGTATGAACCGACAATGTTTCGTCGCTTCAAGACATCACGTGATGATCGGGTGTACTTGAATCCACGAGCATATCTCGGGTGTAAGACAGTTACACACGCGAATACTAGGTTCTTACTTGGCGAGCCTAGCATGTACAGACATGGCCTCAGAACACGGACCGAAAGGTTAAGCATGAGTCATATGTTTTGATATGATGACCATATGCATGCTCGCCTTTGAAGCTACACCGACTCACGTGATGATCGGACTTGGTGTAGTGGATTTGGTTCATGTAATCACCAAAAAGACACGAGGGATGTCGTTTTTGAGTGGGAGTTTATTTCTAATTTGGATTAGTAGAACTCAATTTATCATAAATTAAATCAAAGTGAATTTGCATAATTTGTTGTAGTCATTGGCATTCGTTCACCACCTTATGCTTAGTTATAATTGAGATAATAGAACTATAGAATTCTGGTTATATACTTTACGAACTGGTATCGTATTGTGTTGAGTGTCAATCTAAAGTTTAAAGTCCTATTGCAAACTTTTAGCAAACTCTGTTTACTCTGTGAAATTTAATAATTGGTATTAAATCGAGAGTAACAATTCCAGTGTTAGTATCTTAAGTATCATGTTTGCCTCCATGATTCTTGATTGTTTTAATATCAAGTTTATCTAGGAGCTGAAAGAATTGTTTCAGAAACCATCATGTGTGGAAGATATAACGATATCTGAAACAATGTTTTGGTTGCAATATGATAGAGTATAATATATGTTCTCATATTGGATGAGAATTTATGAAGGTTGGAGATGCTAGACATCCTAATCATCCAAAAGGGTTTTGGAAAGTAATGTTATACTCACGATTCACCTTTATAAGCTACAGTAGCTTGATCATGAAAGTCGTCATGATAAGGATGAATAGAAGATGTATGTAAAGTGTTTACTACACTAAAAGATTACTAAAGAATGGGTTTTGAAAGAATACCGATCATTTTGATGATGGTGATCTACTTCAATGTGCAAGTCCAAAGGTATTATTATTTGAATATACACGCTTTGGACTATGTGTCATGTATATGGCGCCACTTTTGATGTTGATAGATTCTTTTAAAAAGGAAAAGGAAATACTGAAAGAGAATCTATGAAATATATTTGGCAGAAAGAAAAGATTGGAAATATCCAATTTAGGTATATGGATGATATACATGTTATGGTTGTATTCTTTGCTTGTTAAACAATGTGGTTCTTGGGTATTGGATACCGAATTGGTTGGTATGAAATTTCATACGGAACAACGCAATTCATGAACCACAATGGCCTAAGTAACTAGCAAGAGAATATGTGATGATGTTCATCGAAAACAAACAAACCGTTGTTTGTATTTCTCGTTAACATCAAATCTTGACTTCAAGATTTGTTTTAATAATTGTTATTTGAATCAGGTATTATGAGAACAAAGGTTGTTCAAATAATTACCGTATTCCATATAAGATGGATGATTTACAAATCTAGTTGGAGAAATCACATCCATAAAACCTAATGCTAAAATGTCGCAAGACAAATGATTGAAAGATCACTTACGAAGTGACATCGCTATTTAAATTATATTGGAAAGAAAACATGAAGAATATCCATATTCATGGATTTTTGGAGTCTTTGATTTGATCAAGTGACGCTTGTGAGACTTTCCACGTGATAATTAAAACTTCGTTCAAAGGCCAAAGAAGAACGAACGACTAAATTATTGGAATTTATAGATATCGATGTATGTAGTCCATTATGTATAGTCGTAAGCGATGGATTTCAACTTCATATGCTTTCTCCAGAAATTTGAGTGAATGTTCACTTAATGAGAAAGAAGTGTGAAATATTTGAAAACATTCAAAGACTTTCAAGATGAAGTGAAAATCATTGTGACAAGAAAATAAATGGTTTATGATTTTATCATAAGGGATTTGTTTGAGTTACAAGTGTAACAAGAAAATAAATGAATTATGATTTTATCATAAAGGGATTTATCTGTGTTGCAAGTTTAGCAAAACACCTAGATTTACATCTCCCGAAACACCATAGGAGTATGGAGTGTTTGAGATTTGTAATGAAACCTTGTTTGACATGGTTGGATCAAAGGTGTTATTTATAAAACTGCCATTATGTTTTAAAAGATTAAAGCTTTAGAGACTTCCGCTTTTACACTGAAAAGAGCTCCATCTTGATCCGTTGAAATGACACCAGGGAAGTTATGGTTTGGGGTAAAACCCAAGTTGTCATTTCTTTAATTTTGGTATGCTAAACATAAGTAAGATGTTTACAACCGAAGTCGGATGAGCATGTCTTTGTAGGTTATTTCGAATAACAATTGGTTATTCCTCCATAACACCAAGGCCAAAAGGGTTTGTCGCTTGAAACGTGAAGTTTCTTAAAGAAGGAATTTTTCATAAATGTTAAGTGGGAGGACAATAGAACTTTGATAAGGTTAACGAACCTTAGCTATATGTGCTGAGTTGCGCAGCGCTGGAAAATGTTCTGGAGGCAGCCAGAATGCTCATGGATTACGTGCCTCAAAGGTTGCGGTCACGGAGGTCTAAAGTTCCTATTGAACCAAGAAGGTCAGATAAACAATCAAATGATTAAGATTTGAGAGTAAATCATTATTGTTTGAAAATGATGAACCGACTATATGCAAAGAAGAGATGATGGGCCCTGACTCCGTCAAATGGCTTGAAGCCATAAAATCCGTGATAGTTCCATACATGAGAAATCAAGTTTTGAACTTGGAAGACCCTCCGTAAAGGTGTAAAAACCTATCGGTCGTATTTGGATCTATAAAGAAACATACATGGATGTTTCACATCTATGAAATAGTCGACATGTCGTAAAGTATTTTACGACAATGTTCAAGGAGTTGACTATGACAAGATTTGATCTTTCATAGCGATATTTAGTCTGGACGGATTAAAGTAGCAACCACTACATATAATTTGTTATATGGTAGATGAATAAACAAAACAAAGTTCTTCTAATAGAATGGTTACCTAGGACGTGTACATGACACGAGCCAAAGGGTTTTGTTAATTCAAAGGATGCTAAAAAGGGCATGCAAACTTCAATGGTTGAAGTAAGCATCGCGGAGTTGGAATCTTCACCGTGATGAAAAGGAGTTTTCATCTGGAGACGATGAAGATGCTTGCATTTGCAAGAAATTAAGTGGGAGCGCTGAGACATATTTCTAATACATTATGTGGAGGACATCTTGTTGATTAGAAATGATGTATCTTTTATTGACAAAGGTTAAGAATTCCATTTCGATGAAATACTTAGGCAAAACCCGAATATTTAGCATGAATGTCTATAGTGGATAGACTGTGACGCTAATATGGTTGTGCCAAACGTACATATATGAGATATTGAAGGAGTTCAATATAGAAACAACAAGAAACGGTTCTTGTCGCATGGAAAGAAATTGAATCAAGATTCAAGTGTATTGACACTTGATAAGTGAAACAAGATTCAAGTGCTTTGACACTTCATGAGTGAAATCACAAGGATGTTTTGATCAATCATACCATGATATGTACAGATATGTCCTATGCTCTAAGTGTTATGAGCATATACTAGAATGAATCATAAAATGATCATTGGACGATAGTGAGGATATTCTTATGATCTTTTGGAAGAACTAAGAATATATTTGTGTAGAGGTGACAAACAATTACAAATAGTTCATTGTAAAGCGTTACATTGATACTAGTTTTGTCACAAGATACAAATTAAGTTTATCTCAATTTAAACTATGGTGGCACAATGAAATGGAAAGATAGATGCCATGATGGATTTGGATGAAATCCATAGTTAAGACATTGTGACGAATACTACAACAAAAAGGCTAAGTATATGACTGCTATAGTAGCAGCAAAGGAGGGAATTTGTGTCAAGAAGTTTGTTATCAAACTAAGGTGTGGTTCGCAACGGGCTAACACTAAAGATATATTGTATGACAATAGTATCGACATGATTTAACCCCAAGGAACTAAAGGTCTCACAAAAATACCAAATTTATACAATTCCATCTCATTGGAGAATGAGTGATGCGTGGAGACGCAAAGACATGCAAATACACACGGACCTGAAAGCGTCAGATCCGTAGATTATGTTAACCACTTGCAATTGCGTATATGGAACACCAGAAAGCCATAGGTGTTCAATACGCAAAGTTTTCAAACTAGATTATTGTCTCTAGTGCAAGTGGGATGAAGGAATATGCCCGAGAGGCAATAATAAAGTGGTTATTATCGTATTCCTTGTTTATGATAAATGTTTATTTTGCATGCTATAATTGTATTAATCTGAAGCGTTAATACATGTGTGTTTAATAAACAAGCAGAAGTTCCTAGTTATGCCTCTCTCATAAACTAGCTCGTTGATTAACTAGATGATCAATGTTTCCTGATCATGGACATTGGATGTTGTTAATAACGTGATCACAACATTAGTGTAATGGTGTGATGAACATTCATCCAAGTATATCATTACGATCAAAGTCATTGAGTTTATATTGCTATTACAACTTACGAAGTGATCCTAATCCTTAGACCATGAGATCATGTCAATCACTAACACCGGAAGAGTTTCTTGATAACATCAAACGTCACACCATAACAGGGTGATTATAAAGATGGATTCAGAACTAATAAAGTGTTATGTTGAGGCCCATGGATCGAGAGTGGAATTTGTTCATCCCGATGACGGATAGATATACTACAGGCCCTCGGTGATATCACATTGGTTAGCTTGCAAGCAAGTGATTTGATCACTAGAATGTTATATCACGGGAACGAAAGAGTACATGTCGATGTGAGATCAAACTAGGTATGGAGATACCGATGATCGAATCTCGGACATGTAATATATCGTGAAACAAAAGGATTAAGATACTAGTGTAAAGGTTAACGATCACAAGAAAGTCATCGTTGAATGTGTGGGAGTCGATATGGGTCTCAGATCCCGCTTGATTATTGATCGAGAGGGTCTCGATCATGTCCGCATTATTCACGAACCGTAGGTTGACACACTTAAGAGACACCGACATCCATTTGGAGCAAAAGTTTTATGCCGAAAAGAATAACAAGCGCAGGAATTTATTTCACTAGATACCGAACGGGTTTTCGGTGAAATTGCGAAAGTATTTCGCATGTGAAATGAAATACTAGCAGGGGTTATATGTGAATGTTTGTCATTAAAGTAATTGACAAAATTCTGAATAAATAAAAGGAGTTTTATTTAATGAGAGTTTGCATTAAATTTGGTGGAAATTTAATGGGAATTTGAGTGGGTTTTGAGTGGAGGAATTGAAAGGCATTTGAGTGAGTGGAGTGTCCACCCACATGAATGTGGAAGAGGTGGGGGCAGCCCCATGGCTGGGCGCATGGCCCCTTGGGTGCCCCCCCTCTCTCTCACTCACACCTCCTCGTGAAGGATCTCTCTCCCCCTCTAGAATTTATCCCCCATGGTCTCGGACTAGCGAGATACATGTTCCCGGTGGCTATTCGGCAAGAAAGAGTTGTGCTTCCACTGCATCGCTGGAGCGAGGAGGCGGAGGTTGCTCGGTGCCTCGAACGTGTGTGCGAGCACGGATGCGCTGTTGTTTTGCGGCGCTAGGACTTCCTCTCGATCTTGAGATCGGCAAGAGATCGTCTACATCAACCACGAGTTTGGACTCGTTAATCTTTGTCGGTCTTCAAGGGTATGTTCTCTACGGATATACATCCGCCCGTTGTTTGTATCTAGTAGATAGATCTTGGTACATAGTTGTTCCCATCGTAGGAATTTTTTTGTTTTCTATGCTACGAACCCTACATTGGCGCCCACCGTGGGGCCAGCAGCGGTGCTAGCTAGAGTCAAGATCCGGACGGGAAACTTCATCCACACCGGCGAGCGCGTTGTCTCTGGCTTAGTCCAGAGATTTAATCTCTGTGACTATGTCAGCGATAACGCAGGCAGCTTCAGGAGAAAAGCTCCTCCGTGCAACAGCGTCTTCATCAACTTGGGCATGTACCAGATCTACGTCGGCGTCGACACCTCCTGCGTTTATCCTCATCAAGTTATTGTTGCAGGAGAGCCCCCCCTCAGCGCCACAAACGGTCCGCGTGGAGAACGCCCCGCTAGCAGCGTCGAGGTGATGGTCGCAGCCGGGGTACAGGCAGCAGCAGGAGGCGCCGGATCAAGCAAGGACCCGACGACGGGAGGACAGGTGACCACAAAGCAAGCAGCTCACAGCCCACCAAGGTAGATCCTTCAGCAGCCAAGCCAGCCGAGGTGCAGGAGACAACCCCGAAGGCACCAAGGGTAAGATGACCACCTCTGGAAAGACCAGAAAATATTCTCCAGACAACTATAGATAATCTGACCACGCCTGTAGCGCCGATACTTGATCTGGCTAATGCTCAGGCAGAGTTAGAAGAGACCAGGCAAAAAGTACTGGTAGAGGCAGAAAAGGTGTCGGCCTTGCGGGAGTCCCTGAACAGGACCCTGCGAGAATATGCCAAGGCAAATAAGCTAGATATTGCCCCAAAGCGAGTAGATGAGTTAAGATTGAGAGGAAAAAATCTCATGAATGATATCAACAAAGAACATGAGACTCACAAGGCAGACTCAGTAGACCTAGGCTTGTCGAGGTATAGCACCCCGGCAAAGAACCTAAGGGCGGCTAATGCCGCTGCATTAGAATTGGAAGGACTAACCGACGAAGCCCGACAAAAGCAACAGGAAAGAGTGAATGAGCTGGTACGCATTGCGAACCAGCAAAATGAAGAAATGCTTAGGGATGACCCGGCGAGACCGGGAGCCTCGCGCATGGTTCATTCGACTGGAGCAGCACCTGCCCTATCAATGGCAGCAGCATCCTCACCCGGAAACTACGGGCGAAAAGATAAAGAAGTAACTTCAGAAAAAAGAAATAAGCAAATTGTACCGTATGATCTAGCGGTAGCTGAAAAGGTCAATGAGAACAGAGGCAATGGAAGCCGAGGTAACGATGGCGAAAGAAACCCCGGCCGTGCCAATAAAGGCAATGGAAGCTGAGGTAATGGAGACCTCGGAAGAAGAAATCATGAGAATGAAATCCCGGCGGAAGGAATAAGGGACCCGCCGCCCAATCCTCAGCCGAGGTATGAACCTCGGCAAGAGCGAGAAGTGAGACCAGCTCACCATAATCACGCAAATGAGAGGTACAACGATGGTTACTCAGATATGGAGTATGCAGGGCATGGTGGAAATAACCATTATGGAATGCAAGAGAGAATCATGTACAGAGACTTACCATCAAATGATGCAAGATTAAAACTGGACAGGTTATATCGGTCCGAGTTGTTAGAAGAGCAGGGTCCGCCTGGTCCGGCGTGTTTTGGACCTCGGATCATGGGCGAACCACCAGTGCCGAACTTTCAGCTGGCAAGGGGCACGAAAACATACAATGGGATCACCAAACCACAGGATTGGTTGATTGACTATGCTACTACAGTAAAGATAGCTGGTGGGAACTTGCGATGGGCAGTAAGATATGTCCCGCAAATGCTGGAAGGACCAGCCAGAGTATGGCTGAACAATCTGCCAGCGGGAAGTATCAACTGCTGGCTAGACTTTGAAGAGATGTTTGTCAGCAACTTCACCAGTACTTACAAGAGACCAAACATGCCACAGTAGCTTGCAATGTGCAAGCAGAGACTGAATGAGACAGACAGAGAATTCTTAACTCGATGGTGTAACCTTAGGAACTCATGCGAGGGAGTTATAGAATCTCAAGCGGTAGCTTGGTTCGCTCAAGGATGCCGATATGCCAGTGTCTTGTGGCAGAGACTGCAAAGAGATATGCCAACCACTTTGGCAGAAACCATCGGGATAGCGGATTCGTATGCATTGGGTGATCCGACGCAACCAGAACTGATGTCGGCGGAGCATCGGGAGCATCAAGATCAGTATGCAAGAGATGCGATCGGATCATCGAGGCGCAACGAGTTCAGAGGTATAAGAAGATAGGAAAGACCGGATTACAGATATGCCTCCAATCAGGTGGCAGCGGTAGTGCAAGATCAACCGAGTCACGGAAACAGTCAGCGGCAGAAGAATGGTCCTCAGCAATGGACACCAAGGAATGAAGGGAAGAGACAGTGGACACCAGAACAGAAGAAGTAGTGGCATGAAAGGCCGAAGTACACATTTGAATCCATGTTGGATCAACCGTGTAAGTTTCACACTCCAAAAACGGCCAAGCCGGATAATCATACAACTCGGCAATGCGCCTGGATGAAAAATGCAATGGGGAACCCAACGGGCATGCAAGCACCTTGTCATCAGGCACATCAGCAGTAGCCGCAATTGACTGGGGCAAATGCACAACAATTAATGTTACCCCTCCTCCCCCGAGGTATGATAACTCGGACCGGAGAGATACGGTGCATCAAGTGATAAATCAGGGTCTGGATGGAAGGACAAACCCCGGAAATAATGGACGCAATGATTACAGGGAACATCATCAATCATATTGCGTGTTCACAACAGAACAGCAAGACAGGCAAAGTATACAGCGCCGGCATATGGAAGTGAATGCAGTTATGCCGGCAGTACCAAGATATGTACCTTGGTCAGATCAAGAAGTAACTTGGAGCATAAAGGATCACCCCAAAATAATGCTGAATCCACGGTCGTACGCACTCGTACTAGATCCGACTTTTGTCGGGCCCAACATTAATGTGAAATTTTCAAAAGTACTCATTGATAATGGGAGCAGTATCAATATCATGTACAAAGATACAATGCATAAACTCGGAATATCACAGAATATGCTGTAATCCACGAGAACCACGTTCCATGGAATAGTGCCGGGACTTTCATGCGAACCCATTGGGAAGGTTCGAGTAGATGTATTATTCGGCACAACGGATAACCGCAGAGCGAAAAATTTGGAGTTTGAGGTGGTGGATCTAGAAAGTTGCTATCATGCCTTACTCGGGCGGCCAACATTGGCCAAATTCATGAGCAGCTGCCACATCACTTACTTGAAAATGAAGTTACCCGGACCACAAGGGGTGATAACGATGTGAGGAGATTCTGAAGTCGATGGAATGTGCTTCAGCCGGATCAAACCTGGCCGAGTCATTGGTGATCGCAAGAGAAAAAAGAAGGATTCAAGAAGTAGCGGCTCTTGCTCAGTCGGCACAGCTGAATATGCCAGCATTAGCCAACCCACATGGAAGTGTTTCTTTCCAGCCGACTAAAGAAACGAAAAAGGTCCAGATAGATGAACAGTTCCCGGAGTGCACCATCACCATTGGTGCCGGCCTAGATGCCAAATAGGAAGGCGAGCTCACCAACTTCCTCTGTGAGAACCAGGATATCTTTGCATGGTCAACTCAAGACCTGCAAGGTGTGCCGAGGGAGTTGGCTGAGCACTCTCTGCATGTAAGGCCAGGAGTAAGGCCGGTGAAGCAACCTCTCCGCTGCTTCGCTGAAGACAGGAGAAAAATAATAGGGGATGAGATAGCTCGGCTTCTGGCGGCCGGGTTCATCATGGAAGTGCTTCATCCGGATTGGCTATCAAATCCAGTATTGGTAGAAAAGAAAAAGGATGACCCAAATGTAGCCGTCGTATGGCGAATGTGTATTGATTACACGAACCTAAACAAGGCGTGTCCCAAAGATCCTTTTCCTTTACCTAGGATAGACCAAGTCATTGATTCGACCGCTGGTTGTGGGCTGTTGTCATTTGTAGACGCGTATTCTGGTTTCCACCAGATACCGTTCAATCCGGCCAATCAAATAAAGACTGCGTTTATTACCCCGTACGGGGCTTATTGCTATCGCACCATGCCATTCGGCCTGCGCAACGCAGGAGCAACATACCAGAGATGCATGCAAAAGTGTCTACATGACCAGATAGGGAAAAATGTGCAAGTATATGTGGATGATGTGGTTATAAAAACCAAAGAAAGTAAAACACTCCTGGAGGATATTCGGCAGACATTCGCAAACCTGAGAAGATTCTGAATGAAGCTTAACCCGGAAAAATGTACCTTCGATGTCCCGGCTAGGAAATTACTCGGTTTTCTCATATCCAGCCGAGGTATAGAGGCAAATCCAACTAAAATACGAGCAGTTGAAAGCATGGAATTGCTGAGGTGTCTAAATGATGTACAAAAATTCATAGGTTGCCTGGCCTCGCTTAGTCGATTTGTATGTCGGTGGGGGAAAAGGCATTACCTCTATTTCAACTGATGAAAAAATCTGATAAGTTCATTTGGACACCGCAAGCAGATAACGCATTTCATGAATTAAAAAAGATGTTGGTCACGGCACCAATTCTGGCCTCTCCATTATCAAAGGAGCCTATGTTACTTTATGTAGCTGCCACTAACAGAGTAGTAAGCGTGGTGGTTGTTGTGGAACGGAATGAAGATGATAAGTCGGTACAAAGGCCGGTATATTACCTAAGCGAGGTACTATTAGCCTCAAAACAGAATTACCCGCACTACCAAAAGATGTCTTATGGAGTATACATGTCGACGAAAAAAACTTAAACATTACTTCGAGGAACATCCGATAAAAGTGATTTGTGAAGCACCCATAGCCGAGATATTGAGCAATAAAGATGCCAGTGGCCGAATAGCAAAATGGGCAATCGAGTTATCACCTTATGCCCGGCAATTTGATAGGCGAGATGTAATCAAATCTCAGGTGGTGGCAGACTTCTTTGTGGATTGGGCCGAGGTGCAATATGAGCCGCCATTACCAGATCCGAATTATTGGACAATGCACTTTGACGGTTCCAAGCTGATGAATGGCTTGGGGGCTGGGATAGTGTTAACCTCGCCAAAAAGAGATCAGCTGAAATATGTGCTGAAAATACATTTCGCCGCGTCAAATAATGTAGCCGAGTACGAAGCACTCGTCCATGGGTTAAAGGTGGCAAAAGAGATTGGCATACGTCGGATCCTATGTTACGGGGATTCAGATCTAGTAGTACAGCAAGTATCAGGCAATTGGGACGCGCTAGATGCGAATATGGCCTTATATAGATTCCATGTGCAAAAAATCAGTGGATACTTGGATGGATGTGAGTTTCCTCATATACCTCGGGCAAAAAATGACGCTACAGACACCCTGTCAAAACTCGGATCAACTAGGCAATCAATTCCCTCGGGTATCGCCCTAGAGCACCTGAGAAAACCATCAATAGCACCATCACCAGAGTCCGAATCCATTTATATCTCGGAAGAATCAAGAGAAGATAGTATGCCGATGGAAATTGACAAAGAATGTAACCCAGAATTTCCGAAAGTGAACCCGGCCATCGGACGAATGGATATGGAAAAATCCGAGGCTGTTATGTCGGCGGAAAATATGGAAATAGATAGTAAAATTATCCCAGAGAAAATCATGCCAACATGGGCACAACCCATATTTTCCTTCCTTAAGGATGCAATTTTTCCGAGTAATGAGGTACTGGCTAGACAGACAGTGAGAAGAGCAAAAGCTTATACAATCATAAACAATGAGCTGTATAAAAGAAGCGTCACAAGCGTGCTGCAAAGATGTGTTGACTCGGCGGAAGGCCAGGAAATCCTCCTAGATATACATCAGGGAGAATGCGGGCATCACGCCTCGTCCAGAGCTTTAGTGGCCAAAGCATTCAGGCATGGATTTTATTGGCCGACGGCGTTGAAAGAGGCCAAAGAATTGGTAGAAAAATGTAATGGTTGTCAGAGATACGCCAGCAAGATACATATGCCATCGTCCGAGTTAAAGACGATACCAATTACTTGGCCATTTTCTGTATGGTGCTTGGATATGGTGGGACCATTCAAGCCAGCCCGGGGCGGGATGACTCATATTTTAGTCATGGTGGATAAGTTCACAAAGTGGATTGAAGTAAAACCAATAAAAAAATGTGATGGACCAACAACAGTAAAATTCCTCAAAGATATTATCTTGAGATATGGTTATCCACATAGTGTTATTATAGACAATGGCACAAACTTTGCTGAAGGGGCTTTTGCTAGATTCTGCCAAGAAAAACACATAAGACTAGATGTCGCCTCGGTGGCTCACCCAACATCAAATGGGCAAGTAGAAAGATCTAATGGACTAGTATTGTCCGGAATAAAACCCCGACTCGTCGAACCTCTGCAAAGGTCGGCAGGATGTTGGATCGAGGAACTACCAGCAGTACTATAGAGCCTCAGAACTACCCCAAATAGGTCAACAGGGTATACCCCATTTTTTCTGGTATATGGGGCAGAAGCCATGCTTCCAGCCGACATAATACATGATTCGCCAAGAGTAACCTAGTATACAACTGCTGAGGTAAATGAGGTATCTCGGCAAGATGATGTCGATTTGCTAGAAGAGGCCAGGGAGTTGGCACTATCAAGGTCGGCTATTTATCAGCAAGACCTACGATGATATCACAGCAAGAAAGTCAATCCAAGAGTGTTTAAAGAAGGAGATTTGGTTCTTCGGCTAGTGCAACGCACAGCCGGCATGCACAAACTATCACCCCCATGGGAGGGAACATTCATCGTGAGTAAAGCATTGCACAATGATGCATATTACCTAATTGATGCTCAGTCACTAGAAACTAACAAGGCAAACAAAGCCGGCGAAGAATCGGAAAGACCATGGAACATAGCTTTACTTCGTCCATTTTACTCGTAGGAGCCATCTATGGTACATTGTAATATGATGCTTCAAGTCGAAGTATCAACTATGTATTAAACTTCGGCACCTTGAGCAGTGACTCGGGGACTGCCCTATGTTATTTCTTATTTTGAGTTATGTATTAAACCTCGGCACCTCGAGCAGTAACTCGGGGACTGCCCTATGCTATTTCTTATTCTGAGTTACGTATTGTACCCCGACGCCTCGAGCAGGGACTCGGGGACTGTGCCGTGTTATCTCTTATTCACGAATCACATGTTAAGTTTCAAGACCTCGGGCAGGGACTCGCAGACTGTGCTGTATTATCCCTTATCTAGAGTCATGCATTAAACCCCGGCGCCTTGAGCAATGACTCAGGGGTTACCCCGTAAGATTCTCTGCAGTAACCCATGAAATATATTTCGGCAATTAGGTTTGCAACTCGGAGACGACCACATGGTCCAAGGTAATTCTTTGAGCACACGCAAGAACTCGATAGCCCAAGTGATAACTCGGGGAATAGTGGGTTTAATCGATTATTTGTCGCCAGACACATAAAAGTTCCACAGCTCAGCAAGCAAAGATCTCTAAGAATGATGCAAAAAGAGTAACACTCCCAGCGAAACGAAGTATGATAAGGGATGCAACTTATTGTTTCACTTTGCCAGATATGGGATTCGGGCTTTATATCTCGGATAGAGGTCAAGAACACAATGGCCAAGACGTCTAATTTATAAAGGCCAGGCAATATAAGCGCCGGACTAAGGTCAACCACATGAAAACATATGATCCGAACTTATGAGATTGAAGGTCGCCAAAGCAAAAATATAAAGCAACAAGATCTGTTTAGACAAACTAATAATGATCACCATCACCCATGCCTCAGCGGCAAAAGGAAAAAAGGGTTCATACCACACAGAAAGTCAGACAATTGTTTCACACACATCATACGCCCGGCATACCAGGGACTGGAAATAATTTAAGAAGTTTTTTGAACCTAAGAGGCAGCGGCATGATGAGGCACTGGGCGCTCCGAGGTAGACGACGCCTCGGCCGAAGTTCCTTCGCCTTCCACAAAAGCAATGGTAATTTCGGGGGAAGTCCTGGGCTGCTGAGAAATATTAGTTTGAGCTTGAGATTGCCCAGTCCCTTTGGAAGATGATCGCGCATCGCTGTCCCCATCCGAACTTGCGCTAGAATCACCAGAGTTGTCCGAGTTGCCCTCACCCTCATACTGGTCGGCCGAATCATTATCAGAGGCATCTTCGATTTCGACGTCATCCGCTGGGTTGGGAAGAAAGCTCGGCCCTTCAATCCAGTTATGCACATCAGCATACTCAACAAGCTGGAAGGCACGAGCTTGGCGGCGAGCGACGAATTCTGGATCCTCAACCCAACGGGAGCCAGTGCGCGAGTTTATCAAAGTGTCGAGCTAAATGTCCTCGTACCAAGACATAATGACTGTGAGCGTCATATCAGCATCAACCCTTCCAGCGGATTCCCTCTAGAGATTTAACTGGGACTGGGATGCCATTAATCTTTCCACAAGTATCTTGATCTCGTCAATATCAGGAGTTCTAGAAGTATTCGGCCAGAGAACATGGTAGGCCCGAATGGCTGCTTGCACCAAATCCCTGCCCATAATCTTCATTGGCCCAATAGCAGCGCCAACGGCAACCAAGAAGTCTTCCATTCAATATTCTGGACTCGAATTTGCGGGGACACCTCGGCGCTGGCGAGCAGAAATCACCGCTCTAGAGCTCATGGGCCTAGCTTCCGAAAATGATCTACGAAAAATAAAAGTATATCAGTTAAAAGTAAGAAAGAGAAGAAGATAACTCGGCCACGGTCAGAAACTTACGATGGATATAGCTCAACATTTTCTGGAGATCCTGAGTCCAGTCAACCTTAGTCTTCTCAAAGCGAGTGATTTCCTCGCTCATCGTCCGATTCTAAAGTTCGGCAGCCTCGAGGAGTTCTTTATCTTTCTGCAGTTGCAGACTTAGCTGATTCTTTTCTTCGGAGAACTCCTGATCAACTTTCTCTAACTCGGATTTCTGAGAAAGCTTGAGGGACTCCACCTCGACACGCAACCGGGTTATCTCGTCATCTTTCTCTTTCAATTGCGCCGAATGAGTGGCAGCTTGCTCTAAAAAATGCAGCATCATATCCGTCATGGGCATGCATTCTTGATGCGATGCTGCAAGAGTTTGTAACTCGGCTATACCAAAGCCAGAAGGTTATAAGAAACCCAGGATAAGTCTCGAACGAAAATCAATAGAGGAAAAGAATAACTAACCTTCCAGAGCTTTGACTTTCTTCTCAAGACGGATATTAAGATTATTGATATTACCTGTTTACCAGCAAAATGGGTTAGCACCTCAAGTCGAAAATATTAAGAACTTAAGGGACAATACAAAGATTTGTTAAGTTACCAGCTTTCTGCACCACGGGAAGAACTTTCTCATACTTCTCTTGCAATTTCTTGTGCGCGAAAAGCAGCCTTTGGAATTCGGTTGTCCGCCGATCATGGGCAACCTAAGCGACAAAATAAATTACACAGTCAGATATTCAAAGCTAAAACAGATCCGAATCAAGCAAAGCTTAACTCGGATCTAGGTGGCTGGATATTCGAAGCTAAGACAGATCCGAATCAAGCAAACCTTAACTCGGATCTAGGTGGCTGGATATTCGAAGCTAAGACAGATCTGAATCAAGCAAAGCTTAACTCGGATCTAGGTGGCTGGATATTCGAAGCTAACACAAATCCGAATCAAGCAAAGCTTAACTCGGACCTAGGTGGCTAGATATTCAAAGCTAAACAGATCTAAATCGAGCTAAACCTATCTCGAACCTAAATGACTGGATAATCAAAGGCGAAATAGATCCGGATTCAGCAAACGCTTAATATGGAATACAAATGAACCACGATGAGTCAAAGTCATACAAGAAATTTACTCGGCGAATAACGCACTTTAAGCTTAATAAAGTTTCCAAACGAACAACAAGTTATTCGGTTGCAAGCTTCGGGCACTAGGGTATATATACTACCATTTGAATAACTAACCAGATATCAACGGAAGCAATTACCTCGTTCATCTTATCGCTGTCAAGAACGATCTTGGCAGCCATATGCAAACGACTGCTGATGTCGGAAAGCTGAAATGGCTGATTGCTCGGATTGCCCTCAAGCTGATCAGCAGCATTCCAATTATTGGCGTACTCCACCAAGGAGCCGAGGCTATTCCCGCTCTCAGTACGGGTTAGCACCTTACCTCGGACCCGTTGTGTAACCACCGCCGCCGCGGGGCTCTTGTGAAGAGTGATCTGAGTATCAGCGGCCGGGGTGACAACATGTTTAGCAGAAGAAATCCCCTTGCGAAACGCATAAGAAATGTTGGGTTGAGAAGAGCTAGCCGGCCCCTTCTGAGATGATGAAGGTCTGGTAACAACAACCTTCTTAGCCTTAGAAGAGATGTCGGCAGGGGCCGCAACCTCAACACTCGGAGTGGCATCTTTGGGGGGCGGAGGAATTATGGTTTCCGAGGGCGTCGAGATGGTAATATCCCCTGCTGGAGTTGGAGTCGCGGTTGGAATTGTGGGGGTCAAAGAAATCTCGGGGGAAACTTCGGGGTTCGCAACGGAGGCAACATGTTCGGTAGGAGGATCTACTGGCGGGGTTATATCGGCATCAGCAATGGAGACCGCGGGTACATCTTGCCGAGGTGATGTCTGAGTCAGCACAGGAGGAGAGTCAATGCGAGCAGGACTAGGATCTCTAGTATCTTCAAGAGGTGGAGGAGAAGGCAGCCGAGTTGTATGACTCATCATACTCGGACCACTCGGCTTAACAGAAAGAGGAGCGCTGCAAAAGCACAGAAAGTTAAATCAAAAGACAGAAAGAGAGAAACAAGAAATACAAATGAAAATGAACTCACCCAGTAACTCCGGGCATGGTTTTACGCTTCGGAAGGTGCTGGGCTGACTTCTTTGTTCGCTTCTTGGGAGCGGTTTCGGAGGCACCTGCTTTGGAGCAGGAGGTTGGGAGGCGAGAGGCTCGGCGTCGTGCACCTGACCGGCCTGATTAGCTGGGGAAGTAGAAGCCGGAAATGCATAAGAGATAGGCATTGCGGCGACTACCTCAAGAATTTGGACGTCGTCCGAATCACCTTCCTCCCCGTGGGTTGAGGTCTTGCCACGGGCGAGAGCCGGAGCGATGTCTGACTTGGGAACAAAATCCTCCGAGTCAGGCTCCCCGCTGTCTGGGGTGTTCCGATCTGTGGTCCACGGGAGGGCCAGAACCTCGACGTCCTCGATCTTTTGCTCCGCAAATCTCTGCAAGAAAAGAGACAAAGGGGAATCAGCAAAAGGAGTCACAAATGCGATTAGGAAACAAAACACAAATACGTTAACTTACCTCGGGAGGGGGATTCCCACGGGTGAACGGCTTCAGCCCCCAGGTCCAGTTCCCCGGCATATCAGTCTTGAAGATAGCTCGGACACGCTTGAAAATAAGATAATCCTCGAGCTCAACCGTTGAGACCTGGTTGGGATTGAGAGGACCGCTCATGTAACAGAGCTTGTGCGTGCGATGCTGGAAAGGGCAGATTCGGCTGCTGACGAAGGTGGTCATCAGATCCTCGCCACGTAGCCCGGCGTGGATCAGCTCCTTCAGCCGAATCTCGAAGGCCTCGGCCAAAGCATGGCTCTTCCTGGAGTTGTAGGACCAGTTCTTCTTGGAAGGGGGGCTGATGGAGAAGGCAGGGAGCCGGATCTTGTCTTCCTTTCCAGTGTTCTTGACTTAGAAAAACGATCTATGCCATTTCTTGCAAGACTCGAGACCAGCAACACGAGGGAACTCGGATTTTCTCCGAGGTGTGATGGACGCGGCTCCACACTGGGTAAGCAACTTCTCAAAGGGGTGAAGGGATTTGTCTGGAACGATGTTAGATCGGATCTGGAAGAATTTGGACCATACATGCACAGACGGCCAGAGGCCGAAGTATCCTTCCGAGGCCGAGATAAAAGCGGATAGGGAGGCGATGGCATTAGCTGGAAGGTGATGCGGCTGAAGGCCAAAGTAATCGAGGAAATCCCTAGCGAAATCTCTAAGGGGAAGACCGAACCCACGAGCAAAGTGGGACATGAAGACGACATACTCGCCGTCGTTGAGTACAGGAGAAGATTCGTTGTCGGGTAAGCGACAGCCTACCTCGGCAGGAATCAGGCGAGTCCTAATTAGCCACTCGATCTCACGATGAGTGACGGAGGAACCCTGCCAGGAGCCCCGCTCTGGACCAGAAGCTACGTCGTCGTCTTCGACGAGCGCGCCACTAACTGAACTCGACATAGGGTCGCCGGAGGAATCAACGGAAGAAGAACTAATGGCGGAGCTAGGCTTAGAGGCGCAGGGCCCCGTCGTAGTTCTAAGCGAAGACGGCGGCGGAGCGGAAAAGAGCTGCACGGGAAATATGGAGAACGGCGGATGCGTCTAGGGAAAGAGCCTAGCAGCGGGACCGTAGAAAAACTCACCGGCAACAGCGCCGGAGCAGGCGCACGGCGATGGGGTCAACGGAGCAGAGGAATTGTGGCCTCTCCGTCGAAGATGTCAACGATGGCGCAACCGCAGGAGCACGAGCAGACGCACGGGCGCAAGGAGGAAGAAGAACAACAGTAAGCGAAGGGGGAAAGTGAACCCTCTAGCCCCGTGCCCCTCTTTATAACCGCGCGGCCCTGGCAGTAGTGGGATCGTGCGTGTGAGCGTTAACCGTGTAGATCGTGCGTGCGGCGGAACCGGTCGCGGCTGAGTGGAGCCACACCGAAGACCACATGACGCGGGAGAGGATCAGGCCTCCTGACCGATACGGTGCGCGAGGCGTCGCAGCGCCGACGCGACATGCGCAGTAATCACTGTAGCTTGTCAGTGGGCACTGTAGAGGAACAAAAAACTAGAAAAATAATGATGAGTGTTACACGTAGGACGAGGCGTGCACGAGAAGCAGCATGGATACCTCGAACAGGAAAAAGTAACTCGGAGATAAGGAGAAATGAATATAGGGAAACTGATGTGGCCCGGCCGAGGTTACGGGCAGGACCACACCAGCTTCGGGGACTAATGTTGGGGAGGTGACCCCGGATAGGGTCAAGACAGGGGAAGATAAAAGGAGTTTCCCCTATCATATGCCGAGTTACTGTTTATATCGGCCGAGTCCTGTAAAAGTAGGCCGAGATAAGCACGGCCATGATACCTACGAAGGGAGCGATACCTGATCCGGCCGACATACGAGTTAAGTCGGCCGAGTATGTATGTACAACTTGAATGCAGGTAAAGGTCGAGCCGAGTTATCCAAGACAAAGCCGAGTAACATGAAGCTTGCGGGAGAAGGAGGTGCCTAAGGTCAAACCCTAGCTGCTATAGGAGGAATCTAGACTGAGCCAAGCGCTAAGGACAAAGAGCAGAGATGCAGAGGGGCAGACAGGCGTCACGGAGGTGACAGTGAGGAAGCCTGAGGCGTACATGTGAGGCCCTCTGGAACCTTGCCGCCGATAGAAGGGAGACACGGAAAGGAGTTCGCCGAGTTACCACTTTGGGACAAGCATATTCCAAGAATATGCTTGCCACGTCAGCCCTAGAAGGAGCCAAGGAACCCCTTTATAAGGAGAGGCATGGACTCCTGAGAGGGGGATCGATTCATTCAACACCGTAAGGCTCGTGTAGTTCTTCTCTTCTTCCTGCAAACAGCTCGAGGAGCACTTGTAGCCCAAGAGAGGAGAAATAAAGATCTGTATGTTAGTCATTTGTGTGTAGAAGTAACTACATCTACCCTCCCCGGATGCCTCTAGCATCCATAGACCCCATACTTTATCCTATCCATGGCATATGCCGTGCCACCACCACGACAGGATTACAACATTTATATCTATATCTATATTTATATCTAATAATAAAGGAAGGAGTGTTTCTTGTAGTACTTATACTTTTTTGAATGACTTTATGACTTTACCCTTTGACCAAAAAATAAATTACCCACCAAGGCCACCGGTAAGTGAAAACGAAAATAAATTACCCACCAATACCACCGGTAAGTGAAAAAGAAAAAAAGTATTTTTTTGACATGTTGACTTCTAGGAGTTGGTTCTTCTCGGGGAATTCCACCGTTCGTTTTCTACAGATAGAATTCATTCGCTTTCTCACGTTCGTCCTCAGGTCCTCACAATAAGCATAGCATATGCATGTGCGTATGACCAGTCCCGCCAATGTTTTCATCTCTAGTGACGCATGGATGACGAGACTGCACCTATAGGTAAAATATCGGACCACTAGACCTGGATGTGGACCATGGCCGGAATCGACGACGATGCCGCGGACGGAGGCTCGGACGCCCAACACCAGCCCGAGTTGACACCTTACCTCCAGCGGACAAACACGGTGGCGTGTTCTCTGGTGTGACACGTACCGTCCCTAGCTAAAATCATACGGTTGTGTCAATCCGGGTTTACAAAATAAAAAAAATACATGCGCCCCTATTAAGCTCTGACAAACGAATACGTCTTTCCGTTTACGTGAAATCCCTATGACTGTTAGAGGATATTATATTTTGGAGTATGCTTTGTCTAAAAATTGACAAATCATCTGAGTATAGGTAGTGGAAATAATTTTTAAGTTGTGGCATAACTCTGTGAATAGGTTCGTCCAAGATAAGAAAACGTTCAACTTGATCGAGACAGGTGTCATGAGGCAAGATAAAAGTTTTTTCATGCGAATTAGATTGGTCTTCCCGATACAACGCACGGTCACTTCTGCTAGTTAATATAAATTCCCATTCGCAAAAAGAGAATCACAACAAAAATCATGCGTGTGGACTGTGGAGTAGTACAATTTTTATAAAGTAGAGCAAATTTGCTATACTTTTACTCAAAATTTTGCAAGAGTAAAGTCTTACCATTTACCTACATGCGTAATTTTCAAAGCCTGAAATACGATTAATTTTTGGACGCTTTTCCAAAACCTGGTCCGGGCAGGTGTCGATGATTCTTGGGTAAACGGTACAATGTGTGAGAGGACTGGATGGCATGACGTCACTGTGTCCGTAGGCACGCAGATCGTGGAAACGACCATGAGGGAGCCGTGCATGCATGCGATTGATTCATGGATGCATGGACTTTACTCTTTTTAGTTACTTCCTCCGCTTTCTATTTATTTTGCGTTCTGACTTTAGTTAAGGTTAAACTTTATATTCTCTCGGTCTTAAAACAGATGTCTCAGATTTGATAAAATTTTGATAAATTTAAACACTATTTAATATATAGATTCATCTAAATTTTGATAAATATGTGACGTCTATTTTTAGACGAAGTGAGTATACGACACTCATAATACTTAATGCATATAATATAAAAATATACTAAAAATTCTAATGCTACAGATTTATACTGTAGATGTTGATATTTTCTTTAAAAAAATTAACATTTTTTAAACTTAGAACGCAAAGTACTACTAGTTGTGAAAGGAGAGGCTAGTCAATTAGTCATATGCCTTATTGACTGCACTTTGATTGATGGTCGCATATTTATGGGCGGGGCGGCTTCAACTAGCCCGGCCGATCTAGAGGACTAGAACAGCAGCCAACATTGACCGAAAAGTTTACAGAGAGTATATTTCCACTGGTTTTCAACTACGCACGTGACCAAGTTAGACAGTTTCAGACATATATCTGGGAAGCGAGCTTCCGGGAAAGCCAACACGCTCTGAATATTCCAAGCCATACGGTGGAGTATATACAAGTTCCTTAATTTCCTAAAGCTTGCACGAACTGTTATCGATTGCAAATGGCAGACCACCCCACCACCGGCGTTAATGGCGGCGGCTTGCGCCCACGCTGGAGCCTCCCGCTCCAGTCTCACCACCTGACCGCAACGCAGACCTACATGCCTCGAACCCTATGGAGCACTTCGGTGCCGCTCGGCTGCAGCCGGATGCACGCCGCCGCAGCATCACCGGCGGTATTCGCGTCGGCTCCCGCGGAGAAGAACAACAGCAGCAGCAGCAGCAAGAAGAGCTTCGCGGCCGACTTCCTCCTGGGCGGCGTGTCGTCGTCGGTGTCTAAGACCCTGGCGGCGCCCATCGAGCGGGTGAAGATGCTGCTACAGAACCAGGACGCGATCATCAGGGCCGGGAGGTTGTCGGAGCCGTACAAGGGCATCGGGGACTGCTTCGCGCGCACCGTCAGGGACGAAGGGTTTCTCTCGCTCTGGAGAGGGAACACCACCAACGTCATCCGCTACTTCCCCACTCAGGTAATTTCGACATCGCCCGTCGAGTTCTTGCATTCCATGGATGGTTCATTTCTTGCCTCCAGGATTTATTTAAAAAAAAACAGTGTGTACAAAAATATAAGAAACATTGAAAATCAATTCAGAATTATTCAGACTAAATTTTAGCGATTCTGACTAATTTTGAATTTTATTTAAATCTGGTTGGAATACATTTTGGTACCTGCAGAAATTTCCAAAATTTCGAAAATTTGAAACCTCCATGCGACTCCGCAAAAATTTCGTTCCTTGCAGTATTTTTGTATTTCCATTTTTTAGTTCTTATAGTCACTTCAGTTCTTGTTGCAACTAGAATTTTGCATGACTTAGACTAATGTGTGGATGGTTGTTGTACATTGAAAAAACAATGCAGAGGCCAGGAGGATGTTCTTTTCTTCTAAACAACTTAGTCTAAGATTTATGGCATTATTGAGAACTAAAGTGCTGCCTTGGTGACTTGACCTTTTCGAGCAGGGCAGGCTTCTGGCCGGGCTAGAAAAGGCCCAACGGCAAATCCAAGGCCCCAGCCTGACCCGGCTATCGGGCCGAAAAATCAGGCCTAGGGCCGACCTGGACCTGTAGAAAATCTAGGGGTTGTTAGGCCGGGCCTTTCCAATTTTTGATATTCTCTAGACTCGAGCCCGGCCTAGCTGTCGGGCCAAAAAATCAGGCCTAGGGCCGACCTGGACCTGTAGAAAATCTAGGGTTGTCAGGCCGGGCCTTTCCTATTTTTGATATTCTCTAGACTCGAGCCCGCCCTAGCTGTCGGGCCGAAAAATCAGGCCTAGGGCCGACCTGAACCTGTAGAAAATCTAGGGGTTGTCGGGCCTTTCCTATTTTTGATATTCTCTAGACTCGAGCTTGGCCTAGCTGTCGGTCCAAAAAATCAGGCCTAGGCCTGACTTGAACCTGCAGAAAATCACCAGGCCGTCAGGCCGGGACTTTTCTAATTTTAACATTCTCTAGACCCGAGCCTGGCCCGAGTTGTACACCAGTCCACAGTTCCTAGTCCTAGTCCTAGGGCCGGCCTGTCGGGATCTTTTTGGGCTGGGCCGGGTTCCCATGCCCAGGTATACCTTATGGTGGTAAGCTCGCCCGTCCGGTTTCGAGACGGTCGAATTAAATATATAGGATGATATCCTTGTTTTTGAAGGGGGGGGGGGGGGGATATGATGTTATCTAGCATGCATAAATCCAGAGAGGTCTTGTCTTTTACCTAACACAAAGTCTGTCCCCTTTGGTCAACTTTTTAAAAGATTTATGGCATTAATTTTTGCAAGTTTGGGAAATGCATACTTGCATGTGAAATTAGTAGAGTGACCATGAATAATTATTTATTATCTAAACAGTAAAGGCGATTAAGTCATATTAAAGTACTTCCTCCGGTTCATATTAATAACCTTAACTTTATCTATGTACTAATGCATCTAGTTTAAATACTTAACTATATATATATATATATATGTAAATTTAGATGAAGTTGATATCATTATTAATATGAGGGAGTAGTAAGAAAGAAAATGTCCAAGTATGCTGGTCTCCCTCGAGTCTAATATACTAACAGCTCATTTTTGACATTCAGGCGATCTGACATTATTAAGTCTTCACTTCATACTAGCAGCAGCTCCTAGTTTAACTGTCAATCTGATATTCAGGGGCGATCTGACATTGTCAAGTCTTGAGCTCATATATACTAGCAGCAGCTCCTAGTTAACCTCTGTCAATCTGTCATGATGTCGCTTGCAGGCACTAAACTTTGCTTTCAAAGACTACTTCAAGGGTCTGTTCAACTTCAAGCGAGACAAGGACGGATACCTGAAGTGGTTCGCCGGGAACATCGCGTCCGGCAGCGGCGCCGGCGCGACGTCCCTTCTCTTCGTATACTCCCTCGACTACGCGAGGACACGTCTCACCAACGACTACAAGTCCGCGGCGAGCAAGGGCGGCGGGCGGCAGTTCACGGGCCTCGTGGACGTCTACCGCAAGACGCTCCGTTCCGACGGCGTCGCCGGGCTCTACCGTGGGTTCAACGTCTCCTGCGTGGGCATCATCGTCTACCGCGGCCTCTACTTCGGGATGTACGACTCCTTCAAGCCGCTGCTCCTCACGGGGGCGCTGCAGGACAGCTTCTTCGCGAGCCTGGCGCTGGGCTGGATGATCACCACCGGCGCGAACCTGGCGTCGTACCCGCTGGACACCGTCCGGAGGAGGATGATGATGACCTCCGGCGAGGCTGTCAAGTACAGGAGCTCCGTGGACGCGTTTTCTCAGATCGTCAGGAACGAGGGCGCCAGGTCGCTGTTCAAAGGCGCCGGCGCCAATGTGCTCCGTGCCATCGCCGGCGCCGGCGCGCTCGCGGGATACGACAAGCTGCAGGTCGTCTTCTTCGGGAGCAATAAGTATGGCGCGTCCGGTGCCTAGACAGGTCGAGATAGTACTCGAGACTCGAGAGTCGAGAGCATATGTGCTAGTTGATGATGACGATAAAGAGCGATTGGTTATTTAATTTGTTGCTCGGTAATATATATTCTTTCTGGTTTTGGTGATGTTTATAGGTTTTTTCTTCTTGTTGACAATAAAAACACTCAGTGTGCCTACCTACATATGTACTATTCCCCCGTTTCAAAATATAAGATGTTTTAGGTTTGTGAAGAAAATATATCTAGACTTGTTTTAGTGTGTAGATTCATTCCAAACCTTAGTAAACCTAGATACTAAAAGAAGTCTAGATACATTTGCTTTACAAGCTAAAACATCTTATATTTCGAAACGGAGGGAGTACTTCCATATATATGTTAACATTTGATTCCAAATTGCAGCACTGAACTTGTGTGAAACTGTTGGTCGTTACAATGTTAAGTTTCAGAAATACCATTACAAACATTTACCCCTGCTAGAACCGATCGATGATGGATACACATAAAAGTAATTTAGCTTCAGATTACATATGGAAGAAGTAGCCAGCTAGCTAGCTTGAATTGAAGAAGCCTTGTCAATTTTTGGTGTGCAGCTGGTTGCGTGGAGCACCATTGTCTCAATGGTGAACCCAGGTCCAAATCCCATCATCACGCCCCACTCAGCGCCCGTCTCTCCCTCGTCCTCCTCCAGCATTCGCCTCCGCTGCTCGTCCAGCACGAAGATGATGGTCGCGCCGAGCATGTTCCCGTACTCTCTCAGCACGGTCCGGCTCGCCGCCAGCTTCCCGGGTTCCAACCCGAGAGCCCCGTCGATGTGGTCCAGTATTCCACGCAAGCCGGGGTGAACCACCCAGAACAGACCGTTCCATTTGGCGCCGCCACCGGCGGCCATCCCTCCAAGTCCAAGCGGCTGGAACGCGTCCGTGAGACATTGCTCAATGTGCTTCCCCGCTAAAGGGACGAGCTCCCTGGTAAAGATGTGCCCGTCGAGTCCGGCTTCCGAGAGGTGCATGGTGAGCACGCCGTCGGTTCCCTGTACCACCGTCTGCGAGGCAGACACGATCTCGAAGAGTGGGCGCTCGTCATCAGGGGCGGCGGCACCGACGATGACCGCGCCGGCACCGTCCCCGAAACCCGCCTGGCCGATGAGCGTGTGTGCTTCCTGGGGGCCGCGGAAGGCCACGACGGTGAGCTCGACGCAGACCACCAGGACTCGCGCGCCGCGGTTGTTCTCGGCCATGTCCTTGGCGAGGCGAAGCGAGGCGGCACCAGCGGAGCAGCCATTGAGATGGAGCATGGTGCGGCGGACGGACGCGGAGAGGCCGAGGAGAGAAGCGAGGCGGAGGTCAATGGCAGGGGCGTGGGCGCCGGAGTTGGTGCTGACGACGAGGTGGGTGATGTCGGTGGCCGGATGGCCCCACTTGGCTATGGCCTTGGCCGCCGCTGATGCCGCGAGGTCTGGAGCAGCGGCAGCCGCGATAGCGAGCCGGGCGTCAAGGGAAGGCTTGCCGCGGCAGAGGAAATCGGGGTGGTCGTTCAGGACCTGCTCCGTGTGGTGGAAGTAACGCTTCTCCGTGGTTGTCATCTCACCTGAACGATCATTCAAGTTAATTTTGCTGGATATAACGTAGCTAGCGATCAATCTAGTACTAGTAGCGAGCGAGCTTACACATTGCCTTGAACTTTTGCTTAAGTTCAGTGAGGTGTTGGGTCTTGGAGACGCGGAAGTACAAGTCCGGGTACTCCTCCTGGGACACGCAGTTGGGCGGGTTCGCCGTGCCGATGGCCAGGATCGCCGCCGGCCCGTCAGCACGCTGCGAACGCCGGATCTCGTGCACCGTGGGCTGCAGGGTGCTCCCGTCGGCCATGGTCCTCTCCTCTCCTGGACCTTGTAGCAAAGCATGCATGGAACAGAAAGACTTTGATAAGTCAACGGAAGAAGTTTATTGCTCCAGGCCTCTGCAGCTAATGGAGATGCACGCAGCTTTTTATTATACAAAAGAAAACAAGGCTCATTTGAGAAAATAAAGAAAAAGAAGCCATCTGTCGTGGACAAACTGAGAAACTAGCACCTGAGAAGCTTGCAGTCTCATGCAAAAGAAGAGATGGATGAGCAAAGAGGGCGAGACAACTGATTCAAGCTGTTTGCTTTACTAGATGGAAAGATAGAAGAAGCAGGTGCCAACTATTTAATAAGGAAGGGAAGGCATGGTGTTGGGAGGCTGTGGAAAGGGACAAACATAACCCTTGAGCCAAACATTTCTGGCTAAAACTAATTCTTCTCCACTCGTTGGCCGAACCCAGGCCGAAATCCGGACCAAACTTCGCCCGGACAGTGCAAGTTTTCGGTCTGGATACGCCCAGTTTCCCACTCGCGTACCCAGGTCTAGTTTCCGGGTCGCCCGTTTCCGCTAGAATTCGGCTAAAATTTGTCCAAATTTCGGCATAGTTCGTTATACGATGAATACAAAACACTTTAAGACTAAAGTTCGGCGAAATTTTAAACAGAGTTCGGCGTACTGTAAACATAGTTCGGCCTGCAATAAAATTACAACATATTTCGGTCAAGTTCGGCCAGTTCATGCTCAGCATCTACGTCGTGTTGCCCCTGCGTATCCATAGGTGCTCGACAAGATCATCATGCAGCTGTTGATGCATCGCCGGATCTCGGATCTCCTGACGCATTACGATGAATGCAGCCCATGTTGGAGGCACCTGATGATCAGGCTCGGCAAGAGGACCCTGTAGATGGTATGGCTCGTCCTCCTCGAGCAAACTTGTTGGATCCTTATTGTCATCCTCAATGATCATGTTGTGCAAGGTCACACAACAGTTCATCACTTCCCACATATGATCTTTCGACTAGGTCATAGCAGGGAACCGGACAACTGCAAATCTCTGCTGGAGCACACCAAATGCCCGCTCCACGTCTTTCTTGCAAGCTTCCTGTTCCTTGGCAAAGTGAGAATGCTTGGGGAGCACTGGGCCTGAGATAGTTTTCACAAATATTGGCCATCTTGGATAGATGCCATCTGCTAGATAGTATCCCTTGTTGTAGTGATGCCCGTTGATCTCAAATTCCACAGGGGGAGCATGACCCTCAACAAGCTTGGAAAAGACAGTTGATGAGTTGAGGACGTTGATGTCGTTGTTCGATCCTGCCATGCCAAAGAAGGAGTGCCAGATCCAAAGATCATGTATAGAAACTGCCTCAAGTATCACATTGCATCCTCCTTTGTGGCCTTTGTACATTCCTTGCCATTCAAATGGACAGTTCTTCCACTCCCAATGCATGCAATCTATGCTTCCAAGCATACCAGGAAATCCTCTACTTTCATTGATCATGAGGATCCGAAAGTTGTCTTCAACAAGGGTGATCTCAAGTATTGTTCCCGAACATCGCAATCAACGCCGCAGAACCTGTAGAAGCAATCAAGGGCGGTGGACTCGGCGATGCGGAGATAGTCATCGGCAGCATCAGTCGGCGCTCCATATGCAAGCAACCTCATCGCCACGGTGCACTTCTGAAGCGACGAAAACCCAACCAAGCCGGTGCAGCCCTTCTTGCAAAGGAAATATGGGTCGAACTTCCGGATGGCATGCACGATCTTGAGGAAGAGCTTTCGGCTCATCCTGAAATGGCGGCGAAACACGTCCTCTCCATGGAGTGGCTGGTCGGCGAAGTAGTCGGTGTACAACATGCAATAGCCCTCTATCCTCTGTCTCGCCTTGCACTTCATGCGACCTGGCGCCGAACCACCACGCTTCGGCTTTGCCATCTGCATGTACAGCTGGGCGAGCGATGCGAGAATCTGCAAGTGCTCTTCACTTTCGGCGACCTTGGCGGTCTCCTCCTCCAGGAGTTCGGCGAGCAACTCCTCGTCGTCGAAATCCATGGCGAGTATCACGCCTCGTCGTAGTCGTCGCGGACGACTCATTGCCGCCGGAGTCCATGGACGAATCCGCCAAATGTCGAACACCTAGCGGGTGGGGGTGGCGCCGACGGGCATACGCCTACGGCGAAAGAGGCGGCGGAGAAGGCGTGGAGCTGGGCGGCAACAACGGCGAGCGTAGCTAGAGGCGTGGGCATGTCTCGGCGCGGCGGAGCTCCGCCAGCGAAGTCATGGCGACAGAGCTCTTCGCGGCAGTCTGGGCGAGTGGAGTGGGTGGAAATGGGACTGTCTCGTCGACAGAGCTGGCCCACGCCCTTTTTGCGGCGCCCGGCGTCCCCAGGGCGTACCCGGGAACCTGGGTTCAGCCTAGGTAGGCCGGACCAAAACACGCCCAAATCCGAACGAAAACAGGTCCCTGGGTACGCGACTGGGCCGATTTTTGGCGTCCGGACTGAATTTCGGCGTCCGGATCGGCGTCCTAGGTAGGCGAGTGGAGATGCTGTAACGTCCGTGTGTAACTACATTCTAACGGGCGTTACACAACCTATCAGCGTTGCACGGTGGGTCCCCGCGGCTCCCATTCTGGCAGTATAACGCCCTCCTGATTGAAGTTACACTACACAGTGTAACGTCTTTGAGAAGGGAGGTACACTATGACTTCCCATAAACGTCAAAGCGGCCACCCCCATCCCTACCTAGCCATTCCACTCTTCCTTCCAGCCCACGAGAAAGAACATAGAAGAAGGTGGTGGCTCCCCTCTCATACCCTTCTCTCAGATCCTCCAAATCTCAAGGTTTTCTTCGTGGATTTCGAGTTTTCGACCCCTCAAGTGCATAGAGGTACCCTTCACCATTTCCCTTGGTTTTGCCCAATTGAAATCTTGTATTTTGGTGGGATTTTCCAAAATCTTTGAAACCCTAGCATTTGAACATGAACCAAAATGCATGTTTTTTTTTGTTGAATTGACCTATGTTAGTTGTTATGATGGACATGAAGCATTATGCTTTAGATTTATATGTTAGGGTTCTTTTTAGGTTAGGTTAAGGTTATCGTTAGATTTGTAGGCTAGGGTTAGAGTTATTGTAAGGTTATGTGACTATGATTTTATTGAATAGTTAGATGTTATTGTTTTCTAGAGCATAGTTAGTGAATATATTTTCCATTGAACTATTGTAATTATTTTAGTTATGGAAAGATTTTTTAATTTTCATCATGTGGACAAGGAGGCCTTTTGGAAAGGCAATATTGAGCCAGACCCGGATGAACTTGACTTGGTGTTTGAGCATAGTCCAAACTATGTCGAGGTTTTGGAACAAGTGAAGATTTATTTGAATTGGAATGACCCAACTGATGTTGTTGAGCTGGAGGGAGAGCATAATGTGGGGTTTGGAATGCACATCCATTATAAGACAATGTGTATCCACTCTGAGCAATGATGGGTTGCATATAAGGCGATTGTGGACAAATCACTAGACAAGGCTCCCGAGTTATTTTCCACCAAAAATGTTGATGCTTGTTTGCACCCTGACTTGAACCTGCGTGACTCCCCACTCAATGCTAGGAGTCCACTACCCATGAACCAAGATGAAGGAAGTGAACCTCCCATGACCCAACATGAAGCCAGCCAAACCCTGAGCTCCATTGTAATGAACCAAGATGAAGCATTGGAAAAGGAGAATGATGAGTATGAGTATGATGAGAATTATATTGATCTTGATTGTATGGTCCATGTCAGGTTCCTTTAGCTTTCTTATCCTTGTATATGTGCTGCTAAAACTTGGTGATGTAGTTTGAATGATACGTGTCCCAATTCTTCTCCTTTCTCTGCTTCTTCCTGTCCAAGCTACACATTAACAAAGCACAAGTTTAGTACCATCATAAAGTACATCACAATGCCTAATAGTTGTAATATGCACTCTTACTCATCCGTGTCCTTCCAATCTAGCGGGACAATATGAAATAAACCAAACTAGGACATCACACGCTGTGACAAATGATGTTTCCACAGCATATCAATGGGAAATGCATTAGCCAAAGCCGTTCTTTAGCACATCGGGTTAAGCACGAAGTCGATAGGGTCCCCATCACAATATGGCTCACATGCTACCTACAACATACCACAAACGTGTCAATGGGGAGTCTATATGCAGAAGATGCAATTTTTAACTGATTAGGGGTAAGCGTATCAAACTCGTTGGTGTAGGTCTTATAGGCCTTGCTTGGGTCATTTGTGGACTCCAAGACCACGTCCCACTTGTAAGACCATGTTGGGGAGCCACAATGTGTTACCATGATCTTCATATGACTCGTAAGGAAATACTCTTGGATGGCCAACTAGGAGGTAATCCCATCTCCAGATCGAAAGAAGGAGCAATGAACCACCAACGCCGATGTCAATTAGGATATGTTTGGAAGGGTAATATAGAGATGGACAAAATAAATAGAATTTATTACTTGGAGGCCAACGCTGCCAAACCCTAGCCCCATTTAGCGAAAAGATCGGTTAACGCTTTGAGATAGTGCCACTGAGCGTTCTTTCAACTGTTGTTAGGAAACAAATTTCTGCTTATAACATACCACATGTATACACGAGTGTACATCATAATCTCATCTTCACCAACCTCCACGAGATATGTACTAAAATTATATGTGATCCAAGTGTAAGCAGCCCCGACATGGCAACTTATTCTTTCCCTCCTTCTTGTTTAGATGATCCTTGAGAACCATACCAATAGGAGCGGCCATTTGCCCGTGCCACCCATCATAATTTGTGCTGATACAAAGAGGCTTTCCCTCGGCATGATCCTAAAGTGTCACGTTCATCTCCCTGGTCCGGAGGTGGAAAGTGTGTGCCTCCGGCCTCCACCAG
This sequence comes from Avena insularis, assembly GCA_023614405.1. Lineage (NCBI taxonomy): Eukaryota > Viridiplantae > Streptophyta > Magnoliopsida > Poales > Poaceae > Avena > Avena insularis. Next base: position 59,386,183 of record CM042697.1, on the reverse strand, counting down.
TCGACAAGCGCAGTGGTCGCAGAAGGGTTCAAGTTCGGTTTCAACCGGGTGACCATATGAATGAATGGCAGGAGTCCAAGCTGCTAGATGTACATAGTGTACCGCTCATCATAGCGCGTATTCTGTGATGAGGCCTCGTGACACCTTAGCCCCAGGGGTCCATGGACCTGCAAACATACAAGTTAGAATATTGCATATCCATTGTAACATAGCAAAACAATATGAAGTTCTAAATTAATTTGTACTGCCATGTTTTTCTTCGACAAGAAGGCCCGGTGTTGAACATTTTAGTGAGGATCGAGAATTTCCATCCTACATATTCAAAATATGAGAAACAATAAGAACTTAAACTACATTGGAATTGTATGCTCACATATCCAAAACAACTACAATATGACCATTGACATGGCATTGAAACATACAAGGACATAATCTTTCTACAAGGAAGCATCAGTTCCAAATAAATTCCAAGTAAAAACAAATGGCCAAATATCACTAGTAGAAAACGGGCCTTTCGTCCGGGCCATTAGTCCTGGATGTGCCTGGGTCCGGGACTAATGGTCCGGACCCATCGGCCCGAAGCGGCACATCACTAGTCCCGGGCCTATTGGGGCCATTAGTCCTGGTTTAAGATAAATATAAACAACAATGGGTAAATATACACGTGCCATGGCATGGAAAAATACAAATGAACAAATATCACCCCACATACATACGAACAAATGAACATAAGCACGGACAAAAACAAATGTACACATTGAACAAAAGACTGAACACATATCACCCCACATACATATGTAAAAATATCACGAGCACACATGTTCCCGATGATTACTAGACCTACATAGATGCTAAATCATCCCACATAATTATAATGGTCCGTAAAAGTTAGAATCCATGAAGGAGTAGGGTTTTATGTAAACTAGCAAACTAGTGGTCAATGTGACTAAAATTTCTAATTAAATTGGACGGTTCAGGGATAATACCCGAGGAAAGGGATTGGGGTTAGGATCCCATGTGTATTTCTTCATATATGGGTGTTTTTCATGGACGATTTGAGAGATGGAGGAACAACTATGCCACCGCCCTCTCTGTTTGTGGCTTGGGGGAAGAGTGTATGTTGGGTCAGGGTAAGGTGGTCGCGTTAACGTTTATGCTAAGCCATAGTATAAAACCTTTTCGAAAGACGTTAAACTATATTGTGTAACTCCATTCGGGAGGGCGTTACACTGCCAGGAGGGGACCCGATGGGACCCACCGTGCCACGCCGGTAGGATGTGAATGTCCGTCAGAATGGTGTTACACTATGGAGTGTGAAGCCTTGATGACATGTGTTACATAGAAGCATTAGTTTTGTTAAATTTTTTCGGCGAGAGTATTTTTTTAGAATTGTTTGGTCCAGGGGTTATTTTGTCCATTTTCACGGGGGCGGGGGCTGGTATTCTGTGTAATAAGTTGTTGGTCAGGATTTGACTATAGAAGGGACAATAATTTTATAATATAAGCAATAAAGTATATATATCACAAAATTACTCTCCATGACTAATGTATACAAATCTAGACAAATCCAAGTCCGGTATATAGGATTTGCCAAAGAAATTTATAGTTGTTGGTGGTGTATATCTGCCTACCTTAGACATAAACAATTAAAATGAAATAAAGTACATTTATTTTGGTGCTGTTTTCCTCTTTATCCTTAGACATAAATAATTAAAAATATAGATATGTTTGATGTTTCACCTAAGTAGTAAGATATACATCATCTCATAAGCAAAGTATGTTAGCCCTATGTCCGAAAATAAGTGACATGAATTTACTTAGATTCACACGTACCTATATACTAAAACATGTCTAATGCATATAAATTTAGACAAATTCAAGTCACCTTTTCTGACCGGAGTGAGTTGCTTTTTTTCAAAAAGAACAACAAACCCAAAACTAACTAGAGTAGCATATTATAATCCAAACTTGTCATGATCTATATGGAAGAGGTAACAAATATTAATGGCGGCACCTGCATACGGGTACTGGATTGGCTTAGAATTGAGGACTTAATCATGTAATTCGGCCAGTACGCACTGGGATCGATGGTTTGAGAAAGGCGACACCACCTTAAAAAATTGCGTCGATCACCTCTTGGCCCCCGAGGGTGACGCAGCACCGCCACCCTCCTCCGCCCAACGCCCATCCCCTTTCTCTCCCCTGTGTGGCGCCGACGGCGGTGGCGGCTCGTCCTTCCCACCTATTGGAGGCGGGATCAGGGTCCCTTCCCTCCTAGCGGTGGTGCTACCTGGGCGGAGGAAGTCCGACGATGACTGGTTCATGGCGGAGCGGCGGTGGGCAACGCAACACAACATCAGCGGGCAGCGGCGAGAAGCTGGCAGTGCCATGGCGGCCCAGATCGGTGCCCTTAGGGCCCCATCTAGGTAGTGGGAGGGCCGACATGATTTGCTCTGTTTGCTTTGTAGATTGTCGTGGGGTATTCCGAACACGATCGACGGAGACTACGATCAGCCTGTGGCAACATGGTTGCAGACTTTACGAGCCCCAAGGGGCCCGACCGAACTGCCATGGGATTGTGTGACTCCATAGATGCTTTATAGGACCGACAGGACCCAACGGGGACTCGTGTGTTTGTGGCCGCGTCCGGTCGACTACCGTCTCTGGTATGGAGGCAGTTCCCTCCCGCATGGCCACGATATTGCGGGCCTAGTTTCATTTCTACCCTTTTCCTATATCTTGCAGACCTCACGAAGGTTGCTCGATGAGACGATGATGGCGGGTTCATTACCGTAGTGACACATGCTCGTGGATGACAAACTTGGTGGTGACAAGGCCTCGTCCTTGCGAGGCTCCTTGTCGGCCAAGGGTTGTGGGTAGGGTTCTTTTCAGAGAAATCCTTGTCAGCGCGAATGACAACGACGCAGTGAAGCCCTTGGGTGGCAGCATACCTTCCTGGAGGGTGTCATGGCTACCCTTCAGGAGCTTGGTGCGGGGATAGGGTCATGCATGTTGCTAATTACACCATTTCAAAGAGATGATGCAAAATAGGGCACCAAAACAGGTGACGTAAAGTTTTACATCATTAAAATTGATATTTTACATCACCTGTTCACTTTGTGGTTTCCATATGAGCACGACTAGCGGAAGCGCGCCCTCTACGAAGCGCACGATTCGGCCACAACACACGTTTCCGGCCACTTGGCAGCGCGTGTGTTTCCGGCCGCACGGCAGCCCGACACGTGCCGTGTGAAAGTTTACCCGCGCTGGCTAGCTGCTCATGCAGTGCACGCGAGATATCTGCTCCCTAGCTGCTCGCTCACGTGTTTTTTTTATTTTTTCACGTAAAACACGAGTAGAAAATACAGTGTCAAAAGGATAAAAAATGCACCTAAAAAAAGAAACAGTTTACCGCGAGGCAGTGCAACACAGTACCAACAAGGCAGTGCATGGACCGTGTACTACCAGAACACCGTGTAGTGCATTACAACCGAAGGCAGTGCAACGTAGTACCGTACAGTGCACTGCGACCTCAGGTAGTGCAAAGAAGTACAACGAGACAGTACACCGCGTGCACGGGCAGTGCACTGCCAGAACACCGCGCAGTGCACTGTGAACTAAGGCAGTGCAACACAGTACAACGAGACAATACACCGCTTATGCGGACGGTGCCCCACGTACCGCATAGTGCTTGCGCGACCTAAAGGCAGTGCAAAGAAAGCGAGCGGCAGTACACCGCCCACTTTGCACTGCCGGACAACGATCGCATCGCTGCGACTGCGACCGATCTGTTAAAAGTACAACAAACAGCCAGTGCGTAATGCGGTGCCTGCCGGAGACAAAATGAGACGTGCATTGCAAACCGAAGGCACCGTACACTAGACCAAATGGCAGTGCAACCTACACATCAAAGGCAATACGAGAAAAAAGTTCGTCGAAACATATCAACAATGGATCTAGTTTTGAATATTTGAACATGAGTAGCAAGATTGTGAAAATGGGTATCGATTTGGACGCTCTATTTGAAATATATCGCATTTTTGTGTTCAAAACTAAAAAAAGGAAGTGAAAAAGGACAAGCGACCCTTTTCGTATCCACCACGTGTCGCACGGAGAAAGGCCCGGACAATTCGTGAGGCATTCCTCGCCCGCCACGTGCAAGCAAGAGGAGTGATGCAGTGCGAACTCCTAGGAGCGCGCCCTTTTTCTAGCCTTTTCCAATTCATGATCATAGAGTCTCATGGAATTTTGATCTAGGAAGTGAAGAAGGCACATAAATAGATCATGAATGTATTCATGACTATAATAAAAAGGGCCATGTTAATGAATTATCTAAAGAGATTTATTTAGATTCATATCGTGTGTTGCAAGTTGTTAAAACTTTTACAGAACACATCGAAGCTCCAAAAGAAGGTCCGGTCAAGTTTGATCCAGCACCTGAACCTGAGAAGAAAAAAGAAGTTAAAACAACATTGGCTTCCCTAGAACCAATGTATGAGATACCTTTCCCTAACACTGCACAAAAGCATATTTTGGAATATGAACATGTCAAGGCAGTACATGAGGTGAAAGAAGAGGAAAGTGTGCCAATAATTGAAGAACATCTTGATGAAACCAAAGATGAAGAGGTAACCGAGGAAGCAATCATGGATATGTATGCACATTGTAATATAGTTGAACTTGATGAAGAGACCTCTATATTGGTTGAAGGTAAAATTAAGGTAGAAGATGTGGATAAGTCTATTCTTCCCTACATATTTAAAGAAACCTCGCATTACGGTTTATGTGATCTTGGCACCAAAGTTAATGTTATATCCTATGACTTTTATTTAGAAATAAAAGAAGAGATAGCACCAGCTACAATAGAAAATACTGATATGACAATCATGTTAGCCAATAAAATCTTAGAATTCCATTGGGAGTAGTTGAAGATGCAATTATCACAATTAATAATAAAAATTTCCTTATTGATATGCCAATTGACACGCTTTGCCCAATTATATTTGGAAGAAACTTTTTGAGTGATATAGGTGCCACAGTTGACTTCAAAAGGAGGTTGTATCCCTTAAGCTTGGGAAAGCGGAAAAAGAATTCCACTTTTCCAAATTTAAAGACAACCCTCTATTCATAAAATAAGAAGAGAAAGAGAAAACTATTGAAGAAATGGCGGCTCTTTTCTTAAATAATCAAGATGAAGAAATAAATGAAGATCCAAATTGTGAAGAAATAATTATGGAGGATAGAACTTTAGAAGAACTAGAAAGTGAATTTGATTCATTTCCCATTGAAGAATCTCCAACTGATGAAGCTTTTGAAGAGCCAGAAAAGAGAGGGGATGAAGAATTGCCACCCCCAAAATTAAAAACTCTACCATATAATCTTAAGTATAGGTTCTTAGATAATACTAATAAATTCCCTGTTATTATTAGTGCTAAACTTTCAGCGGAAGAAGAAGAAAAACTCATGAAGGTACTAAAGGAGCACTGCAAGGCCTTTGGGTACTCAATGGATGACTTGAAGGGTATCAGTCCCATGATAGCCTCCCATCGGATATTCATGGAAGAAGGTGCCAAACCAGTTGCAGAATTTAATAGACGACTAAAACCTGAAATGAAGGAAGTGGTAAGAAAGGAAATAGTACGCCTACTTGATCCAGGTATAATCTATCCTGTAAAATAAAGTGAATGAGTAAGTTATGTTCATTGTGTTCCTAAGAAAGGCGGCTTTACTGTTGTTCCTAATGAAAACAATGAATTGATCCCTACTAGAACTGTTGTTGGACATAGGATGTGCATAGATTTTAGGAAATTGAATAAGGAAACAAGGAAAGATCATTACCTTTACATTTCATAGATCAAACTTTAGAGAGATTAGAAAACCACACTTTTTTTTGCTACTTGGACGGATACTCTGGTTTTTCTCAAATAGCTGTCATCATGATGACCAAATTAAAACAACTTTCATTAGTCCTTATGGTTTACATGCTTGCCGACGTATGCCTTGCTACTTTTCAAAGATGCATGACTGCTATATTTGCAGATTTTATAGAACTAATAATGGAAGTATTTATGGATGATTTTTCTGTCCATGGAACTTCGTTTACTAGTTGCTTGGATAATCTCAATAGAATATTGCAGCTTTGCGAAGCAACTAATCTTGTCTTAAACTAGGAGAAGTGCCACTTTATGGTCAAAGAAGGCATAGTCCTTGGACATAAGATATCAGGTAAGGGTATTGAAGTAGATAGGGCTAAAGTTGAAGCAACAGAAAGAATGCCACAACCAAGGGATGTAAAAGGTATAAGAAGTTTTCTTGGTCATGTAGGCTTTTATAGAAGGTTCATTAGGATTTTTTCTAGAATTTCTAAACCTTTGACTAATCTATTGCAAAAAGGAGTAAGATTCAATTTTGATAAGTGCCTTATTGCCTTTGATAAACTTAAATATGCTTTATCTCGTGCTCCCGTCATTAAACCACCTATATGGGATATGCCTTTTGATTTAATATGTGAAGCTAGTGATGATGTTGTAGGAGTAACTCTGGGAAAACACATAGGTCGCAGATTTAATATTATACATCATGCTAGTAGAACTCTCAATAGTGCTCAAAAGAATTATCCTAAGGAAAAAAGAGAACTCTTTGCTGTATTTTTCTCTTGTGATAAGTTTCGTTCTTATATTGTTGATGCAAAAGTAAGAGTTCATACATATCGTGATGGTTTAAAAGAACTCCCCGAGAGGAAGTTTCATAAGCCAAGACTGATCCGTTGGATCCTTTTACTTCAAGAATCTGAGTGGCAGATTATGCAGAGACAAGAAGCAAAGGTAGTAGATGCATCATCTATATTTACCTAACAAGATATCTGTCATGGTGGTGTCACGACAAATGCCATGGGTAGGCTTAAGTTGGGGGCCGAATGGACGCTTGAGGTAACCGGGGAGGGTGTGCACGGTCCAGCCGCACACAATGAACATGATGAACTCTCCAGACTTGTGATTTTATTTCTCCTTGGTGTTTACAAGTGCTCCTTGATGACCCACAAGTATAGGGGATCACAATAGTCTTCACGGGTAGTATTACCCAATTTATTGATTAGACACAAGGGGAGCCAAAGAATACTTGCAAGCCTTAACAACTGAGTTGTCAATTCAGCTGCACCTGGAAATAGTTCTTGCTCACAGAAGTTTATCAGTAGCAACTGGTTGGTAGTAGCAACAGCAAATCAACAACAACAGTAAAACATGAGCAATAGTAACAGTAACAGTAAATAGTAGGATTCGAGTGTGGTAGGCATAGGGATGGATGGGCGTTGCATGGACGAGTCTAAACATGTAACTTCAAGATCTAGGGCATTACAGATAAATAAGAATACAAGTACTAAACAATCCTAGGCATGTGCTCCATATATAGTCATACGTGTTCGCAATGAGAACTTGCACAACTTCTTCTGTCCAGCCAGCCCATGGTAGTGGGGCCTCTAGGGAACTACTGAAAATTAAGGTGCCCCTTTTAATAGAGCACCAGAGCAAAGCATTAACACTCTGTGAACACATGTGATCCTCACACCACAGCCATCCCCTCAGGTTGTCCCAATTTCTATCACTTCAGGGCCTTTGGATCTGGACAATGATATGTGTACACAACTTGCAGATAAGATCACAAACAATACTATCATAATGATTCAATAATAAGTTCATATCTGATATCATGGCACTCGGGCCCTAGTGACAAGCATTAAGCACAACAAGTTGCAACAAGGTCAAATAGCACTAATAGAGATACTAGGCACTATGCCCTAACAATCTTATTTGATTACATCATAGAACTCATCCAATCCCTACCATCCCCATAACCTACAGCGGGGGATTACTCACTCATGGATGAGGGAAACATGGATGGTTGATGGAGAGGCGTTGGTGATGACGATGGCGATGATCCTCTTCAAATTCCCCATCCCGGCAGGGTGCCAGAACAGATTTTCTGGATCCGAATCTTGATTTCTGTTGGTGGCAGCGGAGCGGAACTCTGTCTGGAAAACATCGAACCCCCCACGTTTTTTAGGTCAAGGGGCAACTTATAGGCGAAGAGGGAGCTTGAGGGGGTGACTGGGGTGGCTGCACCCCCTAGGCGCGGGCAGGGCCCACCCGCGCTTGGCAGGGGTGTGGGCCCCTAGGCCTCCACTCCATTTCGTCTTCTGGCTCCGTGGATCTTCTGGTGAAATATATGTTTTGGCATATTTTTCAGGATTTTTCCTGATAGTTGTTTTTCTGCACAAAAACTAGACACCAAGGTAATTCTGCTGAAAACAACATCAGTCCGTGTTAGTTGTATCCAAATCACACAAGTTTAGAGGGGAAACAATAGCAAAAGTGTTCGGGAAAGTAGATACGTTTTGGATGTATCAACTCCCCCCAAGCTTAGCTTATTCCTTGTCCTCAAGCAATTCAGTTGAAAACTGAGTGCGATAAAAGAACTTTCACGAACACATTTTCTTCATATGATGTATATATTCTCAGCACAGGAGCAGATACTTAAACCATTCATAATAAGAAGCATGCAGCCAAGTCTACTCAATAATCATTGCAAACTATGAAGAGAAACCAACTCAATAATAATAAGTAGCATGGAACATAAACATAATCAACATTGCAATGCTCATAGTAAGGTATGATAGAGTGGTATCTCGCTTGCCTTTGTTTGTAGAGCACAATATAAATGTCAAGGAACCTCTGAAGTTCAAGTGAATACTAGAGGTAAAAATATCAGAGATACAAGCATCAAAGTCATGACATAATTAATCAAGTTTTGATACAAACACAAGAATGACAACTATGCTCTCAAGAAGGTGCTCATAGAATAAGTGGTGACTCAGCAAGGAAGTGAAAAAGGTTTTGAAAAGTTTGAAAGGCTTCCTAATGCTGAAAGGAAGGTACTCGTTAGCTTTGAGCTCTCATTGCCCCTATCATAGGCATCTTCATATGGTTAAGGTGAAAGTGAGGTCCAATATGATTTATATGCTTGACAGACCATAAACTGGAAATCCCATGTCCCTTGAGTACGAGGTCCGCTTCGCATGCTACTCAACTTTGGTTACCTACAAGTTCTTGTCATTGTACATACATGCATATCATAGAGAACCGCCAACGGGGTACCCCTTGACAATGATACAGGAGCTATCCCGTGATCAAAATGACAAGGCAAGCAGGCAATGAGCATCTCAGCAATCTTTTTATTTACTATGTGCATAGCTTTTTATTGAGGATGCTTCATAGAATGCTCATTATGTTGATGCTACAAGTTTGCACCATGATTAGGCATGTCTTAGGCTAGCGGCCCGAGCATTTCTCTAACACATATATATATACTCCATGAACTTACAAGCTCCCCTTTTATTTCACACCGTTGACATCCGCAAACAAAAGAGCAAGGTATCAACTGGATAAGATATCCAAAAAGTGTTGAAAGCGTTATCCGTGACAGCACGGTTCTGCTGACTCCCAGCATATAATTTGCAAGCATATAACTTTCATGGACATGTCACAATGGTTCAAAATTATTAAGTGCAAGGAACAAAATGTGCCATCAAGTTCGTGAGAGCTTTACTAACTAACTTTCTCAAAACAGACAAATATTTTATTTGGAAGAAAACAAGGCATATAGAATATGCACTGAAATAACAAACGATGCTAATAGGTAGGTATGGTGGACACAGTTGGCAATATTGGTTTTGCGGAGTTGGATGCACAAGTAGAGCTCATACTCAGTGCAAGTGAAGGCTAGCAATAGAGAGGGAGTAACAAACAGAGAGTAATAATTATCATAATCATGCTTGCAACAAAATAGGACTAATTATGGCATGAAAGTGATACAAGAACTCTGAGGCAAAATAAATCGTCGAGGCTTACTGACTATTGTTTAGTCATATGCATGTGTGAGCATGTGCCAAGTCGATTCATAAGAAACTTCTAGAGGAGGATACCACAATATCATACCAAAATATGAATAAAACAATGCAAGCAAACATTCATATGACATGCTACAAACTATTAGCAAGCTGGAGCTAATCATAGACAATCAAGAACTACTAAGCATACATCAGTAACACACTCCTTACAATGAACAAACTAAGCATGCTCACAATGATGAGTATATATACAAAAATGAAAACAAATAGAGTTCGTTACCAGCCTCTTACCACTCCTCAAGTTGTCTTAATCTTCATTATTGCCCTTGACTTGTGTGACTTGAATAATAACATGAAACCAAAATCCACTGAGGACGGATGAACCCTGCAAAGAACTCACAAAACCAAAGAAGAACAACAAATATTTTTGGTGTTTTTGATTTTTCAAACAAGCCAATAAAGCAAAAACAAACCAAGCAAAGCAAAATCTTTTTGGATTTTTCTTTTAAGGCAAACCAAAGAAAAGAACAAACCAAGAGAAACAACGAAAATATTTTTGGTATTTTTGTGTTTTCGAGAAAGCAACAACAAGAACCAAAAAGAATGCGAAACAATGGATATACAAAGAACCGACCGAACATGATATATAGATGAGTGTGATGTCAGTATACCTCCCCCAAGCTTAGGCTTGTGGCCTAAGTGGGGCTCAATAGCGCGAGTAGTAACCCCAAGCTGGTGGGTCATCAAAGGAATGATCATACTCAGGCGCTTGCGATGAAGAAGAAGAAGACGCGCCCCAATCAAATGAGGGCTGCTGGTATGAAGACTCTCCCAAGTTGGAGGGCTGAACCGAATCATCTTTGGCATCCCTTTCAACATTCTCCTCTTGCTGGGAGAGCTCTGCCACATATGTGTCAACCTCCTCCTCCGTGAGCGACCATCCTTGTCTGTTAACAAAGTTAAACAAAGCAGGTGCAGGCAAATAAACTATTTTCTCAGTCTTACCCCCTCTCCAACCTCGGTGAGCAAAACATAATTCAAACGGTAAACTTCTCACATTAGCCCCCAAGGAAACAAAACCATGCTGAATCATGGATTCAAGATCAAGCCTCTCTATGGGGAACCGATAATCTGAATGGTGAGGCTCTAAGCCATGGAAAGCTAGCAACCTAGAAGCAATGAGACCTCCACAAATTCCACCCTTATCGCGGTTGGTGGTGAGACGGTAAGCTATCAAAGCACCCAAGTTATAAGATCTATTCCTATTCAAAGTAGATGCGATAAAAGCTAGATCAAAACAAGATAACTTCCTAACGATCTTTCTAGCAGGAACACACTTGGTAATGAAATAGGCAAAATATCTAATGACTGGGAACTGAATGTTCCGAATTTTACCACTTGACTTTGTGAAGTCGAAACATTGGAAAATCTCATCATACAAATCCATAAGCGACTTGGGCCTCTCCTTGATCTTCTCACAAGATCCCCACTAAGGTACTCTAATTGCTTCACAGAAATTAGCAAAAGGCAGGTCGATAGGTATATTGTATATTTTGTAATGGACCATGGGATTAGATGTAGACCAAGTAAAAGGAAAGTCCTGCATAAAAGCCATGGTTAGCTTAACAAATTGAAATGGTTCACCTTCAACAAAGTGTTCAACCCTGCATTGGCAATCAAAGTTTGGAAATCCTAGAAGATTCCCGCAGTTCTCATAAATTCATGGCATGGGTATATGGAAGGTAAGACTCCTTCCTCCCGATGAACTTTCATCGGCTTAGGCACCATCAATTCATATTGATTCAGTGGATAAGCACTCATCTTCCTTGCTGAAATTTTTAGACAAACATCAAACCAAGTGATTTCCAAGTTGATAAATGATGAGAAACTACTATAGCAACTTGCTAGAGGGCTACACATGCATTAGAATGAAATCTCTAAGCATAGAACAAGCATGCAAGCTCACACAACCTGATACCTATAGCAGCAAAATACTCAAGATACAATCTATCAATCACAAATCTAATTGGATAAGTGGAGGAGGCACATACCAAGGAGCAATCCCTCCAAAAATAAGCAACAAAGATGGGCTGAGGAAGGAGATCGAAATCGCGAGCAAGAACAGCAGGAACTTGAGCTTGAGCAAGTTTTCCAGTGTTTTCGGTAGAGAGAAAGAAGATGGCTGGGAGGAGACACTTTGGAGGGGCCCAGGTGGGCCACACCCCCCTAGGCGCCACCCATAGGAAGGCCGCACCTACCTGGGGTGGCCCCCTGGGTCACTCCAGGTGTCCCTCTGCCCCTTTTTTCGAGGAAAATTTTATTTTGAATTTTTTGGGATTTTTCTAAAAACTTTATTTTTGGCCAATTTTCAGGGTATAAAAATTGATTTTCTCGCAGAAACAGTTTTTTTAGAAGAAGCAAAAGCAAACAAAAACCAAACTACAGAAGTTCTAAGACACTCTAACAAGCAAACAACTAACAAAACCAAAGCTAGCAAAAGAAAAGGCAAGGACTAGGAAGGAGAAAAATAAAAGAAAGCAAGAATAACAACAGTGAATAAAGATGTACAGCCAACAGTCCTTCTGTACATAGACGCCAGCTCTACAGCGCCATATGGTGCTTTATACGTCACTTCTTGCTTTTAGCGTCACCCGGCTCCTTTGTTGTCACTGATGGCTAACATGGAGCCTATGGGAACCCCAAGAGCAGGGTGTGAATCAGCACAGCAGCAAGTTTTCCCTCAGTAAGAAACCGAGGTTATCGAACCAGCAGGAGGAAGGAAATGTCACATGGGTGTTGCAAGCAATGCGGAAACCTGCACAACACAAACTTAAGACTTTGCCCCAACGAATCGGTGAGGTTGTCAAGCTCACCGGTTTGCTGTAACAACAGATTAAACAAGTAATAGTGGATGATGTATCAATGGTAAAGATTGGACCGGGGTCCATAGTTCACTAGAGGTGCTCTCCTTAGATAAACAACATGGCATGAAGGGTAAACAAATTACAGCAGGGCAATTGAAAGGAACTGAGCAAGGCATAACAATGCAATACCAGACAAAAAGATCTTATGAGATTCGATTGGGAAATACAACAATATACATAGACCGCCATCCAACTGCATCTATGACTAGAATTCCACCTTCATGTTATCATCTGAACCTCCTCCAGTATTAAGTTGCAAGCAACAGACAACTGCTTTAAGCAAAGTGTGTAAGGTAAACAATCCACTTGTTGTATGAACAAGAGACCATTGTTTTCTCCCTAGTGGAAATAGCACATCTACAACCGAAGAGATTTCTGTCACTTCCCTTGGAAACTAGAGGCATGAACCCATTATCGAGCATAAATACCCCCTCTTGGAGTCACTAGCAACTACTTGGCCAAGATAGCTACTAACAATGGAGAGCATGCAAGATCACAAACAACACAAACATGATAGAATCATAAAGATAAAACCATTAATCAACCTGACATAGTAATCTCAATATCCATCGGATCCCTGCAAACACAACATGCATGATTACAAATATATTATATCTTGATCATGAACGGAGCTCACAAGATCTATACATGAAAGAACAAGGAGGAGATACAACCATCTAGCTACTACATGGACCCATAGTCCAAGGTGAAACTACTCACACTTCATACCGGAGAGAAAGCCTCCGGGATGATCTCCCCTCTGGCAGGGTGCCAGGAAGAACTTGAGATCCCCCCGGATCTAGGGACGACGGTGGTGGAGGCTACAAAAGGCTTCGTGGAGTTTTTTATCGGGTTCCTAGGGTTTCTGCATTGGGGGCTTCTTATAGGCGAAGAGGCGAGGCTGGGAGGTGGCTAGGGGCCCCACACCCTACCCAGGCACGGGGTGGGCCCACCCGTGCCTAGGGGGGTCTGGCCGCCCTGGTCTGCTTCTCCGTATCTCCTCTGGACTTCATGTCACCCACGATAAAATATTGACTTTGGCTTTTGTCCCGTACAATTCCGAGAATATTGATTTTCTGCCTTTCTAGAACCAAAAATAGAAGAAAACAGGCAACTGACACTATGGCAACTTGTTAATAGGTTAGTTACAGAAAATATATAAAAACACCTCAAAGTGTAGAAAAAGCAAAGCAAAGTAGATACTAAATAAGCATGGAGCATCAAAAATTATAGATACGTTTCCGACGTATCAAACATCCCCAAGCTTAACTCCTGCTCGTCCTCAAGTAGTTAAGTGATAAAAAGAATAATTTTTGAGGTGACATGCACCATCAAAACCAAGATCAAACCATTTGCAAGCATTGAAATCTGGGATCAAAGAACTCTAAACATGTGCATGAAAGATGGAGTTCTAACAATAGGACATAGTAACTATGCATGCAACATGAAAGGCTACAAACAAAGATCATGAATAACATGTATTGAAAAACGTTTGTTTGTTTCACATACAAAAAGCATGGCATAGTGGCATTAAGCTTGTACCTCATAGAGTAACAAATAGATGCATAGGACACCTTCAAAGTTCACAAGGGTGACTAGAAACAAGTAGCACAAGAACAAGTAATATCACAATATGCATCAATCAATAAGTTTCAGGACACTGCACACAAAATGACAACCATGCTCTCTTAATGGTGCCTAAAGGTAGAAGGTGGAGACTCAAATAATGGTGGAAGAAAGGTCCTTCACAAAGGGAAGCAGGGATTTCAAGTTTCAAAAAGAGCTTCCAAAAATTATGGTACTTGTTAGCTTTCAGCCCTCATTGCCCCTATCATAAGCATCTTGAAGTGATTAAGGTTAAAGTGAACAAAGATGGAGTATATGCTTGACAAAGTATAAGTTGGCAATCTCAAGTCCCTTGAATACGAGGACCACACCTCATGCTACTCAACTTCAGTCACCTGTAAGTTCTTGTCATTGTAAGTACATGCATATCATAGAGAACCACCAATGGGGTACCCCTTGCACATGGTACATGAGCTATCCCATAACCAAAATGACAAGGCAAGCAGACAATGAGCATCTCAGCGATCTTTTTATTTACTATGTGCATAGATTTTTTATTGAGGATGCTTCACAGATAGCTCATTATGGTGATGCTGCAAGTTTCCACCATGATTAGGCATGGCTTAGGCTAGCGGCCCAGGCGTTTCTCTAACACAAAATACATACTCCATGGACTTACAAGTTCCCTCTTTATTTCATACCGGTGACATCCATAGACAAAAGAGCATGATATCAACTGAGTACAAAGTACAAGTGCAATGTTGAAAACGTTCTCCGTGATAGCACGGTTCTGCTAATTCCAACGTATAAGTGCAAGCATATACAACATAGATGACACAATGGTTCAAGTTTATTAGGGACAAAGAATATAAAGTGTGCCATCAAGTTTGTGAGAGCTTTAATCACTAAGTTTTCACATAACAAAGAGACTTTTTAACTGGAAGGTAGCTGAAAGCAAGAATATACTTCGAATGGTGTAACACACCATGCATAGGAGTTTATAGTGGACATCTTGGAATAACTTGGTTTCTTGGGAGTTGGAAGCATGAGTAGAACTTACTCATACAAGTGGAGGCTAGCAAAAGACTGGGAGCAACCAACTAAGAGAGCAATATGGTCATAATCATGCATAACAACAAAACATTACTAATCAAAGCATAGAGTGGTACTACAAGTCAAGGACTAAATTATCATAGAGGCTATGGTGACTTTTCATAGTCATAACATGGTGTGAGCATGTGCCAAGTCAACCCAAACAAAGCATCAAAGGAGAATACCACAATACTATGCTTTTGTATGCTAAAACAACGCATAATTTCTTCAAGGCACACTAAGCAATCCCAATTGTTTGGAAGGATACATGCTACAACAATAATCACTAAACATAAGGTCAAAACAACACCTAGCATGTCATGCTAAAGTAAGTCACAGTCAATGCAAGCTCCTCTTGCACTTTCAAGCAGGAACTTCCTACTCCTTTCCAACACCAAGCAACTTATTTGAAAAAACACAGCGAGAACGGGGGTCCAAACTACTTTATTCAAGCAAACTAAACAACTAAGAAAAGCAAACGAAAACTAAGACGCTCCAAGAATAACACAACTGTGCATGAAAGAATAAAAACGAAGTGTCTAAATAGACCTGAGCTTTTTATTGATGAAGAAGGGGATTCCTTGGGCATCCCCAAGCTTTGACGCTTGTGCCTCTTGGATATTTCTTGGGGTGACACCGGGGTGGCATCCCCAAGCTTGAGCTTTTGTCCATTCTTCATCTCATTACATCATTCTTTCTCTGCACCTGAAATTTTTCCTTCATACAAAACTTCACACAATCTTCATTAGCAACATTAGTGTATTCAAAAGATAATAGAACTTTAGGTAAAGCTTTGGAAAAGAAAGAATTTTCACTAAAAACACAATCTACTATAGCAACTCCTTTAAAATCTCAATTCACCTAAAGAGAACTCAAAAAGGAATCAATAAGAAGCAAATGCAAATAATGGCAAAAATCTGTCAAAACAGACCAGCAGGTAGAAACCGATTTTTTTGAAAATCTTCTGTTACTCAAATCAAAAAGTTTTGAACTAATGAAAGTTAGCTAACATACTGGGGGATTTATTCGTAAATTTTCAGATGAATCAGAGTTACAGAGACTCCTCACGAAGTTTTTTTGGTGAAGGACAGAAATCTGTTTCGGGACAGCAACTCCCCAAATCTTACTTCCCTCTCATTAGAGGTCATTCTTGGCACAAAAAAGCAAACAAAAAGTATAAGGAGAGGTCATTACAGAAGTAATAACTTCCAAGACTCAAGGAAACTATTGGGTTATCTCCCAACAAGTACTTTTCTTTAACGCCTTTAAGTTAGGCACAAGAAGCAAGAAAATCAAGTATTTTGAAATGAGGCATTAACCCTCTTGTTCTTTCCTTTCTTACCTTTCTTCTTCTCTTTAGGGAAGATATGATTTATTACCGGAGGAGAAAAATGCATAATGCATTTTCCCACATCTATTATTGCTCTAAGGTGTTTCAGTAGGGATCTTCCAAGGGTGATCTGTCCTTTTCCTACACATTCAATAACAAGATAATCAGTAGACACCATTTTTCCTGAGATTTTTGTAAACACACCTTCAACTATTCCAATGGGCAATAAAGTGGCATTATTAGTAAAAGAGATTTCCTCTCCTCCTTCAGAAAGCTCCCAAAGACTCAAAGAATCATAAATATCTTTAGGCATGAGACAGAATTCAGACATGATATCACAACGAGCATCAAAAAGTGTAGTATTTATAGAGACTTTGATTGTGGGAAACCACTTTGAAGGCTCAGAATTTATGGGAACATAATCATGGTAAGCCCTAAGCATGTGATAGCAACTATTCATAGCATCCATACTGGTCTCAAGAGTGTTCAATCTAGCAAAAATATTTGTGAAAGAGGAATCAGACTTGCCAGGTGTACCATAAATTATAATCAATTTCTTTATGGCATCAAAAGCTTCATCCTCAGTACAAAGAAAAATATCTTTCTCTCCCAAAGCATCCAAAGCATATCTATAATGAAGAACAATACTGTGGTAGAAACTATCAGTAACCAAGATAAGACTCATCTTAGGCTCAGTTTCCCTCTGTAAAGCGGAAATTCTAGACTAGTCTACTTTAAAACTCTCTTCACTTTTTTTCTTAAAAGTGGAGATCTCTTCCATAGGTGAAATAAATATTGGTCCAAAACATGACATGGTAGAAACTAGAGTAGGAACTAATTTTTTTGTGTTTTTGAATAAAGAAAGTAAACCAAACTAAAGTAATTTTTTTGGAGTTTTTGAAAAGAGGCAAACAAAACCAAGCAAAAGAAACTAAGCAAACTAAAAACAAAGTAAAGAGAAAGGAAGTGGAGGACTCCCCTTGTGAAGACGTCCTTAACCTCCCCGACAACGACGCTAGAGAACTTGATGGATAACGTGGAGCATGTTGGGAATCCCAAGAGCAGGGTGTGAAGCAGCACAGCAGCAAGTTTTCCCTCAGTAAGAAACCGAGGTTACCGAACTAGCAGGAGGAAGGAAACGTCACACAGGTGTTGCAAGCAACGCGGAAACCTGCACAACACAAACTCAAGACTTTGCCCCAACGAATCAGTGAGGTTGTCAAGCTCACCGGTTTGCTGTAACAAAGGATTAAACGTATAGTGTGGAAGGTAATGGTTTGCAGCAAGTAAACATGTAACAGTGGAGGATGTATCAATGGTAAAGATTGGACCGGGGTCCATAGTTCACTAGAGGTTCTCTCCTTAGATAAACAACATGGCATGAAGGGTAAACAAATTACAGCAGGGAAATTGACAGAAACTAAGCAAGGCATAACAATGCAATACCAGACAAAAAGATCCTATGAGATTCGATTGGGCAATACAACAATATACATAGATCACCATCCAACTTCATCTATGACTAGAAGTCCACCTTCAGGTTATCATCCGAACCCCCTCTAGTATTAAGTTGCAAGCAACAGATAACTGCTTTAAGCAAAGTGTGTAAGGTAAACAATCCACTTGTTCCATGAACAAGAGACTGTTGTTTTCTCCCTAGTGGCAATAGCACATATACAACCGAAGAAATTTCTGTCACTTCCCTTGGAAACTAGAGGCATGAACCCACTATCGAGCATAAATACCCTCTCTTGGAGTCACTAGCAACTACTTGGCCAAGATAGCTACTAACAACGGAGCGCATGCAAGATCACAAACAACACAGACATGATAGAATCATAAAGACAAAACCATTAATCAATTTGACATAGTAATCTCAATATCCATCGGATCCCTACAAACACAACATGCATGATTAATAGATTAGATCTTGATCATAAACGGAGCTCACAAGATCTATACATGAAAGCACAAGGAGGAGATACAACCATCTAGCTACTACATGGACTCATAGTCCAAGGTGGAACTACTCACGCTTTATACCGGAGAGAAGGCCTCCGGGATGTCTCCCCTCCGGCAGGGTGCCAGGAAGAACTTCAGATCCCCCCGATCTAGGGACGACAGTGGCGGCGGCTATAGAAGGTTTCGTGGAGTTTTTTATCGGGTTCCTAGGGTTTCTGCATTGGGGGCTTCTTATAGGCGAAGACGCGAGGCTGGGAGGCGGCCAGGGGCCCCCACACCCTACCTAGGTGCGGGGTGGGCCCACCCGCGCCTAGGGGGTTCTGGCCGCCCTGGTCCGCTTCTCCGTATCTCGTCTAGACTTCGTGTCGCCCATGGTAAAATATTGACTTTGGCTTTGTCCCGTCCAATTCCAAGAATATTGATTTTCTGCCTTTTCTGGAACCAAAAAGCAGAAGAAAACAGACAACTGGCACTGTGACAACTTGTTAATAGGTTAGTTCTAGAAAAGATATAAAAACACATCAAAGTGTAGACAAAGCAAAGCAAAGTAGATACTAAACAAGTATGGAGCATCAAAAATTATAGATACTTTTTCGATGTATCAGTCACCCATGGCGCCCTTCTCTTTTGACCATGCTTTAACATGGTCCCTCCTAGACCTTACTCAGAAAGGGGCAACGCGTTCTTCCTGACTCGGCTTTCCCTCGAGATATCCGGCTTGTCGTTTCCTGCAAGTTGAACTTCCTTGTCCTGTGCGGGCCAACATACTTCCTATGTCGGCCTTACACAGGCTTCATATCCCGGCCGTTAAGATCCGGCTGTTGGTTTATTGACTCGGCCTAAGCGAAGTTGGGCAATGTTTTACCCCTTATGACCCTACCGGGGGTTATCCCCCTGACATTAGTCCCAGTGAGTGGAGCTTTAGTCTCGGTGATTTTTGTTTTCAAGAATTAATATATGAGCTAAGGTCAAATCCTTCTAATAATAAGAAGTCCTTGTTGTTGGAGGAGCTTGTCACTCCTGACTAAATAAGCAGTAAGTGAAAGGTAAGTTTTCTAACTCTAATAAGTGCTTTGTTTTCATAGTTTCTACTATTAAATTTTTTGCCTTGGAATTACTCTTGTTTTTCTGAAGTTTTTAAGGAGTTTCTGTAACTATACAGCCAAAAATCTTTTGCCGTATAGTTGGTCGTTAAACGTTCTGTATCCCCCTTATGAAATAATTTTTGGGATTGCAGCATCTATACGGCCGCAACTATACGGCCAGAGAGAAATCACCCGTCGTATAGTTGGTCGTTAAATGTTCTGTATCCTTTTAAAAAAGAATTTTCGAGGTGCGATATCTATATGGATGCAACTATACGGCCGGAGAAAACTCTCCCGCCGTATAGTTGGTCGTTAAAGCTTCAGTACCCTTGACCCATTTACGTTATTTTCGATTAAAAAAACCTCTTTGTCTGTTCCTAGTCGGTCATCTAACCAACCTGGGCTCGAGATATTTGGAAATATCTGCCCGGAACCAACTATACGGCCGCAACTATATGGGTCGCGACCGTATAGTTAGTCGTTACGACACATGACTCCTCCAAATCCACGATTTCTTTTCCTAATCGGTTTGGATTGTTTTCTTGGATGACAATTTGATGTTTATCGTGAGTTTTACCGACCTCTGACCCCTCTTATCTATTGCCCTTGTGTCTCTCTCTAATCACAAATCACCAGGAACAAATCCAGCTATGCGCTATCCTGTCCTAGGCCGTGGAAAACCTATGGGGCTCATTGCTCCTAGGGACCTTTCTAGCAGCCCGTCGATGGAGGACGACAATGAGGAGGTGGAGAGGTTTAGCCCAGGGTACAAAGAGTATATCGATCCAAGCTTCTACAACAGCGACCCCGATGAAGGCTGGGACAACTTTTACATCTGCCGCGACATCTATGACCCCTGGAGGTCGACTGGGCGGCGATGAAAAGAACTCAAGAAGAGAGACAAGGCCGCAAGCCGCACATAAAAGGACGTGTGGAGACGGTCAAGTTCGTCACTACAGCTCCAAGGCCACATAAGTGTAAGGAAATACCAAACATTGGTGTAGGTGCTAGCAAGGAACCGATGTTTCCCTTCTCGAGGCCTACCACTGGCGCTCGTATGAGGATGAAGCCCCAAGAGGAGTGGAGGAGCAGCTTCTACTTCCCCGATCCATCAATAATGGATGAGGAAGAGGAAGTTGTCCCCAGAACAAAGGATTGCATGTGGGCACTGGAAGTATATCAGAATTAGGAGCTACTCCATCGCGTGGAAGTCCGTCACCGCCTCAAGGATATAGAGGAGAAGGGTGATCTTCTCCCGATGGTGACCAAGCTTGTTGATAGGGTGGACACTCTGCAATATGATTTACGCAGGTTCTATAGCCGCATCACCGCCTTGGAGGATACCAACAATAAGCTACGCATCGTGGTTCTACATGCCATGGCACCACAGTGACCTTCAATAAAGAACTGTATCAAATAATCGCAAGGGATTATTTGATCCTGCCTGGCTTGATTCCAAGCTTGCGGAGATCATTAAGACCTTGTAATCTATCTTATAAGTTTTTATTTCTATTCTAGTTTTTCATTAGTTCAAGCTCATAAATAAAGTTTGCATCATTAGATTCCCTTCAGGAATATTTGATCCCTCTTATGAAATTCTGAGTTTATTATAATATATGGAGCATTATTGAGTTTGAGTTTGTCTTATTGGATATAAGAATGGCTTGAGTATGATTTTACTTGCACTTGATGATAGCAATAGGAGCCTTCCACACCATTGGTATTAATGGAACATATAAAGATTGTTTTGATTAATATGTTGTAGGTCAATGATTTGATTTACAAAGAGGAGAAACTATCTAATTAATTAATATGAAAAAGAAAAACCTTGAACAAAGGATAAATTATAAGTGCTATCAAATAAGAGTGAGGACAAGTTTGAGGTAGAATACTCAAGTTATAAAGATGCTTCATATATATTTGGAATTTGATAATTGAGATTGTTAAACTTTGAAATTCCTACATGAAGTGGAATATATGGCTAGCTCCTTTGCACAACACTTAAACAAAAGTGTGAGCACCAATATATATAGAAAAAAGAAGAAAAGGAAAGATGAAGAAAAAGAGCGAATGTGCAAAGAGCAAGTAGGCATATACCACTATATTGTACTAAGACAAAGAGACGTTTGAGATTTTGAATCCCAAGGGAATATGTTAATCCTAAAAATACTTGGGACTACCTCACTAACTCATCCGGTCGAACCGAATATTTCTACATCATGTTGAGAATAATCCTTTGTGAATTATTAATTGCTAAGGTGTGGAAGCCTGCTAATATTATTCGGATGGTTTGAGTAAGATACTATTCATGAACTTATTTATATGTATCCTTTATGATCAACACATGCTACAACTGCCTCATTTATTTTATCGACTCAGCTTCATGAATATGGGGATCACATCCATTAAGCTACACTTGCTCGAAACGAGCAATAGTCTAAGCTTGGGGAAGTTGATGCGTGCATATTTGCATGTTTTAGATTATTATTTTGCATTATAGATGTAGGATTTTGGTATTTTACGGTGTTCGCACGCACTTTTTATGTTTATTTTCACCAGGATCAGATCAGATGATGGATCGAATGGACATAATTCTTGGAGTAGTTGTACTGGAGAGAAAAGGAGCCAAAAACTACGTAAATCGCTTATTTGGGAAACATTAATAATACCAGAAGAAAGCCCGAAGCGAGAAACGGAGACAGAAGAGTTGACGACCAACTATATGAGCGGCCACCATATAGTTGCCACCGTATAGTTGGCGTCACCTCCGCCTCCTCAAATAGTTTCACCCCGTGCAACTGGTTCAGGAAGATGACATACAGAACACCTATAGATCTCCGAAAGCTAACCTCCGGAAGGAATCTAGAGGGGGAACTTGCCATAGGGATCCATCTTCGCCCAACGCAGGTCTGTGAGGCCAAGGCATCGCTCTCCATCTTCATCAACCGCTGCATCTTCATCACCACCATCATCTCCATCCATCCCATCTAGATCTTGTTGTAATTCTTGCACTAGCTGTAGATTTATACAAGTACTATTCATCGATAATCGTTTCTATTACCATTGCCATGATGCTGTTTGCCTCCATGTCTGAGTAGATCATTAGTTCTTGGGGAGATGGATAAACCCTAGTATGAGATTGGAATAAGATAAAGTTTATTATGATATTCATCGCTGTGGCCATGTGTTAGATTTTCTACATCTTGATGTTGGGAGAAGTTGGCCTCTCCAATATTTTCCTCTTGTGGGGACTTGATGTAGGGAACTACTTGTTGGTAGACAGAGGAATGTTAGCACTTACAGTGACTATAAAGCTGTTGGCTCTCTTACGTATTAACTTAGAAATCGAGAAAACTCACAAAACACTATCCATGCCATGGGATACGTCCTGCGGGGTTCCATCCCTTAATAGCGCAGTAATTCAATTGATGTTGATTGTTGTCTGCTGTGGTTATGAGGATGATTTGAGCAGTGATTGCTGCCTCTTTGTCCAACTACGGAGTTCTTTCCACACATACGTAGTTGATAATGTTCATGATGATAATCTTTTACCTTAGCTCTTTATAATTCTAATGGTGTATCCGCTAATCCCAGAGAACGCTTTTTATCACTGAAGTTTCAAATCTCTTTTACATACGCGATACTTATTTTCTGTATTCAGTTTTGTTTACTTTACGCATTGTTCTCTTATACAAAAAAACCCAAAACATCTTTTTACACATTACTCACATTTTATCTTGTCATTAGAACTTTATTTAGCAATTCTATTTTTAGTATTTACTTCAAGAATTATTAGACTTCAGACTCCTTCTCCCTGTGGGATCGATATCTTTATTTCGAAACTAGCTATATCAGATCTGTGCACTTGCAATCATCAGTCACCGGATTCACTACAGGAGGCATGAGCCTCAAAATCTATCTTCAATTCTAATCCAGTAACGCTTACCGGTTTGGTCATTGCCATGGACAACATCGAGTGACACATCCGACCATGCCCGGCACAAGCAAGTGTCCTTGATATTGGTGTATTTCACGGTCCTCCTCTTCTTTTCTTTCGCCTCATCATAGGCGGATTGATCAACCTCTTCCAATGCATCCTCTTCACCATCCTCTTCCAATGCATCCCCTTCGCCGTCCTCCACCTCATCATCATCTCCATCCAAATCATATGCAGCGAGTGGTGGTTGGGTGATGCACACCTCACTATCCTTGAGTAATTGCTCGAATGAGACCGGGGCAGATCCCTCTTCGTACCTTGATGGCAATTGGCCGAACGCGCTGTGGGCGCCAACCACGGGGGCTTCAGGTGAGGCGATTCCGCCCAACAGTGGGGCATGCTACAGAGGAACGGGGCGAGACTGCTTCTTGGCGCCGTCGCCTTCTTTGGACCGTTGGGCTTCTTCCATGGGGCGGCCACATTCTTGGGTTGTGCGACGAGTGCCGGGACGGAGAAAGGCGTGGTGTGAGCACCGCCGGTCATGGAAGCAGCGGCCGATGAGACAACCTACCTGGCCGCGCGCTCCCTCTTCTTTATGGCCGACGGGGCGGCGGCCGGCGAGCCCGCGTGGACTGCCGCAGCGATAGAGGACGGTTGTTGCGGGTGCTGAACGTTAGCAGCTATCGGCGGGAGCTGTGTGGGTTCCATGGTGTCGATTCCATGCGGCGGAAGGGCGGGGAGCGGCAGGGGAGGTAGATCGACGGGGGTAGCGAAGCGGAAGCGGGAAGGGAGGTGGAGGAAACTTTTGTCCGCCAAAAAAGAAGAGGAGTGCGGGTTGGCGCTCGGTTCAGCCGCGAAAACCAGATATGCTCGGTTCCACGGGCGATATTTGGTGCCCTCGTAAACTTTTTTCGGACTAAGTGTGTTTACGGGCACTGATCGGCACACGATTTTTTCGAGGCACTGATAAACAATAGTTATTTTACGATTTTTGGGTGTTTACGGGTACAGTTAGAGATGCACTTCAACATTTGAGGTAGAACGAGCTGTAGGCATACGAGCACCGTGTGCATGATAAATGACGTGTTCAAAAAAAGTTCGTGGTTCCTCCGGTGCTCCGCTGAAACCGTGAAGTGCCAGGTTTGTCCTAGCATCAACTAGCTTTTAAATTACAAGCATAGAGTATTATTTTGCTTGATTAATTGACACAATATCAAGAAATAGAAGTTCGAGGGGACATCAATGGTGACTCAAAGATAATCAAGAGGCTGTTGGCGGCCTGAAAAGTAGATACTACAAGTACGAGTTTGGTATCGCGCACGTTTTCAGCTCTCCGTGGCCCGCGACGGACATTTGTTCGCCCAGAGAAAAGGTTCGTCCTCCCCTAATTTGGTTCCGATTTTTCATTAGATGCTTTTGCCCCTGGCTGTTTGAGGGTATTACATTGACTGCCACCGCCCCGTCCCCCTTCCTTCGCCTCGTCCTCCCGTTCCCTCCGCCCCTTCTTCCTGCCCCGTCGGCCGGTTTCATCCTATGCCACCGCTCAGTCAATGCCACTGCCATGTAAACGGTGGCGTGCCCCATCCCATGTAAACGGTGGCATGCCCGTCTTTCCCCTTCCTCTCCCTTGAATCGGCAACACCACGGCTCAATCGGCAACACCAAGATCGGCGTAGCTGGACAACGTACCCTGAGTTTGGCGTGGTCGACGGCCGGAGGCAGACCTTGGAGGGAGGACAACAACCGAGGCAAGAAGGAGGATGCATGTAGATCTCGGGGAGGCAGAACCTTGCTGTCAACAGCACAGGAACACGAAAGCTGGAGGAGGTGATGTTGTGGAGCTCACAGGTGAGGGGAGGTGGTGGCTGAACTGGTCTCTAGCGGAGGCGAGGTGAGATGACTGCGGAGGCCGAGGTCTCCCCGTACGATGTTGTGGT
Source organism: Avena insularis (assembly GCA_023614405.1). Classification (NCBI taxonomy): domain Eukaryota; kingdom Viridiplantae; phylum Streptophyta; class Magnoliopsida; order Poales; family Poaceae; genus Avena; species Avena insularis. The sequence goes on along the minus strand of CM042697.1, from coordinate 59,360,446 downwards.
TCAAGATCGATCTGGGGCGGAAAGCGGCTCACCATCCTCTTCTAGTTCAAGGTACAGGTACTCCAATTCTAATTCCAGGAACAACCTCACCTTTGGATAGGACTAACACAAGGCAAAATAGTAAACATCTATTTCAGATGTGCCATGGCCGGAAGTGGACACGGTAGGGTGTCAAGTAGGATCCCACCTAGATCCCACTTCTAGTTCATTTTGAGATTTCTAGTGTAATTTTTTGTCAGTGGGATCCCACTTGACACCCTAGGAGACGTTATCTCCGTTGAAAATCTGCAGGCTGTAGCTTTCCCAAGAGCACACGAGGACACTCGCGCCGACGCGGCCCGGACGCACGGCAGTTTCCCGTGCAGCGAAACGAGAGCCCGGGCGAACGCGGAGCAGGACGAAGGCATACACATGAACCTCGGAGCAAGAACAATGTGGCACCCTGCCCTCGCCGTGGTCACCCCTCATTTCCTCCTATTGCTATCCAAATCCCCTCCCGTCCCGGCGTCCCCACCCCCGACCCACTCCCAACTTGGCAATTTTGGGGAGATGTTGGCTATTTTTGCTTCGGTGGACTCGGACAGAAATTCATAGGGGGAGTGAGAGTGGGTTAATTCGGTACTGCTGAATATCCGTAGATACGAGGTTAGTCATAGTGGGAGTAACTTGGGTAGTAACATAGTCCTACATGTATTGTCAACTAAGTATTTAGATGACATGGCATGCAATTAAATGATGAGAGAGAGCCTTGTGGTAACTAGCTATGTTACTATAACATCACACATTTCTAGACAAAATGAGTCTATATTGTAATAAATGAGGCTTTGCATGATACTACACCTATGTTATTTTGCACTATGAAGGTAGCATGTTACTACTCTAAGTTACTCCCCACTATGACCAACCTGAGGCTCATTGCTGAAGTTTGCTGCTGCTAGCAGAATTTTGCAACTTCTTGTTTTCTAAATTTTATTACTGTCTATTGAATTGTAATACTTATTGCTCTCTGAATTTTACATAGATGTTGGGGGATAACCCTAGGTAGGGTCAAGATAGTGGAAATAAGGAAGGAACCTCTCTTACTATATGCCGAGCTATAAGCTGATTCGGCCAAGTTATGCAAGGCTCGGCCGAATAAGGCATGGCTTAGCCAAAATCGAGTGACTAATACCTTACTCGGCCGCAGGTAAAGGTTGAGCCGAGTTATGCAACGCGAGACCGAGTAACAGGAAGCTTGCAGGAGAAGGAGAAGGATCCCAGAGTCAAACCCTAGCTACTAACTAGGAGGAATCTGCACAGAACCAAGTGCTAGAGACAAAGAGCAGAGCCACAGAGGGGCAGACAAGCGTCACAGAGGTGACAATGGGTAAGCCCGAGGCTCACATGTGGGGGTTCTGGGTCTTTGCCGTCGATAGAATGGGGACACGAAAAGAGGTCCGCCGAGTTACCACTTTGGGCAAACATATTTCAAAAATATGATTGTCCACGTCAGCCCTAGAAGGAACCAAGGGACCCCTTTAAAAGGAGGGGGCACGGCTTCCTGGAGAGGGGATCGATTCATTGAACACTAGAGGGCTCATGTTGCGATCTTCTTCCTCCTCTCTCTGATACAGCTCAAGGAGCACTTGTAACTTTGTTGAGGAGAAATAAAAATCTGTGTTCTAGCTAGTTGTGTGTAGAAATCACTACATCTTCCATCCTCAGATTTCACTAGCATCCATTGGCTCCATACTTTAGCCTATCCATGGCATCTGTCGTGCCACCACCACGACAATAGATGTGAAGAAGCTTTTTGCTAAAATTTACATATATTTCAATGTGCTCGTGACGCCAGCTGCCTGGGCCGCCATGGTGGGCGGCGCATTCCTCAGCGTCCAAGTCTTCCCTCGACGGCAGCTGCAGTGTCTTGCTTATCGGGAAGCTCAGGTGACCTGCTTGCGTTCTCGTCGTTTCAGCAATACTAGCTCTGTTTAGTTGTTTGATTTGTCCTTGGTGTTTTGTTTTAATGTAGTAAATAGCAATGCCACTCTTGTATACCGCAAATGATATGGAGTATGTCGCAGTCTTTCTCATTGTCTTTAAGATTGTCAAATACTCTACTGCCCTACCTTTCTCTCTATAAAATAATCATGTCATTCTCACTGCAAGATCAACAACGAAATGGAGGGACATGAGCAACGACATGATATATTGGAGTACTGGACCACATGCCCGGCGGCATGGATGTATAGAAAAGAAGTAAGTTTCATGCTCTATATTTTCAAGGTTTTAATAATACTTATGACGTCAATTCCTTCACTGTACTAATCAAGTTGGAATTATCATATGGTTATGGTGTGTGCATAATAAAATTAATTGCTTGGGATATAGTCTTAATCAAGCATTTGTGTTTTGGAGTCTACTATATTCTGTGAATAATCCTAGAACCAAATGAGATGCTATGCTAATTGCACGATCATACATGATAATTATATAATTCTACTAGCTTAATTTATTAAGGCAAATTCTACTACACATTGAGAGAAGAATACATATTTTGATAAAAAGAACATATTATACAATTTTCATCAAGCTAATTTGTTTTTAAAATATCGCGTGGCTCTCTTGACATGAATGTTCATGCGTATATTTATATTTGCGGCAAAAAAAGTTTAACCGACATGAGTATTTATATTTGCGTAAGAAAATTTGAACGAATCGTAGCAACGCACGGGCACCCTGCTAGTAAGCATATTGTTTCTCCTTTCGTCGCCAACACGCGGACATTTTGCTAATTTAAGCTAAAAACTAATTTGCCCGCACTTAGCAAAGATATTTGCACCACTTAACATATTTTTGCATCCATCCTGGGTCTGCCCCCCTATTCCTCTTAGTATTTTTTTTTGCGAAAATATCCCTCTTAGTAGTTGTTAGGGAGAGAAAACGATCACCAATTAATTAGGGAGGCTTTCGTCGACAACTGAGACGGTAGGTGTTATGATCATGGTAGTGGGCGATAGTCATTAGGGCGAGAGACGTCTCGTCCTGGGCGAGGACGATTACATAGTACTACCGTCTTCTTTTAAGGAAGATTAATTAGTACCATTCGTCCATGGTGTGGACCACCATGTATTCCCTTTGTCAAGAAATCGTCAATTCCTTCACTGTACTAATCAAGTTGGAATTATCATATGGTTATGGTGTGTGCATAATAAAATTAATTGCTTGGGATATAGTCTTAATCAAGCATTTGTGTTTTGGAGTCTACTATATTCTGTGAATAATCCTAGAACCAAATGAGATGCTATGCTAATTGCACGATCATACATGATAATTATATAATTCTACTAGCTTAATTTATTAAGGCAAATTCTACTACACATTGAGAGAAGAATACATATTTTGATAAAAAGAACATATTATACAATTTTCATCAAGCTAATTTGTTTTTAAAATATCGTGTGGCTCTCTTGACATGAATGTTCATGCGTATATTTATATTTGCGGCAAAAAAAGTTTAACCGACATGAGTATTTATATTTGCGTAAGAAAATTTGAACGAACCGTAGCAACGCACGGACACCCTACTAGTAAGCATATTGTTTCTCCTTTCGTCGCCAACACACGGGCATTTTGCTAATTTAAGCTAAAAACTAATTTGCCCCCACTTAGCAAAGATATTTGCACCACTTAACATATTTTTGCATCCATCCTGGGTCTGCCCCCCTATTCCTCTTAGTATTTTTTTTTTGCGAAAATATCCCTCTTAGTAGTTGTTAGGGAGAGAAAACGATCACCAATTAATTAGGGAGGCTTTCGTCGACAACTGAGACGGTAGGTGTTATGATCATGGTAGTGGGCGATAGTCATTAGGGCGAGAGACGTCTCGTCCTGGGCGAGGACGATTACCTAGTACTACCGTCTTCTTTTAAGGAAGATTAATTAGTACCATTCGTCCTTGGTGTGGACCACCATGTATTCCCTTTGTCAAGAAATAACTAAGTTTGTTTAGATACAGGTATCAGATTTGCTAGTTCTCATGCGCATGAGAACTTCTTAGTTCTCAGTCACCTCTCTCGCCATTAGATTTACCTCGCGATTCGTGCAATATGAGACTTTCACATGAGTTGCAACTAGGTTGTAACTGAGATTTTAATGAGTTGCAACCTAGTTGCAACTGAGAATTAGTACAAATTATATAAGTTGCAACTAGGTTGTAACTAGCATAAATAGTAGGATGATGTCAGCGACTTAGACATAAGAAGTTCTCAGGCGCCTGAGATCTAGGCACTCCCTATATTTATATATTAAAATATGTCTAAATATATTTAAATTTAGATAGATCTAAATTAGTTATTTCTAGACAGAGAGAATATTATATTTAAAAATTACTCAATTTTTCCTTTTTCTATTCGATAATTTTCCTTCCCTTTTCTAAAAAATAAGGAAAATTGCCATGCAACCCTGCCCCTCTTAATTAGGGAGAGAAAATGATCACCAATTAATTAGGGAGGCTTTCATCGACAACTGAGAAGTTAGGTGTTACGATGCGTTACGGGCGAGCGACTTGGATTGTACTACTTTCTCCGTCCCGGTTTAAAGGACACAATTTGCAAACCATGCAATCCCAAAATATTTAGACACAATAGCATTTAATCTCTGTAATTACTCCTGTGTGAAAACAATAAAATGCTTGCATGCACATGTGTGAACAAATGTGAACACTTTGCTGATTCTTTTTCTTCTCATGCATGTCCTTCTTCACACTATTAAATGGATCAATTAGAGGATACCTAGGATCCAGAGAATTGCAAATTGTGTCCTTTAAACCGAAACGGAAGGAGTACCTCGTATCGTCTTCTCTTAATGGCATGTTCAACCCTGGGCCCCTTACACGGAAGTTTAGGTAACCAAAAACAATTGTCATCATTAGGCTGAGTATCATAATACTAGTATCATGCATATGATACTAGTATATGATACTATGTCTTTAGTGCATTGTATCGTGTAATATTATCATAGTAGTGATATATTTATTGATTTGTAGAATTTTTATATAAAATATGTATACAAGATTTATTTGCCATTATGATTTTTAGTTTTACGTGCCATGATATGGTATCTCCATATGATACTCTAACCACCTCTCTCTTCATTAATTGTGATGTCATATCAGATTTTTGCAAAGTTAGCATGCATGATACACCTTATGATACTAGCACTAGGACCAGCCTACGATAGTATCATACTTCCTCCGTTTCAAGGCTTAAGGCGTCCTCGTTTTGCGTGTTTTTTCTTTGGCCAAGAATTACTCTAAATACGTGAAGAGTTTTGGTATAAAACTAGTATCACTGGAAACTATTTTTCAATACGAATCCAACGGTACTAATTATGTATAATATAATCAAGATTTTGTTGCTCAATTTTTTTGGTCAAACTTTGCTTTGAAAAGCGTGTGCGCCTTAAGCCTTGAAACGGAGGTAGTACATGTCAAGTTGGCAAAAATATGATGTGGCATAACAATTAATAAAGAGAAAAGTGATTCTAGTGTCATTATGATACCATATCATAGCACGTAAAACTAGATTATTTAATTATAAGTAGATCTTGTACACTAATTTGCATTGAGATTCTAAAATTAATTAAATACAAGCCAATTATGATACTACCATATAATACTATGCATTATATAAGTAGTATTATACATCAGTATTATACGCATGATACTAGATATATGATACTCTCGCTATGAGAAGCCTTAATTATAAATCTAAGAGTCTGTATCCTCCTCGAAACAGGTATGAGCCCAGCAATATTAACATAACAACCACGTTTAAGACAGCCGCTGGACCAGACAGCACAACGCTCAAAGAAACAGCAAAAAAAAGAAAAAAGAAAAAAAAAGAGAAAACAAAGGCGACAACAGTGACTTGACGAAAACGAGGATGACCCGCAACCGCTACGCCCTCCGGAGAAATTCGACCACGCTCGTAGCACTCTAAAGCGTCGCGTATCAAGCAATACCTCCGAGAAGGAAAACAACGACAACTACGCTGCTGCCCGGACTGGTTCTAGGGTTTCCCCCGATACGCTACGGGAGGTGGGGAAGAGATTCACCCGACACCCTTGAGGAAGGACGGCGGCACCCGCAGGCGTCACCAAGTCGGTGTCTAGATGACAAGGATTTCTCCCGACCTCTAAAAAACCACACTCCCGGACGCTTCGCATTGCTCCACCAAACACACCGTCCACTAGCACACGCCACCACGGTCTTGCAGTCACCATCACCATCTCACTGTGACTCACAATGTGATATTGGTACGACCAAGAAGAGGAAACTCCGGCAGGGGTCAACGGTACAGTAACACGTGGGAGGGAACTACCTCCACCGTCGGAGAGCGATAGACAATTGGATGTAGCAGCAAGGGCAAACAAAGCCCTCTCTGGCCCGGTCGAGCCCCAACGGACTCGTGCCCCGCCGCCACACTACAGCAAGGTGTAACCGTAGCCACCAACCCTAGCACTAGTTCCTACTCCATCGTCCCCTAGTGGATTCGTCGCCACCGCAGATCCCTGCCGCCACGCAGCAGCGCCATCGCCATCGTGGTCACCCGGGCCTGCCGAACCACCGTCGGTCTGAGAAGCACAACCTGCACGGCGAAAGCTACAAGCATGACAAGGCCGACAACCTAGACGAGGTAATCCAGTCTGAGCCTGCACTCGGCAGAAGAGGTGCGACGGGTAAGGCCGCCACGTCATCTCTGGGCTACTTACCCTCATACCTCGCAAACCCTATCCGGATTTGCCAGACTAGCACCAGATCAAGCCCGCCCGTCCTAGATCTGGCCCCCAGCCATCGCCAGGGAGTAGGGATAGCCGCCTAGTCCAAGCCAAGGACGTGGCGGCCAAGGCCCAGATTGGGCCCTCACTTGCCTAGATCTAGCCAGCCCTGCCTGACCACTGTTGCGCCTACTGCCGCCTACCGCAGCTCCATGTCGCGTCGCCCCGGTCCCCCATCACCGTCGCCACGCCACCATCGCCCTCACAACTCACCACCGCCGCCAGGTTGGGGAACGCCACCGCCTGCGCAATGCACCCCCACAGCACGCGCCGCCCAAACGGCTGGCCACCACTATAAGAACAGCGCAGCAGGCCACACAACCCTTCGCGTAGCCCCGAAGACTCGCTGCCGCGCCACTGCCACTCAGCGCCTCGGATCTATGACGCCGGCCCGCGCTAGCCCCAACCGCTCAGGAGGGAGAGAGATCCCTGCCGCCACCGCTGCCAGCGACGGAGGAGTAGGGGAGCGGTGGGGGAGAGGCTACCGGCGGCTAGGGTTCCTCCCGGTAGCTCATGGGAGCGACGCGGGAGGGTCGGGTGTGGTTTCCCCGCTCACAATTTCTCTTGCACTCAAGTTACAATGAATGGGAGCTATCTACAAGACTACAACAGGTTCTTGTTTTCGTTCTGCCAGATGACCACACAGAGTGCGCTTATGCACCAGCAAATCACAAATGGTCACTCGGAAAAGAGAACCCTAAGAGAGGGCTGGTGTCATGGCCATGGCGCCATGGCTGTGGGCTGGTGCAACCCAGATCTGGCCCCATTTGGGCCCAATCTGGGTTGGCCGAACCTAGCCCTTGCACTATGTCCTGGGCAGGCGGGCTTCCGTCCAGGGGCCTACCCCCCGCCAGTGGCATGGTAGGGTAGCCGGAGTTGAGCCAGGCGGGCTTGATCTTGGTGTTCCCCGGTCTGCGGGCTACGACTTGTGGGCAGCCTTTGCTGTTCAGGTTGCATCCCTGCTGCTCGTGTGTCTGAGTGATCCGAGCCAGACGGGCTTGGATTTTGCGCCGACATCCGTTGTCCATTCCGTTCGCAGCCCGCAGACCGGGGAACACCGAGATCAAGCCTGCCATGGCTTAAGGGTTGCTGTGACGTCAGTCTTTCCTTATGGTTGCTATGTTGGATTTTTGCTTAGTCGGAGGAGAGAGAGAGATAAGAAAGAGAAGGTTGTCTTCTCTTAGCTAAGGAATGGTCTCTTAAAAATAAGAGAATATTATTTTCTCCATTATACCATATGTCTTTCCTTAGCTAACCAATTTTTTACTAAAAATAATTAATTCTCATTAACTGCTAGAAATAATAATAAAATAAAATGTATTATATAAGTTATGTATTATTTCTTCTCAATGATGTGGAAAGATAAGAGAAAGCATGTCTTCAGTAGAATTGTAGTCCTAAGAGTCTGTATCATGCAACGCTGAGCGCTTATTTAGGACGTTTATCTTAACTAGTAAAATGCCCGCGCGTTGCAGCGGAAAAGCAAAGGTTGTTGATTTCTTAGGTTCTTTTTCAAAGTTTAGTGTTTTACCAGATAATTTTATAGGAAACATGCATAAGAAAATTAATATTTTAAATATAAAATACGGGAAGGCAAGGGAATTACCATCACAGTTTGTCGACGGTACACCCACGTAGGGAAGTAAATTTTATGTATATAGTCTTGGTGTATATGATGTTATCAAATTTTATTTACCGCCACAATATACATATGTAGTTTTTCGTCTAACTAAATTTTTTTGAGCCCAGACTTTATTTTCATTCTATCAATTATCCCGCTTGCCAGCTCACATCGTTGCTCACCCACCATCATCTCGTTAATCATTTGCCTAGAATCCATCAGCCCAACAACCGTTCCTATTTACTCCTTTGCCCAGCCTTGTCTTATTCATTCATCAAGCCCAACACACAACCGTTTCCAATTAATCCTTCTTTTCCCATCATCAGCACACATGCATATTTTTATTCCGACTTGGCCATTAGATTTCACACTATCCATATTGTTGATTTCGAGGCAGCTTGCTGATGCTCCAGAGTAGTTTTAAAACGTTTATAAACTGGTGATACTCGTTTTAATCAAACAAGGTGGGACTAATTTAAGCCAAAACATGTGATTTAAGATCGCGAGAGTAGCCCAGCCGTGTATCATGACCTCCTTTATTATTAGGTATAGATACCAAGCGGCCGTCGCTCCGGCGCAAAGTCGCTACCCATATAAAAATAGCAAGGGGTCGTACAAGTCTCCAACTTATTTTCTGGGCCCAGATCCCCCGGTGACCTCCTTGACACGTGTTCTCAAATAAGCCTTTAAAACCTATTTTTCTACAAATGCTACGGTTTTACTACAAAATGCTCCATTTTTATTATATAGTATGTAGCAAAAAGGGTTCGTCTAAAATATAAAAAAGAATGCCTCGTCGAAGACTGTGTAGCAAAAACGTTATGCTAATATACCAAATTCAACCTCGTCAAAGATTTTCGCTCGCTAGACCTTGTTACAAAACTTTATGCTATAGTAACAAATCATAAAATAGGTGTAGCAAATAAAATATTCTACTATAGAAAATCTAACTTTACGGAAACCTCGTAGCAAAACCTATATACTGTTGTCGCAAATCAACATAACTTTTATAGCAAAAAATGTAGCAAAATCCGACGCTGTACGTAGCACCGCCAAAGGTCTCGTAGCGCCACAGTCGACTGTATGTAGCAAATCCAACACCCGCTTGTAGCACGGCCACCGATCACATATAGCAAAAACCAACACAGCTTGTTGCACCGCTGCCGAGCGCACGTAGCGCTGCCATCGGCCCCATGTAGCAACCCTTGACGTTGTAAGTAGCAGTGCCGATACACCAGTGTCCTTCGGTTGCAACGCCGGTGTCCTTGCAGCACATCATCTCCTACCTCCTTGAGAAGCTACAAAGATGTTGCGACGGCCTGCGAACTCAGCTACGAGTTTAGTCATCGGCGAGCACCATGAGAAGGTACAAAAAGGGGTTGGTGCCATGTAAGGCAGTGGAGTTGGCAGGCTCCATGGGGAGACATCCTTCGTCATCGCCAGTAGCAAGCATTGCTGCTTGTAGCAGCCATCAAGGAAACTTGAAGCATGGCGGGTGCCATTAGCACCTGCGGGGGAGCACGACGACTCCGGCTTGTAGGTCGCCTGGTGCACCTCGCTACTCCTATGTGCTCGCCACACACTTATGGGGGAGGAGCATGGCAGGCGTCGTGCAACGCTCCGGCGAGGGAGCACAGTCAACCAACACGCTGGTGGGGCGAGGAGCATGGCCTGGGTCGTTGCAGCACTCTGACGGCGGACAGGCGGCGACGAGATGGGCAGCAGGTCGGCATCAGCCGGAAAGCTTTATCTAGGCAGCGGGCAACGCAGGTGTCGGCTGACGAGCTTTATCTGGGCAGTGACGCGGCGCTGGCTTCGGCAGCCGAGCCTCGGAAACGAACCAGCGGTGCAAGGGGAAGAGATAAGGTTGACGGCGCGTGGTGGGACCGGGGATGGAGCTGGGTTCGATCTTTTTTCTATGCAGGGACTCATGTCACGCGACAGACCAGGACTATACAACCCGGAGGGAGTGTATCATTTTCCTTAATTTTTTCCTAGCGCACGCCGCTCTTTGTTCCAGAATCGTGCTGAAAAAAGGGATAAGCGCCCGACTCAACTTTTCTCGCCGACGCTAGCCAGAATCCCTAGATCCACTGGGAATTGAAGAAAACAGCCAAGATAAAGAGCATAGCTCCCACTCTAAGATAAGAGTCCCCGTTGCACGTGTCCTAAGACCTTATTTGGTACTTCCTCTGTTTCAAATTATTCACACGTCTGCACTTGGCAAATCTTCTCTCATTTTTTATCAAAAATCCTTAAAATTTTGGTATCGTAGTACACATTTCATACTATCTATTTCAAAATAACAGGATTTTTAAATAAAATATGAGGGTCTAGTACTACCACGTGTACGGAGTAATTTGAAACAGAGGGAGTACTACTAAGTATTTATGGGATTAGAGGGGATAATCTTCACCAAACCCGAAATCCCCACTTACTTCAAATACTAATATGTTTGGTTCTAGAGTTTTTGACTAATTCAATCCATTTAATCCTCAAATTCTAGTGTATTTTTCTCCATGTACAATACACTACCACTACCCATTGAATTGGCGGGGATCGGAGTTTTGTGGGGGATTAGAAAGGTTTGGACATAGGTGAGGGTTTCACTTTAATCCCCTTAGGGATTATTCCCTCTAATCCCTACTAAAACACTAGTATCAAACAAGACATAAGGGAGATTACTACGTTTCGTCCACAACATGGATCACCATGTATTATATATTTATAAATTACTAAACTTTTCTTTCTTTTTTTCTCTAAGAAGGGAGAATTTTCATGCGTCCTTGCACCTCTTAATTAGGGGGTGAAAAAGATCACCAATTAATTAGAGAGACTTTCGTCGACAACTCAGACGGTAGGTGTTATGGTTATGGCAGTGCATCATGGGCGTTAGGGGCGAGCGACTTCTCGTCCTGGGCAAGGACGATTACCTCATATCCATCTATGTTACTCATTTTTATGAATTTCTCGTTGTGTACGTGTTTGGCGCCTATGGTGATACATGCGCACGCGCGCTTTGTGCCTCATGATTCGTGCTGCTATTTGCTCAATTCAGGACGGTTTGCCATGGGCGTTATTTCTTTTTGCAAGAACTTCTTTCATCCATAGATCATTAGCTTAACGCAAACAAAAGAACTGCCTTGTTTAAAAAAGGAAGTAGGATCGCCGTTTTATTTTTTCTATCTCGCACAACCAAAAACCATTACTCTTTTTCATTGACAAAGAATGGCACAACTCTTTTTTTGTTAATTAGCTATGGACACAACTATTGTTCGTTGATGCATTTGTGTATATTTTCTTGGGAGTGAACAAATCATGCATGAAACTAAACAACTGTTTCTCTTTTTTTGTTAGACAAAGAACCCCAAAGTTCTTTTTTTGTTAATTAGAGACAGACCATGCTACATTTCGTTGATGGATTTGTTTTTTTTTCTTAGTAGTGAACTAATTGTGCAAGAAACTAAATAACCATTGCTCTTTTTTCGTTGACAAAGAATGGTACAACTATTTTTTCGTTATTTGGGGACGGACGGTCCTACTTTTCGTTGATAGGAATGGTTACACTAACGCCGTTAACTGAAATATAAGGTTAGAAATACCCTATAGAAAGATCCAATGGCTAAATAGGGGTGCACACCTATCCCCCATGGCACCCCACTATTTTGTATAATTAATCCCATAAGAAAGTTATAAGAGTAACATATTCATATGCATGTGGAAAATGGTAGAAGAGTAGACATATTAGACACTAAATTAATAGGAAGGCGAAATAGTCTATCAAACATTGATGCTAGGGACAAGTAAAACCGTTGGGAATTGGAGGAGACTGGTTGCAAAATAATATAGGTATACGAGTGTCGTTAGTCTCCACTAATAAATACTCACAACTTTGTTAAGGCACACAAAAGCCGGTGTTGTTTCGCACAATTAGAGTGGTCAAACAAATCATGGCATCAAGAAAAAGTATTCAAAAATACAAAAATGTTAGATTATTTTTTGACAAAGAGGAGTCAAAACAGAGGCATGATAGGATATAGCTTGGGACAATTGTATGTTCCATAATTATATACTTTCAGGCAACAAGAATCAAAAACTAATATGGGTATAGCCGGGCCCCTTACCTTATGGGCCCTGGGCGAGCGTCCCTCTGCCCCGCCAGAGAGTTATTTTTTAAGTTAACTTCACATGCAAGAGTCTTATCTACCGTCCCTTTCTGCTTTGAGATTGGTGTGTTTGCTAATTTTTTTTAGCCTGTACATGGATGATGTCATGATAACATCACTAATTAAAACAGAGTTGAAATCGACTAAAACATCGTTGAAACCGTCTCTAAACAGTAAAAAATGTTTTATCATTTTTAAATTTTTATAATTATTTTAATTTTTTAGACAACACATGGCTGACGTCACGCCGACGACATGATGATGTCAAGCACTCCGCCAATGAAGTTAATTAACTTTAGAAAGCCGTGTTCTCTGCACCGTCTGCCGAGACAATCGCCACCGCCTCATTCCCTCGCGCCCACCACGATGGTGTCACGCTGCCACATGCGGGCGGAGACGTCGGCGACGGGCTCCTCGGGCCTGTGACCGGAGGTCTAATTCAAAGAGCTAGCTAAACGGTCGCAAGGGCCTTTTTTTTTCACGCTCTGTTGACCTGGTTTTTGACTTAGGAAGAGTGCTCTAACCTGGACTGGACTCTACCTTTTCCCTTTCCTCTCTTGACTCGTGGGCGGTAGGAATAGAAAACCTTTTCAGCCATCGATCAATTTTTTTTTTTGACGAGCGACAAACGGAGACGTACCGAGAGACAGACAAAAAAGTATACCTCCACTGACCGCCTCTAGAGTGTCTCCACATAGGCTGTTTCTAGTGGTAGTATCATACATATCTAGTGGTAGTATCATACTACTAGTATCATACATATAATACTAGTGTATGATACCATCTTTACAGTTATCATATGATAGTATCATATTAGTACTATATTCAATGATTTATAGAATCTTAATATAAAATTATGTACAAGATTTATTTGTATATGGATTTTTTAGTTTTACGTGTATGATACGGTATCTATCTATGATACTTTAATCATCTATTTCTTCATTAATTATTGTGCCATATCTAATTTTTGCCAACATAACATACATGATACTAGCTATGATACTCCCACTAGAACCAGCCTCAGCCCTAGGGTTGTGGTCAGGTGGATCTCACCAAAGTCCACCTCTAGTTTATTTTAAGATTTCTAGTACTCCTTTTCTACTTATATTAATTGACTCATCATTGTCTAGATACAGATGCATCTATATTAGATACTTAACTAGATACATATAAATCTAGACAAACTTTAGTCAACTAATATGGGTCGGATGGAGTATAAATTTTTGACACATTGCAAAACTCATAATGAACTAGAAATGGTATGTAGCCGCGATCCCACTTGACACCCTACCCAAAGACACCCTCGGGTCAGCTTTTGCCTAAATCCAGCAAAAAAACTCTCTAGCCACGCCTCTAGGAGCCCGAAATTTGTCGGATTGGGTCCAAAAACCATTTGGCAAATCAGGCGCCGGGTTCGCCTAGGGGCGCCGGATGGAGAGGAATTAGCAGGAAGCAGCAGAACTGCCAAGTGAGGCCAAGTTTTCGGCAAGAGAGGCCATTAGTCCTCATCGCATCAGCTCTCTCGCGAATAAATGCGCCGCAGGCGGTCAGCCTTTCTCTAGAGACGGCAGGGCGACGTCCAATCGCCGTCCATGTGGCGCATTCACGGTGAGCCAGCGCCTCAGCTTCTACATCCCTCCCGCCATTTCTCCCCACACGGCTACACCCCTCCCACCTTGCCGCCGTCGACAAATAGGCTCCTCTTCACTGTCAGTTGCACCGAAAATCTCTAGCACATCTCCCCCTCCTCCTCGAGCACCGGCGCATCTCCCCTCCTAGGCTCCTCGAACACCATGGCGGAACGAGTGGGAGGGCCCCCTCATCTATAAAACCGAGGAGCAGCATCGTACCCAGACAACACACATGCATAACAGACAGCACAAAAGAATAAAAGGTAGATAGATTTTAAACCTAGCTCCTTGAGTCGAGTGTGATTATTGCTGTCAGCACACACGACTGCTAACTAGGTCGATCACAATATGCATCCAAACAATGCTACTTCTCCAGCAGCAAATAACGATTCTGATGTCGAGGACATCACCGTCGACCTCTATCCATTCATACGCGAGTACAAGGGTGGCCGTATCAAGCGCTTTCTGCGCAGCCCACTCGTGGCAGCGTCGGAAGGCGCGGCTGCCAACCGTGGAGTGGCGACAAAGGACGTGGTCGTCGACGAGGCCACCGGCGTGTCCGCACGCCTATTCCTCCCCTCCGTCGCCGCCGCGGCTGGTGGTGGCGGCGAGAGGCTTCCCGTCATCATGTACGTCCATGGTGGGTCCTTCTGCACGGAGAGCGCCTTCTGCCGCACGTACCATTACTACGCCAGGTCCCTCGCCGCTCACGCCAGGGCGCTCGTCGTGTCCGTGGAGTACCGTCTAGCGCCCGAGAATCCCGTGCCCGCGGCCTACGACGACGCATGGGGCGCGCTCCGGTGGGTGACGTCCCTCTCCGACTCCTGGCTTTCCTCCTACGGCGACCCCGGGCGGACGTTCCTTGCTGGCGACAGCGCCGGTGGCAACATCGTCTACAACACGGCGGTGCGCGCCAGCCGTGGTAGCGGCATCGACATCGAGGGGCTTGTCATCGTGCACCCCTACTTCTGGGGGGTGGACCGGCTGTCGAGCTCCGAGACGACCTGGGACGGCGTCGCCATGTTCACGCCTGAACGCATTGACCGGCTCTGGCCTTTCGTCACGGCTGGCAAGCTTGGCGACGACGATCCCCGGGTCAACCCTGTCGACGAGGAGATCTCCTCGCTGGCATGCCGGCGTGTACTGGTCGCCGTCGCTGGGAAGGACAGCTTGCGTGACCGCGGGCGCCAGTTAGCGGCTCGTATGCGCCACCGCCGTGCTTCGGCCGATGCAGTGACATTGCTGGAGTCGGAAGGTGAAGACCATGTCTTCCACCTGCACAACCCGCTACGGGCGACCAGCAAGATTCTCATGGAGAGCATAGTGGAGTTCGTAAACCAGCCGACGGTGGCCTCGCCGCTGCCGGCCGCTTTGCTCCCGGAGCTGCACGCATATGCATGCCAAGGTAAGGAGCCGTCGGCTGGTGAGACGATGAACTGTCGCGGCCAGCCTATTACTCTAGGCGTGCCTACGAGGCCGTATGTTGATGTCTTTGGTTATGGCCCGAGGAATATGACGCGCAACAGTTGTTTACAAATTGGACAGGGAAGAACACCCAAGACTACTAAATACGGGTCATTTTTAGGCCAAGTGAGGCATACGACCCAGACCAACGGTCTCTCGCCATCGGCAACAGTTGCCGGGGGCTATGTTTTCCGGAACTTCATCTAGCGGGCGGTAGCAGTACTCCGTTTTAAAATATAATATATTTTAGCTTTGTAAAATTAACGTATCTAGACTCTTTTTAGTATGTAGATTTGGAGAGATCGGAGTAAATCTACACACTAAAAATGTCTAAATTCGTTAGCTTTACAAAGCTAAGACATCTTATATTTTAAAACGGAGGGAGTATTATGTAAGAATCGAATAATTATAATTTTTTTGCAGATACACAAATAATTATAATTAATTGTGCCTCCCAAAACAAACATGTGAGTCAGAAGGTCGGGGATTTATGGGATGTAAGTTTAGTAAGAATTTCTATTTTATTTTTTCTTGTGAACTAAATATGTAAGATCATCTCTTTTTTTACATCAAAAGAGTATTTATATCTTTATCATCTGGCTACAATCGATCAGAACAGAGGGCATGACTTGTTCAGGAACAGACTGATGCCAAGTACCTATTACTCCCTCTACTCTAGCTAATTTCTCTAAATCATGGGCAACACAATTACAATCTCTCTTAACTAAGGACAAAGGAAAATTACAAACTTCTGTTCTCCAACTCTGACTTCTCTATATATGTGGCATAGTCTTGACAGGTCTTGACGTCGATAGTTAACTGCATTCGCCACACCTGCACAATCGGTTTCAACAACAGCAGGGTGAGTATCCAACTCAGCACATTGTTTGAGGCCTAACAGTAACGCAATAGCTTCCGCTTCCTCTGCATCCGAACAATTGTGTAACACGGCATTTATAGACCAAATAACAAATCCTTCACAGTTCCTGACAACCCCACCCATGGTGGCTTTACCAGAATCTTGAAGGAATGAAGCATCTACATTCAATTTTAAATCATCCTGTTCTGGAGCGCTCCAACAAACCATAGAGCTAGCCGGGGAGTAATCACCCCAGCCACTTTGTCTTGATATGGCTAACGCGCCTCCTTTTCCTTTTCCTATGTCAAAGAGGGAGCCAGTATACAAGTAATTTTGCAAATAAACCAATGAGACTTCAATGGAACCTGTTCCATTTTCATGGATAATGTTGTTTCTCAGGTGTCAAGCACGCCATAAGAGGAGAAGGATCATCGGGTGTTGTTCTGCTGGGGTACTACACAAAAGAATTTGAAGTCAATCAGGTCTAGAATATCCGAACATATTTTCATTGGGCAGATTCCAGGATTCTCTCATTTTTTTTCCTGAGCGCTTTGGCTTTGGTGCACGAGACTATGGCATGGTAGCTTCTCTCCTCGCTCGTGCCATAGAGATTACAGGTGCTGTCGAGCTCCAGATTTCTGCGCCACTTATTCCTCTTAGTAGGGAGGTTGTCACACGCGCACCTCCAGGCAAAAATGCGAATCCTATTTGGAACATGGGATTTCCATATCAACTTTCATATGTTTCTAAAATCATCCCCCCGTCACTGCTTCCACTATTGAGATGAGCATCTCTTGCCAGGTCATGAGCTAGCTTGTAAGCACTTTTAACCGAAAAATACCTGAATTTTCGAAATGCCATGCTGGAACATCTTCTCCTTTTGCAAAGTTTTCACTTTCATAATGTCACTTGCATCATGTGGGAGAAAGATTTCCCTCACCTTAGCCTCGTTCCAAGTTCTAGTGCCTAGGATAAACAGGTCCTTCACTTTCCTGTTTCTAGTACTGTGTCGCGTGTTGGTGATCCTCATTGGCATCCTCCGGGGGATCCAATTGCACCTTTGGAACTCCACTGTGGACCCATCTCCGATTCTCCAAATGATCCTTTTTTTGAGGAGTTCTAAACCATGTTCTATTCCTCTCCAAGCCGGTGAGGCATCCGAGGTGAAGACCGTGTCCAGAAAATTACCATGGGGAAAATATTTGGCTTTCAATAACCTGGAACACAAACTATTTGGGTTGTGGAGAATACGCCAAGCCTGTTTAGCAAGTAAAGCTTGATTAAAAAGGTGTGTGTCCCTAAACCCCATACCGCCTTGATTTTTTGGCAGGGTCAGGTTCTCCCATGAAGTCCAGTGCACCTTCCTGTGCTCTTCGTCTTCTCCCCACCAAAATTTCCGGATGATCTTCATATAATCTTCATGGAAGCCCACCGGCAAAATAAAAATGCTCGTGATGAAGGTCGGCAAAGCTTGGGCAACTGATTTAATCAGAACCTCCTTAGCTCCCATGGCCATATGGTTCTCATTCCATCCCCCAAGTCTTTTGGAGACTTTTTCTTTGACTGGTTGGAATTTTTTTGCCTTCATTCTTCCTTCCGGAGTTGGAAAGCCCAAATATTTCTCTTCGAAAGTGCTATGTTGTACACCTAACAAGCTTTTTATTTCTTCTTGTCTTTCTTCGTTGCTACTGCTACTGAAGAGGATGGAGCATTTTCCTGCACTCACTAACTGTCCCGAGCATCTCTCATAGAGGCTGAGTGCTTCCTTAATGACTCCAGCTTGCTGCATATTTTCTTAAAAGAACAATAAATTGTTATCAGCAAAGAGAAGGTGTGAAATACCAGGCGCAGTTCTGCATATTTTTAGAGATCTCAGCTCATCCAAATACACAGCTTTGTGAAGAATCTTTGTATAACTTATGTACCATCTTTGTACTTATGTACTATACAAGATTTATACGAACTAATCCATCTTTGCACCCGGGCACAACTGTTAGGCTGAACATTTATTTAGCACAATCATCGATGTACGAAAGGAGGTAGAGAGACAAACATTGAGCGTGTTCGATGCTCTAAAAAAGAAAGAGCATCTTTTTCTACATTCTCAGATATATAATGAGGTACTTCCTTAGACTCATATTAGTTGACTCAACTTTATCTAGATACATATGAATCTAAATAAACTTGAGTTAACTAATATGGGTTGGAGGGAGTAGAATAGTTCAGTTTATAAACATGTCCAAAACATTCTAAACCGGTGAGGGTGGGACTAGCATAGCAGGGATGGCAAGCGCCCCTTCTACCCCTCCCCCCTCCCTCTCCTACTAGCTAGGTGTGCATATGTGGCGGGGAAGGAGCTCCAAATATGTAAGATCATTGTTATATAACTTATGTACCGTCTTATATTTGTAGAACAATAGAGAGAGATTGAAGGAATATGATGAATATATTATTAAGTATTTTTTTTGAAAAGGGGAGCAAGGCTCCGACCTCTGCATCCTAGGATGCACACAACCTTTATTAAGATCTAAAAAGTATCATCATAGCATTACAGTTTAAGGATCTGATAGGGTTGATACATACACCAACCATCTGAACAAAGCTAAAAAACTCATAAGAGAGCAATTGCAACAGCTAGACATCTGTCATTCTACTAGAATGACGCCATAAAGCCTGGCCGAAAAATTTCAAAGTAACCGTCACAAGACGGATGCACCTAGAAACCATGGGTTGTCGCTGATACTCGGGAAAGCCCAGAGCTGAATCCAATACGCAGCCATATGAATAACCTGAAAAAAAAAAAAGATAATTGGCCGCACGTACAAAGCTGCGGCCCGACCGAACAGACGTGGCTAGCTTAGCCCGCGGGCGAGCGGCAGGCTTATCGGTGGCATCGCTTGGCTAGCAGCAGCAGCGCCCGCCGACGACCCGAACCACGGCCGGCGGTGTTGCAGTTTTCTCAACTAGGGTGGAAGGAGGAATATTATATAGAAAAACGAATATTCTATTTTACGGACTCTGTTCTTCCGCGCAACCTGTTTTTTAACTTGCAGTTTTCTCAACCAGGGTGGAAGGAGGAATATTCTATAAAAAAAAAAATTCTATTTTACGGACTCCGTTCTTCCGTGCAGCCTGTTTTTGAACTGCAAATGTCCTTTACCATGACCTGTAAACACGATTTATAGTTCGAGTTTTTACAGACTATGTTGGAGCTGCTCTAACTCTATTGTAACAAAGTTTTACAGGTGAAACTGCATGTTCTTATCAAGCAGCTTCTTTGTAGCTTCAGTGTGGACTTCACCACTGCAATGTAGCTTGGGAGTCTTTCGGGACCCCATTTCAGTTAAAAAAACAAAAAAAAACCACTGCAATGTGCACTAACCTGTCTTCGGTAGTTTGGACTGTTCAATGTTACGAAATTTACACCGACGGTAACTTTCAGGAACACATAGTTCAGTTCAGATATATTATTATACAGATTAAATTATCTTGCCGAACTTGATTAGTTATACTCCAGCTTCTAGTAATGGGCCAATTATTCCAAGACAGGAAAGAGAGCTGTCAGTGAGACCGTGGTCCGCCGAAGATCGGTCTCATGAACCTGTCGTCGAACTTCCTCCAGTGGACGTGCACCGTGTGCACAGGTCTCTCCAACATCATTGATATGCTCCTCTTGGCTTGCATGAAGCCGCTTCCACTCGCCGAAGCGTCTTCGTCCGAAAGAAACGGGAGGATGAAATCATCCTTCGGGGAGTTGCTTCCCGTGCTGTGGCCTCCTGTCGCCTCCTCCTGGTGCCGATGATGCGGGAGCATAGCGCTTATCAGAGGCCTTGTCAGGAAACCAAACACCTGAAAAATGATGGGAACGTCTCTCTCGGCTTATGGGCGCCCGCGAAAATTGTGGGGGGTTTGGCAAGATACTTTACCAGAGTTGTGAAGAATACTACAACAATCGTACTGGTGATGATGGTTGCATGAACTGGATCTAGTGTTACGCCTGAAAACGTGAACTGAAAACATGCACATGGAGGTTCAGTGAATCAATATTAACACCATCTCGTGTATCGAAAGGCACCCGGATGATGACTAGACATACCTGATTATATGCTAGCGCGATTGAAACGGCACCTCTCATGAGCCCAGCCCACCAAATCACAACCTGCACATGATGAAAGAATTTCGAGTAGGACATTCAGTGGGTGTTCGAACCGCTCTCCAGTTGAAAAGCGGACGAGGCAAAATAATTGGTGCTGAAGCAACCTGATGCTTGAACGTGATTGGGGCTTTCTCAGAGTTTCCACTCATGGAATTTGATAGAATCGACAGAGGGAAAACAAACGCGGCCCGTCCCAACAAAATGAGTGAGATTAAGATACCAAATATATCAGCTGATGTCTTGAAGCTGGCAAAATAACAAAATTAGTCTTTAAAGGTAACTAGTGAGAAATGATAAATATTTCGGCACTCCAAATGCCAACCAGCTTTGTTGCTCACCCTGACTTTGCTGTCTTCCATTTATCGATGTCAAGGGCATCCATTCCGACATAGAGAAAGATAAATGTCTCAGCGATGAATGACAATGTTGCGAATATGTGCCTGCAGTTACATCCATTACAGTATAATTATTTCTAAAGAGATAAGTTCTGAAAAAAAATTATCCAACATAAGACATACAAGTAACTGTTAGAGTGATACAGATAATTCAGCGACATATAAACAACAGCGGTAGTACCTTGTCGTGATTCGGGAGCTCTCTGTTACATTATGCCACGCATAATGGGACATGACGATGCCGCAAAAGAAAACAGTCAAAATACCACTCAGACTTAGCAACTGCCGAGATGAACGTATGGTCAGGTGCATTGCAGAAGAACATACTACACTGCCCAAAACTTCAATTTTCATGGCCCTACCTCTGCCAGCATATACGATAAGTAAGCCATAAGAGCCATTAGGGCTACCTCCCGGTCAGTCGAGTGCCTGCAAAATAAGGGAAGCATCTCAATATAATGAGCAGAAGATGAACCGAATCATGACTTATAGTACCTTGCTACTCACCTACCAAAATACAGTGCTCTGAGAACATACGCGGTGGATAGCCCAATCTGACATCATTCGGAAAATAAAAGTACGAAAAGCAATTTAGATCCAGGATTCTGAAAAACATGTACATCAGTGATTACAGATATCAACGAATCAAGATGTTAAAAAACAGTGTCCTTACTGTAGCTCCAAGGATAGTACTAGTTGCGAACAGATAGAGGAAATCTGCGATTACTTTTAGCACCACCCCTCCTTTGAGTCTAGTGATATCAATGTTTTTTATAGCGTTGAATAGGACCACTGATGTTGCATCGTTGACGACTCCTTCTCCGAATACCAAGCTGTACAACCTGGGTGTCTCATCTTGGCTTATGACCTGAATTTCAGCTCAAGAGATTGTCGAAAACCAAATAGTGGGGAACGCACTCAGAAGTTAGAAATTAACGGACCTGGAGCGTGCACACAGTGTCTGTTGATGAGAATATGACTCCCAGTGCTGCAGTTGTAAATCAGGGCCGAATTAATTAATTTGAAGCAAAATGGCAGAAGTGGCAAGGAAGTCATAAGAAAATAAATGCATACCTAGATAATCCACCGCGTCAAGTTTCCCGAATCCAACTTTTGGAAAGAGCCAGTAGCAACCTAAAGAAATACGCTAATTAGCAACAGATTGCTAATGTAGTGCACAAACATCTAGCTTGAAAGTGAAAATTGGTTACCAGTGCAGAAAGAGGGACAACTATAAACACATGGAATCGGCCCTTTGATGTACGTACTAGCAAATATTTTGATATGCTCTTCGCCCATGTAAAATTGGTCTGTTTGCACTCAATTTAGTAGCATAGTATTTTTTTTTTATGATCTGGCAGCTTAGTATATTAGTACATATGGGGTGAAGGAAGCAATATCAGCACTGTTGTTTTATTTCCACTCAGCAGTATACTCCCTCCACAAGCTTGCAAATTCATCTTGTTGTAAAACGTGCTGTACACATGCACCCTCGAGTAACGATGCAAGAAAATGTGGAAGAATTCGCAAGGTATATACCAGCAGAGACGATCGCAACTGAGATGAAAACCCCGAATACCCCAAAGGACATGATGGTGAGGAAATTATGGAAGAACTGCTTCTTCTTGACCTGGAACCTGCAAATTAAGAGGAAGAACCATGAACTAGCTGCAAATTAAGAGTGCTAAATACTTGATTTCATGCCACAACGAATGAAGGTGCTGAAGATAGATAGGTACCCGGCGTTGAAGATGATGGGCGGAAGAACGTAGATGAAGAAGAGCTGCTCGTCGAACGTGAGGATGCGCGAGTTCTTGCCTTTGCTCAGCAGGAATATGAAAGCCCCGACAATGCACCCCTGCGTAAATGAAACCAGACAAATCAGTACTCTGACAGTCCGACTATGGCGATCCCTCGCTGGAATATGGTGTGGTAAGCTAGGTACGGTACGATGATGAGCGCGGTGATGGACTCGTTGACCCATTTGTTCTCCTCCAGGAGGTGGCCGGCGACGAGGCACAGGCAGAGCACCGCCGTGAACACGCAGATGGAGAACACCGTGCTGCTGTCCCCGCCCGTCGACGCCGCCACCACCGCCGCCTCCCACAGCGCCGTCGCCGCCGCCGCCATATGCACCCACCCACCCCTGCTGCAGTCTCGATCTCTCGCTTCAGGTCGGATGGTTCCAGAGTTCCGATCACCGCCTGCTCTGTTCTGTTCTGCTCTGCTCTGCTGTACGAAGCGCGCCGAGCAGGGCTCTCACTACTCTGTCTTTTTCGAGCTCCAGAACCCTGGCGTGGCACCTCCTCTGTTTCTTTGTGTAGTCCTAGCGCTGCGGCTCTGTGTAACTGACGCGTGATTTTGGCGGGACGCGGCGGCGGCGCTAGCTTTTTTTTTTTCTTTGAGGGGTTCGGAGGGGGAGGGAGGCACGCGTGGCGGGCGGGTGCTTGCGTGGCAGGTGAGCTGGTGCTGTTAAGCGGTGCCACGCCAGGGGTTCCGGATGGAGATGAATGACCCTGACGCCACTAGTTTGTGCTTCGGCTGCCTGGCCCCACTTCTGTGCTGTAGCAAAGGTTCAATGCATCGACTATGAACTGCAGCGACCCGAATTGGATTTCCGGTTCAAAATAATACTCCAAGAATAAATGTCTTAACTTTTTCAAATTTTAAATGAATTTATATACTAAATAGTGTCTAGATTTATTTAAATTTTGATAAATTTAATATATCTATTTTGAAACAGAGGGAGTACCTTAGTTGCATATATTGTCTATGGACCATTGAAGGGCCAAGGAGAAACAAAGCAGTTTTCAAGGTAGTGGCCTCACTACTCCCTCCGTTTCAAAATCTAAGATGTTTTAGCTTTATAAAGAAAATATATCTAGACTCTTAGTATGGAGGTTCACTCAGTTTTGAAGTAAATCAACACACTAAAAGAAGTCTAGATACATTTTCTTTACAAACCTAAAACATCTTATATTTTAAAACAAAGAAAGGATTGTCGTACTAAGGCCATCTACAATGATGTTTGAAATAGTTTGTTTGAATTGGTCCATGGATAGAAAATGAGTCGTTGGTATGCTAGGTCAGTGCATCCAGCGGTTAGATCCATTTGGTCTGAGATGGCCATTTTTGCTAAATGTACTAGTTGAATGCCCGTGTGTTGCTATAGCTTCACAATTAATCTTTCATATATATAAATTTATAGTATATGCAAAATTCATGTGTATAAAAAAACAACCACAAGATATCCAAACTCATAGTATTCCATACATGTTTGATGTATATTTCGATAATCATATCATGAAACAAGCACTCGGACTAATTAACTAATATAATTATATCTACTCCTCTATACATTACATATTGTCGCGCAATGTTAGGGGTATTTTCTTCTGCTTCATTTTTATGGTACTTGAGGAGGTATACCAAAAAAATCTCAACTCATAAACATTCTGTATAAATAATCTGTCTCAGTAGGCTGAGCATGTTAAAGTGAAAAATATAAATATATGCAAGTCTACCCACTGTGCATGTTGGACGAACCAATTCTTCACCATTTCATAAGAGTATAATATAAAAAATAAAATAAGCAGAAACATTCCTGTATATGAATGCCCCGGTATTATATTATTGAATAGTAAAAGGCAAAAAAAATAAGTTTATTTTAAGAGACATTCACTTGTGTCTGGATTTTCTGAAATACCAACTGGCTACGTGGTTAGAAAAATATATCGCCATTTTAATCTGGTTGTGCTAATCCGAGTGCTTCGTCTAAGTAGATTCCACTTCTTTATAACTTTAATTGCATGTTGTAAGATCGACACGTTTTACTGTCCACCGATGGCAATACGGAGAGCCGATAAAAATAGATATTAAAGAGATATGCTAAATAGATACAGAAGAGGCTATGCTAACGGGGTTGTGCTAAAATAAGCTAACTCGGTACAAATCTTGGAATTGCAAATCGAAGAGAA
Source organism: Avena insularis (assembly GCA_023614405.1). Taxonomy (NCBI): domain Eukaryota; kingdom Viridiplantae; phylum Streptophyta; class Magnoliopsida; order Poales; family Poaceae; genus Avena; species Avena insularis. The sequence continues at coordinate 59,335,355 of CM042697.1, read as the reverse complement.
TAATCTTGGAATTGCACATAAGAGTTGGGAAGGGAGAAGGGATTTTTTATGGCAGTTGGAAGCAGCCACGGGGTGAGATATTTTTGCGTGTCCGGCCGCGTGTCTGATATATACAGCCGATGCCAGCTTTTTACGACGTACCGAAAAAATTATATAGCATTGACATCTGCTGGAGAGGGAAGAATTCATGCCAATGTCGATAATCACCTCCTTTGACCGTGTAAAACTCGATGAGTTTTCTATCCCTGCTACCAACATCACATTGTCGCATATGTCGATGGGTTCGTTCTGAGTGTTGGTAATATCTATATCCCCTTCGCCCATGAACTGTAAACATGAAGCATATACCGAATATATAAATTTAAATATTGTAAGATACGAAAATAATTATCTCGTTGCACCTCTTTTGATCCTGTCAAGCTCGCTGAATTTATGTTTCCTTGTGACATCGAAGTGTCGGGTTCTATTGTCTCCATAAGTTTACTTGATTTAAAAAATTACATTAGGAATTTGGCATATATTCATAATAATAAAATGAAATAAATTTTCCACGGACATATCTTAATAAAATAATAAAATGGAAGAAATATTAAAAATAGAATTTTGCATATACTTAGAGCATCTCTAGCAGACACCATAAAAGGACGGAACCAAGAAAATAACTGCCACTTTTCGGTTTCGCGTGAAAAAATTGGCCAGAACAGATGCCTCAAAATCGACCGAACCGAAAAAAAATTAGGGCCCCCAAAAAACACCCCCGCGGAATCAAGAAAACCCAGTTTTCGAGCCCGACCTGAACGCGAACCATATCCCCAGTTTTCGTTGGCGAGAGGAAAGTTTCAGCCGCACCATTCCCGTAACCGCCACGCACGATCTGTCATCCCGCCCCTCCCACCTCCGTCGAGCCTCACGAACGGTCGCCATGGACGTCCAGCAGTCGCCGCTGAGCTCCGGCGAGGTCGCGCCGGTGCAGGCGACCCCTCCGACGGGTCTGCTAAATCTGATAGCCACCACCATCGTCTCCGTCCCTGTCGCCAGTCCCCCAGCCGGGGTTGCTGCTGCTACGACGAAGCGGGAGCGGCATGGCTCCGTCCTCATCCAGGATGGCAGCGTGGGCGCTCCGGCCTCTCTCGCCGGTCCCGCTGATCCCCATGCCCAAGTGAGTGTCGCCGCCGCCTCCAAGTCGAAGCCGACGCCAGGCAAGGTGAAGAGGACGGTCGTGAAGCGGAAGGCAGACCCCGAGAAACCATCCACTGCCGCGAAATCCGCCAAAACGGCCTCGGCTAGCCGACCTTGGTATGAACAATTCCCTTCCCCCCTTCCTCCATAGCTGCCGCCGACCTAGGTATGAACAATTGATTCGAATTGGAGCAACATGGACGAGCTCACCTTGGCATGGCATGATCAAGCAAGGTTGGACATCTTGGAGAGAAGGAGGTCAACGACGCTGGGAAGAGGCAATGCTCGGGCAAAGGATGGTGGTGGACATGATGCTCCGGCAAGTGGTGGCCATGGTGGTGCTTCAGCAAGTGGTGGTGGTGATGCTTCTCTTGGCTTCGATACTTGATGATCATCATGGGTTGTGGTGATGATTCATATTTTGGATGATGTTCTGCGACGTAATTTTGTTAAATTTGGTTAAAACTTATGATTGTCGCGGTTGAATGGTCGAATTTATTTAAATTCTGTCATTTGTGGTTTAGTTTTACAGTTTCGTATCGTTTTTGTTCTGACGGAAACCGTGTGCGTGAAACTGTAATAAGAGAATATTCCCTTTTTTGGTTCAGTTTTGAGAGGTCTGTTCTGCCCCGTCGCTCCGGCCCGAAAAAACCGTCAAACGCAACGTTTTTCAGTTCGCCCTTTTACTAATAAAATAAGCTCTAACTAAAACAAGCTAACTCAGTACAAATCTTGAAATTGCAAATTAAGTGGAATAGTCCATTTCCTCGATGACTGCAGTTAAAAAAAGCTTTAGATCTGGTACAATATATACGCACAAGTACTGAACTTACTGAATGATCAAAAGCTACTAATCCAAGTAAACGGCTCACCCTTGCTACTACAATCGACCAAATGTGTCGATGAGGCAAGGCTATCTTTGCCGAGCTAGGCTAGTCGAGGCCTGAGCAAAGCAACCAAACGCATGATCACTAATTAATTTCCCCAATTCCCCGAGGGCCGCGATCGGTGTATCACCATCGGTCGCTGTTCCATGCCTTCAGTCCTCCCAACCACATGCTCTCCCCTCCCGCTGCTCACCCCTCCACCTAGTCTCTCACAACCGCAACACCTCGCCGCCTCGTCTCCCACAACACGACCGCACGATTCCAGCCACAATACCGTCGCGACACCAAAATCTTCTGATTGTGTCCCATGATGGCCCCCCCATCCACAAACTCCCATGCGCCCCAATCATCGGTAGGACTGAGTCCGTGTTAATCCTCGGCACAGTCGCTGGCGTGGTGCCTCAAAGAACGGGGCGATGACGCTTATCGAACCAGGCCGCTGCAGCCTCCGGTGAGGCCCTTGTTGCTTCCACAACCAGCGCCAGCTGCCAGTGGCGCTTGTTCTTCCGCTCTGTTGTGGTCCCCGATGTGCCAAGTGACACATCAGCTGCCGATCCCCAGATTCCCGAGCGTGATGGGTTCTAGCCTTCTAGGATGCGGAGTTGACATGCATGCTTGATTTCCTTCCTAGCGCCCGTGATTGTTTTTTGAATTAATAGTGACCAAATAAGATGGTACTACGTTCCTAGTATTCCCTTCCCAGCGTATGTGGTTGATTTCCTTCCTAATATTCCCTTCGTAGTATTGATGACCGTGGTTGATTTTCTTCCAAGTATTGATAACCATGATTTAAACTTTCTAAACTGTTGTTTGGTGGTAAGTGTGCAGTCCGGATGTGCCGAAAGTTTGACATTTTCATTAGATGGCCAGGATGCTCCCAATGTTTGACCCCAAAATGAGCCACCAACTCCCATTTAATAGTATAGATCAATTTGTTTTTCACATATTTTTATTAAAATCAAACATAATTTATATAAAAATAAAACGATAAACTAGCTACGGCTTTGGCTGCCGGTGCCGTCTATTTGTCCTCGTCCTAGGAGAGGTCGATGTACAGTGGCGGCGTTCAGGGGAACGTGATGTGCCACTGCTGTCTAGGACACGCATCCTGCGGTGGAGGTAGAATCTCCTCCACATGCCACATGGCCTGCGACGACGTGCGGCGATAGCGGTGGTGGAGGTGGCAGCTGCGCCATGTGCATCGCCACCATGCAGGAGAGCCGGACGGTCTCCTCCAAACCCTTCTACTGCCAGAGCGCCTCCTCACCCACCTTGTATTCATCCAAGGCACGTCGGGTGGCCTCCTCCTCATCGTAGTCCAGCGGCATGAGGGGCGGCTCATGCTCCTCCTTCGCAGCATCGACCATGTCGTCCTCCTTCTCCTTCTCCTTATTGGTGGCCACAGGAAGCTCCCCGTTGTCGATCTCCGGTCGAAAGTCGTCCCTAAATGGGCACACCGCTTTGTGTTGTGCTCCCAGGAAAGGAAGGCTCGCCAGAAATCCGTCTAGAGGTATGCTCGCTCATGCTGCAGGCGCAGCAACAGTGTTGGATCTCCCCCTCTAGCACCGGCATGTGTGTTGGTGGGGGCGGGACGACATCATGTTGACATTGAGGTACCAACCGCCAAGAAGGGTGAAATCCCTATGATTGCAGGGACCCCCTCCTCCCATCGCCTCTTGCACTTGGCCAACGACAAATACACGCGATCATAGTGTCGTCGACGAGGCGCCAAAACCTGTGCTGCGACCGCAACTTCTTGCGACCCAACAAAATCTGCTGCACGTGGAGGTGGCGATAGCATGGGGCGGAAGGCATGGGAGGTGGTGGCGTTGGCATTGGCGAGCGTCGAGGTAGGCGCTGGCCCGAGGACGAGCCAGTATCATGGTCGTAGACCATCTTATTGAGCCAAGGTGACGTCTTCATGGATGCTAGGGTGCGGGGAAAAGTGCTTGGATAGAACAGAAAATACCGCATGCGTTGTGTGGCGGAGAGAGGGACGCTCAAGGCAGGTATAAGTGAAGGAAATATGCCCTAGAGGCAATCATAGAGATGATTATATTTCTTATGTATCCATGAGTTATTGTAATGTTCCTTGAATATCCATATCAGGCAACTTGTATTGATTGACAATTATATGAATTGTTTGTGAAACTCTTTACTTATATGGTTATTTAATAGTTGTCCCTAGTCGGAGTTCATGTGAGGACACATGTGAATATTAGACTAGCACATCGATTGGTTGATGACTATGTTTCGTAAGTCATAGACATGGAGATGTCAAATCAATGATATGGACACATGTTATGAACATGGGGTTGGACTGACCCAACTTGAGACTGGCAATTATTTGCAGCTCTCTCTCTCTCTACACATCGTTTCCGTTTGGTCCTTAGACCTGAGATTGTCGCATGTACTTGAGATGTGGATCTACCTACTTTGGGGCTATCAAACGCTGCTCCGTAACTAGGTAGTTATAAAGGTAGCTTTCGGATTTGTCCTGAAGCATGCTACAAGGCATTGTTAATCAAGATGAGATTTGCCCCTCTCTACTTGAGAGAGATATCTCTGGGCCCCTCGAGTGATCGGATACAGAAATGCATGGTCGTGCTACATATGGTTAAGAGTTAACCTAGTAAAGCGATTCCGAATCACAGTATCGAGAAAGGGAGGTCAGCTTGGAGCTAGACCAAATATCGTGTGGCAAAGGAAAGACATGTACTAAACCTTGTAATGGTTCGTCCGATATGATCTTTGTATGAGTTTAGGAGTTGGCACGTCTTGCTAGAGGCCGCTACCAACTATTGACAGAATAAGTGTATTCGTGTCATGTCTATACGTATATGAACCTATAGGGTCACACACTTAAGGGGCTAGAAGCCTAATGAGGATTAGATCCAAATTAGACCAGGCTTAGGCTACTAATGAGCTGCTAATGTAGAAGCCCACTAGGGACGCCTACATAAGAGAGGGTTGGGCGAGATGGATAGGGTTACACCATTCCATCCAGCTGCCACCCCTCACGTATGTGTTGCATGCGCGGACCTAGCATTCCGACGTCTGATGCTTCCACCCTGAACGTGTGGATACCTCGAAGGTGCTGCAACAGTAGCACTTGGACGAGCCGCGCAAGGGGAGCTGCTCATGGGACAAGGACAAGGAGGAGACGTAGAACGTCTACACTACCTCGATGCGCTTCATCAAGTTCCGCAACTACACGTCTAGTGGTAATCCTGTGATCTATGACCACAGTAATCCTGGTTTACGTGGTAGAAAATTTGGATTTGCGCTAGTGTAGCCTACCCGTCTACCCGTATCCCTTCAGTGGTATCAGAGCCGATGTTGTTCAGTTATAGGTTTGGGATATGATGATATGCAGATTGATATGAATGATGTGATCGTTTGTATTGCAGTGGTTCAGGATTGATCTATGATCTTGCTTTCTGTGGTCGTGATTTTGAGGTTGTCGAACGACTTACCCCTACCGGTCGTTTTCCACCATCGGGGTAGACAGTGACACATAAATCCTGTTGAATCACGTGAAAATCTATATGATTGATTGAATTGGAACCTAGATCTAAAATCGATGTACCATGATCAAAGGAGTTTGATCAGATCGGAACAACAGACGGTTTATGATAAATTTGATTTGCCGATCAAAATCCTTAAAGAAAATTGTGTAGAAAATTATGATCAAAGAAAATCGATGTACCGCGAGGGGCGCTGCCCCTTCGAACCCCGCAGGGGGAGACCCTCTATACCCCCTTAGTCGTAGCCCTTTTGTATATCGTTAAGGTTACTAGGTGCTGCGATTTCACATGATCTGGTAAAATGCGATTCTATGCATAACTTGTTTTTGCAGGATGTATGTGATCAGTATGGCCCATATATGTATGTGATGCATGTATAAAATTTTATCATGTGTCGTGAGTAGGGCAACACGGCTGGAGCCATATGTGTTGTCAATTATTGTAATGGCATGCGTGCCAACTTGTGATGATCCCAATACTATGTAATTTTGATTACTAGATGTTAGGAGTAATAGCTTGTATTAGGTCTTGGAGGATGGCTCACATGGAACGTGAAGATGGAGATCATCATGGTGGACAGGTTCTATGGCGATGGAGATCACCATGAGAAAATGGGTCATACTGTGTCACATCTATGTGAATGCTATTCTTATGCGTTTTACTACTATGCATGCTTAGATGACAGAAGTAGAACGATCCCTCACAAAGTTTAATTTAAACCATTCCCTCCCAACCAAACCTTGCACCATCATATGCCATGTACAACCGTTGGTGGGCCTATGAAATTAGGGTGCCGCAGTTTTCCTTGGCTGGATGGGTTTGTATCAGATACCTACACGCATAAGGGTTGGTGATCTTGACAAGGTCATCTTAACAGTTAAGGACCTTGGGGCATAAAGGTTTGGCGCCTAGTTTAGACATAGAGATGTCACCCAACAACAAGAGTCATATGTGATATGATTAGCAAGTGTTTCTTACCATTTATCTTGTCTTCTAGCAGTGATCCTAAAGCTCACTAGTCGACTTGTTAATTGTGGATCTTGAATTACTTAGTATCAATAGAGGAATATTGATTTAAGTGGGAGTATATGCTATTAAATTGTTTAATATGTTTTACTCTTTCATGGCTACATGGCTTAGTATTTTGCATGTTTTCTGTTATAGATAAATGGCACCAAACACTGCATCACCTTTTTGTTTGCGTTCGATTCTTGACAAAGGTAAACTAAATGGAACAAACTATTCAGACTGGGTCCGTAACCTGAGAATTCTTCTCAGGTCTGATAAAAAGGAAACGGTTCTAGATACCCCAATCCCCGATGAACCTACTGATAATGCAACTGCTGCCCTTAAAAACGCCTACAAGAGAGCATGTAATGATTCACTTGAGGTTAGTTGTCTTATGTTTGCATGCATGGAACCTGAACTCCAAAAAAAGTTTGAGGATCAGGAAGCGTACGATATGATCATCACGCTTAAGGACATGTTCCAAGATTAGGCAAGGACTGAGAGGTACAATGTTGCCAAGTCCTTTGTGGAATGCAAGCTGGCAGAGGGAGCAGCTGTAGGCCCCCATGTGAGCAAAATGGTTGGTTACAGTCAGACTTTGGAAAAGCTTAGTTTTACACTAGGCCAAGAGTTGGCTACTGATTTCATTTTGGCGTCTCTTCCATCTATCTATGGGCAGTTCATTTCGAACTACCATATGCATGGGGTGGAGAAGGGCCTTAATGAGTTATGCGGGATGCTAAAAACAGCAAAAAGTGACATGAAGAAGTGTGCAGGGAATAGCCCTGTGATGGCTGTGCAGAACAAGCCTAGCTTTAAGAGAAAGGGTACTTTTTGGAAGAAGAAGGGCAAGGCTAAGGATACGATCCCTAAACCTGCACCCAAGCAAAAGGCTGGACCTGCAGACGACACTGAGTGTTTCTTTTGTCATGAACATGGCCACTGGAAGAGAAATTGCAGAAAGTACCAGCCTTCTTTGAAGAAGGGTGGAAGTAAGAGTACTTCCCACTCAGGTACGCTTGTTGTAAATGTTGTGGACATTCTTATCGCTGATTCCTATGTTAACTCTTGGGTATTTGATACAGGATCGGTTGCTCATATTTACAATTCGATGCAGGGGCTAATAACGACTAGAGAAGTGCATAAAGGCGAAGTGAATTTTCACGTCGGAAATAAAGCAAGGGTTGCTACATTGTTCGTCGGCATCATGCAACTTCACCTTCCGTTGGGATTTATTGTGGAGTTGAATAATTGTTATTACATTCTAGTATGGGTCGAAACATTTTATCACCTTCATGTTTGATGAGGGATGGTTATTCATTCGCGAGTGCAAACAATGGTTGTGTAATATCTAAGAATGCTATGTTTATGGCTGATGCTCCCATTGTGAATGCGTTATTTATTTTAAATCTTGATGATGCATCTTTTTACAATGTTAGTGCTAAAAGGCTTCGGCCTAATGATTTGAGTCCTACCTATTTATGGAATTGTCGTTTGGGGCATATAAGTGAAATGCGCATGAAGAAGCTCCATGGTGATGGTCTTCTAACTTCGTTTGATTTTGAATCATACGAGACATGTCACGCTTGTTTACTTGGAAAGATGACCAAGTCGCATTTTTCGGGTTTACCCGAGAGAGCGACAACTTGTTGGAACTCATACATACTGATGTATGTGGACCAATGAGCACGACAGCCAGATGAGGATATCACTACTTCATTACTTTCACTGATGATTTCAGTAGATATGGTTATGTCTACTTGATGAAGCATAAGTCTGAAACTTTTGAAAGGTTCAAGGAGTTTCTAGGTGAGGTAGATAATCAACGTGGAAAGAAAATAAAGGCCTTGCGATCTGATCGTGGAGGCGAATATTTGAGTCACAAATTTAGCAATCATCTTAAGAGTTGCGGAATTGTTCCACAGCTCATGCCGCCCGGAACGCCTCAAAGAAACGGGGTCTCCGAACGGCGCAATCGAACTTTGTTGGACATGGTTCGATTGATGATGAGCCATTCGGATTTGCCATTATAATTTTGGGGTTACGCTCTAGAAACGGTAGCTTTCACACTTAATATGGTACCATATAAATCCGTAGTTAAGACACCATATGAGATGTGGACTAGAAAGAATCCCAATTTGTCTTTTCTAAAGATTTGGGGTTGTGATGGATTTGTCAGGCGGCTTTAGTCGGACAAGCTAACACCCAAATCGGATAAGTGCATTTTCGTGGGATATCCGAGGAAACCTTAGGGTATTACTTCTACAGCCGAGAAGAGGGCAAAGTGTTTGTCGCTCGTAGCGGTATTTTCCTAGAGAAAGAGTTTCTCACAAAAGGAACGAGTGGAAGGTCGGTGCGACTTGAAGAAGTTCAAGATGAGCTAGTCGGGGATGCTTCTACAAGTGATGCCATTGTAGCAGAACAAGTTGAGGAAGTCGTGGCAATAGAAGCACCACAACCACGAAGGTCGGCGAGGCTCCGCAAAACGCGGGAATTATTATTGTTAGACAATGATGAGCCTGCGACCTATGCATAAGCGATGGTAGACCCAGACTCTGAGAAATGGCTGAACGCCATGAGATCCTAGATAGAGTCCATGGGAGACAATCAAGTTTGGAACTTGGTTGACCTGCCTGATGGTTTTAAAGCCATTGAGTGCAAATGGATCTAAAGAAGAAGATTGATATGGATGGAAATGTTCACATCCATAAAGCTCGACTTGTTGCAAAAGTTTTTCGACAAGTTCAAGGAGTTGACTACGACGAGACTTTCTCGCCCGTAGCGATGCTTAAGTCTATACGGATCATTCTAGCCATTGCTGCACATTTCGTCTATGAAATATGGCAGATGGATGTCAAGATGGCTTTCCTAAATGGAATCCTAACTAAGGACGTGTATATGATGCAGCCCAAAGGTTTTGTCGATCCAAACAATGCTGGAAAGGTATGCAAACTTCTAAAGTCTATTTATGGGTTGAAGCAAGCATCTCGGAGTTGGAACATTCGATTTTATGAAGTTGTAAAGGAGTTTGGATTCATCAAAAACGAACAAGAACCTTGTGTTTACAATAAGGAAAGTGGGAGAGCGCTGGTATTTCTAATCTTATATGTAGATGACATATTGCTGATTGGAAATGACATTCCTATGCTCGAGTCTGTTAAGACCTCGTTGAAAAATAGTTTTTCGATGAAGGACTTAGGAGAAGCGGCATATATTCTGGGCATCAGAATCTATAGAGATAGATCAAGGAGGCTAATTGGATTAAGCCAGAGTACATATATTGACATAGTGTTGAAACGGTTCAGCATGGAAGAGGCTAAGAAGGGGTTCTTGCCCATGTCTCACGACATTAAACTCAGCAAGACTCAGTGTCCTTCGACTACTGATGAGCGTGAGCGCATGAGCATGATTTCATATGCTTCGGCTATTAGATCCATCATGTATGCAATGATATGTACTCGCCTAGATGTTTCCTATGATCTAAGTGTTACGAGCAGATACCAGGCTGATCCAGGTGAAGGTCACTGGACAACGGTAAAGAATATACTTAAGTACTTGAGAAGGACTAAGGATGTGTTCCTAGTTTATGGAGGTGAGGATGAACTCAGTGTAAGGGGTTACACCGATGCGAGTTACCTTAACGACTCAGATGACTCCAGCGCAATCTGGTTATGTGTTTGTCATGAATGGTGGTGCTGTGAGTTGGAAAAGTTCCAAGCAAGACACGGTGGCCTCCTCTTCAACATAAGCTGAATATATTGTGTCAACACCTGGATTTTTAATCCCAGATGCCTGTTATGCCATACATCGCAATCCCAGGATTACCATTTTTGCGAGACATAACAGAATTGGATACCACAGTACATCATCCATTACAAACCATACATAAGGTCTTACACAAATAAGTATCTCATGTTCCAGTTCTTAATACAACTCAAGCATCGGAAATATGTAATAATAAGGGTAGCGTAGGCAAAGCTCCATCTTCGGGGTCATAGGCAATGCTGACGATGGAAGATGATCCTAGTTGTCGTAACCTTCCTGGGGTCCATCCTCCTGGTACTCCTCTTCATAGTCTGGCCACAGGAATAGCCAGGGACAAAGCCATGAGTACTCTTTAAGTACTCACAAACTAATACTAACAAGTAAAGGGTTTTTTGTAATAGGACACTAAACTCTATGGTTGTTTTGCAAAAAGCCAGATTTACCTCTACTAAGTTCAGAAGCAAGAAAGGCTAGTTGAAATTTTATAACACCTAAGTGGGAACTTGTATTTCATATCACAACTCTGTTGTGGTCAAGTCAAAATCTCACTCCATTTCACAAGTCAATTTGAAAACATCTGACCGGGGAACAGTATGGCCACTCCAACTGTCCATAACCGCGGACGAGGCTATTCGAATAGTTTGACACTCTGTAGAGATTGTACACTTTCACCACAACATTCGATACATCCGTCAGGAACAAATCCTGAATTCACCATACTCAGTATGCGGATAATCAATCCTAACCTTTCAATTACACGCCCTAGTATAAGCACCTCTCCTGTGAGTTTGGCCTCTCAACCATGACCAACTGTCATCTTGGGTACTACACAGGTGGACAATCTTCACAAGGTAGCCTCAACTCAGACCTTGGCCGTGAGGGAACCAATACTAAGGCATATAAGTTTCTAGTCAAGCCCTACCCAATCTTCGGTATTATGGTTGTACGGTAAAATTGGAATGGTATCGCATCCAGACAACCATTAGTTTTATAAAGGGCTAAGGCTCATGCCTCAACATTTTCATCACCAAAATCATCTGGTGTTCGGAAACACATGCCAAACATTTCAATAGAATGATCCATCATTCCAAGGTTTTCATAACCATTTTTCCACCAAGTATTCCCATCTAAAGTTGATCAAGTTTTATGCTTAGCACTAGCATCTACAAGTGGGGTGAATACTAATGAGGGGTGGTAAACTAGTGGAGTTTTAGCTAAGTTCAATCTCATGCCTTAGGATGACATCAAGATTATCTAGCTTAGGCCAAGTTTTATGCTCTTTATGCATCCTTCAATTATCCTCCTAGAATCTACAATTCATTTAAGTAGATTCTAAGTAATAGCTTTGATAAGGAAATAAAGTAGAAGCTTGCAAGTAAAACTAGGATTGGGTTATCAAGTGGTATGATCACATATGCTTAAGGCATATAGTTGGCATGGTAACAAGCAGTATTAGCTTGCATAAGTAGAGTATCTTGCAAGTGTTAGCTTGCATAGGTCAACTTGATTAATAAGGCTTGCCTTGTGTGCAACAGTTGGTTGAAGTTCTCCTCGGCTTCTTCTTCGTAGTATCCTCCTTCCTCCTCGTATATCCTTGGTCGGTACTAGCGTCTATGAATAAATACGAGGTACACAATCACCAAGCAATACTTAACTACTTTCAATCATCACACAAAAGGGTGCTATAGATGTTCTAGCATCATACCTAATATTACAAGATTAAAGCATTTGTCTTATTGATTTTATTTTTAGAAAAGTAATTTCTACTCATTGAAAAACTACTTTAGATTTAATATTCTCCAAACCAAACATGGGATCATGTTGACACATGTCATCACCACACATTTCAGTACATGGGAATGTGATTTAAAGTGGTGTCACAATTTAATAAGGTTTAACCTTTTTATTTTAAATAAATAAAGTGACTAGAAATGCCTATGTGGCATTCTTTTATTACTTGAACATTATTTCTATAAGTAAACCCATATGTTTTTATATATTCTGAAAGGTATGATCAAATGTGATTTTTGAGAGTTGGAATCAACTCAAAAGCTATTATGGTTGAAATTTGAAAAATGTTTGAATGCAGAAAAGCTTCTGCCTTGTTATTTTTACCAAGGTTAATCTATAGATCCAAATGATTTGAATCCAACGGGATTGGATTAAGCATTTCAATACCTTTCTAACAAAATTGGTTTCATTCAATTTGGTTCACTGAATCGAGATGGGTTGATTTTTGAAACTAGGTATATAACTAAGTTTGAATATAAATAGAAAAAGCTAAATTCAAACGAGTGGGCTGCGTGGGAAAGGTTAACGAGATGGCCCAATGTCACTCCGCGGTGCGGGGCGCAACTGACAGGGGGGTTCTACTGGTCAGTGACTCTTTAAACATGAAGCAGTATGGGGCGATGTGGTGCGTTGGATTAGAATGAAGATCGACGGTTGAGGGTCGTCGTCGACGATGAACAATTCACCGGCGAGCTCGAACCCTAGCGGCTCAGTGGGGGTGCGTAGGGGGCATACCGGGGCTCCAGTGACGACGGCGAGGCAGGCAAACAACAAAGTCAACGACGGCGAACTCAGGGGTGGCCGCGGCAGCTCCTAGGGTCGTCGAAATCAACGGCTCCCTTCTTCTCCAGAGGCGGCCTGCTCCGGTGCAATTCCAGTGATGCGCTGCTCGCCTTGCTCCGGCTACGGGGTGGAACGATCATTGAGGTGAGGGGAGTGAGATGGTGTGCTTCAATCGGCTGGGGGTGGCCTCCTTTTATAGGCTCGACAGCGAGACCGAGAGGGATGGGCAGGCGACGGTGGCGACACGGCTACAGGCTGCTAGGGGCATGGCCGAGGGTGGCGATCGATCGATGGTCTCCTGGCGATGCTCTAAGGTGTAAATGCGCTTGTAGGGGTGGTGGCAAACGGTCGGGAACGATCGGTGCTCTACGAGGCAGAGGCGGCGAACTCTGTGGCGAGCGGTGGCTGCGGGGTACGGGTGGTTAAATGGGCATGTCTGGCGGTCTCCTGGGACGGTGGGGTGCATGCTGGCGGGCGGCGAGGGCTCGAGGTGGTCGGGCTGCGGAACGGGCGATGCTCTGCGCGCTGGCGTCAAGATGTTCGACAATGCGGCGCGCCATGGCGCTCTGGATGTTCTCGTTGCTCATGAGGCAGGGCTGGTCGAGAGGGGGCGGTGAGGCATGAGCTACCTCCCAGACAAGGTTGGCATGTCTAGTTCCTCTCCTAGCTTGCTGTCCACACTGGTGTGACATGGGTGCTCTCGGCCTGTTCACCATTGATGATATTGGCAAGCTTACATTGGGGATAGAGCTTAGTTAAGGTTGCTAGATGATCTACTAAGGCTAGTGGTGTCCAGAGAGGGAACAAGTTAGGCCCAAAACACTGCTCAAAATAGTGTTTGTGTTTTTGTTGATTTGAATCTGCAAACTGTTTGATGATATGGCCGCATGAACTTAAGTTTTGAATTTTGAAAATATTTTTGGTGGGTGTGCTAGGCATGTGCTGGTGATATTGTGGATGCTTGGGTTTTAAAAATTGAGTTGGTTTGAGTGTTTTTTGAAATAGTGGGATCTTCCCATATGAAATAGATTCAATTTTAAACTGTCATTTAAACTAAGCATTTGAATGTTTCTGGATGATCACAAAGTGGCCCTTGGTACCTTATTATGAGTACTATCAAGGGGTGCAAAGATCCATACATGTTTCTGTTAAGTTCTGAAAGTTATAGATAGCCAAAGTAGGCATGGGAGTTAAATTGGCCAAAGTGACCATTCACTTAATTTGTTTGTTTTGATTTGTTTGTCTTTGGGAAAAGTTTGGGGATTGTTTAGATGATGTTTATTTCACCTAAGAATCATTTTACAAGCAAAGAAACACATAATCATGGCAATTCAAAAGAATCCAAATTTTAATGCACGCTCATGTGAATGATTTCATATTTTTAATTTGAAAAGTTTTTGTTAACCCTAAATTTGGTGATTAGAGTTTGATGATCTAAGTTTAGTAATTTTTGGGATGTTACAAACCTTCTCCCCTTAAACAAAATCTCATCCCGAGATTTGGAAAAGGACGAAAAAGATTACCTAGGATTTGAAGAGATCGGGAAACTCCGTCCTGATGTGATCTTCGCGCTCCCAGGTAGCTTCCTCTTCTGTGTGGTTGCTCCACTGAATCTTGAGAAACTTGATGCTTCGGGTTTTGGTAGTTCTGAAAGCTTCTTCCAAAATACGGATGGGTACTTCGGGATAGGTCAGGTCATTGTTGATTTCTATGGTCCGGTGATCAATATTTTTGAACACTTCAGTCTTCTCTAGAACTTCGAGACACTTGCGAAGTAATGAGATATGGAACACATTGTGCACGGCTGACATCTCTTCGGGTAGTTCCAATTGATACGACACTTCTCCTCGACGGTTCAGAATCCTGAAGGGTCCGATATATCTGGGGGCTAACTTTCCTTTGAGTTGAAAACACTGCATTCCTTTCAATGGCAACACTTTCAGATACACAAAATCTCCTATGTTGAAGGCGAGGTCTAGACGTCTCTTGTCGGCATAACTCTTCTGTCTGGACTGGGCTATCTTGAGGTGCTCACGAATCTTGTGAACCTTCTCTTCTGCTTCTCGCAGGATGTTGGGTCCAAAAATCTGACTCTCTCCTACTTCCGACCAGTTTAAAGGGGTGCGGCACTTCCTTCCATACATGAATTCAAATGGGACCATTTGCAAACTAGCTTGATAATTGTTGTTGTACGAAAATTCTGCAAACGGCAGACAGTCTTCCCACTTAGATCCATACTCTAGCACACTGGCTCTCAACTTATCTTCGAGTATTTGATTTACTCACTCTGTTTGTCCATCGGTCTGAGGGTGATAAGCGGTGCTGAAATCTAGGCGAGTTCCTAAACCTTCTTGGACTTTCTTCTAGAATCTCGAGGTAAACTGAGTTCCTCGATCCGATACGATGTTCTTGGGGACTCCATGCAAACTGACGATTCTAGCAACGTATAACTCCGCTAGCTTCGAACTCTGATATGAGGTCTTGACGGGTAAGAAATGGGTGACTTTGGACAATCTGTCCACTATGATCCAGATAGAGTCATTTCCCCTACTACAAGTAGGCAATCCGGTGATAAAGTCCATTCCAACGGAATCCCATTTCCATTCCAGAATCTGCAATGGTTTAACAATCCAGCGGGTCTTGGATGTCCTGCCTTGACTCGCTGACATATATCACACTTGGCGATATAGCTTCTGATTTCTCTCTTCATCTTATGCCACCAAAATTGTTCTTTCAAATCTTGATACATCTTCGTTCCTCCGGGGTGGATAGAATAAAGAGTATCATGAGCTTCCTTCAAAATAACTTTTTTCAACTCAGAATCTGCTGGTACACAAAGGCGTCCTTTGTACGACAGAACTCCTTCTTCGTCTTCGGTGAATCCGGGTACTTTGCATGTACCGATACGACGCTTGATTACGTCGATACTAGCATTTCCTTTCTGCGCCTCTTTGATCTGGCTAATCAAAGTGGGTTGAAGTTCTATGCTAGCCAAAAATCCTTCACTCACTAATTCCATTCAAAAATCTTCCATCTCTTGTTGCAAGCTTGGTTGCTCCTTCAAAATCATGGAGTTCAAGCAGCACGACAATCTGCTAAGGGCATCTGCTACCACGTTGGCTTTACCAGGGTGATAGTGAATGTCCAGGTCGTAATCCTTGATTAGCTCAATCCATCTTCTCTGTATCATATTCAGCTCCTTCTGAGTGAATATATACTTCAGGCTCTTATGATCCGAATAAATCTCACAATGATTTCCCATCAGGTAATGCCTCCATGTCTTCAGGGCTAGAACTACGGCTGCGAGTTCGAGGTCATGGGTTGGGTAATTTTGCTCATGTTGTTTTAGTTGTCGAGATAGATAAGATATAACTTTGCCTTCTTGCATTAGCACACATCCAAGACTGATCTTGGATGCATCACAATACACGTCGAAAGGCTTCGTGATATCCGGCATGATTAAGATTGGGGCTGAAATCAATATTATCTTGAGTTCTTGAAAACTCGCTTCACATTTGTCCGTCCATTCAAACTTCTTGTCCTTCTTCAGCAATTGGGTCATGGGTCTGGCGATACTCGAGAATCCTTCTACGAACTTGCGGTAATATCCCGCCAATCTGAGAAATGCACGAACTTGGGTTTGAGTGGTTGGGGCTTGCCAATCTTCTACATCTTTCACCTTTGCAGGGTCGACGGCAATTCCTCCGGCTAATACAATGTGGCCGAGGAATCCTACTTCTTGTAACCAGAATTCACATTTGCTAAACTTGGCATACAACTGATGCTCCCTAAGGGTTCCAAGAATGGTCCTTAGGTGTAGCTCATGTTCTTCTTCTAATTTGGAATAAATCAGTATGTCATCGATGAAAACAACGACAAACTTATCCAGGAAGTCCATAAAAATCTTATTCATGAGATTCATGAAATAAGCGGGGGCATTGGTTAATCCAAAATACATGACGGTATACTCGTATAATCCATATCTGGTGGTAAAGGCAGTCTTTGGAATATCCTCTGCGCGAATCTTGAGTTGATGATAGTCTGTTCTAAGATGAATCTTAGAAAACACTTTGGCACCGGTCAACTGATCAAACAAATCTTCTATCTTGGGCAATGGGTACTTGTTCTTGATAGTGACATCATTCAACTTCCGATAATCCGTACACAAACAGTTACCTCCATCCTTCTTGTCCACAAATAAGATAGGTGATATCCATGGTGACGCACTTGGTTGAATCAGTCCAATTTCCAACATAGAATCCAGTTGCTTCTTCAGTTCTGCTAGTTCAGACGGTTCATACTATAGGGTCTCTGGGCTATGGGTCCGGTTCCGGGGATTAGTTCAATGATAAACTCGATATCTCAATCTGGGGGCATACCGGGCAAAACATCTGGAAATACATCAGGGGTATTCACAGACTATCCGGACTTGGTCAATGGTAGGTTGGGCTATACTCTTGTTGCACTTGAATTGACGAGGTAAGGTTTCAGATATATGCTCGACTGATATTCCGGCTGTACTGGTCATGGTTATGGCTTTCTTGGCACAGTCAATCAATCCTTTATGATTAGACATCCAATCCATTCCTAGTACTACTTCCAAACCTTTAGTTCCGAGTACTATCAAATTAGCATAAAAATCTATGCCATGGATTCGGATAGGGACGGCTTTGCAAATTTGCCTAGCTTTGGTGGTTGAACCGGGGATTTGAACAATCATAACATGCTTCAGTTTTGTTGGTTGAATCTTACTAGTGCAGGCAAATTCTTCGGTGAAAAATGAATGCGATGCACCCGAATCAAACAACACTCTTGCAAGTACTGAATTAACAGAAAACATATCCAAAGACGACTTCGGGCGCTCGGCTTCTTCAAAGATGCATGAGAAAAAGACGGCCATTGCGGTTGAGCGAATTCCCTGGGGCAAATCTTCTTCCAGGCTAAACACGACGCTGCTGCTGAGCTAGGGCATTTGCATTGGGGGCTGCGAAATTCTTCTTGTTGGGGCACTCGTTGGAGTAGTGACCCTTATTTCCATAGTCATAACAAGTCACTTGCAACTTGTCCTTTGCTGCAACAGGCACAACATTGCTTCCAGTCCTCGGGGCAGTGTTGGTGTTGGCGGTAGCATTGTTGTTGTTGAACTTGGGTGGTGCACGGTTGAAATTGCCAGAGTTGCCGGGGTTGTTGTGATTTCCTCCGGGCCTCGGGTTTCCACGGTTGGGGTAGGTCGGACGGTTCATCGTGGGTCTGTTGGTTCTCGGGGCAAATCCTGGAGATGGGTTAGGGCGATACTTTGGGGTCTGATGGGTTCCTGGCTGATGCATCATGCGACGATTGCGGTTCTCATTGGCCTAGTTGATCTTTCCTTCCATCTGGATGGCAGAGTCGACAAGGGCTTCAATATCAGCAAAGGGGATATTGAGCAATACCGTCTGCATCTCATTGTGTAGACCATTCAAGAATCTCTCCTTCTTCTTGGCTTCGGTGTCGATCTCATCTGGGCCATACCTAGCTAATGACAAGAATTTGTCACAGTATTCCACTACGGTCATCCGTCCTTGCTTCAGTTCTCTAAACTCGTCTCTCATTCTCTTGATCAAACCCGGTGGCACATGGGTTCTGCTGAACTTGACCTTGAATTCCTCCCAGGTCATCATTTGTCCTCCGGTCATTGCACGAACGTTGTTCCACCATGCTCTTGCATCTCCGGCTAGATAGTGGGTGGCGAATAGAACTTCCTCGTTGGCTTCCACTCTGGCGACTTCTAGGTTATTTTCCATGGTTTGTAGCCAATCATCGGCGTCTAGGGTCTCTTCTGACCTAGTGAAAACAGGTGGGTTGGTATTCTGGAAATTTTTGAGCTTAGATCCATGGTTGTCCTGATTTCCTTGGCCTTGATTGTTGTGGGCTAGCTGAGCTATCTACTGAAGGGTGGCTAGGTTGGCTTGACGTTTAGCTCTTTCAGCTTTGCGGTCAGAAACCAACATTTGCAGGATCTGCAACATCGGGTCCGGGGATGAACCACTTCCTCCGTGTGGCATCTTAAGATTGAGAGAGATCATGAGAAAATAGGGAAATTTCTAAGGTTCAGGGGTTTTGAAAAGTTTTTAAAGTTTGACTCAGATTTTCTAGCAACTTGCTTTTAATTCATTCATTCATAGCACACGATACAAACACACACCACAACAAAGGTAAACAGATGGTTTTAAGAACCATTCTAGAAACTATGATACAGTGGGACCGAATACAACTCACTACGCTAGTGCTCAAGTGCTACTACTCCTTGGAGTCGGTGTAGTCGTCATCCTCATCATCGTCGTCGTCATTGATGAAGGCGAAATCATCCTCATCGGTGAAGAAATCCATAGCCTGATCCTCCAGAAAGTCATCATCATCGTTGAGATAGGAGTAGGGGTCTCCACGAAGATCCTCTCCGGCATTCTCCCTTTCCTCCAACTGCATGTCTCTCTCGTAGATGGTCTCCTCCAAATCCGAGATACGGTGGCGAATACGGGCAATGATGCGCTCCTTCTTGTCGAGATGACGATGGCGAGACTTGCGATCCTTTGCTATCATGGCGATGGTCTGATCCTTCGTCTTGATGATGGCGGACTTGTGGTTGGAGTAGTCACGACAATTGTCCAATTCCTGTTGACGATCATACATCATGAAGCTGAGGTGGTCCAACTGGGTCTTCAGCTCGTGGTGGTATGAGGCTTCCAGTGGCTTTCCATTAGCATCACGCCTTGGACAAAACTCAAAGCGGGTTCCCTTGATCTGGTTGATACTCTGCCCACACAGACGGGCAAGAGCTTCCTGTATGGCCCTGGCAAGTCCATCGAGCCAGTTATTCTCTCTTAAGGTGAACTGAATTCCCTCGGCAGTGGGAGGTTCAATCTTTCCTCGGAGACTTGCAACAATTATCCACTGCAAATCTTCTCCTCCTTGATCATTGAGATGAGCTCCGAAGAACTCATGGTGCGGACGCTCCAGAAGTTCCGAAAGCTGGTCCAAATCCCGCTCAAAGATAAGGTCTCCTCCATTTCCCAACTGATAAAACTTGCTGTACTTCACGTCCATCTATAAGAATATATGATGAGTAAGTTAGTAGAGTGATCAAGTGTGTCAATTTTTATGTATTTTGCAAGAGTTTTTGAGGAACACGAATTTTATGAAAGAAACAAAGGGATAAGAATGGGAATAAGTTTTTATAAATATTTGCTTCCTTTGGTTTTGAAACTAAGTTTTTGATTCAAACGTCCAGTCTAACTAGGGTCTCCTATGGTCAGGATGGCTCTGATACCAACTTGTCAACACCCGGATTTTTAATCCCAGATGCCTGTTATGCCATACATCGCAATCCTGTGATTACCATTTTAAGTAGACATAACAGAATTGGATACCACAGTACATCATCCATTACAAACCATACATAAGGTCTTACACAAATAAGGATCTCATGATCCAGTTCTTAATACAACTCAAGCAGAGGAAATACGTAATAATAAAGGTAGCGTAGGCGAAGCTCCATCTTCGGGGTCACAGGCAATGCTGACGATGGGAGATGATACTAGTTGTCGTAACCTTCCTGGGGTCCATCCTCCTGGTACTCCTCTTCATAGTCTGGCCACGGGAATAGCCAGGGACAAAGCCATGAGTACTCTTTAAATACTCGCAAACTAATACTAACAAGTGAAGGGGGT
The DNA here is from genome assembly GCA_023614405.1 of Avena insularis. Lineage (NCBI taxonomy): Eukaryota > Viridiplantae > Streptophyta > Magnoliopsida > Poales > Poaceae > Avena > Avena insularis. The sequence continues at coordinate 59,314,709 of CM042697.1, read as the reverse complement.
TTTTGTAATAGGACACTAAGCTCTATGGTTGTTTTGCAAAAAGCCAGATTTACTTCTACTAAGTTCAAAAGCAAGAAAAACTAGTTGAAATTTTATAACACCTAAGTGGGAACTTGTATTTCATATCACAACTCTATTGTGGTCAAGTCAAAATCTCACTCCATTTCACAAGTCAATTTGAAAACATCTGACGGGGGAACAGTATGGCCACTCCAACTGTCCATAACCACGGACGCGGCTATTTGAATAGTTTGACACTCTGTAGAGATTGTACACTTTCACCACAACATTCGATACATCCGTCAAAAACAAATCCTAAATTCACCATACTCAGTATGCGGATAATCAATCCTAACCTTTCAATTACATGCCCTAGTATAAGCACCACTCCTGTGAGTTTGGCCTCCCAACCATGACCAACTGTCATCTTGGGTACTGCACAGGTGGACAATCTTCACAAGGTAGCCTCAGCTCAGACCTTGGCCGTGAGGGAACCAATACTAAGGTATATAAGTTTCCAGTCAAGCCCTACCCAATCTTCGGGTATTGTGGTTGTACGGTAAAATTGGAATGGTATCGCATCCAAACAATCATCAGTTTTATAAAGGGCTAAGGCTCATGCCTCAACATTTTCATCACCAAAATCATCTGGTGTTCGGAAACACATGTCAAAACATTTCAATAGAATGATCCATCATTCCAAGGTTTTCATAACCATTTTTCCACCAAGTATTCCCATCTAAAGTTTATCAAGTTTTATGCTTAGCACTAGCATCTACAAGTGGGGGTGAATACTAATGAGGGGTGGTAAACTAGTGGCGTTTTAGCTAAGTTCAATCTCATGCCTTAGGATGACATCAAGATTATCTACCTTAGGCAAAGTTTTATGCTCTTTATGCATCCTTCAATTATCCTCCTAGAATCTACAATTCACTTAAGTAGACTCTAAGTAATAGCTTTGATAAGGAAATAAAGTAGAATCTTGTAAGTAAAACTAGGATTGGGTTATCAAGTGGGTATGATCACATATGCTTAAGGCATATAGTTGGCATGGTAACAAGCAGTATTAGCTTGCATAAGTAGAGTATCTTGCAAGTGTTAGCTTGCATAGGTCAACTTGATTAATAAGGCTTGCCTTGTGCAGCGCAATGGTTGAAGTTCTCCTCGGCTTCTTCTTCGTAGTATCCTCCTTCCTCCTCGTATATCCTTGGTCGGTACTAGCGTCTATGAATAAATACGAGGTACACAATCACCAAGCAATACTTAACTACTTTCAATCATCACACAAAAGGGTGCTATAGATGTTCTAGCATCATCCCTAATATTACAAGATTAAAGCATTTGTCTTATTGATTTTATTTTTAGAAAAGTAATTTCTACTCATTGAAAAACTACTTTAGATTTAATATTCTCCAAACCAAACATGGGATCATGTTGACACATATCATCACCACACATTTCAATACATGGGAATGTGATTTAAAGTGGTGTCACAATTTAATAAGGTTTAACCTTTTTATTTTAAATAAATAAAGTGACTAGAAATGCCTATGTGGCATTCTTTTATTACTTGAACATTATTTCTGTAAGTAAACCCATATGTTTTTATATATTCTGAAAGGTATGATCAAATGTGATTTTTGAGAGTTGGAATCAACTCAAAATCTATTATGGTTGAAATTTGAAAAATGTTTGAATGCAGAAAAGCTTCTGCGTTGTTATTTTTCCCAAGATTAATCTATAGATCCAAATGATTTGAATCCAACGGGCTTGGATTAAACATTTCAATACCTTTCTAAAAAAATTGGTTTCATTCAATTTGGTTCATTGAATCGAGCTGGGTTGATTTTTGAAACTAGGTACAGAACTAAGTTTGAATATAAATAGAAAAAGCTAAATTCAAACATGTGGGCTGCGGGGGAAAGGTTAACGGGCCGGCCCAGTGTCACTCTGCGGCGTGGGGTGCAACTGACAGGGGGTTCTACTGGTCAGTGACTCTTTAAACGCGAAGCGGTACGGGCCGATGTGGTGCGTTGGATTAGAATGAAGATCGACGGATGAGGGTCGTCGTCGACGATGAACAAGTCACCGACGATCTCGAACCCTAGCGGATCAGTGGGGGTGCGTAGGGGGCATATCGGGGCTCCAGTGACGACGGCGAGGCGGGCAAACGGCGAAGTCGACGACAGCGAACTCAGGGGTGGTCGCGGTAGCTCCTGGGATGGTCGAAATCAACGGCTCCCTTCTTCTCCAGAGGCGGCCTGCTCCGGCGCAATTTCAGCGATGTGCTGCTCGCCTTGCTCCGGCTACGGGGTGGAACAATCAGTGAGGTGAGGGGAGTGAGATGGTGTGCTTCAATTGGCTGGGGGTGTCCTCCTTTTATAGGCTCGACGGCGAGATCGAGAGGGATGGGCAGGCGATGGTGGCGACACGGCTACGGGCTGCTAGGGGCATGGCCGAGGGTGGCGATCGATCGATGGTCTCCTGGCGATGCTCTAAGGTGTAAATGTGCTTGTAGGGCGGTGGCAAACGGTCGGGAACGCTCGATGCTCTGCGAGGCAGGGTGGCGAACTCTGCGGTGAGCGGTGGCTGAGGGGTACGGGCGGTGAAATGGGAATGTCTGGCGGTCTCTCGACGGGTGGCATGTCAAGGCGGCGAGGGCTCGAGGTGGTCGGCTGCTGAACGGCGTGATGCTCATGCGGCGGCTTAAGATGTTCGACAATGCGCTGAACGCGCTCTGGACGCTTCAAGGTTGCTGTCTGCGAGGCAGGGCTGGTCGAGAGGGGGCGGTGAGTCATGAGCTACCTCCCAGACAAGGTTGGCATGGCTAGTTCCTCTCCTAGCTTGCTGTCCACACTGGTGTGACATGGGTGCTCTCGGCCTGTTCACCATTGATGATATTGGCAAGCTTACATTGGGGATAGAGCTTAGTTAAGGTTGCTAGATGATCTACTAAGGCTAGTGGTGTCCAGAGAGGGAACAAATTAGGCCCAAAACACTGCTCAAAATAGTGTTTGTGTTTTTGTTGATTTGAATCTACAAACTGTTTGATGAAATGGCCGCATGAATTTAAGTTTTGAATTTTGAAAATTTTTCTGGTGGGTGTGCTAGGCATGTGCTAGTGATATTGTGGATGCTTGGGTTTTAATAATTGAGTTGGTTTGAGTGGTTTTTGAAATAGTAGGATCTTCCCATATAAAATAGATTCAATTTTAAACTGTCATTTAAACTAAGCATTTGAATGTTTCTGGATGATCACAAAGTGGGTCTTGGTACCTTATTATGAGTACTATCAAGGGATGCAAAGATCCATACATGTTTCTGTTAAGTTCTGAAAGTTAGAGATAGCCAAAGTAGGCATGGGAGTTAAATTGGCCAAAGTGACCATTCACTTAATTTGTTTGTTTTGATTTGTTTGTCTTTGGGAAAAGTTTGGGGATTGTTTAGATGATGTTTATTTCACCTAAGAATCATTTTACAAGCAAAGAAACACATAATCATGGCAATTCAAAAGAATCCAAATTTTAGTGCACACTCATGTGAATGCTTTCATATTTTTAATTTGAAAAGTTTTTGTTAACCCTAAAATTGGTGATTAGAGTTTGATGATATAAGTTTAGTAATTTTTGGGATGTTACATATTTCCGCCTCGGAGGCTGCAAAGGAAGCTGTTTGGATTAGAAATTTCCTGATCGCTCTTGGTGTGGTTCAGGACGCATCCAATCCCATGGATGTTTATTGTGACAACAATGGTGCTATTGCACAAGCCAAGGAGCCTAGACAGCACCAAAAGAATAAACATATTCGCATGCGTTACCATCAGATTCGTGAGTTCGTTGAGGATGGTAGTGTCATGATATGCAAAATACACACGGACTCAAATGTTGCTGATCCCTTTACAAAGCCACTCTCGTAGCCTACGCATGAGGCGCACGCAAGAGCAATAGGTATTAGATACAATCTAGATTGACTCTAGTGCAAGTGGGAGACTGAAGGAAATATGCCCTAGAGGCAATCATAGAGATGATTATATTTCTTATGTATCCATGAGTTATTGTAATGTTCCTTGAATATGCATATTAGGCAACTTGTATTGATTGGCAATTATGTGAATTGTTTGTGAAAATCTTTACTTGTATGGTTATTTAATATTTGTTCCTAGTCGGAGTTCATGTGAAGACACATGTGAATATTATACTAGCACATCGATTGGTTGATGACTATGTTTCGCAAGTCATAGACATGGAGATGTCAAACCAATGATGTGGACACATGTTATGAACATGGGGTTGGACTGACCCAACTTGAGACTAGAAATTAGTTTTAGCTCTCTCTCTACACATCGTGTACATTTTGTCCTTAGACCTGAGATTATCGCATATACTTGAGATGTGGATCGACCTACTTTGGGGCTATCAAACGCTGCTCCGTAACTGGGTAGTTATAAAGGTAGCTTTCGGGTTTGTCCTGAAGAATGCTGCAAGGTATGGTCAATCAAGATGGGATTTCCCCCTCTCTACTTGAGAGAGATATCTCTGGGCCCCCCGAGTGATCGAATCCATAAATGCATGACCGTGCTACATATGGTTAAGAGTTAACCTAGTAAAGGAATTCCGAATCACAGTATCAAGAAAGGGAGGTCAGCTTGGAGCTAGACCAAATATCGTGAGGCAAAGGGAAAGACATGTACTAAACCTTGTGATGGTTCGTCCGATATGATCTTTGCATGTGTTTAGGAGTTGGCACATCTTGATAGAGGCCACTACCAACTATTGACAGAATAAGTGTATTCGTGTCATGTCTATACGTATATGAACCTATAGAGATACACACTTAAGGGGCTGAAAGCCTAATGAGGATTAGATCCGAATTAGACCAGGCTTAGGCTACTAATGAGCTGCTAATGTAGAAGCCCATTAGGGACGTCTATATAAGAGAGGGTGGGGAGAGATGGATAGGGTTACACCATTCCATCCAGTCGCCACCCCTCACGCATGTGTTGCACGCGCGGACCTAACAGTCCGGCGTTTGACGCTTCCACCCCGCACGTGTGGATACCTTGGAGGTGCTGCACCATTAGCACTTGGACGAGCCGCGCAAGGGGAGATGCTCGTGGGACGAGGACAAGGAGGAGACATAGAACGTCTACACTACCTCGACGTGCTTCATCAAGTTCCGCAACTACGCGTCTAGTGGTGATCACGTGATCTATGACCATAGTAATCCTGGTTTACGCGGTATAAAATTTTGATTTGCGCTAGCGTAGCCTAACCGTATCCCTTCAATAAGAAGTCCTAGCCATCAATGCGGGCGCAGGCTCCAGAGGCAGCGACATTGATGTTGGTGCAGGAGGCCAGGAGACATCACAGGCACAAGAGGCGAAGCAGCGTTGCACGTAGTCAGCGATAGCAACGATTGTCAGCGCAGCTTCTAGCGGCCAGCCTTCATGGTGGTACGGTATGTGGGATGCTGCCATGCGGGGCCCAGCGGTCTTATGCCTGAACGCATGGGAGGCCCGTAGCACGTCTGGCTAGACACATTCGCAAACAAAATTCGGTGAGGTAATATGTCGTGTTGGACGTTGATGTATGTAAAATACATCCATGAACTCTGTAGTTTATAGTGTCAAAATCCTCATTATCTTGCAAATTTATTATATTTATTAAGACTAACCTATTAATAGTTGCAAAAGTGCATAAGTTCTTTTTTCATACTTTATTGTGTAGGAAATATACGAATATGGAAGGAAATCGGTCATTATGGTGAAATTCGAAGTTTGCTAATGACGAGAGGTGACCTCGGCAATGCCCATGGTTATGGAGTTAGGGTTTCATGGAAAAGAGAGTGTTAGTGATTTCGTTGGCTTAACAGATAAACAAGGGAGGCGATTTACCCAGATTCAGGCCCTCGTAGAGAAAACCCTACTTCCTGCTTGTCTGTTTGTATTATCACTGGAGAGTACAAATTCGTTGAGTCGACTAGATATGATCTCGCCAAGAGAGAGAGGCGTGATGTCTATATTGTCTAGATCTATTGTCGGGTGTAGCGTATAGGGTATTGGGTATCAGATGCCCTCCTCGTTGGCCCCTCCTAGCCTTTATATATAGAGAGGCTAGGTCTCGGGTGCCAATACGACTTGGTTACAAGTTAGAGTTTGTATCTAGTCCGAGAACCCATGGATGGGAACCCACCGTTGCATACCACCGTCGCCTCCACCCCATATTCCCTTGTCCGAGAACCCACGGATGGGACGCACAAGATCAAGCCAAGCACTGCCATCATCCTCGCTTCCCAGATCACCGCCGCTGAGCGCCGCGAGGACCTCGCCGGTGAGTCGCGCTGCTTCGCCGGAACAGTGTGCGGGGAGAGTAGGAACGTGTACCGCTTCAGTTTAAGTTTAAGCCGGCCCCACCTGTTAGAAATTTAACAATTATCCAAACGTTTTTCAGAATAAAAATCTATTCAAAATTTTAGAAAGTTTGTCTAACTTTGGGAGTCCATATCTTTAGAAATAAGAGTCCAAATGACCCGATTCTTTTTTTGGTTGGTTCACAAATAAACATATCTTTTGAATGGCACCGGTTTCATAATTTTTGGAATTCATTTGCTAGAACTTTTATTCAGTGGATTAAAAGGGGTATTAATGCATAGTTCATAATTTTGATAGATTCAAACCTTCACCAAGCACTTGGAAATCCTTTTGCCAAGTACCCTATCACCTGAGGCAAGACATGAACTCCTTTGAATTTTTACAAACTTGTAGATGGTTACACTTGGTGAATCTTGTTGTATGTGCATTTGCATGTCATATGCATGGTGTCTAGCACCTTGAGTGATCTAACTATGCCATGAACTAACCCAAGGTTTCTATGAGTGTTTGGTTCTCCTCCTACGGGGTGACACAATACTCTCATCTCACTTCCTATTCCGCAACAGTTTGGCCAGAAGAACCGTATTGGAATGGAGGATCTGCATAGATGGTTTCGTTATTATGTCACTCGAAGGTTATTGCCTTTACTTGGTTCCCCCTCTTCGTCTAGGTTAGGTGCGGATGAATGTCGACCGACAATCCTCAAGGTTAGAGGCATTTGCCAAAAGCGTCATTTGCTTCTTGATCCTCCATCCTCACGGAGCACAAGGACCATTTGATTTTATTGTGTGCTTTTTTGGCAACTTTTTTTTCGATAAAGGGCGCTTTTATTACTTAGACAGTAACTTACACCCGGCCTCTGCATATAGATGCACACATCCGACACCAATCCACATGGTCCAAACATAAAATGGAAAATACAGGCGAATTACATATCAAACTGAGAAATTGTAAAACGCCTAGGGTGCAGAGGACAGGTCTATCCGAAGATTATGCTGCCATCCATGTTTGGTAAAAAAGTCCCGTGCCGTATCCTCCAGCCGCGTGCACACTTCCATGAAAAGATTGCGATATTCCGCACGATGCAAAGTCGACCAGGCCCGAAGGGTATGAGTACACCTGTAGAGAACCTGCAGAAGAGAGTAGTTTATATCATTAAAAACCTTATTATTTCTACATAGCCATAACGACCATATAATGGCTATCGTTCCAACCCTAAGAAGATTTTTGTACTTGTTATCAATACCATGTAACCAATTCCCAAAAATGTTGGCAATACTACGTGGTGGATACAAGCCTGAAGCTGCTTGGGTGATTGACCATATAGACCGGGCAAAACTACATTGGAAAAATAGGTGTTTGATTGTCTCATCATGCTGATAGAACACGCACCCAGGATTTCCATGCCAATTTCGCTTAATAAGATTGTCCTTCGTAAGGATAATCCCACGACGAAGATACCAAACAAAAATTTTGTTTTTAAGAGGTATCTTCATCTTCCAGATCATCCTGTTATCTACCGCCGGAATAGACGGCTGGATTAAAGCATCATACAAAGAGCTAACAGAAAAGGACCCGTTCTTAGTTAGATTCCATCAGAATTTATCTGGCTCGTCCGACAGTTGTGCATGTGCCAGGCGATGTAACAACATGATCGAGGAGTCAAGTCTAGAACCAATTAGATCCCTTCTGAACGTTATATTAGGCGGGAATGATTCGAGCACTGTGGCAACCGTTTCCTCCTTATAACGAACAATAGAATATAACGAAGGATATTGTTCTCGAAGGGTAGCATTATCTAGCCATTTATCCTCCCAGAACCTTATTTGCGTCCCATTATTAATAGAGAAAGTCCTGAAGCATAAAAAATGTTTTTTTGATGCCATTAGACCAGCCCAGAAGTGAGAGTCACCAGGTTTCCAAACCATTTGGGACAATGCCTTTGAATCAATATACTTCCTTTTAATAATAGTTTGCCAAATCCCTTCCTCATTTAATAACTTGAAGAGCCATTTACTAAGGAGGGTTGTATTCTTAACCTATAGATCATGAATACCGAGCCCACCCTGTTCTTTGGGTCTACACAAAACACTCCATTTAGCCAGTCTATACTTCTTTTTGTCATTATCTCCCTGCCAAAAGAATCTTGTCGTAAATAATCCAACCTTTTTAAGACACCTTTTGGAAGTTGAAAAAAAGAAAGCATAAACAAAACCATATTACTAAGGGCTGAGTTGATGAGCATCAGTCTTCCCCCTATAGAGAGAAGTTTGCCTTTCCAACTACTCAAACGTATCTGTAATCTTTCCTCGACAATTTTCCACTCAGTATTCGTAAGCCTTCGGTAGTGTACCGGAATGCCCAAATATCTGATCGGAAAAGTGCCATGACAACAGCCGAAGAGTTCATTATAAAGGCCAACCTCCTCTTGATCCTCGCCGAAACAAAACAATTCACTTTTATGGAAATTAATTTTTAATCCCGAAAGCTGCTCAAAAGCCGAAAGTATGAGTTTCAGATTCTTGGCTTTTTCAAGATCATGTTCCATGAAAAGAATTGTATCGTCTGCATATTGAAGTATAGATAACCCCCCATCTACAAGATGAGGGATCACACCTTCAATCTGGCCATCAGACTTAGCACGCTCAATCAAGATGGATGACATATCAGCTACTATATTGAAAAGCATGGGCGATAACGGGTCTCCTTGTCTTAGCCCCTTCTTAGTCTGAAAGTAGCTGCCAACATTGGCATTGACTTTGATGGCAACACTACCTCCGACTACAAAGCTTTCGATCAAGGAGCACCAATCCGCTGAAAAACCTTTCATTCTGAGAGCTTGCTGTAGAAAGGACCAATTAACTTTGTCATAAGCTTTCTCAAAGTCAATTTTAAGAATTACCCCATTCAATTTCTTTCTATGGAGTTCATGAACCGTTTCATGTAAGGTAGCCACACCATCCAGAATGTGTCTACCTTGCATGAAGGCGGTTTGTGAAGGCCTAACAACATGATCAGCCACAGAGTTCAACCTGATAGTGGCAACCTTGGTAAAAATCTTGAAGCTAACATTAAGAAGACAAATCGGTCTATATTGTTGGATCCGTTCTGCTTCATTAACCTTAGGCAGTAATATGATTTCACCAAAGTTCAACCGAAACAGATCTAGTTGACCCTCATGTAAAGCACTAAACATGTTCAAGAGATCTGGCTTGATTACATCCCAAAAAGTTTGGTAAAACTCAGTGGGGAAACCATCCGGACCAGGTGCCTTATTATGCTCCATTTGGAAAACAGCTAATTTGAATTCCTCCTCAGAATAGGGAGCGGTCAGATATTTGTTTTCCTCCACAGAAACTTGGGGTATATCATTAATTTGGGATTCATCCATTGAGAAAGTGCCTTCCTCCGGATCCCCAAACAAACCCTTATAATAATTCATAATGTAAGACTTAAGTTGCTCATGTCCTTCAATCATCTCGTCATTATGCTTTAAGGAATGAATACGTTTCTTCTTGTGTCTGCCATTGGCAACACTGTGGAAGTATCTATTATTCGAATCCCCATGTAAAATAAATTGTGATTTAGAGTGTTGATACCATTTGAGTTCCTCCTCGCGCAGTAACTGGGTAATATCCGCATTTGATTGGCTTTTTAGCTCAATTTCCTGTGGAGTGAGCAACCAGGTTTCTGCTAAAGCTTCGAGGTCATCAATAGTAGATGAAAGTCTAAGTTTTTCTTTTTTGAGAATACCAGCAGTGTGACGCGCCCAACCCCCGAGATGTTTTCGTGTCAAACGCACTTTATTATTCCATCTCTGGATTGGGGTAGCACCAGCAACCGGCCTTTCCCAAACTGCTTTCACCATATCATGGAAACCATCCCGAAGCAGCCATCCAAGCTCAAATTTGAAAGGACGACCACAACATGGTAATGGTAAACCAGTGGTTAGCAAAATGGGAGCATGATCTGACAGAGACTCAATACGTTCTAGAGCGCATACCGAAACTAGAGGGAAGTGCTCTTCCCACTCTGAGTCCATCAATACTCGATCAAGTTTTTCATATGTTGGTTCCGCCAAAGAATTAGCCCAAGTAAATTGTCGACCAATCATGTTTACTTCCTTTAAATCAAGACTGTCAATGACAGCATTAAAAAGGAAGGACCAATGATCGTCGAAGCGGCCTTTGCTCTTCTCAAATGGAAACCGAAGCAAGTTAAAATCCCCCCTATAAGGATAGGGTACGGATTATCTTTTGCTAAGTTCACCAATTCTCGAAGGAAATCGGTCTTGAAAGCCTCTTGAGCCGCACCATATACAGCAACCAGAGTCCACACGTAATTATCAGCTTTGTTACGGATGTGCAGTTTAATATGAAACTCCCGTCCGCAACAGCTTATATATCCATTGTGTCTGCCCGCACGCCAAGTAAAATGCCCCAAGACCGTCCCCAGGGTGGATGAGAATGCCACATAAAATCTATACCGCCTGATAGGCGATCTAGTATAGTCTGTGAAAATTCTCGTCTACCTGTTTCGGAGATAGCCACAAAATCCAAATTGTGTTCCCTAAAACATAGTGCAATGTGTAAATGTTTAGCCAAGTCTCGAAGACCTCTGCTATTCAAAAACATGCCATTCATTGGGAAACAATAATAGATTTAGGCACAAGATCTCATTTACGAGACTTGTTACATTCTTTTCCAGAAGTCGATTTACGACCAAAAGCAGTTAGCTCATAAATTGAGCTTAACTTATCTTCGTCCAAACCAACTTCAAGAACTTCACCTACTAGATGAGATAGGATCAGATCATCTATTGAGATGTCTGTATCCTCATCATCGGAGTAGGTGGAAATATAAGAGGCCGATGCTTTTGGAACAACCGTTAACCGGTCAAATTCCATCCGCTTCAAGACCTTAGCAGAAATAGAAACATCACTTACATTCTTACCTAAACGAATTCCAACAAAATTAAGCTTAGAATTAATGCAAGTCGATGAAAAAGGAATAAAAGACTTGGATGAAGAGGGATTACCAGCCGTGTCGAGGTTCTTCTCCGCCTTCCTGCGCATGGCCTTCTCTAAAGAATCCATGTCAGTAGACGAAGCACCATCGGTACTCACCGGATGCCTTGCACTCCTGCACAGCACTGGTATCTCGGAGACCTTGAGAACCTGCAAATGCTGATCATCCTCCACAGTTGCATCCGTCAACGAACCCAGCTCGACCAGCGCCTCCTGTGTCGAAATATGCCCACGGCCCTGGCCATCCTGTGGCCCAAGACCATCGGCCTCCTGGACCAGCGCAGAACTCTCCTGAGGTGCCTGTCGCGTAGTGGGCTGAACCTCCTATGCCTCCCGCGCAGCAGATGGCGAAGAGGTAGTCGATGAGGCCGGCTGAGAAGAAGTAGGTGATGCTGACCGGCCGACGGCAGCCAAGTCCACGAGCGTCCCCACACCCAGAAGCGAAGACGCGTCGATGTTGCCTGGTGAAGAGTGCTGCACCACAGACGGTGCAGGAGAGGAGGCCGGCGAAAGAGACGTGGCTCCAGAAAGATCCGCCTCATCCAAAACCAAAGATACAGTAGCAGAGATCAAACTAGGCCTCTGGAAGCAAGAGCGAGAGTGCCGTGCAGCAGAAACAATGGCTTTACCCCTGGGAGTTTGGGGACTAGGATTGCACAATATTGCGACTATACAGCATCGGCAAATCCACATCCACTGTCGTACCCAGAAGAGAGCCAACCGCCCACAAGCCATGGAAGTGCCGGATGGTATGAGGAACACCCTCCACATGAACCCACACCTGAGGTAGTACAAAACTCGGCTGGATATCCTGCATCTCCCAAACATTGATAACAATCCGAGCATTATGAGAAGGGACCGGCATCTGTATGCCATCGACACGCTGTAAATCCTCGAAAGAAGGGAAGCTTACAAGAAAAGAATCATTACCATGCGGAAGGGCCTCCCATTTCCACTGAGTACTGAGAGGGAAGATCCTTGTCATCTGAGACTCAATGACAGACGCAGGCACCACCGCACCCACCATAGTCACCTTAGCCATCGGTGTACACTTTGGAGCCAAGTTTGCCTTGAAAATGCTATCAGGCAACTGATTGAAAAGAGTATCTTCGGTACCATTACCTGCCACAATCATCATAGGCTTGGGCAATTTCAGCGTTGGACACTTGGCAGTGGGGTGAGCAGAATTATTACAAACCAAACAGTAATGCTGAACCGGACAATTTTTTGGAAGCATGAGTATCACCAGAGCATTTCCAGCACTTCACCATCTTCTTGGTCTTTCCAGGATCAGCCTGACCAGAAGAATCCCCAATAGCAACCACGGATGTAGAGACAGCAGAAACCAGCGGCGCTGGCATGCTCACGGTCCGGTGTGAGCACCGGTGTAGGCTGAAACTGAGGCTGAAAAGTCTGCTGTGTAGGCACCGCAGGTGGCTGCGGCTGTGCTCCCTGAACATTCTTTTTTTTCTTACGTTTATTCCGCGGCACCACAGGATCAGAAACATCAGCAGGAGGTTGCGCAAATTGCGGAAACATCTGCGCATATTGCTGAGGCGGGATGATTGGTGGGAAAACCGGCCTAGCAAAATTCATCTGTGGCTGGAAGAACTGCCCCGTGGGCTGAGCAGTGAACCCCGATGGACCCGCAGGTCGGAACGGTGGCTGAAGAGGCCTGAAAGGAATTTGATTAGCCATCTCTGGTTGTCCTCCACCAGGCAGAGAAGACACCGAGAGCAACATTGGATTGGCTGTCGTAGCAGCAGTTCCACCTCCCGCCGGGGGCATGGTTGGTGCAGCCGGCGCAGCAGTTCCTCCCACCGACGTAGGTGGCTGGGGCACCCCGGCCATCACTGCACGGGCGAAAGACGGCGACCCCGGCGTCCAGATGCAGCGGACGTTAGGGCAAAACGAGGACGATGGCGGCGCGGAGGAAAGAGCAGGCGCAGCAGTCGAACAAAGAAACGTTGAGGGGTCGAGGGGAATCGGTCTCCGAAGGCACGATGCACGTTTACGGCCCGATCCCGACCCCGCCAGGTCTCCCGCCCGCGACCGAGTCCCGCCTGGCCTCGATTCCAGAGATTCCGCGCCAGGGGGGCCACCCGACTCCGCCACGTTCGCCGCAAAAGAAGGAACGAAATCCGCGAGCGTAGGAGGCGGCGTGATCCGTCGCCTCGGCAGAGGACCTCGCCACATGCCCATGCGCGGACGGTACGACAACCGTAGGCCCGACGGCGACGACGAGGAACACCGGCGATCACCCAGCGCCAGACCAGACGCCGGGGGCGACGAAGATCTTGCATGGCGAATCCGGGGAGGGGATCCGACCCCGGGCAACCGACGGCCCTTCCGGAGCTCCCAGTAGCGCGAGGTCTGTGAGGGATAGCCCGCCTCCTCCCAAAAGGCCTGCAGCGAACTCCGGTGGTCCTTACGACGAGCGTCGTCCATTCTCCTTCTTCCAGAGCCTCTTCCGCCATCTGGATCGCGACATGGTTCTCCCCGATATCCGTCAGCCTGCCGAAACGACTGCCGAGGACGGCGCCAGTATCCGACCCGCGACCAGCAGGCGGCGCCTTCATGGCAGCCACCGGCGGGGGCAGATGATGGCTACGCGCCTGACGCTGTCTCCCGGTGCCGGATCGTTGCCTCATCCCAACACCCCTACTGCCCTGCAGCCCCTCCGGACGGTACTGCTAAGTCAGGCCGTCAGCCGCGGAGACGCTCGCCGCTCGGCCGGGCGCCCGGAACCAAGGGGCCCAAAGCTAGGACCTAGCATAGGCAAGCGAGCTGGATGTAAAACGCAGCGAACTCCGACGCGCACGGTACAGGCAGACCATGGATCAAAGTTTGATTGTTCACCTCTCTCTAGCTTTTGTGCGATCAGGAACCTGGAAGCTGATTTTTGGAAACTATGGTGGTATTTTGCCGGCATATTCTGGAAACTACGATCGATGCCCTTACTTCCTACTTCCTTGTCAAAGCCCAGACGATAATTGCCGCCACAGACTTGTGCGTGAGGAAACGGGACTCGAGTCAATGATTCCACTAACAAATGCGCTAACTTGGTTACTCTCGATTACAGTCTCGTACTTATTCTTGGAGCTAGAATCTCTTGTCATGTTGCATTCATTAAACGGAGTTGCATTAATCTTGACTAAAGAATATATACTCACCTCGGTCGGCTTTACTGAGTAGTAGTGCCACTCCCCGAACAAAACAAGCACAACACAACCATGAGTTGTTGTGAGGTGAGCCATAATTTAGTAGCCTAACCAGCCTAGGATCTTTTCTTTTTTCGAGTTGCATTGCTATAACTTTTTCCAAAAACCTATAAACAGGGGATTTCCTAATATCAGTGCAAGCTAATGAAAAAAGAAATGCATATCCTTGTCCCAGCCGTGTCTCCACCCCGGCCCCCACAAAATCCGGAAACAAGAGAGAAAATTTGGCGCAAAGCAAGCAAGAACACCATCTCGCTCCCACCAATTCGACCACCACCTACATGTCATCGATTCGATCCCCGCAGATGGGCGCGTCAACGAGACGATCTCCTTCTCCTCCTCATCCGCGTCACCTCTTTTGATTGATCCGAATTAGCGCGCGGCGTTCTTCGTCGCTAGGGCGTGTTCGTGGGGGTTCCATAAATCCGATTGATGGCCGGGTTCGTGGGGGTGGTCATCTCCGACCCTTCCTTGCAGGGCCAGTTCACCCAGGTCGAGCTCCGATCGTTCAAGGCCAAGGTCACGCCCAAATCCACTTGCATTTTCCGCTCCAAAATCCTAATTCCTAATAGGCGTTTCCTTATGCCAAATGAATGTGTCGTGTGGTCGCAGTTCTTGTCTCTGAAGAGGGACTCCGGCGGCCATGTCACCACCAAGAACCTGCCGGGGATGATGAAGAAGCTGAGGGGCCTCAACGAGGTTGTCTCTGAGGATGACATTGCTGCATTCCTCTCCGAGGTTTACCCCGACCCCGACCAAGAGATCGAGTTCGAGTCCTTCCTTCGGGTACACACACCATTATTTTAGTGCACATTATTTGACAACATTGAGGAAAGTAACTGGGGATGTTGTGCTGCAGGAGTACCTGAACCTGCTTTCGAGGGTGAGCTCCGACGATGGCGCGAGCGGGAGCAGGAGCACGCCGTCGTCGTTCCTCAAGTCGAGCACCACCACGCTGATCCACAACCCCAACCAGGCCGAGAAGTCGTCCTACGTTGCGCACATCAACGCTTATCTTGGTGATGATCCTTTTCTGAAGAAGTATCTGCCAATAGACCCCGCGGGCGACGACCTCTTCAACCTCGTCAAAGACGGAGTCGTGCTCTGGTGAGATGATAGATGATGCTATGGTTGAGTTTCCACTTGCATTATAGATGATGCATTACAATGCATCCACTTGTATGGATATCATGGTTTGAGGACAGTAGCCTGATACTTGCTTTGGTCAGTAAATTGATCAACTTAGCGGTGCCGGGGACGATTGATGAGAGAGCCATCAATAAGAAAAGAATTCTTAACCCATGGGAGAGGAATGAGAACCATACACTCTGCCTCAACTCTGCCAAGGCTATTGGATGTACCGTTGTCAATCTTGGTGCTCAAGACTTGGTAGAAGGAAGGGTATTTATCTCTTACCCCTCATTGTACTTTTATGTTTTAATAACTCTTTTTTTAGGACAAATTTTAACTCTAACTGGTAAGCGGGTTCAAGTGATGTCAATATCTTCCTTTTCGGTAGTATGCGAGTGTTGTCACTGAAATTGTTTAAACATCAATATCATGCTCAGTGCAAGAATAATGACTGACTCTAGACTACATTCCTTAATATTTCAGCCCCATCTAGTTCTTGGGTTGATATCTCAAATCATAAAGGTATATCCTGTAAGTTCCAACCGATGCTACTACAATCCAGACTACTCAGTACAAGTGTAGAACTGTCTTATGACCTTTCTTAATTTTTTTTGTAAGTAAACAGATACAACTTTTGGCTGATCTAAATCTTAAGAAGACACCACAGCTGGTGGAAATCTTTGATGACAGCAAGGTATATAGTACTACGTACTTTTGTCATTCTGTAAATGTTTTGTTGACATGATATATGTCACATTTATGATTATACTTTGCTCATTACTGTACAGGATATAGACGAAGTGCTGAGCTTATCACCCGAAAAGTTGCTACTTCAGTGGATGAACTATCATCTCAAGAGAGCTGGCTACAAGAAAACTGTTAGCAACTTCTCTTCAGATGTCAAGGTTCACACAGTCTTGTCTCTTCAAGAAATTAGGAACATATTTTTCCTGTATCCCACCCATAAAATATATCTTCATCATTTCTTACCACATTAGTCTGTTAGATGCTCAACAAGCAATTATCTTACAAGCTAGGACTGGACAGGATGGTGAAGCCTATGCCTATCTTATCAAAGCTCTTGCTCCGGAGCATTCCTCTGAAACTGCATTTGAGACGAAGGATCCTACGGTAAGGGCAAATATGATACTTGAACAAGCAGAGAAGTTAGACTGCAAAAGATACTTGAGCCCAAAGGATATTACCGAGGGCTCTCCAAATCTTAATCTTGCATTTGTTGCACAAATATTCCAACAAAGGTGAGAATCATTTGTCTTCTGTTTGAAGAAATTTTAATTTGATGGCTTGTCTATTGAAATATTGCAGAAAATAATTTATGCTCACCAAAGGGCAATGCATTTTTGCATGCAGAAATGGCTTTACTACTGACAACAAACAGATCAAGCTCACACAGTCAGCATCGCGAGATGATGTTATATTATCTCGAGATGAAAGAGCTTTCCGGATGTGGATCAACAGCCTCGGAGTCGCGACATACGTGAACAATGTGTTTGAAGATGTTCGAAACGGGTAAGCTTTTGACAGAGGCGGGCCATGTTTATCCGTAAACGGATGAGTGATGTAAATGCCTGTGCAGGTGGGTTCTTCTAGAAGTATTCGACAAAGTCTATCCAGGGTCTGTCAATTGGAAGCTAGCAACAAAACCTCCAATTAAAATGCCATTTAGAAAACTGGAGAACTGCAATCAAGTTATAAATATCGGGAAGCGGCTAAAGTTTTCCTTGGTGAATTTAGCTGGAAATGATATTGTTCAGGGAAACAAGAAGTTGATTGTCGGTGAGTTTTTTTAACTAAACTTATTGATTAATGCACATGGCCATTCTTTTTTTGAAATTCATCTTACTCGCTCATAAATGTATCTATTTAAACACTTTTAAATATATACCATCAAGTGGCTATGTATGTTTGCAATGTTCATTGATCCTAGAGTGAGGAATTATGGTGGATTACTGAACTGTTCAAATGTCATACAGATAGAAAATGGATTTTTTATTATAATACATCATACCTTCTTTTATTTTCTGTGTTCCAGATGGAGTTTTCATTTTAAATATCATCTCACGTGTTATTTCAGCGCTTCTATGGCAACTGATGAGATTCGATATACTTCAGTTGTTAAACAAACTGAGATTCCACTCTCAAGGGTCACAAGGAAAAGAAATAACTGATGCTGATATCTTGAGTTGGGCGAACAGCAAAGTGAAGGCTTCCAGGAGAAATTCTCGAATTGAAAGTTTTAAGGTGATTCTTTCGATTGCACATTGCGTTTCAGCAACGATGGATGGAGCTTGGGAATAAACTAAGTGAGGGCCAATATGCAAATTAGAAAACTTCATAAAGCTACTTTGTTTCTTAATTACCAAAATCACCCTCAACAATACTACTACAGAATAATGTAACTGGATAAACCGAAGGACACCTACACCCTTGGTTCAGTTGTCATTCCTCTCCAGAAAATCATATCTGCTCATAATTCTATGTTTGGTCAGGACAAGAACATATCAAGTGGAATTTTTTTCCTTGAGCTTCTCAGTGCTGTACAGCCCAGGGTTGTAAACTGGAAGGTTGTATCGAAGGGTGTTGATGGTGCGTTCTTTGTTCATGAGTGCATCGGTTTTATTTTTCCTCTCAACTTTCTGACCTTAAGTTATGTGTATTTACTTTTGGAGAACCATGCCCTGTCTTTCTTTATTTTATTGCACTTCCTTTGTCCTAACTCCCACATACACTTATACTGTTGCAGATGATGAGAAGAAGTTAAATGCTACATACATCATCAGTATCGCACGGAAGCTTGGGTGTTCTGTTTTTCTGTTACCAGATGACATCATTGAGGTAGCGGATGTATACCTCTAAATAAACAAATAATGTGATGCTTTCACATAATAAAATAAAATAAATAAATAGTGTGATGTATGTCACTAAAGATCAAAAATATTTCTCCGACAGGTGAATCAGAAAATGATCCTAACACTGACTGCGAGCATCATGTACTGGAGTCTGCAGAAACCCCAACAGCCTGAAACATCCGAACAGCCAGAACCATCTTGTGAGGCTTCAGATGCGGCTTCCGATATCGCGTCTGAGGATTCCACTTCGCTAGTAGCACCATCAGAAGAAGAAGAGGTTAACTCATGGCCTGATAAGAGTGTCCAACATGCCAACGGATCATCCATTGGTTGATGTTGTCAGACATGTTTTGTGACTGCAGACCAATGATTTAGAATAGTACTTATCCTCCCGTTCGTTTTTGTGTGCTATCTGACACACAGAATAGAGCTGAGCAAATTTGTAACTTTTTTAGTTAGTGCACATAGAAATATGCTCTGTCTAGGGTATGCTCAGCGTGGGTGATAATTGTTCATTGAGTTTTGATCTTACAATGTAGAAGAAGTATAAAGAGGGCATTCTTTTGAACAATTTATATCCAATAGTACTTTGTATAGATCAAAGGGCATCTTTTAACCTGCCAGCACTCGTGCAGTTCAAAGCCTTGCTGTAAAGGTTTGTTGCCAATTGTGTATTGTAAACATTTATTGTCATCTAGAACTGTTTTTTTTTATGGAAAGTACGTGGTATTACTGTTTTCACACTGTAAATTAGTCGATTGAGTTTCCAGTGTGTATGATCATGTCACATCAATGATTCATTTTTTTCGTAATGGATTATTTGACAAGAGGGTTATGAAAGACTGGGAAAAAATCATTGTTCTTTTTGTTCTGTTGCTTTTGATGTAAATACATAAAAATTGGACAATATGTTGTGAACTATGGATCCCAAAACACATACAGTAATTTTTTTTGTAGTGGTTCCTTTGGATGGTTTGGAATGAAGAAACATGGTGGAGGCAGATACAGAGAAGATCACTGCGTTTGTCGAAGGAAAATAAAACGAGATGAAAACTATGTAGTAGAAGAATCACTGCGTTTGTCGAAGGAAAATAAAACGAGATGAAAACTATGTAGTAGAAGAAAACAGCGAGACTGAAAACCATGCTGGTTTTCCTCTAGAATTGTGGCGATAAGAAAGCCTAGGGATTACACAACCGTGATCCTATGATCTAGAGGGTTCTTACAGGAAAAATTAAGTTGTTGTTGCAATAAAGCAACACCTGATGACGGTTCATGCAGCTGGATCGTATAACTCTGACAAAAACACTGATTTTCTTGTCTTCAATATCGGCTATTGACATTCAGATGATACTGTGCAATAAGTCAGACATGCTGAATCTCCGGAAGTTCTATTTCAGTGAAAGGATCATATGTTCAGAAAACAAAGGTGAAACATGTAATTTACAAACACTACATCGCTCCATTCAGAGAAGACTACAAAAAACAGAGCTATAAACAACAGTTCCAGTTTTCACTGGAGTCCAGTATCGTCATCATCAGCTTCTCGCTCAGCAACAGACATAAGCACCTCCAGTCGCTTGTCAAATAGCGCCGCGCTCTGATCTCTCTTGTCTAGCTCAGCAGCCTCTGCCTCCAACCATTTCTCGCGCAAATCATCGAGAACATTACCTTGCTCAGTGTTTCCTGTACCACCGGGCGCGCTGGGACGAGTAGTTCGCAGCGCATCGTCTGCAGATGGCGGTGGGAGTGTCAAGAGCAAAGCCCGGAACTCTCTTGTGTGCGCAAACATCTCGAAATTGCAGGCAATGATATCCAGACAATACTCCCTTATTTTCACAACACCATAGCTGCATTTGGTTAACATCTCAAACTCAGGAACACGTAAAAAGTACTAATCATATACAGACATCAAGCATGACGAGCACGTACATGTCTGACAACATCAGCCAATGGCACAGTTCTGCGGGTGAAACATGTGCCAGGTTTGGTAACAGTAGATCAGCTACAACTCGCTTAAGGGGAAACAACAAGTATCTTGACGCGACATCAAAAAGTTCTTCAGCCTGGGAGAGGTTTACTTCAGTTTAGTTCCACAGCAAATTGAAGTAACTTTATTTTTGTAAGAAAGGTGACTGAATACTGTTTTTATATCTTACCAGGATTGGGTCCGTATGTTCTACCTTATCAGTATACCTAAAATTAACAGAAGCAGGAAATAAGCCAGCCAGTAGCTCTTTAATATAAATTTTTTACTGTCGGGGCCTCCCCTACAGTTTTCAGATCAAAAAAAAAGCCAGCCAGTAGCAGTAACGATAATAGTAATAGTCAAGCAAGAAAGAGTGTAAAGGGATCTTACATGTATTCAAGCATCTTTTCAAATGCTTCTACACTCAAGTCATGCGCCTCAAGAAATGGGAGACCCAGAGATCCATTGTTACCTTCAAGAAAACCCACCATTCGAGATATCCTGGCTTTGAAGTACTCTGACCTTGAGGCCAAAATCACCTGATGGCAACGAAAGACCCTATCATCTACCTTCACAATGAGATCAGCATGATCATCATCCTCTGAGTTTCTGTGTGTCTCGTTCGGTACATTGTTGCAATAATCTTCTTGTCTTGAGTTAGCTAGACAGTTGTCTAGAAGACGTTGTAATGCTGATGGAAGACGATCTTCCAGTGGCAATGACTGCCCTTGCAAAACAAACCGTGTCTGCGACTCGACCAAATCCAACTTTCTGGTTGCCTTATATGGTGCAAATCTATGATGCACTATCTCTTTATCAACTAGCTTGCGCAGCTCCTCACACTTGCAAACTTTGCAAATGAGTGACAAACTTTCCATGTCGTCGACAGGCGCCTCGAGTCTATCGGCATAGAAGGAATGGATAAGGTTGTACAGGGCACTAAAAGATAATCTCTTTTCAGAAAACCTCAGTTCCTTCCTATCTTTCCAGTCTCCATTGAATTTCTTCTCAAAGAAGGGCGATCGGGCACAGAGGATGGCCCTATGAGCTTCAATAGGTTTTCCACCCACGTAGAATGTGATATCCGGCGGGACCAAATGAGCACTCGATGCAGCATCCGTTGGCCCAAATCCTGCAGAAAATAAAGGTGCAAACACAAAACCTGTCAATTGCGTACACCCTTCCCTAAAATCATATGGCATTGGGAATTCTAGTATAAATTAGATGATTTGTTGACGCTAAAGCATGTGTGTGAAGCCTAGATGCCAATTCCGCCCTAGACTAATCAACCATTCGGTATGTAATCCATGTGCACAGAAAGCAGTAGAAGGAGATAAGACCTGCGGCCTCGGCGAGTGCAGCGGCTTCAGCGGTGGCGCTGCCCTGGAGCATCATGTCGAGAAAGGCGTTGCGGTTGGCGGGGCAGGTGAGGAAGGTGGTCCGGAGCGCGGCGGGCAGCGGGGCGAGCGGGGGAGGGCGCGCCTCGAAGGACTTGAGGAGGCTGCGGAGGTCGAGGTTGAGGGCGGCGTAGTGGCATCGGTCGCCGTCGAAGGTGCGCTCGGCGCAGACGGCCCCGGCCTGGAGCAGCATCCGCGCGGCGTCGGCGTGGCCGGCGAGGCAGGCGTAGTAGAGCGGGACGGAGTCCCAGCGGTCGCGCGCGTTCACGTTGGCGCCGGCCTCGAGGAGGAGGGCGAGGCGGGAGCAGTCACCGGCGCGCGCCGCCTCGAAGATGTCGCCCGCGGGGACCTTCTTCAGGGGCACCGTCGGGTGGAGGTCCTCTGGGTCCAGTTCTAGGTCGATCTCCATGTGCATGTCCATCACCTCCGCCGGCGGCGAGAAAACCATTTTCTTTCTTTGGGGAATTTTTCTGCGGCGGCGGCGGGCGGCGGGCGGCGGTGAATCCAAAGAATAAGGAACGAACGTGTGACACACACGATTGCTCGGACCTCGGCCGTTGATTTTGCTTCTGCCAACGGTGGATATTCTTCATTTTCTAATGTCCTTTATTTACGGTATTTCTATTGTCCTGTTTTTGATTCCCAAATCTATCTTCCGACTGATCACAAATTCAGTCTTATCTCATGTTCAACGTGCACACCGTGGCTAATGTGGAAACAGACCTAATGCTACCAAGGCCTCTACCACCGGAATCCGTCCCGAAGTGGAGTTCCTATCTTGCCCAATCTATTCTTAGCCGGACCACGGTATCTTGCCCTGCGTCCTGTCGCTGTGTTGGGAACCCTACTTTCTCTAGGTTTTTGGAGTCTCGGCAGCGTCATCATGGCAGCGCGATCTAAAGAAAGATCATCACGTCTGTGTGGTGGTTCGAGTGGAAAAAAACATGAGGATCTGGATGATCTGCTGCAGAGGTTGAGGATCGGTGAAGATGAAATTGATGATTTTCGAGGAGGAAGCAGCGATGCCAAAGGAGGGTAGGAAGTGGCCTGCGCTTGCAAGGGTGCACACAACTAACTACTTCAGCCCCGCAACTTTTGAGCAGCATATACGCACGACATGGAGCCTTGCTAGAGAGGTGATCATAAAACCGCCGGAAGAAAATTTGTTCGGAATTCAATGTCACTGCCTGGGGGATTGGTTGAAGGTTGAACATAGAGGGTCATGGCTCTTTCGATAGAATGGGGTTATCACCAAACCATATGATGGGTTGGCTGCACCAGAATCGACTGATCTAAATTACATAGATGTTTGGATTCAAATCCATAAGCTACCGATTGGATATAGGGATAAAACCTTGATTACCAATCTTGTTCAGAAGAAGGTAGGATCTGTCATGGCTATTGAAACAAATATACCTGGCATAAATAATTTTGTCCAGGTGAGGGTGAAGCTGGATGTGAGGGAGGTGCTTGCTCGTTTAGTTACTATTGTAAGGGATGTAAAACATCAATTTTATCACATTAAATTTGAGAAGATGCCGAAGTGAGATGGTACTAAAGCAGCTTTGGCTGATACTGCTACTATTCCATTAAAACAAACTGGTATGAAGGTAGAAGAAAGTGAGATATCCAACTCAGGTGCAAAGAGGAATTTAATGGATGAGTGTGATCAAGAGGATGCTGGTAAGAATAAAAACAACCTAGTTACTATGATTACCGATGGGATGGTTCCTCCAATTGAGGAGACTGATGCTGATGCGGATAGGATTAAGCGCACAAAGAAGGATGGAGCTGACACCCCTTCACTAGGATCGGCGGGTTCCTTTAAGGAGTTCGTATGGTTGCAATAAAAAACATAAGCTGGAACTGTCAAGGGTTACTTAAATCCTTGATAGTTTGTGCGCTCCTAGAGCTCTAGGCGCGGTTAAAACCAGATGTTCTTTTTTTGTCTGATACATGTCTGAGTAGAGAAAGGAAAAATATTAAGGAGAAGTTTACTTTTTGATCCAATGATTGTGTCACAGAGTGATGGGCGTAGTGGCGGCTTAATTCTCTTTTAGAGGAATAATCTGAATATCACATCTTTTGAAGAGCACAAAAACTATCCGGTCATCAGAATTGAGGAAAATAGCAATAATCCCTAGAGGATTACCGGCTTTGTACGATGAGCCAAGTGGGAGTAGAAAACACTAGACTTGAGACTATGGACTCTTTTGCATGCTTCTAGATGGTTGATTTTCTCCACTTTCCATCCCAAATATTCAAACAAGCACCGACTTGTGCATCCAAAACCCTTAAAACCAAGTTATTCAGCAGTGTACATCATACCTACCTATATAGCACTTGCTATTTTAAGTATATTATATGTGCTATATCTTTGAATATTTCAAAATTATATCTTTTGTGTAGTTTAAAGATCATGGGAAAGTAAGATGGGTGAAACCATTAGTGCACAACTGCTTTAAATAAGACTAAATAATGATTAAACTTGACCAATTGTGACTAGAATTATATAAGTTATGTCTATTGATATTATGTATTCTTTTGGTTGTGGGTGCGTACGATGTGAAATAAGCGAGGACCACTTTGGATTTTTCTAGAGTTTGCATATGTGTTAGAGGGTTGGCCGAGTCGCCAATCTAAGCCATGCTATGCATCATGGTGGAAATTTACAGTATGGACACCAATGCAACGTTTTAAATAAAAATCTATGCAAATAGTAAATAAAAAGAAGCATCAAGGGGTTAATTTTTATGTTTGTCTTGTCATCTGATAATGGGTACCCCTCATAAAGGGACTCCCTGTACAAGGGCAAGAGGTACCTTGGTTGCCACCCTCGTTTGTAACTATATGCTTACGATGACAAAGTTATTTGAGGCCCAAATTGAGTAACATGTAGACGTGGTGTCTGTGGTCAACATGCATGAGACATTCAGCTTGTAATGGGTCAAACATATAAATCACACTTATTTTAAATTTAATCATAACCATAAAGGATTCCTGGAGCCCAACTCTTATAATTACTGTTGATATGAGCTACATATCCCAAAACTTTACTTTATTTTATCTTATAATTTTTTTCTCCAAGATCTAGCACATGTATTCTCTGCTTACTTTCTGTTACTGAAGTCTCTAGGAATGAAGAAAAAATAAGTGAAAGGATCATTCTAAACTACCAATATAGGATTTACTTTTATTTTGCACTTTATGTGCTTAATGGTCTAGAGTACTTTCATTTGTTTTATGCAAGTTAACATATTGTTAAGCATAGATGCAAGTACATAAGAGATATCACTTCATACCTCATTTTCTTGCCGCTATTCCTTAAAGAATGAACCATTTAACTAAGTGTAGCACTGATCATGACTTATGATATTTAACACAACAACAAACTTCAAAGTCCATGTTTAGTTTTATGACCTTTATGCTCGAGGACGACCATATGTTAAGCTTGGGGATGTTGGTGCATGTAAAATGCATACATAAACTTTGTAGTTTATTGACACATATTCCCATGCATTTGTATCTTATAGAATGTTCCATTGTGTTTTACATTGATTTATGTGAATTTACCAATGACCCCCTTTTATTTGGTTCATAACTCTAAAGAACAGGAAAATCTCGTTTTGTGTATTTTTATCTTCTAGGGACCTAAACAAATTTAAATTGACCTAGGATTTTTTGAGGATTATTTTTATGCGAGGACAACAACTTGGAGCACTAGAACCTCGGGAGGGGAGCCCGAAGGCCCAAAAGAGGCCCAATGGCGCAACCCACCTTGTTGGCCACTAGGGATCTTTCCCTCCTCGAGCCTCCACACCCATCAATCTTCATCTCAACCTCGAAGTATTGACCTAAACAGGTCTATAAAAATACCCCCAGGGCGATCTCGAAAGAGGTAGAGCAGAAACACGAAAACACAAAACAGAGCCAGAACCAGCATAGATTAGAGGGGGAAATGCCATCGGAGCCACCGTCGGTTGGTTCTCTACCTTCTCCAACATCAGATACAACGTCTCTATGATGATAAGGGATTAGTCCACCTCTGGACTATGGGTTTGTGGTAGTAGCTTGATCTCTCTCTCTCCCCCTTGTGCTATCATTGTTCTAGTATTGTATGAGCTGCCCTACATGATTATGGTCATCTATATAACTCCTATGTGGTGGATCTTTGTTTTATGATTTGATATTTAAGATTGGAATTATGTTATGTGTAAGATGTATTGATAGATGCATATTATGTACCCCGTTTTTAAGTACTTGTTATGATCAAACTTGTATGGATAAACATGTGTATTAAATGGAGTAACATGATGGTGGTGATTGGGTAGTGATAGAAAACCCGAGATCCACTATGGTTTCTACCTTTCTTTTGTTACCTCACTAGGGAAAAAGTGAGTTCATGTGTTACAATCATCTGGTGACAACCAAGATAACCTTGTTTATTCAAGGTAGCATATTATAACACCCTCGAATCTCCGTGCCCAGGCTGTCACTCCTGGTAGCTTATTAGGATTTCTAGACTGGCCTCACAGACCAACACTAGTCTTTTCTATGCACTTTGTCCTCACTCCTACGCACCCGGTACCAACTTCCCGGTCGGTCACCATCCTCAAATTTCTCTAGGCCAAGCACGCTTAACCTCGTGTTCTTTCTGGATGAGCTTCAAGAAAAGAAGCTGTAACTTTTTTGATATGGGTATCATATCAATCCTATTAAGCCATGCGCCAGGGTCTCACATACACCCACCCTTAGAATATCGACGCCCTCATTGATCAACCACAAGCCTAGAATGCCCCCTCTACTTGGCACACGGTTGTGCGTCCAGTGCCGGCACATGTGTCATGCTATGTCCACTCTGGTCCACACGCGTTGTGCTCCACATGTCTGCCACTGACCTGCACACGCCCATGTAACCGCGAGGATCGACTCTAATACCACTTGTAACACCCTCGAATCTCCACGCCTGGGCTGTCACTCCTGGCAGCTTATTAGGATCTCTAGACTGGACCCATAGACCAACACTAGTCTTTTCTGTGCATTTTGTCCTCACTCGTGCATACCCGGTACCCACTTCCCGGTCGGTCACCCATCCTCAAACTTCTCTAGGACAAGCACGCTTAACCTCAGAGTTCTTTTTGTATGAGCTTTCGGAAAATAAGTTGCAACTTGTTGATATAGGTATTCTATCAATCCTATTAAGCCATGAGCCAGGGTCTCACACATATTTGATATTCAAACATCATGTCAAAGTACCTAAGACTATACTTTGTTTATTCTTAATTCTAGATTTCACGGACTTTTCCCTTCCTTGAAGAGTATAAGTGAGATGTGTTGCATCATATTTATAATAGGACATGATGCTCATATGAATGCTAATCAAACATATAACAAATTTTCACAAATTTTATGTCTTTTCTAAACAATTTTATGTCAATTACACCTTATGAGAGAGTAGTTAAGTGAACACATGAACCCTGGTCCATATAATAAACCACTTTCCATAACTTTTATTGCATTTTATATATTTTTTGCACTAATTAAATCCAAAAATACAAAAATATTTTTACTATTAGCAAATAAAAACAAAAACCCAAAAAGAACTTTACTTTCCTACTCATATATTGTTTAATTTTATTTATTTATAGTTTTACTAATACAACATTGTGCTTGACAACCACACAATGGAGTTGGGACACAAGGCAAATACTTTGTTTTGTAGGTTGCTGAAAGAAGAAAAGAGGAGAAGTTTCTAGCCAATTCCCTGAGGGTTCGATATAAACCCCCGAGACACCCTTATGGAGAAAATATGCTTGCTATAACACCTTGCACTTGGAGTACCAACAAGTTGGTACACACGGAGTTGTTGCCATCAGTCGCTCAGGTATGTCCTATGTTTGAGAAGTATTTTCTCTATCACTAACTACCTTTCAGGGCCTATCGTAAGCCTGTTATCCCAGGACATTTGAGATAGAGAAATCACCAGTCCTGATTTGTCAAGTCGACGACACCCGAAGGACCATATTACTAGGTCAAGGGTATGCATTAGCAACCTATCATTTGAGTCCCATACGTTGTCTAGACCGGTTAGATAAAGTCGCTAAAGTCATCGAGCTCATCGGTCCAAGGTCTTGCACAAGAGATGGGTAATTGCGTCAACCTGTCATGAAGGATGGTTGTGGGTGTTGGGGTTTAGCGCCTGAAAACAAAAAATCCTATGCAAACAACCCTAATGCCAGGATCTATCTATTAGTAATGCAGTAACAGGAGGGGCTTTCCGCGAACTTACCAAATTGAAGACCAAAAAGCTTTGTCAATGTTCCGGAGAATGTGGTTGATGTAGTTGTACCGATGCCAACCTCTGGGTTGTAGTGAACTCCGATGGCTCCGACGACTCTGACAACTCCAGGTGCCACAAGTGCAGCACTGCCCGAGGGAGTCTGATGGCTGCAAGTACACAAATCGTTTGTAGATAGTTTCGAAGTTAAGATGTAGATCCCACAGGGAGCCCAAAGGTAAGTGTTTATGGGTGAAGTCTTTGTCACACTCAAAGTTGTCACAGGTCTTTGAGTGAATTGACTACAAGTGTTGAAATAAGAATAATATTTGGATTAAAGCGATTGTATTTAAATAAAACTAAAACGTAAACTTCATAAATAAAAAGCATAAAAGTAAATAACGATTTGTTTGTTGTTTTCTGCAGAAGGCAAAATAGGCGGGGGGAGATTCAGTTCATGGTGATAGTAAATGTGCCAGGTGGATGTGTGTAGGCGATCAACCCAAAATTAGCAGGAACTCCTCTTGGTAGATTTCATCCCAACTTCAATAATCCTACTAACTTGTTACCACAACCATGGTCAGTCACTAGACGATTAAGATCCTTCAGGTTGCTTAGCAATTAAGCTCCTTGGATCGGACTAATGCAATAAGCATGGTGGTTCCTCATGATCCTTGAGTCAAACTAGTTTCCCATTGATATCCCCGTGTCATCCGGGGGTCACCGGTCTGCTAGCGAACAGGATCTTATCTATGTAGAACGAGGTATCATGTTTTCTGGGCCCTTAATTGGACAACAAGCATTAAGCATCACACAGATAGTCAATCACACATAATATAGTAATTAAAATCAACCACAAACTTAATGGAAATTATATAGGCACATCACATCTCACCAATCCCTTACATATTCCACGCCCAATGGAACTTACTCGCACATGAGAGAAGAAATCATCATCGATATAATTAAATAAAGGGAGTTCTTCTTGATATTACCATGGATATCCACAATAAGAATAGAAATAAATCCAACACAATTCAATATGGGAAGAAAAATCTCAAACCCTAGTCTTGCAAGGTGGCGGTCTCTCTCTCTCCCAAGTAAAAGTAATGGCTATGGAGGTGTGGTGGCTAGGAGATCGAAGATCGTGGAGCAAGATGAAGAACGTCTTCCCCTTCTTCTCCGGATCTCTTCTTTCTCCCTTCTGGATGGGATGTCAGCTCGTGTGTTCTATTTTCGACCTTGACCTCTTCATGAAAGTTGTCCCTTTTAATAAGATGGAGGCGATGGGAGCTATACGGCAGGAACTATACGGCCAGAAAAATATTCCCGCCGTATAGTTGCTCGATAAAGCTTCTATATACTCCCTCAATTTCTTCCAAAAAGTGACTTTCTTGTTTTCATCTGAATATTGTGTTTTTGCTGTTAAATCCCTTTGTATATGTCCAGAACCTAAAACACACATTACAAACCAAGTTTTATTTACTACCAAAGTATTAGCGTTTGATACGCCCAATTTGCATCACCTTTCTATATCATAATTTACCTTTATTCATTGATATTTGTCTTATTATGATGTATTACTTATGGCTTTTCATCTGTTTATGCATGTTGGATGATTCCTGGAGGATGGACTGCCGGAGTCTGGATTCTGATGGAAAAGAGGGCGTTTCGGTGCAATTTTGCGAAGATTAGAAAAATATCAGAAAAATATGGAAACATATTATTTTACCAGAAGAAGAATGAAGCTAGAAGGAGGGACGAATTGGGGCCTCAGGGGGCCCACACCCCCTAGGCGTGGGCCCACCTAACCCCGCGCCTAGGGCAGGTGTGGCCCACCTGCCCGGCCTCTGACTTCGCCCCTTCGCCTATATCTTCCCTTCGAAAC
This sequence comes from Avena insularis, assembly GCA_023614405.1. Classification (NCBI taxonomy): domain Eukaryota; kingdom Viridiplantae; phylum Streptophyta; class Magnoliopsida; order Poales; family Poaceae; genus Avena; species Avena insularis. Next base: position 59,284,560 of record CM042697.1, on the reverse strand, counting down.
CCTAAGGCTCAGGGAGAGACCACATATAGATTTACGCCGCCTCTGGGGGCAGAAAACACCGAGAGAGAAAGATCTTTGTGGCAGACATATTTCTGCCAGGGGAATTCCTTCCCGGAGAGGGGAGACCGTCGCCATCAACACCGTCATCAAGCTAGGCTTCATCGGGATCATCATCATCATCCACACCATCATCTCCACCAGCACCATCATCACCACTCCGTCCCGCTATAACAATTGTGTTGGATCTTGCATTAGTTCATAGAGGAAACTTTCCCGGTGTTGATTACTATTGTAGTTGATGCTTGTGAGTGGAACCATTGGATTATTGTTTATGTTCAGATTGTTATCCATTACCATATCATCTTTGATCTTGATCCATATGATGTATTGTGAGTAGTTCGTTTAGTTCTTGAGGACATGGGAGAAGTCATGTTGATAGTAGTGAATCTGTGATGAGTTATTATTCAATGGTTTAGTATTTAAGTTGTGGTGCTATTCTTCTAGTGGTGTCATGTGAACGTCGACTACATGATACTTCACCATTTATGGGCCTAGGGGAATGCATTCTGTATTTGGCTACTAATTGTGGGGTTGCCGGAGTGACAGAAACCTGAACCCCCGTTAGGACACCTTTGCACAAGGAAGAATAGGATCTCAGAGTTTAAGGCTGTGGTTAGATTTATATCTTAATTACTTTCCTGTAGTTACGAAAGTTTGCAGGGGGTTTAATCACAAGTATGTATTAGTCCTAGGAAGGGCGGTATGTTAGCACAGGTTCACCCACACAACACTTACAAACACCAGAGAAGAGTACTCAGCTATTTGAAGCGAAAGCACTTGACAGAATTCCCATGTGTCCTCGAGAACGTTTGGTCCTTATAAGTATTTCCACCGGCTTTTCCTTTGCTAAGAAAGGATTGGTCCACTTGCTCCGTTTGTTCGTTACTTCTGTTACTTGCTCCTTGTTTTGTTGCCTTGTCAGAAAACCACTAAAAATCTGTTTGCTAAGTGTTCACAGGGATTTCCTGCTCCACACCACTGTTCAGCACCTTCTGCTCCTCGTTGGGATCGGCACTCCTATTTATCGAAAGTACTACGATACACCCCCTATACTTGTGGGTCATCAAGACTATTTTCTGGCGCCATTGCCGGGGAGTGAAGTGCTATTGAAGAGTGGAACTGGTAAGGGAAACTTTCACTGTGAGTATTGCTCTTGTTACTGCTTATTACTTTGTTTCCAATATGGATAACCCACTTGGTTTTCTGTTTGGGAAAACTACTACCACTACTAGGGTAGTAGATGAACCACCTCCTGTTGACATAGATCCTTTTAAGATACCTACAAGTATTGTTAATCGTGTTATGGATAATTATTATTTTGGGGATGGAACTGTCCATCCCGGTGATCACTTGCTTTTTATCCATGAATTATGCGGGTTGTTTAAGTGTGCAGGTATCACAACTGAACAGGTGAAGAAGAAGTTAGTCTCCATATCCTTGAAAGGGAGAGCTGAAGAACGGTATAAGCTGCTGAAGAATGGACAATCCATGGAATGGGAGGAGATGTCATCTCTCTTTTACTCTAAATTTTATCCTCCCAGTGAGATTCATAAGGATAGAAATCTTATATATAACTTTTGGCCTCTTGATGGAGAGAGTACAACTCAAGCTTGGGGGATATTGAAGTTACTAATGCTTAAATGTCCTATTCATGAACTCCCTAATAGTATTATTCTCAATAACTTTTATGCTAGGCTTTCTCTTCATGATAAAGATTTACTAGATGCTTCTTGTGCTGGATCATTCACACGTATGAAGGAAGAAGCTAAATGGGATCTTCTATACCCTATTCAAGAGAACACTGAAGCTTAGGAGAATGACAAAGGAAGAAAGTCAGGTATAAACTATGATTATGAATGCATCAAATCTTTTATGGGAACTGATAACTTCCGTGATATTAGCAATGAGTTTGGTCTTGATTCCCAAAGTATTGCCAACTGTTTTAAGGCCTTTGCCTCTTACATAGAAATTCCCAAGAAGAAGTGGAATAAGTACCATGCTCCTTATAAAGATGTTGTTAGTCATGTTCCTGTTAGAAGTACTCAAGTTTGTACTACTAATCATATTGTGCCTGAACCTCATGTTGAGAAAATGCCTTTCCCAGCTAAGGTAAAGGAGTATTCTATGATTATTAGTGCAAATAACAAAGGTACAATGAAAACTGTGGAGCCTGGTAAGCAATTGAATATTGAACCTGAGGTAGCTATTGTGAAAGACACTGTCACTACAAATATAGAGGATGAGCATATTGTCTTCTGTGAAGACGCTTCTAATATTATTTCTCATCCTGGTAAGGCTAGAAAAGCTAGTGTTCCTGTGCTTTCTGTTAAAATTGGTGATCATTGCTACTATGGTTTATGTGATATTGGTGCTAGTGCTAGTGCTATTCCTTATGAGCTTTACAAGGAAATTATGCATGAGATTGGTCCTTGTGATCTTGAGGACGTTGATGTGGTTATTCACCTTGCTAGCAAGGAGAACATTTGCCCCATTGGTATTATAAGAGATTTGGAGGTTCTCTGTGGTAAGATTAAGTATCCTACTGATTTTCTAGTGCTTAATTTAGCAGCTAGCAAAACTTGTCCTATCATTTTTGGTAGACCTTTATTAAACACTTGTGGAGCTATTATTGATTGTAAGAAGGAAAAGGTTTTAACTAGGTTTGATGGAGATTCCTATGAGTTTAACTTTTCTAGATTTGCTTAAGCTACTTGTGAAAATAGCTTGCCTAATAAAGATTTCAGGATGGAACAACTTGCTTCTATTGATCCGGTTTATGACCTTGGACCTCTTTTTGGTGACTGTAAATATGATTATTCTGATGATAAAGTTGTTTCCAGTGATAGTTATATTATCAACTTTATTCAAAGTGCTACTGAAAGTTATTTTGAGAGAGGGAAACATGGTTTTATGCATCTCAATGATGTTAAGTTTCCCTGTTTTATGTTAAAAGCTTTAAAGTTGCATCTGTTTTGTCTTCCTATGCTAGTGGATTTTCGTTTCAACAATTCGTTTTCTCATGATACCCCCATGCATAGGAAGTGGGTTAGACTCAAGTGTGTTGGTTATTTTCTTCTTGATGCTCTCTTTCATTTCAGATATATATATCCTATGTGAGAATCTTTGAAAGTTTCAAGCCTAACTTAAAGGCATTAAAGAAAAGTACTTTTTGGGAGATAACCCAAGGGTTTGGTCGAGTCTTGGAAGTTATTACCTCTGTAATAGCCGATCCTTATCCTTTTTGTTTTGTTTTTTGTGTCAAGTTCAACTACTTTTGTGAAGTAGAGGAGCTGTGAAAAGTGGCTGTCTTGGGACAGATGTTTGTGCTGTATTGTAAAAATTAGTGAGGAAGCCCAGTACTTCGGATGGAGCTGAATTTTTCTGAGTTTGTTCTCCAAGTTGTTAACCAACTTTCATCAGCTCTGCACTTTTTGATTTGAGCAACAAAAGGTCTCTGAAAAAATCAATATTTACCTGCTTGTCTATTTTGACAGATTTCTGCCACCATTTGCATTTGCCCTTACAGAAGCTTTTGTTTTGATGGGTTTTCAGTTGACGTGTTTACCAAAGGTTTATTGTTTTTTCTTACACTAATGTTGTCATTGAGTTTGTGCAAGGGTTTTGTAAAAAGGAAATTCTCTGGAGAAAGGGAGAAGGAATCTGCAGAGTTCGTCTTTGAATAGGTAAAAGTGGTGAAAGCAGAAGGTTCGTGAAACCCCAATATTTTTATATTTTTGATTTTTTTAATACATAAGGGAAGTTACGAGACGAAACTGAAGAGGAAACAGAGCCCGGGGTGGGCAAACCCACCCCAGGCACGGGCCCAGCCTGGCCGCGCCTGAGAGGGGTGTTCCCTCCTCGAACTCCGTCTCCGCCTTGTTTCCGTGTCAAAACCTTCCTTATGCATTGAAATTTTGTAATATATAATCCCCCGGATCTCCCAAGGTTCGTGCATCGTGTTCTTGTCGTGTTTTCGTTTCGATCTGTTTTTGTCAGGAAATCTTCTCAAGTTTAGAGCACCATGGCCTCCGCCAACGACAAAGGCAAGGAGCCCGAGGAAGAAGAACCTCAAGTCCCCAAGGAGGAGGAGATTTCAATAGGGTATGAAGGTGACATGGAGGAGGACAAGCAACCGGAAACTCGCGCTACCGTCACAAGCATTGGTTTTGTGGCACGACCTACCAAGCTTAAGAGGACAGCACGGATGTCTACAGGAGGGAAGTCTCGACGTCATACTCTCTCTCTCCACGATCATCTCCTCCATGTAACAAGAGACCTTTTCATACACTTATACATGAATATCAATATCAACATGTGGCCAAAGGGAATTTTCCCTCAGTTTGGGATATGCCTCGTTCTAACAATGCAGAGAAGGATCATGCTAAGGATGAAGAGTGGGGAAAGAATAACAAGAATTGGGATTCTCGGACTGACATGGTCATGAACCGTATGGAGCAAAACTCAGAGCTAATCCGTACTCTTACTGTTGAGTTCGAGGAGTTGAGGAAACTTACAAGGAGCTTATCAAGAGAACACCACCACCACCGAAGGAGTAATTCGTCATCAGGTTTGGCATCCCCTTGGCTTGTTCCAAGCTTGGGGGAGTGCCACGGTATCACCACCATTATCTTTTATCCTTTACCTATTTAGTGGATTCATATCTGTGGTAGAGAGGTTATCTTATAGTTTGTTTTTCATGTGGAAGTATCTCTCCTTTAGTTGATTATCTATGTATCCCTTGGTGTGAGTGCCTTTATTGGAATATTAATGAGAAGTCTCATCTTTTACTTTTTGCACTTCTTATTTTTAGTTTGCAATCTCTATTGTATGATGGATCTTGTTGATCAGTATTGGCACCACTTTGGAATCATCAAGTGGATCTAAATTGGTTTTGGCAAACCGAGTTCTGGTCAGTGGCATTAGTTTGAAAGTAAAAGAAAGAAAGAGCTTACAGGTATTTGGTATTATTTGTTTTCTTTCTTGTTGGCTCATAAGCTTAGTATTCTTTATTTAAGATTCTTTTGTGTCTTCAAGGAAGATTGCATGTTCGGCTTTATTACTTGTATGTTTGCTTGTTTATTTCAACTCTCTTTCTTGCTACCCAGCCTTGCTAGCCAAAAACTTGTTTTGAGAAGGCATACTTCTCATGTTTCCAAAATCCTTTAAACCCAAATATTTTGGCACTTGTGTCGACCATATCTACCTAGTAGCTTTTGCTATTCCAAGCAAATTCTCAAGCTTCATCTACCTTTCAAATTAAAAAGTATTTTGTTATGTGAAAACTAGTTAGTAAAGCTCTTACGAACTTGATGGCACACTTTATTTACTTACCCCTAATAGACTTGAACCATTGTGGACATCGAAGTTGTATATGCTTGCATCTATACGTTGGGATTAGCAGAATCGTGCTGTCACGGGGAACGTTTTCAAAATTTCACTTGTACCTTGGTGTACATAGTTGATATCGTGCTCTTTTGTCTATGGATGTCAACGGTGTGAAATAAAGAGGGAGCTTGTAAGTCCATGGAGTTTGTATTTTGTGTTAGAGAAACGCTTGGGCCGCTAGCCTAAGCCATGCTTAATCATGGTGGAAACTTGTAGCATCACCATAGTGAGTCATCTATGAAGCATCCTCAATAAAAAGCTATACACATAGTAAATAAAAAGATCGCTAAGATGCTCATTGTCTGCTTGCCTTATCATTTTGGTCATGGGAAAGCTCCTGTACCATGTGCAAGGGGTACCTCGTTGGCTGTTCTCAATGATATGCAAATACTTATAATGACAAGAACTTACCTGGACCCAAAGTTGAGTATGCATGAGGAGTGGCCCTCATATTCAAGGGACATGAGATTGCCAACTTATATTTCGTCAAGCATATACTCCATCTTTGTTCACTTTAACCTTAATCATCTCAAGATGCTTATGATAGGGGCAATGAGGGCTCAAAGATAGTAAGTACCATAATCTTTTGGAAGCTCTTTATGACTTGTAATCCCTGCTACCCTCTAAGAAGGGACCTTTCTCCTAGTTACTAGTTTGAGTGAGTAAACCTACTTCCTCTCTATCTCCAGCAAGCATTTGAGTTGTTGTGTTTCAAGCATTCGTGTGGTGATTTATTCAATCATGTTCTTTATCTTCCTTGTTTGCATAAAACTCTTATCTATTGAGTATTACTTTGAAAGCCTTCACCTGTGAAAAACCTTTTTGAGCAAAGTGTGCTCCTGTTTTGAAACTTCTACAAAAAGCTTTTGTGAAACTGTTTATCAGGTGTTCTCTGAACAAGAACAAGTTTGCCAATTCCAATTATGATTTATCTTTATGTATCTCTATTGTGACTGATGTACTTGGTTGCAAGCTAAGTTATATAATGGTGAGTTGCTTTCTTCTATGAGTTGTGCAATGGTAAGTGTGATGCTTCTTGTTCGTATTCTTTTATCGACACTTCACTCCATAAACCCGTGGACATGTTTACTGAGCTCAGTATTCGCTTGGGGACAAGCGAAGTCTAAGCTTGGGGGAGTTGATACGCCCAATTTTCATCATCTTTCTATATCATAATTTACCTCTATTCATTGATATTTGTCTTATTATGAGGTATTACTTATGGATTTTTATCTGTTTATGCATGTTGGATGATTCCTGGAGGATGGACTGCCGGAGTCTGGATTCTGATGGAAAAGAGGGCGTTTCGGTGCAATTTCGCGAAGATTAGAAAATACCAGAAAAATATGGAAACATATTATTTTACCAGAAGACGAAGGAAGCCAGAAGGAGGGACGAAGTGGGGCCTCAGGGGGCCCACACCCCTAGGCGCGGGCCCACCTGACCCGCGCCTATGGAAGGTGTGTCCCACCTGCCCGGCCTCCGACTCTACCCCTTCGCCTATATCTTCCCATCGAAACCCTAAGGCTTAGGGAGAGACCACAGATAGATTTCCACCGCCTCTGGGGGCGGAAAACACCGAGAGAGAAAGATCTCTCTGGCAGACTGGTTGAGCTGCAGAAAATCTTCATAGGGGACATTGTTGAACCCCTGTTGCTGTTGCTGCTGATTGGGCCATGGGTCCCAAGGTCCCTCTTGCTGCTGCTGTCCTCCCCAAGCAGGGTTGTCCTGCTCCTGCTGCTGCTCCTGCTCATCATGCTGTTCTCCTTCTTCCTCTTCCTCAAAGTCAGGATAGAGTGCTGCCATGATCTCCGTCACTTGATCCTTGGTGATGATTTAGTTGTTCCTACCCTAAACCACGAAGGCTTGTGGGTAAGGCAATGGCACCTGCTCATCCTGCACAACATCAAGATAACCAAATTGATAGGCTCGGAGCCTCCTGTTAACTCGGTAAACACCGAGGAAATCACAATCAGTTATATATTTGACATCCATAAGTATGGAGACATCAACAGGTTGCATAATAGGCATATGAATTCCACGGGCTTGGCATAGGTGGGTTACCAATCCACTAATGCAAATATAACCTTTCTTTTTGTTGCTTTGGTGGCAGAGGTGCTGGAGGAATAGAGCTACATGAGTGGGACTCTGCGGTGCATCAGGGAAGAGCGCCTTGGTGATCATGGCCATGTCTGCATTGGACATAGAATCGGTATCTCCTCTTCCCAACAAGGTGTTAGCAACAAACATAGCGAAGTAGCGGATGGTTGGGTTCTGAATGGTGGACATCTTCTTCTGGTAGAAGTCCCTGCCACCGTTAACAGAAATAACCTCCCAAGCTTCTCCACTTGAGAAGCTATACAAGTTTGTAACAGTTGATTCCCCTTCTTGAGGGAATCCAAAAGCTTCACAATTTCTTTGAAAAGTGATTTGATACGCCCGCTGGTTGATGGTGAAACTCACCACGCATGCATTACCTTTCTCCTTGTAGTCGTCATAGAAGGAGGCGAGGAACTCATGGGTGAGCTCAACATAGGTGTAGTGGCTTTCATAGGCAAGGTTAGATAGCCCCGCATTCGCACACATATGGTCGAAGTCCGCCTTCAACCCTGATGCATTGAGAAGGCCATCATCGGCCCAACATGTGGGAAGCACCTTCCTTGCTAAGACCATGGTGTACTTGTTGCCGAGCTCAGCCCGGAGCCCCGAGACTTCACCATGTTGGCGCTTGCTCTTGCGAAAAATACTACCAAGCTTGTTCATCTTGATGCACTGAGAAATTTCAACATAAAACCTTAGGCATATAGTTTCTACATGATATATGAACGATTCTACATGGAGGAATTCAATCCTAACATGAGAAATCAAAAGACAAAATCAATCATGCTTGAGTTCATCCACTAATTCAATGAGAGGATTTTAACCATGGAATTTTGAAAATAAAGCATGGATAGGGAGATAAACATACCGATCTGTTGATTCCCCCACTCAAAAAAACGAAATCTGCGAAGAATCAAGAATTCTAGGTGGATTTTGAGAGGTTTGGAGAGAGAATATGAGAGAAATAATGTGGTGGAGGAGAAGCCCTAGCTGCCCCGAGGGGTTTAAGTTGTCGGGGCAAACTATATGGCGGGAGCTATACGGCCGGGTTAGGTAGCTCCCACCATATAGTTGCAGCGACGATGAGGGTTAGGGTTTTCTCACGCCAGATCACAACTATATGAACGCAACTATACAACCGGACAAAAGTGTCCCGCCTAGTTGGTCGTTAAACCTTCTGTATCTGAGACCTCTTTTTTGAGAATTTTATCGATAACTATACTGCTGCAACAATACGGTTGGAATATATATTCCTACCGTATAGTTGGTCGTTACGACTCCTGGAACATGCTTTTTCTCCCAAATTTTCAGAGATTCACTTTTTAATATGGACAATATGATTAAGCTAGTTTCTACACATAAAACTCAAACTTTATTTTCTACACTAAATCTATGTTTATTCGGTCGATATTTCTACTACTTTTTGACAACTGCATCTTCACGGGCGCGCCTCCGCAAAAATGTCTGTGAAAAAGTTGTAGGAATGGGATGAACCTTTTTATTATTTAACTTTATTTTCTTATTGTGATGGGTTGACTCCCATTAAGAATTTATTAAGAATGGTTGAGTATCTCAACCTTTTCTCTGTTCTCGAATTCTTACCTTGGGTTGTCCTTTATAAAAGGCACTTACCACATGATCTCGTTTTGCTAGTGGAGTATACCTTTCTCCCGATTCTAGTTTCTTTGGAAAATACCGGATGATTTCAGCATCATAAACTTTGAAGATTATTTTTCCTTCAGCACAATCAACTCATGCTCCTGCAGTGCTAATAAAAGGTCTTCCAAGTATTATAGATAGTTTTTCATCCTCTGGAATTTCAAGAATAATAAAGTTAGTGGGAATAACATGCTCATCTATTCTAAGTAGAACATCCACAATTATACCAGTAGGCTGTTTAGTGGATTTGTCAGCCATCTATAAAGTGATAGAAGTGGGGGAATACTCCCCTAATCCTAACCTTCTATAGAGGGAATATGGCATTACACTAACTCCTGCACCTAAATCACATAAGGCATTATGAATATCAGTTTTGCCTATTGAACATGAAATGGTTGGTATTCCAGGATCTCCCAACTTAGACAATAACTTCCATTAGCAGGATAACTAGTCACCATGGCAACAGTTTCAGTTGTTTCTTTCTTTATATTAAGTATATCACGGAGAAATTTAGAATAGGTAGGAAATTTTATTGCATTCGCAAATGGAATTTCTAGACAAAGGTCACTGAACGCTTTTGTGAAAGAGTCATAAATTACCTGATCCGATGCTTTCTTTTTACGATCTGTATACGGTAGCTTTTAATCACCTTTCTTATTCTTATATTTTACCTTTTGTGGGGGATCATGCTCTTTAGTTTCTTTATTTTGTTGTTGCTTATCAGTTTTCTTCTTTTCTATTGCAACAATCTCGTCTTCTTTGCTTGTTTCTTTTTCTTCTCTTAGATCACCAGTCTCTGCATCAGAGTCATAACTGTCATCCTGTGCATCATTTTGCTCCTCCAAGGTTTGGTCGTGTGTTTCTTGAGCAGTTTCATCCCGAGGATATACATCTTCTTGTAGGGTTTGCAACATAGAAAACAAAAAATTTCCTACGATGGGAACAACTATGTACCAAGATCTATCTACTAGATACAAGCAACATGTGGATATACATCCATAGAGAACATACCCTTGTAGACTGATAAAGTTTAACGAGGTTGTACTCGTGGATGATGTAGATGAACGCTTGCCGATCTCAAGATCGAGAAGAAGTCCAGCGCCGCAAATCAGTAGCACATCCGTGCTCGCACACACGTCCAAGCCACCGAACAACCTCCGCCTCCTCGCTCCAGCGATGCAGCGGAAGCAACAACTTTTTCTCAATGAAAATCCATCGGGCACATGTATCTCGCTAGTCCAAGACCATGGGGGATAAACTAGAGGGGGAGAGAGATCCTTCATGAGGAGGTGTGAGTGAGATGGAGTGAGAGGGGGGCCTTATATAGGAGGAGGGGGAACACCAAGGGGGTGGCCGGCGCATGGGGCTGCCCCCTTGCCCTCCCTCCATTCATGTGGGTGGAGCTTCCACTCACAAAATGCCTCTTCACTTCTCCACTCAAAAAATCCCATTAAATTTCCACCAAATTTAATGCAATCTCTCTTTAAATAAAACTCCTTTTATTTATTTATTCAGAATTTTGTCAATTACATTAATGGACAAACATTCACATAAAACCCCTTGCTAGTATTTTATTTCACATGCAGAAACACTTCCAACAATTTCACGCAATTTCATGCAAAATCAATTCCGGTGTCTAGTGAAATAAATTCCAGCGCTTTGTAAATCTTTTCGTCTAGAAAATATTTTTTCCAAAAGGTGTTGGTGTCTCTTAGGTGTGTCACCCTACGGTTCGTGAATAATGCAGACATGATCGATACCCCTCTCAGATAATTAATCAGAAGTGGGACCTAGAGATCCATACTGACTCCCACACATTCAACGATGACTTCTTGTGATCATGGGAACCTTTTACGCTAGAATCTTAATCCCTTTGTCTCGTGATATATTACATGTCCGAGATTCGATCATCGGTATCTCCATACCTAGTTTTATCTCGTTACCGACATGTACTCTTTTCTCGTTCCCGTGATATAACATTCTAGTGATAAAATCACTTGCTTGCAAGCTAACTAATGTGATATCACTGAGAGGGCCCAGAATATATATCCCCTTCATCGGAATGGAAAAATTCCACTCTTGATCCATGAGCCTCAACACAACACCTTTGTAGCACTGAACCCATCTTTATAGTGCGGTGACCCAGCATACCACTGCATGTGTAGTACACTATAGTCATTGACATGAAATCCACAGAACACCGTTCCGTAAATATCACATCCCTCAGAGTGGTACAACAGAAACATTGCGGGTCCATATTACAAAATTACACACATTATTATTATTAAAATACCGGAAGTTTAAGACTTCCAAAAGATCCAACTTACAAACCAAAATATAAAGTGTTCAGCGGAATTTAAAAGTAGCAACTCCGACTAGGAGTTGAGCTCAGCAGCTTATTCTATAGAGTTCATGCTACTCGGCTCCGTTAGTTACTACTAACTAGGTACTTAGTTGGACTCGTTCTCATCGACACCGTAGCGGATCTCGTAATCCACTCCTTCAACTCCTCCGGACAGATCAGGTTCCTCGTAGAACACATCTTCTTGACATTCGGCTGCATACATTGGAACGTCTTCGGGATCCTCAGAGTCTAAGCAAGGGATCAAAGGAAAGAATGAGTAATAGCGTTACCCAAAAATTTCATTATATGCAAGGTGGGAAGTTTGATGCTCTAACTACCACCTCGGATTATAAATCCTTGGCACTATGCAGTTTTTGTAAATCTTTCTTCAAAGATTGATTTTATTATGAAAATCAATGACCATCAGCCTTCACAGGTTGACCAGAACTTTCATGAAGTTCCTTTCCTGCCGCGTTCGTAGCTCCTTCCCGTAATAGGGAGTAACAAGTTACAGTTCTTACACTCTACAGAGGTGCGTTACTTTATCCATGAGAGATCAACTCCTTGTTGCACAACCGGGCGTACTTTCCCGTCCACAATTCCATGATGTGGGGCCCAGTAATTGGTCCAAGCTAATCACTGCCCCCTTCGCGACCCCGCATGCCTCCTTGGTGTACACCATGCCCACATAATGAATTACGGCAATGGTTTGTACAAACCGTTAGATGGCAGAACTATCATGGGACGATGAGGGTTCCCACCCATATGCTGCTTATCCTCTACAAATTACCAATTAATATGCATGCTACGAGGATAACAGCCACGACCTGCACATCTGGCTTCATGCGAGAGGAAGAAGATACAACAGACTTCTCTGTCCCATTCCAAATCTCATGGCTAACGCGTAATATACGGTGCTAGAATCACTGATGTCAGGGGTTATTAAGTCCCTACTTGATTATCATCATTGCAACTAGAACACTAAGTTCTATTTCTCCATTATATCATCACCTAGGATGATATCTATGATTTATTTATTTGTAAAAATAATATTTTCTTTCTTTTATAGCATATATGATAACACACAATTTGCAAATACTTTGATAAAGACTCTTCAAAGGACATGAGCAAGTGATGAACTTTCCTTGTGATGGCAAGGTAGTGAAGTCTGATGCTTGCACTGGACCTTGAGCTTCTAGTTCTACAAAACATCATTATTGCAAGGTAAGGACAATATTTAAAGAAGCAAAATGATTATGCAAGTAATGTAATGCATTATTTAATTCTATATGCATTTTCCCTATATAAGGTGCCTTTTAATAAAGTATTTATAAATATTACTTTATAATATTTATAACATATATTGAATTAGTTTATTTTATTTCCTTTTTATTTGACTTTTATTGATTTAATAATTCTTTTAGGAATTATAAATTATACATTAAAAATGGTGATTAAATATTTATTTAGTATTTTTCTAAAATACTACAATATTAATAAATAATGAAAGTGATTTTTATTTATTTTTATCATCTTTCAATAATTTTGTAAAATTCCATAAGGAATATATAAATTACAAAATTCTTATAAAAATTTAAATGTCCAAAATTTTATATCTTATTTTATTTGGATAGAGTGGATTATTGTGAATCTAAAATTATTTAATTTATAATTTTTGGACTTATATTTTATTTTCTAGAATTTATTTAAGTCTAGGGGTATTTTGGTCTTTTCTTGTTTATTAAAACAGGCCTAGAATTGTTTCTAGGCTGATTATTCTTATTGGGCCCTAGTGGCCCATTTAGTTTTAGACAAAAGGACCACCCCGAAGGGTTTGGCCCAGCTCGGCCCACTCCTCACTGCCTCTCTCTCTCCCTCGACCTTATCCTCTCCTCCTCTGACCCCGACTCTGTAGTCGGCGATGCCGCCACCGTCGATTCCCTCCGCCGTCGTCCATTCTAGTCGCCATCGTGGTGCAATTGGGGGTTGTTGACGATGCTCGTTCGATCAGTCCAATTGGATTTGAGCCTGGGGCTCTCCTGCAATGGATCGATGCCTCTCTGAACCTTAGGGTTTAGGGTTTGGCATGTGTTCAAGTGCTGCCACCGCCGTCGTGGTCTCGCCTATGGTGGTATGGTGGATTCGTGTGCTGCTGTGGCTGCCGTCGTGGCAGTGCAGGTTGCGCCACTGGTGCTCCCTGTCCGTCATGGTTCGCTGCCAATCCGCTTCCTCTTCAATTTCTTCAGCGAGGACATACGGTGAGTTTGATTCCTTCCCCCTAGTGCTTTCTATGCCTGTTGATTCGATGCTAGAGGCTGGCAGTGTCCTCTCGGTCTATTGTCTGATTCAGATTAAGATGATCATCCATTTAGGGTTCCTGCTATGTGCTTGTTCATGTACTGGATGATTTGAATCATGTTTGGTTAATCTGTATTCATGCTAAATGATTATTGGCCTGAGGCTTGTTGTTTAAAATGATAGATGATGTTTCTGGTGGCTTACTAGATGTTTTGATGCTTGGATTGCATCTGATTCAGATGATGTAGTTGTTTGGGAAATATGCTTGGTAAAGCCAATGACTTGATAACTTTCCACTGTTTATTTGATTCATGGTCATGATTATGATAAGATACAACTACTGTCTTAGTGCTGTTAGCTTGGGAATTAACATGTGGTTTGAGATCATCATGATCTCAAACAATGAAGTGTAACATAGGAATCTCCTAGTTATGATTCCTGTGCTAACAGGAAGATGATTAGTTAGTTGATTGTCTGAATTTATGATGATTTACTATCTTTCCTGATTCATATTTGACTGTTCTTGTGACACCATCATGGTATGGCACACAAGTTTGATTCTAAACCATGGATTTGGTTAGTTTATGTTTAAGACAATCTTGGCTTTGAAAGATAAATAAAAATGCTTTTATCTGAATTCCCTAAGACCAATGATGTTGGTCTGAGGCTTAGGGATTTAGATGTTATCTAATTGGTTCATCTAGATAGTCCTGGTAGTGGTACTAGTTATTCTTGATTGAATCAAAGCTTGGAAAAATGATAGTGAGCTTGATCATGTTATGGACCCTAAGGATTTGTTCCTAAGGTGCTACCCTTCCTTTAGGAATGTGCCTAAGAATATATCATAGGTATATGTATGATTGAATTGCAGAATATAGTTTGACAACCAGAGCAAGGATGTTGCTCTGAGCTCTGGTTGGATCTTGGTACTTTGTTTTTTGCCTTTAGAGTTTCAGAAATCCCTATGATGGATTCACCCCACTTGGGTGCTTTCTGAGGGTTTGTTTTATAAAATAACACATGCTTCTCTCTGAATAAGATGATTAGATCATGTGAAGGTTTTATGAAACTCACCACAAAATCTTGCTCTGTGTGGAATAAGTTGGTGATGATCTTGATCTTGATCTGCTGGATTCCTGTGCTTGCTCTTAAGCTAGACTGTTCCTCCTAGCTCCTGGGCTTGGCCTTGCTGTCCACCTGATTCTTCCCCCTCCTTATGTCACCATCCTGGTGATGTTTGGTTGATTTGGGGTGGTTTGGTTTGGCTGCTGTTCTTGGTTTAGCTGCTGTCTACACTGGCTGTTCTGTGTGTTGTGTAGTGGAGAGATGCACTAGTGTGCTCCTCCACGGCTGTGCTTGTGGTTTTGTGAGATTGAGTTGCTTTGTGAGCTTGACAACACACCACATGCATGCTGGTGTGTGTCCTTCCTGTGTGCTTGCTATGCACTTGTGGATATGTTTAGAATTTTTGAACTTACTCTTACCAGATTACTTTCACCTGGCTGGTGAATTTGTCCCTCTTGGCTGTCATTTGCCTTCTGGATTTGAATTTATGAAAGATGAATTCTTTCATATTGGTGAAACTTTCCCCTTTTTTAAATGTCTCAATGATGAATTTGTCAAGTGCATTTCACTGACATGTCTGAGAGAAATAATACTAACACTAATCTTCTTTTGTTTTTATTTACTCTTTGTTTTGCAGGTACAAAGATAAAGATGAAGATTTAGTTTAGATTTAGATATAGGATAGTTAGTAAATATTCTAATGTAATTTTCTTATTCTTTTGTAATTTTCTTTTATTATTCTTGTAATCTTTATTTTATTCAATTGTAATAAAGATTATATTATTATTAATAAAGAATATTCCTATTCTTTGTATATTTACTTTTGTAAGTTATGTGGATGATTCAAATAGGTTATAATTTTGTAACTTGATTATATATATTGATGATAAGAAATAAACTTTATATTCATTATTGTTTTTCTTTGGATAGAATTCAAGTTGTAATATTTATCTCTTAATTGAATTTAGATTCAAAACTTATATCTAATTCATTTGAATTATAATTCAAACACTCAAGTCTAATATTTCAAATCCATTTGAAAACACATAACTCCTTAAGATCATCTCAAAGTTTATAACAATCATCCTTTAAGACTAAACCTAATCTCAAAGTATGAAAGAAACATTAATCACTTAGGTTTTTATTTGGCGAAAATTTTACCCACATTTTCACAAATAGATGCATGCAACATTCCATATTCCTTAATCTACCCTTCGTTAGGTCCTAAATGCTAGGATGTTACATATAGTCACCCTGTTACGGTGTGACGTTTGATTTTATCAAGATACTCTTCTAGTGTTAGTGATTAACATGATCTCATGGGCTAAGGATTAGGATTACTTCGTATGATGTTATAGCAATATAAACTCAATGACTTTGATCATAATGCTATACTTCAGATGAATGTTCATCACACCATTCCAATAATGTTGTGACCTTGTTATTAACAACATCTAATGTCTATGATCAAGAAACCTTGATCATCTTGTTAATCAACGAGCTAGTTTATAAGAGAGGCATAACTAGGAACTTTCTGTTTGTTTATTAAACACACATGTATTAATGTTTTTGTATTAATACAGTTATATCATGCAAAATAAACATCTACCATATACTTGGAATATACATAATAACAGCTTATTATTGCCTCTCACAGCATATTCCCTTCACTTTTTGGCTTGCTTTAAGCAAGACTTTTTCCCATTGCTCTTTTTCAGCTTCATATTCTGGTGGTCCTAGTGGCCCTTTAACAACTTCACCTCTCCTTGTAACAACGTTAGTAGACACAAGACTATTTATATCATCTTGAATTTTTTTTTGATAAACATATGCTATTTGTTCACATTGGGTTTCAATCATACTAAGGTACTTGTTAAATAATTTTATTTTTTGGCCAATATCATCGTAATTTTTGTTTAGTTCTGCCAAAATCTTCTTATGTCTTTGAAATTGCTTATGCAAGTTACTATGAGATTTAGCCTGTCGATGTTTTAATCCTTGAAATTTGTAGTTTCATATTCTTCAGAAAAACTCGTAATAAATCTACTTTGTTTTCCTTAGCAAGTTCAGAAGGTATACCTTTTTCTTTGATTGTTTTGCATACTTCAGGCATAAAATCAGGAGTTATACAAAGTATTCCTTTTTCCATCTTAGTGCCAAAATCAGGATTATATAAAGAATCATTCTTATCCCTAGTAGACATCAATTCCAAACATGCTTTCCTAGTCCAACCCAAAGGAAGGCCCACTGCAAGATATGCGGCCTGCAGAGACTCCGGGTGGTCCAGGACCATGACGCCTTCAGATGCTTGGAGAACAAGGCTAGTGTAGATAGAATTTCAAAGGGCAAACCCTAATCTGTAACCGACTTGACCTACGCCCGAGACCTGCCTATCTATATAAAGGCTAGGAGGGCATGGCGAGGAGGGCACCTCTCACCGCATACACAACTCCACGCCAGATTGCATCTGCGCACCCCTGTAATTTTCGGTTCCGCCGTCATCAAGAGTAGACAAGCAGGAGTAGGGTTTTCCCACCAGGGGCCTGAACCTGGGTAAACTTCGTGTCCCCGTGTTGCTTGTTTGCTAACCGTTCCACGATCTCTAGCATCCCCACCTTCTCCAAAACCCAAGCTCATAACAATGGGCATTGACGAGATCAAACCTTGTCAGTTGGCGGCGTCTGTGGGAAACGGGGGCGCTGATTGTGTGATCATGATGGTCCCATCGAAAGCGATCTACAACTCCTCGATGACGGAGAGCCACCTCCTCTTCGGTGCTTTCACTTCACCGCCCACGCGCCAGCCACCATGAAGGATTTCGAGCCCGTAGGCGATGGGCTCGAGATTCTGTTTGGGAGCTTCTGCTTCCAAGTGGGGTAGACCGGCACTCTTCGCTCCCAGAGCTGGTGCTAGGACCGTCCAATGAGGCCCGCTTCATGGGTACCACCCATCGACGGGCTGCGCATGTCGACGCTGACATATGAGTCCTATGACAGTAGCAGCTGCAACTCAGATCTGTGCGGCCCTCCATCAGAAGAAGGAGCCAACGGTTCCGGATCCGAAAGTTGCGGCTGCAGCGATCCAATCTGCAGGAGATATCAATGCGCTGTAGTCATCCATGGTGAAACAGAAGGGCAACCAAATTCGACTAATCCCAACCCACCACCAAATCCACCGCCCAATCCGTAGGTTGGGAATGGAGGAAACGGAGGGCAGACGCCCCTCTAGCCCAACGAGGGCGACGCTGCCGCCTACCAGCGGATCAACCTCAACGAGGACGGCTAGCACCAGGCACGCAAAGCTGTGGCGGGCAACAAGATCCTACCCGTGAATTCTTCACGGGACCTGCTGATGGCATACCACCTCCTCCTCATCGGCGAGCACAACAGACAGGTGAAGCTGCAAGAGGATCTCGACAAACGCAAGCAAGCAGCTTCAGAGTGTAGTGCACGGCGAGTTGCGCTCTCCCCGATGGCGGCTCCAGCTCGCACGGCAATCACGCCAACAAGCATAGCTCTCTCATAGATAACATGGACCCTGCCACGCGACGTAAGGTCACCAAAACCCTCAACACGTCCTTCATGGAGATGGACGTCAACGACAACGTCATATCGAAGACACCTCAGGCTGCGATCATGGCAGCTACCACGTACCTCGCGTCCCATCCACCTCCGGCGGGGGACCCAAAGAGTGCCATGCACAAGTCCGCACTAGCCGGACTCGGACTCGTCGGAGCTGTGCTCCACGAAGAAACTCCTACGGAGCCGAAGAAAAAGGCTACGGTCAGATTCAACCGTAGCCCCACACCCTCATCCGACGAGGAGGAGGACGAGCACAATCGACCTCGACGACGCAAGAGCCCAAGACATCACAGCCGCGACTACGACGCTCAAAACGACCTTGCCCAGTGCAAGGTCGACAATGCACGTGCCAAACGCGCGTGCTCAACCGAATCCGAAGAAGATGACGACGGAGAACTATGCGGAGCTCGATGCTTCAGCAGATCTGTTTGGCGCATGCGGATGCCGAAAAATTTCAAGCTTCCTTTGGACACTCCGAAGTTCGACAGCACGCAGGATGCGAAGGCGTGGCTCAGCGACCACCTCTCGTCCGTCAAGCTGCATGGTGGCAACAAGAACACCTGCAATTCCTTCAACTTCAGCTGACAGGCGCAGCCCGGATCTGGCTCAGCAGCCTGTCTTCAGGCTCCATCCGAAGTTGGGAGGAACTGGCGTACAGTTTCATCCGAAACTTTAAAGGCACTAGCAAGAGGGCGGCCTTGATCGAGGAGCTGTGGGCCTGCACTCAATGTACGGGCGAATCCATTCGCTCATACATCTTGCGCTGGTCCAACAGCAAGAACTCCGCGGCACACATCTCCAAGGAGATAACGATCGATGCCTTCAAGGATGGCGTCAAGCGCCCGGACTTCAAGCCCAAGACACTCGACCATCTCATGGACATCGCCAACATGTGGGCAGATGGCGAGGATTCCCTCTACCGAGCGCATTCAGATGAGGAGGATGAATACGGCCACAGGCACGAGCGCCATAGCAAGCGAAGATCACGCATCTACGACGATCGCCATGGACCCAACATGGTTGCGGCTGGCTACGCCGAACGCCGCAACAAAAACAACCGCAGCAGCGGAGGATACCACGGAAGAAACTTCCGCGATGGAGGACGCCCAACACAAACGTGGCAGCGCCACGACCGTGACGATGAACCCTCAGCATACGACAAGTTTTCAGGCCCGTGCACCATCCAATTCTACATCGACAAGCAGGATGGCAAAAATAAGGCCAGCCACATGCTTAAGGACTGCCGCGAGTTCCAGAAACTCAGCGAGGGCCTCACCCAAATGCGACGCCAGATCGTGAACCCTGGGTTCAGACCCGCAGCTGCACCAGGTGACATTGCCCATGGAGTTCCTCCACCACCACCCGTGGGACCGTCGAATCCTGCAATCGCACCTACGCCAAACAAAGGCACAGGTGGATACCCACTGCCAAAAGGGTCTCTCATGATCCAGAAGGGACTCCCTACCAATAGGGTGCAAAAGAAGATCACTCGACAGGTCAGCCTCGCTATAACTACTTCGCCAGCCATCCCTGAGTACCTTAGTGGCTCGGAGTCCTACATCACATTCGATCGTTCGTACCATCCCCACCAGATCCCTCGCCCAGGTCATGCCGCCCTGGTGCTCGAGGCGTAGATCGGAGGATTCGAGATGAGCCGCGTCTTCATGGACGGCGGCAGCGGCATCAACCTGATGTTCGCCAGCACCCTAGCAGCGATGCGGATCCCGCTGTGCAGCCTGGAACAATCCGATACAATGTTCCACGGCATAGTCCCAGGGAAGGGCATATATCCCCTGGGAAAAATATGGCTTGACGTCATCTTTGGCAAGCCCGAAAACTTTCGATGTGAGCATCTCGAGTTCGAAGTGGTGGATTGGCCATCACAGTACCATGCCATCCTCGGGCGTGTAGCGTTCGCAAGGTTCCTAGCAGTACCACACTATGCGTACCTGCTGCTTAAAATGCCTGGGCCCAAAGGCGTCATCACAGTCCAGGGAAGCTTCACCTAATCGGACCACTGCGATAGAGACTTCAATAGAATCTCCCAGTCATTCAGCATTCAATAGGATCTCACGAGGCTCCGAGAGGTGAAAGACAACGGGGCACCCCCAGTCACCAGAAAAAACTCACCTGATACATCGTTCGACTCCACAGTCAACACGAAAAAGGTGCAGGTCCACCCAACCGACGCATCCAAGACGACGCTGATTGCCAACGACCTTAGCCCCGCATAGGAAAGCGCGCTTGTCGAATTCCTCCGTGAGCGCTGGGAAATCTTCGCTTGGTGTCCTGCGGACATGCCAGGAGTTCCCAGGGAATGCATCGAGCACGCACTCAATGTGTTCCCGGATGCAAGGCCGGTCAAGCAGTCGATCCGACGACTGTCCAAACCACGAGCAGCAATAGTTGGAATCGAAGTCAAAAGACTCCTGGACACCAACTTCATCCGAGAAATCAAGGAGAGCGAGTGGCTAGCCAACACCGTGCTGGTCCCAAAGAAAGACACGGACATCCTGCAGATGTGCGTGGACTTCACGTCGCTCAACAAGCACTGCCCAAGGACCACTTCCCCTTCCTCGGATTGATCAGATCATCGATTCGACTGTAGGATGCGAGAAACTCTCCTTCCTTGACGCCTACTCAGGCTACAATCAAATTCGGCTGAAGGTCGAAGATCAGGAGAAAACGGCGTTCATCATGCAGTTCGGGGTATTATGTTACAACACCATGCCCTTCGGGCTGAAGAACGCAGGTGCCACAGACCAGAGGTGCATGCAGGCATGTCTGAAGAACCAATCGGTCGCAACATTCAAGTCAATGTCGACGACATAGTCATCAAGACCAGGGAAGCCAAGACAATGATCGACGATCTCCGCGAGATGTTCGATAACCTGGATCACTACAAGATCAAGTTGAATCCAGAAAAATGCGCCTTCGGTGTCTCATCTGGAAAACTACTCGGCTACTTCATCTCCTAGTGAGGAATCAAAGCGAATCCAAAGAAAATCCGGGCCATACTAACCATGGGGAAGCCGAAGAACATCAAAGGTGTCCAGCAACTAGCTGGGCGCATTGTGGCGCTAAGCAGGTTCATTAGCCGCATGGGTGAGAAGGCCCTGCCTTTTTACCAACTGCTACGCAAAAATGACAAATTCGAGTGGACACCCGAAGCCGATGAAGCATTCGAAGCACTCAAGCGGATGCTCTCCACCTCGCCTGTCTTGGTCACGCCCAAGGAGCGAGAGCCACTGCTGCTATACATCGCAGCCACGCACCAGGTGGTAAGTACTGTACTCATGGTCGAACGAACCAAAGATGGCAAGACCCACGGGGTCGAACGCCCAATCTACTAACTCAGCGAGGTACTGACGCCAACAAAACAGAGGTACCCTCACTACCAGAAACTCGCCTACGGCGTGTTCATGACGGCTCGTCGGCTGAGCCACTACTTCCAGGAGCATCAGATAATGGTCGTCAACGAGGCGCCACTGTACAACATCCTGAACAACCCCGAAGCCACAGGACACGTAGCCCTTTGGGGCATCGAGCTATATCCTCTAGACATAGTCTACGAGTGACGCCATGCGATCAAATCTCAGGTCCTCCCTAACTTATTCGTCCATTGGATGGATCTCCAGCTACCGGACACCCCAGACATGACGCAGTCATGGACGATGAACTTCGACGGATCCAAGCGTGAGGCTGGAGCAGGTGCTGGCGTCATACTGACGTCCCCGCAATGCGATAAGATGAAATACGTCCTTCAGATGAAATTTTGCGCCTCCAACAACAAGGTCGAATACGAGGCCCTCATCCACGGCATGAGGATGGACAAGATCTGCGGCGCAACGCGCCTAGTCATCTACGATGACTCAAATCCCGTCATCCAGCAGGCAATGAATGAGTGCGACGCCCACGCCGCCAACATGATCGCATACCGTGCACTCTACAACTCACTCGAAGGAGACTTTGACGGCTGCGAGCTTCGCCATGTCGGAAGGGAAAGCATCTAGGAGGCCGATAGACTCGCCAACATCGGCTCCACCTGCACACGGGTGCCATCAGGTGTTCTCCTCGAACAAATCCGCATACCTTCCATCAAAAGGAAATTGCCCAAGGGATCACCCGAAGAAGCAGAGCACTCGGGGGCTGCGCTACCCAAAGGACAAGAAGGAACTGAAAAGCTCGACATGGAGGTCGAGTTGGTAAGCCTGATGTAGGTCATGGAAATCGAAGAAACATGGACACAGCCGTACCTTCGATACCTGATAAACAAAGAACTACCTGATGACCCGACAGACGCCCGGCGTATATCTCGCCGGTCCAAGGCCTGCACCATCATCAATGGCAAACTATACAAGCGCAACATTTCGGATGTACTCCAACGGTGTGTCACCATCAGTGACGGAAAAACCATTCTCCAAGACATCCACGAGGGCATCTGTGGCCATCACACGGGCAGCCGTGCCCTCGTCGCCAAAGCTTTACGAGATGGATTCTATTGGCCAACGGCCAGAACAACGCCAAGGACATCATTTGAAGATGCAACTACTGCCAGAGGTTTGCGGACAAGCCACACGCACGAAGGTCGGATCTTAGGCCCATACCCTTGGCCTGGCCCTTTGCCCAATGGGGCCTCGACATGATCGGCAAACTGCCCAAATCTTCGAAAGGAGGCCACATCTACCTCCTGTTCGCAGTCGACAAGTTCACCAAGTGGATCGAGGCCATGCCTGTCACCAACCAAAAGGGCAAAACGGCCATCAAGTTCTTCGAGTTCATAGTCTACAGGTTCGGCGTGCCACACAACATCATCACGGACAACGGGTCGAACTTCATCTCCAAAGAATTCCAGGACTTCTGCGTAGGCCTTGGCATCAACATATCATACGCCTCCATGGCACACCCGCAAACCAACGGGCATGTCGAAAAGGCCAACGGTCTCGTAGGCGGTGGCATCAAGATGCGCCTACTTAGCCCACTCGAACGACTTGCGGGAGACTGTGCAGAAGAGCTACCCTCCGTCCTCTGGAGCTTGCGCACAACGCCAAACAGCTCAACTGGCTACACGCCCTTCTTCATGGTGCACGTAGCCGAAGCCGTGCTACCTGTAGAAGTACGCCATTGTTGGGCCACACGAAGATAAAACAAAAAAATTCCTCTAACGTGGTGATCCCAAGATTCAGCTGAGGTAGAAGGCCACGAGGTTTACCACTAGACGCGTAGTTGCGGATTACTGATGAAGCGCGTCAGTTGATGCAGTGCAGTCCTTTGCGATCCAATCGTCCTGGTACTGATCGTACAACACCTCTGCTGGTATCCACACGTACAAGGAGGAGCACCGGTGGCGAACTGCTAGGTTTGATACGACGGCAGGACTGCTGTGGAGCTAGGGTTTCCAACACATGGAATGACCAAACCGAACAACGATTAACCCTTCAGGGTTGGTGTGCTCCACTATATATAGGGAGTGAACGTGGGCTCCACTCTCGTGGACCATTCACTTAAACCCATATAACACTAGTCCCCGCGAGTCCAACTCACTGACTCAGTCCTAATCCGGCTCGGGTCCAACCCAACCAGATTTCCAGTTCAGATCTAATCCGAAATTGCTCCTGCTCTTAAGTGTGTGACCCTACAGGCTCTTGGTTACTCGGACACGATTGGAGTCTGACTCACAATCGATCGATCTGCTCCTAGCGAGCGTGGGCTCCCAAGTACCAATGAGTCATGACGACTTGCCTTTCCAATGCGACTTACGTCCGAGTCCCTTTTGCCTCACGATATACCTTGTCAGACTATAGGTGAATAATTGTCATCCCTTAAATAGTCCGACTCTCTTCTCGATCCGAGATAAGTGATTCACCCGACTAACTCCTAGTCGACCGCCTCGGTTAACACTTAACCAAGTCGTGCATGGCCATGCTTTCCGAATCATATCATCCGAGAGGGCCTAGAGAATATCTCTCCGAGTGGAGGGGCAAAATCCCATCTTGATTATTCACATCATGCAGCTTGATTCTCAATCGACCTGAACTCTGCCTTTATGACTGCCCAGTTACAGATCAACGTTTGACAGAACCTAAGTAGGTGATCCTCAACTCGGACTATGCAACAACTGTAGGGGTTCGTAGCATGAAAAACAAAAAAATTCTACCGCATGCAAACAAACAAGCCAAGATCTATCTACTAGATTGTAGAAACGAGTCTATATAGGAACTCACCCTCGAAGATTCCAAAGCGGTTAACAAGAGCATATTCTCGTGGGTGATGTAGTCGTACTCTTGCCGATCTCAAGATCGCGTAGACGATCCTTCCGGCGCTGCGTTCCAGCAGCTTCATGATCGGTCACGTTAAATTTTCGATGAAGACATTCCACTCCCTTGTTATAGCAGGCAACAAAGGTTGTAGCACTCTCCTCGTGATTCCGGCAGCACGACGGCATGGTGTCGGAAGTAGATGGGAGATCTCGCAGGGCTTCGCCTTAAGCCGGAGCGAGTATGGTGGACTATGAGAGAGCCTTGGTGATCTAGGGTTTAGAGGACACCAAGGGGAGGGTGTGCTGGCGGCTAGGGCTTGGAGAAGCCCCAACTCGCCGAGTTGGAGGGGAAACCCTAGGCGGCGGCTGCACTTGGAGGTGGAGGCGCGCATGAGCTAGGGTTTTAGGTGTGAGGGGTAGGGGGCGCCCTTCCCCTCCTTATATAGGTGGAGGGTGGCCGGTTTGGAGGAGGGAGTCCTCCCCCAACTCGGTCGCCTTGGCTGGCGGGTGGAGGGAGGGGAACTCCTCCCCAAGTAGGTTTCCTACTCTCCCTCCACCAAGCAAACTTGCCGTTTGACTTTTTCAAATTGGCGTTTGACTTTCAAAATAGGATTTGATTTCTCCCTTTATTTTGCCCAGCCAAGTGACCTAGTACATGATGCAACCATTCCATATTGTCATGACACATTCATGTACCCTTCCCCTCCGGAGTGCCGGACCTTTCAGACCCTTCTAGAACATTCCTGGTGAAAACACCGGAATCATTCCCCAACTCCGAAACAGGACTTTCCTTATATGAATCTTATTCTCCGGACCATTCCGGATCTCCTCGTGATATCCCGAATCCCATCCGAAACTCCGAACAACATTCGGTCTCTTACTCATCATTCCATAACTACTCAACAACATCGAATCCTTAAGTGTGTATCCCTACGGTTCGTGAATTATGCGGACATGATCGAGACACTTCTCCGATCAATAAACAATAGAGGGATCTAGAAATTCATATGGCTCCCACATATTTCTACGATTACTTTGCGATCGAATGAACCACTTACATACGATACCAATTTCCCTTTGTCTCACGATAGTTTACTTATCCGAGGTTTTGATCATCGGTATCTCTGCATACCTAGTTCAACCTCGTTACTGATAAGTACTCTTTCTCGTTACCGTGGTATGTGATCCCTTGTGATCCAGTCACATGCTTGCAAGCCAATTGGATGACATTCCACCGAGAGGGCCCAGAGTATATCTATCCGTCATATGGATGGACAAATCCCACTCTTGTTCCATGTGTCTCAACCCATACTTTCCGAACACTCAATGCCATCTTTATAGCCACCCAGTTACGGTGTGGTGTTTGATGTCATCAAAGCATCCTTCTAGTGATGGTGATTAGCATGATCTCATGGTCGAAGGAATTAGGTTACTATGTATCAGAAAGCTTATAGCAATTGAACTATTAAAATGACTTGATCTTTATGATACGTTTATCTATAGGATTATGTCCATCATACCATTCTCCTAATGATATGATCTTGTTATTAACAACATCTCAAATGTTCATGATCAAGAAACCATGATCATCTATTAATCAACAAGCTAGTATTATAAAGAGGCTTTACCAGGGACTCTAAATTAGTTTACAAATCACACAAGTATTAATGTTTCTGGTTAATACTGTTATAGCATGAATGTAAACATTTATCATAAACACAAAGATATAATAATAACTACATTTATTATTGCCTCTAGGGAATATCTCCAATAGTCTCCCACTTGCACTAGTGTCAACTAATCTAGATTACATGGTAATATACCGAACACCCATGGCAGTTTGGTGTTGGTCATGTTTTGCCCTCGGGAGAGGTTTAGTCAACGGATCCGCCACATTTAGATCTGTGTGTACTTTGCAAATTTTTATGTCACCATCTTGGACATGTTCTCGAATAGCGTGAAAACGTAGCTTGATGTGCTTCAGCTTCTTGTGTGACATTGGTTCTTGCGCATTGGTATGGCGCCCATGTTATCATAGTAGATAGACATTGGGTCCAGCGCACTTGGAACCACATCGAGCTCTGTAATGAACTCCTTCATCCATATCGCTTCTTGTGAAGCCTCCGAAGCAGCTATGTATTCCGATCAGTTGAAGATCTCGCCAGAACGCTTTGCTTTGAACTCCTCTAGCTAACTGCTGCACCATTCAAAGTAAATATGTATCCAGATTGAGATTTAGAATCATCCGGATCAGTGTTCCAACTAGCATCGGTGTAACCATTAACAACGAGTTGTTCATCACCTCCATAAGAAAGAACCATATCCTTAGTTCTTCTCAAGTACTTAAGGATGTTTTTGACCGCTGTCCAATGATCCACTCCTGGATCACTTTGATATCTGCTAGTCAAACTAACAGCATATGCATTGTCGGGTCTAGTACATAGCATGGCATACATTAGAGATCCTATGGCTGAGGCATAGGGAGTCTTACTCATCCTTTCTCTATCTTACGCCATTCTTTGGACTTTGAGTTTTACTCAAGGTCGTATTGGGCAACATGGGCAAGAACCCTTTCTTGCTATCTTCCATTCCAAACCGCTTTAGAACTTTGTCCAAATATGTACTTTGTGACAATGATATTAGGCGTCTCGATCTATCTCTATAAATCTTTATGCCTAATATGTAAGCTGCCTCGCCAAGATCTTTCATTGAAAAACTATTATTCAAATATTCTTTGACACTATTAAGAAGGTCTACATCATTCCCAATCAACAATATGTCATCTACATATAGTATTAAGAATGCTACAAAGCTCCCACTCACTTTCTTGTAAATACAAGCTTCTCCATAAGTTTGTATAAAACCGAAACTTTTGATTGCCTGATCAAAATGTTGATTCCAACTTCGGGATGCTTGCTTCAATCCATATATGGACCGTTGAAGTTTGCATACCTTTTTAGCATATTTAGGATCGACAAAACCTTTGGGTTGCATCATATACAACTCTTCATCAATGTCTCCATTGAGGAACACCATTTTGACATCCATCTGCCATATTTCATAATCGTAATATGCAGCGATTGCTAACATAATCCTCACAGACTTTAGCTTCGCTACTGGTGAGAAAGTCTCATCGTAGTCAACTCCTTGAATTTGTCGAAACCCTTTTGCGACAAGTCGAGCTTTATAGACAATAACATTACCATCAGCATCTGTTTTCTTCTTGAAAATCCATTTGTTCTCGACAGCCTTCCGGCCATCCGGTAGGTCCACCAAAGTCCATACTTGGTTTTCACACATGGATCCAATCTCGGATTTCATGGCATCTTGCCATTTATTGGAATCTGGGCTCATCATCGCTTCCTCATATGTCGCAAGGTCATCGGTGTTGTCCACCAACATGACACTCATAACGGGATCATACCAATCAGGAGTGGTACGAGTTCTCGTTGACCTGCGAGGTTCTGTAGCAACTTCAACCGAATTTTCATGATCATCATCATTAGCTTCCTCTCTTATTGGTGTAGGCGCCACAGGAACTACTTCCGGTGCTACGCTACTCGCAAGTTCGAGAGAAGGTTCAACAACCTCGTCGAGTTCTACTTTCCTTCCAGTCACTTCTTTTGAGAGAAATTCTTTTTCTAGAAAGGATCCATTCTTAGCAACGAAGATTTTGCCCTCGGATCTATGATAGAAGGTATACCCAATAGGTTCCTTCAGGTATCCTATGAAGACGCATTTTTCCGCTTTGGGTTCAAGCTTGTCCAGCTGTAACTTCTTTACATAAGATTCGCAACCCCAAACTTTAAGGAACGACAATTTAGGTTTCTTCCCAAACCATAATTCGTACGGTGTCGTTTCAACAGATTTAGATGGTGCCGTATTTAAAGTGAATGCGAATGTTTCTAATGCATAACCCCAAAACGATAGCGGTAAATCTGTAAGTGACATCATAGAACGAACCATATCTAAGAGAGTTCGATTATGACGTTCGGACACACCATTACGCTGTGGTGTTCCCGGCAGTGTCAATTGTGAAAGTATTCCGCATTTTTTCAAATGCTCGCCAAACTCGTAACTTAGATATTCACCTCCACGATCAGATCTTAGAAATTTAATCTTCTTGTTACATTGATTCTCTACCTCACTTTGAAATTCCTTAAACTTCTCGAAAGTTTCGGACTTATGTTTCATGAAATAGATATACCCATATCTACTCAAGTCATCCGTGAAGGTAAGAACATAACGATAACCACCGCGCGATGCTACACTCATTAGGCCACACACATCGGTATGTATGATTTCCAATAAGTCCGTAGCTCGCTCCATCATCCCAGAAAATGGAGTCTTTGTCATTTTACCCATCAGACATGCTTCGCATCTTTCAAGTGATTCAAAATCAAGTGATTCAAGAAGTCCATCGAAATGGAGTTTCTTCATACGCTTAACTCAAATATGACCAAGGCAGCGATTACATATAGGTCGAGTTATCGCTCAATTTCAAATGTTTAGCTTCAATGTTATTAATATGTGTATTTCCACGATCGAGATTCAATAAGAATAGACCATCTATCAAAGGTGCATGTGCATAAAACATATTACTCATATAAATCGAGCAACCATTATTCTCGGACTTAAACAAGTAACCGTCTTGCAACAAAC
Source organism: Avena insularis (assembly GCA_023614405.1). Lineage (NCBI taxonomy): Eukaryota > Viridiplantae > Streptophyta > Magnoliopsida > Poales > Poaceae > Avena > Avena insularis. The sequence goes on along the minus strand of CM042697.1, from coordinate 59,255,147 downwards.
ATGATCCAGATATAATGTTCATGCTCAACGCAGACACCAAATAACAATTATTTAAGTATAAAACTAATCCCGATGGTAGATGAAGAGTTAGCGTGCCGACCTCGATCACATCAACCTTTGATCCATTTCCAACGCGCATCGTCACCTTGTTCTTTGCTAGCTTCCGTTTATTCTGTAGTACCTGTTTCGAGTTACAAATATGAGCAACCGAACCAGTATCAAATACCCAGGCACTACTACGAGTACTAGTGAGATACACATCAATAACATGTATATCGGATATACCTTTCTTCTTGATGTTGCCGTTCTTCAAATCCGCCAAGTACTCTGGGCAATTCTGCTTCCAGTGACCTTCTCCCTTGCAGTAAAAGCACTCAGTATCAAGCTTAGGCCCAGCCTTGGTCTTCTTCGTTGTTGCGGCAACTTTCTTACCACCCTTCTTGAAGTTTCCCTTTTGCTTAGACTTGCCTTTCTTGAATTTGGTGGTCTTATTGACCAACAACACTTGATGCTCTTTATTGATCTCCACTTCTTCAGATTTCAACATGGAGAAGAGTTCTGGCAACGTCTTGTTCATGTTCTGCATATTATAGTTCATCACAAAGTTCTTGTAACTTGGTGGCAGTCATTGGATGACACGATAAATCCCCAAAGGATTAGGAATCACTATACCCGAGTTTTTTTGCGTGCCCAGACATCTTAAGCACATGCTCAATGACGGAGTTGCCCTCTTCCATCTTGCAGTTAAAGAACTTTTCAGAAGCCTCATAACTCTCAACTGCCGCGTGAGCCTCAAATATCATTTTGAGTTCATGGACAATATCATGTGGGTCTTCGTTCTCAAACCTTTTCTGAAGCTCCGATTCCAAACCATACAAGATAGCACACTGAACTGTGGAGTACTGATTATTCCGAGTGAGGTAAACATTCTTTACTTCATCGGTAGCAGTAGCTGCAGGCGGTTCACCCAGCGATGCATCTAGCACATAGGTCAAATTACTAGCATTGAGGACAATCCTGAAATTGCGGAACCAATCCGCGAAGTTGCTTCCATTGTTTTTCAACTTTTATTTCTCTAGGAACGCATTAAAATTGATGGTAGGGGCCGCCATTGATCTACAACATATTTGCAATAGTTTAGACTAAGTTTATGACAAATTGAGTTCTAATTAATGGTTAAATTAATCTAGGTGAACTCCCACTCAAAACAATATCCCTCACATTGTTTTAGTGATCACATGAACCAAATCCACCACATAAAAACCGATCATCACGAGAGTTGATGTAGCTTCAATGGCGAACAATCAACATGTTCATCATATCTACTATATGACTCATGCTTTACCTTTCGGTGATCCGTGTTCCAAGACCATGTATGTACATGCTAGGCTCGTCAAGATCAAACCTTAGCTTCCACATGAGCAAATATGGATTTCTCATGTTGTATACACCCGCAGAATCTAACACACCCGATCATCATGTGGTGCTTCGAAACAACAAGCTTTAGGAACGGTGCTTACTAAGGATGAACACTTTAAAACTTGAAATTTGTGTGCTTGAGGGATCATCTTATAATGCTATTGTCGTTAACTAAGCAATACAAGATGCATAAAGGATTAACATCACATGCAATTCATAATATGTGATATGATATGGCCTTTCTTCTTGTGCTTCCGATCTCCATCTTCAAGCACGAACACGATCTCCATCATCACCGGTATGGCGTCAAGGTCAATGGCGCCGCTTCATGGTTGTCGTCCACCAGCTTCAACTATTAAAACTACTTTGAATAGACATGCGGGTCTTAATAGAAATTAAAGACAACCATATGGCTCCTGTTGGTTTCCAACTTACAATAAGGAACATTGCATACATCAAATATAATCACAATCATGGCCATATCACATCACAGCACACCCCTGCAAAACAAAGTTAGACGCCTCTAATTTCTTTGCATATTTTACGTGGTTTGGGGCTTTCAATAAGTGTCGATCTAACTTACGAACAAGAACCACAACATTGATGTTTGAACTATCAAGTGCCCGTTGTAAATTGGATCTATACTATAATGGGAGAGACAGACACCCGCAAAGCCACTTATGCAATACAAGTTGCATGTTAAGCGTGGAGCAAGTCTCATGAATGATGTCATGTAAGGTTAGACCAGGCCGCTTCATCCCATCATATCTCAAGATGCAAAGTACACAAAAAGCAATTGATAATAAAAGCACCACCGCCCACAATGACCATTGTGTTCTACTCGTGCAACAGATCTATATATAAACATGGCTCTGATACCTCTATAGGGGTTCGTAGTATGGAAAACAAAAAAATTTTACCGCATGCAAAAAAACAAGCCAAGATCTATCTACTAGATTGTAGCAACGAGTCGATAGAGGAACTCACCATCGAAGATTCCAAAGCGGTTAACGAGAGCAGATTCTCGTGGGTGATGTAGTCGTACTCTTGCCGATCTCAAGATCGCGTGGCAGCGCTTCCGCAGTCAGTCACACGTTTGGTACTCGATGAAGACCTTCCTATCCCTTGTTCCAGCAGGCAGCGGAGGTTGTAGCACTCTCCTCGTGATTCCGGCAGCACGACGGCGTGGTGTCGGAAGTAGAGGGGAGATCTCGCAGGGCTTCGCCTTAAGCCAGAGCGAGTGTGGTGGACTATGAGAGAGGCCTTGGTGATCTAGGGTTTAGAGGGCACCAAGGGGAGGGTGTGGCTGGCGGCTAGGGCTTGGAGAAGCCCCAACTCACCGAGTTGGAGGGGAAACCCTAGGCGGCGGCTGCACTTGGAGGTGGAGGCGCGCAGGAGCTAGGGTTTTAGGTGTGAGGGGTAGGGGGCGCCCTTCCCCTCCTTATATAGGCGGAGGGTGGCCGGTTGGGAGGAGGGAGTCCTCCCCCAACTCGGCCTCCTTGGCCGGCGGGTGGAGGGAGGGGAACTCCTCCCCAAGTAGGTTTCCTGCTCTTCCTCCACCAAGCAAACTTGCCGTTTGACTTTTTCAAATTGGCGTTTGACTTTCAAACTAGGATTTGATTTCTCCCTTTATTTTGCCCAGCCAAGTGACCTAGTATATGATGCAACCATTCCATATTGTCATGACACATTCATGTACCCTTCCCCTCCGGAGTGTCGGACCTTCCGGACCCTTCTAGAACATTCCTGGTGAAAACACCGGAATCATTTCCCAACTCCGAAACATGACTTTCCTTATATGAATCTTATTCTCCGGACCATTCCGGATCTCCTCGTGATATCCCAAATCCCATCCGATACTCCAACCAACATTCGGTCTCTTACTCATCATTCCATAACTACTCAACAACATCGAATCCTTAAGTGTGTCTCCCTACGGTTTGTGAATTATGCGGACATGATCGAGACACTTCTCCGATGAATAAACAATAGAGGAATCTGGAAATTCATATGGCTCTCACATATTTCTACGATTACTTTGCGATCGAATGAACCACTTACATACGATACCAATTTCCCTTTGTCTCACGATAGTTTACTTATCCGAGGTTTTGATCGTTGGTATCTCTGCATACCTAGTTCAACCTCGTTACTGATAAGTACTCTTTTCTCGTTCCCGTGGTATGTGATCCCTTGTGAGACAGTCACATGCTTGCAAGCCAATTGGATGACATTCCACCGAGAGGGCCCAGAGTATATCTATCCGTCATATGGATGGACAAATCCCACTCTTGATCCATGTGTCTCAACCCATACTTTCCGAACACTCAATGCCATCTTATAGCCACCCAGTTATGGTGTGGTGTTTGATGTCATCAAAGCATCCTTCCGGTGATGGTGATTAGCATGATCTCATGGTCAAAGGAATTAGGTTACTATGTATCAGAAAGCTTATAGCAATTGAACTATTAAAATGACTTGATCTTTATGCTACGCTTATCTATAGGAGTATGTCCATCATACCATTCTCCTAATGATATGATATTGTTATTAACAACATCTCAAATGTTCATGATCAAGAAACCATGATCATCTATTAATCAACAAGCTAGTATTATAAAGAGGCTTTACCAGGGACTCTAATTTAGTTTACAAATCACACAAGTATTAATGTTTCTGGTTAATACTGTTATAGCATGAATGTAAACATTTATCATAAACACAAAGATATAATAATAACTACATTTTTTATTGCCTCTAGGGCATATATCCAACAACCTCAGGTCTAAGGATTACATTTATTAAGATATACAAATGATAACTTGTTCGTTTACCTCAATATGGGTCAATCCGAATCGCTAAACTCTTTAGCCGAATCTGTGTAAGTCGGAATGGCATCACCATGCCCATGACAAGTGGAACCGAGTCATCAAGCCGACTTTCACATTGGTCTAAGTTGTGTGTCCAGCACAACCTCAATGACCAAGGACATTTAGTACAAACAACATGAATGCATAGTTCCACAACCAAATCACATATTCAATGATACACATTAGATGTTTGTGCAAGGACAACTTTATATCTTTATGAATACAATGGGAAATCTCATCATACATTATTGCCTCTAGGGCATATTCCCAACAGCCATAAGGCCCCACGGGTCGTCGCCTACAGCAAAGCCGAACCGACGACCGCACTCGAAGACGCTGTCAACACACTTGACGAAGCACGCGACATCGCCGTGGCTCGCTCGGCGGTCTACCAGTAGATCCTCCACAACTATCACAGCCGTCGGCTGCGCCTAAGGTCCTTCGTCGAAGGAGACTTCGTCCTATGACTCAAGCAAGAGCGGTCAAAGAAGTTCGAGTCACCCTGGGAAGGACCCTACATCGTCACTGAAGTCATCCCAGGTGGAGCCTACCGCCTCAAGGACGTCAAGTAAGGAGTTGCATACTCCAACCCATGGAATGTCGCACAATTGCGACGCTTCTACCCCTAGCTATCCCTCTTTACTTTCAATAAGGATACTCAGCCAAGGCTACTCAGCCGAAAAATGTACCTCCTCGTTATGATATGAATAAAAGCTAAGTCCCCAGTCCGAAAATCTCTTTTCCTTACATTACTTTATGTTACAAACACACTCGAGGGCTCTGCCTCACCTCACGACTTCGTCATCCGAAAAAAAACGCATGTAAACCTGAGTAGCTGACCACGTCAGGCTAACGAAAAGGACATGCATACAACAAAGCACCACATGCTAACACAACAAATATTTACAACAAAGGGCACATCAAGCCTAGTCGAAATATATACAAGTTTTACATCTATCTTTTTATAGGACCTACCTATTCTGAAGGATCACGTGTGCCCGATGCTCAAAAAGATCTACAATCTCTTCGGCATACTTCCTAACAGCCGCATTATGCGGGTGCATATCCCAAAGGCCACCATCTGGTCGAAGGGGCAGCCCAGCCACCACCGCCGCATGATCAACATCAGGGCGATGTAGCCGAACAAGCGAAAGGGCAGCTTTCACCCCTGCCACCAACTGGTGCCTCACCAACTCCCTCACATGATTCATGTCCCGAAACTTCGACAATAAACCCCAAAGTGTGGACTTGTTGGAATTATGCCCTAGAGGCAATAATAAAGATGTTATTATTATAATTCTTGTTCATGATAAAGTTTATATTCCATGCTAGAATTGTATTAAGCGGAAACTTTGATACTTGTGTGGTTTATGAACAACATCGTGTCCCTAGTACGCCTCTATGGACTAGCTCATTGATTAATGATGGTTAAGGTTTCCTAACCATAGACATGAGTTGTCGATTAATAATGATATCATTTCATTAGGAGAATGATATGATGGACAGACCCAAATTAAGAGAGCAATTAGATCGTGTCATCATGTTCATCTTTGCGAAGCTTTTTCCTATGTCAAGTATGGTATTCCTTAGACCATGAGATAATACAACTCCCTGGTATCGGAAGAAAGCTTTGAGATCATCAAACATCATCCTATGTGAGGGTGATCATAAAGGTGTCTCTCAGGTGATCGGAAAGTACTTGTTGGGTTGTATGTATCGAGATGGAATTTGTCCCTCCCGAGTCAGAGAGATATACTTCGGGCCCACTCGATAATCGATATCAACACCGCTTGCAAGCACGTGGTTAAGGAGTTAATCACAAAGTGATATCGGATTACGGAACAAGTAAAGTAATTGCTGTGAACGAGATTGAACTAGGTATGCCGATACCAACGATCGAATCTCGGGCAAGTAAAATATCGCGTGACGAAGGGAATACATATATGGGATTAATTGAATCCTGGCATCGTGGTTCATCCGATATGATCATCGATGAATATGTGGGAGTCAATATGGGTTTCCAGATCCCGCTGTTGATTATTGATAGAAGATCATGTCTGCATATTCTTGAACCCGTAGGGTCACACACTTAACGTGCATCGACGCTAGGATAGAATGGATAATTGGTTTATGGGTTTTTTTTGTTCGGAGTCTCATATGAGATCCAGGACATCACGAGAGGTTCCGGAATGGTCCGGAGAATAAGATTCTTATAAAGGAAAGCAGTTTTTGGATTTCAGAATCGTTTCGGAGTTTATCGGTATTGTACCGGAAGGTTCTAGAAGCTTCCGGAGTGGGACCAACATGGGCCCACTTGTCGGAGGCCTGAGTGGGCCTAAAGGTGAGTGCCCTGGCCGCTTTGGGCCAGGGTCACATGGCCCCATAGGCCCAGCCGACCAAACCCTATGGAACCCTTCTAGAAGGAAAGGGGAAAACTTTCCCCCCACTCCACCCTTGGGGCCGCCGCCCTAGGGCTTGGAGGAGGGGCCAAGGGGGGCGGACAGCCCCCTATATAAGGTGGGCAGGGGCGCACCCTCCCCCTCCCCTACTCCTCAACCCTAGCCGCCAGTTGCTTCCCTTTCTCTCTCTCTCTCTCTCTCTCTCTCTCTCTCTCTCTCCCGACTGAGCGTAGGCGAAGCCCTGCCGCAGAAACTCTCCACCATAGCACCACGCCATCGTGCTACAGATCCAATCCATCTCTCCACCCCACTTGCTAGACCAAGGAAGGAGGAGACGTCGCGGCACCGTACGTGTGCATCTCTCGGAGGCGCCACCACTTGCGGCGTAGGATCGGATCGGATCACGAGGAGGAGACGGCTAGTACGACTACATCAACCACGTTCTGTTGAACGTTTCCGCTGTGCTATTTCTTCAAGGGTATGAAGATCTCATATATCTATCTCGTTGATTGCATCTCCTAGATTAGATCTTGGCTTTCTTGTTCGCATCCGTAGAATTTTTTTGATTTACTATGCTGCGAAACCCTTCAGTGGTATCAGAGCTAGATCTATGCGTAGATGTGTTTCACAAGTAGAACGCAATATGCTTGTTGTGGGCGTTGATGTTTTCTATTGCAAGCCTCTTGTTGTGTATTTCTTATGGCGCGGCATAGTGAGATCGAAGCGGTCCAGGCCAACTTTACGCGACCTCGTTCGCGAGACCGGCTCCGCACTTGACGTGTGGCTTGTTCCACACATGCGGCTGGTGGATGCCAGTTTCTCTCACTATAGTAGTCATGGGATTTACACTGGATGTTAGCAACCATAATATCACCATTGTGGCTTTCCGTAGGTAAGAATCATTCTTAGCTTGTTACTCCCATAAGCCACGTAAAACATGCAACAACAAAGTAGAGGCGTCTAACTTGTTCTTGCAGGGAGTGTTTTGTGATATGGTATGGCCCAAGACATGATGTGTATGCAATGATCATGTTTTGTAATATTTCACGACTTGCATGTCGATGAGTTCACAACCGGCAGGAGCCATATGGTTGTCTTTATAATTGTGTATGACCTGTGTGTCAACTTCTTATATGCCATGTAATAGCTTTACTTTATCGCTAAGTAGTTAGCAATAGTTGTAGTTGCTATTCGTGGTGGAGGCAATCATGGTGGAGTGATGGAGATCATGCTGGCGCGCACAAGATGGAGATCATTGCACGGAGATTGGCTATACCATGTCACATAAAATTACATGCATGTGATGTTTATCCTTTTATGTATCTTATTATGCTTAGATCGCGACGATAGAATTATAAGATGATTCATCACTTAAAGATCAAGATAAAATTGTGTTCTCCCCATGTATGCACCGTTGCTAAAGTTCGTCGTTTTCAAGCACCTCGTGATGATCGGGTGCTATAAACTCGACGTTCACATACAACGGGTGCAAGCCAGTTTTTCACACGCGGAAATACTTGGGTTTGACTTGATGAGCCTAGCATGTACAGACATGGCCTCGGAACACATGAACCGAAAGGTTAAACATGAGTCATATGAATGATATGATCGACACTTTGTTGTCCACCATTGAAACCACATCTCTTCTCGTGAAGATCGGATTAGCTGTGGTGAATTTGGATCATGTTCACTAAAACAACTTGAGGGATGTTAAATTTAGTGGGATTTCATCTAGTAATTTGATTAAGTTGAACTAGTTATCATGAACATAGTCTAAATTGTATTTTAAAATTTTGTAGATCAAATGGCTAAGTCCAACTTCAACTTCAACGCTTTTGCTGAGAAAGAAAAGCTTAAAAACAATGGGTCTAACTTCACCAATTGGTTCAGCAATCTGAGAATCATTCTCGCTGGCGGACAAAAGGACTATGTACTAGAGAAAGCGCTAGGTGACACCCCTGCTACTGATGCGCCGGTTGATGAAAAAGCTGTTTATCAGTCACGCAAAGATGATTATGGAGTTATTAAGAGTACCATGTTGTTTGCTATGGAACCGGACCTTCAAAATCGTTTTGAGGATTTCGCCGGGCCCTTTGAGATATTTGAGGAACTGAAAACCATGTTTCAGACTCAAGCCCGTTCTGAGAGATATGAGATCTATGAGAAGTTCTTTAACTACAAGATGGAGGAAGGGAGTTCCGTTAGTGAGCATGCCATTAAGATGTCGGGCTACACTCAACGTCTTGAGCAACTGGACTGCAAGATTCCAGAAGAGCTCAAGATTGACAGAGTTCTGCAATCACTCCCTCCTAGCTACAAAGGTTTTGTAGTTACTCACAATCAAATTGGTTCCACTGATACGATCACTGAGCTCTTCGCTAAGCTGAAAGCTGCGGAGGTGGATATCAAGAAAGATAATCATGTGTTGATGGTCAACAAGACCCCTAGCTTTAAGAAAGGTAAGGGTGCAAAGAAATCCTTCAAGAAAAGGCAGCAGCAAGCGCGTTGCCCCTGCCGAGAAGAAGCTCAAGTCTGGACCTAAGCCGGACACTGAGTGCTTCTATTGCAAGGACAAGGGTCACTGGAAGCGCAACTGTCCGAAGTACTTAGCGGACAAGAAGGCTGGCACCATCAAAGGTATATTTGATATACATGTTATTGATGTTTACCTTACTAGCGCTCGTTGTAGTGCCTGGGTATATGATACTAGTTCAGTTGCTAATATTTGTAACTCGAAACAGGAGCTATGGAATAGACGGCGGCTAGCAAGGGATGAGGTGACGATGCGCATTGGCAATGCATCAAAAGTTGATGTGATGGTCGTCGGCACGCTCTCCTTAGTTTTACCTTCGGGATTAGTTTTAAACCTTAATAAGTGTTATTATGTGCAGCATGAACATTATATCCGGATCGTGTTTATTGCAAGACGGTTATTCATTTAAATCGGAGAATAATGGTTGTTCTATTTATATGAATAACATCTTTTATGGTCATGCACCTGTTGTGAATGGTTTATTTCTTCTGAATCTCGAAAGCAATGAAACGCACATCCATAACATTGAGGCTAAGAGATGCAAAGTAGATAGTGATAATCCAACTTATTTGTGGCACTGCCGTCTAGGTCATATTGGTGTAAAACGGATGAAGAAACTCCATTCTGATGGACTTTTGGAGTCTCTTGATTTTGAATCATTTGACACGTGCGAGCCGTGCCTCATGGGCAAGATGATCAAAACCCCGTTCTCCGGAATAATGGAGCGAGCAACGGACTTGTTGGAAATCATACATACCGATGTATGCGGACCAATGAGTGTTTCGACGCGCGGTGGATATCGCTATTTTCTCACTTTTTCTGATGACTTAAGTAGATATGGGTATATCTATTTAATGAAACATAAATCTGAAACGTTTGAAAAGTTCAAAGAATTTCAGAACGAAGTGGAAAACCATCATAACAGGAAAATTAAATTTCTACGATCCGATCATGGAGGTGAATATTTGAGTTATGATTTTCTCACGCATCTTAAAGCAAGCGGAATCGTTTCGCAACTCACGCCACCTGGAACACCACAACGCAATGGTGTGTCTGAACGCCGGAATCGAACTCTATTAGATATGGTGCGATCGATGATGTCTCTTACAGATTTGCCGTTATCATTTTGGGGTTATGCATTAGTAACCGCTGCATTCACTTTAAATAGGGCACCATCTAAATCCGTTGAGACGACACCGTATGAACTGTGGTTTGGTGCTAAACCTAAGTTGTCGTTTCTTAAAGTTTGGGGATGCGAAGCTTATGTCAAGAAGTTGATGCCGGACAAGCTCGAACCCAAAGTGGAGAAATGCGTCTTCATAGGATACCCTAAGGAAACGATTGGGTATACCTTCTACCACATATCCAAAGGTAAAGTGTTTATTGCAAAGAACGGATCCTTTCTTGAGAAGGAGTTTCTCTCGAAAGAAGTGAGTGGGAGGAAGGTAGAGCTAGACGAGGTTATTGAACCTTCTCTCGAGTTGGAGAGTAGCGCAGCACCTGAAATTGTTCCAGTGTCGTCTGCACCAACAAGAGAGGAAGCTAATGACGAGGATCATGAAACTTCGAACGATGCTACTACTGAACTTCGCAGGTCGACAAGGTCACGTGCCACTCCTGAATGGTATGACAACCCTGTCTTACCCATCTTGTTGTTAGACAACAGTGAACCTGCGAACTATGAGGAATCAATGATGAGCCCAGACTCTGAGAAATGGATAGAGGCCATGAAATCCGAATTGGGATCTATGAGCGAAAACCAAGTATGGACTTTGGTGGACCCTCCTATCGACCGTAGGGCCGTTGAGTGCAAATGGATTTTCAAGAAGAAAACGGACGCGGATGGTAATGTTATTGTCTATAAAGCTCGTCTTGTCGCAAAAGGGTTTCGACAAGTTCAAGGTGTTGACTACGATGAGACTTTCTCTCCCATAGCGATGTTTAAGTCCATTCGGATTTTATTAGCAATTGCTGCATTTCATGATTATGAAATATGGCAGATGGATGTCAAGACTGTGTTCCTCAATGGCAACATTGATGAAGAGTTGTATATGATGCAGCCCGAAGGTTTTGTCGATCCTAAGGATGCTAATAAGGTGTGCAAACTTCAGCGTTCCATTTATGGATTGAAGCAAGCATCTCGGAGTTGGAACCTTCATTTTGATCAAGTGATCAAGAGATTTGGATTTGTTCCAAATTGCTACGAAGCTTGTATCTACAAGAAAGTGAGTGGGAGCTCGGTGACATTTTTAGTACTATATGTGGATGACATATTGATTATTGGAAATGACATTGATATGCTTAATGATGTGAAGAGTTATTTGAATAAATGTTTTTCAATGAAAGACCTAGGAGAAGCTGCTTATATATTAGGCATCAAAATCTATAGAGATATACAAAGACGCCTAATAGCTTTAAGCCAAAGTACATACCTAGACAAAGTTCTGAAAATGTTCAGAATGGATAAAGCAAAGAAAGGTTCATTGCCCATGTTGTCAGGTAAGATATTGAGCAAGGCTTGGTGTCCAGCTACAGTAAACGATAGAGACACTATGAGCAAAGTGCCATATACCTCGGCCATAGGTTCTATCATGTATGCCATGCTGTGTACTAGACCGGATGTGTCCAATGCTCTTAGTTTGACGAGCAGATACCAAAGTGATCCAGGAGTGGAACACTAGACAGCCGTAAAGAACATCCTAAAGTATTTAAATAGGACTAAAGAAATGTTCTTAGTCTATGGACGTGATGAGCAGCTCGTCGTAAAAGTTTATGTCGATGCTAGTTTTGACACCGACCCGGATGATTCTAAATCTCAGACAGGATACGTTTATATTTTGAATGGAGGAGCTGTGAGCTGGAGAAGCTGCAAGCAAAGCGTGATCGCGGGATCTACAACAGAAGCGCAATACATGGCTGCTTCTGAAGCGTCAAGTGAAGGAGTTTGGATCAGGAACTTCATCACTGAGCTTGGTGTGGTTCCAAGTGCCTTGGACCCACTGGAGATATTGTGTGACAACACTGGCGCCATAGCACTGGCTAAGGAACCAAGATATCATCCAAAGACCAAGCACATCAACCGCCATTTTGATATAATTCGAGATTATATATCAGATGGAGATCTGAAGATTAGCAAAGTACATACGGATCTGAATGTCGCAGATCCATTGACTAAACCTCTTCCATGAGCAAAACATGATCAACACCTTAATGCCATGGGTTCTAGATTGTTGCCAGATGTAAACTAGATTATTGACTCTAGTGCAAGTGGGAGACTGTTGGAATTATGCCCTAGAGGCAATAATAAAGATGTTATCATTATAATTCTTGTTCATGATAAAGTTTATATTCCATGCTAGAATTGTATTAAGCGGAAACTTTGATACTTGTGTGGTTTATGAACAACACCGTGTCCCTAGTACGCCTCTATGGACTAGCTCATTGATTAATGATGGTTAAGGTTTCCTAACCATAGACATGAGTTGTCGTTTAATAATGAGATCATGTCATTAGGAGAATGATATGATGGACAGACCCAAATTAATAGAGCAATTAGATCATGTCATCGTGTTCATCTTTGCGAAGCTTTTTCCTATGTCAAGTATTGTATTCCTTAGACCATGAGATAATACAACTCCCTGGTATCGGAAGAAAGCTTTGAGGTCATCAAACGTCATCCTATGTGAGGGTGATCATAAAGGTGTCTCTCAGGTGATCGGAAAGTACTTGTTGGGTTGTATGTATCAAGATGGAATTTGTCCCTCCTGAGTCGGAGAGATATACTTCGGGCCCACTCGGTAATCGATATCAACACCGCTTGCAAGCACGTGGTTAAGGAGTTAATCACAAAGTGATATCGGATTACAGAACGAGTAAAGTACTTGCTGTGGACGAGATTGAACTAGGTATGCCGATACCAACGATCGAATCTCGGGCAAGTAAAATATTGCGTGATGAAGGGAATACATATATGGGATTAATTGAATCCTGGCATCGTGGTTCATCCGATATGATCATCGATGAATATGTGGGAGTCAATATGGGTATCCAGATCCCGCTGTTGATTATTGATAGAAGATCATGTCTGCATATTCTCGAACCCGTAGGGTCACACACTTAATGTGCATCAACGCTAGGATAGAATGGATAATTGGTTTATTATTTTTTTGTTCGGAGTCTTAGATGAGATCCAGGACATCACGATAGGTTCCGGAATGGTCCAGACAATAAGATTCATATAAAGGAAAGCTGTTTTTGGATTTCAGAATCGTTTCGGAGTTTATCGGTATTGTACCGGAAGGTTCTAGAAGCTTCCAGAGTGGGACCAACGTGGGCCCACTTGTCGGAGGCCTGCGTGGGCCTAAAGGGGAGTGTCCTGGCCGCTTTGGGCCAGGGGCGCAAGGCCCCATAGGCCCAGTCGGCCAAACCCTAGGGGAAACCCTATGGAACCCTTCTAGAAGGAAAGGGGAAAACTTGCCCCCCACTCCACCCTTGGGGCCATCGCCCTAGGGCTTGGAGGAGGGGCCAAGGGGGCCGGCCAGCCCCCTATATAAGGTGGGCAGGGGTGCACCCTCCCCCTCCCCTACTCCTCAACCCTAGCCGCGCCTGCCTTCTCTCTCTCTCTCTCCCATTGCACAGCGTGGCGAAGCCACCACGTAAACTCTCCACCATAGCACCACGCCGTCGTGCTGCAGATCCAATCCATCTCTCCACCCCACTTGCTGGACCAAGGAAGGAGGAGACATCGCGGCACCGTACGAGTGCATCTCTCGGAGGCGCCGCCACTTGCAGCGTAGGATTGGATCGGATCGCGAGGAGGAGACGGCTAGTACGACTACATCAACCACGTTACATTGAGCGTTTCATTTATCTTGATTTCTTCAAGGGTATGAAGATCTCATCTATCTCTCTTGTTGATTGCATCTCCTAGATTAGATCTTGGATTTCTTGTTCGCATTCGTAGAATTTTTTTGATTTACTATGCTGCGAAACCCTTCAGGACTGTGCTTCATCCAGAGGAAACATGACGTACATAATCGACGCCAGGGAAGTCTTCACTTGCCTTAACACCTGTGACACCTGATGAACATGATCCTGCATAGTCGCAAGGACGGTGGCCCAGTCATGGTCCATCTAGAAAAATCCTCCAGCTTCCATGTGCTGTTGGGTCAAGCAGTTGATCCGAACTGCAACGTGCTCCTTCTCCTTCCTCGGAACAAGGTTGGCACCAGCAGAACATTTAGGATAAGGTGGCATGCAAACAAGGCGCACCTAAAAATGAGCAGCAGCCCAAGAATACTTACATTGCAGCTGTTCGCTCAACTGCCACAACTCCCCCATCAGATACTCCTCCCTGGCGGTAGCCCACTTAGTTTTCGACTTCCACACGTCCGCATGGCCTCGAACGCCAAGGATCTCCTTCTCTAGGCTGCGGATGCAGTCACGAAGAAAAACTAGCTACGATGCATCATCCAATGATGGTCGTGGATCTGGCGAAGTCGAAGTACCAACCGGTGCACCACCTGAAGGACCCTAAAAGGCAAAACAGGCAAGGAGATAAACATCACAAACATCTCTGAAGATAGCTCACCAAAGTAACTTATATACATTAATGACCACCGCGTGGCACAAAGGACGGATTGGTCATCAACAAAAGAATACATTACAAAAGAGGATACACTATCCTAAAACTACAACAAAGAAGCCTAAGCACCCACATCTGGAGTGGCCTCAGAGCCAGAGTGCCTGCTCTTGGCCTCCCCTACTGCTTCGCAACATAGTATGCTAGCAGGTCGATAAGCTTCGGACCATAACGCTTACAGCGAGAGGCGAAGAGAGAAAATGCTAACTCTGAGCCGTCTGGTGTCGTTGGCTCTGGGAGGTGACGTGGTGAAGATCCAGCTCCACTCCGGACGCCATGGCCATTGCTTGAGCTTGCGCTTGTAGGCCACAGGGGCATCCTCTGACAGCACATCCACCAGAGAATCAACATCCTCAAGGGCAGCGCCCTTGGGCATGATCTCCTTGTAGAAACGCTAGAGAACCTCCTTGGCCTTAGCAAGGGAACCAGCAGCAGTGCCGTAGCGATCTTCGACCGCTACGGTGGCATCATCTAGAGCGCTCCCGTGCTCCAAGAAATTGTGATCAAATGCAATGCCCGAGGCATCTGACACAAAGAAGAACAGGCAGGAGCCGAATAAGGACATGAAGAAAAGATCAGTCTAAAATCCAAAAGAACAAGTCGCATGTAATACACTTACTGGAGAACGCCTTGGCCGCAACCATCAGCTTCTCAGCCACCTCCTCGCGTGCAGCCGCAACAGTTGCGAGCTTCTCTTCGCGATCCAAAGCCTCCCGCTGCAGGCACTCCCTGGCCTCGGCAGCATCAGCCAACTCCTGCTGTAGGCGCTTCTTCGCCTCCACGGCATCAGCAGCCTGCTTCTCCGCACGACCAAGGCTCTTTTGAAGAGCGTCTAGCCGGCGAATGGCCGCATTATTCTCATATACAAAGCATCAAGGACACACATGAGCAACACAAACTACATTCAGGCAACAGGTGAAAAAGACAAGAGCAAGCAAGAAACGTACCTCAAAGCTGTTGCATACTGGCCTCCAGCGCCAGATGCTACTGAATGAGTAGGTTCACGCTGTGCACAAAGGGCTGTGGAAAGAAGCATAAGCGAACAATCAAGAAAGCATCAAGAAAAGGGCTCGGGGGATGCACCTCGAAACGAGCAAAAACATCGAACAAAATGACCCGAAAAAAGTCTTGGGGGCTCCCCCCAGGACAAAAGGAAAAAACAACTTACATGCTCAGACGGGGACTCCGAAGGTCCAGGTGTAGTCTTCTGAATAACGACTACTTCAGTCTCCTGCGGAGAGGGGTTCGGAGCATCGCCCCAGAGTTGGCCACCGTCTGAGAGGGATGGGCCGTCGGCTTCGACTCCCCTACGGCTTCCTTGGAGCCTTCACTAAGAGAGCCCTCCAAAGAGTGGCTGGAAGGAAACCATTCATCAAAGCAAGAAGAAAAGTGCACATGCAAAAAACAAGAACGAATAGCATCCGAAGGTACTTACGAGTCGATTTCGCTCAAATCAAAGACGGGCAGCGCCTTCTCCTTTTGCTTCTTCTTGGCCGGTGGCTACGGCTCCATAGCCCGTAGAGGCACGGCCGGGAACGGTGAGGATGAAGCGCCGTCATCCCTGCTGTGGCGCACAAGGAAAGATGGGTCCCTAGGCGTTGGCGGAGTCGAGGCATCCGAAGACTCGCTTGAACTCCATGCCCGCTTAAGGGTCTGCCCCTCACTCGCCTCAGGGGCTTCATGAGTTGGCGACTGCGCCAGTGGAAGCTCGGACTCGGAGTCCACAACTTTGTTGTCCAGCGCAATCGGAAACTTTTCGGGAAATGGAGGCACCATGCCAGCCACCTTGAACTCCTGCATAATGAAAACATCAAAGATCAGTACAAACAATCATAAGGAAAAACACTCAAAAAAGGCACAACGCGCACGTCGCAAATCTACACCTGCGGAACTGGTTTCGTGGCACTGAAGGGGGACGTCAAAGACCTCCCCAGAAGATCCTCGTCGGACATGTACTTCAGCAGCGGCCGAAGAACTCTATCGAGGTCGCCTCGGGATAACTCCTCGGCTGAGACCCTCGCCGGGTCATTGCAGCCAGCATAAAGAAACATCGGATGGGCCCTCGCCTGGAGTGGCTGCACCCGACGTTTGAGGAAGGTGCAGATTATATCCACACCATTGACCTTCTTCCCAGGCTCCATCTGGAGCGCCTCCACCTGATGGTAGTGTAGGGTTCGCAGCATAGAAAACAAAAATTTTCCTACGATGGGAACAACTATGTACCAATATCTATCTACTAGATACAAACAACGGGCGGATGTATATCCGTAGAGAACATACCCTTGAAGACCGACAAAGCTTAACGAGTCCAAACTCGTGGTTGATGTAGACGATCTCTTGCCGATCTCAAGATCGAGAGGAAGTCCTAGCTCCACAAAACAACAGCGCATCCGTGCTCGCACACACGTTCGAGGCACCGAGCAACCTCCGCCTCCTCGCTCCAGCGATGCAGCGGAAGCACAACTCTTTCTTGCCGAATAGCCACCAGGAACATGTATCTCGCTAGTCCGAGACCATGGGGGATAAATTCTAGAGGGGGAGAGAGATCCTTCACGAGGAGGTGTGAGTGAGAGAGAGGGAGGGGGGCTCATTTTATAGGGAGAGGGGGGAACCCAAGGGGCCATGCGCCCAGCCATGGGGCTGCCCCAACCTCTTCCACATTCATGTGGGCGGACACTCCACTCACTCAAATTCCTTTCAATTCCCTCCACTCAAAAACCCACTCAAATTCCCATTAAATTTCCACCAAATTTAATGCAAACTCTCATTAAATAAAACTCCTTTTATTTATTCAGAATTTTGTCAATTAATTTAATGACAAACATTCACATATAACCCCTTGCTAGTATTTCATTTCACATGCAAAAACACTTTCTGAAATTTCACCCGAAAACCCGTTTCGGTATCTAGTGAAATAAATTCCTGCGCTTGTTATTATTTTCGGCATGAAACTTTTGCTCCAAATGGATGTCGGTGTCTCTTAAGTGTGTCACCCTATGGTTCGTGAATAATGCGGACATGATCGAGACCCCTCTCAGATCAATAATCAGAAGCGGGATCTGGAGACCCATACCGACTCCCACACATTCAACGATGAGTTTCTTGTGATCGTCGGAACCTTTTATGCTAGTATCTTAATCCCTTTGTTTCGCGATATATTACATGTCCGAGATTCGATCATCGGTATCTCCATACCTAGTTTGATCTTGTTACTGACATGCACTCTTTTCTCGTTCCCGTGATATAACATTCTAGTGATCAAATCACTTGCTTGCAAGCTAACCAATGTGATATCACCGAGAGGGCCCAGAGTATATCTATCCATCATCGGGATGAACAAATTCCAGTCTCGATCCATGGGCCTCAACATAACACTTTAGTAGTTCTGAACCCATCTTTATAATCACCCTGTTATGGTGTGACGTTTGATGTTATCAAGAAACTCTTCCGGTGTTAGTGATTGACATGATCTCATGGTCTAAGGATTTGGATCACTTCATAAGTTGTTATAGCAATATAAACTCAATGACTTTGATCGTAATGCTATACTTCGGATGAATGTTCATCACACCATTACACTAATGTTGTGACCTCGTTATTAACAACATCCAATGTCCATGATCAGGAAACTTTGATCATCTTGTTAATCAACGAGCTAGTTTATAAGAGAGGCATAACTAGGAACTTCCTTTTTGTTTATTAAACACACATGTATTAACGTTTCCGTATTAATACAATTATAGCATGCAAAATAAACATTTATCATAAAGAAGGAATACGATAATAACCACTTTATTATTGCCTCTCGGGCATATTCCCTTCAGTCTCCCACTTGCACTAGAGACAATAATCTAGTTTGAAAACTTTGCGTACTAAACACTTATGGCTTTCCGGTGTTCCATATATGCAATTGCAAGTGGTTAACATAATCTACGGATCTGACGCTTCAGGTCCGTGTGTATTTACATGTCTTTGCGTCTCCACGCATCACTCATTCTCCAATGAGATGGCATTGTATAAATTTGGTCTTTTGGTGAGACCTTTAGTTCCTTGGGGTTAAATCATGTCGATACTATTGTCATACAATATATCTTTAGTGTTAGCCCGTTGCAAACCACACCTTAGTTTGATAACAAACTTCTTGACACAAATTCCCTCCTTTGCTGCTACTATAGCAGTCATATACTTAGCCTTTTTGTTGTAGTATTCGTCACAATGTCTTAACTATGGATTTCATCCAAATCCATCATGGAATCTTCTTTCCATTACATTGTGCCACCCATAGTTTAAATTGAGATAAACTTAATTTGTATCTTGTGACAAAACTAGTATCAATGTAACGCTTTACAATGAACTATTTGTAATTGTTTGTCACCTCTACACAAATATATTCTTAGTTCTTCCAAAAGATCATAAGAATATCCTCACTATCGTCCAATGATCATTTTATGATTCATTCTGGTATATGCTCATAACACTTAGATCATAGGACATATTTGGATGTGTACATATCATGGTATGATTGATCAAAACATCCTTGTGATTTCACTCATCAAGTGTCAAAGCACTTGAATCTTGTTTCACTTATCAAGTGTCAATACACTTGAATCTTGATTCAATTCCTTTCCATGCAACAAGAACCGTTTCTTGTTGTTTCTATATTGAACTCCTTCAATATCTCATATATGTACGTTTGGCACAACCATATTAGCGTCACAGTCTATCCACTATAGACATTCATGCTAAATATTCGGGTTTTGCCTAAGTTTTTCATCGAAATGAAATTTTAACCTTTGTCAATAAAAGATACATCATTTCTAATCAACAAGATGTCCTTCACATAATGTATTAGAAATATGTCTCGGCGCTCCCACTTAATTTCTTGCAAATATAAGCATCTTCATCGTCTCCAGATGAAAACTCCTTTTTCATCATGGTGAAGATTCCAACTCCGCGATGCTTACTTCAACCATTGAAGTTTGCATGCCCTTTTAGCATCCTTTGAATTTAACAAAACCCTTTGCACGTCCTAGGTAACCATTCTATTAGAAGAATTTTGTTTTGTTTATTCATCTACCATATACCAAATTATATGTAGTGGTTGCTACTTTAATCCGTCCAGACTAAATATCGCTATGAAAGATCAAATCTTGTCATAGTCAACTCCTTGAACATTGTCGTAAAATACTTTACGACATGTCGACTATTTCATAGATGTGAAACATCCATGTCTGTTTCTTTATAGATCCAAATACGACAGATAGGTTTTTACTCCTTTCCGGAGGGTCTTCCAAGTTCAAAACTTGATTTCTCATGTATGGAACTATCACGGATTTTATGGCTTCAAGCCATTTGACGGAGTTAGGGCCCATCATCGCTTCTTTGCATATAGTCGGTTCATCATTGTCAAACAATAATGATTTACTCTCAAATCTTATTATTTGATTGTTTATTCGACCGACTTGGTTCAATAAGAACTTAGATCTCCGTGACCACAACCTTTGAGGCACATAAGCTATGACCATTATGGCAGCCTAAGGAACGATTTCCGACGCTACGCAACTCAGCACATTTAGCTAAGGTTCGTTAACCTTATCAAAGTTCTATTGTCCTCCCACTTAACTTTTGCGAAAAATTCCTTTTTCAAGAAACTTCACATTTCAAGCGACAAACCCTTTTGTCCTTGGTGTTATGGAGGAATAACCAATTGTTATTCGAAATAACCTACAAAGACATGCTCATCCGACTTCGGTTGTAAACATCTTACTTATGTTTAGCATACCAAAATTTAAGAAATGACAACTTGGGTTTTACCCCAAACCATAACTTCCATGGTGTCATTTCAACGAATCAAGATGGAGCTCTTTTCAGTGTAAAAGCGGAAGTCTCTAAAGCTTTAATCTTTTAAAACATAATGGCAGTTTTATGAATAACACCTTTGATCCAGCCATGTCAAACAAGGTTTCATTACAAATCTCAAACATTCCATATTCCTATGGTGTTTCGGGAGATGTAAATCTAGGTGTTTTGCTAAACTTGCAACTCAAATAAATCCCTTTATGATAAAATCATAAATTAATTTATTTTCTTGTTACACTTGTAACTCAAACAAATCCCTTATGATAAAATCATAAACCATTTATTTTCTTGTTACAATGATTTTCCACTTCATATTGAAAGTCTTTGAAACGTTTTTCAAATATTTCATACTTCTTTCTCATTAAGTGAATATTCACTCAAATTTCCAGAGAAAGCATATGAAGTTGAAACCCATCGCTTACGACTACACATAATGGAATACATACATCGATATGTATAAATTCCAATAATTTAGTCGTTCGTTCTTCTTTGGCCTTTGAACAAAGTTTTAATTATCCCGAGGAAAGTCTCACAAGCGTCACTTGATCAAATCAAAGACTCCAAAAATCCATGAATATGGAGATTCTTCATGTTTTCTTTCCAATATAATTTAAACGGTGATGTCACTTCGTAAGTGATCTTTCAATCATTTGTCTTGCGACATTTTAGCATTAGGTTTTATGGATGTGATTTCTCCAACTAGATTTGTAAATCATCCATCTTATATGGAATACGGTAATTATTTGAACAACCTTTGTTCTCATAATACCTGATTCAAATAACAATTATTAAAACAAATCTTGAAGTCAAGTTTTGATGTGAACGAGAAATACAAACAACGGTTTGTTTGTTTTCGATGAACATCATCACATATTCTCTTTCTAGTTACTTAGGCCATTGTGGTTCATGAATTGCGTCGTTCTGTATGAAATTTCATACCAACCAATTCGGTATCCAATACCCAAGAACCACATTGTTTAACAAGCAAAGAATACAACCATAACATGTATATCATCTATATACCTAAATTGGATATTTCCAATCTTTTCTTTTCTTCCAAATATATTTTATAGATTCTCTTTCAGCATTTCCTTTTCCTTTTTAAAAGAATCTATCAACATCAAAAGTAGCGCCATATACATGACACATAGTCCAAAGCGTGTATATTCAAATAATAATACCTTTGGACTTGCACTTTGAAGTAGATCACCATCATCAAATGATCGGTATTCTTTCAAAATCCATTCTTTAGTAATCTTTTAGTGTAGTAAACACTTTACATACATCTTCTATTCATCCTTATCATGACGACTTTCATGATCAAGCTATTGTAGCTTATAAAGGCGAATCATGAGTATAACATTACTTTCCAAAACCCCTTTGGATGATTAGGATGTCTAGCATCTCCAACCTTCGTAAATTCTCATCCAATATGAGAACATATATTATACTCTATCATATTCCAACCAAAACATTGTTTCAGATATCGTTATATCTGCCACACATGATGGTTTCTGAAACAATTCTTTCAGCTCCTAGATAAACTTGATATTAAAACAATCAAGAATCATGGAGGCAAACATGATACTTAAGATACTAACACTGGAATTGTTACTCTCGATTTAATACTAACTATTAAATTTCACGGAGTAAATAGAGTTTGCTGAAAGTTTGCAATAGGACTTTAAACTTTAGATTGACACTCAACACAATACGACACCAGTTCGTAAAGTATATATCCAGAATTCTATAGTTCTATTATCTCAATTACAACTATGCATAAGGTGGTGAACGGATGCCAATGACTACAACAAATTATGCAAATTCACTTTGATTTAATTTATGATAAATTGAGTTCTACTAATCCAAATTAGAAATAAACTCCCACTCAAAAACGACATCCCTCGTGTCTTTTTGGTGATTACATGAACCAAATCCACTACACCAAGTCCGATCATCACGTGAGTCGGTATAGCTTCAAAGGCGAGCATCCATATGGTCATCATATCAAAACATATGACTC
This sequence comes from Avena insularis, assembly GCA_023614405.1. Classification (NCBI taxonomy): domain Eukaryota; kingdom Viridiplantae; phylum Streptophyta; class Magnoliopsida; order Poales; family Poaceae; genus Avena; species Avena insularis. The sequence continues at coordinate 59,232,403 of CM042697.1, read as the reverse complement.
ATGCTTAACCTTTCGGTCCGTGTTCCGAGGCCATGTCTGTACATGCTAGGCTCGTCAAGTAAGAACCTTAGTATTCGCGTGTGTAACTGTCTTACACCCAAGATATGCTCGTGGATTCAAGTACACCCGATCATCACGTGATGTCTTGAAGCGACGAAACATTGTCGGTGCATACTTAAGGAAGAACACATTCTTATCTTGATATCTAAATGAAGGATATCTCATTATGCTAATAAAACGCCAAACAAGCAATATAATATGCAATCAAAACATCACATGTTTATTAGTGAAATGATATGGTTCCCGCATATGATCTCCATCATGTGCACTGTGGTATGATCACTATCATACCTATATGTGTAAGTCCAAGGTCTATGGAGATTACACGTTATGTGTGTTGTCAGAGTATCATCTCATACTTCTACTTACAACATCACCATATCATAACACTAGCCCAGCAACAATCTAAACTAGACGCCTCTAATTTATCCATTGCAAATTTTACGTGGCTTAGGGCTTTCGAAGATAGAACCGTTCTTACCTACGAACATGAACCACAACGAGGATAACCAAATTGTTGACAACTCGTTGCAAATTAGATATTGACTATAGTAGGAGAGACAGACACCCGCTAGCCACTTATGCAAAACTAGTTGCATGTCAAGCGTGGAACAGGTCTCATGTGCGAGGACATGTAAAGTTTGTCCGGGCCGCTTCATCCCACTATGCCACCAATATCCAAAGTACAACTAAGAAGCAATAAAATGATCATCATCGCCAACATAATCATATGTGTACTACCCATGCAAAGTATCTACGCATAGATCCGGCTCTGATACCACTGTAGGGTTCGCAGCATAGAAAACAAAAAAATTCCTACGATGGGAACAACTATGTACCAAGATCTATCTACTAGATACAAACAACGGGCGGATGTATATCCGTAGAGAACATACCCTTGAAGACCGACAAAGCTTAACGAGTCCAAACTCGTGGTTGATGTAGACGATCTCTTGCCGATCTCAAGATCGAGAGGAAGTCCTAGCGCCACAAAACAGCAGCGCATCCGTGCTCGCACACACGTTCGAGGCACCGAGCAACCTCCGCCTCCTCGCTCCAGCGATGCAGCGGAAGCACAACTCTTTCTTGCCGAATAGCCACCAGGAACATGTATCTCGCTAGTTCGAGACCATGGGGGATAAATTCTAGAGGGGGAGAGAGATCCTTCACGAGGAGGTGTGAGTGAGAGAGAGGGAGGGGGGCTCATTTTATAGGGAGAGGGGGGCACCCAAGGGGCCATGCGCCCAGCCATGGGGCTGCCCCAACCTCTTCCACATTCATGTGGGTGGACACTCCACTCACTCAAATGCCTTTCAATTCCCTCCACTAAAAAACCCACTCAAATTCCCATTAAATTTCCACCAAATTTAATGCAAACTCTCATTAAATAAAACTCCTTTTATTTATTCAGAATTTTGTAAATTACTTTAATGACAAACATTCACATATAACCCCTTGCTAGTATTTCATTTCACATGCAGAAACACTTTCTGAAATTTCACCCGAAAACCCGTTTCGGTATCTAGTGAAATAAATTCCTGCGCTTGTTATTCTTTTAGGCATGAAACTTTTGCTCCAAATGGATGTCGGTGTCTCTTAAGTGTGTCACCCTATGGTTCGCGAATAATGCGGACATGATCAAGACCCCTCTCAGATCAATAATCAGAAGCGGGATCTGGAGACCCATACTGACTCCCACACATTCAACGATGACTTTCTTGTGATCGTCGGAACCTTTTACGCTAGTATCTTAATCCCTTTGTTTCGCGATATATTACATGTCAGAGATTCGATCATCGGTATCTCCATACCTAGTTTGATCTCGTTACTGACATGCACTCTTTTCTCGTTCCCGTGATATAACATTCTAGTGATCAAATCACTTGCTTGCAAGCTAACCAATGTGATATCACCGAGGCCCAGGCTGTAGTATATCTATCCGTCATCGGGATGAACAAATTCCACTCTCGATCCATGGGCCTCAACATAACACTTTAGTAGTTCTGAACCCATCTTTATAATCACCCTGTTACGGTGTGACGTTTGATGTTATCAAGAAACTCTTCCGGTGTTAGTGATTGACATGATCTCATGGTCTAAGGATTTGGATCACTTCATAAGTTGTTATAGCAATATAAACTCAATGACTTTGATCGTAATGCTATAATTCGGATGAATGTTCATCACACCATTACACTAACGTTGTGACCTCGTTATTAAAAACATCCAATGTCCATGATCAGGAAACTTTGATCATCTTGTTAATCAACGAGCTAGTTTATAAGAGAGGCATAACTAGGAACTTCCTTTTTGTTTATTAAACACACATGTATTAACGTTTCCGTATTAATACAATTATAGCATGCAAAATAAACATTTATCATAAACAAGGAATACGGTAATAACCACTTTATTATTGCCTCTCGGGCATATTCCCTTCAGGTAGAGCTCCTCTACCTCCGCCACCTCGCCCTCCAGGATATGGTTCTTCCAGGATCTCTTCGACAGGATCTCCTGGGCAGAGTCGAAGGGGGCAAGGCCGAAATTTTTCCCGTCCACTGTGGATTCATGGATATAAAACCACTTATTACACCAGTATTGGACGGACTTAGACATAGAAAAAGAAAAGAAGAGAACAGAAGATCAAAGGGAAATAATGCAGCCGCCGAGCGGGTAGACCCTGCTGGTGCTAGAGTGCCTCTTCACGGAATAGAGCTTCCGGAAGAGACCAAAGTGTGGCTCGATATCGAGCCAGCACTCGCAAAAAGTAATGAAGCAGGAGATGTGGAGAAGAGAATTGGGCGAAAGATGATGGAGTTGGATGCCATAGAAAAACAAAAGTCCATGAAGAAAATCGTGGACTGGGAGAGAAAGGCCGCGAAGAACGAAGGCGACAAACATCACCCGAAACCCTACGGGTGGATGGGGAATTACCTCATCGCCGGGGATTTTGACGGCCTCCTTGTCTTGAGGGATTAAACCCGCATTCCGCAGCTTGCGTAGGTCACCCTCGCGCGTCTCCATGTGCCTCCACCCGCCATCGGTGATGCAAGCGGCGGTGGTGCTTTTCTTACCGCCACCAGCAGCACTCGAGCCCGCTCCGGCGGAGGCCTTCTTTGACTTCACCATCGCGGCGCGTCGACAACGGTGGTGTGCGCGCAAGGACAAAGAAGGAAAAGATCGAAGAGCGTCAAGTGCGCGCGAGGACGAGCTTGTGAAAATGGAGGCAGTTAAAGCAAATGACAAAGGGTGAAAACAAAACACTGTTTTCCCCACGGTTATAAGGATGAAGACGAAGAATGGGAACCGTTCATCCAGAAGCCCTAACGCTAGGGTCAAATCCAACCGTCCATGTGTCAACACAGAAGCGAACCGTTGCCCGCACGCCATCCACTATGCGCGGAAATCGAGGAGACGCCATAATTCTCGCCACGACGCGCATGACTAGTCAACTCCAAGTCAAAACATGGGACCCACTTTCGTCCTATTATGTCACCTATGGAGCCATAGACGGTTGATGTCACCGATCGTTAGCACTGACGTCATCAAAACAAAGTTAGCAACGGTTGGAAATCTTCGGCTATAACTAAAAGTACTCACTAGAATCTATGATTCGAGCAACTACTCGGGGGCTACTCCTATCAGGAGCGCTGGCCATGCACCTGAGGCATGATTCAGGTACTATACCACTCGATCTTTTCGAAGCCCTACGTCGAGTCTACAACTCCACTAAGGACTCGGGGGCTACTCCCATAGGGAGGATTGATCAAGCATCCGAAAAAATTGTGTCCTAAGGACCTGGAGCTCAACTAACTGAACTAAAGTCTCTGCTCGAGTCTACGACTCGAACAAACACTCGGGGGCTACTCCCATAGGGAGCGCTAGCCGCACACCCTATGAATTATTCGACTGCAATCCTTCGGATCAAACACGACAAAATCCGTACAGGCAACTTTGCCCAAATCAACGCTAAGTGATAAGCATCCTCCTTGGCCACCCGAAACACCTCCGCGGTGATAAACTTTCGGATGCTGTGTCTACGATGCAAAGATAAGACCTACATATATCATCTGATGGCCTGGTAACCCACCTGACTGCGCTCTCTCAGTAAAAACCTGTGTCAACAGACGCGATGAAAATCCTGACGGACGCGCTGGGTACATCACTCGACAATTATTGGGATTTGACTACTGTAAAACCTTAGCGGCCTGAGTCGAATTACACCAGCATCCGTTCTAGGTTCGAGTGTAGGGACTCGAATCTCAAGAAGATCGTGTTGTTTTATCCTATGACAGTTAACTGGCCCTGATCCGTCAAGAGAGTCAGGCACACGCATCAGCAATCCTTACAAACTAAAACACCATTCTCTTATAAACATGCATAAACCTGCACCCGAAAGATTGAAGAGTCCCCATCTGAATCTACGATTCAACTGAGCACTCGGGGGCAAATCCTAATCTATAACCGACTCGACCTACGACCGAGACCTGCCTATCTATATAAAGGCTAGGAGGGCACGGCGAGGAGGGCACCTCTCACTGCATACACAACTCCACGCTAGATTGCATCTGCGCACCCCTGTAATTTTCGGTTCCGCCGTAATCAAGAGCAAACAAGCAGGAGTAGGGTTTTCCCTCCGGGGGCCTAAAACTGGGTAAACTTCGTGTCCCCATGTTTCTTGTTTCCTAACCGTTCTGCGATCTCCAGCATCCCCACCTTCTCCAAAACCCGAGCTCATAACAATGGGCATTGACGAGATCAAACCTCGTCACTAGTAGACATCAATTCTAAACATGCTTTAACAGTTAAAGTATTTATCGATCCTCCTGCTGATAAGTCAAGCAACTCTCTGCATTGAGTATTAAGACCGTGTAAAATGAATGGAAAATAGTTGATTCAGAATAGCCATGATTAGGAATACTATTGATCATTCCAAAGAATCTATCCCAGGCTTGTGGGTATTTTTATCCCACGTTCTTACTGAAGTTGCATATATTCTTTATAATTTTAGTTAAATTTTAAAAGGATTAAATCTGTTTATCAATTTAACAATAAATTTTTCCCATCATTTAATGTAATGACAAGGGAGAGAATATAACCAATCTAGAGCCTTACCTTTGAGAGACCAACAAAATAATTTTAGACGAGAGAAATCTCTAGGCAAACCTTTTGGTCCAAGTGATGTTCCAAGTGATGTTATCACGCTGTTGAACTCTATAAGATGTCTTCCTGGGTCTTCATCTTCCCTTCCGCTGAAAGCCTTTTCCTGCAAAATTTTAATAATTTAACCATCAAATCGATATTCTATAACTCCAGGATTAGGAAATTCTATTGGTTGTTTAATAAAAGTAGAATTTGGAGCACTGTATTCTCTGAGAGTTTTCTTAGGTTTCTTGGGGGTTGTCATGTGAATGAACATAATTTCCATGAAGTCACCTAGGTTCTCAACTCCAACCTTATTTGATCTCAAAAGTTTTTCAATAATTTCCTCGCGCCATTGAGAAGGTACGCGATCAAGATAATCCGATAGATAGGTACTACTAGAGCGTATAGACCCTTTATCTCCTAGGGAGACTATTTTGTAGTGGTAACACCTGAAATGTCAAGAGACAAAACACTTAGCGCTTAGCTCCCTGGAAATGCCGCCATAAAATAGCTTGATGGTTGCAAGTGCACAGATTGTTTGTAGCTAGTTTCGAAGTTAAGATGTCGATCCCACATGAAGCCCAAAGGTAAGTGTTTATGGGTGAAGTCTCTGTCACACTCAAAGTTGTCACAGGTCTTCGAGTTAATTTACTGCAAGTGTTGAAATAAGAATGAGATTTGGATTAAAGCGATTGTATTTAAATAAAATAAAATGCAAACTTCAGAAATAAAAAGCATAAAAGTAAAGAACGATTTGTTTGTTGTTTTCTGCATACGACAAAATAGGTGCGGGGAGATTCAGTTCATGGTGATAGTGAATGTGCCAGGTGGATGAGTGATACGTGTAACAATTATAATCTTATAAGTATATGTGTAGGCGAGCAACCCAAAATTAGCCGAAACTCTTGATATATTTCATCCCAACTTCAATAATCGTACTAACCTGTTACCACAACCATGGTCAGTCACTAGATGATTAAGATCCTTCAGGTTGCTTAGCAATTAATCTCCTTGGATCGGACTAATGCAATAAGCACAATGGCTCCTCATGATCCTTGAGTCAAACTAGTTTCCCATTGATATCCCCGTGTCACTCGGTGGTCGCCGGTCTTCTAGCGAATAAGATCTTATCTATGTAGAACAAGGTATCATGTTGTCTAGGCCCTTAATTGGACAACAAGCATTAAGCATCCCACAAATAGTCAAGCACACATAATATAGTAATTAAAATCAACCAAAAACTTAATAGAAATTATATAGGCACATCACATCTCACCAATCCCTTACATCTCACATGCCCAATGGAACTTACTCACACATGAGAGAAGAAAGCATCATCAATATAATTAAATAAAGGGAGTTCGTCTTAATATTACCTTGGAGATCCACAATAAGAGTAGAAATAAATCCAACATAATTCAATATGGGAAGAACAATCTCAAACCCTAGTATTGCAAGGTGGATATCTCTATCTGTCAAGTACAAGTAACGGCTATGGAGGTATGGTGGCTAGGAGATCGAAGATCGTGGAGCGAGATGAAGAACGTCTTCCCCTTCTTCTCCGGATCTCTTCTTTCTCCCTTCTAGATGGGATGGTGGCTCGTGTGTTCTGTTTTCGACCTTGACCTCTTCATGAAAGTTGTCCATTTTAATAAGACGGAGGCGATGGTAGCTATAGGGCGGGAACTATATGGCCGGCCGCCATACGGCCAGAAAAATATTCCTGTCGTATAGTTGCTCGTTGACGCTTCTTTATACTCCCTTCGATTCCTTCCAAAAAGAGACTTGCTTGTTTTCATCTTTATATTGTCTTTTTGCTGTTAAATCCCTCTGTTGATGTTCAGAACCTGAAACACACATTAAAAACCAAGTTTTCTTTGCTACCGAAGTATTAGCATTAGGTAAAGCTATAAAACCAGCAAATGTAAATGAAAACCATCAATAAAACCATCAAAAATGTGTCGAATATCACAGCTATCAGAGTCACACACGTCTGATGCTTGATGATGACTCCTCCTCCTCTGATCCAGCAGAGATTGCGGAAATAGATCTATTGGATCTCGAATCCCGCAGCGCGACGGTGCTCTGCGGTGAAGAAGTCCCCATTCACGCAGTAGTAACAATGGGGCCGAGGTCATGAGAGAGAGAGGCGGCTGGAAGCAATTTCCAAAGCTAGGAATCTTTTATTTATTTTTTGATGATTTAATTGTGTCCATATGCCTCTTCTTATATAGGGTAAGGGGAAACCCAATAGCCAAGCCATGTGGGACTAAACAAAGGATAGGAGAGAGGCAAGGCTTGGACTTCGGCCAAGGCCCCTATGGGCCCTAAGCGGGTGCCCTAGGGCCCTTGCGGCCACCCCTCCCTCTCCTCCCTTTTGCCTTTCTCCTCATGGGCCCTTTTGCCTTAGGGATTAAGCCTAATATGGAATTTGACCATTTAAATTCCTTTTATTTTATTAAATAAATAAATAAACAATTAAATCAATATTTAATATTTATTTACATATTATTTAATTCCCATGGCTATGGAACTCCTTCCATCCCCCTCCGGACATCCTCTGGACCTTCCCGGAACCCTTTCGGTTTCTCCCTCTCTTGTCTTCGGTGATTACGTTGATATAGAAATGATCTCTGAGCTTCGTCAAACCCTTAAGCATGCTACCCAATGATTCAGAAACTTATAGACATGGTTAAGACCCCTCTCGATCCAATGATCATTAGCGGGACCTGGATGCCCATAATGACTCATGTGCATTCCACAAAACTTTGTCGTTGAACCTTCAACACTATGTCATATTCCTTTTGTCTCTTCGATACTTGCATTGTCCAAGATTTAATTAACGACATCATCATGTCGGGTTCAACCTCGTTACCAAAAATTTCTACTTTACTCATTACGATAAGTGATATCCCAATGACCTAGTCACGTGCTGCACAGATTATGGATATAACTTATCCGAGTGGGCCCAAAGTATCTTCCGTCACGCAGATGGAATAATCTTGCTCTTGACACATACGCCTCAACCTTCCCCCTTTGAAGTACCCGATCACACCTTTATGATCACCATTTTATCGAGTGATGTTTGATGCTCTCAAGGCACTCTTGAGTGACAATGATTAAATATGGTCTCATGGTCTGAGGAACAAGTCACTATGTTTTCTAACAACCGCAACTTGAAATTTGTGACATGATCACGTTAAAGATACTTAGTTTGGGTATGTTCACCAACTCATTCTACCAATGAGGTGACTCCATTGTCAACTAGCTTGAATACCACATGATCAGGAAACCTTGATCATCTGTTGACCAATAAACCAGTGACTAGAGATTCACTGGGATCCTCTGGTTGTTTACATATGACATGTGTGTTGACGTTTCCTATCAATACAATTATAGAATGATATAAAACCTAATCATAAATTTCATGAAATATGATAATAATCCATACTATTATTTGTGTCTAGGACATATTTCCAATAGTCTCCCACTTGCACTAGAGTACACATAAACTAGCTGCATTTTTATCTAATCATTAGCACCAGACAACTTGGCACTTCTGGTCATGCTTTCTCAAGGAAGAGGTTGAGTCTAGGGTATGGAATTTACATCCCCTTTTATCCTTTGCAACTTACTAATGTCATTTTAAATGACACTAATACTTTATCACCCCTATGATAACATCTTGTGTATGCATAGTAGTTTTGAAAATAGAGTGAGGTCTCTGGTTTTAGATGTCTGTAGTGATGTTAGATCAGTCATCGTGAACTTTCTCATGGGCACTATGCACTAAAACACACTCTGTGAGAAGATGAACTTCCCCAGCCTTAACATTATACATATCACAAATTAGTATCCATATACTTATATTTTAAATGTAGATATCAAAGTCAAAATGCACCATGTTCTACTTTGAACATTTATCTCCACGCTTCTTTTGATTCAAGGAAATCCTTTAATGTAGATATTTCCAATCCTTTAAGATTAACATGTATCCATGTAGCATAACATTTTATACTTCAGGCATGTCGTCCTTCACAGATCTAGAAACATGTCTATAGTTCTCACTAGACTCTGTGGACAAGTTTAACTCATTATTCAGTGCACTTAATCACTTATAAACTTGTTCCTCTCTCTAAGAACTTTGACCATATTATATTGAGTATTTATCATGATTTTTAAGACAACCTATGTCAAAACATAGTGGATGTCGCACATCCTATTGCTTTCTTTCAACCATCGATGCTTATACTTAATGATTTTCCTAATTTGAATGATCTAGGACTGCTCCTTAGTGATACGTCGGAAACGTATCTATAATTTTTGATGTTCCATGCTTGTTTAGTATCTACTTTGCTTTGCTTTGTCCACAGTTTGAGGTGCTTTTCGTATGTTTTCTGGTACTAACCTATTAACAAGTTGCCATAGTGCCAGTTGCCTGTTTTCTGTTGTTTTTGGTTCCAGAAAAGCTAGTAAGGAAATATTCTCGGAATTGGACGGGACAAAAGCCAAAGTCAATATTTCACCGAGGAGAACACGGAGTCCAGAGGAGAGACACAGGGGCGCCATAGGTCGGCTGCACCCTCCTAGGCGCGGCCTAGGGTGGGCCCGCGCCTGGGCAGGGTGTGGGCCCCCTGGCCGCCTCCTAGCCTCGCCTCTTCGCCTATAAGAAGCCCCCGATGCCTAAACCCTAAGCACCCGATCAATATTCCACCAAACCGTCTCTAGCCGCCTCCACCATCGTCCCTAGATCAGGGGGATCTGAAGCTCTTCCCGGCACCCTGCCGGAGGGGAGATCATCCCGGAGGCCTTCTTCTTCATCATGCCAGCCTCCGGTATGAACCGTGAGTAGTTCCACCATGGACTACGGGTCCATGTAGTAGCTAGATGGTTGTATCTCCTCCTTTGTGCTTTCATGTATAGATCTTGTGAGATCCGTTCATGATTAAGATCTCATTTATTTGTAATCATGCATATTGTGTTTGTGGGGATCCGATGGATATTGAGATTACTATGTCAGATTGATTAATGGTTTTGTCTATTTGATTCTATCATGTCTGTGTTGTTTGTGATCTTGCATGCTCTCCGTTGTTAGTAGCTATCTTGGCCGAGTAGTTGCTAGTGACTCCAAGAGGGGGTATTTATGCTTGATAGTGGGTTCATGCCTCTACTTAATCAAGGGAAGTGACATAAATCTCTACGATTGTAGATGTGCTATTGCCACTAGGGAGAAAACAACGGTCTCTTGTTCATGGAACAAGTGGATTGTTTACCTTACACACTTTGCTTAAAGAAGTTGTTTGTTGCTTGCAACTTAATACTGGAGGGGGTTCGGATGATAACCCAAAGGTGGACTTGTAGTCATAGATGGAGTTGGATGGCAATCTATGTATATTGTTGTATTGCCCAATCGAATCTCATAGGATCTTTATGTCTAGTATTGCATTGTTATGCCTTGCTCAGTCCTGGCAATTGTCCTGCTGTAATTTGTTTACCCAGCATGTCATGTTTGTTTATCTTAGGAGAACACCTCTAGTGAACTATGGACCCCGGTCCAATCTCTACCATTGTTACATCTTCCAGTGTTACTGTTTACTTGCTGCAAACCATCATCACCTTCCACACAATACAATTAATCCTTTGTTACAACAACCGGTGAGATTGACAACCTCATTGTTAGTTAGGCAAAGTCTTGAGTTTGTGTTGTGCAGGTTTCCACGTTGCTTGCAACACCTTTGAGATGTTTCCTTCCTCCTACTGGTTCGATAACCTCGGTTTCTTACTGAGGGAAGACTTGCTGCTTTGCTGCATCATACCTTGCTCTTGGGGTTTCCCGATGAAGCGCTGCCACATCAACAAAGCGCCAACACTTAGTAGTTCCTATTCTAAACTCTTTAGAATCTCTTTTAGGAAAATATTCCAACATAATGTTATATGGCATTTAATAATCTCCTAAGATTTCAATGTCCAATATACTTTCAACTTTACCCTTACAAATCAACATTTATTGGCTCTTATGTCCTCATTCATAATGTGTCACATACACATACAAATTATGTTATGCTCCCACTCAAAATATGTCACTCACATATATGAGTTTGAAACTGACATTTCTCCCACTAAAAATATGTCAAATATTACTTTAATAAGACTCTTTAGATCCCACTCATTTATGCAAATTGCATATCTTCTAAATATTTCGAATAACTTCAAAATATCTTAATCAATTATTAGATTGAGAATTTCTAGTACTTTACTAGTATTAAATCCACAATAATTCAGCACTTCTGAATCAAATTCATTTGAATTCGTCCAATACATCTTTTGGCGAATCTTGCTTTATCTGTCAAGACTCCCACTTTTTTCGTATGACTTTGCAGCCCTTTGGAAATACCAGGCAACTCCTTTACTTGACAATATTCAGTAACAATTTACTTTCTAATCTTAAGTGAAATTTACTTCTAAGATTTCTTGTAATTTTAGTTTACCATAAATTACTTTGATGTTTGTCCCGTCCAATTCCGAGAATATTTCTTTACTAACTTTTCTGAAACCAAAAACAGCAGAAAATAGGCATCTGGCACTGTTGCAACTTGTTAGTAGGTTAGTACCAGAAAACATGTAAAAAGCACATCAAAGTGTAGACAAGCAAAGCAAAGTAGATATTAAACAAGCATGGAGCATAAAAAATTATAGATACATTTCCGACGTATCAAGAACGTACCAAACTTTAGCAATACTAGTTTTGCCTCATTTTGGTTTCAGTCATGGATATTGTATTTCAAAGTTTCCAATGAATACTCTACAAGGATTTGTTCACTGTAGTTTTAGTTTTTATCAAATAACTCCAAAAACTTTCATGACACTCCATATCATATATGGTGTCGTTTCTCATGAATTCTAGATGGTTTACTTTATTCTAATTAAGTGTTCACTATTTCCAACTAATGATCTTTACACTAACATTACCTCATTTTATTTGGCGCCACCTTTTTCCCACTTAATATCAAATATTATATTGTGATGTTTTGCAATTCAATGTATTTGAAAATCAAATACATCACAATTTTGTGAAATGCTTTTCACAATTTCTTATGCCAATAACATCGAATTTCATTACTATTGATCGCATCATAGTATCTTGATTCTATTTTATTTTCAATACCCTTTGATGCTAAAACCTTTGACCGAATCAAATAGTTTCACGCTCATGGTTCATTTGATATTCTCTTTTACTTAAATCAACAATTACTAAATGGCAATCACCACTTTCATTGAAACACGGTACATCGAACATGTATTTTCTTTCAACAATTCATCAAAAACTTTGTATTCTATACACGGTGTTTCACTTATCTTGCCAAACATGGGCCTGATGTGTATGTGATAAGAGATCAAATATCTACAATTTTCACATATTATCATGATAACCTTTGAATTTTAAACATTGGTTTCATTCAAAATGAATATATCATTTAGTTGAGTATTTCAAGGCATTTAATGTTATACAAATGTACATGCATTATCAATTAGTTTTACAACTTGAATAATTCACACATAATCGTAAAAACATATGAACATGAATAGAAGTCATTCATAAAAGTAGAACAATTGTTTTGTTAAAAACTCATATAAATAACCGTCTTGTGAAGTGCAAGACACACTAATAAAGTTCATATTCCATCGATTACAATAATTATCCAAAATTGATAAACTAAATGATAAATATCGAGAGAGAGTGTCGTTGGCCATCATCATCATGCTTTCCATCAACACGCAACGTCACCTCCTCTCCAGCAAGCATCTCTCATGGAGTAGGACATGTTTTCATAAAACATAACAAGTATCAGATACTTCAATGCCGTAATAAGTGTTTGCAAGATTATAACATTTATAAAACTATATATCATATATACCTTCATCGTCGATGATCTTTCCGGCAATGGGTTCAACCTTCACATTTCTGATACGTGATATGAAATCATGGTAATTATGTGTTTCCCCATCACCTCTCGTGACGCAGATCCGGACGTGCCCTTGGTAGCTAGGAGGCAGCGACCATAGCAATACGTCTATTGCAAAGGCATCAGTCATCTAGTAGCCCACTAAATGAACCAGTCTCATTTATGCATCATGCATGCGCTCCAAGTGACTATCTAGGCAAGCGTGTTCCTCCATCTTTATGGAAACGAAATCTTCAAGCAGCTCGTGCTTTCACATGTGCACCTGGTCCACGAACTCTGCCCACAGCTGATCCACCATCGAATATGGGTCAAGATCACCCATGAAGGATGCAGTTTGTCCACTATCCCGTCGCGCATTATCACTTGAATGAAGGTGGACATCTCATGACAATAATCGCGGTCTTCTAGCTGCTATGGGGTCTCATAGTATGATGACTCATCCAAATCTATCGGGTAGCATATGTAATCGACCATGATGTTCTCACTAAGGAGGACATTCAGACGCACAAGGCGCCATTCAGGGAAATTGGATCCATATACTTTGAGCTTCTCAGCAACTACCTAATCAGCAATCTCAAAAGAAGCTTCACTGTGAACCATATTCTACAATTTTTAGACTAAGTTTATAATTATGTGAGTTTAATAACTCCACTAATACTATTATCCCCAAAAGGTTTTAGTGATAACATGATCCCAATTCACTAGACCGCCCCCGATCGTCATGGTGGACGATATAGTTGCAAATATGGACGCTGAAACATGGATCACATCATTCATACGACTCGTGCGCGATCTTTCAATCATATCGTGTTCCAAGGACATGTCTTTACATGCCAGGCTCACCAATTCAACCTTACGTGTATAGATGTGCAACATGGCTTACACCCACCATATGTGAACGCAGATATGTCTGACACCCGATCGTCACAGCGTGTCTCATAACAGAGAAATTTCTTGATGGTGCACACTAAGTGAGAACACTTTCATTGGTATTATGTTTTAGGGATCATCTTATTAATGCTACCGTTGAGTATCTAATACTAGCACCTCTAGGTCCGATATGGTCCTTCGCGCTGTGATCTCCAACCTGCACCTCTAGGTCCGACGCAATGGCACTGGGGTACCGACGCTTCCGGCTTATAGTCCACCATCATGATGACTGTTACTACCACTTAGCAAAAGAAAATTTACTATTTTATCTTGACTATGACCATATCACACCACTACGCTCCTGCAAAATAAAGTTTAGACGCTTCTACTTTATATTTACATGTTTTACGTGGCTATTAGGGCTTTCGTGCAAGAACCATTCTTACCTACAAACTTCAACCAAAACACTGATTAAATAATTATCTATACTACACCCCTCTTGGGGACCTCCAATGTAAATGGCATACCAACTAATGCGAGAGAGACAGACATCCCCCAAAGCCACTTACACTTGTGGACCAGTCTCGCGAATTAACGCGTACTTAATATCGGTTGTGGGACGTTTCATCAAGCATTAATGTGGTATACACAAGTACACGTGTGAGGGTAACAATTATAAAATCAATGCCCACACGCTACAACTCGTGTGTTCTACCCGTACTAGCAATACTGCACATAGATCTAGCTCTGATACAACTTTTGGGGTTTAGCGCCTAAAAATAATATTTTTTCCTACGCAAACAACCATAATGCCAGGATCTATCTATTAGTAATGCAGTAATGGGAGGGGATTTCCGTGAACTTACCAAATTGAAGACCAAAAAGTTTTGTCAATGTTTAGGAGAACATTCTTGATGTAGTTGTACCGACGCCGACCTCAGGGTCGTAGTGAACTCCAATGGCTCTGACGGCTCCGACAACTCTAGGTGCCACAAGTAAAACACCGCCCGAGGGAGTCACACACGTCTGGTGCTTGACGATGACTCTTGCTCCTCTGATTCAGCAAATATCATGGAAGTAGATCTTTTGGATCCTGAATCCTGCTGCGCGACGGAGCTCCACGGTGAAGAAGTCCCCGCTCATGCAACCCTAATAATGGGGCCGCGGTCACAAGAGAGAGATAAGGGACAGAGGCGACTAAAATCAATTTGCAAAACTAGGAAGCTTTTATTTATTTTCTAATGATTTAATTGCCTCCATATGCCTCTTCTCATAAAGGGAAAGGGGAACCCCAGAACTCAATAGCCAAGCCATGTCAGACTAAACAAAGGAGAGGAGAGAGGGGGAGTCTTGGCCGCCGACAAAGGACCCTATGGTCCCCATAAGGGTTCCCTAGGGCCCATGCGGCCACCCCTCCCTCTCCTCCCTTTTGTGTTTCTCCTCATGGGCCTTTTTCCCTTAGGGGTTTGGCCCAATAGGGAATGTGAACATTTTAATTCCTTTTATTTTATTAAACAAATATAAGTAAACAATTAAATCAATATTTAATTTTTTTACATATTATTTAATTCATGTGGCTATGGAACTCCTTTCATCCCACTTCGGACATCCTTCGGACCTTCCTGGAACCCTTACGATTTCTTCCTCTCGTTTCTTCGGTAATTCCTATGATATCAAAACGACCTTTAAGCTTCGTCAAACCCTTAAGCATGCTACCCAACGATTCTGGTACACATAGACATGGTTCATGAGTGCATATTTGCAATCATGTTTTACATTGTTATTTTGCATTGTAGATGTAGGATTTTGGTATTTTACGGCGTTCACACGCCCTTTTTATGTTTATTTTTGCCAGGATAAGATCAGATGATGAATACAAAGAACAAAATTCTTGGAGCAGTTGTACTGGAGAGAAAAGGAGCCAAAAACTACGTAAATTATTTATTTAGGAAATATTAATAATACCAAAAGAAAACTCGAAGGAGAGGCGAAGACATAAGAGTTGATGACCAACTATACATCGGTCCACCGTATAGTTGGCGTCGCCTCCGCCTCCTCAAATAGTTTCACCCCGTGCAACTGGTTCGCAGAGACGACATACAGAACACCTAGAAATCGCTGAAACCTAACCTCCGGAAGGCATCTGGAGGGGGAACTTGCCCTAGGAATCCATCTTTGCCCTACGTAGATCTGGGAGGCCAAGGCATCGATCTCCATCTTTATCAACCGCTGCATCTTCATCACCACCATCATCTCCATCCATCCCATCTAGATCTTGTTGTAATTATTGCACTAGTTGTGGATTTATACAAGTACTATTCATCGATAATCGTTTCCTTTACCATTGCCATGCTGCTGTTTGCCTCCATGGCTAAGTAGATCATTAGTTTTTAGGAAGATGGAGAAACCCTAGTATGAGATTGGAATAAGACAAAGTTTATTATAATATTCATCGCTGTGACCATGTGTTAGATTGTCTACATATTGATGTTGGGAGAAGTCGACCTCTCAAATATTTGCCTTTTGTGGGGACTTGATGTAGGGAACTACTTGTTGGTAGACAGAGGATGTTATCACTTACGGTGACTATAAAGCTGTTGGCATCCCTTACGTATCAACTTGGGAATCGAGGAAACTCACAAAACACTATCCATGCCATGGGATACGTCCTGCGGGATTACGTCCCTTAATAGCAAGGTAATTCAGTTGATGTTGATTACTGTCTGCTATGGTTATGAGGATGATTTGAGAAGTGGTTGCTGTCTCTTTGTCCAAATACGGAGTTCCTCCCACACATACATAGTTGAGGATGTTCATGATGATAATATTTACCTTAGCCCTTTATAATTCTAGTGGTGGATCCGCCAATCCCTAAGAACGATGTCTTCCACTAAAGTTTCAAATCTCTTTTACATACACGATAATTACTTTCTGTATTCAGATTTAGTTACTTTACTCGTTGTTCTCTTATATCAAAAACCCAAAAAAACCTTTTTACACATTACTCGCATTTTATCTTGTCACTTAGAACTTTTCTTAGCATTTCTATTTTCAGTATTTACTTCAAGAATTCTTAGACTTCAGACTCATGCTCCTTACGATATTGATATCTTTATTTCAAAACTAGCTACATCCGATCTGTGCACTTGCATTCATCAATGGTCAAGACCCCTCTCGGTCCAATGATCATTAGCGGGACCTGGATGCCCATAATGACCCATGTGCATTCCACGAAACTTTGTCGTTGAGCCATCAACGTTGTGTCCTATTCCTTTTGTCTCTTTGATACTCCGTCCGTTCATAATTAGATTGCATTCTGGGTTTAGTTAAAGTCAAACTTTTAAAGTTTAACCAAATATTTAGCAAAAAATTAAAGTATATACGATGTAAAACTTATAGTGTTAGAATCTTTGTAAGTAATATTTTTATAATATATGCATTTGGAATAATGAATGTTGATATATTTTTCTATTTTCTAGGTCAAAGTTGACAAAGTTTGACTCAAAAAAAATCCTAAAACGCGAAGTAATAAAAAAATGGAGGGAGTACTTGCATTGTCCGAGATTTGATCAACGATATCATCATGTCGAGTTCAACCTCGTTATCGACAATTTCTACTTTACTTGTTACGATAAGTGATATCCCCATGACCTAGTCACATGCTACGCATCTTATGGATATAACTTATGTGAATGGGCCTAGAGTATCTTCCATCACAAACGATGGACAAATCTCGCTCTTGACACATACGCCTTAACCTGACCCTTTGAAGTATCCGATCAAACCTTTATGATCACCATTTTACCGAGTGACGTTTGATGCTCTCAAGGCACTCTCGGGTGATAATAATTAAATATGGTCTCATGGTCTGAGGAACAAGTCACTATGTTTCCTAAAACTCGTAACTTGAACTTTGTGACATGAGTGCGTTAATGATACTTAGTTTAGGTATGTTCACCAACTCATTCTCCCAATGAGGTGACTCCATTGTCAACCGGCGAGAATACCACGTGATCAGGAAACCTTGATCATATGTTGATCAATGAATCAGTGACTAGAGATTTACTAGGAAGTTCTGTTTGTTTACATATGACCACGGGTATTGACGTTTCCTATCAATACAATTATAGCATGATATAAAACCTAATCATAAACTTCGTGAAATATGATAATAATCCATATTATTATTTGTCTCTAGGGCATATTTCTAACAGTGGGCTTGCCGAGGATCAGCGGATTAAGGCATGTAATTATCACTACACGTGAGTTATCCCACTTTTATGCCCACGAAGACCTCAACGTCTGTGACTTGGAGGCCTATATCCAGGAGCTCTACGTATGTGACTTGGAGGCATACGTACTTTTGTGACATATGATTCATATTTTGTTGATCAAATTTATAGTCAAACATAATTCTTAAACTTCATGTTAGGCTAATAAACCGGTATGGAGGGATTACTGTCGTCAGGTGTCTTTATAAATCTATCGAGATCCATCTTGTAATCACGTGTATGATCTTTCGATCACACCATGAATAAAGTTTGAGGGAACTCCATTATGATAATGTTTATCTCTTTGATTCAAACATATTGATCCGAGCTGTTTGCCGGGACAATAATCTCGATTTCAATCTTTGTAAGTAAGACTACTGTTGGATCGTGAAAACTATCCTTCTTCAATATCATTTTTACAAAGTTTGGTAGTTGGATACAAGAAGAGGAAGGGGGTCAGTTCTTAGGTGAGAAGAAATAAGTTGTTACCTCATTGCATTTCTCATCATATATGCAGTTCTTATGTTGCTAGAATAACGAACGACTATCAAACAAGAGTAATATGCAACCGAAGCATGAGGTCCCTAAAATGTGTTTTGTCGCTAGTTCTCGTGGTGGTCATGACCAAGATGCAACACAATCATGAGGTCCTAAACAACAACATATCCTAAATGCAATTTTCTTACTCTCCACTTTTTTGAGAACCTCTTATTCTCCGCTTACTATGGTTAATATGGAGACTTTGTCAACCTTGCAATGGGCCTTGCACATAGGCTAAGTATGTTTTATTTTTATTTTTTTGCATTTTTTATTTTTTATTTCAATGTATTTTCACCTTTTTCTTATATCCTAATTTTAGTTTATTAGTTTCAATTAATTTTTTCATATTTGTTATATTTTCTTTTCATTTATTATTCAACTAATTTTATTTATTTCATATTTTTGTTTGTTTGATTATGATTTTTATTTTATATACATGAACATTGTCTTGAAAGTTAAGAAGACATATTTTCAAATTCTTGAACATTGTGTTTGAAATACATGAATATCACTTTTGAAATACTTGGACAATTTCATATAGAAATGAACATTACTTTTGAATACATGACCATTTTCAATAGGATCAACCTAAATTCATGTTCTACATGTGGCATAATTTTTTGTGATATAAAGAAAACAATTTCACGATTAAAATGAAGATTTAATTAACATGCATGAAGAAATCCCATGACTATATGAAAATCTAAAAACCAGGTAAACTATGTTTGGCTAAGTAATTCTTCCATATATTTTAATTATATTTGTTGTTGGAAGTAATTTTAGTTAAAGATTTAAAAATGGAAAGGATGGTCTACCTTCACCTTATCTTGGAACAGGAGGAGTACTCCCACAAACGTGTGGACCCCAACTTTCTAAATAGTTTCTAGCAGTAAGCCACGCCACGAGCTGTCATTTCTTAGTGTTTTCGTAATATTAGTCACAATGTTCATTTTTTTAGGAACACACTGAGTAAAATGCAGAAGCGCACATGCACACATGCATGCCACTACCACATTGCACACACCCTCACAATGCAAACAGAAAAATAAAGCCATGGAACTCAAATATTGATGAAGTTACCATAGACTACTAGATTACTAGCCATAAACGATTGTGTGGTTGTCCCTCAATGAAAGTATATTTCTTCTTTTTCAAAAACCCTAAGAGTAACGCTAGCAGATACGCAAAATGGGCGCACTAAAAATGGCATTTTCAGGGCATTGAGAAAGCAGTTCTCGGTCTCAAATTCCTCGCGGCAGATCAGATATTAAAAATAGAACTGAAGATTTAAAAAAAGAATAATTCACGCGAAATTTGCTCATTGTTCGCGCCAGTTCATATTCTCCACCACTGGATCATGTCCAAAAATATTTACAGAAGGCGGCGGCACCGCATTTTCTACCACTACGCTGTCCAAAAGTATCCGGAAGACCTCACGTGAGCTAGGGGCAGCGGCGCGGCGAGGGCGACCTCACTCAGAGTCGCTGGAGAGCTCAGTGAGCTCCGCGGACGGCTTGACGACCTCCGGCTCCTTCTTCACGCGGGCAAGCCCCTCCCGCTGCGCCGTCACCAACGCTGCATGCTGGCTGCGAAGACACCATGCCTCCAGTCGGGCCTTGCGCCGCTCCTTCCGACGGGCCTTCTCCTCCGCACCCTCCACAGCGATGAGCGCCCAACGCAGATCCTCGGCTTCCCGCTTCGTCCAAGCTCGAGCAGCCCGGATAGAATGATGATCCGCCTTTGCAAGGGCCGCGCTCGCTCGGCCTCCTCATCGGCGAAAAATCCCGATCGACGACATGCTCGCCGTCGGATTCGTCGCTGGAGGGGATGTAGGTCTTCGACGAAGAAGGGGGCGCGTCGGAGTCTAAGATGATGGCAGAAGAGGGGGAGATCGAGCGCATCGGTGACAAAAGGAACGACCCGCGCGAGCTACCTGCCTCCGCGCCGTTGTGGGTACGGCGAAGGAAGCGTGCCGGGACCGGAAGGAGAAGGGGCGCGCTTGTGACGGTGGGCCATGCTGCCATGCTCGGCGTCCTCGGCCTCGCGCACCTGCAGTGTCTCCGGGACCGACGCCCGGTTATGGATTTAGCGGAGGGAGGCGATCTTCCGGGCAACGTCCGCGATGATGTGGTGCCGGCGTTTCGCCTCGTCGATGACTGGCATAGCGCGCGAAGCTTCCGCATGGCCCACCTGGCCTCCCCCAGCTACGATTGAGCGGCGTCGGGGTGCCATGGGGAGCTGAATGGGGTTGATCTGCGGTGGCGTGCCCTAATTTGTGGCGGCTGGGGCGGAATCGGCCGGGAGGGGAGAGGACAAATTTGTTCTCAGGCCGCGCCCCGAGAACTGGCTCACGAACCCTACTGATACGTCGGAAACGTATCTATAATTTTTGATGCTCCATGCTTGTTTAGTATCTACTTTGCTTTGCTTTGTCTACACTTTGAGGTGCTTTTTACATGTTTTCTGGTACTAACCTATTAACAAGTTGCCACAGTGCTAGTTGCCTGTTTTCTGCTGTTTTTGGTTCCAAAAAAGTTAATAAACAAATATTCTTGGAATTGGACGGGAAAAACGTCAAAGTCAATAACTTTTCGTGGGGAACAAGAAGTCCAGAGGGGAGCCGGAGAAGCGGTCTAGGGTGCCCATACCCCCCTAGGCGCGGGTGGGCCCTACCCCGCGCCTAAGCAGGGTGTGGGGCCCCTGGACACCGCCTCGGCCTCCCCCTTCACCTATAAGAAGCCCCGATGCAGAAACCCTAAGCACCTGATCAAATCTCCAAGAAACCTTCTATAGCCTCCGCCATTGTCGTCCCCAGATCGGGGGGGATCTGAAGTTCTTCCCGGCACCCTACCAGAGGGGAGATCATCCCAGAGGCCTTCTCCCTGTTATGATGCATGAGTAGTTCCACCTTGGACTATGGGTTAATGTAGTAGCTAGATGGTTGTATCTCCTCTTTGTGCTTTCATGTATAGATCTTGTGAGCTCCGTTCTTGATCAAGATCTAATCTATTTGTAATCATGCATGTTGTGTTTGCGGCGATCTGATGGATATTGAGATTATTATGTTGGTTTGATTAATAGTTTTGTCTTTATGATTCTATCATGTCTGTGTTGTTTGTGATCTTGCATGCTCTCTGTTCTTAGTACCTATCTTGGCCAAGTAGTTGCTAGTGACTCCAAGAGGGAGTATTTATGCTCGATAGTGGGTTCATCCCTCTAGTTTCCAAGGGAAGTGACAGAAATATCTTCGGTTGTAGATGTACTATTGCTACTAGGGAGAAAACAACGGTCTCTTGTTCATGGAACATGTGGACTGTTTACCTTACACACTTTGCTTAAAGCAGTTGACGGTTGCTTGCAACTTAATAATGGAGGGGGTTCGGATGATAACCTGAAAGTGGACTTCTAGTCATAGATGCAGTTAGATGGCGGTCTATGTATATTGATGTATTGCCCAATCGAATCTCATAGGATCTTTCTGACTAGTAATTTCATTGTTATGCCTTGCTCAGTTCCTGTCAATTGCCCTGCTGTAATTTGTTTACCCTTCATGCCATGTTATTTATCTAAGGAGAGCACCTCTAGTGAACTATGGAACCCGGTCCAATCTTTACCATTGATACATCTTCCACTGTTACTTGCTGCAAACCATTACCTTCCACACCATACGTTTAATCCTTTGTTACAGCAAATCGGTGAGCTTGACAACCTCACTGATTCGTTGGGGCAAAGTCTTGAGTTTGTGTTGTGCAGGTCTCCGTGTTGCTAGTAACACCTGTGTGACGTTTCCTTCCTCCTACTGGTTCGATAACCTCGGTTTCTTACTGAGGAAAAACTTGCTACTGTGATGCTTCACACCTTGCTCTTAGGGTTCCCAACAAGCGCTCCTACATCAACTCAGCGCTGCATCAAGCTTTTCTGGCGCCGTTGTCGGGGAGACTAAGGACGTCTTCACTAGGGGAGTCCTCCACTTCCTTTCTCTTTACTTTGTTTTAGTTTGCTTTGTTTCTTTTGCTTGGTTTTGTTTGCCTCTTTCCAAAAAACCAAAAAAAAATTAGTCTAGCTTGGTTTGCTTTCTTTATTCAAAAACCCAAAATAATAGTTCCTACTCTAGTTACCACCTCGTTCTAGCTCAACAATGTTACTCCCTAAGTTCACCCTGAAGAACCTTTCTATAGGCAGTGGCTCCATAATTGGGAAAGATAATATTGAAGAATTCTTTAATTATGTTAGCAAGCATGAGGATATTGAGGATAAATCTATAGCAGAGCTTGATCCTAATTATGAAATTGCTTCAGATTCTTTAGTTCATATTATGGAGGCTAGGTTTGTTAGCCTTAACCCCATGATGAAAATTTTGTTCTTAAAAATAAAAGAAGAAAAGAATGCTGAAAAGAGAGATTTTATTCTTGAAACTTTACTCAAAGAGTTTCATGATGTTGCTAGGGAAGCCAAAAAGGTCTTTGAGTGTTTCAATATGCTAGGACATGTGTATATGTTGTGGGTACTTTAGATAAAACAAAGCCTAGAGATGAATTTAAGATACCCATACCCTTTAAGCTTGTTGGGATGCATGAGGCCTTTGAATTTTTTTTTGATTGGATTATTCCTGAAAATCCTTTTGATGAAAGTAGTAAACCAAAGAGAGATGAGAAAGGATCCTCCAAAACCCATTTGGATGAGATACCTTTCATAGTTGATGACTTTGCAAGTATTGATCTCAATTCTTCATTTGAAAATACTTGATTCTTCTTACTTCTTGTGCCTAACTTAAAGGCGTTAAAGAAAAGTACTTGTTGGGAGATAACCCAAGAGTTTCCTTGAGTCTTGGAAGTTATTAATTCAGTAATGACCTCTCCTTATCCTTTTTGTTTGCTTTTTGTGCCAAGAATGACCTCTAATGAGAGGGAAGTAAGATTTGGGGAGTTGCTGTCCCAAAACAGATTTCTGTCCTCCACCAAAAAATTTCGTGAGGAGTCTCTGTAACTAGGATTGAGCTCAAAATTTATGAATAAATCCCCCTGTTTTTTGAAGGATTTACTACAGTAGCTTGTGTTTTTAGTGAAAAGACTTGTTGTTCCAAAGCTTTGCCATAGGTCTAATATCTTTTGAATAAACTAATGTTGCTAATAAAGATTGTGTGAAGTTTTGTATGAAGGAAAATTTTCAGGTGTAGAGAGGGAATGATGCAATGAGATGAATAATGGACAAAAGCTATGACCCACAAGTGTAGGGGATCGCAACAATCTTCGCGGGTAGCATTACCCAATTTATTGATTCGACATAAGGGGAGCCAAAGAATACTTGCAAGCCTTAACAACTGAGTTGTCAATTCAGCTGCACCTGGAAATAGTTCTTGCTCACAGAAGTTTATTAGTAGCAACATTTTGTAGTAGCAACAGCAAAGCAACATCAGCAGCAAAACATGAGCAATAGTAACAGTAACAGTGGGATTCGAGTGCGGTAGGCATAGAGATGGATGGACGAGCGTTGCATGGACGAGTCTAAACATGTAACTTCAAGATCTAGGGCATTGCAGATAAATAATAACAAGCATCCAAGTACTAAACAATCCTAGGCATGTGCTCTAAATATAGTCATACGTGCTCGCAATGAGAACTTGCACAACATCTTCTGTCTAGCCAGCCCGTGGCAGCGAGGCCTCCAGGGAACTACTGGCAATTAAGATGCTCCTTTTAATAGAGCACCGGAGCAAAGCATTAACACTCCGTGAACACATGTGATCCTCACACCACAGCCATCCCCTCCGGTTGTCCCAATTATTGTCACTTTGGGGCCTTTGGATCCGGACAATGATATGTGTACACAACTTGCACATAAGATCACAAACAATACTATCATAATGATTCAATAATAAGTTCAGATCTGAGATCATGGCACTTGGGCCCTAGTGACAAGCATTAAGCACAACAAGTTGCAACAAAGTCAAATAGCACTAATAGAGATACTAGGCAGTATGACCTAACAGATCTTATTCGATTACATGATAGAACTCATCCAATCCCTACCATCCCCAAGCCTACAGCGGGGGATTACTCACTCATGGATGAGGGAAACATTGGTGGTTGATGGAGATGCGTTGGTGATGACGATGACGATGATCCTCTCCAAATTCCCTGTCCCGACAGGGTGCCAGAACGGAGTTTCTGGATCCGAATCTTGGTTTCTGGTGGCGGCGGTGGAGCGGAACTCTTTCTGGAAAACTATCGAATCCCCCTCTGTTTTTAGGTCGAAAGGCAACTTATAGGCGCAGAGGGAACCTGAGGGGGAGCCTGGGGTGGCCGCACCCCCTAGGCACGGGGCAGGGCTCACCCGCGCCTAGCAGGGGTGTGGGCCCCCCAAGCCTCCACTCCGTTTCGTCTTCTGGCTCCGTAGATCTTCTGGTGAAATATAATTTTTGGCATATTTTTCGGGATTTTTCCTGATAGTTCATTTTCCGCACACAAACAAGACACCAAGGTAATTCTGCTGAAAATAGCGTTAGTCCGTGTTAGTTGTATCCAAATCACACAAGTTTAGAGGAGAAACAATAGCAAAAGTTTTTGGGAAAGTAGATACGTTTTGGACGTATCAACTCCCCCAAGCTTAGCTTATTTCTTGTCCTCAAGAAATTCAGTTGAAAACTGAGTGCGATAAACGAACTTTCACGAACACATTTTCTTCATATGATGTAAATATTCTCAGGACAGGAGTAGATGCTTAGACAATTCATAATAAAGAGTATGCAACTAAGTCTACTCAATAGTCATTGCAAGCTATGAAGAGAAACCGACTCAATAATAATAAGTATCATGGAACATAAACATAAGCAACATTGCAATGCTCATAGTAAGGTATGATAGAGTGGTATCTCGCTTGCCTTTTGTAGAGCACAATATAAATGCCAAGGCACGTCTGAAGTTCAAGTGAAGACTAGAAGTAAAAATATCAGAGATACAAACATCAAAGCCAAGACATAATTAACCAAGTTTTGGAACAAACACAAGAATGACAACTATGCTCTCAAGAAGGTGCTCATAGAATAAGTGGTGACTCAACAAGGTTGTGAAAACGGTTTTGAAAAGTTTGAAAGGCTTCCTAATGTTGAAAGGAAGGTACTCATTAGCTTTGAGCTCTCATTGCCCCTATCATAGGCATCTTCATATGGTTATGGTGAAAGTGAGGTCCAATATGATCTATATGCTTCACAGACCATAAACTGGAAATCCCAAGTCCCTTGAGTACGAGGGCAGCTCTGCATGCTACTCAACTTTGGTTACCTGCAAGTTCTTGTCATTGTAAATACATGCATATCATAGATAACCGCCAACGAGGTATCCCTTGCACATGATATAGGAGCTATCCCATGATCAAAATGACAAGGCAAGCACACAATGAGCATCTCAGCGATCTTTTTATTTACTATATGCATAGCTTTTTATTGAGGATGCTTCATAAATGCTCATTATGGTGATGCTGCAAGTTTCCACCATGATTAGGCATGGCTTAGGCTAGCGGCCCAGGCGTTTCTCTAACACAATGTATAAACTCCATGAACTCACAAGCTCCCCTTTTATTTCACATCGTCGACATCCGTAAACAAAAGAGCAAAGTATCAACTGGATAGGATATCCAAAAAGTGTTGAAAGTGTTCCCCATGATAGCATGGTTCTGCTGACTCCCAGCATATAATTTGCAAGCATATAACTTTCATGGACTAGTCACAATGGTTCAGGATTATTAAGTGCAAGGAATAAAGTGTGCCATCAAGTTCGTGAGAGCTTTACTAACTAACTTTCTCAAAACAGACAAACATTTTATTTTGGAAGAAAACAAGGCATATTGAATATGCACTGAAGTAGAAAACGATGCTAATAGGTAGATATGGTGGACACAACTGGCAATATTGGTTTTGGGGAGTTGGAAGCATAGGTAGAGCTCATACTCAGTGCAAGTGAAGGCTAGCAAAAGAGAGGGAGCGACAAATGAGAGAGCAATAATTGTCATAATCATGCTTGCAACAAAACATGGCTAATTATGGCATGAAAGTGCTACAAGAACTCTGAGGCAAAATAAATTATCAAGGTTTACTGACTATTGATTAGTCATATGCATGCGTGAGCATGTGCCAAGTCGATTCATATGAACAGTCAGAGGAGGATACCACAATATCATACCAAAATATGAATAAAACAATGCAAGCAAACATTCATATGACATGCTACAAACTATTAGCAAGCTGGAGCTAATCATAGACAAGAAAGAACTACTAAGCATCCATAATGACATACACCTTACGCAAACAGGCTAAGCATGCTCACAATGATGAGTATATGTAAAAAAATGAAACAATAGAGTTCGTTAATAGCCTCTTACGACACCTCGAGTTGTCTTAACGTCATTATTTCCCTTCACTTGTGTGACTTGAATAATAACATGAAACCAAAATCCACTGAGGACGGCTGAACCCTGCAAAGAACTAACAAAACCAAAGAAGAAGAACAAATATTTTTGGTGTTTTCATTTTTTAAAGAAAGCAAACAAAGGAAAAACAAACAAAGAAAAAGCAAACCAAACAAAGCAAAATATTTTTGGATTTTTCTTTTAAGGAAAACCAAAGAAAAGGAACAAAGAAACAAACCAAGAGAAACAATGAAAATATTTTTGGTATTTTTGTGTTTTTGAAAAAGAAGCAACAAGAACCAAAAAGAAAGCAAAAGAATGGATATACAAAGAACCGACCGAACATGTTATATAGATGAGTGTGACGTCGGTATACCTCCCCCCAAGCTTAGGCTTTTGGCCTAAGTGGGGCTCAATCCCATGGTGCCCAAGTAGATGCACCTCCGTAGTATGACGAGGAGGCTCCCTCGTCCTGGTACGAGCTCGAGGACTCCCCTGTGTAGTGTACCGCGGGGTCATATGAGGGTGCTTCCTCCTGATAGTGCCCATGGAAGTTCAGAGAGCGCAACAACTCATCCATCTCCTCCTTGGAGCGTGACAAAGGTCCCTGAGAAATACTGAACAAAGTGGTTTGGGGGAGAGGGCTCTCTCTCTCTTCCCCGTCAATAAACAACATTCTATAAACCAAATTCTCAAGGGTAGAGCTAGTGGTGACAAAGTGATTCACCTTCATGGCAGCAAGATCAAGCCTCTCAGGAGCCAAGATTGTATCATTTGGATCAACAGCAATGTCCAAGGCAGCAACAACACGTGTAGCAATAATTCCCCCATAAATGGGTCTCTTAGCTGTTAAGCGACGAGCAATAAGAGAACCAAGATTATACTTGGTATCATTGTTGAGGGCAGCAGCTAAGAAAGCCAAATGATAGATGGAAATATTACTAGTGTTCTCCCTACCAAGGACACTAGTGGCAAGATAGTAAGCGAAGTACCTGATGGCTGGAAGCTGAATGTTTCTTATCTTTCCCCGTTGAGCTCTACGGCTATCATCATTGGTTATTCCTTGGTAAAGTTCCAACAAATCAGCGGGATGAGCTGGAATATTCTCTGTTGACCCAGCTGTACCAAGTCCAAGAGCTCCACAAAATTTCTTCAATGTCATATGGTAAGACCTGCCATAAACTTTGAAAGAAACATCTGGATGGAACACACTGTTAGTAAAGGAGGAACTCTCCACAAATGTTTTGGTGAGCGTAGCATATTGCACGCTCTCATCCTGCATAAGGCTCGTTAGTCTAGCCCTCCGAACCAAGGACATAAAATCATTAAGAATCCCAGCAGCCCGCAAGAAAGTTGGGCAAGGAAAGGCGGAGGGATGCGCATCACCCTCATCTCCCTCGTCACCAAATCACGGAGTGAGGAGATCCTCATTGTATGAGGGCCTGACACTGGTGGATGATCTAGGAAGCCTTGCCCTTCTAGGTGCATCACCCTCAAATATTTCACCAAATGTGTGGTGGTCCATGAATTCCCTTTTCTGAAATTTTAGACAAGCATCAAACCAAGTGATTTCCAAGTTGATAAATGATGAGCAAGTACTATAGGAATTTGCTAGAGGGCTACACATGCATCAAAATAAAGTTTCTAAGCATAGAACAAGCATGCAAGTTCAAACAACCTGACACCTATAGCAGCAAAATACTCAGGATACAATCTACCAATCACAAATATAATTGGAGAAGTGGAGGAGGCACATACCAAGGAGCAATCCCTCCAAAAATCAGCAGCAAAGAGGGGCTAAGCAAGGAGATCGAAAATCACGAGCAAGAACAACAAGAACTCGAGCATGAGCAACTTTTCCAGTGTTTTTCAGGAGAGAGAAAGAAGATGGCTTTGAGGAGGCATCCCGGAGGGGCCCAGGTGGGCTAGACCCCCCTAGGCGCCGCCCATAGGTAGGTCACGCCTACCATGGGTGTGGTGGCCCGGGGTGGCCCCCTGGGTCATTTCAGGTGTCTCTCTGTCCTTTTTTTGAGGAAAAATTTATTTTGAATTTTCTAGGATTTTTCGGGAAACTTTATTTTTGGCCAATTTTCAGGTTATGAAAATTGATTTTCTCGCAGAAACAATTTTTTCAGAAGAATCAAAAATCAAACCAAAAGCCAAACTACAGGAGCTCTAAGACAGACTAACAAGCAAACAACTAGCAAAACCAAAGCTAGCAAAAGAAAGACAAAGACTAGGAAGGAGAAAAGTAAAAGAAAGCAAGTATAACCATAGTGAACATTATTTTGTTCATTAAAATCCTTTTGTTAATAAGTTTGATCAAGTCTTGTTACCAAAACAATCTTATATGAAACAAAAATTTGCATTCCACAAGGTGATTATGTGACCTCATACTTGATAGCAATGGTCCCAATCATAATAGTTTCAAAATTTTCTTGTGGAATGGGACAATATATTTCTCCAACCTTGATGCTCTCAATATTTTCAATGGAATTCAAGCTATAGCTTTTAGCAACCTTCTTGGGGAAATAAATAGTATTCTCTTTGTCATTAATATTGAATGTTACTTTTCCTTGATTGCAATTGATGAGACCACCTGCAGTATTAAGAAAAGGTCTCCCAAGAATAATAGACATATTATCATCTTCAGGCATTTCAAGCACAACAAAATCAGTTAAAACCATGCAATTATGAGCTACTTGAACAGGAACATCCTCACATATACCAACAGGAATAGTAGTTGACTTATCAGCCATTTGCAAAGTTATATCAGTTGGTATCAACTTTTCTAGCTGGAGTCTCTTGTAGAGAGAAAAAAGCATAACACTAACTCCAGCTCCCAAATCACATAAAGCAGTTCTAACATAATTGTTCTTAATAGAGCAAGGAATAGTTGGTATAACTGGATCACCAAGTTTCTTTGGAACCTTACCATTGAAGGAGTTATTAGCAAGCAAAGTAGAAATTTCCTCATTAGGAATCTTCCTTTTATTAGAAACAATATCCTTCATATACTTTGAATAAGGAGGCAATTTAATAGCATCATTCAAAGGAATTTGCAAAAATAAAGGTTTCATCCACTCACAAAACTTGTTGTAGTTTTCTTCCTCCTTTGACTTGTGTTTCTTACCTGGAAAAGGCATAGGTTTGTGCATCCAAGGTTCTCTCTCTTTACCATGTTCATTAGCAATAAATTCTTCTTTAGTGTACCTAGTGTTCTTAGTGTGCTTCTCAGGTTCTTCCTCAACTTCCTCCTTATCAGGACCATTACCACTCTCAGTTTCAGCATCAGAGACAGATATACTATTAGGATCTATAAAAGGTTCAGGTAGTTCCTCAACTACTTTATGTTTCTTTTTCTTTCTCTTACGAGGACTACCAATATTCTCACCTTGTTCAGAATCCTGCTCAATTATTTTAGGGTGTCCCTCAGGATATAAAAGATCTTGAGTAGCTATACCACTCCTAGTTCTAATTCCATAAGCATGTTTATCCCTTGAGGCATCAACTAGCATATCCTTTTGTACCTTAGCAAGTTGATCAAGTTGGGTTTGAACCATTTGAAAGTGTTTACAAAGCATTTTAATATCATTGGAAGTTCTTTCCACAATATCTTTCAACTCATGGATAGCTCTAGAGTTTTCCAATAAATGATTCTGAACTTGTTTATTAAAATTACCTTGTTTAACAATAAATGTGTCAAGTTCCTCTAAACATTGATCAGGAGGCTTACCATAAGGAATATCACCTTCATTAAAGTGGAGAGAGTGTACCTCAATCGTAGATGACTGGGGAATTGGCTTACATAATTCTTCTATAGGAGGTAGATTCTTGACATCTTCATATCTAATACCTTTCTCCTTTAGACACTTCTTAGCTTCCTTCAACACTTCATCATTTAATGCAATAACTCCCCTCTTCTTTGGTGTTGGTGTTGGAACTGGTTTAGGCACAATTGGTTCAGGTGTATTTAGCTCAGTTGAAGTCCAATCATCATAATTCTTGCTTATCTTAGCCATTAATTCTTCAGCATCTGTAGGAGTCCTTTTCCTGAAAACACAATCAGCAAAGCTATCTAGGTAGGTCCTAGAATCATCAGTTAGTCCATTATAATAAATATCAAGAAGCTCATTCTTAGGTAATGGACATCCAGGATGTGCATGAATCAAGGCACAAAACCTTGTCCATGACTCATGCAATTTCTCTTCTTCTCCCTGTTTAAAATCAAAAAGTCTCTACAAAGCAGCATGTCTAGCACTCGGAGGAAAATATTTTTGGAAGAAAGAAGCAATCAAGCAATCAGGGCTATCAATGGAACCAGGAGGTAATCTATTAAACCAAGCCCTAGCTTCTCCTTTTAGTGAAAAAGGGAAGATCTTAGTAACAAAGTACTTGCGCATCTTAAAATCATCAGAGAATAAAGGACTCATAGTATAAACCTCATTCATATGAGCCACAACACTCTCATTTTCAGTCCCACATAAAGGTTATTTCTCAACAATATCTAAATAGGATAAATTAAGAGAGAAATCATAGTCTTCATCTTTAATATCTATGGGAGAGGTGGCAAACTTAGGATAAGAGGACAGCTTAGGCATAATGGTGCGTCTAGCAAGGAGACTCTTAATAGCACTAGTACCATGTGTGTTTTGGCACTCTTCAACAAAATCATCAGTGAACTCAATGTAACCATCATTAATATCATAACTCTCACTAGACTCAGGTGATCTAACAGGTGTAACAGTGTCTTCACTAGGAGTTTCGGTATTTCCTAGACTAGCCATAGTAGCATCTAGAAAAGGACCTAATGAACCACTCGCATCAAGCACAGTAGAAGTAACATCATGAGCATCAAAAGCAGTTTCAGATTCAGTAGTAGTAGCAGTGTGTGTAGCATGAGTATATGGTGGTGGTGTGACAAGCTTACTTATAACAGATGGTGAATCAAGAGCAGCAGAGGTGTTTAGGACTGTACCTCTTCTTGTAGTGGATGGTAAAATAGGAAACTTTCCATCACGAGACTTCCCGATGATGAAAGGAGTAGCAATGAATAATAATAGATCCAGGTGAACTTACAAATAAAGCTATGCTCCTCGGCAACGGCGCCAGAAAATAGTCTTGATGACCCACAAGTGTAGGGGATCGCAACAGTCTTCGCGGGTAGTATTACCCGATTTATTGATTCGACACAAGGGGAGCCAAAGAATACTTGCAAGCCTTAACAACTGAGTTGTCAATTCAGCTACACCTGGAAATATTTCTTGCTCACAGAAGTTTATCAATAGGAACAGTTTGTAGTACCAACAACAGCAGCAAAACATGAGCAATAGTAACAGTAACAGTGGGATTCGAGTGCGGTAGGCATAGGGATGGATGGACGTGCGTAGCATGGACGAGTCTAAACATGTAACTTCAAGATCTAGGGCATTGCATATAAATAATAACAAGCATCCAAGTACAAAACAATCCTAGGCATGTGCTCCAAATATAGTCATACGTGCTCGCAATGAGAACTTGCACAACATCTTCTGTCCAGCTAGCCCGTGGTAGCGGGGCCTCTAGGGAACTACTGGCAATTAAGGTGCTCCTTTTAATAAAGCACCGGAGCAAAGCATTAACACTCCGTGAACACATGTGATCCTCACACCACAACCATCCCCTCCGGTTGTCCCAATTATTGTCACTTTTGGGCCTTTGGATCCGAACAATGATATGTGTACACAACTTGCATATAAGATCACAAACAATACTATCATAATGATTCAATAATAAGTTTAGATCTAAGATCATGGCACTCGGGCCCTAGTGACAAGCATTAAGTCAAATAGAACTAATAGAGATACTAGGCACTATGCCCTAACAGATCTTATTCGATTACATGATAGAACTCATCCAGTCCCTACCATCCCCAAGCCTACAACGGGGGATTACTCACTCATGGATGAGGGAAACATCGGTGGTTGATGGAGATGCGTTGGTGATGACGATGGCGATGATCCTCTCCAAATTTCCCGTCCCGGCAGGGTGCCAGAATAGAGTTTCTGGATCTGAATCCGGGTTTCTGGTGGCGGCGGCGGAGCGGAACTCTTTCTAGAAAACTATCAAACCCCCGTGTATTTTTAGGTCGAAAGGCAACTTATAGGCGCAGAGGGAACCCGAGGGGGTGCCTGGGGTGGCCGCACCCCCTAGGCGCAGGGCAGGGCCCACCTGTTCCTGGCAGGGGTGTGGGCCCCCTAGTCCTCCACACTGTTTCGTCTTCTGGCTCCGTGGATCTTCTGGTGAAATATAATTTTTGGCATATTTTCCGAGATTTTTCCCGATAGTTCATTTTCTGCACAAAAACAAGACACCAAGGTAATTCTGCTGAAAACAGTGTCAGTCCGTGTTAGTTGTATCCAAATCACACAAGTTTTGAGGAGAATAAATAGCAAAATTGTTCGGGAAAGTAGATACATTTTGGATGTATCAAAAAGCTCAAGCTTAGGGATGCCACCGCGGTGTCACCCCAAGAAATATCCAAGAGGTACAAGCGTCAAAGCTTGGGGATACCCAAGGCATCCCCTTCTTCATGAATAAAAAGCTCAGGTCTGTCTAGACACTTCGTTTTTATTGTTTCATGCACAGTTGTGTTGTTCTTGGATCCTCTTAGTTTTAGTTTGCTTTGCTTAGTTTGTTTAGTTTGCTTGAGTAGTTTGGACCCCCATTCTCGCTGTGTTATTTTGCAAATAAGTTGCTTAGTGTTGGAAAGGAGTAGTAAGTTCTTTCTTGTAAGTGCAAGAGGAGCTTGCATTGACTGTGACTTAGACTTTAGCATGACATGCTAGGTGTTGTTTTGGCATTATTCTTAGTGATTATTGCTGTATCATGTCTTGTTCCAAACAATTGGGATTTCTTAGTGTGCCTTGAAGAAATTATGTGTTGTTTTAGCATGCAAAAGCATAGTATTGTGGTATTCTCCTTTGATGCTTTGTTTGGGTTGACTTGACACATGCTCACACCATGTTATGACTTCCACAAGTCACCATAGCCTCTATGATCATTTAGTCCTTGACTTGTAGTACCACTCTATGCTTTGATTAGTAATGCTTTGTTGCACTACATGATTATGACCATTATTGCTCTCTTAGTTGGTTGCTCCAGTCTTTGGCTAGCCTCCACTTGTATGAGTAAGTTCTACTCATGCTTCCAACTCCCAAGAAACCAAGTTTTTTAAAGTGTCCACTATAAACTCCTATGCATGTGTGTTACACCATTCCAAATATATTCTTGTTTTCAGCTATCTTCCAGTTAAAAAGTCTCTTTCTTATGTGAAAACTTAGTGATTAAAGACCTCAAAAACTTGATGGCACACTTTATATTCCTTGCCCCTAATAAACTTGAACCATTGTGTCATCTATGTTGTATATGCTTGCACTTATACGTTGGAATTAGCAGAACCGTGTTGTCACGGGGAACGTTTTCAACATTGCACTTGTACTTTGTACTCAGTTGATAGCATGCTCTTTTGTCTATGGATTTCACCGGTGTGAAATAAAGAGGTAACTTGTAAGTCCATGGAGTTTGTATCCCGTGTTAGAGAAACGCCTAGGCCGCTAGCCTAAGCCATGCCTAATCATGATGGAAACTTGCAACATCACCATAGTGACATCTATGAAGCATTCTTCTTATAAAAAAGAGACACATTGAGAAAAGAGGAAAGAGAGAAAAAAGCACCATATTCCCATGGTAAATAAGAAGATTGCTGAGATGCTCATTGTCTGCTTGCCTTGTCATTTTGGTTATGGGATAGCTCCTGTACCATGTGCAAGGGGTACCCCATTGGCGGTTCTCAATGATATGCAAATACTTACAATGACAAGAACTTACAGGTGACTAAAGTTGAGTAGTATGAGGTGTGGCCCTCGTATTCAAGGGACTTGAGATTTCCAACTTATACTTCGCCAAGCATATACTCCATCTTTGTTCACTTTAACCTTAATCACTTCAAGATGCTTATGATAGGGGCAATGAGGGCTGAAAGC
This sequence comes from Avena insularis, assembly GCA_023614405.1. NCBI lineage: Eukaryota > Viridiplantae > Streptophyta > Magnoliopsida > Poales > Poaceae > Avena > Avena insularis. The sequence goes on along the minus strand of CM042697.1, from coordinate 59,197,126 downwards.
TAACAAGTTCCATAATTTTTGGAAGCTCTTTTTGAAACTTGAAATCCCTGCTTCCTTTATAAAAGGTCTTTCTTCCACCACTATTGAGTCTCCACCTTCTACCTTTAGGCACCATTAAGAGAGCATAATTATCATTCTGTGTGCAGTGTTCCAAAGCTTATTGATTGATGCATATTGTGATATTACTTGTTCTTGTGCTATTTGTTTCTAGTCACCCTTGTGAAATTTGAAGGTGTCCTATGCATCTATTTGCTACTCTATGAGGGACAAGTTGATTGCCACTATGGTAGGTTTTCTGTATGTGAAACAAACAAACATTTTTCAATGAATGTTATTCATGATATTTGCTTGTAGCTTGTCATGTTGCATGCATAGTTACTATGTCCTATTGTTAGAGCTCCATCTTTCATGCACATTTTAGAGTTCTTTGATCCCAGCTTTCAATGCTTGCAAATGGTTGGATCTTTATTATGAGGGTGCATGTCACCTCCAAAATTATTCTTTTTATCACTTACCTACTCGAGGACGAGCAGGAGTTAAGCGTGGGGATGCTTGATACGTCGGAAACGTATCTATAATTTTTGATGCTCCATGCTTGTTTAGTATCTATTTTGCTTTTCTTTGCCTACACTTTGAGGTGCTTTTTACATGTTTTCTGGTACTAACCTATTAACAAGTTGCCCCACAGTGCTAGTTGCTTGTTTTTTGCTGTTTTAGGTTCTAGAAAAGTTAGTAAAGAAATATTCTCAGAATTGGACGGGACAAACGTCAAAGTCAATAACTTTTCATGGGGAACAAGAAGTCCAGAGGGGAGCCGGAGAGGCGGGCTAGGGCGCCCAGACCCCCCTAGGCGCGGGTGGGCCCTGCCCCGCACCTAGGCAGGGTGTGGGGCCCCTGGTCACCGCCTCGGCCTCCCCCTTCGCTTATAAGAAGCCCCCGATGCAGAAACCCTAAGCACCCGATAAAATCTCCACGAAACCTTCTGTAGCCACCGCCACCATCGTCCCTAGATCGGGGGATCTGAAGTTCTTCCCGACACCCTGCCGGAGGGGAGATCATCCTGGAAGCCTTCTCTCCGGTATGATGCGTGAGTAGTTCCACCTTGGACTATATATGGGTCCATGTAGTAGCTATATGGTTGTATCTCCTCGTGTTTTCATGTTTAGATCTTATGAGCTCCGTTCATGATCAAGATCTAATCTATTTGTAATCATGCATGTTGTGTTTGTGGGGATCCGATGGATATTGAGATTATTATGTTGGTTTGATTAATGGTTTTGTTTTTATGATTCTATCATGTCTGTGTTGTTTGTGATCTTGCATGCTCTCCGTTGTTAGTAGCTATCTTGGCCAAGTAGTTTCTAGTGACTCCAAGAGGGGGTATTTATGCTCGATAGTGGGTTCATCCCTCTAGTTTCCAAGGGAAATGACAGAAATCTCTTCGGTTGTAGATGTCTTGTTGCTACTAGGGAGAAAAACGTAGCACCTACCCTGTAGTACTTTCCGATTTTCGGCGACACCGACGAGGAAATTCGACGAGACGACACGCGTATCCGATAACTTCACGAGATGCACGCGTCTTTGCTAGCCGATCGATTCTTTTGATCTAACTAGTACACTCACGCACGCACATAAACAACTTTGATTGCCAAAGGCTCTTGTAGTCTTGCTTTCTCTTGTATTGCTCAACTCCACGGTGTTGTTCGGTACAAGATTACAAGGCCAGGTGTGTGTGTATATATATGCACTACTAGGACCTAATCAACTAGGAGTCGGTGTACTACTCCAAAACCTAGTCTAACACATATACGTATACTACCTGGACACTTACACCTATTCGGACTGCAATTCCAATGGGTGTAGGACACGTGATTATCTAACAATCACCCCCTAATCACGATGTGCTTCTTTACATCGACCTGGATCCCAAATGCGCCCGCGGTTGCCAAGCGCATCATCCATGCAGATTTTTTTCCCGCATCCTTACTCAAGACCCATGTCACCGACTTTGCTTTTGTCGACTTCTCCATGGCTTCACGCCGACAGTCCTTTTTGTCCGCGCCCTTCTCCATGCCTTCACCCCGACTATCCTTTTTGTCCACGCCTTGAGACATTATACTTGGTTTGATGAAGTACTTTCTCATCGATGCCTCACATATTTGATCTACTACTTGCCGGTGCTCTTGGATGCAATAGAACAAATAAGTAGGAGGTAACTCAAATTGGTTTTCTTCTAGCTTCTCTATACCATGTGAAAAGCCTTTTGATGGATCTCGCACCCCTATTGTTGGGTCTCCTCCATCTATCTCGCCACCAGTCCACACTCTTGGACCATCGCCTTGGCAGCCTGTTTGCTGGGCTCACTTCAGCTCCCCCTCCTCCTCTAATTTTTTGGCAAACAAGTGCAGGTATCACTACGCATGCATCTGCGCACCCTACCAGTTCCGTATCTTCTGGCCACAGACTAGCCTTTTCTTCAAACTCTTTGTCTTCAGGAGAATCCTAGTGCTTCGGCCTGGTGTCCACGCTTGAGCTGCCCCTAGGCCTTCAATGTCTTCGGGCCCGAACTTGTCGACAAGGATAAGCTCGATTGATCCATATTTTCTTCATACTCAAGATCCCACGTGACGTGAAAAGTTGAATATTCCGGTTCGTTGTAGCCCCAATTCCATGACTTGCCTTCCTCAAAGATTACGCCTTGAAAACCACCTTATTGGTATAAGGATTGCACAAGCGGTATGTCTTTGAGCCTTCATAGCCCGTCATGATCATCGGAATACGTTGCTCCGCCAATTCCGCCTTTACATGCGCCACACATCCAAAAGTACGAAGATGATCAACCGAGGGCTTCCATCCGTACCATGCTTCAGACGGTGTTATACCAACTCCACTCTCGAGATTCCATGTTCAGCAAATACACAGCCGTATTGACCTCACCCCAGAATTTTCCTGCAAGCCTTTACTCTTCATCATGCTCCGTGCCATGGTCAACACAGTTTGATGCACTCACCCCTCATCAATGCGTAGGGCTCTTATCTTTGCCTCCACCTTGAACTCTTGGCTTCCTTGATCTTCTCAAATGCTTGTTGAGATTGATCCTTACTTTCAGCAACACAATCCACATGTATTTACTATGATCATCCACCACAAGCATGAAGAACTTATTGCGGATGGAGTTGCAGAAATTCCAACGCATAGATCGCCATGAACAAGTTCCGAGGCTTCACTTGCCTCAAACGTGGCTTCACATGGAACGGGGCACTTTGTTCCTCATGATGCACACATAGATCGTGATCCACTTGTGCCACAATCTCCACAGCGGTGATGGAGGATCCTCCTCATCCTTCAACTCTTACTTGAAAGCATCAGCATCATCGGTCCATCATCTCCTTCCCGGGCGATGAGAGCCCTCTCCTTTCTTTGGTGCTTTAGGCAATCAGCCTTGAAGTGACCGAGCTCGCCTTGATTATGACACCTTACTTTCTTTATGTCAAACTTCCTCCACGGCGGGTCGTCATCTTCATCCTCCTGCCCCACAATGTACTTTTTCGCTGGGCGTTGCTTCTCCTTGCCGCTCGTGGAGCCTCCTTGCTTTTCTTTTGAAAGAGTCATCCACTGCTGCTTTGTGAGCATCAGGTGCTCAACCTGTTCTGGATCACCGGTTGATCCGGATTCTCTCGCTGTGCCTTGAATCTTCCGACGAGATCCTCAACCGTCAATGTATTCAGGTCGAGACATTGTTCGATCGATGTAACGATCTGCATGTAGCGCCGGGCGCCGACGCAGGAACCTTCCGGCGTTCTTGATCTCATCCAATTTCTCGCCATATCCCCTGATTGCGTTGACAAGGGTAACGAAACGGGCGGCAAACTGATCAACCGTCTCGCTCTCCTCCATCTTCAGATCTTCATAGCTTTTTGTCAAAGTTTGAAGATGTGCTTCCTTCACGCGGGCATGACCTTGGTGCAAGATCTTGATCGTCTCCCATGCATCCTTCGCCGATTTCTTTCCGACGAGGTGCTGCATCACGTCCTTCTAAGACGCGGAATAGAGCGCCGTTAACGCTTATCCTTCCGATTTCAGACCTCCCTTGACGTATTCGCCGCCTCCGGATCGACGGCCTCCCAAACCTCCTGAGCCTCCATGGCCACCTCCATGTTGAGAGCCCATAGCCCGTAGTCCTTGCGATCGAGGCGCGGATACAAAGCCGCCCCCACCGTCTCTGTCACCGGTGCCGATGCCGAGCTCTCGCCAAACTTCACCATCGCCATGACCTCCTAGTACTTTCAGCAGATCACGAACGATAACCTTGGCTCTGATACCAATTGTTAGCACAGCCCCTGTTGCCGAGTACTTTCTGACGACACCGACGAGGAAATTCCGACGAGACGACACGCACGTATCCGATAACTTCCGCCGAGATGCACGTGCTGCTAGCCGATCGATTCTTTTGATCTAACTAGTACACTCACGCACGCACACGCAAAACAACTTTGATTGCCAAAGGCTCTTGTCGAGTCTTGCTTTCTCTCTTGTATTGCTCAACTCCACGGTGTTGTTCGGTACAAGATTACAAGGCCAGGTGTGTGTGTATATATATGCACTACTAGGACCTAATCAACTAGGAGTCGGTGTACTACTCCAAAACCTAGTCTAACACATATACGTATACTACCTGGACACTTACACCTATTCGGACTGCAATTCCAATGGGTGTAGGACACGTGATTATCTAACAACAACGGTCTCTTGTTCATGAAACATGTGGACTGTTTACCTTACACACTTTGCTTAAAGCAGTTGTCTGTTGCTTTGAACTTAATACTTGAGGGGGTTCGGATGATAACCTGAAGGTGGACTTCTAGTCATAGATGCAGTTGGATGGCGGTCTATGTATATTGATGTATTGCCTAATCGAATCTTATAGGATCTTTCTGACTAGTAATTGCATTGTTATGCCTTGCTCAGTTCCTGTCAATTGTCCTGCTGTAATTTGTTTACCCTTCATGCCATATTGTTTATCTAAGGAGAGCACCTCTAGTGAACTATGGACCCCGGTCCAATCTTTACCGTTGATACATCTTCCACTGTTACTTGTTTACTTGCTGCAAACCATTACCTTCCACACCATACTTTAATCCTTTGTTACAGCAAACCGGTGAGCTTGACAATCTCACTGATTCGTTGGGGGCAAAGTCTTGAGTTTGTGTTGTGCAGGTCTCCGTGTTGCTAGCAACATCTGTGTGACGTTTCCTTCCTCCTACTGGTTCGATAACCTTGGTTTCTTACTGAGAGAAAACTTGCTGCTGTACAGCTTCACACCCTCTTGGGATTCCCAACGAAGCACTCCTACATCAACTCAGCGCTGCATCACCTAAATACCCGGAAGCGAGGCGCACATTCACGGGGGCCCGAGAAAAGTTTTTGGCCTGAGCCCGGTTTTCAGTATCTTCTCTCACCGTTTTTTGTGCTGAATCTCGAAAACTCGCCAGTTTTTTTTTTCGCCGAAACCCGAAAACTCACCAAACTTTTTCATTTTTTGCCCGTTTTGCGTATATGCTAGAGTTGCTCTAAGTTGATCTTGCCCGGCCCAAACTGGGTAGGAGTACCCTCGCCCAATAATACGTTACAAATTGGCATGACATTTAATGCGTCCAGCGGCCACTTTTGCCGACCATTTCATGGATCACGCTCTCGTAGCAGCGCACGGGAAAGTGAACACTCTCTATCAGCAGTGCTGAGTCAGCCCAAGCAAACTAATGGCCACGGCTACTTGGTTCAGGCCAAGGTATATATACATATATGAAACATATAACTAGTCGTTCCTTATAGGTATGAAACATATAAGTACGTATGTACTTTGTTTATGGCAGCCTGTGGTTTACTTTGTTAATACTGGAGTAGATGATAAACTCTCGACCACACGTAAATCCGTGGATGAATGTGAATGCCCGGCTCCAAGGGCTAAACCCCAATCAAGTCTGACAACGAGATATACCAACATGCAACCGTATCAGGGCATGCAACTTACTCAAGCTTTAGCTCGCATCCATAATCATCTCCTAGTGCATGCATATGCTAGTTGGTGCCCCCTGTTCTCTGCTATAAATAGGGGATCACTGGAAGTTATATCATCTCATCCCAAGCTCTTGTTAGCAAGCTCATCGATCGGTCATATCATCTACAATGGCTGTCAAGTCTCTACTTCTGCTTGGTGTCGTACTTGCTTCTTTCCTGCTTCTCTGCCAGGATGTAGCGGATGCTAGAGAGCTCACTGAAGCTAAAGGTGTGTCAAACTCTCCCTCTCTCTCTCTCTAATTTTTTTATTTGCACATACAACGTACGAATGGTACCTCACGTGTTGACCACGAAATGATATTGTCTTGTATGCAAGAAGAATCTGAGGGGAAGAATGTGAAACCGGAAGGAGGGCACGGTGGAGGATATGGAAATAACGGAGGGTATGGAAATAACGGCGGAGGATATGGCAACAACGGAGGATATGGAAACAACGGAGGGTACGGGAATAACGGTGGAGGATATGGCAACAACGGAGGAGGGTATGGAAACAACGGAGGATACGGTAACAACGGTGGAGGGTATGGCAATGGTGGTGGAAACCAACACGGTGGTGGATATGGAAACAATAATGGTGGTGGAAACGGTGGAGGATATGGTGGAAATTATGGTCCTGGCTATGGAGGTGGAGGCTATGGACCGGGATATGGTGGCAGGAATGGTAACCAGGGACGTGGTGCTCGGAACGGCAATCCTGGCTATGGTGGTGGAAACAATGGTGGATATGGCGGTGGCTCTGGCGGAGGATATGGTGGTGGCGGCGGATACGGTGGGGGTGGAGGTTACGGTGGAGGATCTGGTGGAGGAGGAGGCCAAGATGGTGGATGGCACTAAGAGGACATATATTGTGCTAAATAAGACATCTTCGATGTGCTTGAATAAAATTTGGTCCTTAATTATCCTCTCATATAGAAGCAAGGTCGAGAAGTGCAAGAGATCATAGGATCAAGGTAGTATCTTGTGCGGATTCATGTGTATGAATCATAGGCTATATGTCCTATAGTATACTAGACCTCTCTTTGCGTCTCTGGACGCCGTCCCAGTTGTTAGGCGGAATGTTTGATTATACGCCAACAATAGATTAATAAAATAAAATAAGTAAACGCTTATCTTTATTCTTGTCCTTTTATAATATAGTGGCCATTTTTGCATTCCGTGGGGTTCTAGCATAATGGGATTTTTGTATATTTACCACATTTTTTATCTAAAATTTGAATATTTTCCACATAACCGCCACCACATGTCAGTGACATAGATTGTGGCAAATATGCATGTTGCAAACGAAAGTGTGAAAAAGTGCAATCCTTTGTTTTGAAGGATAAAAGTCACGTCTTGGGACTTTTCCATAGGGACCACTACTGGAAAAACCCTCTTCGGTTCGACGTGAACAACCCCAGCAGTCTCGGCCTGTCATAGCCGGCGACTAGTGGGAGCACTAGTCACGGGCCGTGAGGCCTCTAACGGCTAGAAACGGCCGTAGTCACTAGTCCCGGGCCGGACCAGATCTTTAGTCCCGGTCCATATTACGGACCGGGACTAATGAGCTGGAGCAGGCCAACTGGTCTTTTCATAGACTATTAGTCCCGGGTCGTATCACGGCCCGGGACTAGTTGTCCACCACTATATATTCTGCTTCCTGTCCTACTGCCCTAAAGCATATGGTGGCCATTTTTCTCAAAGAAGCAAGAGAGTTCATGCCATTTTTTTCTCAAGATTTAGTTTGCAACCTCTAAATCCAAAGCTTTAAAAGGTTAGAACTTCATTCTTTCATCTCATATTGCTACTTTAGCTCTATAATGCTCTAGAAGTATAGAGATATGGATCAATGCATGCATGCTCTAGAATTAGAAGGATTTTGATATATATGTGTAACAAATTTTGATTAGGCACATAGTTACTGAAAATTTAAATGTGTAATTTTAGAGTTTCAGAGCTTACAATGGAATGAGGTTTTCACTGATAGAATAATAATTTTCAAAATTCAAAATTAATGCTCTAGAAGCTCTCAATATAACTTGTAATAATTTTATCATGTTGTGCAATAGTTTTTGATATACTTTTACTATAATGCAGATGGTCCGGGAATGGATGTACGGTACTGACCGACGCTCTAGCGAGTTCATTAATGGCGTGCATGAATTCATCCGTGTTGCTGATGCAAACAAGCGCAATGGTTTTGTATTTTGTCCATGTAGTAGATGTAGGAATCAGAAGGATTACTCTGACTCAAAAACCCTTCACAGCCACCTGTTGAAGTCCGGCTTCATACCCAGTTATAATTGTTGGACCAAGCATGGAGAGAGAGGGGTTATAATGGAAGACAATGAAGAAGAGAAGGAGGATGACAACTATCATGGTTTCCCTGAGTACGGAGATATTTCCATGGGGGATGCTAAAGGGGAGGATGAAGAAGAGACACATGATGAACCCGCTGATGATCTTGGTCGGACCATTGCTGATGCACGAAGAGATTGTGAAACTGAAAAGGATAGGGAGAAGTTCAATCACATGTTAGAGGATCACAAAAAGTTATTGTACCCAAATTGCGAAAATGGTCTGAAAAGTGCAAAAGACAATCGGAATTGCTGCGATGGAAGGCTGAGTGTGCTATACCTGACTCCTCATTTGAAAAGTTGCTGAAAATGATGAAGAGTATGCTTCCAAAAGATAACGTATTGTCCGCCAGTACGTACGAAGCAAAGAAGGTTGTCTTCCCTCTAGGTTTAGAGGTTCATAAGATACATGCATGCCCTAATGACTACATCCTCTACCGCGGTGAGGAGTACGAGAATTTGGATGCATGCCCGATATGCACTTCACTTTGGTATAAGAATAGACGAGATGACCCTGGTGACGTTGAGGGCGAGCCCCAAAAGAGGGTTCTTGCCAAGGTGATGTGGTATGCTCCTATTATACCACGGTTGAAACGCTTATTTATAAACAAAGAGCACGCCAAGTTGTTGCGATGGCATAAAGAGGAACGTAAGTCAGACGGGATGTTGAGACACCCTGCTGATGGGTCGCAATGGAGAAAAATCGATAGAAAGTACCCGGACTTTGAAGATGACGCAAGGAGTTTAAGGTTTGGTCTAAGTACAGATGGAATGAATCCCTTTGGGGAGCAGAGCTCCAGTCACAACACCTGGCCTGTGACTCTATGCATCTATAACCTTCCTCCTTGGTTGTGCATGAAGTAGAAGTTCATTATAATGCCAGTGTTGATCCAAGGTCTGAAGCAACCCGGCAACGACATTGATGTGTACCTAAGGCTATTAGTGGAAGAAATTTTACAGTTGTGGCACGAACCCGGCATACGCGTGTGGGATGAGCACAAGCAGGAAGAATTTAACCTCCGAGTATTGCTTTTCATAACAATCAATGATTGGCCTTCTCTTAGTAACCTTTCAGGACAGTCCAACAAGGGATACAATGCATGCACACACTGTTTAGATGATACTAAAAGAATATATTTGGAATATTGTAATAAGAATGTGTACAATGAGAATCGTTGATTTCTTTTGGCCAAGCATCCCTTAAGAAAGAAAGGCAAGTATTTCAACGGTCTGGAGTGTCACCAGACGAAGCCTAAGGAGCATACTGATGCTGATATATTTGATATGGTCAAAGATTTGGATCAAATGGTAACCTTTGGAAAGGGTCCTGGCGGAAAATCTGTTCCGAAGGACGCAGAAGGACACGCACCCATGTGGAAGAAGAAATCTATATTTTGGGAGCTACCATATTGGAAATTCTTAGAGGTCCGCTCTGCAATTGATGTGATGCATGTGACGAAGCATCTTTGCGTGAACCTGCTAGGCTTCTTGGGAGTGTATGCGAAGACAAAAGATACACCGGAAGCACGAAAGGACCATCAATGTATGAAAGACCCAGATGGCCTGCATCCAGAATGGTTTCAAGGTCATGCGAGCTATGCTCTTACCAAACAAGAGAAGGAAATATTTTTGAATGCCTAAGCAGTATTAAGGTCCCGTCTGGCTTCTCGTCGAATATAAAGGGAATATTAAATTTGGCGGAAAAAAGTTCCAAAACCTAAAGTCTCATGACTGCCACGTGATTATGACGCAGATGCTTCCGATTGCATTGAGGGGGCTTCTACTAGATAATGTTCGAGTACCCATTGTGAAGCTATGTGCATTTCTCAATGCAATCTCTCAGAAGATAATCAATCCTGAAGATCTACCATGGTTACAGAATGATGTGGTACAATGTCTTGTCAGTTTTGAGTTGGTGTTCCCACCATCCTTCTTCAATATTATGACGCACCTGTTGGTTCACCTAGTCGAAGAGATTTCCATTCTCGGTCCTGTATTTCTACACAATATGTTTCCCTTTGAGAGGTTCATGGGAATCTTAAAGAAATATGTTCAGAATCGCATAGGCTAGAAGGAAGCATCTCCAAGGGCTATGGAATGGAGGAGGTCATTGAATTTTGTGTTGACTTGACGACCTTAGGCCGATTGGTCTTCCTCAATCGCGGTATGAGGGGAGACTGAGTGGAAAGGGTACTCTAGGAAGGAAATCAATAATATGTATGGACGGACATTCTTACACTGAAGCACATTATACCGTTCTACAGAATTATATCTTTGCAGCCCCATATATCGAGGAACACAAGAAAATCTTACGCTCCAACAACCCTAGAAAGCATGACTCTTGGATTAGAGATGAACACATGAAGAGTTTTGGCGGTTGGTTGCAACATCTCATCAAAAACAACACTCTTGGAGATAAGCTATACTTGTTGTCTAGGTCACCATCTTTGACTATTTCGACTTTCCAAGGGTACGAGATAAATGGGTATACATTTTACACGATAGCACATGATAAAAAGAGCACCAACCAAAATAGTGGTGTCCGCTTTGATGCAACAGACAACAATGGGTCAAAGACCACACATTATGGTTACATAGAGGAGATATGGGAACTTGACTATGGACCTACTTTTAAGGTCCCCTTGTTTCGATGCAAATGGGTCAAGTTTGATGGAGAGGAGGGGAGGGTAGACAAGAAATACAGAATGACATCGTTGGATCTCAACAATCTTGGGTACTTAGAGGAACCATTCATCCTAGCCAATGATATGCCTCATGTTTTCTATGTGAAGGACATGTCTACCAAACCTAGAAAATGAAAAAATAAGAAAAAGAATACATCAGACGATGAGCCAAAGCGGCACATAGTTCTTTTAGGAAAAAGAAACATCGTGGGAGTGGAGGACAAGACAGACATGTCAGAAGATTGTGATAAGTTTCATGAAATTCCGCCCTTCGCGGTGAAGGATGACCCAAGCATCATGTTAATGAATGAAGATGCTCCATGGATACAGCGGGATCAGAAAGGAACACACGCGAAGAAATGATGTGTAATAATTGTAACATTTTATGAGTGAAGATGTTCCATGTGTTCATTTTTATAGTGTTGTCTGCAAACAATCTTGAGTGTGTTAGTCCCGTTTTGTGGCTGGACCGGGACTAAAGGGGGGCCTTTAGTCCCGATTCATACTTACCATTAAGATCTGATCTCCAAACGCGTGAGGTCACATATTCGAGAGTGCCTCTATGACCAGTTTCTTGGAGATGCCGAGGATCTGGCTCCGGCATCTCCCCAAATCGGCCATAGTGGAGTCCCTGCTCTCGAAAACCATCTTGTAGCTTGTAACTTCTCTAACTATATCAATACGCTTGGGAGCTAACTAATTTCACATATTAGGGAGTGCCTCTATGACCAGTTTCTTGGAGATGCCGAAGGACTGGGCTCCGGCGTCATCTCCCTGAAACTGGCAGTAGTGGTGTTCCTGCTCTCGAAAACCATCTTGGAGATGCCTCAAACTGGCTGGAGGACTGGACTCACAAGGATGCCTATTTATAGTACAAGAAGCTCGGCATAATATCGACACTCATGACATAATGTCAACACTCACGCCTATTATTTGTGCTGACTCATGTTTTGTCCCGGTTAGTGTCTCCAACCGGGACTAAAGGTTCATCTTTAGTCCCGGTTGGTGACACCATCTGGGGCAAGGTACAAGCCGTACGACATAATGTCGACACTCACCCCTATTATTAGTGATGCCTGGACCAGTCTGCCGCAATCCCTTCAGTCGTGGTTGGTTTCTCCAACCGGGACTAAAGATGAACCCTCTCTTTATAGGCATTTCCCACTATTTATAGGCTGCTCGATCCATCCTGCTCTATTTCCGCTATTTATAGGCTGCTCTATTTATAGGCCTTTTCCTCTATTTATAGGCTGCTCTATTTATAGGCTGCTCTATTTATAGGCCTTTTCCTCTAAATACAACATCTTCATATTTAGGTAACACTCAAGACATTTATTAATATTAAAAACCAGGACAAACCGGGACTAGTTAACACTCAGGACTAAAGCCGCCCCTTTAGTCATAATCATGCCTAGTCCTATAGTACGCATATTCAGGGTCTTCTTCGTCATCGTCATCATCATCGTCATCATCACCTGCCACTCCGGGGATCCTCAACCCAGCCATGGCATATACCAGGGGCCACTCCGGCCTCGGATTCATGGTGGGCGGGGGATGGGTCTCCTGGAAGACGATGCCGCTACCGCCGGGCGGGGGAGGGGCCTTCTTGTGGCTCTGTGGCGGGTGGACTTGTGGGCACCGCAGGCGAGGATGGTCTCCCCGGCGATGTAGCGCATCACTCCGGTGATAGTACGGTTCGCCCACCACCATGCATACCGCTTGTGGTTCACCGGGGGCGGGCCATCACCCTCGTACCTGGCGAGCTCCCTTTCTCGCCTATTAGCGAAGAAGGCATTCCAGGTGTCGTAGTTGTCGGGATCCCACTGGGATCCATCCGCTGCTCCGGCGTGAGATCGTGGTAGAACTGGTTCATGATGGCCGCCTGGCATGCGGAACCTTGAGGAACAGGAGGGACAGAACCTCCTCGGCCAAGATTCACATCCAGGCGGCCGGTAGCCCGACGGACAAGGTTAGCTGGAGGCGCACAGCGCCTCGGTCTCCTCGAGGGTCAAAATGGCCCAGTAGGTGTTGTCCATTGTTCTAAGAGAGGAAGGTGTGGATGTGTGGATAGCCATGGCGCGATCGCCCTAGATATAGAGGGAAAGGGCGGGAAAACTTGGCGGGAAGCTTTGGGAAATGGCGGGAAATATCTTTAGTCCCGGTTAGTGACTACAACCGGGACTAAAAGCTCTCGTAAAAAGGAAAGGGAGGAAAAAATTGGAGGGAAGCGGTGGGAAATGGCGGGAAATATCTTTAGTCCCGGTTTGGGACTACAACCGGGACTAAATGGATATTATATCTGATTTGAATTAAAAAAGAAAATTTACAAATGAAATAATTTATAAATGATGCAAACAGATATATGGATATTATATTAAGATTCTTTATATTTTTTGATAACAATAGACATATTATTTGTTTTATTTGGATTTTTACAATAAAAGATATGATTTTCCAAAGTTTTATATTTGATTTAAATTAAAAAAAGAAAATTTACAAATGAAATAATTTATAAATGACGCAAACAAATATATGGATATTATATTAAGCTTCTTTATATTTTTCTGATAATAATAGACATATTTTATTTGGATTTTTACAATAAAAGATGTGATTTTCCAAAGTTTTATATTTAATTTGAATTATAATTTTTTTTAAAATGAAATAATTTATAAATGATGCAAATAGATATATGGATATTATATTAAGATCTTTATATTTTTCTGATAATAATAGACATATTATTTGTTTTAATTGGATTTTTACAATAAAAGATATGATTTTCCAAAGTTTTATATTTGATTTGAATTAAAAAAATATAAAAAATAAACTAGTCGCGGGTCGTGGCTCGACCCGGGACTACAGGGTGCCTGCGCGCGCGAAAACGAAACGGCCGAAAAAACACACTAGTCCCGGGTCGTGGCTTAACCCGCGACTAAAGACCCCCCTTTATTCCCGGGCGGTGGCTTAGTCGGGGACTAAGGGGGGTCCGTTTATATTCCGCGCGCTAGGAGGTGCTGCCCCAACACTTAACATTTCTCGACGAAGACGAAGACGAAGCACACGCATGGGAGGTGCTGTTCGATTCCGCCGCCGCTCCGCCATGCATGCTCCGTCATGTCGCCGCTATACCGGGCGCCACCTCGTCGCTAGCCGCTTCGGCGCCGTGCTCTTCGCGCCTTATCTCGTCGTGGCCGCCTCACCGGCGCCTTTCACGCCAGGCCTCACTTGTCTGCCTCGCCGCTTCGCCATCACGCCATCACGTCTTTGCCAAGGCCAATCGGTGCTCGAGGGAGGGGTACGGGCGGGTGTTTTTTTTTGTAATTATTAGTTAGCTAGGGTTGTTAATTAGCATTATTGTTTTTGTTATTAGGATTATATTGTTAGCTAGGGTTATTTTAATTATAATTAGCTAGGTTTATTTTTTTAATTATAATTAGCTTGGGTTATTTTTTAATTATTATTTTAATTATAATTAGCTAGGATTAGGATTATATTGTTATCTAGGGTTATTTTAATTATAATTAGCTAGAGTTATTTTTTTAATTATAATTAGCTAGGGTTATTTTTTTAATTATTGTTTTAATTATAATTAGCTAGGATTAGGATTATATTATTAGCTAGGGTTATTTTAATTATAATTAGCTAGAGTAAATTTTTAATTATAATTAGCTAGGGTTATTTTTTTGTTTTAGTTATTAGCTAGGATTATATTGTTTTACCATAATTAATATTAGGATTATTATTTTACCACAAATAATATTAGGGTTATTATTATTTTTAGTTATTAGGATTATTGTTTTACCAATAATAATATTAGGGTTATTGTTTTTTGTTTTAGTTATTAAGATTATTGTTTTATCACAAATAATATTAGGGTTATTGTTTTTTTTGTATTAGTTATTAGGATTATTGTTTTACCGCAAATAATATTAGGGTTATTAATTTGTGTTATTAGGGTTATTGTTTTTTTGTTTTAGTTATTAGGGTTATTGTTTTTTCTAACCTGTTTAACTCTCTTTTTGTTATAGATAATTAAGTCATGGATCCATCCGAAGATCCTGGTCGCATCGGTGAAAGTTTTCTTCAGGGCATGATAAGAGGTGAAATTCCTCTTAATATTACTACTGGCAAAGATATTTTGCTCGACGAAGAGATATCCTCCTATCTGAATCCATTCTGTGATGGACTAGAGGAAAACCTAATGTACCAAGGGGAAGACCGGATGGACGAAGGGCAAACAAATAATAACAATAATGATGGCCCCTCGACAGGATCCGGCGAGGTATATATATATATATAAAGCCGTGTGTTACCTATATTCATTAACTGATCTAGATATATATTAATCACTCTCTCTTCTTCTTTTAGCCCACCGGATCAAAGCAATCGACAGCTCGAACGAAACGAGGGCCGAACAGAAAGTTGGATGGTAATCAGAGGTTCACCATCGAAGAAATAGATGATGATGATGATGGTGAACCGATTGCTCCAGAGAAGCACCGAAGGATGTTTATAAATCAATGCGGGGTGCTTGTTAGGGACAACCTGCCGGTCACCATCCAAGAATGGACCAGTCAAAGAAACCCGATGAAGAATCCAACAGCTATGTCACCGATGATGCCAAAGATGACCTTTGGCAGAAGCTCATAGCGCATTTCATACTACCTCTAGAGTATGAAGAATTTGAGGTAGATGGTATTACCCCAAGGCCGGGTGGGCTTGAAAATAGAGAGAAAGTCAAGGAGTGGGCTCTGAGCAAGATGGCTGAACTGTACCGAAACCACAAGAAAAGTTTATACGTGGAATATGTCGCGAAAAAGAAAACTCCAGACTTCAAAGGAGTAAACGAGAAGTTGAGAGAACAGTGGCCCGATTTTGTACAGTACAAGCAATCTGATAAAGCAAAGACAAAGTCGGCAAAGAACGTGTTAAATGCTGCCCAAAAGAAATACCATCATAAAATGGGGGATAGGTGGCTACAAGAGTGCCGTCCCTAAGTGGGAAACTATGGAGAAAAAAATGAGGGTTAGAGGCGTCACTCCTGATACAGATGGACGGACTGAGAGGTCAAAGCACTGGTGGTACGGGCACGGGGGGTCGTTGGACCTAGAAACAGGAAAGACATTATTTCATGAAAAAATTCTAACCCTCCCAAGACCTTATTCAAGCAATGAACGATGCTCAATTGGGATTGTTCCGTCCCGAGAGAGAGAAAGACGAGCTGACACGCACCCTAGGGAATCCTGAAAAGGGAGGACGAATACGAGGCAAAGGCGCCGGTGTCTCGTGGAAGAAAGGGTTTCCTCAGTATGATGCCAGTTACAGAAGCCGTCATAGAAAGAAGGACCGGGAGGCAGACCGAATCTCCAGGGTAGAGCAGCACCTAGCTGATCTGAAGAACCTCATGCATGAAATTATCCAAAGGCCGCTGTCATCAACTCACCCACGGGATGATGATCCCGCATTGGATCTTAACCAGCGGAGAAGCAGCGTGGCTTCCATGGAGGTCCGGGCTGATGATCAAGCACTGCTGGAGGATGCACCGGCTCCTCACTACCCCGTGGATGATGTCAGAGAGATGACACAATGTGAGCTACATCAGCCAATGAACAACCTGTCCTTCAAGGTGGCGATCGGCACTGCTTTACCTTGTCTACCTAGAGCACTCCACCATTCACTTCCGATTCCACCAGGCTATGCTCGTGTCACGGTGGATGACATAGTGGAGGATTTTGCGAACCTAGAGATTGAAATCGCTATGCCTGAAGGCCTTACGAAACTAGGAGATGTCAAGCATAACATCATTTTATGGAATAAGTACATCAAGTTTCCAGGCTCGGTGCCAAGGCCACCGACTCCGAGGAATCCAAGTCCACCCTGCATCAAATATCGTCAACCTCCAAGTCCACCCAACCCGATTATCGCCAACCTCCAAGTCCACCCCGCCCCGCTGACGATCGCCGCAACAGGAGTACATCAACTCGATCTCCGCCTCTGCGCAATACTCGATATCCGCCTCCGCCTCCCTGCAATACTAATACCTCGTCGAAGAAACGGAAGTTTGACGCTCCCCCGTGCCCCACATCGAAGAAAGGTCAAACGACGAAGATAGTCGACATCCCGCCGGCTCTTCCAAAGAGACCTTATGACAAGACCGATGAGGAAACTAACGCAGATGTGGCTACCCAAGTTAAGGCACATTTTGCACCCAAATATCCTGAGCCAAAGCCGGTATATGATGAAAAAACCCAAAAGTGGGCTAAGTCCTTTCTTGAGCAACCATTCTAGATATCGATGAATCTGAAATCAGACTATGACCGGGAGATTATTAAGCAAGCACAGAAGAAAAAAATCAGAAGTGCAAAAAGCGGGAAGCAAGTTGCCCAGCTTGGAGCATAGAAGAATCAATCGGTCGCCTCACTCAAAGCCATTTCATACCTCGACAAGGCCTTCAGAGCTGAAATGGATATGGACATGCAAATAATGGACCCCAGAGCCCGTAATAATGTTGCACTAACGGGAATCACTATATCACAGGCCAAAGCACTTGCTACCAAAACAAATATGTTTCTTGGTCAATATTTAGGCTATGAAGATACGCCAGTGGGTCAGATAGTACGATAGTATGTCCAAGAGGAGCCTCTAGTCAGTAATAAGGAGCTCGCGCGTCTATCCATACATATGCGAAATCTGCACGAATGGTACATGTCGCAAGCAGAAAAAACATCAGAAAGATTGGTTTTCGGTGGACGTTAGAAAGGAGCATCACTTCAAACCATACTCGATACAGGTTCAAATGACCGAACTGTTTCAGTTATACAACCAGCGCCCCCTCGACAAATCTATCATTGGTTGCTACTGTTTGTAAGTGATTTATTTCTATAATTAAGTTTGTAGCTCAGCTCGTTCATAGCATTTAATATATTATCCTAACTATATATCCTTTTGTATGATGATATTATATTCTGCAGAATGAAGATGTTTGAATGCAAAAGAGCTAGAAGATACGACGTTGGGTTCATTGACCCATATATCGTTAATGAATATACGTTAAAGAATCACCCCAAAGACATGGAGGAAGACCTGTGCAGGTTCCTAACCGAGAATAATTTTGTTAAGGAAATACTATTTTCTTACAACTTCAAGTGAGTGTTTATATCTTGTACATATTTTATTTTTGCTTACTCGATGAGCTATGCATGTATGCTTATGTAAACGTTCGTAGATTCCACTGGATCTTGCTAAACATTCAAGTTGACAACTCCCTAGTTGAAGTCCACGACTCATTAAGTTGGGACCAAGAGCAGTGGAGCGACATGAAAGCAATGCTCCATAAGTAATTTTAATCATTATCACATTATATCGTCCTCTTTCATTCATTTCCTGATATCAAGTAACTAATAACTCCTTAGTTCATTTTCTTTGTCGAGCAGGTGTTGGACACTGTTCAGATAGAAAATACCAGGTCCATTCAAAGAGGATCTAACTTATAAAATGGTGAAGAGTTTACAGCAGCCACCGGGAACTCATTTATGTGGATACTACGTCTGCGAGTACATCCGCGAGTTGACCAGTGAGCAGAAAGTTGACTCACATTATATTTATGATTTGCGGGAGAAACTAGAGCCAGACCAACGCATAAGAGCAATTCAAGAGGAGCTGGCGGGATTTATGATGAAGGAAGTCCTTGATGTACATGGAGAGCATTATGCGGATGAAGTGGAACTCGATTTGTCTTAGTGATCTCCATGTAGCTGATATGATATATATATTCATTAATGACCATGTAATTTTAAAACATTTCTTCCTTTTGATATATATCATTAATGTATGCTTGCAAGGGATCGATTAATTATATAGATGCATCAACGTGTACTGTATGTACTAGCGTAGAATATGTGTACTTAAATATATGTTTAAAATTATAGTAAAACACAAAACAAAAAAGGAACGAAATGGCAAAAAAAAATACGCAATCTCTGCCTCGGCAGGAAACCTTATAGTCTCGGGTGGTGTTACGGCCCGGGACTAGAGGGTTTCCGCCCCCCGTGGCGCTGAAACAGCCACGTGGCTGTTATCAGTCGCGGGCCATAGCGAGCCGGGACTAGAGGGGGCCTCTAGTCCCGTTTTCGCAGTTCCAGGCCCAAAACCGAAACTAGAGTCAGTTGCGGTCCGGGACTGCAGGCCCTTTTTCCACCAGTGGACTCGGAAATCCTAAGGGCATGTCTTAATATATGGCTAACTCGAGATGTGCCTTTTAGATTATATAAGATGGTCCAAAGCACTGTGAAGGTTTTGAATATTTGAACAAACAAGAGTAGGAGAATTTACAGCAACCAGAGTTTGGAGAACCTGGGTTCTTTAGCGGCTAGTCCCGGACCTTGTTCTCGGGGAGAGGTGCGAGACTTGGAGGAAAAAAATTTATGACCGGAAAGAATTCCCAGAGTAAAGATAGAATGGGTTTGTAATTACCTCGTGGAGTGAATTCTTCTGGTGCTAGAGCGCTAAGCGGAAATTTCCGCTGACTTAGAATTCTGCCACAACTTTCGTCATGAATTATTTTATAGCTTAAACGTGAGTGTCTACCCGCCTTGCATTCCTGCAGCAAGCATTTTCAGCCGTTCGATTTTATATAGAAGTGATGTGAGTGGTCCGTTTAGGCTAGCAAACTTGGTAATTTTGTTACATTGAGCGGCGTCTCTTCTGTCGTTCCAACGGGCCCTAATCACAAGTCCGGCCCACATCACAGCGTATGTTCGACGGTGAAAAAATACCTTCCCGTTCATTCCCGTGGGTGCTCGACCTAGCCTCCTCCTCTTGGCCTGATTTCACGCCGCCGTCACCTCGGATCATGTTGCTGCCCTCGCTCCCGTAGCATCCACCTCCCCCGTCACTGACAACCCTTGTCTGCGCGGCATCCGGCGTCTCCGCGACCAACTGCCCTAGACCGTGGGGCATTCGGTGCCATCTCCACACACAACCAGCGCCCCTGCCGCTGCCCTCTCGCTTGCGAATGAAGGGGAGGGAACGGCATCTTTCTTGGACGGTAAAACACCTGATGGGGTTTGGAAATCTCTCCATGCTGTTGGCAAGGCAGGGATTTCGGGGAGGGAGAGAGATGCAAGGACGGGGTGGAGGGCTGGAGGGCTAGAGGAAGCGTTGCCGATGTTTGTGCCCAAGTGTAGCGCCACCCACTCACCTCAACGCCGTCAAAATTTCCGTGCAATAGCTGCTCCAGAGGCAGTGAGAAGTTCATTCTCACGGTTGTAAAGCACATACACTATTGACTTGGTGTTTTCTGTGGCAGAATAGGAATAGGCGAGTAGGGCACATACAGCTATGTACCGTTTCTTTAATTTTTTTTTTGATTTAGCTGCCTGAACCATGGATATTTAGACTTATATAATGTTGAAGGAACCGACTTATTGCAGGAACCGTGTGTACTAAATCAGTGTTGATACAATGCCATGTGAAACCCGGTGTGTGTAACATATGCAATTATTTGAGGTACACATCAAGAGCTTCATAATCAATTGTATAATCAATCCATCGATGTTGAATCATTTTTGGGCAGTAGATAAACATTACATCGTGCTTCAAAACGTTCAAAATTCAATCTGGTGGATGTGAAAACGAACTCTATTCTTCCTTATTGGAACAACCTGATGCTACGTGATGTTGTTTCAGAAGACATGGGGAGACAACACAGTTTTAATCTTGCAGTTTATAAATGACAATCATTTGTTGTATGTGGTCTCAGATTTATCGGATTCCCTTTACCAAGAAGCCTAACAATAGATGGTGTTTTATGTATGCTTTGGTGTAGAAAAAATTGACTCCCCGTTTACTTTGTTTATTGATTCATCACACAATTGGCCTTCTTTTTACACTAGATAATGAGTGTCAATTGATCTGGGTGGTTTGCTTTGTTCGGGTTCTAATGATAGCCAACTTTTCTAATTTTCATGAGGACCCAATATTCTAAAGAAAATGCATACGGTAAAAAATTCATTGTCACATCTTGCCATTTTTTGGGTGTCGTTCATTGCCAACCAAGAGTTAGGTTTGTTACCACGGAATTAGCTCAATGTTAATATAATTTTCTACATCTGGACTTACTACTATGAATCTGGAAGCTAATATATAATCAAAGCTTCAATCTAAATTTCTGGTGTAGGTGTTGTGCAAAATTTGGTCTTCTTCGTAGTTCTTGATATTGTAGTGCTTCATATTCCACATGTCATCATACGTTTTGTCTCGAGCAAAAGGATTGAAGAAAAAGTTTCTATTCTGGTATCGAAAAGATTTCAATGATAATTGTTTGACTAATTACCATGGCATGATCAAGGTGTGATAGGTTGCACAGGATAGACTGTTTATAGCAAAAGAATTTGCAAATATGCTTCCTTATGATGTAGCCTTGCAGGATATATATCGGTTTGGACAGAAATAAACTTTTCTGGTATTACGTTATATATTAATCAGCTCATGCTTAGTAGTCTATACTATTATTTTTTCTTCCATGTGATTGTAGGATAACACTTGCCTAACTCATTGGCTTCAAGGTTTACCATGTATATAGGCAGCTTCGAATAAGATCGTGTAACCGTTACAAAATTTTATTTTATTTTGTATAACAAATTGGGTTAAGAATCAGTTTTAGTTTTTGTTGTTTTATCTGAAGGAACTAAGTTTTGCTATCAACACTAAACAAGTCATCGCCAAATTATCTAACGGTTTAAGTGTGGTGATTGACCCACCTGGTGAGGACTCTCCCGACGCGAGCTTTGTCGGCCGGTGGATTCAGGATAGGAACTATCTTGGCCATTGATTCGGGCCAGTTGACAAACTTTATTCTTACTGCGAGCTGAAATGTCCGTGCGATTTGCGAAAGGTCCCACGACGCAGCGATTGTGTGCTTTACATACAGTGCAAAGAAACCAGCCACCGGTATAAACAAAATCCCTTTTTTATTTGTCGTGAGCCACCGCCTCTCTTCTCTAGATTTCATGTCGCCGTCATCGTCGTCGCTGCATATGGAAACCAATCGCTTTTTCCAGTGGCCCCTTCATTCATGACCACGCCGCTACCCCTCTTTCTACCATCGGCTGTGGCGGTGTCCTGCGTGCCACCGCAGATAACCACCTCCGTTGGCCTCTATGTTTGTTCCTTCCTGCCCCATCACCTCCTCTCGTGCAGCCTTCTCGCCCATGTCATCTCCTCCACAACTCTGCCTTCCAATCGTTCTCTTTTGCTTTTTTTTCGAAATGGGGATGTACCCCGGCCTCTGCATCCTAGGATGCACACAGCCCTTTTATTACTCAAAGTCTTAAAGTCTTAAAATGCCAAATACAGATCAAAGATCAAAGAGGGTCGATACAAACACCAACCATCTGAAGAGACAAAAAAGTCTGAGGATGCAGAGCATACAAACGCTAAACATGTCTCAGTCTACTAGAAGGACGCCACGTAGCCTGGTAGAAGATATCCTGAGCAACCATCACCAGACGGCTGCATCCAGAAACCATCAAATCTCGGTGCTGCTCCGGGAGCAAAAAAGCCCAAAGCTGGATCCATTGGGACGCTGATATTATAACCTGCAAAAAAGAAGGAACTCGCACCCTGTTAAAAATAATAGCATTGCGACTCTTCCAAATAGACCAACATAAAGCCGATACCCCTATATGTATTCGAGCTTTGTTAGCCCTATCCATCCCATTTAACCAATTTCCAAACATATTAGTAATATTGGTCGGAGGTGGAAGATTGTATGTAAAATAAATAATTCGCCATATAATTCTAGCACAGGGGCATTCAATAAAAAGGTGTTCAATTGTTTCTTCCCCATCACAAAAACAACATTTTTTGCATCCTTTCCAATTCCTTTTAACTAAATTATCTTTAGTTAACAAAACCTTTTTATGTAAGAACCACATAAAGATCTTAATCTTTAGGGGTAGTTTAAGCTTCCATAAATATTTTGTAGGGAGGCTCTGATGATCATTCATCATATCCTCATACAAAGATTTGACAGTGAAAACCCCATCCGTGGATAGCTTCCACCTAAACACATCTGGCTCACTAGTCAAAATAACCTGCATCAATCGTTCTCTTTTGCTTGCCCTTTCTACCCTGTTCTAGTTTATCTCCATCAAATGTGGAATTGATCTGGTATGCGCAGGTTCTTAAATTGGAGTGTGGAGTTGTGCTTGCAGTGTGGTATCTCTACTAAGGCTGGGCTAGATTTGGATTGAATTTCCAAATATCATTTCGGGTTGAAAATGTGTGTTCGGGATCTACCATAATTCTATGTTAGTTTATGATAAACTTTCTTGGTTTACACTTTAGTATTCATAATTTAGGTGTAAAGGATCTATCTGAACAAAATATCCTTTCTATGTGAGGTAATCACCACATGTGTATTTCTATTCGGATGATATTCTGGAGTTTTTGCAAGTGGATGCTTATGAGAAATCGTTTCAGGTTTTATTTGTGAGCTTGCAACATGTTCTTCTTATACTACATTATATGGAGACTCACATTTTGTTGTTTCACATTGTAGGGATTATATTCTCAAGCTTTTCCTTATTGGAGACCTAGGTGTTGGGCAAATCATCTTCTCCGTAAACAATTGCATTAATAAACTTCATCTCAAATATGATTCAGTTTACTATGACTCCAATTTGATTTGAGCGGAGTACTATGTGAGGAATGTGGTATGCATTCTCTCCTGCTATTGGCATTCATCATCCATCTCTAAATATTACAATTTTATATTTTATAGCCTAAACGTGAGTGTCTACCCGCCTCCTGATGGCATTCCTACAGCAAGCATTTTCAGCCGTTCGATTTTATATAGAAGTGATGTGAGTGATCCGTTTAGGCTGGCAAACTGGGTAATTTTGTTACATTGAGCGGCGCCTCTTCTGTCGTTCCAACGGGCCCTACTCACGAGTCCGGCCCACATCACAGCGTAAAAAAATACCTTCCCGTTCATTCCCGTGGGTGCTCGACCTAGCCTCCTCCTCTCCTCCTCTCGGCCTGATTTCACGCCGCCGTCACCTCGGATCATGTTGCTGCCCTCGCTCCCGTAGCATCCACCTCCCCCGTCACTGACAACCCTTGTCCGCGCGGCATCCGGCGTCTCCGCGACCAACTGCCCTAGACCGTGGGGCATTCGGTGCCGTCTCCACACACAACCAGCGCCCCTGCCGCTGCCCTCTCGCTTGCGAATGAAGGGGAGGGAGTGGCATATTTCTTGGACGGCAAAACACCTGATGGGGTTTGGAAATCTCTCCATGCTGTTGGCAAGGCAGGGATTTCGGGGAGGGAGAGAGATGCAAGGACGGGGTGGAGGGCTGGAGGGCTGGAGGAAGCGTTGTCGATGTTTGTGCCCAAGTGTAGCGCCACCCACTCACCTCAACGCCGTCAAAATTTCCCTGCAATTGCTGCTCCAGAGCCAGTGAGAAGTTCATTCTCACGGTTGTAAAGCACATATATTATTGACTTGGTGTTATCCGTGGCAGAATAGGAATAGGCGAGTAGGGCACATACAGGTATGTACCGTTTCTTTAATTTTTTTTGATTTAGCTGCCTAAACCATGGATATTTAGACTTATATAATGTTGAAGGAATCGACTTATTGCAGGAACCGTGTGTACTAAATCAGTGTTGATACAATGCCATGTGAAACCCAGTGTGTGTAACATATGCAATTATTTGAGGTACACATCAAGAGCTTCATAATCAGTTGTATAATCAATCCATCGATGTTGAATCATTTTTGGGTAGTAGATAAACATTACATCGTGCTTCAAAACGTTCAAGAATTCAATCTGGTGGATGTGAAAACGAACTCTATTCTTCCTTATTGGAACAACCTGATGCTACGTGATGTTGTTTCAGAAGACAGGGGGAGACAACACAGTTTTAATCTTGCAGTTTATAAATGACAATCATTTGTTGTATGTGGTCTCAGATTTATCGGATTCCCTTTACCAAGAAGCCTAACAATAGATGGTGTTTAATGTGTGCTTTGGTGCAGAAAAAATTGACTCCCCATTTACTTTGTTTATAGATTCATCACACAATTGGCCTTCTTTTTACACTAGATAATGAGTGTCAATTGATCTGGGTGGTTTCCTTTGTTCGGGTTCTAATGATAGCCAACTTTTCTAATTTTCATGAGGACCCAATATTCTAAAGAAAATGCATACGATAAAAATTTCATTGTCATATCTTGCCATTTTTTGGGTGTCGTTCATTGCCAAACAAGAGTTAGGTTTGTTACCACGGAATTAGCTCAATGTTAATATAATTTACTACATCTGGACTTACTACTATGAATCTGGAAGCTAATATATAATCAAAGCTTCAATCTAAATTTCTGGTGTAGGTGTTGTGCAAAATTTGGTCTTCTTCGTAGTTCTTGATATTGTAGTGCTTCATATTACACATGTCATCATACGTTTTGTCTCGAGCAAAAGAATTGAAGAAAAAGTTTCTATTCTGGTATCGAAAAGATTTCAATGATAATTGTTTGACTAATTACCATGGCATGATCAAGGTGTGATAGGTTGCACAGGATACAGACTGTTTATAGCAAAAGAATTTGCAAATATGCTTCCTTATGATGTAGCCTTGCAGGATATATATCGGTTTGGACAGAAATAAACTTTTCTGGTATTACGTTATATATTAATCAGCTCATGCTTAGTAGTCTATACTATTATTTTTTCTTCCATGTGATTGTAGGATAACACTTTCCTAACTCATTGGCTTCAAGGTTTACCATGTATATAGGCAGCTTCGAATAAGACCGTGTAACCGTTACAAAATTTTCTTTTCTTTTGTATAACGAATTGGGTTAAGGATCAGTTTTAGTTTTTGTTGTTTTATCTGAAGGAACTAAGTTTTGCTATCAACACTGAACAAGTCATCGCCAAATTATCTAACGGTTTAAGTGTGGTGATTGACCCACCTGGTGAGGACTCTCCCGACGCGAGCTTTGTCGGCCGGTGGATTCAGGATAGGAACTATCTTGGCCATTGATTCGTCCAGTTGACAAACCTTTTTCTTACTGCGAGCTGAGATGTCCGTGCGATTTGCGAAAGGTCCCACGACGCAGCGATTGTGTGCTTTACATACAGTGCAAAGAAACCAGCCACCGGTATAAACAAAATCCCTTTTTTATTTGTCGTGAGCCACCGCCTCTCTTCTCTAGATTTCATGTCGCCGTCATCGTCGTCGCTGCATATGGAAACCAATCGCTTTTTCCAGTGGCCCCTTCATTCCTAACCACGCCGCTACCCCTCTTTCTACCATCGGCTGTGGCGGTGTCCTGCGTGCCACCGCAGATAACCACCTCCGCCGCCTCCGCTGGCCTCTATGTTTGTTCCTTCCTGCCCCATCACCTCCTCTCGTGCAGCCTTCTCGCCCATGTCATCTCCTCCACAACTCTGCCTTCCAATCATTCTCTTTTGCTTGCCCTTTCTACCCTGTTCCAGTTTATCTCCATCAAATGTGGAATTTTTCTGGTATGCGCAGGTTCTTAAATTGGAGTGTGGAGTTGTGCTTGCAGTGTGGTATCTCTACTAAGGCTGGGCTAGATTTGGATTGAATTTCCAAATATCATTTCGGGTTGAAAATGTGTGTTTGGGATCTACCATAATTCTATGTTAGTTTATGATAGACTTTCTTGGTTTACACTTTAGTATTCATAATTTAGGTGTAAAGTATCTATCTGAACAAAATATCCTTTCTATGTGAAGTAATCACCACATGTGTATTTCTATTCGAATGATATTCTGGAGTTTTTGCAAGTGGATGTTTATGAGAAACCGTTTCAGGTATTATTTGTGAGCTTGCAACATGTTCTTCTTATACTACATTATATGGAGACTCACATTTTGTTGTTTCACATTGTAGGGATTATATTCTCAAGCTTTTCCTTATTGGAGACCTAGGTGTTGGGCAAATCATCTTCTCCGTAAACAATTGCATTAATAAACTTCATCTCAAATATGATTCAGTTTACTATGACTCCAATTTGATTTGAGAGGAGTACTATGTGAGGAATGTGGTATGCATTCTCTTCTGCTACTGGCATTCATCATCCATCTCTAAATATTACAATTTTATATTTTATAGCTTAAACGTGAGTGTCTACCCGCCTCCTGATGGCATTCCTGCAGCAAGCATTTCCAGCCGTTCGATTTTATATAGAAGTGATGTGAGTGATCCGTTTAGGCTGGCAAACTTGGTAATTTTGTTACATTGAGCGGCGCCTCTTCTGTCGTTCCAACGGTCCCTACTCACGAGTCCGGCCCACATCACAGCGTACATTCGACGGTGAAAAAATACCTTCCCGTTCATTCCCGTGGGTGCTCGACCTAGCCTCCTCCTCTCCTCCTCTCGGCCTGATTTCACGCCGCCGTCACCTCGGATCATGTTGCTGCCCTCGCTCCCGTAGCATCCACCTCCCCCTTCACTGACAACCCTTGTCCGCGCGGCATCCGGCATCTCCGCGACCAACTGCCCTAGACCGTGGGGAATTCGGTGCCGTCTCCACACACAACCAGCGCCCCTGCCGCTGCCCTCTCGCTAGCGAATGAAGGGGAGGGAGTGGCATCTTTCTTGGACGGCAAAACACCGATGGGGTTTGGAAATCTCTCCATGATGTTGGCAAGGCAGGGATTTCGGGGAGGGAGAGAGATGCAAGGACGGGGTGGAGGGCTGGAGGGCTGGAGGAAGCGTTGCCGATGTTTGTGCCCAAGTGTAGCGCCACCCACTCACCTCAACACCGTCAAAAATTCCCTGCAATTGCTGCTCCAGAGCCAGTGAGAAGTTCATTCTCACGGTTGTAAAGCACATATATTATTGACTTGGTGTTGTCTGTGGCAGAATAGGAATAGGCGAGTAGGGCACATACAGGTATGTACCGTTTCTTTAATTTTTTTTGATTTAGCTGCCTAAACCATGGATATTTAGACTTATATAATGTTGAAGGAATCGACTTATTGCAGGAACCGTGTGTACTAAATCAGTGTTGATACAATGCCATGTGACAACCCGGTGTGTGTAACATATGCAATTATTTGAGGTACACATCAAGAGCTTCATAATCAGTTGTATAATCAATCCATCGATGTTGAATCATTTTTGGGCAGTAGATAAACATTACATCGTGCTTCAAAACGTTCAAGAATTAATTCAATCTGGTGGATGTGAAAACGAACTCTATTCTTCCTTATTGGAACAACCTGATGCTACGTGATGTTGTTTCAGAAGACAGGGGGAGACAACACAGTTTTAATCTTGCAGTTTATAAATGACAATCATTTGTTGTATGTGGTCTCAGATTTATCGGATTCCCTTTACCAAGAAGCCTAACAATAGATGGTGTTTTACGTGTGCTTTGGTGCAGAAAAATTTGACTCCCCGTTTACTTTGTTTATTGATTCATCACACAATTGGCCTTCTTTTTACACTAGATAATGAGTGTCAATTGATCTGGGTGGTTTGCTTTGTTCGGGTTCTAATGATAGCCAACTTTTCTAATTTTCATGAGGACCCAATATTCTAAAGAAAATGCATACGGTAAAATTTTCATTGTCATATCTTGCCATTTTTTGGGTGTCGTTCATTGCCAACCAAGAGTTAGGTTTGTTACCACAGAATTAGCTCAATGTTAATATAATTTACTACATCTGGACTTACTACTATGAATCTGGAAGCTAATTAATATATAATCAAAGCTTCAATCTAAATTTTTGGTGTAGGTGTTGTGCAAAATTTGGTCTTCTTCGTAGTTCTTGATATTGTAGTGCTTCATATTCCACATGTCATCATACGTTTTGTCTCGAGCAAAAGGATTGAAGAAAAAGTTTCTATTCTGGTATCGAAAAGATTTCAATGATAATTGTTTGACTAATTACCATGGCATGATCAAGGTGTGATAGGTTGCACAGGATACAAACTGTTTATAGCAAAAGAATTTGCAAATATGCTTCCTTATGATGTAGCCTTGCAGGATATATATCGGTTTGGACAGCAATAAACTTTTCTGGTATTACGTTATATATTAATCAGCTCATGCTTAGTAGTCTATACTATTATTTTTTCTTCCATGTGATTGTAGGATAACACTTTCCTAACTCATTGGCTTCAAGGTTTACCATGTATATAGGCAGCTTCGAATAAGACCGTGTAACCGTTACAAAATTTTCTTTTCTTTTGTATAACAAATTGGGTTAAGGATCAGTTTTAGTTTTTGTTGTTTTATCTGAAGGAACTAAGTTTTGCTATCAACACTGAACAAGTCATCGCCAAATTATCTAACGGTTTAAGTGTGGTGATTGACCCACCTGGGGAGGACTCTCCCGACGCGAGCTTTGTCGGCCGGTGGATTCAGGATAGGAACTATCTTGGCCATTGATTCGGGCCAGTTGACAAACTTTTTTCTTACTGCGAGCTGAGATGTCCGTGCGATTTGCGAAAGGTCCCACGACGCAGCGATTGTGTGCTTTACATACAGTGCAAAGAAACCAGCCACCGGTATAAACAAAATCCCTTTTTTATTTGTCGTGAGCCACCGCCTCTCTTTTCTAGATTTCATGTCGCCTTCATCATCGTCGCTGCATATGAAAACCAATCGCTTTTTCCAGTGGCCCCTTAATTCCTGACCACGCCGCTACCCCTCTTTCTACCATCGGCTGTGGCGGTGTCCTGCGTGCCACCGCAGATAACCACCTCCGCCGCCTCCGCTGGCCTCTATGTTTGTTCCTTCCTGCCCCATCACCTCCTCTCGTGCAGCCTTCTCGCCCATGTCATCTCCTCCACAACTCTGCCTTCCAATCATTCTCTTTTGCTTGCCCTTTCTACCCTGTTCCAGTTTATCTCCATCAAATGTGGAATTTTTCTGGTATGCGCAGGTTCTTAAATTGGAGTGTGGAGTTTTGCTTGCAGTGTGGTATCTCTACTAAGGCTGGGCTAGATTTGGATTGAATTTCCAAATATCATTTCGGGTTGAAAATGTGTGTTCAGGATCTACCATAATTCTATGTTAGTTTATGATAGACTTTCTTGGTTTACAATTTAGTATTCATAATTTAGGTGTAAAGGATCTATCTGAACAAAATAGCCTTTCTATGTGAAGTAATCACCACATGTGTATTTCTATTCGGATGATATTCTGGAGTTTTTGCAAGTGGATTCTTATGAGAAACCGTTTCAGGTTTTATTTGTGAGCTTGCAACATGTTCTTCTTATACTACATTATATGGAGACTCACATTTTGTTGTTTCACATTGTAGGGATTATATTCTCAAGCTTTTCCTCATTGAAGACCTAGGTGTTGGGAAAATCATCTTCTCCGTAAACAATTGCATTAATAAACTTCATCTCAAATATGATTCAGTTTACTATCACTAGTGCAGAACGGCCCATTGGTCCCGGTTGGTAAGGGGCTTTAGTCCCGGTTACCCAACCGGGACGGGGCAATCGGGACTAAAGTCCGAACCTTTAGTCCCGGTTGCCCCACCAACCGGGACAAAAGAGCGTACACGTGGCCGCTGCTCCGTGCGAGGGGGGGAGGAACAACCTACAAACCGGGACAAATAAGCTTCTGCAGCGGCAGAGATTTGACACATTTCTCTGCCGCGGCAGAGAATTCATTTTGACAACTTTTGTTGCCGCGGCAGAATTTTGGCCACTTTTTGTGCCGCGATAGAGAATTCATTTATGTTGTTTTATTGTTTATTTAGTGTTTTGCACTCATCAACGAAGGAACCATTATATTACACAAGATCATCATGACAATATTATATTCAATACACGGATCGAGTTCATGCACTACATACAAAAGTTGCTCTTTGTACAGTCCCTATTGTCTATACACAGCCGAATAGTATTCCCCTTTTTGGTTTAGGACTTCTGCATCCAAGAATCCCGCCAATTCCTCCTGAATTGCTCGTACGCGATCCTTTGGCAGAAGACCGTCCCGTAGACGTTCGATCTGATTTAAAAAAGGAGTCAGCCTATATGAATGAAACTAAACACAATTTGATTGTAACTAAAAACTATAGAAATTGTTTATGTACGTGGAGTTGCTCTAAATTTTTGCCTTTCTCATCGCACGTCTGCCGGATGAACTCGCAAATATAGTATCCACATAGATTGTTACCTGGTCCCTGCGTCCGGCACTTTACGAGAACATAGTTCAATCAAAATAATAATCAAGCATGATAATAACTGTATCAAAACTAGAATCAAAGAGATGCGCGGATATAGCTAGTGGTGCTTACATCTAGTGCTTGAAATGTAAGCTCCACTTTCCAAACACCCATAGCCTTGTTGGTGAAACGTTTCCAAGCGCTGCCCGGCGAAGAAAACGAATAAAATAAGTTATTAATTACTTGATATCATAAAATTCACGAACGTTGCCGATATAGTGTCGTAATGATTAGAATTACCACTAGAGAAGCATCTGCATGTCCTTCCACTGCTCAAGGGGTTTATGTTTCGAGTCCATGACTAGTACACGTCCTTTGTCAAGTTGAATGATTAACAGAATATAGTGGAAGCTGCAAATGCATAACTAATCAATTATATACTTAACATCGAGTAAGCGAAATAGAAAGTGTATACAAGACAATAACACTCACTCGAAGTTGTAAGGAAAAAGTATTTCCCTTTTGGTTTCTTGAAACCTTAACGCGTGTACTATATTATCCTCCGTATCCTAGGGGCTTGTTTTCAGATTATCTTGATAAACCCAATATGGGTCAATGAAGCCAATGTCATAGATTTGTCCTCTGCTGCATTCGAGAATCTTCATTCTGCATATTACAGTATGATTATATACATGCAATAAACAAGGTGAGATAGCTGGAGACTAAATTAATTACAGAATTAGTACTTACAGACAATAGGCACTGATGATCGATTTGTCCAAGGCGTCTTGATTGAATAATTAAAATAGTTCATCAAATTCAATGGATATCATGTCATCCATTTCTTTCCCATAATGCTTTTTTGTAACCTTCAGCACTATCCAGTTAGCCCAGCCCTTTGTGGCATGCATGTACCAGTTATGCAATCTTCGCATTTTTGTTGGAAGATTATTTACTTCTATGTCCTTGACCATACTAAATACATCATCACCAGCAGGGAGTTCAGGCTTCTTCCGTTGATCTGCCTCACCTTTGAAATTCTTGCCTTTCTTTCTTACGGGATGATTGGTCGGAAGAAATCGTCGATTCGCCAGGTACACAACCTTCTTACATTTATGCAAATATGTACCTTCAGTCTTATCTAAACAGTGTGTGCATGCCATATATCCCTTGTTTGTCTGTCCTGAAAGGTTACTAAGAGCAGGCCAATCATTGATGGTTACGAATAGCAACCCTCGTAGATCAAATGGCTCCTGTTTGTTCTCATCCCACGCGCGTACACCTGGTTTGCCCCACAACTGTAAGAGTTCTTCAACTAATGGCCTAAGGTACACATCAATGTTGTTGCCCGGTTGCTTCGGACCTTGGATGAGCACTGGCATCATAATGAACTTACGCTTCATGCACAACCAAGGAGGCAGGTTGTAGATACATAGAGTCACGGGCCAGGTGTGTGGATCGCAGCTCTCCCCAAAAGGATTCATGCCATCCGTACTTAGACCAAACCATAAGTTCCTTGCGTCACCTGCAAAGTCTGGAAAGTCTCTCTCGATTTTTCTCCACTATGACCCATCAGCAGGGTGTCTCAACTTCCCGTCTTTCTTACAGTCTTCTTTGTGTCATCGCAACAACCTGGCATGCTCTTTGTTTCTGAACATGCGTTTCAACCTTGGTATTATAGGAGCATACCACATAACCTTAGCAGGAACCCTCTTCCGGAGGGGCTCTCCCTCAACATCACCAGGGTCATCTCGTCTAATTTTATACCGCAATGCATTGCATACCGGACATTTATCTAAATTCTCATAATCCTTATCGCGGTAGAGGATGCAGTCATTAATGCATGCATGTATCTTTTGCACATCTAATCCTAGAGGACAGACAGTCTTCTTTGCTTCGTAGGTACTCTCGGGAAGTTCGTTATGTTTTGGAAACTTCGGCTTCATTATTTTCAGCATCTTTTCAAATGAGGAGTCAGTTAGACCACACTCTGCCTTCCATCGCAACAATTCCAGTGTGGTACCGAGCTTTGTGCTGCCATCTTCATGTAACATCCCAAAAATACCAAACTTAGATCCTCAAACACTAATCATCAAGATTAGGGTTAACAAAAACTTTTCTAAATGAATTCATGAATGCATGTATATGTGTATGCATGGATTTGGAATTTCTTTAAAAACCACCTTGTTTGTGTGATCCATTGCTTGTAAAATGTTTCTTAGGTGAAATGAACATCATCTAAAACATTTCCCACACTTTTCCTAAAGACAAGTAAAACAAAACAAATATATTAAGTGAATGGTCATTTTGACCAATTTAACTCCCATGCCTACTTTGGCTGTCTCAAACTTTCAAAACCTAACAGAAACTTTTCTGGATCTTTGCACCCCTTGAATGTACTCATAACAAGGTATCAAGGCCCACTTTGTGATCATCCAGAAACTTTCAAATGCATGGTTTAAATGACAATTCAAAATTGAATCTTCTTCATATGGGAAGATCCCACTTTTTCAAAACCCACTCAAACAAGCTCAACTTTCAAAACCCCAGCATCTGCAGACTCACCAGCACCAATCTAGAAAACCCACCAAAAATCATTTCAAAATTCAAAACTTGATTTCATGCGGCCATTTCATCAAACAGGTTGCAGACACAAATCAAACAAAACATCAAACACTATAGTGTGCAGTGTTTTGAGCCTAACTTGTTCCCTAGTTAGCTCACACA
This sequence comes from Avena insularis, assembly GCA_023614405.1. Lineage (NCBI taxonomy): Eukaryota > Viridiplantae > Streptophyta > Magnoliopsida > Poales > Poaceae > Avena > Avena insularis. Next base: position 59,163,130 of record CM042697.1, on the reverse strand, counting down.
CAACCCAGTAGATCATCTAGAAAGATTAGCCCAACACTAGCACCCCTGTGAGCTTGCCATTGTCATTAATGGTGAACAGCCGAGCACCCCCATGTCACCCCATTGTGGACAGCAAGCTAGGAGCAGCAGCAAGCCTAGCCAGCATGTCTGGGAGGCAGCCCACCGTCCACCGCCACTGCCTGTCCCAGCCGCGTGCGTTGCCAAGCCCTGGACCACGCGCACGAGACATGCCCAGACCATGCCGAGTGTGCGCCAGAGCGCCACCCTCGACCATCACCCACAGACCACGCGCCGCCCTCACCGCATGCACACACGATCACCACCGACCCAGGAGACCGCCAGACACCCCCGTTTGCCGCCCCGTGCCATACAGCCACCGCCCGCCGTCGAAAGCGCCCGCCTACTGCCGTTCCAGACCAAACCACACCGCCCCATGCCTCGCGATCATGTCGTTGAGCATCGCTAGGAGACACAGCACCGTCCCCTACCCTTGCCCATGCATATAGCCGCCTGTAACGTCGCCCCCGACGAGCTCACCGTGTGCCCCGAAGGTCCCCTCACTCGACTATAAATAGAGGCCACCCCCGCACGATTTCTTCACCCCATCTCACTCCCCTCTCCCCATTGACCGTGCCACACCATCCTCAGAGCAAGCCGAGCACCACCTCGCCGGAGTTTCACTAGAGCCTGCCGCTGCCGGAGAAGAAGGGAGCCAGCGATTGGAGCCGCCCCAGGAGAAGCCACCGGTACCAGGAGGTTCGCCGTCGTCGACTTCGTCGTTCGCCCGCCTCACCAACCCTCGCCCGTACCCCGGTGAGCCCCCAGCACCCCTCACTGGCCGCGCTAGGTTTCGTTCTCGCCGGAGCTGTCTCGCGTCGACGATGACCCCCAGCCGTTGGATTAGAACTAGATCGAACGATCCACGTTGCCCCATATCGCTTCGCCCAGCCCCGTGTCACTGACGAGTGGGGACACCCACTTAATCAGCCCGCGGGAGCACTGCGCTTAGCAGGCCGGCCCGTTAGAATTTCCCGCGCAGCCCAGCAATTTAAATTAAACCTTTTTCTTTTTAAATTCAAACACACTTCTGTACCCAACTTCAAAAATCAACCCAGATCGATTCAGTACACCAAATTGAATGAAACCAATTTTGTTGGAAAGGTCTGTGAATGCTTAATCCAAGCCCGTTGGATTCAAGTCATTTGGATCTGTAGATCACCCATAGTAAAAATAACAAGGCAGAAGCTTTTATGCATTCAAACATTTTTCAAATTCAAACCATAAAAGCTTTTGAGTTGATTCCAACTCTCAAAAATCACATTTAACCATACCTTTCAGAATATATAAAAATATATATGTTTACTTGCAGAAATATTGTTCATGTAATAAAAGAATGCTTCATAAGCATTTCTAGCACTTTAATTAATTAAAATAAAAGGGTAAAACCTTATTAAATTGTGACACCACTTTAAATCACATTCCCATGGACTACAATATGTGGTGATGACATGTGTCAAAATGATCCCATGTTTAGTTTGGAGATTATTAAATCTTAAGTAGTTTTTCAATGAGTAGAAATTACTTTTCTAAAAATAAGAAGTTTTAAACCAAGCTTTAACCTTGTAATGTTAGAGATGATGATAGATCATCTATAGGACCCTTGTGTGTGATGATTGCAGGTAGTTAAGTATTGTTTGGTGATTGTGTACCTCGTATTTATTCATAGACGCTAGTACCGACCAAGGATACTACAAGGAGGAAGGAGGATACTACGAAGAGAAAGCCGAGGAGAACTTCAACCACTGCTCTGCACAAGGTAAGCTAACACTTGCAAGATACTATACCTATGCAAGCCAATTACTATGCAAGCCTAATACTACTAGCGAATGTACAAGCTAACACTTGCAAGATACCTTACTGATGCCACAAACCCATACCTGTGAGATGACTACTTTATGCCTTAAGCATATGTGATCATACCCACTTGCTAAACCAATCCTAGTTTTATGGCAGGCTTCTTACTTTATTTCTTTATCAAAGCTTACTTAGAGTCTACCTAAGAGTTTGGTAGATACTAGACAGTTGTGCTGGAGGTTGCATAAAGAGCATAAAATTTGGCCTAAGCTAGAAACCTTGATATCAGCCTAAGATATAAGGTTGGACTTAGTGAAACTCCACCAGTTACCACCCCTCATTATTACTACCCCCACCTGTAGATGCTAGTGCTAAGCATAAAACTTGATCAACTTTTAGATGGGAATACTTGGTGGAAAAATGGTTATGAAAACCTTGGAATGATGGATCATTCTATTGCAATGTTTTGGACATGTGTTTCCAAACACTTGATGATTTTGGTGATGAAAATGTTGAGGCATGAGCCTTAGCCCTTTATAAAACTGATGGTTGTCTGGATGCGATACCATTCCAATTTTAGCGTACAACCATAATACCCGAATATTGGGTAGGGCTTGACTGGAAACTTATATACCTTACTATTAGTTCCCTCGCGGCTAAGGTCTGAGCTGAGGCTACCTTGTGAAGATTGTCCACCTGTGCAGTACCCAAGATGACAGTGGTCATGGTTGGGAGGCCAAACTCACAGGAGAGGTGCTTATACTAGGGAGTGTAATTGAAAGGTTAGGATTGATTATCCGCATACTGAGTATGGTGAATTCAGGATTTGTTCCTGACGGATGTATCGAATGTTGTGGTGAAAGTGTACAATCTCTGCAGAGTGTCAAACTATTCGAATAGCGTCATGATTATGGACATTGGAGTGGCCATCGTTCCCCGTCAGACCTTTTAAAATGACTTGTGAAATGAATTGAGACTTTGACTTGAACACAACAGAGTTGTGACCTGAATTACAAGATCCCATTTAGGAGTTATAAAATTGTGACTACCTTTGGAACTTAGTAGAGATAAACCTGGCTTTTTGCAAAACAACCCTAGAGCCTAGTGTCCTATTATCCAAAAAACCCTTTACTGTTAGTTATAGTTTGCGAGTACTTAAAGAGTACTCATGGCTTTGTCCCTGGCTATTCCCATGGCCAGACTATGAAGAGGAGTACCTCGAAGATGGACCCCAGGAAGTTTACGACAACTAGGATCATCTCCCATCGTCAGCATTGCCTGTGACCCCGAAGATGGAGCTTCGCCTACGCTACCGTTATTATTACGTATTCCGCTGCTTGATGTTGTATTAAGAACTGGATCATGAGATCCCCATTTGTGCAAGAACTTATGTATCGTTTGTAATGGATGAAGTACTATGGTATCCAATTCTGTTATGTCTCGGAAAAATGGTAATCCTGGGATTGCGATGTATGGCATAACAGGCATCTAGGATTGAAAAATCCGGGTGTTGACAAGTTGGTATCAGAGCCATCCTGACCCTAGGAGACCCTAGTTAGGTTGGACGTTGAACCAAAAACTTAGTTTCAAAACCAAAGAACAAAAATATTTACGAAAACTTATTCTCATTCTTACCTCTTTAATTCTTTAATAAAACTTCATGTTCCTCAAAAACTCTTGCAAAATAGATGAAATTTTGACACACTTGATCACTCTGCTAATCTACTCATCCTGTATTTTTATAGATGGACGTGAAGTACAGCAAGTTTTATCAACTCAGAAATGGGGGAGACCTTATCTTTGAGAGGGATCTGGATCAGCTTTCGGAGCTTCTGGAGCGTCCGCATCCCGAGTTCTTCGGAGCTCAGCTCAATGATCAAGGAGGATAAGATCTGCAGTGGCTAATTGTTGCAAGTCTCCGAGGAAAGATTGAACCTCCCACTGCGGAGGGAATTCAGTTTACCTTGAGGGAAAACAACTGGCTCGATGGACTTGCCAGAGCAATGCAGGAAGCTCTTTCCCGTCTGTGTGGGCAGAGCATCAATCAGATCAAGGGTACTCGCTTTGAGTTTTGCCCAAGGCATGATGCAAATGGACAACCACTGGAAGCCCCATACCACCCCGAGCTGAAGACTCAATTGGACCACCTTAGCTTCATGATGTATGATCGTCAACAAGAGTTGGACAACTGCCGTGACTATTGCAACCACAAGTCTGCCATCATCAAGACGAAGGATCAGACCATCTCCATGCTAGCAAAGGATCGCAAGTCTCGCCGCCGTCGGCTCGACAAGAAGGAGCGCATTATTGCCCGTCTTCGCCATCACATCTCATCTCTGGAAGGAGACCATCCACGAGAGAGACATGCAGTTAGAGGAAAGGGAGAATGCCGGAGAGGATCTTCGTGGAGACCCTTACACCTATCTCAGCGATGACGATGATTTTCTGGAGGATCAGGCCATGGACTTCTTCACCGATGAGGATGATTTCGCCTTCATCGATGATGCGGAAGATGATGAAGCCACAGACTCCGAGCAGTAGTAGCACTGAGCACTAGCATAGTGAGTAGTAGTCGGTCCCACTGTATCGTAGATTCCAGAATGGTTCTTAAAACCATCTGTTTTTCCTTGTTGTGGTGTGTTTTGTACTGTGTGCTATGAGTGAATGAATGAAAAAGCAAGTTTCTAGAAAACTTGAGTCAAACTCCAAAAACTTTTCAAAAACCCAAAACCTTAGCAATTTCCCTCTTTTCTCATGATCTATATCAATCTTCAGATGCCACGTGGAGGAAGTGGTTCAGCCCCGGACCCGATGTTGCAGATCCTGCAACTGTTGACTTCGACCAAGTGAAAGAGCCGAACGTCAAGCCAACCTAGCCACTCTGCAACAGATATCCCAGCTAGCCCACAACAACCAAGGCCATGGAAATCAGGACAACCACGGATCTAAGCTCAAGAATTTCCAGAATACCAACCCACCTGTTTTCACCAAGTCGGAAGAACCCCTAGACGCCGATGATTGGCTGCAAACCATGGAAAATAACTTAGAAGTAGCCGGAGTGGAAGCCAACGAGAAAGTCTTGTTCGCCACCCATTATCTAGCCGGAGATGCCAGGGCATGGTGGAACAGAGTTCGTGCAATGACCGGAGGCCAAATGATGACCTGGGAGGAATTCAAGGTCAAGTTTAGCAGAACCCATGTGCCCCCAGGTTTGATCAAGAGAATGAGAGATGAGTTCAGGGAATTGAAGCAAGGAAGGATGACTGTAGTGGAATACCGTGACAATTTTTTTTCATTAGCTAGGTATGCCCCGGACGAGATAGACACCGAAGCCAAGAAGAAAGAAAGATTCCTGAATGGTCTGCACGACGAGATGCAGACAGTGTTAGTCAATATCCCCTTTGCCGATACTGAAGCCCTTGTCGACTCTGCTATCCAAATGGAAGGAAAGATCAACCAAGCCAATAAGAACCACCAGCACCACATGATGCATCAACCAGGAACCCATCAGACCCCAAAGTATCGCCCCAACCCATCTCCAGGATTTGCCCCAAGAACCAACAGACCCCCTATGACCCGTCCGACCTATCCCAACCGTGGAAACCCTAGACCCGTAGGAAATCACAACAACCCCGACAACTCTAGCAATTTCACCCGTGCCCAACCCAAGTTCAACACCAACCATGCTACCGCCAACCCCAACACTGCCCCTAGGACTGGAAGCAATGTTGTGCCTGTCGCAGCCAAGGACAAGTCACAAGTGACCTGTTATGACTGTGGAAATAAAGGCCACTATTCCAATGAGTGCCCCCACAAGAAGAATGCTACAGCCCCCAACGCCAATGTCCCAGCTCAGCAGCAGCGTCGTGTCCAGCCAGGGAGAAGATTTGCCGCAGGGAATTCACTCAACCGCAATGGCCGTCTTTTTCTCATGCATGTTGAAGAAGCTCGTGAAGCGCCAGACGTCGTCTTTGGGTATGTTTTCATTAATTCAGTACTGGCAAGAGTGTTGTTTGATTCTGGTGCATCGCATTCATTTGTCACCGAAGAATTTGCCTGCACTAGTAAAATTCAACCAACCAAATTGAAGCATGTGATGATTGTACAAATTCCCGGATCAACCACCAAGGCTAGGCAAATTTGCAAAGCCGTCCCTATCCGAATCCATGGCATAGATTTTTATGCTAATCTAATAGTACTCGGAACTAAAGGTTTGGAAGTAGTACTAGGAATGGATTGGATGTCCAAACATAAAGGATTGATTGACTGTGCCAAGAAAGCCATTACCATGACCAGTATCACCGGAATATCAGTCGAACATATATCTGAAACCTTACCTCGTCAATTCAAGTGTAACAAGAGTATAGCCCAACCTACCATTGACCAAGTTCGGATAGTCCGCGAATACCCCGATGTATTTCCAGATGTTTTGCCCGGTATGCCCCCAGATCGGGATATTGAGTTTATCATCGAACTAATCCCTGGAACAGGACCCATAGCCCAGAGACCCTATAGTATGAACCCGTCAGAACTAGAAGAATTGAAGAAGCAACTGGATTCCATGTTGGAAATCGGATTGATTCAACCAAGTGCGTCCCCCTGGAGGTCACCTGTCTTGTTTGTGGACAAGAAGGATGGAGGTAACCGTTTGTGTACGGATTATCGGAAGTTGAATGATGTCACCATCAAGAACAAGTACCCCTTGCCTAAGATAGAAGATTTGTTTGATCAGTTGACCGGTGCCCAGGTGTTTTCTAAGATTGATCTTAGGACTGCCTATCATCAACTCAAAATTCGTGCAGAGGATACCCCAAAGACTGCCTTTACCACCAGATATGGATTGTATGAGTATACAGTCATGTCCTTTGGATTAACCAACGCCCCCGCTTATTTCATGAACCTCATGAATAAGATTTTTATGGACTTCCTGGATAAGTTTGTTGTTGTTTTCATCGATGACATTCTGATTTATTCCAAATCAGAAGAAGAACATGAGCTACACCTAAGGACCATTCTAGGAACCCTTAGAGAGCATCAGTTGTATGCAAAATTTAGCAAATGTGAATTCTGGTTACAGGATGTAGGATTCCTCGGTCACATCGTATCAGCCAGAGGAATTGCCGTTGACCCTGCCAAAGTGAAAGATGTAGAAGATTGGCAAGCCCCAACCACTCAAACCCAAGTTCGTGCTTTTCTCGGATTGGCGGGATATTACCGCAAATTTGTAGAAGGATTCTCGAGTATCGCCCGACCCATGACCCAATTGCTGAAGAAGGACAAGAAGTTTGAATGGATCGACAAATGTGAAGCGAGTTTTCAAGAACTCAAGAGGAGATTGATTTCAGCCCCAATCTTGATCATGCCGGATATCACGAAGCCCTTCGATGTGTATTGTGACGCATCCAAGATTGGTCTCGGATGTGTGCTAATGCAAGAAGGCAAAGTTATATCTTATCTATCGCGACAATTGAAGCAGCATGAACAAAATTACCCAACCCATGACCTCGAACTCGCAACCATAGTTCTAGCCCTGAAAACATGGAGACATTACCTGATGGGAAACCGTTGTGAGATTTATTCGGATCACAAGAGCCTAAAGTATATATTCACTCAGAAGGAGCTGAATATGAGGCAAAGAAGATGGATTGAGCTAATCAAGGACTACGACCTGGACATTCACTATCACCCTGGAAAAGCCAACGTGGTAGCCGATGCCTTTAGCAGATTGCCGTGCCGCTTGAACTCCATGATTTTGAAGGAGCAACCAAGTTTGCACAAGGAGATGGAAGATTTTCGAATGGAATTAGTAAGTGAAGGATTTTTGGCTAGCATAGAACTTCAGCCCACTTTGATCAGTCAGATTAAAGAGGCGCAAAAGGGAAATGCCAGTATCGACGGAATCAAGCGTCGTATAGGTACAGGCAAAGTACCCGGATTCACCGAGGACGAAGAAGGAGTTCTGTGGTACAAAGGACGCCTTTGTGTACCGGCAGATTCGGAGTTGAAAGAAGTTATCTTGAAGGAGGCTCATGATACTCTTTATTCTATCCATCCCGGAGGAACTAAGATGTATCAAGATTTGAAAGAGCAACTTTGGTGGCATAAGATGAAGAGAGAAATCGGAAGCTATATCGCCAAGTGTGATATATGTCAGCGAGTCAAGGCAGGACATCAAAGACCTGCTGGATTGTTGCAACCTTTGCAAATTCCGGAATGGAAATGGGATTCTGTAGGAATGGACTTTATCACTGGACTACCTACTTCTAGTAGGGGAAATGACTCTATTTGGGTCATAGTGGACAGATTGTCCAAAGTCGCCCATTTCTTGCCCGTCAAAACTACCTATCAGAGTTCGAAGCTAGCGGAGTTGTACATCGCTAGGATCGTTAGTTTGCATGGAGTCCCCAAGAATATAGTATCGGATCGAGGAACTCAGTTTACCTCGAGATTCTGGAAGAAAGTCCAAGAAGGTTTAGGAACCCGCCTAGATTTGATCAGCGTATCACCCTCAGACCGATGGACAAACGGAGCGAGTAAACCAAATACTCGAAGATATGCTTAGAGCCTGTGTGCTAGAATATGGATCCAAGTGGGAAGACTGTCTGCCATTTGCAGATTTTTCATACAACAATAGTTACCAAGCCAGTTTGCAAATGGCCCCATTTGAATTTATGTACGGAAGAAAGTGCCGCACCCCTTTGAACTGGTCGGAAGTAGGAGAGAGTCAGATTTTCGGACCCGACATCCTACGAGAAGCAGAAGAGAAGGTTCACAAGATTCGTGAACACCTCAAGACAGCCCAACCCCGACAAAAGAGTTACGCCGACAAGAGACGTCGAGACCTCGCCTTCAACATCGGAGATTTTGTTTATTTGAAAGTGTCGCCATTGAAGGGAATGCAGCGTTTCCAACTCAAAGGAAAGTTAGCCCCCAGATATATCGGACCTTTCAAAATTCTAAACCGTCGAGGAGAAGTATCGTATCAACTGGAACTACCTGAAGAGATGTCAGCTGCGCACAATGTGTTCCATATCTCGTTACTTCGCAAATGTCTCGAAGTCCCCGAAAAGACCGAAGTGTTCAAGAATATCGATCACCGGACCATAGAGATCAACGATGACCTGACCTATCCCGAAGTACCCATCCGTATATTGGAAGAAGCCTTTCGAACTACCAGAACCCGAAGCATCAAGTTTCTCAAGATTCAATGGAGCAATCACACATAAGAGGAAGCTACCTGGGAACGCGAAGATCACATCAGGACGGAGTTTTCCGATCTCTTCAAATCCTAGGTAATCTTTTCGTCCTTTTTCAAATCTCGGGACGAGATTTTGTTTAAGGGGGGAAGGTTTGTAACATCCCAAAAATACCAAACTTAGATCCTCAAACACTAATCATCAAGATTAGGGTTAACAAAAACTTTTCTAAATGAATTCATGAATGCATGTATATGTGTATGCATGGATTTGGAATTTCTTTAAAAACCACCTTGTTTGTGTGATCCATTGCTTGTAAAATGTTTCTTAGGTGAAATGAACATCATCTAAAACATTTCCCACACTTTTCCTAAAGACAAGTAAAACAAAACAAATATATTAAGTGAATGGTCATTTTGACCAATTTAACTCCCATGCCTACTTTGGCTGTCTCAAACTTTCAAAACCTAACAGAAACTTTTCTGGATCTTTGCACCCCTTGAATGTACTCATAACAAGGTATCAAGGCCCACTTTATGATCATCCAGAAACTTTCAAATGCATGGTTTAAATGACAATTCAAAATTGAATCTTCTTCATATGGGAAGATCCCACTTTTTCAAAACCCACTCAAACAAGCTCAACTTTCAAAACCCCAACATCTGCAGACTCACCAGCACCAATCTAGCAAACCCACCAAAAATCATTTCAAAATTCAAAACTTGATTTCATGCAGCCATTTCATCAAACAGGTTGCAGACACAAATCAAACAAAACATCAAACACTATAGTGTGCAGTGTTTTGAGCCTAACTTGTTCCCTAGTTAGCTCACACACAACCCAGTAGATCATCTAGAAAGATTAGCCCAACACTAGCACCCCTGTGAGCTTGCCATTGTCATTAATGGTGAACAGCCGAGCACCCCCATGTCACCCCATTGTGGACAGCAAGCTAGGAGCAGCAAGAAGCCTAGCCAAGTATGTCGGGAGGCAGCCCACCGTCCACCGCCATCTGTCCCAGCAAGGCGTTGCCAAGCCTGGACCACGCCAAGAGACACGCCAGACCATGCCGGCGTGCGCCCAGAGCCACCTCGACCATCACCCACAGACCACGCGCCGCCCTCACGCGTGCACACACGATCACCACCGACCCAGAGACCGCCAGACACCCCGTTTGCCGCCCGTGCCATACACCACCGCCCGCCGTCGAAAGCGCCGCCTACTGCAGAGCACCGCCATTCAGACCAAACCACACCGCCCCGCCTCGCGATCATGTCGTTGAGCATCGCCAGAGACACAACACGGTCCCCTACCTTGCCCATGCCTATAGCATCAGAACGTCGCCCCGACGAGCTCACTGTCTGGCAGTCGCCGCCGACTATAAATAGAGGCCACCCCCGCACGACTTCTTCACCCCATCTCACTCCCCTCTCCCCACTGACTGTGCCACACCATCCTCAGAGCAAGCCGAGCACCACCTCGCCGGAATTTCACTGGAGCCCGCCGCTACCGGAGAAGAAGGGAGCCAGCGATTGGAGCCGCCCAGAGAAGCCACGGTACCAGGAGGTTCGCCGTCGTCGACTTTGTCGTTCGCCTCGCCGACCCTCGCCTACCTCGGTGAGCCCCAGCACCCTCACTGCAGCGCTAGGTTTCGTTCTCACGAGCTGTCTCGCGTCGACGATGACCCCACCGTTGGATTAGAACTAGATCGAATGATCCACGTTGCCCCACCGCCCGCCCAGCCCGTGTCACTTTACCACGGTAGGGACACCCACTTAAGCAACCTGCGGGAGCATCGCGCTTAGCAGGCCCGTTAGAATTTCCATGAGCCCAGCAATTCAAATTAAACCTTTTTCTTTTTAAATTCAAACACACTTCTGTACCCAACTTCAAAAATCAACCCAGATCGATTCAGTACACCAAATTGAATGAAACCAATTTTGTTGGAAAGGTCTGTGAATGCTTAATCCAAGCCCGTTGGATTCAAGTCATTTGGATCTGTAGATCACCCATAGTAAAAATAACAAGGAAGAAGCTTTTCTGCATTCAAACATTTTTCAAATTTAAACCATAAAAGCTTTTGAGTTGATTCCAACTCTCAAAAATCACATTTAACCATACCTTTCAGAACATATAAAAATATGTAGGTTTACCTGCAGAAATAATGTTCAAGTAATAAAAGAATGCTTCATAAGCATTTCTAGCCACTTTAATTAATTAAAATAAAAGGGTAAAACCTTATTAAATTGTGACACCACTTTAAATCACATTCCCATGGACTACAATATGTGGTGATGACATGTGTTAAAATGATCCCATGTTTAGTTTGGAGAATATTAAATCTTAAGTAGTTTTTCAATGAGTAGAAATTACTTTTCTAAAAATAAGAAGTTTTAAACCAAGCTTTAACCTTGTAATGTTAGAGATGATGCTAGATCATCTATAGGACCCTTGTGTGTGATGATTGCAAGTAGTTAAGTATTGTTTGGTGATTGTGTACCTCGTATTTATTCATAGACGCTAGTACCGACCAAGGATACTACGAGGAGGAAGGAGGATACTACGAAGAGGAAGCCGAGGAGAACTTCAACCACTGCTCTGCACAAGGTAAGCTAACACTTGCAAGATACTATACCTATGCAAGCCAATTACTATGCAAGCCTAATACTACTAGCGAATGTACAAGCTAACACTTGCAAGATACCTTACTGATGCCACAAACCCATACCTGTGAGATGACTACTTTATGCCTTAAGCATATGTGATCATACCCACTTGCTAAACCAATCCTAGTTTTATGGCAGGCTTCTTACTTTATTTCTTTATCAAAGCTTACTTAGAGTCTACCTAAGAGTTTGGTAGATACTAGACAGTTGTGCTGGAGGTTGCATAAAGAGCATAAAATTTGGCCTAAGCTAGAAACCTTGATATCAGCCTAAGATATAAGGTTGGACTTAGTGAAACTCCACCAGTTACCACCCCTCATTATTACTACCCCCACCTGTAGATGCTAGTGCTAAGCATAAAACTTGATCAACTTTTAGATGGGAATACTTGGTGGAAAAATGGTTATGAAAACCTTGGAATGATGGATCATTCTATTGAAATGTTTTGGACATGTGTTTCCAAACACTTGATGATTTTGGTGATGAAAATGTTGAGGCATGAGCCTTAGCCCTTTATAAAACTGATGGTTGTCTGGATGCAATACCATTCCAATTTTAGCGTACAACCACAATACCCGAGTATTGGGTAGGGCTTGACTGGAAACTTATATACCTTACTATTAGTTCCCTCACGGCCAAGGTCTGAGCTTTGGCTACCTTGTGAAGATTGTCCACCTGTGCAGTACCCAAGATGACAGTGGTCATGGTTGGGAGGCCAAACTCACAGGAGAGGTGCTTATACTAGGGAGTGTAATTAAAAGGTTAGGATTGATTATCCGCATACTGAGTATGGTGAATTCAGGATTTGTTCCTGACGGATGTATCGAATGTTGTGGTGAAAGTGTACAATCTCTGCAGAGTGTCAAACTATTCGAATAGTCCGGCGTCATGATTATGGACGATTAGAGTGGCCATACTGTTCCCCCGTCAGACCTTTTAAAATGACTTGTGAAATGAATTGAGACTTTGACTTGAACACAACAGAGTTGTGACCTGAATTACAAGATCCCATTTAGGAGTTATAAAATTATGACTAGCTTTGGAACTTAGTAGAGATAAACCTGGCTTTTTGCAAAACAACCCTAGAGCCTAGTGTCCTATTATCCAAAAAACCCTTTACTGTTAGTATTAGTTTGTGAGTACTTAAAAAGTACTCATGGCTTTGTCCCTGGCTATTCCCATGGCCAGACTATGAAGAGGAGTACCTCGAAGATGGACCCCAGGAAGTTTACGACAACTAGGATCATCTCCCATCGTCAGCATTGCCTGTGACCCCGAAGATGGAGCTTCGCCTACGCTATCGTTATTATTACGTATTCCGCTGCTTGATGTTGTATTAAGAACTGGATCATGAGATCCCCATTTGTGTAAGAACTTATGTATCGTTTGTAATGGATGAAGTACTATGGTATCCAATTCTGTTATGTCTCGCAAAAATGGTAATCCTGGGATTGCGATGTATGGCATAACAGGCATCTAGGATTGAAACATCCGGGTGTTGACACTTCACAATTTGGGTACAACAATTTCTTGTGATCTTCTAACATGCCCTCTAACTTCAACTTCTCATTTTCTGTTTCACAGTCTTGCTTTGCATCAGAAATGACCCTACCAAGTTCATCAGCCGGCTCATCTAATGCCCGTTCTTCACCTCCTTCCTCTCCATTGTCTTCAATTGCAGTATCACTGTATTCAGGAAACATATGATGATAGTTGTTATCATCATCTTCTTCTTCACCATCTTCCATCATAACCCCTCTTTCCCCGTGCTTGGTCCAGCAATTATAGTTGGGCATGAAACCTTTCATAATCAAGTGGCCGCGAATGATTTTCGAGGAAGAGTACTCCTTATTGTTCTGACATTGAACACATGGACAACGTATAAAACCATTCTCTTTGTTTGCCGTAGCCACATCGATAAATTTATCCATGCCTTTCATATACCCGGCTATGCGCCGGTCACCGTACATCCATTCCTGACCGTTCATCTGCATCATATAAGTAAGTTTATCAAAAAACAGGACATCATAAATAGTGAAATGACCAATTCACATCGACACATGCATTGTATCAATGACAGAGAAAAGATAAGATTGCTAACCTCGATCGAGGAAAATAAAGAGGAGAAAGCTCAAGCGCGTCTCGGACACCTTCTATATTTTTGTTCTATGAGAAATTGAACGGGATCATTCACTCAAACATTTCATCAAACACCTTGAATGCATGCATAGGGGAAAAAACTAGCACACCCCTCACACCTTCCACCAAGAAAAAACAGAGTGGAGGCAGAAGATTGGGGCGTTGCGTTTATAGAGGGCGGGAGCATACGTCCCGGTTTGTAACACAAACCGGGACTAAAGGTGTGTGCCACGCCACGTGGCTGACGCCCAACCTTTAGTCCCGGTATGTGTTACAAAACGGGACGCATGACCCCTTACCAACCGGGATGCATGCCTTCGGGCCTCGTGCCCGCTCGAACCGGGACGCGTGCCAGCATTAGTCTCGGTTCGTGGCGCAACCGGGACTAATGCTCTTAGGGGGCGCGAATGGATGGCCTGCTTTCTACTAGTGTATGACTCCAATTTGATTTGAGCGGAGTACTATGTGAGGAATGTGGTATGCATTCTCTCCTGCTACTGGCATTCATCATCCATCTCTAAATATTACAATTTTATGCTTGCCACTAGATATAAATCTATAGTTACCTCCTTTACAATGATCTTTTGTACCCAGTTTACTAAAATGGACAAATAACTTTATAATTGATGTAAATCAGATGATTCTGAAGCAGCTGAGACAAGCATCTCTACTCAACTGATTTTTACCACACACACGGTGGATATGATGGTTGAACTGAAGAGGTATGTATCCTACTTTATTGCAAATTTATTTCTCTATATGTTTTTACACTAGAATTTATCTATGTTTATTGAAAATACACGTATCTATCAACATTAGCTGCTGCTAGTATGATCATCTATAAATATGATATCACATGTAGTATATGAACTTCAGTTATGTGCTACCAGTAATCAAGATATGACCTCTTTGTGTTAAATAAGCTTTATAGGAGGTGTGAAGGTAGTTAGGTAGACTATAGAGGTCTCTTTGAACAGATGTAAGAAGTGCCTATGGTTATCACAAACTACTTTTGTGGTTCATTCATGACAACCTACATAATGGCTATTAGATCTTTTTTAAAACTGATGGAAAGGCTGACCAGTAGCATGCATAACTAAAGAGCAAGAAGGCAAACTAAAATTGCAAAAAGATGGAGAAAATATATTACAAGTCTATTGCTTGTGAAAGTGTGTGATCAAATATTTGAAGTCATGTCTATCAGTATTTTTATTATATCATGTACATATCCTGCTCATATGAATAAAATAAATGATGCTCTTTTTGTTTGATAGAAACCGTTCTTTTTTCTTACTGTGGCTACTTTATATCTAGCATTGATGCATATCGTAACACTCAAAACACATGCAAGTCCACCTCACAATGCCGAAATGAAGTGTAGGCGGCGGGGTGAAGCACGCCTCTCCACCTATAAATTGTTATGTTGGTTTAGTTCTCTTTTGGTTGGTGTTATTTCACTTCTTTTGTAGGACATGAATTCAGTGTACAACAATTATAGTTGCGATATTCTGGGGTGGATTAGGCTCAATGACCATGAGAGGTGGCATCGCAAACCATCAGGAACTGTGGCTCTGGCTGTCATCGGGGAGGTAGAGGCAAAAAATTCCCTCGGCTCTTGCATGCGTTTTGTGACCTTAGGGGTTGATTCATGTGCTGGTGCACTACATTTTCCCTCCATCCCTGGCTTCCTTTTTCATGAAGGGGTTGTGGAGGCATGTAGAAGTAGGTTGCCTGCACGTCTGAAGGAAGGATCAATGCTGCAGGGTGTGTATAGTCTTTTCAATCCTCCAATTTTGTTTCTGATTTTATATGGCATTCTATTTTGGTGCTCTAAGCTAATTGTTCCTTTGGCGGTGTTCTCAGTCTGATCAGGGATCACATTTTTCTGCTCTGTGCTATTTGTATATTGGCAGCATCTGATTGCTGTGAGTAATTTCAATAGTTGGGATGGTGGTGACGATTGCACCCCTCGGTATCGTACTAATCTTTGATGGTGAAATTAGCACATTAATATCATTTCTGATTGTTCTATATGGCTCGAGGATGGAAGCATGCATGCCATAATTAATTTTCTAATATCATTAGCATGGGATTGCATTCGGTGTCTTGATGTAGACAGGAATATTTCTATATCTGGGTTTCATTTGTTAGCATTTTTATTTTGTTAATATATGCAGCCTATGCTTATTGCAATGGTCAGTTTGTTTTTTTGCTTGAGCCTGCATTCGGTTTACATAGGTTAAGTGACTCTGCATCCAGGCACCCTTCCAGCCATGCTTTACCTCCTCCCATACTTCCATGTTCATAGTCACTAGAATTGCATGATTGGAACTATTTTGTGGTTCTCTCTTGGATCTTTAAACAATTTTTCTACAAGTTGCTAGAAATGTATTATTATATCCAAAAGAATTTTTGATATTTATACTGCTTGCTGTGACAATTGACAACCTAACTTTTTCTATGTCATCAACTCACTATGCAGTTTGTTAGATATATGAAGTTGGTACTTGGTAGTGTAGAAAGAAATAATGTTTTAAATGTTATTTCACTTGGCACCATTATTGACTGTTGATAAAGCCTACTAAAAATCGGGAAAAGTATAGGTGTCGGTATATACCTACATATAGATCAACATTGCCAGATATTAAGTGAGATATTTTTCTTTTGATCAACAATCTTCCTAGGGTGCTAATAGCCCCCCAACTCCTCCCCACTAAGTTTTTCCTATCTCTTATGGTCTTCATCTGAACTTTTATCCATAGAGTTATCATAAATCATGCTAATAAGTTCATATATTCTCCCAGTTATGGTTAGGCGGGATATATGTTATATCTAAGCAGGGACCTAACTTCAGTTAAATGAATAAATATTTCTATTTATCAAGATTAGCTTACTTTTTCTAACCATGTCAATTTCCTCTTTTACAATGTTTACTGATAGAGCCTGTGTTCTTTTAAAATTGTTAAATTGTCTACTTAGTAGAGAATGATATTGGTATGACTGTAAGGTCTGTTGTAACTTTTTTTGCTGCTGGCCAGCGGCAGTAGATTGCTACATTATCTCCAATGATCTAAGCCTTGCCATGGAAAAGGTTGAATTGGCCTTGCATCAGCCCATCAGGTAGTGCTTCATGTGTTCTAGCGATTTATTTTCTTATTATTACCATTCTCCTTGCTCTAAGTGGGTCATGCTTGGTGCCCTTCTTAGGCTCTTGCATGTTTTCCTTATAGTTGTAGGTGTATGCTATGCTCCATTTTATTTTCTGATTACCCAGATGTTTGCATCTCACAACATGCATGTTACATCCATATTTACTCCATTATACTGATATAAGATATTAGCCGATGATACTCCCAATTGGAATATAACTATAAAAAGATAAACTGTTAATTGTTTAATAAAAAACCTTTCCGAAGGAGATTGTAAAGAGCCGTACAAGTTCAATGCTAATATATATCTTTGCCATTCCTATTTTCCTCTCCTTAGTATACTTGGTTCAGATCATTGTCACCGATGTAAGTTTATGTTGTGCTGCAGAATAATCGGAGAACCATATTTAGGTTGGACTATCACAACATTAACAAACCCTATGGTTTATTTTTTCTTATAGTTGGAGGTGTGTAGCTTCCTCTAGGTCTACCGATGTTAGCACTTGTGTATGCAGAATGCATCGTGAATTGCACTACTCCTTACTCATGTATGTTGAAATCACTACCTTTTAGGAAAAATCTTATGAGTTAGCCTTTTAGGCAAAATTTGAAGAGTATCAGATTAAATTGAGCAAATCTATGATAACCACTCACCCTAAGAAATAATGATAGCCCGGAACATGTGTGGACCATGCATGCACACCGCATTGGCTACCTTTTAACTGGATGTATCACGCTATGTTCGAACACCATGTAGATGGCGCGGCGAAGCGCGCTTATTCACCTAGTACTCCTTATGCTTGCATAGTGCTGATACTATTAGAAGCTTCTGGGATTCGGCGCTTGCAGTATATGGCAAGGTCCAACTGGTGGTGGAGACTGGAGACAACCGTAATATTGGAGAAAAGAGGGTATGGCTTACCGACGGCACCAATCAACCACCTGTCCCTGGGCCATTCCAAGATTCTTTTTTGGCAAGGGGGTGTAGGAGTCAACGGACTCCGGATGAAGGAAAAAGTACATACTAACTCACAATTTTCCGTTATTATTATCGATGGATTTGAGTTGATGATAGTTGAGGAGCATATCTAGTGATGGTTCAACAACCCTCATGCGGGACAGACATAGTTGCTGTGCCAAGAAGCAAGAAGGATAGTATGGTGACAAAATTGGGTGAAAGATGGAAGAATTGGATCTATAAATAAATGATTAAAAATATCAAGCACTTACAGAGAAAGGGGATAAGAAGCTCCTCAATAGAGGTGACTGAGAAGGATTATTGATTCTCCTTCCTAGATATCTGGTGTGGCACCACCTGTGCAAGCTCTCTAACCATGTTCCGGAGGGATTCTCCCATCGACGAGATCTTCTATTTGTTCGGGGGATGACAAGAACGCCAACCACCTCTCGGACCTTCCCTCTTCAGGTTTAGGGGTCAGGGAAATCATTGACGAAGACCCACCTCTATGATAAGAAGGTGGCCCTCACAAATACGAGGGCATCATCTCAATTAAAATGTCGAAGTTTTAAATTTTTCATCTTCTATTAGTAGACATTTCTCCCTTCTATTTTACCTACCTTGATTGCAAAATACACGATCGACTTAATATATGGATATATATTTATACATGTTTTCATATAGTTTTATTGTAATGGCATTTCTTATTTGAAATAACTTCACAATGACTTTAATTTATCAAAAACATTTATGAACCAAAAGGAAGGACATTTGGACAAAATTTAGGCACATGAACAGAGACATCCTTGACACATGGATAACAATTTGTTATACAAATATGTGATATCTTAATGCAAAATGAGTATTAGTTACCGGATCTTTCCTTCACCAAAGATGGCGCATATTACTTAACTATTGCACATTAAAGAATATGAAAACCAAAACAACCCAATGCAAACACTACAGGAACACATCACTACGCCGACAGCCAGTTGCCGTCGACAAAGGGCCATTATGCCATCGGCGTAGCGTTTGGCCGTCAGCGCCTTAATTTGTTCCTGTAGTGAAAGTCTCAAAAGTTCAATGTTTGCACAATCTAATGATGACTAGAGAGGTAATTCCTAATATAGAGAACAAACTTGGTTGAATGTTTTAGTTCCATGAAGCCGAATAGATAAATATACAAAATATCTATGAAGTGATACAACCAAAATCATTTTCCAATACTTGGTTGAATGATGACTAGAGAGGTAATTCCTAATATAGAGAACAAACTTGGTTGAATGTTTTAGTTCCATGAAGCCGAATAGATAAATATACAAAATATCTATGAAATGCTACAACCAAAATCATTTTCCAATACTACGATGAGTCAATCAAATATATTCTCTATTAATTTGTTAATGATGCCCTAAATATGTTGATATAACCATAAACTCAACAACACAAGAAATATGTGAAGTTACGTCGAGTGAAAACGGGTGATCACAATTCACAAAGAACAGGAACACTTAGATGCTTAGCCTCGTAGTCTCACAAAGGTTTGTATAGTTCTATGGCTCTAGGCATAAAACACCATCCACTAATATTACCTACCGATCAACACATAAAACCATAGAACATGTAGACATGTATAACATTCCACATCACAAATATTTGGAAGTTGTGTCAGATACCTCTAATATGGTCTAATAATAACAAATTTGTCTCTAGAAAGTATTTGTCCTAAATGTGAGTATTGGCAGACTAAACTACAGTGTTGCAAAACAGGAAGGTGCGGCAAAGTCAGAGATTCCTAGCAGGGAGAATCTCATTATAATTATTTCCGTTGTTATATAAAGTATTTAAATCCTTCTAGAGTATTAAATAAACCAAATGTATACATGAAAAATACAGCTAATCAAGCATACTCCCGCAATTCCCTTTTATGAAGCTATTATTTAAAAATTTGGAAGTATATATCTTTGACCATGTTTATAAAAAACTTCCGACTTCACAAATAATTAAAAAATCATGAAAATATATTTCCTGAGGAATCCAATGATAGTGATTGAGATGTAGATGGTGATGGTTCTTTATTGAAATTTGATCAAGGATAGTAAAGTTTCAGTTTTCAGAAAAAATTGTTGACACACCTGATAAAAAAGGAACAAATGGAATATCGTTGTACATGAGAAGGTAAATTTGAGCTAAGGTAAAAAACAACGCAAGCAACTGTACTTTCGACATTCAGCATCCACATTAACTACACCCATAACCTACGTAGGATCACATAGGATGTTCGAACACATGCTATGTATCTAACACAACAATTTTCATATACCAATATGAATCGATGAGAATTTCAGCAGCCTATCGTAACCTCATCTAAAGAGTATATTTCTACCCCCCCTCCGGAGAATATAGGAGCTCCCAACATTTTGGGCCGTTGGATTGGGCTTCCAAACAAGTTGCAGCCGTCCGATTAAGGAGAGGTGGTCTGAACCGTCCGATTTGGCGAATCGTGTCCGTCCGTGTAAGTGGCTGTGAGATTGTGCTTCCACTTCCCGACCGCTGGCTACCGTCCCTGACGGTGGGGGCCTGCATTTCGCAGGTCCCATTGGTGGAGACCGCGTGTGCGTGGCGGTGGGTCGCTCTCGATCGGGAGAGGTCACGCGGTGGCTCCACCGTGATTACACAGGCCGCTCAGGGGTAATTTTGTACTTCCCCTAGCCCAACCCTATCAGCGCAAGGATCTGCCTCCCGTTCGCCCACGCCTTCCTCTCTCTCCCGTCTCTCCTCTCTCTGTGGCGGCGCCCGCACCTCGTCTCTCGTCTCTCCTGGTCGCCAGCACTGGGTGTGGTCTTCGACGGCAAGCAGAGCCGCCGCATCGACCTTAGCCCACTCCACCTCCTCCCTCTCCTCCTCGGCCTCGCCCTTCTCCTTGTTTTGTTGTAGAGGCGGCGCGAGAAGCGAGAAGGGCCCGAGGTGGAGGCCAGTGACGGAGGGCAGCAGCGGAGGAGCAACCAGGCGCGCCGGGCGTGCGGCCAGGAGGGAGGCCAGCAGGCGGTCGAGCGCCCGAGCCCAACCCAGAGCGTGGCGCCGGTCGCCACGTTCCGCCAAGAGGGAGGTCACGAGGCGGCCGGGCGCGCGGGGAGGCCGCTTTTGTCGTCTCCATCCCTCCCTCTCTCCTGAAAATGGCAAGCTGGCAGCAGGGAGCAAAGGAGCCCTTCCGCCCCGCTCCGGCCTCTCCGCCTCCTCGCCTGGAGATGCCCTTCTGCCCCACCACTGCCTCCCCTTCGCTGAGCGCGCCTGCTACCACCCACCTTGCCAGCCGTCTTCACCTAGTGTGATGGTGGAAGGAGGACGAGAAGGGAAGGGGCTCGTCATGGAGCTGCGACAGCGGAGGTTGAGGACAGAGGAGAGGACGATGGGAGGTGTCCGCAGAGGTAGAGCACGGTTTGTGAGAAATCGTTGGGTCGAGCTCGCCCGCTCGCAGGAACCGACACAGAGCTCGCAGCGTCACCGCCTCCTCAAACCCTAGCCGCCGCCATCCATCTTCCTGCATCCACTCTTCGTCGGGCGTTGTCGCTGAAGCAGGAGGAGGAGGAGAGCCCCCTCCAGCTCGTCTGGGACCGGGACATCCAGCATGCCGCCCCTCACAGGTCCAGCTGCAGCAGGTCGTCCCCAAGGTCACTTCCCTCCCACCTCTCTTTTTTCTCTTCCTCATGCAGCGGATTGATTCTAATCTAAGGTTTTGCATTGTGATTTTGTGAATTGATGGTGTCCTCGTGTGATTGTAAAAATTAGAATTTGTGCAGATTGAATCTCTGACCAGAGAAATTTGTTCAGATCGAATCTCTGCCAGAGCTCGTGAGGCTATCGATCAAGGTGGGCACTTTCTTAATCACAAGCCTGCTCATGGAGAAGGAATAAGATAGTCCCAGGTTAGAGCTCACAATAGGTGTGCCCTTCTTCTCTTCTTATGAAATCAAGTGAGGAACTAAGCTATTTTGATCTGTTTGATAGGATAGAAGTAGCTTGTCAGGATTCAGAGCCTACTTTTGGTGCAATTCTGAGAAACTGAGAGTTAAATGTGTCTATTTAGTTGCTACACTGCTAGTGTAGAGTAGTTGCATATTTGCATTGAAGTTCTTTTCTTTAGCATGTGAGGAGCAGGGCCTCCGACGGTGCATCCTTGGCTCCATGGAGACCGGCAGCAGCGGCGCCTCGCGCTAGACCACAACCAGGAGGCACGACGGCTCATGCTGCTCCGCCACCCCACCTCAACTCTGCCAGGTTATCATCTCATTATCTCCTCTCTCTCTTTGTTTCTTGCTTCACCAACTACCTACAGATTTCCGCCGTAGATAGAACATAGCTGGAGCGATTAACTTCATGTTGTATTTGTCCTAAATCACTGGTGCACTAACAGGCTGGTGTTTGATTTGTTCTGAATGCCTACATCTATGTACTTCTACTTGATTTTTCCATTAACAAGTTGCTCATGATGTGTGCATTAATAGGTTGTTGTTTAGTTGTTCTAACTACCCACATCTATGAGCTTATATTTTATTTGTCCATTAACAAGCTATTGTTGATGATGTGCAATTTTAGTCTAGCTTTCATGGTGTGTGTTCTGTGTATTTTGGAGGTAAAGAGGAGTGGATGTGCTCTAGCCTAGACCACAGCGGTGGCACAGGCTGACGCTAGGGTGTGGTGGACAAAGGTAGCTCCCATGACCTCAGTTATTCTTTTTGTATAAACTAATTTTCTAGATCAATATGATCCTACCAATTTATGTTCATTTATTTTCTATACTTTTCAGGCCTATCTAACCTGGAAATATCTCAAGAGTAGAACTATGTATTCTGCAAAAAAGGACTGTGTGTACTTGATAGTAGTGTTCAAAACTACAGGTCTGTAATGTTTACATTCCAACTCTTTTAAATTATCATGTACCTATATGTGATTTTCGTCTAGGAGATGTCATGGCTTTAGTGTCCAGTTAGTACCTATATGTGATTTTCGTCTTAATACGTTGTTCCCTTCATGTGAGCCTTCTTTTAGGTACTTCCTGCTTCAAGGTTTGATTTGTAGCAAACCCCCCCGCCAAATAAATAGGTATATTTTGTCATGGAAATTGTCTGGTTTCACTCAAAATATTTCACACGTCCAATCCTAGAATTTGGTCTTCCTTTTAGATTCTATTCCCATTTGCTTGGGTTGTTC
Organism: Avena insularis; assembly: GCA_023614405.1. Taxonomy (NCBI): domain Eukaryota; kingdom Viridiplantae; phylum Streptophyta; class Magnoliopsida; order Poales; family Poaceae; genus Avena; species Avena insularis. The sequence goes on along the minus strand of CM042697.1, from coordinate 59,139,957 downwards.
ATCCATAATAACAAAATATTAGCTACTGATCAGACATTGTATTTTTTTAAATTTAGAAGTGTGTCGTGGAATACATGATTTGAGAATGACAACTTCTAAACTAAAAAAATATAATACTTTTACCACACTGATATGTCAGGGGGTACCTGTGTCTCTAAAGATTAATGTCTAGGTGAATGGGAGCAAGTAGCAGTACTAGATGGGTGGCTGTTCGCTTTGTGCGTTTTATTCATGGAAGTTATGTTAGTAGTTGCTGGACCTGCATGCAGATAATAGAACACTACTTAAATGGATTTATATCACACATGCTGACTAATTAGATACTTTGTTTGGCTGATTTTTTTGTGTGTAGAATATGGTACTTGTACATAGTGGAAGTTACGATCTTGGCGGTCTGATTGCAGGTCAAATACATGTGGGTGATTCGAGATGGGATTCACCAATCCTAGAGGTAACTATTATCAGTTTCGTGTTTAACCATTGAGAAGTGAATCATGGCTAATAAATTTATGTATATATGTTTCACGTGTTTCCTGTAAACTCTAAACTTTGTAGGGTGTATAGTACTTCAAACTGTTTTTGGAATTAGTTTCGAGCAGTGAAGACAATTTTTTTTTGGAAACACATGTGATAGAAGAATATACGACATTACTTGAAAATTGTGTAACAATATAACATGCAGGTTGCAGAGTATATAGTGCCTGCAAAATTGTATAGCATGCATACTGCAGCGTGATATGACTATACATAGAAATTTCCATTATTGTTCATAAGTGTTTTAGATGTATTAACTTTATAGAGTATTGTTGACGGAGAAAGCATCTGCAAAAGAGCAATCCAAAAGAAGGATGGAGCAGGTGACTTATTGCTGTTGGTTTCCCTTTACACAAAGAACAAAATTTTCGTTTAGATAATTTGAGTGTATGCCAAGAAGAAGAAGAGGTTGCGTGGAACATCTGTAATATATTTTTTCCATTATATGAAAGATTTCAAAATAATGACCTATTATCTTTTAGAAATTCATGAAGAGTTTTTCTGATGGAGTAAGAACTACAAAATTCAGTATGCATATACTTATGTTGTTTTCTCTTCAGTATATCTTTTCCGGCAAGTGCATATGAATCCAAACTTTCATTAAATTTTTTCATGATAGTTGTATATAAAATTGAAATGTCGTCATCGCTTGCTAGCTTACTTTTCTGAGGTGCCAGTATGTTAGATGCACTTTTATGTATTTACCGAACTTCATCTTCATTCCTTGTTATCATGTAAGGACCATGACTCCTAGACTATATTATGTATCATGAATGTATATGTTAATCGTGGTCGATGTTGTGATTAGACCCCTCTCAAATACAATTTTATAGTATTGTGTTGTATATTCCATCCTTGCTTCCATGTTAACAATGTCCATTACTATATGTGTATGACTACTCGGTATGTACAGTCCAATGTTCGTTAGAACACTTACAATGTTGATGAACCGGTATGTAAGCTTGTGTTTTATTCCAATAATGCTTATTAGTGTATGGTTAGTACCGGTGGGATATCCATATGTGTTTTTAATATCTATGTACTGCTATGTCATACTATGTTCTACTAATGTATTCTAAATTATTAAAGTACGATTAGATTAAACACTTCTTTATCTGAAATCCACTTGAATATTTTCATTGATTGTTCATATTGGCTTGCCCCCGCCGCAGGCGGGCAAGCGCGCGGCAAGCCGCGCGTCCCTACCTAGTAAAACATATTGTGGGGGTGGCTTCTTAATTATTTTAGAACGTGAATAAGGATTTATACATCCAGGCATTTATTACAAACATACCTGTGTTTGGTCTCTATCCTCAACAAAGACCCCTTCAGTTCTGCAAGAAAATAGTACATTACACTAGTAAAAAAAGGGGGCTTTGGTTCCGTCCAGAGTCTAATACTAGTCCCGGTCTGTTACAGGTCTACTAGTCCCGTTTCGTAACATTTTCAGTGGCTAGGAGCCCAAGAAAACTCTAGTCCCGGGTTATTTTGGACCTTTAGTCCTAGGTCGTAATACGGCCCGGGACTAAAAGGGTGTGGACGCGGGCAATTTAAAATGGCTATAACTTTTGCGTACGATATCGGAAAAAAGTACAACCATCAAAATGTGCGGAAAAGAATTTTAATGTCGATTTTAACATCCTTATGCCGTTTGAGATTCTTTTAGATTTTTAAAATTCGAAAAGGAAAAAAGTTATTTTAAAAAATTAATCTTTTTAGCTATTTTTATGTCATATTTGGATTCCTCACATTTTTCTGATAACAATGGATATAATATTTGTCGAATTTCGATTAACAGATTTAAAGATATTATTTATGCCATATTAAATGAATAAGTGGCAAAAAATGAATAAAATATTATTTTTTTTAGTTTTTTTAGTTTATTAGATTAATATATGATTATTACTTATTTATTTTTGTTTACTTAAATAGTTGTTTGTAATTTCAAAAAATAAAGATGTATGACATATTGATATGGGCTAATAGGATTGATATGGTAATGTTGACAACAAGGTACAAATGGGTTTTGCGCAAGGACATCCTGATGGAACAGAGAAGTTAAGCGTACTGGGGGTGGAGTAGTGCTACGATGGGTGACCGACCGAAAATGACCACAATTAATTTGACCTTTGACCTAAGATTAAGTATAGTTAGTGTTAAAAATGTTCAAAGTGAGAGGATTAACGAGTCAAACAATTCAAAAGTTCAGAAAAATTGAAAACAAAATTTGAAAAAAAAATCTCTAGTACCGGACCATATTACGACCCGGGACTAAAGTCCCCCCCCCCCCCCCCGCTCTGCAAAAACAGCCATGTGGCGTCCTCTAGTTCCGGGTTATACCAAACCGGGACTAAAGGTAGGGGCCTTTAGTCCCGATTTCATAGTCCCGGATAAAAAGGAACTAAAGGCCCTTACAACCCGGGACTATAGGCCTTTTTTCCACTAGTGGTATAACATAAGAATGAACTTTTGGGTTCACTTCTCGTGAGGAGAAAACCAGCAGTTCAGCATATGATTTGTATAAACAAAGAATGAAAACCTGGGTATTACTTTAATTTTTACCCACCTACCTTCCATCGTGACCAGCTGCATGCCGTTGGAATTTTTCTTTTCGTCGCACCAAAAGTATTTTTTATTTTCCAAGTGCCCAAAACGAGGTGTTTTATAAAGCAATCACTAAATTAAAGTTTTAAAATGGTACCACCACATTTTAAAAAAAATACTAGACCACCTCGATATCTTAAACCTTTCCGTCTACCCCTCGTGAAAAAGACAAATTCCAGCCGAATCGGTATGAAATGGGTCAGATTTGAACTACAGATACATAATCTGATGCTCATGATTTATTGTAAATATCATTTTTAGGTTTACAATATACTATTTCATCGGAGATCGATAGATTGATATTTTTTTCCACGTGGCAAGCATAACCTGAAACACATGACAAGTCATGAGTTGCACCATTGTGAAGGCAAGCGATTGGGCCATCACTCATCAGCGAGGATGCGCGCGCCTCAAAGAACGCCACATCCTCTAGTTTGATTCAAGTTCATCTTCACAACAAAACACATATGCAAGTATGCATACATATACATATAGGTGACTCGGTTATCTCTCAACAAAAAATACATATAGAGTGGACTGCAAAAGGAAAAAAAGTAAAGCAGTTTGGCAGATCCTCATGAGAGTAGGCATCATGGGCGTCCTCCATAGGAGTCTGACCAGCCACCACCGTAATTGCCTCTACCACCACGTCTAGCTCTGTTAACTGCAACGATTGTAGTGCAATATTATTAGAAATATTAGAGAAATATTATATCATTTCGGATATATTACACCCAATCCATGTGCATACACGTTCCTCTGTTTTTTTCTTCAATGTAAATAGAATTTTTTGTAACTCAGAAATCACATCAACACTATATAATCGAGTGATTTACCCCCACCCTCTGCATAATAGGATGCACATATCCTAGAAAGAAGAATAATAAAAATGTGACATGACTCACAACATCGGACAAGTTTTTCTGTATGAGCAGAAGAACAATACTAAATTTAACATAAACGAGATGAGAAAGAACCATTACCATGTGCAAGATCCCTAGCAGCAACAACCCCTTGTGAGATGATGACCATGAACGCGAACAACACACACAGGAAGGCCAGAGACTTCGAAGCCATTTTAGCTAATAAGGTTTGTATGCTTCGACATGCTGAATTGACCATCTTATAAAGGGGGCTTGGATGGATGTTGATGGTTCAATATGCCACCGGTTAACTAACAAATCCATGTGACACAGCTGGCTATGGATTATGATTGATCTTATTTCCTAACCGTGAGCTTAGGACTTAGTCTTAGTTCAAAGTGGCGGCTTGTGAAAGTCAAATGGCAAATGATGTGGGTACGTATCCAATCAGGTTACATCTAATTTAATCTTCTTGACAACGATATTAGTTGTATGATTAGTCTTGCTTTTTGTCCTGCCTTATAGATGGACAAGTAAAGTTTTCACTGTTGAAATATGTTTAACCTGACTAAGGAACAATTTATTTCCATCAGTACATATATTGAAGAAAGATTATACCAGCTTCCGAGGACACTGGTGCAGGAAATGCATTGTACCTTCTCAATTTTGAGTACGTGTTTCATTGTAAAAGTTAGCAATTTTTTTGCTGAAATTCACTTTGGCTCCTAAGTGTGGATGCACCAACCACGGAAATGACGTACTTCAAAATGTTTAAAAATTCATAAAAAATACCTGGGTGTACATGCCAATATTCTAGGTTCGTGCAAGAAATTTCATGAAGAAAAGACATTTTATGTGGCTAAAATAGTTTTGCACAATTCATATTTTTTTCTTTTTTAATTACACAGACCATAAAAAATGTCTTTTCTTTGCAAAAACTTTGTGTGAGAACATAGCATGTCCAGATGTACATCCAGAATTTTGTTTCGGATATTTTCAACATTATGAATTCATATAAAATATTTTTTTGATAATAGGTTTATCTAGACCTAGGATCCAAAAACATTCAATGTGCATCTCCGTGAAGAAGTTATTTCATCTTCTTCTCTTCACTGTGAGTATTTAGAGCCACGTGTAGTAATGACTATGAGGAATATATTTTTCTTGGGAGGGCTGCTATGAGGAATCATGATGGGATATTTTTTTAATTTGTTTGGATGATTGAGATTGCAAAGTACTTCAATCATATGGCTATAAGACACTGTCATGTTATCTATAGACAACACTATAGCCAATATATATAATAACTAGTTCTAAAAATATGCTATTTTATTAACATATGACCCACCTTCCAATCTGATCCAATCTGACAAACTGTCTAGAAGAACATGCAAAGGCTGACTGTTGCATGAGAGACCACTGTTTTTATCTCTCTTATCTATTCTATCTGCCAACTTAGCATAAATATAATATTTTAATTTTTATAGTCAGCTGACTACTCTTTATTGTATTAATTTGCTCTTATAGCGAGAGGATACGATAATTTGATAGCTGATGTCGATCTCAAACTTGTATGCACTAATCAATTTGGATGCTTCACGCTGCGCCGAGAAATTTTTGCGAATACGACTGTTCGTATATATGTAGTAATGACAGTACCAAATACGCTTGTACTAGAATATATATTTGTTGCTCTGCATAATCGGGTTGTTCGGATGATTGAAACAGCCAAGTGCTTAATTTAGTCGAATTGCTGCGAAATTTCATGAGTTTCAATCTCCAAACAAAGACAATGGTTCGTATATTTATAGTGTCACAATTGATTTCGCTACAAAATATATGAGAATAAACTCAGATCCAAAAAAGGTACTCTTTCAGGTGGGGAACTAACAAACGCTCAACTCCAACTCTAAAACGCTCTCGTCCCCGTGTGAGGCGCACTCACCGGGCGCCTCCGACTCCCTCGCTAGAGGCCACCCCCTCCTCCCTATCCTGCCGCTATCTGGGAAGACGCGAGGGCAAAGCCTGAGCGGCCGGTGGCGGGGGCTTCTCTTCAAATTGACGAGGAGGTCCTATGACGGTGTGGGCTTTTCTCAAGACCTTGCCGGCCATGAGGGCAGGAAACAGCGGCAGATCTTTGATTCCCGGTTGCGGTTGTCCAATGGTGGCTAGCAGGAGGCGGTGGAGCTAGGGCGGAGCCCGCTGGGGCCTGTCCTGGAGACGATCGCACCAGCTTGTCTCAGCCTAGCAATGGTGCTTCGCATAGGAGGTCCTGGTTCGGCTCCGTTTCACGAGGATGCCCAGTAGAGATGGCAGTTTGGAATCTTCAGGAACCCTCTTTTTTAGTCTACTACAACCAAATTAACTAGATTTCTCAAAAAATTATGATTTGTGAAAAATTTGTTATTTGTACTAAAGAGGGTAGAGGGTACCATAAAGGTTACCCACTTCCATCCATAATGCCCGGGGCAGCAGGCTTGGCCGTGGTGGTCTCTTCCTTCGCCGAAAGTGGTCCGCCGGGGTTCGCTGCTAGATTGACGGATCTCTTTCCATTCATCTAGTCCCAACTAAGAGTCGGGAAGACATAGTTGACAATGAAAATCGAGCCGACTATGGTATTTGGCGGGTGATGTAGGCGTTCTACCATTACCTTGATGAAGTCATCGTCGTGCAACAGTTGTCGCCTCATTCGTTCTACTACGGGGGAAGCTACTCGATAGCCAAGCCATGATTCGCTCTATATAGAGAAGGCCACTCAAATCCTGTTAGATACAACCCTAGGATTTGGCTTCTGAATCGGGCGATGCCGGCACTGATTTCTCTCTTGGGAGCATCATTTGTGGAGTGGCGCCGAATGATAGAGGCTAGAGGTGGAGCGGCTTTGTCTTGCACGAAAAATTGGCGGCGATGTCAAGTCATGCCTGACTGATAGGTGTTATGCACGACACAGATCCTCTAGAGACTTCAAGTTCTGTTCACTAGTAGGAGAAAGATCATTGGTGGCGTTCGGAAAATGAGGTTAGTGGCGTTGAACCCACTCTCCACTAACTTCACTCCATTGGTAGCTACTAGTGGTGATGCGTGGCTCGAACGCCACTAGGAAAACCTGTACTGATGGTTTGTCTTCTAAACGGCATAAACAACATTCATACTGGTGGCCTGTGGGTTGATCTCCACTAGTAAGTAAATCATCCATGGTGTTCCAATGTATTTAACCACCACTAATAAAAATACAAGAATTAAAAAAACAGCATAATTTAGAGAACACAACAACAATAATATCGAAAATAGCAAAAACAGCTAGTTATTTCATCATATGAAGTTGCATAGCAGAAAACAAATAGGTTGGTTCACCGCATGTTCTTAACATCCTATATATGAAGTTGCATCGCTACGACTAGTTATTATGAATAATGATGTCAATGACGAACATCATATGAAGTTCATGGCGTGAGGTGGTCCTGCCTATGACGAGAATGGCTTGCCCAATATGCAGGTCTTGAGAGTCCCTGCTTTTTGAAGACAATGCTAGAGGTTCTAAAAGGGAGTCCCTGCAGGTGACGAGAACTCTAAAAGGGAGCTAGAGGTTCTTCCATCCCTGCTTGTTGAATACAATGTGACCATCTTTCATTGTCTTGTACAAAACGATGCTAACGCCACCTCCTGCTCCAACCGGCACTCCAACCATGCCTTTGATACATTCGATCCGGATTACAGATGTAGTATAGCTCTTTTTCCCTAGTAGACGTAGGTTTATCGACTCCTCGGGAAGAAGAAAGCAAAGTGAGATTACTTAAAAGGACCTTCGAGAGTTTTAGAATTCCTTTTGTGTTTTTCCGGGACCAAGAGTTTGCGATCTTTTTGTTGTTGTTGACGATGGAGAGAGGGAGGGCCTAGGGCCTTTGGTTTCACCAGTAGCTGTGAAAAACATCTAATGGGTATAAAAGATAATAATAAAGTATGCATGTAATCGTTAGAGCAAGATAATTATATGTGGGAAGTGCATCCATAATTGTTATTGCCTCCTCAACCACTTATTGCAATAACCTACTAGTCTCATCCATAAAAGAAAGAGAGCTAATGATATGCATAGTGATGTCACCATTAATCCCAAGTAAATCCCTCACATACAGCCATACTACCCCTTCTGTCACTAGGGTTCCCAACCTGCAGATCAGTCATTACTCACACTCCCTATATCTGGATCAATCCTTGGGGTCTTGGGTACCTGAAAAGTCCTTAAATTGAGGCAAGAGAGGGCACTATAATCATTATGTCATACAAACTAATACATGATCCCATCTATGATAAACAACATGCACAAAAATCTACATGGCTAGGCCGAATGCCTTATCCCAAGGAGAATTACTCACACATGGAGATGAAATCAACAATCATAAACATTATAATATAGATCATAAGATTGATAGAAAATAGCCTTACAATGTCGCCAATTGGAGAAGATATATACTATTACAAGTGGTGGAAGATGGCTATGGTGGTGGAGAAGGGTTTGGAGATTTAGATCTAGATCTATTCCTCTGGCGTGGCGGCTTCTGGTGGTAGGGAGAGTTCAGGTCGAAAAGAAGCGTTGTTTTCTCGTCACCCGAAGCCTCTTTCTATAGGGGCCTCTTCACGAAAGTTGTTCTATTTGACCTAATGGAGTCGATGGCAACTATACGGCCAGAACTATACGGTCGGAATAAATTTCCCGCCGTATAGTTGGTCGTTAAGTTGTCCGGATCTACCTCACGGCTCCTGGTTTCTTTGACGTGTTGGAAATCTTGTATCTTTGGCATTTATGTTGTGATTCCCATCATCATACGTCATTATCTTCATAGGGAAAAATAGCAAGAAAGGATTGTATACCCCTTTGATCATTAGGTATTAGTGGCAGGGTTTAGAGAGATATTTCATCCAATATATGAATAATATCTAGTTTAAATGCGGACGTGGATGACTATATATCACAGCCATCAACCTCCCCAAGCTTAAACTTTATCGTCCTAGAGCCAGAAAACCAAAATCAAAAAGGAATTAAGAATTTAAACCGAAATAACGAGATGATGATCTTACTCATGATTGGTAGTCTCATGTTTCCTCCACTTTATTAATTTGAAAAACTTCAGCATAGATAGAGTAATGACAAGCATATCATATGGGTTTCATGAATCCTTATAGCGCAGCAAAATTATTGTAAGCATGGATGATTCAAAAGAGTAAACTTTATTCCATGTCATGTAATCAACTCATAAGCTTGCCTTTGAACAATAAAGTATAATGATGACCCACAAGTATAGGGGGTGTATCGTAGTACTTTCGATAAATAGGAGTTTCGATCCCAACGAGGAGAAGAAGGTGTTGCCTAGTGGTATGGAGCAGGAAATCTCTGTAAATACTTAGCAAACGGATTTTTGGGGGTTTTCTGATAAAGCAACAAAACAAAGTGCAACTAATAAAGAACAAACGCAGCAAGTGGCCCAATCCATTCTTAGCAAAGGACAAGCCGGTGGATATATTTATAAGGACCAAACTTTCTCGAGGTCACATGGGAATTCTGTCAAGTGCTTTCGCTTCAAATAGCTGAGTACTCTTCTTTGGTGTTGTAAGTGTTGTGTGGGTGAACCTGTGCTAATGTACCGACCTTACTTGGACTAATACATACTTGTGATTAAACCCCTGTAAGCATCCGCAACTACATGAAAGTAATTAAGATATAAACCTAACCACAACCTTAAACTCTGAGATCCTACGCTCCCTTATGCAAAGGTGTCCTAACGGGGGTTCAGGTTTTTGTCACTCCGGCAACCCTACACAATGCATTACCCTAGGCCCATAAATGGTGAAGTATCATGTAGTCGACGTTCACATGACACCACTAGAAGAATATCACCACAACTTAAATACTAAACCATTGAATAATAACTCAATACAAATCCACTACTAACAACATGAATTCTCCCATGTCCTCATGAACTAGACGAACTACTCACAAGACATCATATGGATCAAGATCAAAGATGATATGGTGATGAATAACAATCTGAACATAAACAATAATCCAATGGTTCCAGTCACAAGCATCAACTACAATAGTAATTAACACCGGGAAAGTTTCCCCTAAGAACTAAAGAAATATCCAACACAAATGTTACAACGGGATGGAGTGGTGATGATGGTGCTGGTGGAGATGATGGTGTGGATGATGATGATGATCTCGATGAAGCCTAGCTTGATGACGGTGTTGATGGTGATGATCTCCCCTCTCCAGGAAGGAGTTTCCCCGGTAGAAATCTGTCTGCTGGAGAGATATTTCTCTCTCGGTGTTTTCCGCCCCGCAGAGGTGGCGGAAATCTATCTATGGTCGCTCCCCTGGTGTTAGGGTTCTGTAAGGAAGATATAGGCGAGAGGGCGGAGTCGGGAGCCAAGCAGGTGGGCCACACCTGCCCTAGGCGCGGCCCAGGGGGACCCACGCCTAGGGGGTGTGGGCCCCCTGTGGCCCTTATACGCCTCCCCTTCTGGCTTCCTTGGTCTTCCGGGAAAATATAGTTTTCCCATATTTTTCTGGTATTTTTATGTCTTCGTGAAATTGCATCAAAACACCTCTTTTTTCATCAGAATCCAGACTCCGGCAGTCCATCCTCCAAGAATCATCCAACATGCAAAAACAGTGGAAAAGACATAATTAATACCTCATAATAAGACATATATCAATGAATAGAGGCAAATTATGATATAGAATGGTGATGCAAATTGGACGTATCAACTCCCCCAAGCTCAGTAAACATGTCCACAAGTTTATGGAGTGAAGTGTCGATAAAATAATACGGACAAGAAGCATCACACCTACCATTACACAACTCATAGAAGAAAGCAACTCACCATTATATAACTTAGCTTGCAACAAGTACAGGAGTCACAATAGAGATGCATAAAGATAAATCATAATTGGAATTGGCAAACTCTTGTTCCTGGTGAGAGAACAGCTGGCAAACAATTTCACAAAAAGATTTTTGTAGAAGTTTTATAATAGGAGCACTCTTTGCTCAAAAAGTTTTTTCACAATGAAGGCTTTCAAATTAATACTCAATAGATAAGAGTTTTGTGCAAACAAGGAAGATAAATGTAACATCCCAGCATTTAGGAACCAACGAAGGGTAGATTTAGGAATATGTGCAATTGCATGTATTCATCTGTAAAAAAATGTGGGTAAATTTTTCGCCAAATAAAAACCTAGGGTGATCAAAGTTTCTTTCACTCTTTAAGTTTAGGAATAGCCTTGAAGGATGATTGTTATAAACTTTGACATGGTCTTTATGGATTAATGTGTTTTGGGGAAAGGAATTTGAATTCAAACTTGAGATTTGGATTTATATTTTTAAAAGGATTAGGATTATGTGTGAGAATATTATTTAATCAAGAAATAATATTTACTAACTCAAACTATAAATAATATAACATAATTGAGTAAATGAATATTTATTTCATATATTTATTCAATGAATAATTTACAAAATGTAACTTTTGAATATAATAAAGAAACAATATATAGTAACCAGAAACTTTATATAAGATTGACAATTAAATAAATGAATATACATTTTATTTAATCAATTCATCAATAAGTTACAAAATGAAAATTACAAAACTAATAAAGAATCTTTACAAGAGTAGAATTACATCCTTATTTATCTAGTACATTTTATTTACAAAAGAATAAAATAAATATTACAAGGGGACTATTCTATAAATAAAAAGAAAACCTAATCTAAATCTTGAATCTTCAAGTCTTGTACCTGCAAAACATAAAATAAACAAAAAAAAAGAAAGAAAATGAAGGTTAAGATATTAATTTTACTCTCAGTAGTGACAGTGAGGTGCACTGTTCCACTTTACATCATTGAGTAAATCTTTAGGGGCAAGTTTCACCAATATGAAAGAACTACATCTTTCATAATTAATAAGCCATAAGTCAAACAATTCCAACCAGTAAGAGGGGAAAGTTTCACCAGGCAGGTAAATGTAATCAGATAAAAAGGTAAATCACCCATGAGCATATCCATAAGGATGCAACAGGCACACAGACAGCTTACACACCTAAATGCATGGTGTGTGCTGTCACCACAACCACAACTGTGTAAACAATCAAAACAGCTCAACACAGTCGTGGGCAAGCACCCCAGGACCAGTTCCTTTGCACATACACCACAAGCATCAGCAGTTTAGCCATAGCAAGCCAAGCCAAACCAAAGCACCACCAAAGATCAACCAAACATCACCAGATGGTGACATAAGGAGGGGGAAGGATCAGGTGGACAGCAATGCCAAGTCTAGGATCTAGGAGGAGCAGGCTAGCTCAAGGTCAAGCACAGGATCTCAGCAAAACAAGAACAACATCAGAGGTGAAGGACAGGATCCAATCAGCAAGATCAACATTACCCCCCAACTCCATAATCATCAGTTTTTGTGGTGAGTATCATAAAACCATCACATGATCTAATCATATTATCTAGACAAAAGCATGTGTTGTTTTATGAAACAATCTCTGAATAATCACCCAAGTGAGGTGAATCTATCCTAGAGATTTTGAGTATAAAGATTTGAAATCAAACCAAGCCAAAAGCACCAATCTCTCAGACCAGCCTCACAGAGTTTGGTGTTAAAACATGCAACTTAAATAATTCCTCATTTGTTCTTACCAGACCAGGGCACATCTCCTAGAGGGAGTAGCACCTCTAATCTTGCAAGTTACAAACAAACCATTTACTTAACTAACTAGGACTTAAATCCTAGAGCCTCAGACCAACATCATAGGCATAAACAGAAAGGGAGTTTTCACTTTATTAAGCATCTAACAAGTCTCAGGTACTGACTATAAGTAAAGCCAACAACCAGATCCACTTGTGTACCATTCCAGGATGGTTTCACAAGAAATGATCTTACAACTAAGCCAACTTGATAGCCTAGCTTACAGAAATAAAATAGCAGACCAATATACATCATTTCCCTGAGACCAATCAGAGATCATTCAATATAACCATTCCTTCTCAAAGAATCATTAGATTCTATTGAATAAATTTAGGCTATAGATAAACATACAAGCCAATAAACACTGGTGCAGTGAATCATTACTGACAGTGTTACTGTCAGTATCAAGATACTGACAGAAGATGAACATACCAAATAACAACATCACCCAATTAGAGACAAAACTATGAACCACTAGCATCAGATTACCACTAGCATCAGATCAACCCCAATATCTCATAATCAGAGGATAACAACAAACACTAAGGGCAGAAAACACAATCTTCACTAAGCATCAATATCAGACCATAGCATCATCTCACAAGCACCAGGGATGGACCCTAGACATCAGTGCAAATCCTAAATATAAATTGGTCACCAGATGCACATAGAGGGACTCGAGGTAGCTAGAGGTACGAGTGATCACAGAAACATTACTCACCTGTGGTCCTCGCTGAAAGATTGAAGAGGAAGCAGAGGGGCCGACGAGCTCGCGGCGGCATGTGGAGCACCCTAGAGGGCGCTGCAACCCACACCAGCCACGGCGGCGGCCACAACAGCGCACGAGCACCGCACCTCACCACAGGAGGATCAGTGGCGGCGGTGGCATCACCATCCCCAAACCCTAGGGTTCGGGAAGGGGGCTATCCTGGCCATAGAAGGGCCCCAGGATCAAATCGAACTGGACCAGATGGATGAGCGTGGTCGACAACCTCGCCTTGCACCACGGCAGTGATCAGGGAGGACCACTGCGGCGAGCAGCGCACGGCGGCGGCGCCATCGACCACGAGGTCGAGGAGGAGAAGAGGAGAGGTCAAGAGAGAGAGTGAGTGGGCCGATAGGGACAGAACCCCTTCGGGGAGCCCTTTTGGTCATAACCACTTGGGTTAGAATGGCCCAATAAGCCCAACAAGGCCAGCCCAATCACCCAAGGAAAATTTTAATAATTAAGAAAAGACCAAAATGCCCTTGAATTTAAATAAATTCTAAAAATCAAATAAAAATCAAAAAATTATAAATAAAATATTTTTGGATTCACAATAATTCAATCTATCTAAATAAATTTAAAAAATAAAATTTTAGGCATATAATTTTTATTAAGAATTTTATAATATATATTCCTTATGGAATTTTATAAAATAATGAAAGATGTTAAAAATAAATAAAAATCACTTTCATTACAAATTAATATTGTAGTATTTTAGAAAAATACTAAATAAATATTTAATATCAATTTTTTGTATTTAAATGATAATTCTTAAAGGAATTATTAAATAAATAAATTCAAATAAAATGAAATGAAATAAAAGAATACAATATTCAATAAATATTAAAAATTAATATTTATAAATTCTTTATTACTAAAATGAATTTTTGTAATTTAAATAATGGGGGAGAATATACAAAAATAAATAATGCATTACATTACTTTGCATAATCATTTTGCATCTTTAAATATTGTCCTTACCGGGCAATAATGATGTTTTGTAGACATAGAAGCTCAAGGTCCAGTGCAAGCATCCGACTTCACTACCTTGCAATCACAAGGCAAGTTCATCACTTGCTCATGTACTTTTAAGAGTCTTTATCAAAGTATTTGCAAATTGTGTGTTATCATCTATATTCCAGAGAAAGAAAATATTATTTTCTCAAAATAAATAAATCTTAGGTATCATCCTAAGTGGTGATATAATGGAGCAATAAAACTTAGGTTTCTACTTGCAACAATAATGATCAGTTAGGGATTAATAACCCATGACATCAGTGATTCTAGCGCCGTATATCACGCGTTAACCATGAGATTTGGAATGGAACGTAGGAGTCAGCTGTATCCTTTTCCTCTCGTATGGAGGCAAGACGACCTTAACGTGACGTTGTGATTCCTTGTGCGGATCCAACATATGGGTGGGCACCCTTACGCCCCACACTTTTGGTGTCTAGATTATCTAAGAATGGTGTTTAGGGGTATAGTCCATTTAAAGGGTACTTGTCGGGGCATCACCAGGTCATAGAGTCTTCGGGAACTCATCAGGGTTTTAGCCTGCCCGAAAGGGGGCTCAACGGAGGTGAGCCGGACCCGAAGGATCGTGCAGACATATGAGGTCGCGAAGAGGGCAGTGATTGGCTCGGACCAACTACTGGGCCCCACATCATGGAATTGTGGACGGGAAAGTATGCCCGGTTGTGCAACAAGGAAGTTGATCTCTCATGGGTAAAGTAACGCACCTCTGGAGAGTGTAAAAATGGTAACTTGTTACTCCCTGTTCCGGGAAGGAGCTACGAACGCGGCAGGAAAGGAACTCTATGAAAGTTCTGGTCAACCTGTGAAGGCTGATGGTCATAGATTTTCATAATAAAATGAATCTTTGAAGAAAGATTTACAAAAACTGCATAGTGCCAAGGACTTATAGTCCGAGGTGGTAGATAGAGCATAAAACTTCCCACCTTGCATATAATGAACTTGCTGGGTAACGCTGTTACTCACCCTTTCCTTTGAATCCTTGCTTAGACTCTCAGGATCCTGAAGAGACTCCAATGTATGCAACTGAGAGCCAAGAGGAGGTCTTCTATGAAGAGCCCAACTTGTATGGAGCCGTAGAAGGGAAGGACTACGATATCGTATACGGAGGAGAGTACCAAGAGTCAGAATAATTACTATAGTTCTAGGAGCCACTTGAGCCGAGCAACATGAACAATATATAGCGATAAGTTGTTGAGCTAAATTTGGAGTTTACGTTATCACTTTGAAACTTCCGCTAAAACACTTATATTTTGGTTTGTAAGTTGAATCTTTTGGAAGTCTTGAACTTCTGGTATTGTAATAATAATAACGTGTGTATGTTTATAATATGGACCCGCAATGTTTCTGTTGTACCACTCTGAGGGATGTGATATTTACAGAATGGTGTTCTGCGCATGTCATATCAACGACTATAGTGTACTACACATGCAGTGGTATGCTGGGTCACCTATCATAGGCATATTGAGATGATTAAGTTTAAAGTGCACAAAGATGGAGTATATGCTTGACGAAATATAAGTTGGCAATCTCATGTCCCTTGAGTACGAGGGCCGCTCCTCATGCTACTCAACTTTGGTCACTGGTAAGTTCTTGTCATTGTAAGTACATGTGTATCATAAAGAACCGCTAACGGGGTACCCCTTGCACATGGTACAGGAGCTATCCCATAACCAAAATGACAAGGCAAGAAGACAATGAGCATCTCAGCGATATTTTTATTTACTATGTGCATATCTTTTTATTGAGGATGCTTCATAAAATGCTCACCATAGTGATGCTGCAAGTTTCCACCATGATTATGAATGGCTTAGGCTAGCGTGAAGGGTTTCGCAGCAAAGTAAATCAAAATTTTCTACGGATGCGAACAAGAAAGCCAAGATCTAATCTAGGAGATGCAATCAAAAAGAGGGATAGATGAGATCTTCATACCTTGAATAAATCGCACAGCGGAAACGTTCAACAGAACGTGGTTGGTGTAGTCGTACTTGCCGTCTCCTCCTCGCGATCCGATCCGATCCTACGCCGCAAGTGGCGGCGCCTCCGAGAGATGCACACGTATGGTGCCGCGACGTCTCCTCCTTCCTTGGTCCAGCAAGTGGGGTGGAGAGATAGATTGGATCTACAACATGACGGCGTGGTGCAAAGGTGGAGAGTTTTTGCAGTAGGGCTTCGCCTACGCGTAGTCGGGAGAGAGAGAGATCTGGAGGGCAGCAGGTAGGCGGCTAGGGTTCAAGGAGGTATGGGGGGAGGGTGTGCCCCTGCCCTCTTTATATAGAGGGCTGGACGACCCCCTTGCCCCTCCTCCAAGACCTAGGGCCGGCGGCCACAAGGGTGGAGTTGGGGGCAAGTCTTCCCCCCTTCTAGAAGATCCCCTAGGGTTTCCCTAGGGTTTTGGCCGGCTGGGCCTATGGGGCCTTGTGCCCCTGGCCCAATGCGGCCAGGGCACTCCCTCGTAGGCCCACGCCCCCCTCCGACAAGTGGGGCCACGTTGGTCCCACTCCGGAAGCTTCTAGAACCTTCCGGTACAATACCGAACATTCCAAAACAATTCCGAAATCCAAAAAAGCTTTCTTTTATATGAATCTTATTCTCCGGACCATTCTGGAACCTCTCGTGATGTCCTGGATCTCATCCGAGACTCCGAAAAACTCATAACCAATTATCCATTCTATCCTAGCATTGAGACACGTTAAGTGTGTGACCCTACGGGTTCGAGAATATGCGGACATGATATTCTATCAATAATCAACAATGGATCTGAAACCCATATTGACTCCCACATATTCATCGATTATCATATCAGATGAACCACGATGCCAGGATTCAATTAATCCCATATTTATATTCCCTTCGTCACGCGATATTTTACTTGCCCGAGATTCGATCGTTGGTATCGGCATACCTAGTTCAATCTCGTTCACAGCAAGTACTTTACTCGTTCCGTAATCCGATATCACTTTGTGATTAACTCCTTAATCACGTGCTTGCAAGCGGCGTTGATATCGATTACCGAGTGGGCCCGAAGTTTATCTCTCCAACTTGGGAGGGACAAATCCCATCTCGATACATACAACCCAACAAGTACTTTCCGATCACCTGAGAGACACCTTTATGATCACCCTCTCATAGGATGACGTTTGATGACCTCAAAGCTTTCTTCCGATACCAGGGAGTTGCATTATCTCATGGTCTAAGCAATACAATATTTGACATAAGAAAAAGATTCGCAAAGATGAACACGATGACACGATCTAATTGCTCTGCTTGATTTGGGTCTGTCCATCACATCATTCTCCCAATGACATGATCTCATTATTAATCGACAACTCATGTCTATGGTTAGGAAACCTTAACCATCATTAATAAATGAGCTAGTCCATAGAGGCGTACTAGGGACACGGTGTTGTTCATAAACCACACAAGTATCAAAGTTTCCGCTTAATACAATTCTAGCATGGAATATAAACTTTATCATGAACAAGAATTATAATAATAACATCTTTATTATTGCCTCTAGGGCATAATTCCAACAGTCTCCCACTTGCACTAGAGTCAATAATCTAGTTTACATCTGGTAACAATCTAACACCCATGGCATTAAGGTGCTGATCATGTTTTGCTCGTGGAAGAGGTTTAGTCAACGGATCTGCGACATTCAGATCCATATGTACTTTGCTAATCTTCATATCTCCATCTGTTATATAATCTCGAATTATATGAAATCGGCGGTTGATGTGCTTGGTCTTTGGATGATATCTTGGTTCCTTAGCCAGTGCTATGGCTCCAGTGTTGTCGCACAATATGTCTAGTGGGTCCAAGGCACTTGGAACCACACCAAGCTCAGTGATGAAGTTCCTGATCCAAACTCCTTCACTTGACGCTTCTGCAGCAGCCATGTATTCCGATTCTACTGTAGATCCCGCGATCACGCTTTGCTTGCATCTTCTCCAGCTCACAGCTCCTCCATTCAAAATATAAATGTATCCTGTCTGAGATTTAGATTCATCCGGGTTGGTGTCGAAACTAGCGTCGACGTAACCTTTTATGACGAGCTGCTTATCACCTCCATAGACCAAGAACATTTCTTTAGTCCTATTTAAATACTTTAGGATGTTCTTTACGCCTGTTCAGTGTTCCACTCCTGGATCACTTTGGTATCTGCTCGTCAAACTAAGAGCATTGGACACATCCGGTCTAGTACACAACATGGCATACATGATAGAACCTATGGCCGAGGCATCTGGCACTTTGCTCATGTTTTCTCTATCGTTTACCGTAGCTGGACACTGAGCCTTGCTCAATATCTTACCTGACAACATGGGCACTGAACCTTTCTTTGCCTTATCCATTTTGAACCTTTTCAGAACTTTGTCTAGATATGTACTTTGGCTTAAAGCTATTAGGCGTCTTTCTCTATCTCTATAGATTTTGATGCCTAATATATAAGCAGCTTCTCCTAGGTCTTTCATTGAAAAACATTTATTCAAATAACTCTTCACATCGTTAAGCATACCAATGTCATTTCGAATAATCAATATGTCATCCACATATAGTACAAAAAATTTCACTGAGATCCCACTCACTTTCTTGTAGATACAAGCTTCGTAGCAATTTGGAACAAATCCAAAGCTCTTGATCACTTGATCAAAACGAAGGTTCCAACTCCGAGATGCTTGCTTCAGTCCATAAATGGAACGCTGAAGTTTGCACACCTTATCAGCATCCTTAGGATCGACAAAACCTTCGGGTTGCATCATATACTACTCTTCATCAATGTTGCCATTGAGGAACGCAGTCTTGACATTCATCTGCCATATTTCATAATCATGAAACACAGCAATTGCTAATAAAATCCGAATGGACTTAAACATCGCTACGGGAGAGAAAGTCTCATCGTAGTCAACACCTTGAACTTGTCGAAAACCTTTCGCGACAAGCCGTGCTTTATAGACAGTAACATTACCATCTGCGTCCATTTTCCTTTTGAAAATCCATTTGCACTCAACGGCCTTTCGGTCGCTAGGAGGGTCCACCAAAGTCCATACTTGGTTTTCGCTCATGGATCCCAATTCGGATTTCATGGCCTCTAGCCATTTCTAGTCCGGCTCATCATTGCTTCCTCATAGTTCGCAGGTTCACTGTTGTCTACCAACAAGACAGTTAAGACAGGTTACCATACCACTCGGAGGGGCACGTGACCTTGTCGACGCTCAAGAGTAGCATCGTCTGAAGCTTCATGATCCTCGTCATTAGCTTCCTCTATTGTTGGTGCAGGCACCTTTGGAACAATTTCAGGTCGCGCTACTCTCCAACTCAAGAGAAGGTTCAATAACCTCGTCTAGCTCTACTTTCCTCCCACTCACTTCTTTCGAGAGAAACTCCTTCTCAAGAAAGGATCCGTTCTTTGCGATAAACACTTTGCCTTCGGATCTGTGGTAGAAGGCATACCCAGTCGTTTCCTTAGCGTATCCTATGAAGACGTATTTCTCCGCTTTGGGTTCGAGATTGTCCGGCATCAACTTCTTGATGTAAGCTTCGCATCCCCAAACTTTAAGAAACGACAACTTAGGTTTAGCACCAAACCACAGTTCATAAGGTGTCGTCTCAACAGATTTAGATGGTGCCCTATTTAAAGTGAATGCAGCGGTTTCTAATGCATAACCCCAAAATGATAACGGCAAATCTGTAAGAGACATCATCGATCGCACCATATCTAATAGAGTTCGATTCCGGCGTTCAGACACACCATTGCGCTGTGGTGTTCCGGGTGGCGTGAGTTGCGAAACGATTCCGCTTGCTTTAAGATGCGTGAGAAAATCATAACTCAAATATTCACCTCTACGATCGGATCATAGAAATTTAATTTTCCTGTTACGATGGTTTTCCACTTCGTTCTGAAATTCTTTGAACTTTTCAAATGTTTCAGATTTATGTTTCATTAAATAGATATACCCATATCTACTTAAGTCATCAGTAAAAGTGAGAAAATAGCGATATCCACCGCGCGTCGAAACACTCATTGGTCCGCATACATCGGTATGTATGATTTCCAACAAGTCCGTTGCTCGCTCCATTATTCCGGAGAATGGTGTTTTGATCATCTTGCCCATGAGGCACGGCTCGCACGTGTCAAATGATTCAAAATCAAGAGACTCCAAAAGTCCATCAGAATGGAGTTTCTTCATGCGTTTTACACCAATATGACCTAGACGGTAGTGCCACAAATAGGTTGAATTATCACTATCTACTTTGCATCTCTTAGCCTCAATGTTATGGATGTGTGTTTCATTGCTTTCGAGATTCAGAAGAAATAAACCATTCATAGTAGGTGCATGACCATAAAAGATGTTACTCATATAAATAGAACAACCATTATTCTCCGATTTAAATGAATAACCGTCTTGCAATAAACACGATCCAGATATGATGTTCATGCTCAACGCAGGCACATAATAACATTTATTAAGGTTTAAAACTAATCCCGAAGGTAAAACTAAGGAGAGCGTGCCGACGGACATCATATCAACTCTTGATCCGTTGCCAACGCGCATCGTCACCTCATCCCTCGCTAGCCTCCGTCTATTCCGTAGCTCCTGTTTCGAGTTACAAATATTAGCAACTGAACCAGTATCAAATACCCAGGCACTACAACGAGCGCTAGTAAGGTAAATATCAATAACATGTATATCAAATATACCTTTAATGGTGCCAGCCTTCTTGTCCGCTATGTACTTCGGACAATTGCGCTTCCAGTGACCCTTGTCCTTGCAATAGAAGCACTCAGTGTCCGGCTTAGGTCTAGACTTGAGCTTATTCTCAGTAGGGGCAATGCGCTTGCCGCTGCCTTTCTTGAAGGACTTCTTTGCACCCTTACCTTTCTTAAAGCTGGGGGGCTTGTTGACCATCAACACATGATTATCTTTCTTGATGTCCACCTCCGCAGCCTTCAGCTTAGCGAAGAGCTCAGTGATCGTATCAGTGGAACCAATCTGATTATGAGTAACTACAAAACCTTTGTAGCTAGGAGGGAGTGATTGTAGAACTCTGTCAATCTTGATCTCTTCTGGAATCTTGCAGTCCAGTTGCTCAAGACGTTGAGTGTAGCCCGGCATCTTAATGGCGTGCTCACTAACGGAACTCCCTTCCTCCATCTTGCAGTTAAAGAACTTCTCGGAGATCTCATATCTCTCAGAACGGGACTAAGTCTGAAACATGGTTTTCAGTTCCTCAAGTATCTCAAAGGGCCCGGCGAACTCCTCAAAACGATTTTGAAGGTCCGATTCCATATCAAACAACATGCTACTCTTAATCACTCCATAATCATCTTTGCGCGACTGATAAACAGCTTTTTCATCAGCCGGCGCATCAATAGCAGGGGCGTCACCTAGCGCTTTCTCAAGGACATAGTCCTTTTGTCCGCCAGCGAGAATGATTCTCAGATTGCGGAACCAGTTGGTGAAGTTAGACCCATTATTCTTAAGCTTTTCTTTCTCAGCAAAAACGTTGAAGTTGAAGTTGGACTTAGCCATTTGATCTATAAAATTTGCAAATACAATTTAGACTATGTTCATGATAAATAGTTCAACTTAATCAAATTACTAGATAAACTCCCACTAAATTCAACATCCCTCAAGTTGTTTAGTGAACACGATCCAAATTCACCACACCTAATCCGATCTTCACGAGAAGAGATGTGGTTTCAATGGTGGACAACAAAGTGTCGATCATATCATTCATATGACTCATGCTTAACCTTTCGGTTCGTGTGTTCCGAGGCCATGTCTGTACATGCTAGGCTCGTCAAGTCAAACCCAGGTATTTCCGCGTGTGCAAAACTGGCTTGCACCCGTTGTATGTGAACATAGAGTTTATAGCACCCGATCATCACGAGGTGCTTGAACACGACGAACTTTCGCAACGGTGCATACATGGGGAGAACAAAATTTTATCTTGATCTTTAAGTGAGGAATCATCTTATAATGCTACCGTCGCGATCTAAGCATAATAAGATTGCCTCCACCACGAATAGCAACTACAACTATTGCTAACTACTTATAATGCAATCATCTTATAATGCATATAATTTTATGTGACATGGTATAGCCAATCTCCATGCAATGATCTCCATCTTGTGCGCGCCAGCATGATCTCCATCACTCTAGCATGATTGCCTCCACCACGAATAGCAACTACAACTATTGCTAACTACTTAGCGATAAAGTAAAGCTATTACATGGCGTATAAGAAGTTGACACACAGGTCATACACAATTATAAAGAAAACCATATGGCTCCTGCCGGTTGTGTACTCATCGACATGCAAGTCGTGAAATATTACAAAACATGATCTTGCATACAACATACACATCATATCTTGGGCCATACCATATCACAAAACACTCCCTGCAAAAACAAGTTAGACGCCTCTACTTTGTTGTTGCATGTTTTACGTGGCTTATGGGAGTAACAAGCTAAGAACGATTCTTACCTACGGAAAGTCACAACGGTGATATTATGGTTGCTAACATCCAGTGTAAATCCCATGACTACTACAGTGAGAGAAACTGGCATCCACCAGCCGCATGTGTGGAACAAGCCACACGTCAAGTGCGGAGCCGGTCTCGCGAACGAGGTCGTGTAAAGTTGGCCTGGACCGCTTTGATCTCACTATGCCGCGCCATAAGAAGTACACAACAGGAGGCTTGCAACAGAAAACATCAACGCCCGCAACAAGCATGTTGCGTTCTACTCGTGAAA
Source organism: Avena insularis (assembly GCA_023614405.1). Classification (NCBI taxonomy): domain Eukaryota; kingdom Viridiplantae; phylum Streptophyta; class Magnoliopsida; order Poales; family Poaceae; genus Avena; species Avena insularis. Next base: position 59,116,651 of record CM042697.1, on the reverse strand, counting down.
CACATCTACGCATAGATCTAGCTCTGATACCACTAAAGGGTTTCACAACATAGTAAATCAAAAATTTCTACGAATGCGAACAAGAAAGCCAAGATCTAATCTAGGAGATGCAATCAACGAGAGGGATAGATGATATCTTCATACCCTTGAAGAAATTGCACAGTGGAAACGTTCAATAGAACGTGGTTGGTGTAGTCGTACTCGCCGTCTCCTCCTCGCGATCCGATCCGATCCTACGCCGCAAGTGGTGGCGCCTCCGAGAGATGCACACGTACGGTGCCGGGACGTATCCTCCTTCCTCGGTCCATGAAGTGGGGTGGAGAGATAGATTGGATCTACAGCACGGCGGCGTGGTGCAAAGGTGGAGAGTTTCAGCGACAGGGCTTCGCCTACGCGCAGTCGGGAGAGAGAGAGAGATCTGGAGGGCAGCAGGTAGGCGGCTAGGGTTCAAGGAGGTGTGGGGGGAGGGTGCACCCCTGCCCTCTTTATATAGAGGGATGGACGGCGCCCTTGCCCCTCCTCCAAGACCTAGGGCTGGTGGCCACAAGGGTGGAGTGGGGGGCAAGTCTTCCCTCCCTTCTAGAAGATCCCCTAGGGTTTCCCTAGGGTTTTGGCCGGCTGGGCCTATGGGGCCTTGTGCCCCTGGCTCAATGCGGCCAGGGCACTCCCTCGTAGGCCCACTCCCCCCTCCGACAAGTGGGGCCACGTTGGTCCCACTCCGGAAGCTTCTAGAACCTTCCGGTACAATACCGAACATTCCGAAACAATTCCAAAATCCAAAAAAGCTTTCCTTTATATGAATCTTATTCTACGGACCATTCCGGAACCTCTCGTGATGTCCTGGATGTCATCCGAGACTCCGAAAAAACTCATAAACCAATTATCCATTCTATCCTAGCGTCGAGACACGTTAAGTGTGTGACCCTACAGGTTCGAGAATATGCGGACATGATCTTCTATCAATAATCAACACAGGGATCTAGAAACCCATATTGACTCCCACATATTCATCGATGATCATATCGGATGAACCACGATGCCAGGATTCAATTAATCCCATATTTATATTCCCTTCGTCACGCGATATTTTACTTGCCCGAGATTCGATCATTGGTATCGGCATACCTAGTTCAATCTCGTTCACAGCAAGTACTTTACTCGTTTCGTAATCTGATATCACTTTGTGATTAACTCCTTAATCACGTGCTTGTAAGCGGCGTTGATATCGATTACCGAGTGGGCCCGAAGTATATCTCTCCAACTTGGGAGGGACAAATCCCATCTCCATACATACAACCCAACAAGTACTTTCCGATCACCTGAGAGAAACCTTTATAATCACCCTCTTATAGGATGACGTTTGATGACCTCAAAGCTTTCTTCCGATACCAGGGAGTTGCATTATCTCATGGTCTAAGGAATACAATATTTGACATAAGAAAAAGCTTCGCAAAGATGAACACGATGACATGATCTAATTGCTCTGCTTGATTTGGGTCTGTCCATCACATCATTCTCCCAATGACATGATCTCATTATTAATCGACAACTCATGTCTATGGTTAGGAAACCTTAACCATCATTAATCAATGAGCTAGTCCATAGAGGCATACTAGGGACACGGTGTTGTTCATAAACCACACAAGTATCAAAGTTTCCGCTTAATACAATTCTAGCATGGAATATAAACTTTATCATGAACAAGAATTATAATAATAACATCTTTATTATTGCTTCTAGGGAATAATTACAACATAGCGGCCCAAACATTTCTCTAACACACATACATCACTCCATGGACTTACAAGTTCCCTCTTTATTTCACATCGTCGACACTCGTAAACAAAAGAGCATGATATCAATTGTGTACTATGTACTGGTGCAATGTTGAAAGCGTTCCCCGTGACAGCACGGTTCTGCTAATTCCAACGTATAGATGCAAGCATATACAACTTTGATGACACAATGGTTCATGTCTATTGGGGTCAAGAAAATAAGGTGTGCCATCAAGTTCGTGAGAGCTTTACTAACTAGTTTTCACATAACAAAATACTTTTTAATTCGAATGATAGATGAAGCTTGAGAACTTGCTTGGAATAGCAATAATGCTAATAGGTAGGTATGGTGGACACAAATGGCAAAGGTTTTGGTTCAAAAGAATTGGAGACATGAGAAGTATGCCTTCTCAAAATAGGTTTTTGGCTAGCAAGGCTGGGTAGCAAGAAAAAGGGTTGAAAGAAACAAGCAAACCTACAAGTGATAAAGCCAAACATGGAATCTTCCTTGAACACACAAAAGATCTTAAATAAAGAATACTAAGCTGATGAAGCAACAAGAAAGAAAATAAATGATACAAAATACCTGTAAGCTTTTCTCTTTTTCTTTCGAACCTCAAAAAGTGTTGCTACTGAACAGAACTCGGTTTGCCAAAACCAGTTTAGTTCCACTTGATGCTCCCAAAGTGATGCCAATACTGATCAACAAGATCCATCATATTATAGAGATTGCAAACTAAAATAAGAAGTGCAAAAATTAAAAGATGAAACTTCTCATTAATATTCCATAAAGGCACTCACACCAAGGGATACATAGATAATCAACTAAAGGAGAGATACTTCCACATGCAAACCAAACTATAAGATAACACCTCTACCAAAGATATGAATCCACTAAAAAGGTAAAAGATAAAAGATAATGATGGTGATACCATGACACTCCCGCAAAGCTTCGAACAAGCCAAGGGGATGCCAAACCTGATGACGAAATACTCCTTCGGTGGTGGTGTTCTCTTGTCATCATAAAACTTCCAAGGCAAAGGTTCCCCATCCAAAAAGGATGTCCTTGTCTCTGCAATCCTGAAACTAGCAGCAGAGCTTATGCGATCAAATCTAGCCTCATACTCACAGTTTTGATTTTGTATGTCGTAGAGTTGTGCTTGTAATTGGTTGGTGGTCTGACGGAGCGAGAAGATTTCTTATCGGAGCTCAGCCACCTCCTCCTCGTGTTTGGCGATGAGTTCTGAACGTACCTTGTGAATAACATCCACTTTACGTTTTGCCATCTTCTTATACCTGAAAACCTCCTGCTCCAATGCTTCCATCCTGTCTTCCAGACTTCCTTATCCCTTGTGGCCTTGAACTTCTTTCATCTGTACCTTCCCATCTTTGAGAATCAACTCCTTGGGATGGATCCTCAACTCATACATGTATGGGTTGAGGACATCCATAGAGGAATCCTCCATGGGTGATCCAGAGGAAGACATTATAGCTCCAAAACTGGGAATTTGCCTGACTAAAACAGATCGAAACAAAAACACGACGAGAACTCGATGCAAGAACCTTGGGGAATCCGGGGAGTTATATATTACGAAGTTTCAAAGCATAAGGAACGTTTTGATACGAAAGCGAGGTGGAGACGGAGCTCGGGGTGGTCTCACCCCCTCTAGGCGCGACCAGCTAGGGCCCGCGCTTGGGGTGGGTTTGGCCACCCCGGCCCCCGGATCCTCCTCTGTTCCGTTTCGTAACTTCCCTTATGTATTAAAAACATCAAAAATATAAAAAGATTGGGGTTTCACGAACCTTCTATTTTCACCACTTTTACCTATTCAAAGACGAACTCTACAGTTTCTGGTGTTTGGTTTCTAATAAATTCTTCTAGAGTCACAATTTGAATAACATCAACATCTTCATTATAAGAAACTCCAGAAATATAATTTTTTAGTCTTTGACCATTCACCACTTGTGTTGTGTCATCCTTCAAAGAAGATATTTTGATAGCACCTGAACGGTATACTTCCTCAATAACAAAAGGTCCTTCCCATTGTGAGAGTAGTTTCCCTGCAAAAAATCTGAGACGAGACCTATACAAAAGGACTTTCTCACCAACATGGAACTCCCTTTTGAGAATCCTCCTATCATGCCATATTTTTACTTTTTCCTTAAAGATTCTAGCATTTTCATAAGCTTCACTTCTCCACTCATCTAAGGTACTCATGTCAAGCAATCTTTTCTCACCAGCAAGTTTAAAATCTCTATTCAATTCTTTCACTTCCTGAAAAGCTTTGTGTTCTAATTCTAAAGGAAAGTGACAAGCTTTCCCATAGACCATTTTGTAAGGAGACATCCCCATAGGATTTTTGTAAGCAGTTCTATAAGCCCACAAAGCGTCATTCAACTTCTTAGCCCAATTTTTCCTAGATCTATTAACAGTCTTTTGCAAGATAGACTTAATTTCCCTATTGGAAAGTTCTACTTGCCCACTGGTTGGGGGTGATAAGCTGAAGCAATTCTATGGTTTACATCATACTTAGCGAGAGTTTTTCTAAAACCCCCATGAATAAAATGAGAGCCTCCATCAGTCATGAGATATCTAGGCACGCCAAACCTAGGAAAAATAACATCCTTAAGCATTTTCAAAGAGATCTTACCATCAGAGCTGTTTGTAGGTATGGCTTCTACCTACTTTGTAACATAGTCAACAACAACAAGAATATGAGTATACCCTTTTGAAGGAGGAAAAGGACCCATAAAGTCAAATCCTCAATAATCAAAAGGTTCAATGACAAGAGAATAATTCATAGGCATTTCATTGCGTCTAGAAATGTTACCAACTCGTTGACATTCGTCACATGATAAGACAAACTTCCTTGCGTCCTTGAAAAGGGTAGGCCAATAAAATCCAGATTGTAAAACCTTTTATGTAGTCCTATCCCCAGCATGATGTCCTCCATAAGCACTGCCGTGACATTTTCTCAGTATCTCTTGTTGTTCAAATTCTGGAACACATCTTCGCATAATGCCATCTACTCCTTCTTTATATAGATGTGGGTCATCCCAGAAGTAATGCCTTAGATCATAAAACAATTTTCTTCTTTGCTAGGCTGTAAAAGTCAGAGGCAAATACTTGGAAACAATAAAGTTAGCATAATCAACATACCAAGGACTTTCATGAGGACTTACCCTTATTGCAGCCAACTGCTCATTCGGAAAACTATCATTAACATGCAAAGGGTCAAAATAAATATTTCCCAAACGAGATAAATTGTCAGCAACAGGATTTTCAACACCTTTCCTATCTACAATATGCAGATCAAACTCTTGTAAAAGCAACAACCATCTAATAAGCCTAGGCTTAGCGTCCTTCTTTGTCATACGGTACTTAATATCAGCATGATTAGTATGCATAGTGACCTTTGAATCAACAATGTAGGGTCTAAACTTATCACAGGCAAAGATTACAGCTAAGAACTCTTTTTCAGTAGTAGCATAATTCTTTTGAGCAACATCTAGAGTCTTACTAGCATAATGAATAACGTTCAACTTCTTATCAACACGTTGCCCAAGGACAACACCAATAGCAAAATCACTAGCATCACACATAATTTTAAAAGGTAAACTCCAATCAGGTGGTTGAACAATAGGAGCAGTAGTCAAAGCTTTCTTCAAAGTTTCAAAAGCTTCCTTACAATCATCATAAAAAACAAAAGGTACATATTTTTGAAGAAGATTAGTAAGAGGCTTTGAAATTTTGGAGAAATCTTTAATAAACCTCCTATAGAAACCAGCATGACCAAGGATACTACGAATAACTTTTATGTCTCTAGGGCAGGGCATCTTCTCAATTGCTTCAATTTTGGCTCTTTCAACTTCAATACCTCTTTCAGAAATTTTGTGTCCAAGAACAATCCCTTGATTAACCATGAAATGGCATTTCTCCCAATTAAGATCAAGGTTGGTTTCTTCACGTCTCTGCAAAACTTTATCAAGGTTGTGCAAACAGTTATCAAAAGAAGTTTCATAGACGGAGAAATCGTCCATGAAAACCTCCACAATTTCTTCACAAAAAACCATGAAAGATAGTAGACATGCATCTTTGAAAGGTAGCAGGAGCATTACATAAACCAAAAGGCATACGCCTATAAGCATAAGTACCATAAGGACAAGTGAAAGTGGTTTTCTCTTGATCTTGTGCTTTCACAGCAATTTGAGAAAACCCAGAATAACCATCAAGAAAACAAAAGTGAGTCTTGTTGGACAACCTCTCAAGCATTTGATCAATAAAGGGCAAAGGATAATGATATGTCTTAGTAACTTTATTGATCTTTCTAAAATAAATGCACATTCTATACCCAACCACTACTCTTTGGGGTATAAGCTCATTATCTTCATTAGGCACAACAGTTATCCCCCTTTCTTGGGGACACAATGAACAGGGCTAACCCATTGGCTATCAACAATAGGGTAAATAATACCAGCATCAAGGAGTTTTAATACCTCATTTCTTACCACATCCTTCGTCCTGGGATTTAGACGGCGCTGGTGCTCAACAACTGGTTTTGCATCAGGTTCTATATTAATAGCATGCTGACATATAGTAGGAGAAATCCCTTTTAAATCATCAAGGGTATAGCCCATAGCTCCCCGGTGTTTCTTCAGTATTTCCAGTAACCTCTCTTCTTCCTTTCCTGAAAGTTTAGAACTAATAATAACGGTATATACTTTATTATCATCAAGATAAGCATATTTAAGATCATCAGGTAAACATTTTAATTCGAAAATAGGGTCCCCTTTAGGTGGTAGTGTGGTTCCCAAGTCTTCCATAGGTAGATTATGCTTAAGTTGCTCCGGCTGACGAAGGAAAACCTCGTCATTCTCATTTCTTTTCTTCATGAAGACATCACTTTCATGATCTTCCATAAACCGCTACAAGGCATTGTTAGGAGCAAGAGAAATAGCATAAAGTTGTTCAACCCTGAAATCATCATTAGGCAGTTCATTTTCATAATGAGTTTTGGCAAATTTGGAAAAATTAAACTCATAAGACTCTCCATCAAACTTAGTCAAAACTCTTTCCTTCCTACAATCTATAATAGCCCACAAGTATTCAGGAAGGGTCTACCGAAGATAATAGGATAGGTTTTACTAGCTTCTTTACCAAGTACTACAAAATTAGCAGGATATTTAATCTTACCACAAAGGACCTCCACATCTCTTACAATGCCAATTGGGCAAACTTGCTATCTATTAGCAAGGTGAATAACCACATCAATGTCCTCAAGCTCACAAGGACCAATTTCATGAATAATTTCCCTAGAAAGATCATAAGGAATAGCACTAGAACTAGCACCAATATCACATAAACCATAATAGCAATGATCACCAATTTTAACAGAAAGCACAGGAACACTAGCTTTTGTAACTTTTCCAGGATGAGAGACAATATTAGAAGCATCTTCATAGAAGACAATATGCTCATCCTCTATATTCCTAGTGACAAGGACTTTCACAATAGCTACCGCGGGCTCAATACTAATTTGCTCATCGGGCTCCACAGTTTTCTTTGCACTTTTGCTAACCACATTAGCTATAATGGAATGTTCCCTTACCTTATCAGGAAAAGGGATTTTCTCAACATGAGGTTCAGGAAAAATAGGATCAACAGTACAAACCTCTATGCTAGAAGGAACATGGGTAACAATGTATTTATAAGGAGCATGGTACTTGTACCACTCTTTCTTCGGAATTTCAATATAAGAGTCAAAGGCATTAAAACATTTTGCAATAACTTGAGGATCAAGACCAAACTCATTGCTAATATCACGGAAGTCATTAGTTCCCATAAAGGAAAATGCATTAATAATCATATTTTATACCTGACTTTCTTCCTTTCTCATTCTCCCAAGGTTTAGTGTTCTCTTGAATACGGTCTAGGAGATCCCATTTAGCTTCTTCCTTCATACGTGTGAATGATCCAGCACAAGAAGCATCTAATAAATCTTTATCATGAAGATAAAGTGTAGCATAAAAGTTATTGATAATAATATTGTTAGGGAGTTCATGAATAGGACATTTAAGCATTAGTAACTTCAATCTCCCCAAGCTTGAGCTGTACTTTCTCCATCACGAGGCCAAAAGTTATAAATCAGATTTCTATCCTTATGGATCTCACTGGGAGGATAGAATTTAGAATAAAAGAGAGATGCCATTTCCTCCTACTCCATGGATTGTCCATTCTTCAGCAGCTTATACCATTCTTCAACTCTCCCTTTCAAGGATATGGAGAGTAACTTCTTCTTCACCTGTTCAGTTGTGATACCTGCACACTTAAACAACCCGCATAATTCATGGATAAAAAGCAAGTGATCACCAGGATGAAAAGTTCCATCCCCTAAATAATAATTATCCATAACACGATCAACAATACTTGTAGGTATCTTAAAAGTATCTATCTCAACAGGTGCTGATTCATCTACTACCCTAACAGTGGTAGTAGTTTCCCCAAATAGAAAACCAAGTGGGTTATCCATATTGGAAACAAATTAACAAAAAGAAACAAAAAGCAATACTCACAGTAGAAGTTTCCTTCACCAGTTCCACTCTTCAATAGCGCTTCACTCCCCGACAACGCCGCCCGAAAATAGTCTTGATGACCCACAAGTATAGGGGGTGTATCGTAATACTTTTGATAAATAGTAGTGTCGATCCCAACGAGGAGTAGAAGGTGTTGACTAGTGGTATGGAGAAGGAAATCTCTGTAAATACTTAGCAAACGGATTTTTAGGGGTTTTCTGATAAAGCAACAAAACAAAGTACAAGTAATAAAGAACAAACGCAGCAACTGGCCCAATCATTTCTTAGCAAAGGACAAGCCGATGGAAATACCAAACGTTCTCAAGGACACATGGGAATTCTGTCAAGTGCCTTCGCTTCAAATAGCTGAGTACACTTCTTTGGTGTTGTAAGTGTTGTGTGGGTGAACCTTTGCTAATGTACCGACCTTACTTGGACTAATACATACTTGTGATTAAACCCCCTGCAAGCATCCACAACTACAGGAAAGTAATTAAGATATAAACCTAACCACAACCTTAAACTCTGAGATCCTGCGCTCCCTTGTGCAAAGGTGTCCTAACGGGGGTTCAGGTTTCTGTCACTTAGGCAACCCCACAATTAGTATCCAAATACACAATGCAGTCCCCTAGGCCCATAAATGGTGAAGTATCATGTAGTCGATGTTCACATGACACCACTAGAATAATAACACCACAACTTAAATACTAAACCATTGAATAATAACTCAACACAAATCCACTACTAACAACACGACTTCTCCCATGTCCTCAAGAACCATACGAACTACTCATAAGACATCATATGGATCAAGATCAAAGATGATATGGTGATGAATAACAATCTGAACATAAACAATAATCCAATGGTTCCACTCACAAGCACCAACTACAAGAGTAATTATGATCGGGAAAGTTTCCCCTAAGAACTAAAGCAATATCCAACACAATTGTTACAATGGGATGGAGTGGTGATGATGGTGCTGGTGGAGATGATGGTGTGGATGATGATGATCCTGATGAAGCCTAGCTTGATGACGGTGTTGATGGCAACGATCTCCCCTGTCCGGGAAGAAGTTTCCCTGGCAGAAATCTGTCTGCCAGAGAGATCTTTCTCTCTCGATGTTTTCTGGCCCGCAGAGGTGGAGGAAATCTATGTGTGGTCACTCCCCTGGTGTTAGGGTTCCGTAAGGAAGATATAGGCGAGAGGGCGGAGTCGGGAGCCGAGCAGGTGGGACACACCTTCCCTAGGCGCGGCCAGGGGACCCGCACCTAGGGGGTGTCGGCCCCCTGTGGCCCTTCTACGCCTCCCCTTCTGGCTTTCGTCGTATTCTGGGAAAATATATTTTCCCATATTTTTCTGGTATTTTTCTAATCTTCACGAAATTGCATCAAAACACCTTTTTTCCATCAGAATCCAGACTCTGGCAGTCCATCCTCCAAGAATCATCCAATGATGGGGATGCGCCTACCGGGGTATACCCAGCAGGACGTTTCCGACTGGCCCAAGACCTGGCGAGTGGGCCTGCAGGACGGCAACTGGATCAAGGCCCGGCGTGGATCCAAGCGACTGGAAGCTGAAGGCCCAGTCGAGTAGATAGGCCCAATCGGATTAGGTTAAACGAGTACCGAAGCCTTAACTGATTCGGTTGAGATATGTAAACCCTAGGGGAGGTGAGCCTATATAAACCTCCCTGTGGGGCGTGTAGAGATACGTTCCATCATACACCCAAGCGACTCGCCGCCTAGCCGCCGATCTCGCCCATTGTACCACCTCCATAATAAAATCTAGTAGGAGTAGGTCTTTACCCTCCGGGGGGCCGAACCTGGGTAAAACCCTGTGTCTCCGCCCTCATCTCGCACCGCAGATGGCTGGCCGCCCTTGCCCCTTGTTCTACTACTCCCTGCCGATTGCAGCATCTGCCGTGACCATTCCCACGACAGTGGCACCCACCGTGGGGCCTGGCCGGTCTGGCCGGTGTTCTGCGGCGAGATCCAATCTGCCCATCAACGAGACGGTCGCCACCGGCCGCATGATAGCGATCGATGAGATGCTCCAAATCTTGCCGAGCAGCTACGTCCCGGCGGCGCGACCCGTCACGCACAGCGTGATCCTGCCGGTCGGCACGATCAGCCTCTTCGTCGGCCTCACCGACGTCATCGTCTCGGAGGACTCGGCTCGCATCCGTGAGTCGCCGCCACGCGATCGGCTCTCCGAGAGCCAGATCCGCACGATCCATCGCCTCGCCTCCGAGTACAACTCGGCCAACAGCGACGTGGCCGAAAACTCAGCGGCCACAGAAGACGCGGCCCTCAACGACGATGCCGACTCGGCGACCCCGGCGTCACTCGCCGGGTCCATCACCGTGGCTTCACCCGCGGGCTCCATCACCCAGGTCTCCAACGTGGGAGACTTCAAGGACCCCTCCATCCTCGGGATCCTCGAATTCGACTCCGGATCGGAAAATTCCGCCGACCCCCGCGACGGAACCGGTCGCCACGCTGCGACCTACATGGCGACCGGCACCGAGCCGCCGGACGACCCCGTCTCCACCCCAATTCCTCCTAACGCCACGGCGACGGTCGAGAACTCCGCTGGCTGGCGGAGGCGTCGCAAGGAACAAGCGGCGCGAAAATTTCGCCTCGGCGGTGGCGCGCAGGAACTATCGCACTACCATCAGCAGCGGATCAGGTCGCTGAACCCCACCGTTTAGCGCGCCCTGAACCGGCGACAACGACCCGGCCCGCTGGCGGCGCGCGATCTGCGAGCGTGCCACGGAGGAAGCGCCCGACCCCGCCAGGTCGGCGGCGATGGGCGCCCACCTCCACCCAACCGCACCTCCTGGGGACCAGCAGCGGATAGTAGTCTCCTCACGGAGCGAGACGCAAACGGCCTCCCACTATTCTCCACCCGATGGACAACCTCGTGGTAGGCGAGCAGCAGCCGACAACATCACGCCCGCGAGCGGCGCCCTCAGATCCAATACGTCGGGGCCCTGCCGCAAAGGTCCCGAGCAGCAAAACGCGCCGACTCGCGGTCGAGTATACTCGCGTTCTTCGGGAAGCGAGCGGCCTCAGCGGCGCCCAATGGCGGCAAACACCCTCAACTTCCCGCCACGAGCCTGCAGCTCCAACACCGACCAGCGAGCGGCACTCTCCCTTGACCCGGTCCAGCGACCAACCGTCGCCGCAAGCGGTCAACCCATCGACGCCCGCACTCACATCATCAACAACCAAAGCTGCGCGCGCCGCCAGCCCGATGACCTGCAACACACCACGACCAATCGCATGACGGCGAGCCCATGGTCGCTCGGTCGACTCAGCCCCAAGTGCCGGACCAATGATCCGATCGAGAAGTACCGCCAAACTTCAAGGCGCCAAGGAGATAGAAAAATCGACCCTCGTGCGACCCGCCCGTTGGCTCGATACATACCTCATGGCGATGGGGATCGCAGGCCACACCGACCTGCTAGCCGCCCGTTACCTCCCCGATGATGGAGGGGCGTGCGGCGATGGATCAACACCCTCCCCGGGCGATGTCGACTCACGGGAGGAGATCTGCGACGCCGTCAGGCACTTTGAGTGCTCCTACAGCGCCACCACCATAGAGGACCTGCGTCGTCCAGGGGACCCAAGTCGACCATAGCTGGGTCCAACGCGGTGGCAAGAACTCGGTATAACGGTCGGCATCCACCGGACACCGCGATCCATCGCTTCAAGACCTCGTGTCGCCACGAGCCCCTGGTCGCCAAGCTCAAGCGACACTCGCACACTCGACAACATCCGGACCTCCTCGAGATCGCCAAGCGATGCAGCGGAGGAAGATCCAAACCAGGAAACTGGCGGCGAGTCAGAGGTCAACGCCGCGGCGGCAGCGGCAATGACGACTGACGGTCCGCTACAGCAACACTTGCCTCACCGGCAAGCGCCACAGTGACGGGCGAGTCGACTTCGTCGCCAACACCGGGCACGCACAACGCGAGCCCAAGAGCTTCCGCCGCGATGGAGGACAACACCGTGACGACGGAAACTACAAGGCCAAGCCAAGGTTCGACCCCGCGGCCCTCCTTAACCAACCGTGTGCGTTTCATAGCAGGGAAGGGAAGCCCGCAACACACACAACCGCCGACTGCCACACCCTCAGGGAGATCGAGAAGGCACGGCGAGCACGGGAGGACCCCGACAACGACCCGTAAGCGGCGGAAAATTCGGCAAAGTGGCCGGCTCGCTCCATACCTTCACAGGCTTCAACACGAAGCGCGAGAAGAAGGTCATCGCCCGCGCCGTCGCCGTCAATGCGGTGGCCCAGGTGGACGTTCCCCAGTTCCTCAACTGGTCGGAGCATCCCATCACCTGGAGCCGCCAAGACCACTCGCCACGCATCGAGTACCCAGGTCGAGTCGCCCTGGTGGTAAAGCCTAAGGTCGGCGACTACTGGCTCCCCAAGGCATTGATGGACGGCGGCAGCTCCATCAACATCCTGTACCTGGACACCTTCAGGCGGCTGCGGCTCCCGAAGTCGATGATCGAGACGACCCACACCACGTTCCATGGAATCGTCCCCGGTCGGAAGGCGTACCCGATCGGCAAGGCCACGCTGCCAGTCACCTTCGGCATACCAGCAAACTTCCGCACCGAGCGGATCGTCTTCGAGCTGGTGCCCTTCGACAGCCCCTACCACAGCGTCCTGGGGCGCCAGGCGTTCGCCAAGTTCATGGCAGCGCCCACGCTGCATAACGCGATGAAGCTCCCCGTGCGGCGTCATCACCATCAACGGCGACCCCGACATGGCCGCCGAGTGCGAGGCCAAAGGAGCCGAACTCGCTGACGCCATCATCGCGGCGGAGACCAACCACGCCGATGAGCTCGCCAAGTACGCGAGCGGGGTCAACAATGACGACCCCACCATACTCAAGAAGCCCAACTCGGAGGGCGCAAACACCTCAACCTTCGAGGCGATGACGCACACCCGCACCGTCGAGCTGGTCCCAGGCGACTCCAGCCAGACGGTGACGATCGGGACGGGCATGAGCCCAGCATAGGAAGGCGCGCTCATCGAGTTCCTCCGTGAGAACAGGGACATCTTCGCATGGAAGCCCTCTGACATGCCTGGTGTCCCTAGGGAGCTCGCTGAGCACAAGCTAAACGCCGACCCCAAAGTGCGACCCGTCAAACAGTCGCTGCGGCCCTTCAATGAAGAGCGCCGCCGAGCAATCGCCGAGGAGGTGCAGCGTCTACTCGCTGCAGGCTTCATCCGGCCAATCAAATACTCCAAGTGGCTGGCAAACCCAGTCCTGGTCGAGAATAAGAACGGGACCTGGAGGATGTGTATCGACTACACAAACTTAAACAAAAAGGAGCAGTTCGTCCTCCCGCGGATCGACCAAATAATCGATTCCACCGCGGGCTCGGAGTCGTTATGTTTCCTCGACGCCTACTCTGGGTACAACCAGATCAAAATGGCCGTCGAAGACGAGGAGAAGACGGCGTTCACAAGCCATTCGGAGCCTTCTGCTACACCGCCATGACCTTCGGCCTCAAGAACGCCGGGGCGACCTACCAGCGATGCATGCAAGAGTGCCTCGCGAGCCAAATTGGCCGCAACATCCAAGTCTACATCGACGACGTGGTCGTAAAGTCCGCTCGCCAGGGTGACCTACTCGCCGACCTGGCGGAAACATTCGCCAACTTGTGAAAATACAAGATAAAGCTTAACCCAGGCAAATGCACCTTCGGTGTACCAGCAGGACAACTACTGGGGTACGTCTTCTCCAAGCGAGGGATCGAGGCAAACCCCACGAAAATCGACACGATCGCCCGGCTCGGAAAACCCGAGTGCCTGCGCGACGTCCAGAAACTGGCCGGACGAGTAGCGGCTCTCAGTCGCTTCATCCCCCGCCTGGGCGAAAAGGCGATGCCCCTATACCGCCTGATGCGCAAGAACCCCACCTTCCAGTGGGACAAGGAGGCGGATGACGCGCTCCGCGACCTCAAGAAGGTGCTACTCGCCACACCGCTACTCGCTGCCCCCGCCGACAAAGAACCCATGCTGGTTTACGTCGCGGCTTCCGAGCGCGTCGTCAGCGCCGTCATGGTCGTCGAGCGACCGGAGGAAGGAAAGGAGCGCCCAGTACAACGACCGGTGTACTACATCAGCGAGGTCCTTACCGAGTCACGCCAGCGGTACCCGCAGTACCAAAAGCTGGTATACGCGGTCTTCAGAGCTCAGCGGCGCCTGCCGCACTACTTCCAGGAGCACCCGATCACGGTCGTCTCCTCAGCACCACTGCAAGACATCATCCGCAACCGCGAGGCGACCGGGCAGGTCGCCAAGTGGCCGTCGAGATCAGCGTCCACAACATCAAATACGAGCCACGAAAAGCGATCAAGTCGCAGGCCCTAGCGGACTTCATCGCCGACTGGGAAGAGGCCCAGCAGCCAGAGAAGCTGCCATACCTCCATTACTGGAGCCTGCACTTCGACGGCTCCAAGAACGTGGACGGCGCAGGCGCAGGGATCGTGCTAAATTCACCGAAGGGCGACAAGCTCCGCTACATCCTCTGCCTCGACTTCACACCCTGCACCAACAACATGGCCGAGTACAAGGCCTTGCTCCACGGCATGCGAGCTGCCAAGGCGATGAATGTCAACCGCCTACGCTGCTACAGAGACTCCGACCTCGTCGCGGGGCAAGTCGCTGGCACCTGCGACGCCGTCTCCCCCACCATGGCGGCGTACCGCCAAGCAGTGGACAAGCTGGGTGGACACTTCACAGGCTACTCTGTCGAGTGGATCGACATGCGGAAGAACGAGGAGGCGACGCCCTCTCTCGCATTGGGTCGGCTCGACTCGCACCACCCGCCGGCGTCTTCCTCAACACAATAACCAAGCCATCAGTCTCTCCCCTGAGGGAGATTGACATCGGAGTCCCGTTACAGCCGGAGGCAGCCCTGGTCGCACTCGTCACCGAGCCAGACCACTAGACCAAGCCCTACATCGCCTACCTGGAGGCCGGCACCTTGCCGGCAGACGAGACGGACGCTTGGATGATCGCCCGCCGATGTAAGTCCTACACCATCATCGACGGCGAGATCCACAAGCGCAGCGTCACCGGCGTGTTCCAACGCTGCGTCCAACCCGCCGAAGGACGCAAGATCCTCCACGATATCCACTCCGGTGACTGCGGCCAGCACGCCGGCGCCCGCTCTCTGGTCGCCAAGGCTATGCGGCATGGCTTTTACTGGCCCACCGCACACGCCGATGCTGTCGACATTGTCCAGCGGTGCGCCGGGTGCCAGAAGTACGCCAACCAGACGCACGTGCCGAGCTCAGCGCTCAAAACAATCCCCATCACCTGGCCATTCGCTGTGTTGGGCATTGACATGGTAGGCCCCTTCAAGAAGGCTCCCTCCGGCTACACCCACCTCCTGGTCGCGGTCGACAAATTCACAAAGTGGGTGGAGGCCAAGCCAGTTCGGAAATTCCTACGCGAGCTCATATATCGCTACGGGTTCCCAAACAGCATCATCACGGACAACGGCACCAACTTCGCCAAAGGAGCCATGGCCGAATTCTGTGAAGAGCACCACATCCGGCTCGACCTCGCATCGGTCGCCCACCCGGAATCCAACGGCCAGGCGGAACGGGCCAACCAAAGCATCCTCCACGGCCTGAAGCCGCGACTCCAAGTACCACTCGAGCGCACCGCCGGGTGCTGGGTCGAGGAGCTGCCCTCTGTCATCTGGGGGATCCGCACCTCGGTCAACAGGTCGATAGGATTCACCCCCTTCTTCATGGTATACGGCGCCGAGGCAGTCATGCCCACCGACCTCGAGCACGACCCGCCACGGGTCGTCCACTACACGGAGGCTGCAAACGAACTCGCCCGCGAAGACGGAGTCGATCAACTCGACGAGGCACGTGACCTCGCTCGGTCATGCACAGCCATCTACCAGCAGGGACTCCGCCGCTACCACAGCCGGTGGGTGAAAACTCGCACCTTCCAAGAAGGCAACCTGGTGTTGCGCCTCATCCAGGACAAGAAGGGCATGCACAAGCTCTCCCCTCCGTGGGAAGGGCCATTCGCCATCGGGCGAGTACTCGGCAACGACGCCTACTACCTCATCGACGTCCGCGGGGACGGCGAACTCGACGTCAAGCGACCATGGAATGTAAACCTCCTACGGAAGTTCTACTCCTAAAACCCCACATATGTACTCTCCAGTCGCTATGAAATAAAAAGAATCGGTTATCGCAAATTGCGCCTACTCTCCGTGTCTTGTGCCACTCGCACTCGTAATAACAGCGTCAAGCTAACCGCAGAAGTCAACCTTTGGTCAAGCGATCGGCACGGCTAAGTAGTGCGATGCACAAGCACTGGGTCACCCCAGGTTGTACATCGTCCACGAAAAACGCCTACCCGGAGCCCCACTGGAGTCGCCTAGCCCGACTGGCTCTACGAGCCAAGACAATCGCCGCTTCGCTTCAGCGACCAACGATCCTCCGCATCCTCGACATGGCGACTCGAACGCCACGCACCACGCCGGGACTGATGACCAGTTCAGCACGAGCGGCTCGGGAAAACGCCAAGTATGAGAGCATGCCCAGGACTCGCCACGCGACTGACCCCACGGGCCAGGCAGGAGTGATGCGCTCAAACTAACGCGCCAAGTCCTCACCCACCTTCGAGTCGCGCCTGGAACAACCAAGTACCACGCTCGGGGACTCGGCCACCCGACCTCGTTCGCGCAAGGGAAAACGGCGAAGTACAGAGTGCTCAAGGGAGTTGCCTAGCGACTGGCTCTTCGAGTCTGGGCGAGTTGACCACAATAACAAAACAATCAAAAACAACAAACATATCACACACGAGGTAAACCCCACAAAAGGGCGGACGCGCTCGGGGACTCGTTCAAACCTCAATCACAACACACATGACAAATCCCAAAACAGACACGATGTTTCATTCAATAGCATGTCGCATTGTCTCAAATTACAAAATATGCCCATACGGAAGACCTGCTACTAACGCCCCAGGGAAAACTATCCTATTCTATAGACTTCGACGACGACTCGCCAGCACCCCGGTGATTGCGGATGAACGGCGTGTATGGGTTTGACGGGTACGTCGTCAGCTCACCCGCCATCGCCGCACGGAAGGGCTGCTCGACCTTGAAATCCCGGTGCGGCGGCTCGGGGTCGTTGGGCGCGACGACCGTCTCCTGGTACGGAAGGAGGTCGCCCATTGCCCAGACACGCTCCGAGTACATCGCGGCGCGGTCCGTCAACTTGAGCACCTCGGAAAGCTCCACCGCGCCAGTCGACGAAGGGTAGCCGCTCGTCACGTCGTCGAGGTCGAAGTCCTCCGGGAAGTGAGCAAGTCCAAGGCTAAGCGCCGTCGCTGCTCCGCGCCGAAACGCCGACCGCGTCATGAATTCAACGACCGAGGGCGCCTTCTCCAAGTACTTCCACACCTCGACGAGGTCGCTGGGAATTACCTCCGTGGGTGATATCTCCTGGAGGTAGGCTCAGATGCATGTCGCCGACAAAGTCGCCGAGTCGACGAGCGTGGCCACACACTGCCGCGCGTCAAACGAGCTCGCCTCTTCCGCGCTATCAATGATGCGACCTGCGAATAGAAGACAACAATGAGTACGTCGGGTATCACAACAGAACACATGTTATTGGCAGAGGCAGATACACTTACCAATCAATGGGCGGGAGAGATCCGTGATGAAGCATTGAAGCGAAGTATAGTCGTCCTGGAGCCCAGCAACAAGGGCGTCGAACACTTTGCGATCCTCTGCGGCGGCGTAGCGGCCTTGGCTCGCCCATCCACCGAGTTCGCTTCCTCCTTCGCCTCCCTCAGCTCGTGCTCGAGTTCGGCGATCCGCTTCTCCGCCGAGCTCAGTGCCGATTGCGCCGCCGCCAACTCACCCGCGGGGATAAGTCCCTGGCGGGCCTCTTCGGCCTTCGCAAGCGCTTCAAGCCCTTATTCGCCTCTTGACGGCGGCGCCTTCCTTCTCCGCGCGGTGTTTCGCTGCCAATCGGTAAGCTGACTCACGTTGCAGACCCTGCACACAATTCAAACAGTCAACCAAAGCGAAATCCTAAGTGCCCACCCGCTGAAAATTTAGCGAGTGCGCACTCGGGGACTGGCAATCAAGAAATCCTAAGTGCCCACCCGCTGAAATTCAGCGAGTGCGCACTCGGGGACTGGCAATCAAGAAATCCTAAGTGCCCACCCGCTGAAATTCAGCGAGTGCGCACTCGGGGACTGGCAATCAAGAAATCCTAAATGCCCACCCGCTGAAATTCAGCGAGTGCGCACTCAGGGACTGGATGCGAAAAATAATAACAAGACACTAAAACAATCAGACCGCTGCAAAACACCGACCTGATCCTCGGGGACTGGACATACCTGGATGGCTGCGCCAAGCATGCCATGGAGTTGTATAGCGTGCACGGACGCGAGGAGAGCTGGCGTGTACCCACGATGCTGGTCGACTTCCGCATCGGCGACCCCAGGTGCACGGCTCGAGGGCAAAGTTCCACTCGCCGCGGCCGCTTTGGCCATGAAGCGCGGGAATGTCGCGATGGAGGCACCCTCCCCAAAGGAGGTCGGCTCGGCCGCTCCAGGCGAGAGAGCTCCCTCCTTCATGGACGCGGCCGCCTCTATTACGGGCTCAGTCGGCGCGACCGCCGTGTCGTCAGAAATCGTGACGACGTCATCGCCCTTGGCCTTCTTGCCGCCATCCGTAGGGACGACGACCTCGTCCGCCTTCCTCTTACGGGAAGGATCCTCCTCGCTGACGACGGATGGCACCTTACCCACGGTCGGGTGGCCCATCCTCTTCACTCCGGTCTTGTACATCAATCATGTAAGCAAGATAATTCAAGCTGCTATGGAAGACAAAGGAAGGTGAGTGTACTCACTTGGCAACTGGAATGAAGCGTAGCCCCGTGCGGAGGCCGGCCGGCTTCTCCAGTTCAGGGGCCAGTCGGCGGCTGAGCCCCATCTCCAGGACGTCACGTGCCCATGACACGGACGGCTTCTTCGTCGTCGAGGCCGCAACCGGAGCCTCTGGGACATCTTCGGCAGGAGCCTCCCTGCGAGGCGAAGCCGCCGCAGTCGGAACATCCCCCAGCCCAGAAACTGGGACGAATGGCGGAGGCATCGAAGCCAGTGGCACCTCGACAGCGGCCGTGTCCAGCGCGGTTGTCGTCGGTGGCGCCGCCCTTGGCAGTCGGAGGCGTCGGGCGGCGGCGAGGCCGGCCTCGTCGGTTTCGTCTTTTTCTTTGGAGGTGCCTTCGCCTCCTTCTCCTTCTTCTTCTTCTTTTTTGATGGAGTAGCCTGGCGGTGCGAGGTGGTCTCCAGAAGTTCTTCGTTGTTGTCATGACGCTCGAGGCTTTTGCTCGCCTCAAGCTCATGTTGACGCTACCCACGGGTCTTGCGGACCAGTGGGGCGACCTCCTCCTCGGACTCGTCGTCGCTGTCACTCTCATCGCTCCCGGCGTCGCCCTTGGTGGGAGGCAACTCGCCCATGTCCTGGACGGACGAGCTCGAATTCTCGTCGTCCGAAGGTGGGAGCCATCCTTCCACCACTTGGAATAGCTGCAATGAACGCAAGATGAAATTAGAATTACCGCGACTGCAAAAACTGCGACTGCGAATGAAGCGAGGTGATTACCGTTGGGGCTGGACGCTTTGCGGTGTAGGGGGCGACCCCAGCCTGTGCGTCCAGGTACACCACCTGGGTGATCTTCTTCAGTGCTGCGGTGTAGTCCTCGAGCTTCCACTCGGCGAGGCAGGACTTCGTCGAGTCCTCCCGGCCGGTGTACTGGTACATGTAGTGCTCGCGCCGAGCCAGCGGGACGAGCTGCCGCCCGAGCCAGCAGTTGTACAAGTTTATTGTCTGGAGGCCCTTCTTCTTCAGACCGCGGATGGTCTGGAGCATCTCGTCCACAACCATCCGCTGGTCGCTGGGGAGCTTGCCGGCTTGAAGACGGCGTGGTTCGGACGGTCGGCGGAGTACCGTGGGATCGCCGTCTCACCCTCCGGGGTCGCCTCGGCAACATAGAACCAAGATTTTTTCCAGTCGCTCGCCGCCTTGGCGGGCAGCATCAAGTCGAAGAACGAAGCCTTCGACTTCAGCTGGAAAGTTAGGCCGCTGCAAGCATTGGGCCGCCTCTTCGCTGCTGATCCGTCTGCGGGAACAGATCTTGCCATAGAGGGAAGTAGGGCCGGCAGCATAGCATTCGCAGAACGCCACGAAGATGGCGAGCTGCTCGATCTGTGGGGACCTGATCCGATGGTTGGATCTCGTAGTAGAAGCGCAGGGAAGAACAGGGACGTGGGGAATCCTAGCCCCCGTTCTAGATGACTGGTGAAGCAGATGAATTCCCTCTCTCGCGGGCTCGGGGTCACCTCTCTGGCCGCGGGGATGCGCCCGCAGCCGGCTCGCAGGATCCCGACCTCCTCAAAGGAAGCCAGTTACGCCCTCGTGCACTTAGATCTACCCCAAGGTTCGGTGGAGAGGGCCATGGCGGAAGGATTTGTGGGGGTTCGGAGGATTTCTGGTCGGCTGGATCGCGATGCGAAGGGAGGCAAAAGTGCACGCAATCGGAGGAAATGGCGAGAAGGTGGTTCTCTGATCGCCTGCCATTCCCCTTATATAGCGGTTGTTACCCGCCAAATCAGGGAGCCGTTACTACGCGGTGATTACGCCAAATGTTACCGTTGGATTACCCCAACGGCAAGTTTGACCACGTTTAACGGTCCAACTTCAGCCACTCGGCTCGCCGACCCAACAATGTTGCGCCGACTCGACTCGCCAAAGCTGCGATCTGGATGATTAGTTTTCTCCTTTATACAGCAGCCCGCCGACGATTCGACTGGATGTCTACTCTGAAGTCGTATACTCCGACTGCCAGCAGCCACCTACGCCTAATCGACGACGGCCTCGGGGACTACTAATGGGGATGCGCCTACCGGGGTATACCCTGCAGGACGTTTTCGACTGGCCCAAGACCTGGCGAGTGGGCCTGCAGGACGGCGACTGGATCAAGGCCCGGCGTGGATCCAAGCGACTGGAAGCTGAAGGCCCAAAGTAGTAGATAGGCCTGGATTAGGTTAAACGAAAATCAAGCCTTAACTGATTCGGTTGAGATATGTAAACCCTAGGGGAGGTGAGCCTATATAAACCTCCCTGTGGGGCGTGTAGAGATACGTTCCATCATACACCCAAGCGACTCGCCGCCTAGCCGCCGATCTCGCCCATTGTACCACCTCCATAATACAATCTAGCAGGAGTAGGTCTTTACCCTCCGAGGGGGCGAACCTGGGTAAAACCCTGTGTCTCCGCCCTCATCTCGCACCGCAGATGGCTGGCCGCCCTTGCCCCTTGTTCTACTACTCGCTGCCGATTGCAGCATCTGCCGTGACCATTCCCACGACATCCAACATGCAAAAACAGTGGAAAAGACATAAGTAATACCTCATAATAAGACATATATCAATGAATAGAGGAAAATTATGATATAGAATGGTGATGCAAATTGGACGTATCATATAATCATGTAAAATTGAGAGTGTGAGTGTTTGTCATGAAAAGCATATACACTAAAGAATCTCAATTCTCCCACATCAATAAATCAAGAGTTTTCAAGCACTACTTTGCTATTCATTGTCCTTCAAGAATTTCAGTTTTTAAGTAATTGAGAGCATGCCAAAAAAATTCATTAGTTTATCGTGCTGTGATGGACACTCGTGGCATCACTAAGGTTTTTGTTCCTTTTTCATAATGATTACTCATATCAGCCATAGGAAGTGATTCCATCATGTTACAGCTACCTGAGAGTGCCAAGAATCTTACCCATTATAGCATTTCGGCTACATATGTTTAATCAACTCATAGCTGAAATCTAGGAGTTTCCTCCATGAAGATCGTTCGTAGGCTAGTAGAGTTGTTGGCATCCCATGAAGTTTGACGCACATTAAGCTATATCATTCTTATGATTCACAAGTCAAACTTTGGCATGCTCACAAAAACTGCTAAACATTAATTCAATTGAACAAATCCTTTCAAAGAGAGCTATCAAGTCAATCATTATTTTCTATGGTGTTGAGTGTCTCTAGGAATAAGCTTTCAAGACTAAACACTATAACACCCAAGCCTTCAATTGTGAGACTTTTTCTTATTTCAATTGTTTAGCAAATTTTAGGCAAGACTGGTTAACTACAAGAGCTGGAACAAAACATACTCAACTAAATACCCATGCAAATTTTTTTTACTACAATATAAAGACTCACTCCACCGATATAAAATCTTAACATTACTACTAACTAGCATGGGTTTCTCAAACTTCAGAAGTGGGGAGTCATAAGGCATACCTCTCATGTTTGGTTCCACTTCTCTCTCCCTTTTTATTTGTTTCTTAGATACTCGAAGTCGATCACTCTCCTACAAATACATGAGAACCTCGAGGCGAAAAGAAAAGAAAGAGGGAAAATAAAGATAAACGGAGAAATCTTTTTGTAGTTTTTGAAAAGGAGAATTAAAAGAATAGAAAATTGGCGGCAAATCTCGTCTTGAAAATATCGAAAATAAAATAACTAAGAGAAAGTTTTGGGGAAACCAACACGAGTGCTTATAAACTCAGATAAAAGCATAACCTCCAAAATAAAGCAAATGAACGCCAAATAAAGATAGATAGAAAACCTCCCCAAGCTTAGACTTTCGCAAGACCTTCAAATCATTGAGGTGGAGGGAAAAGTTGTAACTCCAGTCTACAAATTGAGTTGATAAGTTACTTGTTGTTTCTCGAAGAATCAGGGCGAGATTATGCATCCCCTCCACAGTCTCTCCAAGTTCTTGGAAATCTTGATATGTAGCGAACCGGTTCGGTGGCTGCTCTACTTGATGAGGAACTTCTTGCTCCTCCTCTTGGTCCTCATCCTCTTCTGGAATCTCCTCCTCGGGTTGTTGTTTCTCAACCTTCAAGTCATAAAGCACACATCCTTCCTCGATAAAGAAAAGACCATTAGGCATAGAAGCGGGGTAGAGACGCCCATCTCCAGCAATATGTAGATAATAAACACGACCTCTCCTAGCGAGCATTCCACAAGCCCTCAAAGTAGACAATCCAACACGTCGCTCACCTAGCACCGGTTGCAACTCACCTAGGTCGATGCCTAGGGAATTGGCAAGCACGGTGATGACGCCTCCACATGTGATCGGTCCTTGGTTGTGGGAGGATTGGTACTCCAAGTAGCGCACAAGAATTGCGCCCATGTTGAGTGACAAGTTTTCATAGTTGAAAGCAGTTTTTGCAAGGACTAAGATCTCCTCCTCATTGAGTCTTGTAAACTCATTACGCTCCTGCAAGGTTTTAGCAATAACATAGAACAAATAGCGAATAGTAGGATGTTGAATATTTTTCCCTTTGCTGATTCAAGAAGTGAAGCTCATTCTACTATAGCAGAGTTCAGGGGAAGGTTCTTTGTCAGTAAAAGATACGCGTAGAGCATTAGTATCATTGTTGGGTAAACCAAAACAATTGCACCATTCATTAAGTGATAATGAATAATTGTTATTCATGAATCGAAAAGAAATTTTATCCTCCCCATGCCATGTTTTAACGGTGCTTTTCAAAAAACTTAAAAATTCAATGGTTAACCGGCGATAGGTAGGTGCATCATGAAATACAAAGTTTTGTAGGCCAACCCTACTGCAAATTAAATTAATGTCATCAGAAATACCGAGTTGGTTAATATGACGAGGAAAGCCCACTTGGTTTCCTTCACTTCTCGATTTTCGATCCTGTCGAAACGATCACGGTGGTACTCGTTCTTGAATCGAATCCCCATGTGTTCTTGAGCTGCAGCCCGAGAATAACTAGCAGCGGCAAGGGCACGCATTTGGCTTCTCGTTTTCATCTTCTAAAAATAAATAAGAAAGACAAAAAATAAGATCGGAGGAGAAACATACCGTAGATCACTTGTGTGCGAGGAAATCGAACAAAATTGAGTAGAGGTGAAGATCCCTTGAGGTTTTGAGAGAGTTTGGAGGTAGAAGAGAGAAAAAGGATTGATGTTTTGATGTTTGGGGTACCTTCTCGTGCGTTTAAGTGGTCGGATGCAACTATACGACCGCAACTATACGGTCGGAACACCTGCTCCTGCCTTATAGTTGGTCTGATGGCAAAAAAAAGGGTTTCCAGGGTTTCTTTATTGGCGGTTGTAACTATACGGCCAGAACTTTTGTTCCCGCCGTATAGTTGGCCGTTAAACCTTCTGTATCTAGAGAAGAAATTTTGTCGATGGCTCAAATAACTATACGGCTGGAATTTTTATTCCCGCTGTATAGTTGGTCTTAAAGGTACTGTATACATCAAAAAATTCTATTTCTTCAAGAATTACTTTTTAGACTGAAACTTAGCAAAACACCATGTTTTGACAGACTAAATTGTCGACCAACTTTAGCATGTATAAAACTTGGAATTTTTAGTACCACGGAATCTCTCCTTCTCACTAGAGTTTTCTAGCACTCTTTATTCAACATAAAACTTAAACTAAAACTTAAAAAATTTACTCAAAACTTTATTTCACATGGGTTGCCTCCCATGCAGCGCTCTTTTATGGTCAATAGCTTGATCTTGATGTTGCTCACGTAGGCCAGATGAGTGGAACACGCACTCCAAAATAGTTGGCCTTCAAAGTGATGGCCTCCTTCTCATCTTGCTTGGCTTTAACTTTCCTAGGAAAATGAATAAAAAAATGATCTCGTGAAGGCAATTGCAGCTTCACGTTTCCTTCATACAGATTAATCAAAGCCATAATAGTTCTTAAGAAAGGACAGACTAATATGATAGAAGCAGTAGCATCTTTAGGCATGTCAACAATAACAAAATTAGTAAGAGCAAGATAGCCTTTAATGTATACTAAGGTATTCTCTTTAATTCCTACTGCTTGTTTGTAAGTAGAATCTACTAGATGCAATTTTAACTCAGTGATTTCAAAAGAGCCAAGATTTAACTTATTAGAAAGACTCTTTGGAATTATTGAAACACTTGCACCTAGATCACAAAGTGCAGCTATTTCATTATTCCCAATTTTAATATTAATAGTAGGCTCAAATATATCATCAAGCTTAACAGGTAATTTTCAGCAATTTTCTTATATTCTTCCTCAAGCTCACGTACCTTTATTGCTACCTGATTAGCGAAGTGTTGATACATGGCTTCCTCATTTCCTTCGCTTACCAGAATCTTGATATTGATCCTTTTTACAATATCTTCAACTGTGTAATTCGGTGAAGGAGCATTGCTATAATCAAGTTCTTGAGGCTCCTCCCTTTGGATTCTCATCATCTTGAGGTCTTCTACTGGATTGGGCTCAGCTTTATCTGCAAATTTAGCTAGAATGAGAGTTTAGCTCTCGGTTATCTTACCTAGTTCTGCCTCAACAATCCGTGTTTTTTCTTGGAGGGCCTGCAAATCATTCCTCAAACTAACAGCTTGGTTAGAGAATTTACCAAGCATAGAATCATGGTTCTCCGTTATTTTAACTAGGATATTTTTATGATCGTTGTGTGAGTCCATAAAAGATTTAAGAGTTTCTTGGAGACTACTATTACTTGATGCAATATTATTATTAGAGTTACCTGCAGGACTATAATAATGTTTTTGAAAATTTGGATTATAATTCTTCTTCTAACCAGGGTTATAATCATTACAAGCGATGAAGTCTATTTCTTCAATAGTTGGTTTGCGAGTAGCTCTTACTTGAGTTTCCTTACCTTCACTACAAGAGAACCCCCCTACAGCAACACACTTATGTGTATCTAAATGCTCATATAGGCGTTGCTAGTGACCATACCAACGGATAAAAATGTGTTGTGTTTTTGGGCGTTGGTAGGATAGAAGGCAACGCATATACCTTCGTTGGTAACTAATGGGATAAGCGTTGCAAAATAGCTACATATATCAAGCAACAACCATAGGCGTTGGTAGAGAGGTACTAGGATTGAAAATTCTATTTCGTAAAAAAATTAGGGCCCTGATTGTTTGAGCGCTTTTGAAAATGGTAGACTTTTTCAGTGACTAAACATAGTTTACACATGACATACAAAACCACACAAATCATGATATATGAATGTATTAGGCAACAAAGAATTCAATATTTCTTATTAGAATCACCACCACATACATAGAAATTAACCAATAGTAGACAATGTACAATCTTACATCAAAATATAAAATTCTACCTTGCCCTACACACTGGTGGATTTTAAATTATATTAAGGGAAAAAATACAAGTGTACTGAACAAAACATGTAATAAAACAATTAAAAGGCATAGATAAACAGCTACTCCGAGCGGAGTAACAAGGACTCGTTCCGCTTGAAAATACTATTGGTTGCCGCAGTGTGTCTTCAATTCCGAGCGGTACGTATATCACTGAGTCAAGAGAAGGAAATAACTACTTCCTTCGTCTCAAAATAGATAGGTTAGGTTTTTCAAAATTTGAATGAATCTATATTTTAAATAGTTTCTAGATTCATCTAAATTTTGACAAATTTGAGACATCTATTTTGATACAGAGAGTGTACAATTTCTAGTTTGAGTCAATTATGTGAAGTGTTATACGCAGATTCTGTACATGACACCCACCAACACTACCGACAACTAAAAAAATTATTTTAGTAGGAGAATGAACCAATTAAACTAAATATTTCCTCCGACCTATATTAGTTGACTCAAATTCTAGATACTGATGTATCTAGCCGTATCTAGACAAATTAGAATAGGTCGGAGGGAGTACATAAATAGTGTGTATTGGAGTACTCTAAAATTAAACCTAAAATAAAAATAAAAACATGAACAGCGAAAGCTTATGCTTGAATAATGAAAACTTACCTCCTGTAAGATTTCAACAATTTCCTTGGTGGCAAATACAAGATTAGCACCGTCCTTGAGAACTTTCTCAATTTACTCTTTTGTTTTGTCAGATTCTCAGCCAATAAAAATTAATATTAGGTGCACTGTTGAGAACAGAAAAATATGAGACCAAAGCCATGAAGATCTAGCACAAAAAAAAAGGAACAGAACATTTAGTACTCCCTCCGACCCATATTAGTTGATTTGAATTTATCAAAATTTGGATAAACCTATATACTAAATAGTGTCTAGATTTATCTAAATTTAGATAAATTTGAGTCAACTAATATGAGTCGAAGGGAGTAGTATATTTCGGATATAACAGAAATGAGTAATACTGAATTAACACAGAAATACACATACCTCTGACACATATTCTTTGGTTCCCTTCGATCATATACAAGGACCTGAACACCTACCTGTAATTTTGTCTTTTAGAGGTTAAAATCATGACAATCAGTTCTAGTCGGGTACTTGAGCTGCGCGTCCTGAATTGAACTCGTACACATTGAGCACGTAACTTTCCTTGGACCTTAAGTATTAATACTCTCTAGAAAAAACAAATTAATCACTTCAAGCAAATGTTTGATTTGAAACATCGCATGAGAAGGAGTAGTATTGGACGTGTATAAATCACCAAAAGGATAGAAATTATACCCGCAGATCGTCCGACTGCTGGTTGTTGCTGCTGACGCATTGCCTGCTTGACGCTTCTTGCTGCGCCATCTCGTGACAGTGCCGCCTGCGCTGCTGCCGTTGCCTCCAGTGCTACCAACACACCTGTAAAGATGCTCCAGACTACTAGTAGACAAATTGTAAAAAGGGTCAAAGCAAAGGGAAAAGGAGAGGAATCTGACAGGAAAACTCAGAAATTGCAATGGACCATGAACCCGTGTCGATCTCTTGCGCGGCCGATCCCTTGTGTTTCAATTCGCCGCCACGGCCCTTTGACAAACTTTGGCGTCAGGCAGATGCACGTGCGATTTCCAGAGGTAAGAGATCTCATGGTAGGAGACGTAATGGGAGATTTCCAAATGTTAGCTGCATTACCGACCGCGCCTGATTGTCGGTGACAAAGGCCCTGCGCGCTAATGGTAAAGAGGAGGCAGAGGGGAGCGACGGGAGGCGGCTAGGTTAGGGGAGGCGAGGAGTAGGATACCTGTGCGTTTGTGGGTTGTGGCTAGTGCGGATAATTCTTAGTGGGCTGGGCTCATAAGTTTTGACAACGGATTAATCTGCAACCCATACATGCGTATCTAAAATAAAATTTTGCAACGAATACTCACAGTGTTGCCAGGTATATATTGCTATACGTGGGTTGTTCTTGTAGTGCTTTGACGGCTAATATTAGCTCATCCAACTTAGCATTGAGTTTTTCATTTTCTTGAGGTGTGACGGAGTTCACCTTCTTTGTGTTTAATCTTTCCACATGCCATTGGGCATAGTTGTCTTGCATATTGTCTAGAAACTGCTTTACTTTGGTAATTTGTTTACCCATAAATGTTCCTCCAACTGCAGTATCAAGCATAGACTTAGACACAGGGTTAAGAGCATTATAAAATAAATGGAGAATTAACAAATCTTATATCCCATAGCTGGGACAGTTTCTCATGCATTCTGTCATTCTCTCCGATGCAAGCGCTAGTAGCTGACGCTCTTCCTGTCTA
Organism: Avena insularis; assembly: GCA_023614405.1. Classification (NCBI taxonomy): domain Eukaryota; kingdom Viridiplantae; phylum Streptophyta; class Magnoliopsida; order Poales; family Poaceae; genus Avena; species Avena insularis. The sequence goes on along the minus strand of CM042697.1, from coordinate 59,087,701 downwards.
AAACCAATAATATTATATCTTAGTTGCATAGTCTTTGAAGGTGGAAATAATTTAGTCATAAATAAAGAAGTACATTTCACCCATGATGCAATAGTATTTCTAGGTAAAGACAGTAACCATTCTTTTTCTCTTCCTCTAAGAGAGAAAGGAAATAAGCTCAACTTGACCGCGTTGAGGTCAACATCTTTAATGCGCATCATATCACAAATTCAGTGAAAGTATTTAAATGCATACCTGCATCTTCAACAGCAGAGCCTCCAAATTGATTATGTTGAACCAAGCTTAAATAATGGGGCTTAATTTCATAATCTTCAGGAGCAATTGCTGGCTGAGTAATAGGAGTTCGCAAATAATCATTGTTGAGAGTTGCAAACTCCCCTAGCTTCTTTTCAGCCATACTTCCTCTGTTTTTGGATTTTATTAAACAAATATTAATGATGATAAAAACAAGAATTAAAAGACTAACTATTTTTTTGGTTTTTCAAATAAATACTGAAAGCAAACTAATAAAATTAAAAACAAGAATTAAAACTAGCAAGATTCCTACTAACCTAACTAGGGTAGCTATTGCTTCTCCGACAACGACGCCAGAAAAAGGGTTGATACCTTCGATCCAGATTACAGATGTAGTATAGCTCTTTTTCCCAGTAGACCTATGTAGCATCCCAATTGTCTAACAATTGCAATGCTACTAGCCTAGTCTATATAGATGCTACCTTCAAACATATAATTGTTGCATCATTATTACATCATGCTCATGTCATCATGCCACCTTGCATTTGAGCATCATATAAAACTCTTTTCCTTTTGGTTCTTATCTCATATGCATTATTAATTGTATTTGCCTCTTGATATTGTATTTGGTTCTTGATATATTGTTTGATGCCCAAGTTGAGTTGGGGGCATATCTCTTATTAACTCCACCACCTTTCTTTCACCACCTTATAATTCCACCATCCAACTAAAATATGAGCTTTGCATTTTATTTGAGTTTGCCTCTAGCTCATGTGGGTTGGGATGGATCCAATTCTTTTACCACATGCTCTCATCTTAGTGTCATGTTGTTTTCACAATATTGATACATGAGAGCCACATGGCCACCTTTGCATGCCTTGTGGGTGGAACCTTTTTCTTAGCTTCCATATGTGTGTTTTTGGGGTTATCATCATGTTGGGATATTTTGTGGGCTTATTAAATACCTAGTGGCATATACACACTAGCAAGTCCCAAATATAATCCAATGTGATCATCTCCATATACTCCACTTGGAATTCTTTCTAAATTCCTTTGCTTGGGCCTTACTCCAACTTTGGGTTGCATAATAATAATGCCATGAAAGAATATTGTTTTCACAAGAATTATCATGGCATTAAATAATTTGCATGGGCCATGCAAGCACCACCTTTTGGCTTGGCATTTGGATTTTATTTGATTTTAAAATGGATCATCTCTATCTCTCTCTCTCTCCTTTCTTTTGGCTAGATCTACCTTGATCATGCTTAAACCCTATCACCACCTCCCGCTCTTTTTCTTGTCTTGTTGTGTTTGATCTTGGTTGTTCTTGGCTTGACCTTGTCCTTAGCAAACCCTAGCTTCAAAGCCACTCCATCTATCTCTCGCTCGAATCCCTAGACCATCACCTACCCCATCTAACACCATACCCCCCCTCTCTCTCTTTCCTCCTAAACCCTAGCTACCCTCTAACCTAACCCGAGCCATACCCTCTCTCTCTAACCCACCCTAGTTAACCCTAGCCCCACCACGAGCTCCCCTCCACCCTTGGTCCCTCTCTGCCCTCTCTCAGCTACAGGACAAGGAGGAGGCAAGAAAGAGCCCTAGCCCATCCCTCCTCCCCACTTTATGCAAAGCAACCACCCCATGTGCTCCTCCTCCCCTCTCTACCTAGCCACCCCAGCTCACCTCTCCTCGCCCAGATCCCATCTAGAGGGCGTCCAAGCCCCCTCCCTTTCTTCTTCTTCCTCACAAGCAGCCTGGCCTCCCCATGCCGACCCCAAACCCTAGCTTCGGCCATCTCTCCCTCTAGACGTTCCCGAGCACGCCAAGCTGTACCAGGAACGCCAGGAGCTTCCTCTGCTTCCTCTTCTTCGCCCTGAAGCGCCAGGACACGCTGGACCTCGCCAGAGAAGCCCTGGCCGTGCTGTGAGCACCAGACGCCTCCCTGCCTCCGCGCCGATCCCCGCCACCCCGCGCCCGGCCACAGCACGAGCTCTGGTGAGTCCCCACCCCAGGCAAGGTACTCTCCTCTCAGCACCGTAGCTCCGGCCTCCGCCGAGCACCACGTCTTGTGTGGCGCCTAGCCACCGCCAACGGCAGCCGCAGCAGCCTCCGTCACTGTTTCGCTTCCGCCTTCACAAGGCTGTAGACCACCACCGTGCGAACCCTCTGAACGGAAGTCAGCCCCATCCCTCTCCAGCTTTTCCTTTTGCTAGCGAAGTTCTGCCGTTAGTCGCCACTGCCATCGAAACTCCGCCGTTCTGTTTTTCGCAGACAGTAGAAGCAGAGACGGCGCGACGTCGGCTTTGCGAAACCCCCGCCCTTTTTCCCGCCTAAACCTGGCCCCTATGAACCCCACTGCCTCACCTCGGTCTTTGCAAGGAAACCCCGAGAAGTTTGGCCATCACGAACGGTCCCTCCTCGCCCCTGGATCGCCCACGTGTCAAGCCCGGGCTGGGTCGCGCACGCGTGTGGTCCCGAGGTCGCCCCGCCCACCTGCTGGCCTCAGAGGCTAGGTAGCCAGCGGTGATGAAGTTTTCTGCTTGAGCTGCCAACAAGACATGACCCCACCTGTCACCGTCTCTGGCTAGAAGTGTCTGGGTAACAAAAGTTTTCTGCTATTCTGTTTTATACAAATCTTATTTCAAATTATTTCAAATTCAAATTTAATTCTGTTTTTAAATAACTTTTCAAATATAATTCCAAATAATACAAATAATATATGTTTTCAAATCAGAAAAATGTGAGGAATTCAAATATGGCCTTCAAAATATATTTTGGACATTTAAAATTCCAAGTTTATTTAAATTACAATAAATGCCCCTTTTCTTTAATTAATTAATAACTTTTGTTTTATAAATCCAAATTTAATAAATAATATGTCTAAAATGATTAGCTCGACGAGACCTTTCTGTTTATGCATTCCATGGTTTGATTTGAAGCATGCATCATATAAATATATTGTGGACAGCAACTTAATTGTGAATAAATTGGGGCCAAAACTAAATAAAATGGTTTATTCTTGTGTTCCACACGTCACCCATGCCATGCTACTTATTTGCCATGCAAATTGTGCATCATTCATCATGGCATGATTGTTTGCTTGACGCATTTATTCATATGCTTGTGCTCTTTATTTATGTTGGCCCTTGTTTGTTTGGTTCTTCTTCGAATAGACGCTGAGCAGGGGATATATCAAGAGAACCAGGAGCACTACCCAGATCCATTCCTTGCTTCAACTGAGCTGCCAGGCAAGCACTACCACATGCTTGCATACATATAGTACCTATTGCCTCTATCTTATTCTTGCATCATTGAGTCGCGATTGCATTAAATTGAATCCCAAGTATTGCATAGCCTTTATTTTTAAACCCCACCGAAGCTTGTTCCTCCACCCTATGAGCCATTACTACAGGAGTTGTTTGAGCCATGCGAGTCGTAGAACAGCATGTGTAGGGTATGTGAGTGTCTGATGGATAACGAGGTACCTAAACAACTTAACCTGAGTAGTAATGGGATAACTAATGAAAGTGGCATCGGTGAGCCATATCTGCTATTTGGTTTTTCAGGCTCACTTGTGTCCAGTAAAACCCCGAGTACTTGATTCCTGTTCCAAGATTATTCGCGCTATCCACATCCGGGAGGCTTATGGACCCCCCTGAGCCAGAGCTTGATTCATTCTTATTTCTTGGGGCCACAAACTAGTTTGAGGTTTTATTTACTATCCTGTACTTATGCCATGCTTTACTGCTTTATTTAAGATTGTGCGAGGTAATGCACATCATCGTTTAGGTCCAGGACTGCTTACGCAGTATCGACAAGCCCACCACACTTTCGGTTCCCAGTCGTTTACCGGCTCCACAAACCTTGAGACCGTCTCGAGTCAGCTAACTTCGCTATGGGTAGCTCAATGGGGTGGCCTGAAATATTTCTAAATCCTGTGATTGCTTTGTCGTGACTGCCTCGTTGGGTTTTGATTTGGTTTTTCCGAGGCATATCGAGTGTGTGTTGCTATTTGTGCACCCCTGCAGGGTAAAACTTTCTGAAAGCCGTGTCCGCGGTTATGGACGACTTGGAGCACAGTTTCTCGATCATAGACAAGCATAACTAAAGTACCGCCTTAATTTGACTAGACTAGGTACCTGACTAGTAAATAGTGCAACACTCATGGAATGGATAATAAAGCTACCAACGGATGGAGGGGGGTTGTTCGTCCGCTTCCTCGTCGGTAAGCGAGGAGGAGGATGGATCTGTTAAGATTACCTTTATAACTGTTATAACTGTTGTTATTAATTCACGGACATCCGTCTATCTCTGGTTAGGCGGATGGTTAGCGAGTATCTGTAGAATTGTTAGGGTTTATCTTTTGCTGCAATTGCGTCACCCCAGGTTGTGTCCCCTTTAGAGGCATAAAGACTTGCTGAGTACCCCTAGGGTCTCACACGATAAATTATTGGTTCAGATGGACAGGTACACTCGCAAGATGGATACTGGGTGGAAGAGATGGACAATGCGGGCAACGATCATTCGGTGTAGAGATTCCGGGAACGGGGATCCGTGAGATCTGTGGGCGGGATGTGCTTATTTATGGGGCATCTTATGCCGATTTGCTTCTTATCCGTACTCGGATTTTGTCTTCCGCTTCCGCCTGATACTCTGATGTTTGATGTATGAGGAGATATCCTAAACTATTATATCTATCTAGGATATTTGGATCTTGCCGTATGGCGTTGCTATATTTCCTTTCTTTTTAGATGGAATGGCTCTGATGTACTATTGTATGGTGGCTTGCATACATACTCATTTATGTATGTAGTTGATCCCTTCGCCTGCCGATTACGCCGCCCGTTCTTGTCCCGATGTTTGGAAATGGTTGGGACGGCCGAAAGGTCTACCTGTGAGTGGCATTTGGGCCCCACCGTACTATTTCAACCATTTCTGATCATCCAGGCTTGTACTAGGAGCGTAATTCACCGAGGTAGTTACAACCTAGGTTTATAAAATCCTTGAGAAGCAGAAAGAAAAGTGAGATTACTTAAACGGACCTTCGATAGTTTTAGAATACCTTTTGTGTTTTCACCGACCAAGAGTTTGCGATCTTTTTTTTATTGTTGACGATGGAGAGAGAGGGCCTAGAGCCTTCGGTTTCACCAGTACCTGTGCAAAACTTCTGATGGGAATAAAAGATAATAATAAAGTATGCATGTAATCGTTAGAGAAAGATAATTATATGTGGGCAGTGCATCCATAATTTTTATCGCATCCTCAACCGCTTATAGCAATAACCTACTAGTCTCATCCATAGAAGAAAGAGAGATAATGATAGGCATAGTGATGTCACCGTTAATCCCAAGTAAATCCCTCACATACAGCCGTACTACCCCTTCTGTCACTGGGGTTCCCAACCTGCAGATCAGTCATTATTCACACTCCCCATACCTGGATCAATCCTCGGGGTCTTGGGTACCTGATAAGTCCTTAGATTGAGGCAAGAGAGGGTAATATAATCATCATGTCATACAAACTAATACATGATCCCATCTATGATAAACAATATGCACAAAAAACTACATGGCTAGGCCGAAGTCCTTATCCCAAGGAGAATTACTCACACATAGAGATGAAATCAACAATCATACAAAATTGTAATAGATATCCTAAGATTGATAGCAAATAGTCTTACAATGTCGCCAATTGGAGAAGCAATCTACTATTACAAGTGGTGGAAGATGGCTATGGTGGTGGAGAAGGGTTTGAAGATTTAGATCTAGATATATTCCTCCTCTGTGGCGGCTTCTGGTGGCAGGGAGAGTTGAGGTAGAAAATAAGCGTTGTTTTCTCGTCGCCCGAAGCCTCTTTATATAGGGGTACCTTCATGAAAGTTGTTCTGTTTGACCTAGTGGAGTCGATGGCAACTATACGGCCGGAATAAATTTCCCGCCGTATAGTTGGTGTTAAGTCGTCTGGATCCACTTCACGGCTCCTGGTTTCTTTGACGAGTTGGAAATTTTGTATCTTTGGAATTTATGTTGTGATTCCCATCATCATACATCATTATCTACACAGGGAAAAATAGAAATAAAGGATTACATACCCCTTTGATCATTAGGTATTAGTGGTAGGGTTTAGAGAGATATTTCATCAAATATATGCATAATATCTAGTTTAAATGCGAACGTGGATGGCTATAATTCACAACCATCAGCCTTCTTCATGAATATCAAGAGAAGAAACCATTTTTTCGGAAGTTTCTAAGATGAAAATTTTAGATATCTCATTAGGCACCATCACACAATATGAATAAAGTAGCAAATGAATAAATAATGGTAAGTGAAAACATACCATGTTGTGCAGCTCAATATGCGTCATTGTCAAGTGAGTGAAAAATGACAGCCCGATGAAGGACGCCATTAGAGGATAGATGTTGATCAGGTACTGCTCCTCACTATCGGTAAGATTGCATCTTGGTGCGATAATTACATAATCCAATGGGCCACCCTACTCTCCGTCACCTTCCTCATTGCCACACTCCGTGTTGTCACCCTCCTTACAGTTACCCTCCTTGTCATCATTGAAATAGAGCACATTGATTCTTGGCCTAGGAGCTCCCCGCATTGCAAAATATAGATACACAGTTGTGGGGATTCGATTTCGTGTAATGAAATTTCTGCATGCTAAACTTGCAAGGCGAGTAATTTCTCGCTCTTTGTGCACAACAACCTCATATGTTCGCCAAAGAGCGTGAAATTCCATGAAATTGCATGTAGTTCTATTGAATTCTCTCCTTACATTGCATGGAATAGTACGTGCATGAACATCACAAATTAAATAAATGATAATAGAAATAAAAGGAAAATTGAGTGAATTTACATATCAAATATTATACATACAAAAGAATGCTCAAATCGGCCATCTATGAGCCGGACACTAAATAGTGAGTGTGACATACATTCATCACTACATCCGGTGAAACAAACTTGACAAAGCACCATGTACTAAACAAGAAAATATAGTCATTTTATCTGACATCGTATACTTCATAAAAAAGTGTCTTATCTAGCACCATATACTTTCTCTACTATATATGATGAATATAGTCATTTTGTCTCTACAAAATACTCAATCATATGATCAATGTAGTAATTTTATCTCTACAAAAATTCATTCATATAAATGATCGATGTGAAGGAGATATGCCCTAGAGGCAAATAATAAAGTGTTTTTATTTGATGTATCTCTTGTATGTTCATAATACATTTCATGTCGTGCTATAACTGTGTTAAGACAAAACATTAATACATCTGTGGTATGTAAATAAACCGTGTCTCTAGTTACCTCTAGCGAACTGGCTCATTGGTCAACCGGATGATCCAGGGTTTCAAGATCATGGGCATTTATGCCAATTGACAATAAGGTCATATCATTAGTTGAATGATGTGATAGACACACACCCAAAGTTATATCATAATTTGATATAAGTTACAAACGTTCAACATTAATGATAACATAGAAACCTCGCAACCTAATCCTTTGACTATGAGATAAGACATAATTGTCGTTACTGGAGGGGGGGCTTGATGGTATCAAGTATCAAGCTGTAAAAGAGTGATCAAAAAGGTACAATCAGTTTTTCCAAATGTATGTGTTGAGGAGTATGTATCAATACCAGGATTTTCCAATCCAAATAACGGATAATACACATGGACAACTCAGTGACGTTGTATTAACGCAGCTTGCAAGCGTATGACTAGGTCATGAAATGCATCGTCACGAGAATGAGTAAACAAGTTCATCGATAACGATATCGAACTTGGTATGGCGATACCGAATATCAAATCTTATATGAACTAGGTATCGAGTGGCAAAGGGAGTCAGACGCAATGTTGAAGGTTCAAGCGATGAGATTCGTGAAATGCACAGGAGTCATTATGGGCATCCGGGTCACTATGATGATCATTGATACGAGAGGGGTATAGGTCATGTACGTAGTGTTTCCGAACCGAAGGGTGGGACACTTAACGGTGGGGACGCATAGGGATTGATTCGGCACCGCAGGGAAAATGAGAGAGAGAAACCAGAAAAATTGCGGATAACACCTGATGCTTATCGAAGGGTCCTGAAGGAGTTGCGGAGTGTAAGATATAATAATATATGCATTTTATATTAATTAAAGGAATTAATAATAAACCATATTCTTTTATTTTATTTTTAGAGGCATCCCATGACTAATGGACCTCACCCAGAGGGAGGCCCAAGAAGGCAAGGCGCCATTGGAGGAAGGGTCAGCTGACCTAGCCCTAGTGGGCTCCCGCCTAGTGCCTACCTAGGCCCGACGACGCCCTATGGTGGCCGGCGGGTGTGGGGGAATTAGTCCAACACTGCTTCCCCTGGGGGTAGCCCCTTACCTCCTACTATAAATAAAGGGGCACCCCTCCCCTTGAAGACATCTCATTCTCTCCCCTCTCTCTCTCCCTCTCATTTTCCTTAGAAGTTTTCTCCGTAAGATTGGGGAGAACTTTAAGGGACTTGAGTTATCCACCTCCACACTACCATCTTGCAATATTCGGTCCGCCTTCTTTCTACTCCCGGGCCGCTGCTCGTCTAGATCGAAGCCCGGGAGACGTCGCTGATGGCGCCTGAGAGCGATTCGTCGGGAAACCCCAAGAGCAAGGTGTGATGCAGCACAATAGCAAGTATTCCCTCAGTAAGAAACCGAGGTTATTGAACCAGTAGGAGGAAGGAAACGTCTCAAAGGTGTTGCAAGCAACTTGGAGACCTTCACAACACAAACTCAAGACTTTGCCCCAACGAGCAGTGAGGTTGTCAATCTCACCGATTGCTGTAACAAAGGATTAACTGTATGGTGTGGAAGGTAATAGTGGTTTGCAGAAAGTAAACAGTAACAGTGGAAGAAGTATCAATGGTAAAGATTGGACCGGGGTCCATAGTTCACTAGAGGTGTTCTCCTTAGATAAACAAACATTGGATGCTGGGTAAACAAATTACAGCAGGGCAATTGACAGGACTGATCAAGGAATAACAATGCAATACTAGACATCATGATCCTATGAGATTCGATTGGGCAATACAACAAGATACATAGACCGCTATCCAACTGCATCTATGACTAGAAGTCCACCTTTGGGTTATCATCCGAACCCCCTCTAGTATTAAGTTGCAAGCAACAGACAACTGCTTTAAGCAAAGTGTGTAAGGTAAACAATCTACTTGTTCCATGAACACGAGACCGTTGTTTTCTCCCTAGTGGCAATAGCACATCTACAAACTTAGAGATTTCTGTCACTTCCCTTAGATTAAATAGAGGCATGAACCCACTATCGAGCATAAATATCCCCTCTTGGAGTCACTAGCAACTACTTGGCCAAGATAGATACTAACAACGGAGAGCATGCAAGATCACAAACAACACAGACATGATAGAATCAATAAGACAAAACCATTAATCAATCTGACATAGTAATTTCAATATCCATCGGATCCCCGCAAACACAACATGCATAATTAAAAATAGATGAAAGCACAAAGGAGGAGATACAACCATCTAGCTAGTACATGGACCCGTAGTCCAAGGTGGAACTACTCACGCTTCATACTGGAGGCTGGCATGATGAAGAAGAAGGCCTCCGGGATGATCTCCCCTCCGTCAGGGTGCTAGGAAGAGCTTCAGATCCCCCCGATCTAGGGACGATGGTGGCGGCGGCTACAGACGGTTTCGTGTAATATTGATCGGGTACTTAGGGTTTAGGTATAGGAGGCTTCTTATATGCGAAGAGGCGAGGAAGGGGGCCGCCAGGGCGGCTGCACCACCCAGGCGCGGGGTGGGCCCACCCGCGTAGCCAGGGGGTGTGGCCCCCTCGAGGCCCTCCTCCGTCTTGTCTTCTGGCTCCGTGTTCCCCACAGTAAAATATTGACTTTGTCTTTTGTCCCGTCCAATTCCGAGAATATTGATTTTCGCCTTTACGAACCAAAACAGAAGAAAAGCAGTAAGGCACTGTGACATCTTGTTAATAGGTTAGTACTAGAAAACATATAAAAACACCACAAAGTGTATACAAAGCAAAGAAAAGTAGATACTAAACAAGCATGGAACATCAAAAATTATAGATACATTTTCTAACGTATCAAGCATCCCCAAGCTTAACTCCTGCTCGTCCTTGAGTAGGTAAGTGAGAAAACAATAATTTTTGAGGTGACATGCACCATCAAAATCAAGATGAAACCATTTGCAAGCATTGAAAGCTGGGATCAAAGAACTCTAAACATGAGCATGAAAGATGGAGTTCTAACAATAAGACAAAGTAACTACGCATGCAACATGTAAGGCTACAAACAAAGATCATGAATAACATGCATTGAAAAACGTTTGTTTGTTTCACATACAGAAAACATGGAATAGTGGCAATCAGCTTGTCCCTCATAGAGTAGCAAATAGATGCATAGGACACCTTCAAAGTTCATAAGAGTGACTAGATACAAATAGCACAATAACAAGTAATATCAACAATATGCATCAACCAATAAGTTTTGGGACAATGCACATAGAACTAAGAATGGAAACTATGCTCTCTTAACTAGTGCCTAAAGATAGAAGGTGGAGACTGAATATAATGGTGGAAGAAAGGCCCTTCATAAAGGGAAGCAGGGATTTCAAGTTTCAAAAAGTGGTACTCGTTAGCTTTCAGCCTTCATTGCCCCTATCATAAGCATCTTGTAGTGATAAATGTTAAAGTGAAAAAACTATGGAGTATATGCCTGACAAAGTATAAGTTGGCAATCTCATGTCCCTTGAATACGAGGGCCGCTCCTCATGCTGCTCAACTTTAGTCACCTGTAAGTTCTTGTCATAGTAAGTATATGTGTATCATAGAGAACCTCCAATGGGGTACCCCTTGCACATGGTACATGAGCTATCCTATAACCAAATTGACAAGGCAAGCAGACAATGAGCATCTCAGCAATCTTCTTATTTACCATGGGAATATGGTGGTTTTTTCTCTCTTTCCTCTTTTCTCAATATGTCTCTTTTTTTATAAGAAGAAAGATTCATAGATGTCATTATGGTGATGCTGCAAGTTTCCACAATGATTAGGCATGGCTTTGGCTAGCGGCCCAGGCGTTTCTCTAACACACATACTGTAGGGGTTCGTAGCATGGAAAACAAAAAAATTCTACCGCATGCACACAAACAAGCCAAGATCTATCTACTAGATTGTAGAAACGAGTTCATTACAGTACTCACCCTTGAAGATTCCAAAGCGGTTAATGAGAGCAGATTCTTGTGGGTGATGTAGTCGTACACTTGCCGATCTCAAGATCGCGTAGACGATCCTTCCGGCGCTGCGTTCCGCCAGCGCTTCCGTAGTCGGTCACATGTTCAGTACTCGATGAAGACCTTCCTATCCATTGTTCCAACAGGCAGCGGAGGTTGCAGTTCTCCCCTCGTGATTCCGGCAGCACGACGGTGTGGTGTCAGAAGTAGAGGGAAGATCTCGCAGGGCTTCGCCTAAGCCGGTGCGAGTTATGGTGGATCTAGGGTTTTCCGGCGATCTAGGGTAGAAGGTCTGGAGGAGGAGGTGTCGTTCTATGGCTAGGCGGCCGTGATGGCGGGCACTGCAGGTGGGAGGGCTGGCTCTTGTGTTGTTTGGGGCAGCCCTCCCCTCTATTTATGAGAGGGGGCAGCCTTGGGAGGGGAGAGTTTGAATCCAAACCCAAACCCAAGTTGGATTGAAGGAAGGACTCTTTCCTTCTTCCACTAGGAAACCATTGTTCTAGTTTGACTTTTGAAACCTCCCGTTTGACTTTCAATTTAGAGCTTTAATTCTCTCTTGCAAATGTCCAAACCAAGTGACCTAGGACATGATCCAATCATTCCACTTACCCATGACACATTCATGGACCATTCCCCTTCTGGTCTGGTGAACCTTCTAGAACCTTCTAGAACTTCTCTGATGAAAACATCGAAATCATTCCCGAACTCCAGAATTGGACTTTCCTTATATGAATCTTATTCTCCGGACCATTCCGGATCTCCTCGTGATATCCCGGATCCCATCCAAGACTCCGAACAACATTCGGTATTCCATATCTACTAAACAACATCGAATCCTTAAGTGTGTCTCCCTACAGTTCGTGAATTATGCGGACATGACCGAGACACTTCTCCGATCAATAACCAATAGAGGAATCTGGAAATTCATATGGCTCCCCGTATTTCAACGATTACTTTGCATCGCATGAACCACTTACATACGATACCAATTTCCCTTTGTCTCGCGATAGTTTACTTATCCGAGGTTTGATCGTCGGTATCTCTGCATACCTAGTTCAACCTCGTTACCGATAAGTACTCTTTTCTCGTTCCCATGATATGTGATCCCTTGTGAGCCAGTCATATGCGTGCAAGCCAATTGGATGACATTCCACCGAGAGGGCCCCGAGTATATCTATCCATCATATGGATGGACAAATCCCACTCTTGATCCATGTGCCTCAACACATACTTTCCGAACACTCAATGCCACCTTTATAGCCACCCAGTTACGGTGTGGTGTTTGATGTCATCAAAGCATCCTTACGGTGATGGTTATTAGCTTGATCTCATGGTCAAAGGAATTAGGTTTCTATGTATCAGAAAGCTTATAGAAAATGAACTATTGAAATGACTTGATCATAATGCTACGCTTATCTATAGGAGTATGTCCATCATACCATTCTCCTAATGATATGATCTTGTTGTTAATAACATCTCAATGTTCATGATCGAGAAACCACGATCATCTATTAACCAACAAGCTAGTATTATAAAGAGGCTTTTCCAGGGACTCTAATTTAGTTTACAAATCACACAAGTATTAATGTTTCCGGTTAATACTATTATAGCATGAATACAAACATTTATCATAAACACAAAGATATAATAATAACCACTTTTATTATTGCCTCTAGGGCATATCTCCAACAGTCTCCCACTTGCACTAGAGTTAACTAATCTAGATTACATGCTAATATACTATAACACCCCAATTTTAGTTAATCTATATTAGAGTTGATTGTGCATTGCATAAGAATCATCCCTTAAAATGCATTGAATAAAATAAAGCAAACCCTAAAACCCTAGTTTTTACCCTCCCTTGAAATCCATTCAAAAATGTATTGAATTTTGAAATCTACCAAATAATTATGGATCCCAAATGGATTATAAGGGCCTCACATTATTTTAGATATTTTACAAACCCTCTAGTATTTTGAGTTACTCAAAACAGATTCAAAATGGAAATTCAAAAGAAGAAATGAAAACAGAAATAGAAAAGTGCTTTGCAATGAAAAAACAATAGACAGAGCTTCCCTAGCCGCAGCCTAGGCCGGCCCAACTTCCTCTCCTCTCTCCCTGCCGCTCAGCGTGCATGCCGGAGAGGCCCAGCTAGGCCCAAGAGCAGCCTAGTGCAGCCTATACCTCTTCGCCTCTCTGTCTGTCGTCTTCCCCGCGAGCGGCGAGCAGCTGCGTGCCCGCGCTGCCGCCGTCGATCCTTGCCGCCTCCATCCCGCTGTCCGTCGAGCTCCGGGGTGGATAAGATCTCCACGACGACGTCGCCTTCACCCTCATCCATTCGCCCCCTCTCCAGAGACCTCCTCGTCTTCCCTCCAGCGATCAACCCTAGCATTGGTAACAGATGCCGACGCCTGATCGCCCTGAGCCTCGCCGTCTATCCCAGGAGATCCGCCTCGCCACCCTCGTTCGTCCCCGACCAACCAAGAAAGCTGGCGCGCCCTCAATCGGCCGAACCAAGCCCTCCATCCCGAAGTCCGTCCGCAGTTATTTTGACGATTCCGGCCACATCCGGCCTTGCCCTACCTCGACGTCGTCCCATTGAGCATCCTAGTGAGCTGGTGGTTCTCAAGAGCCTCTCCACCCTCCCCCTCTCTCTCTGGTTTGTTCCCCGCGTCGACCACTGTCGTGTGCCGCCACCGTCATTCGCTGTGTAGCTTGCTCCGGTGACCTATTCCAAGCGGCGCCGCCACCTTTGTGTCTGCCTTGCTGCGCCGGTTCGAGTAGGCTAGGTTGCGTAGTCCCTTGCGCCCTCCTCTACCGTCTGTCGCCACTGTCTGGCCATTCTCCGGCGAGTCCTGTGTGGTGCCAAGGTGGCATCCACGTGGCCAAGGTCCCACTTGCCAGCCTTAGAGGCTAGATTCGTGTGCGGTGCAAAAAGTTTAGGTTAGGGTCTGACCCAGTCAAACCAGCCCCGGTCCCATTTGCTTGCGTGGCTCGCTGACATGTTGCAGGCCCCACATGTTTGTCTCTAGGGCTAGCCCAGCCCTCTGTGTAAACGGTTTAAAGTCCTGAGCTGACGTCAACCTTGCGTAGTAAAGGTTATTAATTGATTTAATTAATTCCAAAATTTGATATAGACTTGTAAAATCAATAACTTTTGATTTATAAGTCAGAAAAATACAAATAATATACCAAAATGTTCAGAAAAATGAAACCTACCTCTTTAAGCTATAGTCATGCATTCTTGATCAACTTTCATAACAAGTTTAATTAGAACAACATAGTAACCCCTCTCATATGAATCCGGAGTTTCCCTGAGTTAGAGTTTTTACCCCTCGGAACCCTGATTAAGTTGTCGAGCATGCTTTAAGGTTACATTTTGATACAATTAACTTGTCATATAATCATCTTGCTTGAGCATTGTACTAATGCCATGTGTTGATTGTTTTCCCTCTCTTTCTGGTGTTTGGTTCTTCCTGGTAGAATATGAGATCGAGATCGAGATCGAGATCGAAGCCAGAAATCAACACCGTCGAAGATCGAAGATCGACGAACAATACTTGACCAACTTTAATCAAGTCAAGTACAAAGCTTCCAAAGATCTGCTTATTGTTTATCAACAGGCAAAGGCAAGCATAGCCCCACCATGATATAATCCTATGATTCCGAAAGCATTTCTATTCTTACCATGTTGCATACGATTCTACTGTGGTCTTTTATCGTTAGATAAAGTATCCTATCTATTGCATACTCCCTTTGAGCTTATATTACTTGATCCACTGCTCCTAGCATAACTAGGTTTGGCTTGTGTGCACTGCTAGAGCGTACAACCACACGGGGTAAATGGAGACCCCCCTGATTAACTAACTTGCCTAGTAGATTCCATGAGTCACATAGTTCGGGCGTTCCATTTGACATATGCATAGAAAACCTTTTGAAAGATTTGCCAGGTGAAGATGGTGCATTCATAATAGGTAGGAAAGCATGGCCGAGGTTGCTTGGGGTAGATGGCGCCCCTGGTAAACCAACCTCGCCTCACTTGTTTAAGTACCGGCTTCGGGATTTGACCCATTACGGCGGAACCATACTTATAGCGTGACTCATGGTCTCAGCGAAAGCAAGGTAAAGGTCGTGTCCAACCACCCTCTGTCGGCCTTCCAAGGAAGAGGGCTAATGTACTGGAATTAAGAGTCGGTTGGTACGTGTGGGTAAAGTTGTACACCCCTGCAGGGTAATAATCTTTCGGAAAGCCGTGTACACGGTTATGGACAACTGTGGAATGGACGTGATGATCATAGAGAACTTGAACCTAACCGTAAAACTTGGTAGATCAACGTGTGCTTAAGGATGCTTCCTCATGGGTGCGAGGGGGTGATCCTAGTTGTAGATGATGATGACTTGGTGGATATCAAAAGATGATGATCAATATTTTGGAGACATCGCTCTCTTATCCCCTTTTAAAATATTCTGACTAGACGAGATTATTCTCTCTCTTGTTTTACAAACAAAGATAGCTTTATGCAAAACAACTCCACCAGCCATAAGTCTTGCAGAGTACACCCTGTACTCACCCTTGCTTCATTGATACTTTTGGCAGAGTAAGTGTTCCTTGAAGATGAGTTCCATTCTACATCGACATCAACGAGTAGCTTGGGGTTCCCGGCCGGCAGCCTGGAATATATGGGTTGGGACGTCATCGTTATGCTTCAAGGCCTCTTAGGCCATTTGTTAAGTTTGCTATACTTAATAGCATAATTTGCCTTCCGTTGTTTGATGTTTGTGGTCAGTGACCTCTGCTTGTAATAATTTGGTTCTCTGCTTAGATATGAGCTTGCTGTAATAATTTTGTGTCGTAGGGTCACTACTGTGTTATAGATTCTTCACTGGATATCCTCGAGATCAAGGTTAAGCTTATGTCAGACGGAGGTCTGGGACTTGTTTAGCCCTGATCCCGGGGGTGTCACAGGTTTTGGTATCAGAGCAGTACCGACCGTAGGAAAACCTTGCTATTGGTCGATGTTGAGTCTAGCGTTTGTGAAAACTATCTTAAAAGCTGAAATGTATTTGCGAAAACTCTAGTATGCTTCTTTTTCTTCTTATCCAGTTTCGCTCTAACTCTGGGTCATCTTATCTAGTGTTGATTTTGGAAAAGTTTTGATATCTCCTATAGTTCTTCAAAGTTTAGGTGCCTTCTTGGCATGCCGTTTCTCAACCAGTTGACCTAGTGTTGAGTTCTCTAGAGTTGTGTGTGTTGTGTATCCCTTGTTACCCCTTCCTCTTGTTCATCTGAGAGATTCCTTTCTATCATGATCTCTCTATCTTTTGGACCCACAATATTATATTGTTGGATCTGCAGTATTCTATTCTAGGCTTCGAGGATTCCTTTCGCCTCATGTGCCTCCTTTTTATTTTTTTGGGTACTTCAGAAGTCTTTTCTTCTCTTGGAATTTACCCCGTGATTACTACCTTCCAGTGCACGCCAAGTCACTCAAGTAGTAGTTACTCCTTCTTTGGGTTATAACCCTTGGACGTGAATCTAAGATCCCCGATTGTGCTAGATTCCGGGGTTGTGAATCTTGTACATGAATCTGATCTTTAACCCAAGATCATCCCTTTTACCCCTATCGTTAATGTTCACACATTACCTCAGGATGGCTTGTATTACAATTCTAGCCTTTAAGAGCTTTTGGTCTTTGTCGCGATTGAATTGTGACAACTAAGGACTTCCCCTACCACATGCTATGGCAGATGTTCTTTAATGGAACCAAAAGATCAAGACAAGAGTACTCCTCGAGAGTCTCACATCTATACCGTGACTCTGCAACACCTCACATGTCTTTGCATTGGTTTTCGGAAGATTGTTAATCTATGCATCCACATCTCGGGATTCTAACCTGAGCATGTTCCTTTTCCCTTGTTGTTTTCCGACCTTTGTCTACCAGTTGGTAGCCAAGTAGTAAATGTGCATCGGTGTCTTCCGAAGTAAGATACTCTTGTGGTTCGTCAAGACAAACCATTTCGGAATGTCTAGGAGAAACAAACTCTAGTACCTCGTCATTTCTAGGACCAGGCCAAAGTGTTGTAATCCACAGATCAAGCGGCATTGATTAGCTTCTATCTGTTCTATCTTAAAGTGTCACACTCTTTAATACTAAGAGGTCATGCCGAGTTTCATGACCCTTAATGAAGTGATGCTCTCACACATTTTTACCCACCCTTCCTATGAGCTTTCATGTTCGTGAGTGATGCGTGTGCGTAATAATGTGGCCATCTGAGATTCTTAGCAATTATTATTGTTTAGAACTCAAAGGACCTTTGTGTCATTCTTAGCGTGATTGGTTAACCCTATCGCTAAGCGAAGTTGGACTGTGCTACCAAGTCCGCTATTCTAGTACATCTCTTCCGTCAAAGAGTTAGGCTCGTGCCGAAGCTCTAAGACTCTGTCTTCCTGCCTTACCAAGCAAGTTCCCTCTTGAACACATGACATATCGGTGGTTCGTGATATTTTGGATGTTTTTCTAGAATTATCTCCATGTTGCCACATGACCGTATTGTCAAGTTCTTGAGTAATCAAGTTCTCTAAACTGCTGTTTTCTCCAAGGATTCGTACTAGATAGCCTGAACTAGTTGGTTGAACTTAAACAACAACTTGGAGAGTTGTAAGACAAAAGTTCTATCCGACTCTATTCATTTGTAAAGGGTTGTCTAGTTTGGTTCGTGTTGAAGAAAGATAGTATTTCCTTTATGGATATATTATTCCCCCCCCTTTGATTTGATTGGGTTATCGTCAAATCAAACTCAGTTCCAAGTATTATCTCGATGGTGTTTCTACTTGTGATGTTTCACTTGAGTACATCCACATGTCCTTTGGTCTGGCCAATATTCTCGCCTTGTTCATGAAGCATATGAGTCCATCTAACTGGAGTGTCTTGATAAGTTTATTGTTGAGCCCATCGACAGTGTTCTTACTCTTTCCATGTTAGACTGGATTCATATGGGACATTGGGAATCAATGTTGGAAACTTTCAAGAACCATCTTCGGGTCATTTCGAAGTATGAATTCTAGATGTTAGAAGAGACCTTCTCTAGTTGATGTGAAGTTGTTGAAAGATGTCGCCGTGGATTCGAGTAGATTTAACTCTGTTCCTTAAGGACACATGTGTGTTTGATTGTTAGTACTTTATGTGTGAGCAGTTGTCTTTCGACAAGTTGTTAAATACATGGGTCTAGCAGTCTAGCTCGTCTATTGGAGCTTGACATTGTAGTCCCTGTCTTGAGAATCTAGTGACTTTACCTTTGCGGCAAATGTTGCAAACTTTCTATTCGGACATGCTGAGTCTAAAGTATCATTCCACCTAACCAAATTTGAATCTCAAGCAACAATGATGGTTGGTGTTATTCGAGGTTTTGACATAGTTTTCTTTGTAATCTGGCAAGATTGAAGTAATGGTTGACACACTTAGCCGGAAGGACCTGTTGTCATATTCTCTTGATTCAGCAATAACAACCAGTCTTCATGAGGCTTCTTCTATAATCTAATATAGGAGTTGTTCTTATGGTTTCGTTTGTATCCGAAGTCTGACCTTCACTTGATGTTTTGATTTCTCGAACATCAAGGAGAACATTTAAAGTAGTTTTGGTAAATGTCTCTCGGTCGATCCTCCAGACCATTTATGTTGGCAAGCATCTTGTTGTGCCAAGTAATTGAAGTCTGAGAATGAAGTTTCTTTCTTCTCGTGTCATCAGGAATCTTCTTAACTATTCATCTGGTGGTGTAAAGTGATATCGAGATCTTTGGAAAATATTTTGATCGTCCTGGATGAATAAAGAATTCCTTCATTTTCCTGACCATGTTCTAAGAGTGGCTATGATTTTGGTAATCAATAGTTTCTCTTTCTACATGTTACTTCTGACTCTTATGAGTCCTCTCCACAAAACACATGTCTGTCTGGACCTTCTGTTGAATGAAAGAGTGATCCTTCTATGTCAAAAGTAGTTCAACAACTTGGTTCCTCTGCAACCTGAAATCTCTACTTAAGCCGTTTAGTAGAGGTTCCTCATCGAAGTCTGTGTTATGTTCTTTCTCTTGGAATCTTTCTTCTTCAGAAGCTTCAAAACCTTCTATAAGCTCCCTGGTCTCAATTCTTATGAAGACCATCTATCTAACAACTTGAAACCATCTCCTCTTGTTTCCTCCGTTACCTTGACGTGTTTCATGTTGTCATCTCAGAGTTGTTTCCAAACACTCCATCCATGAGTTGACCATGAGATACTCTGTATGCTGTTTAGTGTGTTTCCCTCTTATCTTTAGACTGACCCTGTTTCTTTCTCTCTCTATCTCCTTTCCTACCTTTCGAATCTCGGGTCGAGATTCTCGTAAGGGGGATAGAGCTATAACACCCCAATTTTAGTTAATCTATATTAGAGTTGATTGTGCATTGCATAAGAATCATCCCTTAAAAAATGCATCAAAGAAAATAAAGCAAACCCTAAAACCCTAGTTTTTCCCCTCCCTTGAAATCCATTCAAAAATGTATTGAATTTTGAAATCTACCAAAAAATTATGGAGCCCAAATGGAATATAAGGGCCCCACATTATTTTAGATATTTTACAAACCCTCTAGTGTTTTGAATTACTCAAAACAGATTCAAAATGGAAATTCGAAAGAATAAATGAAAACAGAAATAGAAAAGTGTTTTGCAAAGAAAAAACAGTAGCTAGAGCTTCCCAGACCGCAGCCCAGGCCGGCCCAACTTCCTCTCCTCTCTCCCTGCCGCTCAGTGTGCATCCCGCAGAGGCCCAGCTAGGCCCAAGAGCAACAGCCAGCCATACCCTTCCCTCTCCTCACATCTTCCTCATGAAGCAGCGTGTGCCCGCGCCGCCGTCGTCGATCCTCGTTGCCTCCATCCTGCCGTCCGTCGAGCTCCGGGGTGGATAAGATCTTCACGACAACGTCGTCTTCACCCTCATCCATTCGCCCCCTCTCTAGAGACCTCCCTCTGTCTTCCCCTCCAGGCGACCGAACCCTAGCTCGCTGGTAACCGCATGCCGCCGACGCTCTGGACCGCCTTGAGCCTCGCCGTCTGTCCCAGGAGATCCACCTCGCCACCCTCGTTCGTCCACGACCAACCAAGCAAGTTGGCACGCCCTCACTCGGCCGAACCAAGCCCTCCATCCCGAAGTCCGGCCGCCAATGTTCCGATGATTCTGACCACATCCGGCCTCGCCCTGCCTCGACGACGTACCCTTGAGCATCCTGGTGAGCTGGTGGTTCTCAGGAGCCTCTCCACCCTTCCCATCTCTCTCCGGTTTGTTCCCCGCGTCGACCACTGCCATGTGTCGCCGCCGTTGTTCGCCGTGTAGCTCGCTCCGGTGACCTATTCCAAGCGGCGCTGCCACCTTTGTGTCTGCCTTGCTGTGCTGGTTCGAGTAGGCTAGGTTGCGCAGCCCCTTGCGCCCTCCTCCACCATCTGTTGCCACCGTATGGCCGTTCTCTGGCGAGTCCTGCGTGGTGCCAAGGTGGCATCCGCGTGGCCAAGGTCCCACTTGCCAGCCTCAGAGGCTAGATGCCTGTGCAGTGCAAAAAGTTTAGGTTAGGGTCTGACCCAGTCAAACCAGCCCCGGTCCCATTTGCTTGCGTGGCTCGCCGATGTGTTGCAGGCCCCACATGTCTGTCTCTAGGGCTAGCCCAGCCCTCTGTGTAAAAGGTTTAAAGTCATGACGTTAGGCTTGCGCAGTAAAGGTCTTTAATTGATTTAATTAATTCCAGAATTTGATATAGACTTGTAAAATCAATAACTTTTGATTTATAAGTCAGAAAAATACAAATAATATACCAAAATGTTCAGAAAAATGAAACCTACAACTTTAATATATAGGCATGCATTATTGATCAACTTACATAACAAGTTTAATTATAACAACATAGTAACCCCTCTCATATGAATTTGGAGTTTCCCCAAGTTAGGGTTTTTACCCCTCGGAACCCTGATTAAGTTGTCGAGCATGCTTTAGGGTTACATTTCGATACAATTAACTTGTCATATCATCATGTTGCTTGAGCATTGAACCAATGACATGTGTTGATTGTTTTCCCTCTCTTTCTGGTGTTTGGTTCTTCCCGGTAGAATAGGAGATCAAGATCAAGATCGAAGCCAGAAATCAACACCGTCGAAGATCGATGAACAATACTTGACCAAATTTAATCAAGTCAAGTACAAGGCTCCTGAATATCTGCTTATTGTTTATCAACAGGCAAAGGCAAGCATAGCCCCACCATGATATAATCCTATGATTCCTAAAGCATTTCTATTCTTACCATGTTGCATACGGTTCTACTGTGGTCTTTTATCGATAGATAAAGTATCCTATATATTGCATACTCCATTTGAGCTTATACTACCTGATCCACTGCTCCTAGCATAACTAGGTTTGGCTTGTGTGCACTGCTAGAGCTTATTCTGTGTCTTGCTTAGCCATGCATAGCTGTTGAGTCTGGTCCATCCAGATGATGTATCAGATGCAGAGAATCTAGTATGATAGGAGAACGTGATGAGATGATATCAGAGATGATATGATATTAAACATGCTAAGGCTTGTATGGTAGGCCACGGTGGGATGTGGTTTTTATAGTCCCATGCTCGCCACCACTAGGACCCGAGTTCTTGCCTCTTGAACCAAGACGAGCGTACAACCACACGGGGTAAATGGGGACCCCCTGAGTGACTAACTTGCCTACTAGATTCCATGAGTAAAATAGTTTGGGCGTTCCATTCGACATATGCATAGAAAACCTTTTGAAAGATTTGCCGGGTGAAGATGGTGCATTCATAACAGGTAGGTAAGCGTGGCCGAGGTTGCTTGGGGTAGATGGAGCCCCTGGTAAACCAACGTCGCCTCCATTCTTTAAGTATCGGATTCAGGATTTGACCCGTTACGGCGGAACCATACTTATTGCGTGACTCATGGTCTCGGCGAAAGCAAGGTAAAGGTCGTGTCCAACCACCCTCTGCCGGCCTTCCAAGGAAGAGGGCCAATGTACTAGCATTAAGAGTCGGTTGGTAGGTGTGGGTAAAGTTGTACACCCCTGCAGGGTAATAATCTTTCAGAAAGCTGTGTCCACGGTTATGGACGACTTGGGAATGAACGTGATGATCATAGAGAACTTGAACCTAACTGTAAAACTTGGTAGATCAACATGTGCTTAAGGATGCTTCCTCATGGGTGCGAGGTGGTGATCCTAGTTGGTAGATGTTGATGACTTGGTGGATATCAAAAGATGATGATTAATATTTCGGAGATGTCGCTCTCTTATCCCCTTTTAAAATATTCTAACTAGACGAGATTCTTCTCTCTCTTGTTTTACAAACAAAGATAGATTTATGCAAAACAACTCGACCATCCATAAGTCTTGCGGAGTACACCCTATACTCACCCTTGCTTCTTTAAAACTTTTGGCAGAGTAAGTGTTCCTTAAAGACGAGTACCATTCTACATCGACATCGATGAGTAGCTTGGGGTTCCCGGCCGGCAGCCTGGAATCTATGGGTTGGGACGTCATCGTTATGCTTCAGGCCTGTTAGGCCATTTGTTAAGTTTGCTATACTTAATAGAATGATTTGCCTTCCGTTTTTTGATGTTTCTGGTCAGTGACCTCTGCTTGTAATAATTTGGTTCTCTGCTCAGATATGAGCTTGCTGTAATAATTTGGTGTCGTAGGGTCACTGCTATGTTACCGATTCTTCACTGGATATCCTCGAGCTCAAGGTTAAGCTTATGTTAGACGGAGGTTTGGGATTTGTTTAGCCCTGATCCCAGGGGTGTCACATATACCGAACACCCATGGCGGTTCGGTGCTGGTCATGTTTTGCCCTTGGGAGAGGTTTAGTCAACGGATCCGCCACATTCAGATATGTGTTTACTTTGCAAATCTTTATGTCACCATCTTGGACATGCTCTCGAATAACATGGAAACATAAATTGATGTGCTTCAGCTTTTTGTGTGACCTTGGTTCTTGCGCATTGGCTAAGGCGCCCATGTTATCATAGTAGATATACATTGGGTCCAGCGCACTTGGAACCACACCGAGCTCTGTAATGAACTCCTTCATCCATATCGTCTCTTGTGAAGCCTCCGAAGCAGCTATGTATTCCAATTCAGTTGAAGATCTCGCCACAACGCTTTGCTTTGCACTCCTCTAGCTAACTGTTGCACCATTCAAAGTAAATACATATCCAAATTGAGATTTAGAATCATCCGGATCGGTGTTCCAACTAGCATCGTATAACCATTAACAACGAGTTGTTCATCACCTCCATAAGAAAGAACCATATCCTTAGTTCTTCTCAAGTACTTAAGGATGTTTTTGACCGCTGTCCAATGATCCACTCCTGGATCACTTTGATATCTGCTAGTCTAACTAACAACATATGCAATGTCGGGTCTAGTACATAGCATGGTATACATAAGAGATCCTATGGCTGAGGCATGGTGAGTCTTACTCATCCTTTATCTATCTTCTGTCGTTGCAGGACTTTGAGTTTTACTCAAGGTCGTATTGGGCAACATGAGCAAGAACCCTTTCTTGCTATCTTCCATTCTAAACCTCCTTAGAACTTTGTGCAAATTTGTACTCTATGACAATGATATTAGGCATCTTTATTTATCTCTAAAAATCTTTATGCCTAATATGTAAGCTGCTTTGCCAAGATCTTTCATTGAAAAACTATTATTCAAATATTCCTTGACACTATTAAGAAGGTCTACATCATTCCCAATCAACAATATGTCATCTACATATATTATTAAGAATGCTACAGAGCTCCCACTCACTTTCTTGTAAATACAAGCTTCTCCATAAGTTTGTATAAAACCAAAGCTTTTGATTACCTTATCAAAACGTTGATTCCAACTTCGTGATGCTTGCTTCAATCCATAAATGGACCGTTGAAGTTTGCATACCTTGTTAGCATCTTTAGGATCGGCAAAACCTTTGGGTTGCATCATATACAACTCTTCATCAATGTCTCCATTGAGGAATGCTGTTTTGACATCCATCTGCCATATCTCGTAATCATAATATGCAGCGATTGCTAACAAAATCCTCATAGACTTTAGCTTCGCTACCGGTGAGAAAGTCTCATCGTAGTCAACTCCTTGAATTTGTCGAAACCCTTTTGCGACAAGTAGAGCTTTATAAGACAATTACATTACCATCAGCATCTGTTTTCTTCTTGAAAATCCATTTGTTCTCGATAGCCTTCCGACCATCCGGTAAGTCCACCAAAGTCCATACTTGGTTTTCGTACATGGATCCAATCTCGGATTTCATGGCTTCTTGCCATTTATTGGAATCTGGGCTCATCATCGCTTCCTCATATCTCGCTGTCACATCCCAAAATTTTCCAAATTTTGAAATGTGAAAAATAAATAATTGTTGAAATTTAGGGTGAAAAGAAACTTTTATTTCTGAATGGAAACTTAAAATTCCATCTTGAACAAACTTTGAATAATGTTTGAATCCAACTAAATTTGAATCAAGTGAAATGCATTCTTCATAAATGCATCTTGAAATTTAAACACTTGGAAAATAAATCAAAACTCTAAAACCCTAATGGGAGATTTCCAAGATATCTCTAAGACCATGGATTTGATCCATATAAAATTTATCAGCAAATATTTATAAATGGTCAAGCATGAACAATAGGAATATTATAAAACCATAGAAATTGGTTTCACTTAATTTGGAGCCATAGATAAAATCTTATGAATTTAGTAAGATAAGGAAATTGAATTTTCAAAGCTAATAAAGCACCTATCTAAATATCCATACAAAATGGTGAGCAAATAATCCTAAAGAGATTTAAGAGGATAAATAAATATCAAATAATATTTTACAAATTGGAATCACCAAGCTTGGATCTTTAAATAAAAATATATGGATTTTATAAGATAAAGAAAGAAATAATAAATAAGGACTATTTTAAAATAACCAAGTTAAATCTTGACCAAACAAATGAAATGAAAGATTATTGTTTAATTAAAAGAGTGAAGGATTATTTAAATAAAATCATAAGGATTTATTAATATCCATTTTTATTTAAGTAAAGACATTTTTCCCAATTTAGAATGACCATTAAAACATATTAAAATATTTTAAATAATAATTCAAAGTGAAATTATTTTTGTATAAATCAAACCTACTGAAAAAGGTTTGGTAAAATTTATAATTCAAATAGAGTTTTAAAACATATTTAAATATTATTTTGAAATAAAGACAAATGTCTATTTATAAATATATAATAGACCCTAAAAGAATAAAAGAAATATTCTAAATTTGACATTAGAATATGTTAATAAACAGTATTGAATTATACTCAAGGTTTGGAAAGATTTGAAATTCAAATGGTTGTTTAATTGGTTTGAACAAATTCAAAACTGAATAAAAGAAACCAGAAAAATAAAAATAAACAGAAAAAAATGGAACCAGCCAGACCAGGCCCAGTCCAGCCCAGCAGCAACCCACCTCTCTCGCCGAACCGTTTTTCTTTACTCGCAATCAAACTCATGGAGTCACTGACCGCTAGCCCTCACCTTTCCTTACCCTCTCTCGCTGACTAACCAGGCCCACTCGATAGTCATCTTCCTCACCCCCCGCGGTGACCACGCCTCGCCGGCCATTTTTGCCGATTAAAACTTGATTCAATTCGTGTTAATGCGGCGTTGATTCCTCCCAGCTATTATGCCCTCTTAATCCCCCTCTCTCCGCTCCTCTTCCCCTCAGACAACGCAGCAAGAGAGCCCCCAGGCCGTTCCCATTGTCGTTTGCACCGCCGCGGACTTCGATGAGCTCTCCGAGCAATTCCGGCCACCACTCGCCGCCCCTTGCCTCCAAGTCCCCGCGAGCGTGTTCCCTATCGCCCCCTACACCACTCAGAATCCTTGGCTTGCCCGCGCGAGCACCGTAGCCTCGACTATGACATCGACAATACCTCGCTGCCGTCTGCCTCCTCTCCGATGACTTTCAGAGGTAAATACCGACCGCCCCTCTTCCCCTCTTTCATGCGCGTGCACTCTCCGCAGCCTTGCGCATCTAACCGCACTCACCTCTTGTCTTCGCATGCCCTGTAGTGTTGTCTTCAACGACGTCTGACCGCACCCGAGGTGAAGCACGGCTCCGGCGAGCGATTCAGGACTACCTTGTGCGCCCCTCGACAAAAGGCGAGTACGTTGAGCTTCAGCATGACGAGGAGATCTCGGTGAGCCCCTCCCCCATCTCTTTTGCTTCTTGCATCGTCGGCAACCTCGCCATCTGACTGCGCCGCCTCCAGTCGCCGCTATTAGCGCCGCCCGTTTAGGGTTAGTTGTTTTATACCGTAGGATGTTGATCGCGTGGCTACGATAGAAAATAACCCGAAGGGGTATCCTTCGATCTGTACCGTGCGTAGTCATTTAGATCTGACGACTCAGAGAGGCCGATCCAACCGAAGCGGTACCAGCCAGTAAGAACACGGCGCGTGGCCAGTGATTTGTTTTAAAAACCAGAATTTGATCTATTAGATGATCAAACTTGTAAATTGCATAACTTTTAATCCACATGTCCAAATTTTATAAATTTTATATCAATCGAATCAGTAGAACAAGTACTTTCCAACCATGTGCTTTGTTTAGTAAATTGCTTCTGTTAAATTGTTTGTTTTTACAGAAACATGTGTAGGCACAATGTGTATATAAAATTTATTCTAGAAATATTTTTATGGTAAAATCTTTGGCAATTGGATTGTTTTGAACCTACTGACCATAGAAACCAACTTGTGGATTGAAAAATAGATTTTGTGAAGCAAAAGAATAAATCTTTGGATTGGAACATTTCTAGTCAAATATTTTTTTATATGTTAAAAATGTTTTTTGGAGAAAAACCTTTGGGAAATGATTTGAATTAAACTATCTGACCCTAAACACAAAGTTTTATGATTAAAATTTTTTTCGTGAACCCTATAAAATTTATTACTTTGCTAAAGGCATTTCCAACAACATAAAATATTGTTTTGGTATAAAAATGGTTTATAGGTAAAACCTTTTGCAAATGGTTTCAATATTTAACTTTTGACCTTAAAACACTAACATTTGTGTTGAAGTTATATTTGGAAAACACTAGAAAATCTTCCTTTGATTTAAATCATTTCTAGCAAAACAAAATGATTAAAATGGCCATTTTCACTAACTTAATATCAAATGGTTTTTGCCACTTTTATAAATGACCAATATGTGTTTGATAATGTTTATAACCTATTATAAACCACTTTTCCAAAATAAAACAATCTTTAGCATGCTTGTATGCATTGCTTTGTTTTTATTATTTTATGTGATGATTGCTTGAATGGTAGATTGAATATTTGCTTGCTTGATTGAATTGTAGTGCAATTTGAAGAGTGTGACTATTGCAAGATCAAGGAGTGAACTTATAATTCTCTACCAAAAAGGCAAGTGATGCTTCATACTTCTGTCCCATTATTTTCACTATGCATTAGTGATATTTCTAAGTATTACTTGCATGGATTTTTGCTAAGTATAAACTATGCCATGGGAAATCCTAGTAGATGAAACCTTGCTAGAATTTTCCTAAGTTAAGATTCCTACTACTATCATGCTTAGATTATCTAGTAGAAAAC
Organism: Avena insularis; assembly: GCA_023614405.1. Classification (NCBI taxonomy): domain Eukaryota; kingdom Viridiplantae; phylum Streptophyta; class Magnoliopsida; order Poales; family Poaceae; genus Avena; species Avena insularis. Next base: position 59,059,505 of record CM042697.1, on the reverse strand, counting down.
AAGGGTGGATTATATTCATGCTATGGAATATTTCTAAGTAAAGGACTTGTGTTTTGTTTAATAAAACAACTAAGTGAATGAATCACCTGGGTGGAATGGAAAGAAAGGTTTGTGTTGAGTGGTTACGCAAGTCCAGTATGCTGGGGAAAACTTGGGCATCACCAAGTCCAGTATACTGGGGAAAACTTGGTATCTCACTTGTGGAATGCCACCCAGAAACAAAGATATTTGAGATGTCAAATGTTGAGAAGCTTCAAGTGCAGCCACATGGCATTATGGGCTCTGCCTGGATCATATAGGTTGCAATAACTTAGCCAAATGGACAGTTGGTGGTAGGGGATTGATAGGTTGGAGCGCGTCCATTCTGGTCTAAGGGAAGGCTTCTGAAAGATCTTGTCTTGGTGAAAATCAAGTCTTGTGGGGAAAGTGCACCACCTCTACAGAGTGTAAAATCTAAGTACTTAGCCATGTCCCTGGCAAATAACAATTTGAGCATCAAGACATGGAAGCTATCAAGAATCTCCTCATCCCAATTTCTAAGTTAAAACTTGTGGTTGAACAAGGGTGAAGGTTCACCAATTTCTATTGGTGGTTCCTGTTGGGCCACGCGGAGATAAAATAAAATTTTCCTCTAACGTGGTGATCCCAAGATCTAGCTGAGGTAGAAGGCCACGAGGTTTACCACTAGACGCGCAGTTGCGGATTACTGATGAAGCGCGTCAGTTGATGCAGTGCAGTCCTAACGATCCGATCGTCCTGGTGCTGATCGCACAACACCTCTGCTGGTATCCACACGCATTACAGGAGGATACGGTGGAATCGCTAGGTTAAATTCTGCGGCTGGACTGCTATGGAGCTAGGGTTTCCAACACATGGAATGACCTAACCGAACAATGATTAACCTTTCTGGGTTGCGGTGCTCCACTATATATAGGGAGTGAACGTGGGCTCTGCTCGCGTGACCCATTCACTAAAGCCCATATAACACTAGTCACCGTGAGTCCAACTCACTAACTCAGTCCTAATCTGGTTTAGGTCCAACCCAACCAGATTACAGATTCGGATCCAATCCGAACTTGCTCCCGCTCTTAAGTGTGTGACCCCGCAGGCTCATGGCTACTTGGACACGATTAGAGTCCGACTCACAATCGATCAGTCGGCAGCGGCTCCTAGCAGAACGTGCCAACTCCCAAGTACCAAAGAGTCATGACGACTTGCCTTTCCAATGCGACTTACGTCCGAGTCCCTTTTGCCTCACGATATACCTTGTCAGACTATAGGCGAATATATGTCATCCCTTAAATAGTCCGACTCTCTTCTCGATCCGAGATAAGTGATTCACCCGACTAACTCTTAGTCGATCGCCTCGGTTAACACTTAACCGAGTCGTGCATGGCCATGCTTTTCGAATCATATCTCACGAGAGGGCCCAGAGAATATCTCTCCGAATGGAGGGGCAAAATCCCATCTTGGTTATTCACATCACGCAGCTTGATTCTCAGTCGACCCGAACCCCTTTATAAGCGCGATTCACGGATCAGCGTTTGACAGAACCTAAGTCGGTGATCCTCAAATCGGACTATGCAACAACCTCAGGTCTAAGGATTACATTGATTGAGATATACAAATGACAACTTGTTCGTTGTACCTCAATATGGGTCAATCCGACTCGCTAAACTCTTTAGTGAATCTGTAAGTTGGAATAGCATCTCCATGCTCATGACAAGTGGAACCGAGTCATCAAGCCAACTTTCACATTGGTCTAAGTTGTGTGTCCGGCACAACCTCAATGACCAAGGATATTTAGTACAAACAACATGAATGCATAGTTCCACAACCGAATCACATATTCAATGATACACATCAGATGTTCATACAAGGACTACTTAACAACTTTATGAATACAATGGGAAATCTCATCATACATGATTGCCTCTAGGGCATATTCCCAACAGTCTCCCACTTGCACTAGAGTCAATCTTTCGACATCACATGTCTAAGCATCTAATGACCATGGCTCTCAGGTGCGCCTCATGCTTCGGCTGGGGTAACGGCTTTGTCAACGGATCCGCAATATTTGCATCCGTGTGTACCTTGCATAACTTGATATCACCCTGATCCATGGCGAATCAGGTGGTACCGCATGAGTATGTGCTTGTTCTTCTGGTGCTGTCTAGGTTCCTTGGCTTGTGCAATAGCACCATTGTTGTCACAATACACGTCCAACAGATTGGACGAGCCCTGAACCACACCAAGATCCATGAGGAAATTCCTCATACAAACAACTTCCTTTCTTTGCCTCCGAGCGGCAATATACTCAACCTCTGTTGTGACGCAGAACCACGGTCTCTTGCTTGGAACTCTTCCAGCTCACAACACCTCCATTTATAATAAACACGTGCGGATTGCGGCGAGAATCATCGAGTCGGTGAGATAACTCGCATCATGTAACCCTTTACTGAGTTCATCTTCACCACCATAAACCAAGAACATATCCTTAGTCCTTCTTAAGTACTTTAGGATATTTTTAGTCATCGATGGATCTCTCCAGATCAGCCTGGTATCTGCTCACAACACTTAGAGCATAGGAAACATCCTAGTACAAATCATGGCGTACATGATGGATCCGACTACAGAAGCATATGGAATCGCACTCATCCGACTTCGCTCATCAGTTGTCGAAGGACACTGAGTCTTGCTAAGTTTTACACCATGGGACATCGGTAAGAACCCCTTCTTAGACAATTCCATGTTGAACTTCTTCAACACTTTGTCCAAATAAGTACTCTGACTCAATCCAATGAGCCTCCTTGATCTATCTCTATAGATCCGGATTCCGAGGATGTATGTTGCCTCACCCAAGTCTTTCATGGAGAAACTCCTTTCCAATGATTCCTTGGTTTCTTGCAACATCTGGACATCATTTCCAATCAGTAATATGTCATCCACATATAAGATTAGAAAATTTACTTTGTTCCCACTAAACTTCTTGTACAAACAAGAATCATGATCACTCTTGATGAAGCCAAACGATTTGACTACCTCATCAAAGAGAATATTCCATCTCCGAGATGCTTGCTTCAACCCATAAATGGATTTCTGAAGTTTGCATACCTTGTCAGCATTAGCCGGATCGACAAAACCCTCGGGTTGTATCATATACACGTCCTCGGTTAAATTTCCATTAAGGAAAGCCGTTTTGACATCCATCTGCCATATCTCATAGTCGAAATAGGCTGCTATAGCTAACATGATCCGAACTGATTTAAGCATCGCTACGGGCGAGAAAGTCTCGTCGTAATCAACTCCTTGAACTTGTCGGAACCCCTTGACAAAGGCGTGCTTTATAGACGGAAACATTTCCATCCATATCAGTTTTCTTCTTAAAGACCCATTTGCACTCGACGGGTCTTGCACCGTCTGGCAGATCAACCAAGTTCCAAACTTGATTTTCATCCATGGACTTTATATCGGATCTCATGGCTCCAAGCCATGATTCAGAATCAGATCCCACCATCGCTTCCGAATAATTTGCCGGCTCATCACTGTCTAACAGTAACACATCACGAACACTTCATAATCTTGCCGATCTTCGTAGTACGGTCTTTGCCGCTCAGATGCCACGACCGCTCAACCTCCAAGGTTTTGCCGACTCGCTACGAGCCGGTTCCTCTCGAATTTCTTCAAGTTGCACCGTGCTCCCACTTACTCCCCGACTGAGAAACTCTTTCTCAAGGAAGACACCGTTCCGAGCGACAAACACTTTGCCCTCTTCTCGGTTATAGAAGTAGTAACCCAAGGTTTCCCTCGGATACCCCACGAAAATACACTTATCCGACTTGGCTGTAAGCTTGTCCGAAATTAAGCTTGACAAATGCTTCACAACCCCAAATCTTAAGAAAAGACAAACTTGGCTTTTGCTGTCCACATCTCATGCGGTGTCTTCTCTACCGACTTTGATGGTACTTTGTTTAGTGTGAACGCTGTTTCTAGACAATAACCCCAAAATGATAAAGGCAGATCTGTCGACTCATCATTGATCGTACCATGTCCAACAAGGTCCGATTCCGCCTTTCGAAACACCATTCCTTTGTGGCGTTCTGGCGGAGTAAGTTGAGGAACTATTCCACAACTTTTAGATGGTCATCAAACTCATGGCTCATGTACTCGCCTCCTCGGTCAATCAAGAAACTTTATTTTCTTGCCGAGTTGATTCTGTGCTTCATTACGGAATTCTTTGAACTTTTCAAAGGCTTCCGACTTATGTTTCATCAAGTAGATATATCCATACCTACTCAAATCATCGGTGAAGGTAATGAAGTACTCATAACCACCCATGTCATCGTCGTGCTCATTGGTCCACATACATCACTATGTACTAGTCCCAACAAGTCGGACGCCCTTTCGCAACTCTTTGCAAAAGGTGTCTTGGTCATTTTGCCGAGTAGGCAAGATTCGTATGTCTCGAGCGACTCCAAGTTGAGCGAAGTTAGAGTCCATCATCATGGAGCTTCTTCATGCGTTTCCAACTTATATGACCAAGTCGATTGCCAAAAGTAAGTCATATTCAGATCATTTGGTTTCAACCTTTTAACATTTATGTTATAAACCGACTCACCATCAAGATTCAAAATAAATAACCCGTCACGGGTGCAAAGCGTGAAACATATCATTCAAATACAAAGAACAACCATTATTCTTGATATTCTACTCATAGCCTTGCCTCATCAAACATGAAGCGTAAATAATGTTTCGAGCCTTTGGAACATAATTACAATTATTAAGTTCCATAATGAATCCGGAAGGTAAATTAAGTTGCATCGTGCCGACTTCCAACGCAGTAACTCTTGCTTTGTTGCCGACTCGAATATCAACCTCGCCTCTTGCTACGCTCCTAGTTCTTACCGGTCCACAGCGAGTTGCGAGATGTGAATAACTCGATCCGGTATCATATACCCAAGAACTATTAGGTGCATCAGCAAGATATATGTCTATAACATTGCAAACAAGTGTACCTGAGTCGGAAGTCATACCTCCACTCTTGGCTTTGTCGGCCAAGTACTTGCTGCAGTTACTCTTCCAGTGGCCATCCGCCTTGCAGTAGAAGCAAGTGGATCCGGCTGAAGGAGCTGGCTTAGTCCCTGAGGAAGCGCTTGGGACCGGGTCCTGAGCCTGCTTTCCTCCTGACTTAGCCTTCTTCTTAGTCCAAGAACTCTTCTTGAACTTAGCCTTATTCTGCACCATCAACACTTGACTGGTGCCCTTCTTGAGATCCGCCTCTGCTTGAGCATCCCATGTAATTCAGTGAGCTTCTTATCCATACCATGCATGTGGTAGTTCGAAATGAACTGCCCATATGCACTAGGAAGAGAGTTCAAAATTATATCCGTAGCGAACTCTTCGCTAATGGGGTAGCCAAGCCTCTCCAGAGACTGCACATAACCAACCATTTTGATCACATGCGGACTCAGTGGATCACCATCCTTAAGCTTGCAACTCAGCAAAGCCTGAGAGACTTGATACCTCTCAGTCTTCGCCTGAGCCTGGAACATACTTTTGAGGCTTTCGATCATATCGTAGGCCTCAACATGCTCGAACTGCTTTTGCAAGTCCGGTTCCATGTGAGCAAGCATAAGACAGCTAATATCCGTGGACTCATCCTTAGCCCGACGGTAGGCATTGGTGGCTGCGACAGTCGCATTCTCATTCGGCTCATCTGGAAGTGGGTTGTCTAGGACATGGTCCTTCTTCTCTTGTTTGAGAACAATTCTCAGATTTCGATATCAGTTGGTAAAATTAGTGTCATTCAGTTTATCTTTCTCAAGAATGGTTCTCAACGCAAAACCGGATATCTGAGAGTGACTGCTACTTGGTGCCATGATCTACAACAGAAAATATGCAAAAACACTTAAGACATGTATTCATAAAAGAGCAAGCATATTAAACATTTTAATATTTTATGCTCCCACTAGAACCAAAACCCCTCCGATGGTTGCTTAGTGATTCAGGATCCTAAATAAGCAAGTCGGCTAGTGAGCTTTAGCATCACCGCTAGCCGCCAAGTGATCTAGGTAGACAACTCCTTGTCAATCGCATCTCATGCGACTCCTGTTGGACGGGTGGCATCTCATGCCCCGGCTCCCATCCGACTTTTCCCCGAGTCCCACAACCGTTGTGATAGACCCGTCTAGCTTACCAAGTGTTTCTGCAGTAAGAGTCCGACTCGAACCCACCTAGTCAGAAAGAATTGGCAGCACCTAAATTTTATGAGCCCACTACCAAAAATGTCCGACTTGTGATGGTGCAAACACTGGCGGGAAAACCGACTAGACCTTCTTTGAGGGATTAAATTTTACCGACTATCTAATAGAGGTAAAACTGAGACATAACAATAACACAAAATAAAGCAATTATAATGTGATGGTATGGCTCTCTTCATGGCGATCTCCATCTCCACAAAGCCTGTAATCCGACTCGTGCCAACTCTTGTCACTTGCCGTCTTACTCCATGTCGCCGACATGTACAACGCCTTGCATGCCTTCCGGGTTTTCCAAACAGCTACACTAGCTTAGTAAAGTAAATTACATAGAGAATCCGACACGCAGGTCGTTATACAATAAAATGACAGCACCTAGGCTCCAGCCGGCTGACATAAACCGTGATTCGCAGATCACATATAGATTACACACATACATCACATGAACCATACCATTCACAACTTCCTGCAAAAACAAGTTATGCATAGATACAATATCTACCGGCGTTGTGAAACTCGCAACGACATCTAAGGCGCTACGACAGGGCGAAGCCGGCGGTCCCGATTCGATCAAGGTGCTACGATCCGAACATGGATTCCGACCATCGTTCCGATTCGATCGAACTCTTTGATCTTCGATCACCGCTTCTGGATTTACGCATCACAGTCTACCCCGATGGCGGAAGCCGACCGGTAGGGGTATGTCGTTCCACGACCTCAGCAGTATGATCACGGAAATCAGATCTACCATTCCCCGAGTACAGTTGATCCAATCAACTTCATACAAAACCGATCTATCTCATAGATCGACCACCAAAACAGCATATAAATCTCATCTATAGCCTACCGCATATCACATATGCGAGATCTCGAGCCTAAAACCAGAAGCTATCGCTCTGATACCACTGTTGGGCCACGCGGAGATAAAATAAAATTTTCCTCTAACGTGGTGATCCCAAGATCTAGCTGAGGTAGAAGGCCACGAGGTTTACCACTAGACGCGCAGTTGCGGATTACTGATGAAGCGCGTCAGTTGATGCAGTGCAGTCCTAACGATCCACCGCCCGGTGCTGATCGCACAACACCTCTCGCTGGTATCCACACGTACAAGGAGGAGCGCCGTGGCCGACTGCTAGGTTAAATTCTGGTCCTATTTTAATGGAACTAGGGTTTCCAACACATGGAATGACCTAACCGAACAACGATTAACCTTTCTGGGTTGCGGTGCTCCACTATATATAGGGAGTGAACGTGGGCTCTGCTCGCGCGACCCATTCACTAAAGCCCATATAACACTAGTCACCGTGAGTCCAACTCACTAACTCAGTCCTAATCTGGTTTAGGTCCAACCCAACCAGATTACAGATTCGGATCCAATCCGAACTTGCTCCCGCTCTTAAGTGTGTGACCCCGTAGGCTCATGGCTACTTGGACACGATTAGAGTCCGACTCACAATCGATCAGTCGGCAGCGGCTCCTAGCAGAACGTGCCAACTCCCAAGTACCAAAGAGTCATGACGACTTGCCTTTTCCAATGTGACTTACGTCCGAGTCCCTTTTGCCTCACGATATACCTTGTCAGACTATAGGCGAATATATGTCATCCCTTAAATAGTCCGACTCTCTTCTCGATCCGAGATAAGTGATTCACCCGACTAACTCTTAGTCGATCGCCTCGGCTAACACTTAACCGAGTCGTGCATGGCCATGCTTTCCGAATCATATCTCACGAGAGGGCCTAGAGAATATCTCTCCGAATGGAGGGGCAAAATCCCATCTTGGTTATTCACATCACGCATCTTGATTCTCAGTCGACCCGAACCCTGCCTTTATAACTGCCCGATTCGGATCAGCGTTGTGAACCTAAGTCGGTGATCCTCAACTCGGAGTATGCAACAACCTCAGGTCTAAGGATTACATTGATTGAGATATACAAATGACAACTTGTTCGTTGTACCTCAATATGGGGCAATCCGACTCGCTAAACTCTTTAGCCGAATCTGTGTAAGTTGGAATAGCATCTCCATGCTCATGACAAGTGGAACCGAGTCATCAAGCCAACTTTCACATTGGTCTAAGTTGTGTGTCCGGCACAACCTCAATGACCAAGGATATTTAGTACAAACAACATGAATGCATAGTTCCACAACCAAATCACATATTCAATGATACACATCAGATGTTCATACAAGGACTACTTAACAACTTTATGAATACAATGGGAAATCTCATCATACATGATTGCCTCTAGGGCATATTCCCAACAGTTCCTTGAGTGTTTTTGACTAGCAAAAACTTAGTGTTTTCAAATGATAAGGAAAAATCTATTTTGAGCAAAGCAAGCCTAAGCTCCACTTAGCCAAATGCATATAGATGATAGAGTCCACTATACTACCATAGTATCACTTGCCAATACAATTCAAATGTATTGACCCTTGTGGCTATAACTTATTATGTTGCAGGTTTGTTTGATGTTAGTGAAGTGTATTGATTAGGATTACAAGTCTACAACCAACATGATTTCCTGTGGCACTTTGAAGATGAAGGACTCCATGCTATAGTTATTTCTGCTGCATTGTAATGAGATAGCCAAATGAGCTATGTAAGATGTAATGAATTATTTTATTCCTGGTTATAAAGTTGTATTATGACCTTTGTTTCTTGATATTACATCTTAACTGTGGATGCTAGCTATTGATCCAGGGACTAGCATTGTAAACACAGGGATCTCTACCTTATTAAAGGTTGGGACCTCTACAGATGGTATCAGAGCAGTGTGTTTCCTGTAGGATTGGACAAAACCCCTTAGAAAAGTAGGAGTTGTATTTGTTCCAAAACTTATTTACAAACAATCTTGTAAACTCTTTTCTCAACCATTTTGGTTTTGATTCTACACCTCTTCTATTTCAAACTTGATGGACAAGGACCTCAACCATGAGCAAAGGACTTCACCAACTCAAATGACTTCAACTTCAACATCATCAAAGACTTCAACTTTATTTTCCCCAAGGACTTCAACTTGGATATCACTAAGGACTACAAGTAAGACAAGAAGAATACTCAAGACTTGAATATTAAGGAAACACAACTTAGAAGGAACCATCATCACCTTTGAAGTTTTGTGACCAAGATGCAAGAATTTTTCCAACGCAACCATGACCTTGTCCATGAAGAAAACAACTAAGAAGAATGGAATGATCTCAAGTAAACCATATAGTTGGACCACCATACTAAAGTTTAGATCAAACCCACCAACTTATGTGGTGTAGCAAAAATATTTTGTTGTCTAAAAATGTGCTTGAACCTTGTTGTTTGATTGAAATGTTTGTTGTGATTGCTTACACATTGCTTGTGTGAATTATTATGTGTGATTAGACTTTTTCCTTAGAAATCTTTTGCCTATTCTAATCCCAATCCAACCCAAACAGATGACTACCCCAAGAGACTCCAAAATCAAGAATAGTGACAACAACAACAACCAAGAGATGCACATGAGAGAACAACTACTAGTAAACCACACCCAGTTGAATCAGTTGACAACTCAGTTTTTAGCCAACAACAATGAGTTAGACCTAACCATGCAAAAGTTTTTGGAAATTCAATCCCAATTGTTGCAAGGGATGACCACTCAAATGATCAACATGAAAGATAGCCTTTCCCAAGGAGATGGTGACAACAATGATGTCAAGGATGATATTTCAGAAGGAACTCAAGCTTGCAATATTTGTGGAGTCAAGGATCACACTTCCAAAGAGCATGAAGACCAATGCCCTAATTGTGAAGAGAAACATCCAACTAATCAATGCCCCACATCTCAAGCTACTTGTTTCCTATGTGAAGGAAATAATCATGTCCCTATCGAATGCCCCATCTATTCTATAGTTCAACAAAGGAAACAAGGTGGAGTGCATCAACAGTTTGTGAACCCCCAGGAGGGAACAACTTCTACCAAGAAGGATGAAGACAAAGGAAAATCTCAGCTTGCACCTCCATGCACTATGACTCCCATTGATGGACAGAAGAAGAAACATATGTATTATCCATTAAGGAGACCAGGAGACTTTCCCACCTTTGAGGTGAGATATGAAGAGCATGAACTAGAAGAACTCCTAGCTTTGGAGAAACCCAAGAAGAAGAAGGACAAAAGCCAAGTGAAATGTTGCCATTGCAAAGAGATGGGACATTATGTCAATGAATGTCTAGAGAAGAAGAAGAAGTATAAGGAAATTAGCCAAGTGTGGTGCAACAACTGCAAAGAACTAGGCCATTATGTATCAACTTGTCCACAGAAGATACGTGAAGAACTCAACCTTGTCACATGTTACAATTGTGGTGACAAAGGACATTATGCAAGAAATTGTCCAGAAAAGAAGAAGTACAAGACCAACAAGCCTATGAAGGATCTCAGCCTTGTCACATGTTTCAAGTGTGGAAACAAAGGACACTATGCAGATGTTTGCCCAGAGAAGTTTCATCAAGATCCCAAGCAAGCCAAGATGTAATCTAGTTGGAAATTTTTAAGGGTGGTAGTACCCTAGTTGCCTTGAAGCCAACTTGTAACCCCTATATTTCCCAAATCTCGGGACGAGATTTCTTTTAAGGGTGGTAGCCTATCACATCCCAAAATTTTCCAAATTTTGAAATGTGAAAAATAAATAATTGTTGAAATTTAGGGTGAAAAGAAACTTTTATTTCTGAATGGAAACTTAAAATTCCATCTTGAACAAACTTTAAATAATATTTGAATGCAACTATATTCAAATCAAGTGAAATGCATTCTTCATAAATGCATCTTGAAATTTAAACACTTGGAAAATAAATCAAAACTCTAAAACCCTAATGGGAGATTTCCAAGATATCTCTAAGACCATGGATTTGATCCATATAAAATTTATCAGAAAATATTTATAAATGATCAAGAATGAAAAATAGTAATATTATAAAACCATAGAAATTGGTTTCACTTAATTTGGAGCCATAGATAAAATCTTATGAATTTAGTAAGATAAGGAAATTGAATTTTCAAAGCTAATAAAGCACCTATCTAAATATCCATACCAAATGGTGAGCAAATAATCCTAAAGAGATTTAAAAGGATAAATAAATATCAAATAAGATTTTACAAATTGGAATCACCAAGTTTGGATCTTTAAATAAAAAGATATGGATTTTATAAGATAAAGAAAGAAATAATAATAAGGACTATTTTAAAAAGCCAAGTTAAATCTTGACCAAACAAATGAAATGAAAGATTTTTGTTTAATAAAAAAAGTGAAGGATTATTTAAATAAAATCATAAGGATTTATTAATATCCATTTTTATTTAAGTAAAGACATTTTTCCCAATTTAGAATGAACATTAAAACATATTAAAATATTTTAAATAATAATTCAAAGTGAAATTATTTTTGTATAAATCAAACCTACTGAAAAAGGTTTGGTAAAATTTAGAATTCAAATAGAGTTTTAAAACATATTTAAATCTTATTTTGACATAAAGACAAATGTCTATTTATAAAAGAATAAAAGAAATATTCTAAATTTGACATTAGAATATGTTAATAAACAATATTGAATTATACTCAAGGTTTGGAAATATTTGAAATTCAAATGGTTGTTTAATTGGTTTGAACAAATTCAAAACTGAATAAAAAGAAACATGAAAAAGAAAAATAAACAGAACAAAAAAAATGGAACCAGCCAGACCAGGCCTAGTCCAGCCCAGCAGCAACCCACCTCTCTCGCTGAACCGCTTTTCTTTACTCGCAATCAAACCCGCGGAGTCACTGATCGCTGGCCCCCACCTTTCCTTACCCTCTCTCGCTGAGTAGCCAGGCCCACTCGACAGTAATCTTCCTCACCCCCCGCGGTTACCACGCCTCGCCGACCATTTCTACCGATTAAAACTTGATTCAATTCGTGTCAATGCGGTGTTGATTCCTCCTTGCGATTATGCCCTCTTAATCGCCCCTCTCTCCGCTCCTCTTCCCCTCAGACAACGCAGCAAGAGAGCCCCCATGCCGTTCCCATTTTCGTTTGCACCGCCGCGGACTCCAACGAGCTCTCCGAGCAATTCCGGCCACCACTCGTCGCCCCTTGCCTCCTAGTCCCCGCGAGCGTGTTCCCCATCACCCCTGCACCACTCAGAATCCTTGGCTTGCCCACGCGAGCACCGTAGCCTTGACTACGACATCGACAATACCCTTCCGCCGTCTGCCTCCTCTCCGACGACCTTCAGAGGTAAATATCGACCGCCCCTCTTCCCCTCTTTCATGCGCGTGCACTCTCCGCAACCTTTCGCATCCAACCGTACTCACCTCGTGCCTTCGCATGCCCCTTAGTTTCGTCTTCGACGATGTCTGACCGCACCCGAGGTGAAGCACAACTCCGGCGAGCGATTCAGGACTACCTTGTGCGCCTCTCGACAAACGGCGAGTACGTTGAGCTTCAGCACGACGAGGCGATCTCGGTGAGCCCCTCCCTATCTCTTTTGCTTCCTCATCGTCGGCAACCTCGCCATCTGACCACGCCGCCGCCAGTCGCCGCCGTTAGCGCCGCCTGTTTAGGGTTAGTTGTTTTAGACCGTAAGATGTTGATCGCGTGGCTATGATAGAAAATAACCTGAAGGGGTATCCTTCGATCTGTACCGTGCGTAGTCATTTAGATCTGACGGCTCAGATAGGCCGATCCAACCGAAGTGGTACCAGCCAGTAAGAACACGGCGTATAGCTAGTGATTTGTTTTAAAAACCAGAATTTGATCTATTAGATGATCAAACTTGTAAATTGCATAACTTTTAATCTACATGTCCAAATTTTATAAATTTTATATAAATGGAATCAGAAGAACAAGTACTTTCCAACAATGTGCTTTTTTAAGTAAATTGCTTCTATTAAATTGTTTGTTTTTACAGAAACATGTGTAGGCACAATTTGGATATAAAATTTATTCTAGAAATATTTTTATGGTAAAATCTTTGGCAATTGGATTGTTTTGAACCTACTGACCATAGAAACCAACTTGTGGATTCTAAAACATATTTTGTGAAGCAAAAGAATAAATCTTTGATTGGAACATTTCTAGTCAAATAAAAATATTGTTTATATGTTAAAATGCCTTTTGGAGAAAAACCTTTGGGAAATGATTTGAATTAAACTATCTGACCCTAAACACAAAGTTTTATGATTAAAAAAAATTATGGTGAACCCTATAAAAATTATTACTTTGCTAAAGGCATTTCCAACAACATAAAATATTGTTTTGGTATAAAACTGGTTTATAGGTAAAACCTTTTGCAAATGGTTTCAATATTTAACTTTTGACCTTAAAACACTAACATTTGTGTTGAAGTTATATTTGGAAAACACTAGAAAATCTTCCTTTGATTTAAATCATTTCTAGCAAAACAAAAATGATTAAAATGGCCATTTTCACTAACTTAATATCAAATGGTTTTTGCCACTTTTATAAATGACCAATATATGTTTTATAATGTTTATAACCTATTAGAAACCACTTTTCCAAAATAAAACAATCTTTAGCATGCTTGTATGCATTGCTTTGTTTTTATTATTTTATGTGATGATTGCTTGAATGGTAGATTGAATATTTGCTTGCTTGATTGAATGAATTGTAGTGGAATTTGAAGAGTGTGACTATTGCAAGATCAAGGAGTGAACTTATAATTCTCTACCAAAAAGGCAAGTGATGCTTCATACTTTTGTCCCATTATTTTCACTATGCATTAGTGATATTTCTAAGTAGGACTTGCATGGAATTTTCTAAGTATAAGCTATGCCATGGGAAATCCTAGTAGATGATGCCTTAGTATAATTTTCCTAAGTTAAGATTCCTACTACTATCATGCTTAGATTAGCTAGTAGAAAACAAGGGTGGATTATATTCATGCTATGGAATATTTCTAAGTCAAGGACTTGTGTTTTGTTTAATAAAACAACTAAGTGAATGAATCACCTGGGTGGAATGTAAAGAAAGGTTTGTGTTTAGTGGTTACGCAAGTCCAGTATGATAGGGAAAACTTGGGCATCACCAAGTCCAGTATACTGGGGAAAACTTGGTATCTCACTTGTGGAATGCCACCCAGGAACAAAGAGATTTGAGATGTCAAATGTTGAGAAGCTTCAAGTGCAGCCACATGGCATTATGGGATCTGCCTGGATCATATAGGTTGCAATAACTTAGCCAAATGGACAGTTGGTGGTAGGGGATTGATAGGTTGGAGCGCGTCCATTCTGGTCTAAGGGAAGGCTTCTGAAAGATCTTGTCTTGGTGAAAATCAAGTCTTGTGGGGAAAGTGCACCACCTCTGTAGAGTGTAAAATCTAAGTACTTAGCCATGTCCCTGACAAAGGACAATTTGAGCAACAAGACATGGATGCTATCAAGAATCTCCTCATCCCAATTTCTAAGTTAAACCTTGTGGTTGAACAAGGGTGAAGGTTCACCAATTTCTATTGGTGGTTCCTTGGGTGTTTTTGACAAGCAAAAACTTAGTGTTTTCAAATGATAAGGAAAAATCTATTTTGAGCAAAGCAAGCCTAAGCTCCACTTAGCCAAATGCATATAGGTGATAGAGTCCACTATACTACCATAGTATCACTTGCCAATACAATTCAAATGTATTGACCCTTGTGGCTGTAACTTATTTTGTTGCAGGTTTGTTTGATGTTAGTGAAGTGTATTGATTAGGATTACAAGTCTACAACCAACATGATTTCCTGTGGCACTTTGAAGATGAAGGACTCCATGCTATAGTTATTTCTGCTGCATTGTAATGAGATAGCCAAATGAGCTATGTAAGATGTAATGAATTATTTTATTCCTGGTTATAAAGTTGTATTATGACCTTTGTTTCTTGATATTACATCTTAACTGTGGATGCTAGCTATTGATCCATGGACTAGCATTGTAAACATAGGGATCTCTACCTTATTAAAGGTTGGGACCTCTACACTCGCAGGGTCATCAGTGTTGTCCACCAACATGACACTCATAACGGGATCATACCAATCAGGAGTGGTACGAGTTCTCGTTGACCTGCGAGGTTCCGTAGTAACTTCAACCAAAGTTTCATGATCAACATCTTTAGCTTCCTCTCTTATTGGTGTAGGCGCAACAGGAACTACTTCCGGTGCTGCGCTACTCTCAAGTTCGAGAGAAGGTTCAACTGTAGGGGTTCGTAGCATGGAAAACAAAAAAAATTCTACCGCATGAACACGCAATCAAGATCTAATCTATGATCAAGCCAAGATATATCTACTAGATTGTAGCAAAGAGTTGATAGAGGAACTCACCCTCGAAGATTCCAAAGCGGTTAACGAGAGCAGATTCTCGTGGGTGATGTAGTCGTACACTTGTCGATCTCAAGATCGCATAGACGATCCTTCCGGCGCTGCGTTCCAGCAGTGCTTCATGATCGATCACCGTTAAATTTTCGATGAAGACCTTCCTCTCCCTTGTTCCAGCAGGCAGCGGAGGTTGTAGCACTCTCCTCGTGATTCTGGCAGCACGACGACGTGGTGTTGGAAGTAGAGGGGAGATCTCGCAGGGCTTCGCCTTAAGCCGGAGTGAATATGGTGGACTAAGAGAGAGGCCTTGGCGATCTAGGGTTTAGAGGAACCAAGGGGAGATGTGTAGCCGGCGGCTAGGGCTTGGGGAAGCCCTAACTCGGCGAGTTGGGAGGAAACCCTAGGCGGCGGCAGCACTTGTGTGGAGGCGCCAGGAGCTAGGGTTTGGTGTTCGGAAGAGGGGGCACCCCTGCCCCTTCTTTTATAGGTGGGAGAGAGGCGGCTAGGAGGAGGTAGTCCTCCTCCAACTCCTCCTCCTTGGCCGGCGGGTGGAGGGAGTGGGACTTCCTCCCTAAGTAGGTTTCCTACTCTCCCTCCACCAAGCAAACTTGTCGTTTGACTTTTTCAAATTGGCGTTTGACTTTCAAACTAGGATTTGATTTCTCCCTTTATTTTTGCCCAGCCAAGTGACCTAGTACATGATGCAACCATTCTACATTGTCATGAAACATTCATGTACCCTTCCCCTCCGGAGTGCCGGACCTTCCGGACCCTTCTAGAACATTCCTGATGAAAACACCGGAATCATTCCCCAACTCCGAAACAGGACTTTACTTATATGAATCTTATTCTCCGGACCATTCCGGATCTCCTCGTGATATCCCGGATCCCATCCGAGACTCCGAACAACATTCGGTCTCTTACTCATCATTCCATAACTACTCAACAACATCGAATCCTTAAGTGTGTCTCCCTACGGTTCGTGAATTATGCGGACATGATCGAGACACTTCTCCGATCAATAACCAATAGAGGAATCTGGAAATGCATATGGCTCCCACATATTTATACGATTACTTTGTGATCGAATGAACCACTTACATACGATACCAATTTCCCTTTGTCTCACGATAGTTTACTTATCCGAGGTTTTGATCGTCGGTATCTCTGCATACCTAGTTCAACCTCGTTACCAATAAGTACTCTTTTCTCGTTCCCGTGATATGTGATACCTTGTGAGCCAGTCACATGCTTGCAAGCTAATTGGATGACATTCCACCGAGAGGGCCCAGAGTATATCTATCCGTCATATGGATGGACAAATCCCACTCTTGATCCATGTGCCTCAACCCATACTTTCCGAACACTTAATGCCACCTTTATAGACACCCAGTTACGGTGTGGTGTTTGATGTCATCAAAGCATCCTTCCAGTGATGGTGATTAGCATGATCTCATGGTCGAAGGAATTAGGTTACTATGTATTAGAAAGCCTATAGCAAATGAACTATATTAAATGACTTGATCTTTATGCTACGCTTAACTATAGGAGTATGTCCATCACATCATTCTCCTAATGATATGACCCTGTTGTTAATAACATCTTCTATGTTCATGATCAGGAAACCATGATCATATATTAACCAACAAGCTAGTTTAACAAGAGGCTTTACTAGGGACTCTTTTATGTTTACAAATCACACAAGTAGTAATGTTTCCGATTAATAAAATTATAGCATGGTATGTAAACATTTATCATAAGCATGAAGATATGATAATAACCACTTTATTATTGCCTCTTGGGCATATCTCCAACAGTCTCCCACTTGCACTAGAGTCAATAATCTAGTTTCAAACCTTTGTGTATTCAACACCTATGGCTTTCTGGTGTTGCATTTACACGATTGATAGTGGTCAACTGATCTCCGGATCTGACACTTCCAGGTCCGTGTGTAATTGCATGTATTTGCGTCTCTACGCATCACTCATTCTATAATGAGATGACTTTGTATAAATTTGGTCCTTTGGTGAGACCTTTAGTTCTTTGGGGTTAAAACATGTTGATAATATTGTCGTACAATATATCTTCATAGTATTATCCCGCTATGAACTACACCTAGTTTGATAACAAACTACTTGACACAAATGCCCTCTTTAGCTTCTACAATAGCAGTCATATACTCAGCCTTTTGTTGTAGTATCTGTCATAATGTCTTAACTTTGGAACTCATCCAAATTCATTATGGAACTCACATTCCATCATATTGTGCCACCCTTAGTTTAGATTGAGATAAACATAATTTGTACTTTGTGACAAAACTAGTATCAATGTAATTCATTTACAATGAACTAACCATCTATTTGTCATTTCTACAAAATAATATATTCTTAGTTCTTTTACAATATCATAAGAATATCTTTCCTATCGTCCAATGATCATCTTATGAATCATTCTGGTATGCGCTCATAACATTTAGAGCATAGGACATATCTGGATTTGTACACATCACAGCATGATTGATAAAATACTCTTTGTGATCAAGTATCAATCTATACTTGAATCTTTGTTTCACTTACCAAGTGTCAACACACTTGAATATATCATCAATATTGAACTCATTCAATCCTTTATGTGCGACAAGAACCTTTTTCTTGTAGTTTCTATATTGAACTCATTCAATATATCATCTATGTACTTTCGGCACAACCATATTAGTGTCTTAATCTATCTATATAGATATAGATGCCAAATATTTGGGTTTTTTCCTAAATCTTTCATTGGGATGAAATTCTTAATATGTGTTAATAAAAGATACATCATTTCCAATCAACAATATGTCTTCCACATAATGTATTAGAAACATGTCTTAGCGCTCCCACTTAATTTCTTGCAAATGCAAGCATCTTCATCGTCTCTGATGAATTTAAACTCTTTTAACAATTTCATCATAGTGAAGATTCCAACTCCGCTATGCTTACTTCAACCATTGAAGTTTGCATATGCTTTTAGCATCCTTTGAATTAACAAAACCCTATGGACCATGTTATGCACATGTCCTAGGTAACAATTCTATTAGAAGAACTTGTTTTGTTTATTCAACTACCACATAACAAAATTATATGTAGTGGTTGCTACATTAATCCGCCTAGACTAAATATCGCTATGAAAGATCAAATCTTGTCATAGTCAACTTTTGAACATTGTTGTGAACTCTTTCCCAACATGTCGACCATTTCATAGATGTGAAACATCCATGTCTATTTCTTTATAGATCCAAACACAACTGTAAGGTCTTACACCTTTCTCGAGGGTCCTTCAAGTTCAAAGCTTGATTTCTCGTGTATGGAACTCTCATGGATTTTATGGCTTCAAGCCATTTTACGGAGTCAGGGTCCATCATCGCTTCTTTGCATGTAGTCCGTTCATTATTCTAAAATAATGATTCAACCCTCAAATCTTGGTATTTGATTGTTTACCCGACCTACTTGGTTCAATATAAACTTTGACCTCCGTAACCACAACCTTTGAGTCACGTGATCCATGAGCATTGTTGCTGCCTTCGGAACACTTTTCGGTGCTGCGCAACTTTGCACATATAGCTAAGGTTCTTTTAACCTTATCAAAGTTCTATTGTCCTCCCACTTAACTTTTCACGGAAAATTCCTTCTCAAAGAAACTTGACGTTCTAAGCGACAAACACTTTTGTCTCCGATGTTATGGAGGAACAGTTATTCGAAATAACATACAAAGACAGGTTCATCTGACTTTGGTTGCAAACATATTTCTTATGCATAGCATACCAATGTTTAAGAAAGGACAACTTGGGTTTTATCCCAAACCATAACTTTATATGGTGACATTTCAACGGATTATGATGAAGCTCTTTTCAGTGGAAAAACGGTAGTCTCTAAAGCTTTTAATCTTTAAAATATAATGGCAGTTTTATGAATTACACCTTTGATCTTACCATGTCAAACAAGGTTTAATTACATATCTCGAACGCTTCATACTCTTATGGTGTTTCAAAAAATGTAAATCCACAGAACGATTCCTTAAATCTTAGGTATTATGCTAAACTTGTAACTCAAATATCTTCCTTTATGATCTTATCATAAACTATTTATATTCTTGTTACAATGATCTTGCACTTCATCTTGAAAGTCTTTGAAATTTTCAAATGTTTCATACTTCATCCTTATTAAGTAAATATTCATATATTCACTCAAATTTTTCGGAGGAAGCATATGAAGTTGAAATCCATCGCTCTTGACTATACATAATGGACTTCGTACAACAATATGTACAAGTTCCAATAAGCTAGTCTTTTGTTCCCTTTTGGCCTATGAACGAAGTTTTAATTATCTCTAGGAAAGTTTCACAAGCGTCATTTGATCAAAAATAAAAAATACTCCAAAATTCCATCCACATGGAGTTTCTTCATGTTTTCTTTCCAATATAATTTAAACGGCGGTGTCACTTCCTAAGTGATCTTTCAATCAATTTGTCTTTCGACATTTTTAGCACTAGTTTTATGGATGTGATTTCTCCAACGAGATTTGTGAATCATCCATCTTTTATGGATTACGGCAATTATTTGAACAACCCTTTTGTTCTCATAATACCTAATAAAACAAATCTTGAAGGCAAGCTTTGATGTTTAACGAGCAACACAATAACCCTTTATTTGTTCTCGGTGAACATCATCACATATTCTTTTGCTAGTTACTTAGGCCATTGTAGTTCATGAATTATGTTGTTTCGTATGACGATTCATACCAACAAATTCAGTATCCAATACTTAAGAACCACATTATTTAACAAGCAAAGAATACAGCCATAACTCGTATATCCTCTATATACCTAAGCCGAACAATTCTAGTCTTTTCTTTTCTGCCATATATTTATGAGATTCTCTTTCAGTATTTCCTTTTCTGTTTGAAAGAATCTATCAACATCAATAGTGGAGCCATATACAAGACACATAGTCCAAAGCATGTATATTAAAATACCAATGTCTTTGGACTTGCACTTTGAAGTAGATCACCATCATCAAATGTTTGGTGTTCTTTCAAATTCCTTATTTAGTAATCTCTTGGTGTAGTAAACATTTTACCTACATCAAATATTCACCATTATCATGGAATTATCCATGATCAAGATACTTTTAGCTTATAACGGTGAATCGCGAGTATAATGTTGCTCTCCAAAACATTTTGGAGGATTAGGACAACTAGTGTTTCCAAACTTTTGTAAATTCTCATCAAAATGAGAACATAAACTTTGCTATATTATACTCTATCATGTTGTAACAAAAACATTATTTCAGATATCGCAATATCTTCCATACATGATGGTTTCTGAAACAACTCTTTCAACTCCTAGATTACCTTGATATTGAAACTATCTTTCGAATATCAAGAATCATGGAGATAAACATGATACTTATATACTATCAGTGGAATTGTTACTCTTGATTTAATACCAACTATTAAACTTCATAGAGTAATCGAAACTTACTGAAAGTTTGCAATGGGACTTTTAAACTTTAGATTAACACTTCAAAACAATACGATACCAGTTCGTAAAGTAACTGACCAGAATTCTATAGTTCTATTATCTCAATTATAACTAAGCGCAAGGTGGTAAACGGATGCCAATGACTACAACAACTATGCAAATTCACTTTGATTTAATTTATGATAAATAGTGTTCAACTTTTAATCATATTGTCGTTGAACTCCCACTCAAAACAATATCCCTCACATTGTTTTAGTGATCACATGAACCAAATCCACCACATCAAAACCGATCATCACGAGAGTTGATGTAGCTTCAATGGCGAACAATCAACATGTTCATCATATCTACTATATGACTCATGCTTTACCTTTCGGTGATCCGTGTTCCGAGACCATGTCTGTACATGCTAGGCTCGTCAAGTCAAACCTTAGCTTCCGCATGAGCAAATATGGCTTGCTTACGTTGTATACACTCGCAGAATCTAACACACCCAATCATCACGTGATGCTTTGAAACAACGAGCTTTAGCAACGATGCTAGGATGAACACTTTAAAACTTGAAATTTGTGTGCTTGAGGGATCATCTTATAATGCTACCGCCGTTAACTAAGCAATACAAGATGCATAAAAATATTAACATCACATGCAATTCATAATATGTGATATGATATGGCCTTTCTTCTTATGCTTCCGATCTCAATCTTCAAGCACGAACATGATCTCCATCATCACCGGTGTGGCGTCAAGGTCAATAGCGCCGCTTCATGGTTGTCATCCACCAGCATCAACTATTACAACTACTTTGAATAATAGACACGCGGGTCTTAACGGAATTTAAAAGACAACCATATGGCTCCTGCCGGTTGCCAACTTACAATAAGGAACATTGCATACATCATATATAATCACAATCATGGCCATATCACATCACAGCACACCCCTGCAAAACAAAGTTAGATGCCTCTAATTTTCTTTGCATGTTTTACGTGGTTTGGGGATTTCAATAAGTGTCGTTCTAACTTACGAACAAGAACCACAATGTTGATACTAGTATTGTCAATCGCCCATTGTAAATTGAATCTTAACTATGTTGGGAGAAACAAGCACCCGCAAAGCCACTTATGCAATACAAGTTGCATGTCAAGCGTGGAGCAAGTCTCATGAACGATGTCATGTAAGGTTAGCCCGGGCCGCTTCATCCCACCATCCCGCAAGATGCAAAGTACAAAAGAATCAATCGACAACAAAAGCATCAACACCCACAATGACCATTGTGTTCTACTTGTGCAACAGATCTACATATAGACACGACTCTGATACCACTGTAGGGGTTCGTAGAATGGAAAACAAAAAATTTCTACCGCATGAACACACAATCAAGATCTAATCTATGATAAAGCCAAGATCTATCTACTAGATTGTAGCAACGAGTTGATAGAGGAACTCATCCTCGAAGATTCCAAAGCGGTTAACGAGAGCAGATTCTCGTGGGTGATGTAGTCGTACACTTGCCGATCTCAAGATCGCGTAGACGATCCTTCCGGCGCTGCGTTCCAGCAGCGCTTCCGCAGTTGGTCACACGTTCGATACTCGATGAAGACCTTCCTCTCCCTTGTTCCAGCAGGCAGCGGAGGTTGTAGCACTCTCCTCGTGATTCCGGCAGCACGACGACGTGGTGTCGGAAGTAGAGGGGAGATCTCCCAGGGCTTCCCCTTAAGCCGGAGTGAATATGGTGGACTAAGAGAGAGGCCTTGGCGATCTAGGGTTTAGAGGCACCAAGGGGAGATGTGTAGCCAGCGTCTAGGGCTTGGGGAAGCCCTAACTCGGCGAGTTGGGAGGAAACCCTAGGCGGCGGTAGCACTTGTGTGGAGGCGCCAGGAGCTAGGGTTTTGGTGTAGGGAAGAGGGGGCACCCTTGCCCCTTGTTTTATAGGTGGGAGAGAGGTGGCTAGGAGGAGGTAGTCCTCCTCCAACTCCTCCTCCTTGGCCGGCGGGTGGAGGGAGTGGGACTTCCTCCCTAAGTAGGTTTCCTACTCTCCCTCCACCAAGCAAACTTGCCGTTTGACTTTTTCAAATTGGCGTTTGACTTTCAAACTAGGATTTGATTTCTCCCTTTATTTTTGCCCAGCCAAGTGACCTAGTACATGATGCAACCATTCGACATTGTCATGACACATTCATGTACCCTTCCCCTCCGGAGTGCCGGACCTTCCGGACCCTTCTAGAACATTCCTGATGAAAACACCGGAATCATTCCCCAACTCCGAAACAGGACTTTCCTTATATGAATCGTATTCTCCGGACCATTCTGGATCTCCTCGTGATATCCCGGATCCCATCCGAGACTCCGAACAACATTCGGTCTCTTACTCATCATTCCATAACTACTCAACAACATCGAATCCTTAAGTGTGTCTCCCTACGGTTCGTGAATTATGCGGACATGATCGAGACACTTCTCCGATCAATAACCAATAGAGGAATCTGGAAATGCATATGGCTCCCACATATTTATACGATTACTTTGTGATCGAATGAACCACTTACATACGATACCAATTTCCCTTTGTCTCACGATAGTTTACTTATCCGAGGTTTTGATCGTCGGTATCTCTGCATACCTAGTTGAACCTCGTTACCAATAAGTACTCTTTTCTCGTTCCCGTGATATGTGATACCTTGTGAGCCAGTCACATGCTTGCAAGCTAATTGGATGACATTCCACCGAGAGGGCCCAGAGTATATCTATCCCTCATATGGATGGACAAATCCCACTCTTGGTCCATGTGCCTCAACCCATACTTTCCGAACACTCAATGCCACCTTTATAGCCACCCGATTCGGTGGTGTTTGATGTCATCAAAGCATCCTTCTGGTGATGGTGATTAGCATGATCTCATGGTCGAAGGAATTAGGTTACTATGTATTAGAAAGCATATAGCAAATGAACTATATTAAATGACTTGATCTTTATGCTACGCTTAACTATAGGAGTATGTCCATCACATCATTCTCCTAATGATATGACCCTGTTGTTAATAACATCTTCTATGTTCATGATCAGGAAACCATGATCATATATTAACCAACAAGCTAGTTTAACAAGAGGCTTTACTAGGGACTCTTTTATGTTTACAAATCACACAAGTAGTAATGTTTCCGATTAATACAATTATAGCATGGTATGTAAACATTTATCATAAGCATGAAGATATGATAATAACCACTTTATTATTGCTTCTTGGGCATATCTCCAAGATCAACAACCTCATTGAGTTCTACTTTCCTTCCAGTCACTTATTTCGAGAGAAACTCCTTCTCTAGAAAGGATCCATTCTTGGCAACGAATATTTTCCCCTCAGATCTATGATAGAAGGTATACCCAATAGTTTCCTTCAGGTATCCTATGAAGACGGATTTTTCCGCTTTGGGTTCAAGCTTGTCGGGCAGTAACTTCTTTACATAAGCTTTGCAACCCCAAACTTTAAGGAACGACAATTTAGGTTTCTTCCCAAAGAATAATTCATAGGGTGTCGTTTCAACAGGTTTAGATGGTGCCCTATTTAAAGTGAATGCGGCTGTTTCTAATGCATAACCCCACAATGATAGCGGTAAATCTGTAAGTGACATCATAGAACGAACCATATCTAAGAATGTTCGATTACGACGTTCGGACACACCATTACGTTGTGGTGTTTCCGGCGGTGTCAATTGTGAAAGTATTCCGCATTTCTTCAAATGCTCGCCAAACTCATAACTTAGTTATTCACCTCCACGATCAGAACGTAGAAATTTAATATTCTTGTTACGTTGATTCTCTACCTCACTTTCAAATTCCTTAAACTTCTCGAAAGTTTCGGACTTATGTTTCATGAAATAGATATACCCATATCTACTCAAATCATCCGTGAAGGTAAGAACATAATGATAACCACCACGCGAGGCTACACTCATTGGGCCACACACATCGGTATGTATGTTTTCCAATAAGTCCGTAGCTCGCTCCATCATACCAGAAAATGGAGTCTTAGTCATTTTACCCATCAGACATGCTTCGCATCTTTCAAGTGATTCAAGAAGTCCATCGGAATGGAGTTTCTTCATACGCTTCACTCCAATATGACAAAGACGATAGTGACACATATAGGTCGAGTTATCGCTCAATTTCAAACGTTTAGCTTCAATGTTATTAATGTGTGTATTTCTACAATCGAGATTCAATAAGAATAGACCATCTATCAAAGGTGCATGTGCATAAAACATATTACTCATATAAACCGAACAACCATTATTCTCGGACTTAAACAAGTAACCGTCTCGCAATAAACATGATCCGAGTGTAATGTTCATGCTCAACGCAGGAACCAAATAATAATTATTTAAGTATAAAACTAACCCCGATGGTAGATGAAGAGGTAGCGTGCCGACCGCGATCACATCAACCTTTGATCCATTTCCAACGCGCATCGTTACCTCATTCTTCGCTAGTTTCTATATATTCTGTAGCACCTGTTTCGAGTTACAAATGTGAGCAACCGAACCAGTATCAAATACCCAGGCACTACTACGAGTACTAGTTAGATACACATCAATCACATGTATATTGGATATACCTTTCTTCTTGATGTTGCCGTTCTTCAAATCCGCCAAGTACTTAGGGCAATTCCGCTTCTAGTGACCTTCTCTCTTGCAGTAAAAGCACTCAATATCAGTCTTAGGCCCAGCCTTGGTCTTCTTCGCCGGCGCGGTAACTTTCTTACCGCCCCTCTTGAAGTTTCCCTTTTTCTTAGACTTGCCTTGCTTCTTGAATTTGGTGGTCTTATTGACCAACAACACTTGGTGCTCTTTCTTGATCTCCACTTCCGCAGACTTTAACATGGAGAAGAGTTCAGGCAACGACTTGTCCATGTTTTGCATATTGTAGTTCATCACAAAGATCTTCTAACTTGGTGGTAGTGATTGGAGGACACGATGAATCCCCAAAGCATTAGGAATCACTATACCCAAGCTTTGAAGCTTGCTTGCATGCCCACACATCTTAAGAATGTGCTCACTGACGGAGCTGCCCTCTTCCATCTTGCAGTTAAAGAACTTTTCAGAAGCTTCATAACTCTCAACTGCCGCGTGAGCCTCAAATATCATTTTGAGTTCACGGACAATATCATGTGGGTCATGGTTCTCAAACCTTTTCTGAAGCTCTGATTCCAAATCATACAATATAGCACACTGAACTATGGAGTACTGATTCTTCCGAGCGAGGAAAACATTCTTTACCTCATCGGTAGTATCAGCTGCAGGTGGGTCACCCAGCAGT
Organism: Avena insularis; assembly: GCA_023614405.1. Taxonomy (NCBI): domain Eukaryota; kingdom Viridiplantae; phylum Streptophyta; class Magnoliopsida; order Poales; family Poaceae; genus Avena; species Avena insularis. The sequence goes on along the minus strand of CM042697.1, from coordinate 59,033,108 downwards.
GCATCTAGCACATAGGTCAAATACCAGCATTGAGGACAATCCTAAAATTGCAGAACCAATCCGAGAAGTTGCTTCCATTAATTTTCAACTTTTCTTTCTCTAGGAACGCATTAAAATTGATGGTAGGGGCCGCCATTGATCTACAACATATTTGCAATAGTTCACTACAAGAAATGTGTCAAACTATGACCTTCTAATAGTGACCGTGAATAAAATCGTCATAGATCTATGACGATTTTGCACTAGATAGTCATAAACCGTTCGAAGGGGTCAAAACCTTGAAAAATTAAGACGTTTTGACTCTAAAACGTCATATTTGCCCTAGCTAAAATCGTCATAATATGGCGGATGTAGCCTACGACATTTATTGTAGCTGATTACGACGATTTAAATTGGTCATAACGTCTAAAATAGAATAAAGTTGAAATGAGTAAGCATTTGCCTCACCATTTCCATCTATGTGGCATGTATATGTGTCAGTTTTTGCATATGTGGCATACCTATGTGTCAATATTTGGTTCCTGGACACCCAACAAAGTTGAACTCAATCGTGCAGGAATAATAAGCAAAAAAGGGCTACCAAGGGACTCGAACCAGAAACCTCCCCACAGATGGAAGGCACCTAACCACCAGACCAACTCAACTTAGTTGTCCCATACACGCGCTCAGACCTTTTGACTATCACCCTCAATCGCTTGCACGGGAATAATAAGCAAAAAAGGGCTGCAAGGGGACTCGAAGCAGAGACCTCCCCGCAGATGGAAGGCACCTAACCACCAGACCAACTCAACTTAGTTATCCCATACACGCGCTCAGCCCTTTTGACTATCACCCTCAATCGCTTGCGCGGGAATAATAAGCAAAAAAGGGCTGTAGGGGGGCTCGAACTAGAGACCTCCCCCATAGTTGGAAGGCACCTAACCAACATACCAACTCAACTTTGTTGTTCGATATACGCGCTCAACCATTTTGACTATTACTCTCGATCGCAACTAGGCCTGGCGACCAGGTTCCCACTAATGGGCCTCGCTGGGAACGTGTATTTTGGGCGGGGTTTGACCTTGGGCGCAGTAGATTAGGTACAGTTATGTTTTTTTTCATTTTTCTTTTTGTGTTTCCATAATTCTTGTGTATCTTTCTCATAAGAACTCCAAAATAATTGGTTTTGTCTCTAAATTTTTATAAATTTCATTAGATCATACTAGGATGTTAATTATTAATAGTATGATTACTTGAAATTGTGGATCTACTAATACCATGTTAGTCCATAGTAGGAACAATATCATCATTCAAAATACTATGATTTTGAAACTAGGGTTTTGAAGGTTCTTAGCTCGGGGTTGACCTCACTAAAATTCCATTGGATCTCTAAAGAAATAGCATATTGCGAGTCTAAAAATGATTTATTCAAAAAATCATGGGCATCAGATAATGTACCTGTAGTTCAAATCGGACCCACTTCCTACCGATTAGGCAGGAATTTGTCTTTTTCATCAGAGGTGGACGGAAAGATTTGAGATACCTAGGTTGGGACATTTGTCCATGTAAGGTGGTCTACTATTTTTGAAAAATGTGTTTGTAGCATTATAAAACTGTCATTTGGTGGTTGCTTCACAAAATGCCCCGTTTTTTGCGCTCGGAAAATGGAAAATAGATTTTCCGCGCGACGAAAAGAAAAACTTCCTCCTGCAACATTGTTCGCCATCCCACGATACATATGGGTGCACAATATGGGCTCATTATCACAAACTATGTCGCGATTCAGGCCATAACATTGGTCGTTTAGCCCGAAAGCCATGAAACCTCGAACATGATAGGTCATTTCTGAGAAGGTTTTTTCGAGACACTTGCAATATACCAAGTTTGGTATTTTCCTTGCAACTATGTCACATAATAATACACCACGTGAAGGATTTGCATTGATCGGACGTTTTTTGATTTTTTTATGCCCGTTTCAAACTATGGTCAAAACGGCGGGCATGAAGGTTCTTAAATCGGGGCCGAGCCTCGCTAAAATTGCATTATATATCTAAAGAAATAGCATATTAAATGATTTTTTTCAAAAAATCATGGGCATCAGATAATGTACATGTAGTTCAAATCGGACCCACTTCCTACCGATTCGGCAGGAATTTGTCTTTTTCGCCAGGGGTGGACGGAAAGGTTTGAGATACCTAGGTTGGGACATTTTTCCATGTAAAGTGGTCTACTATTTTTGAAAAATGTGTTTGTAGCATTATAAAACTGTCATTTGGTGGTTGCTTCACAAAACGCCCCGTTTTTTGCGCTCAGAAAATGGAAAATAGATTTTCCGTGCGAAGAAAAGAAAAACTTCCTCCTACAACATTGTTCGCCATCCCACGATACATATGGGTGCACAATATGGGCTCATTATCACAAACTATGCCGCGATTCGGGCCATAACATTGGTCGTTTGGCCCAAAAGTCATGAAACCTCGAACATGATAGGTCATTTCTGAGAAGGTTTTTTCGAGACATTTGCAATATACCAACTTTGGTATTTTTCCTTGCAAATATGTCACATAATAATACACCACGCGAAGGATTTGCATTGATCGGACCGTTTTTGAATTTTTTATGCCCGTTTCAAACTATGGTCAAAACGGCGGGCATGAAGGTTCTTAAATCGGGGCCGAGCCTCGCTAAAATTGCATTGGATCTCTAAAGAAATAGCATATTGCGAGTCTAAAAATGATTTTTTCAAAAAATCATGGGCTTCAGGTAATGTACCTGTAGTTCAAATCGGACTCACTTCCTACCGATTCGGCAGGAATTTGTCTTTTTTGCCAGGGGTGGACGAAAAGGTTTGAGATACCCAGGTTGGGACATTTGTCCATGTAAGGTGGCATATTATTTTTGAAAAATGGTATGGTAGCATTTTAAAACTTTTATTTGGTGATTGCTGCACAAAACGACCCGTTTTTAACACTTAGAAAATGAAAAAAGGTGCAGCCAATCAGAATAGAGAATAAGAATACCCACGGATTACCCCACCGAAGGTGATCTCATCCGTTTACATGCACTCCATACAACGACCAAAATTTTATCCCGCGCCTCCTTGGCCCCTGTCTTTGTACGTGGAATGACAGAAACGCCCTAGAGTCCCATAGACTTCACCACAGAAGTGATCAGGGGTAATTTCGTGATATCAACATGGTCGAGAGGGACTGGCCCCCAAACCCTAATCCCATCGCTCCTCTTTGCGACCTTCCTTCCTCTCCTCTCTCTCGCCGACAAAGAACCCTAATCCCCTTGCTCCTCACTGCGTCGCTCGCCACCCGACCTGCCTCTCCTCTCTCTCAATCGTGGATGGCGGCCAGGCCGCCATGGCCGTGCGTCGTGGTTGCTTCCCGCCGTTTCCACCACCTCCCTCCTCTCTTCTCTCCCCTTGTGTCAGATCCCGAGCCACCCCGTGCCTCCGTGTCGATCCGACCCACCCAGAGCCAGATCCCTACTTCACTGAGTATCACCTCTCCCTCCCAAGATCAAATCCATGCTGCCGCCGCCACCCCCACCCCTAATCAACGCTGTCTTCCATCCACATCCTCCCTGGTCCTCTCATGCCACTGCTTCTCCATCCGTGTACGCGTTTCCCTTCTTCCTCCAAGCACTAGAACCACCGCACAAACTTCCCTACTCGATCATGTGCCCTCACACTCACCGTCGGCGGCCTCAACGACATCCTCTACATCGCCGGCGAGCCCTACCACAAGTAACGCCCGTGCCCGAAGAGGAGGGGAGGTCCGTAGGAAGGATGCCCGGATCTTCCAGATGCGCCGCTACCGCGACCATGGAGACGTGGGTGGGCGTGGGTGGCCTTCCGCCGATGCAGATGGAGGCGTGGGTGGCCCGTGCTGCTGGTGGGCTTCAGCAGGGACGACCACCGGGAGGGGCTGCGCAGGACGCCCAAGCGCGTCGTCAAGGCCTTCTGGATCTATTCGTGATTCCACCAACCCGAGGTATATATCCGCCAACCCACCTTATCCTCCCATCTCCTCTAGATCTATTCGTGATTCCAAAATCATGGTTGCGTTCGTTCCATGGATGCTTGGCCCCAACTCTATCTAGAGACCAGAGAGTAGTACAGCTCCAGCACATCCGACCTTTTAGTAAGAGCGATGCCTTGAGGAATTTGGGTATGTTTAAGCTGGTACTATGTTGTGAATGGTTTGCTCGAGAGAGGCTATAAGGCAATGGACGTATGATGTTTGTTACCAATTTCATATCTCTGGATATTGATGCTTGGTGTCCCCTAGTTCGGATAGATTGATGCTTTATGTCCCTTAGTCTAGACAAATTTCTATTACAAAATAGTAGAAGTATAAATGCCTCATTAACCATGTATATAATTTCATGGCCAGCTTCTTAGCTCTAATGGTAGTTGCCTCACTTATCTTTTTACTGTGATTCATGTATTGCTTGTTCTTCTTTTTGACTGTTCTACTGTGATCACTGAAGTAGTTTACTTCATAGAGTTTGTATTCGGTTCTTGAAATTGACTGCTTACAAGATATCACACAAAGATACTGTAGTAGTTTACTTCATAGAGTTTGTTTAATGGAGTCACAGAAAACTTGCCTTTAATTCATACCGCACTCAGTAAACATAGCACATATTATTCTTTCTTACTGTTGCTCATATGTTTATATGTTAACAGTAGCTCAAGTATGTAAAGTTGTAAACATATCTTAATACCTACAATGGAATATGTAAAGTTTGCTATCATATATAGTGTCATTTTCTAGAACTGAAACTGTCTGCATATCCTACTAGTTTGTTAATTCTACATTTTTGTAGTCCTGATCTTGAATTGGATATACGCAACATATGTAATCCTGATGTTGACTTGGTTTCCAATAAAACTGGAGTGTGGGGATCATGTCCTTAGCCTTTCTTTGTTTGATGGCAACATTTAGGTGAGTCTTTTACTTTCAACGGCTAAACTATGGCTTGCTGCTGGTATTCACAATTTGGCACAAATACTGCATACTTGTGTTGTATACTCCATACTTGTAGATAACCTAAAGTTAACTACTGAGTGATAGTGTTGGACAAGGGAACCATGTAATGCCATTAGACTCAAGTTATCTGTGCAGTATGGTATTATTTTCTGTTGTTTCTACTTGATAATGTGGTACTAAAATGGCATGGTAATGTCTCCTATTTTGCTGTGTACTACCTTTAGCTTCTTATAAAATCATCTGACAGTGACCGCTAGTGTGATTGTAGTCAAATGACAGTACAAGGTTGCTTCGTTTATTTTGCATATTCTGTTTCACTCTCCCTGAACATTATATGATAGTATCTCCAGTAGTGTTGATGTAAAGATCTAAGAGATAACATCATAGTGCTATTTTAGAGAATTAGGAGTATTAAGGTTTAGTATGAAATGTTATTCCTTTGCATAGTGCTAGTTAAGACATCATTGAATGGAGTTTCCTACATGAAAGTATCTTTCTTACTTTTGCTACAAAGATATCATGTTCTTTTCTAACCTTACTGTGTATGTTATTATGTGAACAGGCCACAAGAAATAGACAAGACTTCTTCCTATTTCAGCATACATGCTTGATAAGGCAATGATGTATCTAGTGTGCGATTCCTGATTTTTACTTTATAGTTCTTTTCTTATAAGATGTGTATTGGTTGTGGAAACCAACTGGACAATGTATTTTGCTTCTTTATGGTTGTATGTAGAGCTAGCTGATGTAGGCTACACTGTTTTGCTCCTATTATAAATTCTTATACATTAACATGACCTTGTGTTTAACTTTTGTGTAGTGACCGGACGAGTCCCGCAGTTGATGGCTTTTGTACCCTGGGCGGCTGTCCTGCTGCTCGCCCCCGTGGCTTCTGGTTGGTGGAAGCGCACCACAAGTAGCCTATGATGGTTTAGCATCGGCTGTGATAACCCTCTAGTGAGTTCCGATTTCTATCTCCTCTATGTGCTCTATCTGTTGTGTCTCTCAAGCATCATGTGTGTTTGTAACATGTAAAATATATAGAAAAGCCAGCCAAATTGCTTCAGAAATTATGCTAGAGGTCATGAGCTCAAAGTTAAAGTCAATGCAATTTCTGTTTGAGAACCATTGGTCAATTTGTTTCATGCTTCTGCTGGAGGTTCATAGCATTAGTTTGATATGCACATTGTTCCTTGGCTGGTATGTTTTCTTCTCGTTGAACATACTTGGATCTCTATAGCTATGATGTCATGCCACAATCGATGAATTATGTCCATTAGGTCGTTAAAGGCTTCTGTTTTTGAGTTGATAGACTAAAGCATGTACCGGATGCTCGAATTTGATATCTTTGGTCCCTCTTTTGTGCATTATCAATGTCAATTACTATTGCCTGATATTTGTTTGTTTATTTCTAGGACAAATGCAACACCAACATTGCAAGAAAGGATGTCCTTCGGAGGAAGTTACATGGTGCCAGCTTGCTTGAGATACTTTTACTCGATGTAGACTTGTTACTGGGAGATACATTTATGTAATAATATGGTTTTGTGTGAACCTGTATCTGTCATGGTTCATTTTATCAACCTATGAACCTGTTTCATTATACCTGTGAACCTGTCTTGTAATTCAAATGTAGTCATATATATTCTGTTATTTAGATTCTATATCAATATGTGAAACCGTTTCATTGCATATTTATTGAAAAAACTACCTTATTTAATATAGTGTTTGATCTATATAATTGGGCAACTAAACCTAAAGAGGCCATGGCCCAAATAGTATTGCACTATTAAAAAGCCACATCTCTATTTTACACTGGACCAAATAATACTTTTGTAATAAGGCCACGGCCCACAAAATTCTGGATAAAGAATGTTGAAAATAGAAAATTCATGGACGTACAAAGTACAAAGGCCCTCAATAATCGATACTAAAAAGGCCATGGCCTAGAAGAATAAAGGCTGAATTAATGGGCTTGGCCCATGTAAGCAACCAGAATGGATCGGGCTGAATTCACACTACGACGATTTCATTTCGTCATAATTTTGCCACGTAGGATCTGAGCTGGCCTGGCTAGATGGCCTATGACGATATTGGATCGTCATAGACATTATAACGATCCAATATCGTCATAGACTATTATGACGATTTTACCAAAATCGTCGTTATAGTTCATTTGCGACGCCCAACTTTCGACGATCTCAAAATCGTCATAAAATCGTCATAAACAGACTACTATGACGATTCTATGACAAAAATAGAGGGTCATATATAGCCAGATTCCTTGTAGTGGTTTAGACTAAGTTTATGAAAAATTGAGTTCTAATTAATAGTTAAATTAATATAGGTGAACTCCCACTCAAAACAATATCCCTCACATTGTTTTAGTGATCACACGAACCAAATCCACCACATCAAAACCGATCATCACGAGAGTTGATGTAGCTTCAATGGCGAACAATCAACATGTTTATCATATCTACTATATGACTCAGGCTTTACCTTTTGGTGATCCGTGTTTCGAGACCATGTCTGTATATGCTAGGCTCGTCAAGATCAAACCTTAGCTTCCGCATGAGCAAATCTGCCTTGCTCATGTTGTATACACTCGCAGAATCTAACACACCTGATCATCACGTGGTGCTTCGAAATAACGAGCTTTAGCAACGGTGCTTACTAAGGATGAACACTTTTTCACTTGAAATTTTTGTGCTTGAGGGATCATCTTATAATGCTACCATCGCGAACTAAGCAATACAAGATGCATAAAAGGATTAACATCACATGCAATTCATAATATGTGATATGATATGGCCTTTCTTCTTGTGCTTGCGATCTCCATCTTCAAGCACGAACATAATCTCCATCATCACCAGCATGGCGTCAAGGTCAATGGCGCCGCTTCATGGTTGTCGTCCACCAGCATCAACTATTACAACTACTTTGAATAATAGACACGCAGGTCTTAACGAAATTAAATACAACCATATGGCTCCTTCCGGTTGCCGACTTACAATAAGGAACATTGCATACATCATAATTAATCACAATCATGGCCATATCACATCACAGCACACCCCTTAAAAACAAAGTTAGACGCCTCTAATTTTATTTGCATGTTTTACGTGGTTTTGGGGCTTTCAATAAGTGTCGTTCTAACTTATGAATAAGAACCACAACATTGATACTATTATTGTCAATCACCCATTGTAAATTAAATCTTAACTATGTTAGGAGAAACAGGCACCCGCAAAGCCACTTATGCAATACAAGTTGCATGTCAAGCATGGAGCAAGTCTCATGAACAATGTCATGTAAGGTTAGCCCGGGCCGCTTCATCCCACCATCCCACAAGATGCAAAGTACACAAGAAGCAATCGACAACAAAAGCATCAACACCCACAATGACCATTGTGTTCTACTCGTGCAACAGATCTACATATAGACACGGGTCTGATACCACTGTAGGGGTTCGTAGCATGGAAAACAAAAAAATTCTACCGCATGCACACAAACAAGCCAAGATCTATCTACTAGATTGTAGCAACAAGTTGATTATAGTACTCACCCTTGAAGATTCCAAAGCGGTTAACGAGAGCAGATTCTCGTGGGTGATGTAGTCGTACACTTGCCGATCTCAAGATCGCATAGACGATCCTTCCGGCGCTGCGTTCCGGCAGCGCTTCCGCAGACGGTCACACATTCGGTACTCGATGAAGACCATCATATCCCTTGTTCCAGCATGCAGCGGAGGTTGTAGTTCTCCCCTCGTGATTCTGGCAGCACGACGACGTGGTGTCGGAAGTAGAGGGAAGATCTCGCAGGGCTTCGCCTAAGCCGGTGCGAGTTATGGTGGATCTAGGGTTTTCTGGCGATCTAGATTTAGAAGGCTGGGAGGAGGAGGAGGTGTCGGCGGCGGCTAGGGCGATGGCGACGAGGCAACAGTGGCATGAGGCGGCGGCAGCACGGCAGCGACGTGCGGCAGTGGCGGCGCACGAGGTGGGGAGGGCTGGCTCTTGTGTTGTTTGGGGCAGCCCTCCCCCTCTATTTATGAAAGGGGGGCAGCCTTGGGAGGGGATAGTTTGAATCCAAACCCAAACCCAAGTTGGATTGAAGGAAGGACTCTTTCCTTCTTCCACTAGGAAACCATTGTTCCAGTTTGACTTTTCAAACCTCCCGTTTGTCTTTCAATTTAGAGCTTTAATTCTCTTTTGCAAATGCCCAAACCAAGTGACCTAGGACATGACCCAATCATTCCAATTACCGACACATTCATGGACCATTCCCCTTCTGGTCCGGTGAACCTTCTAGAACCTCTCCGATGAAAACATCGAAATCATTCCCGAACTCCGAAATCGGACTTTCCTTATATGAATCTTATTCTCCGGACCATTCCAGATCTCCTCGTGATATCTCGGATCCCATACGAGACTCCGAACAACATTCGGTATTCCATATCTACTAAACAACATCGAATCCTTAAGTGTGTCTCCCTACGGTTCGTGAATTATGCGGACATGACCGAGACACTTCTCCGATCAATAACCAATAGAGGAATCTGGAAATTCATATGGCTCCCACATATTTCAACGATTACTTTGCGATCGAATGAACCACTTACATACGATACAAATTTCCCTTTGTCTCGCAATAGTTTACTTATCCGAGGTTTGATCGTCGGTATCTCTGCATACCTAGTTCAACCTCGTTACCGATAAGTACTCTTTTCTCGTTCCCGTGATATGTGATCCCTTGTGAGCCAGTCACATGCTTGCAAGCCAATTGGATGACATTCCACCGAGAGGGCCCAGAGTATATATATCTGTCATATGGATGGACAAATCCCACTCTTGATCCATATGCCTCAACACACACTTTCCGAACACTCAATGCCACCTTTATAGCCACCCAGTTACGGTGTGGTGTTTGATGTCATCAAAGCATCCTTCCGGTGATGGTTATTAGCATGATCTCATGGTTGAAGGAATTAGGTTACTATGTATCAGAAAGCTTATAGCAAATGAACTATTGAAATGACTTGATCATAATGCTACGCTTATCTATAGGAGTATGTCCATCATACCATTCTCCTAATGATATGATCTTGTTGTTAATAACATCTCAATGTTCATGATCGAGAAACCACGATCATCTATTAACCAACAAGCTAGTATTATAAAGAGGCTTTACCAGGGACTCTAATTTAGTTTACAAATCACACAAGTATTAATGTTTCCGGTTAATACTATTATAGCATGAATGCAAACATTTATCATAAACACAAAGATATAATAATAACCACTTTTATTATTGCCTCTAGGGCATATCTCCAACACATACATAACTCCATGGACTTACAAGATCCCCTTTTATTTCACACCGACGACATCCATAGACAAAAGAGCATGATATCAACTGAGTACAAAGTATAGCTGCAATGTTGAAAGCGTTCCCCGTGACAGCACGGTTCTGATAATTCCAACGTATAAGTGCAAGCATATACAACATAGATGACAGAATGGTTCAAGTTTAATAGGGGCAAGAAAAATAAAGTGTGCCATCAAGTTCCTAAGAGCTTTAATCACTAAGTTTTCACATAACAAAATACTTTTTCATTGGAAGATAGATGAAAACAAGAATATACTTGGAATGGTGTAACACACCATGCATAGGAGTTTATAGTGGACACTTTGGAATAACTTGGTTTCTTGGGAGTTGGAAGCATGAGTAGAGCTTACTCATACAAGTGGAGGCTAGAAAAAGACTGGGAGCAACCAAATAAGTGAGCAATAATGGCCATAATAATGTAGAGCTACAAAACATTACTAATCAAAGCATAGTGGTACTACAAGTCAAGTACTAAATTATTATAGAGGCTATGGGGACTTGTTCATAGTCATAACAAGGTGTGAGCATGTGTCAAGACAACCCAAACAAAGCATCAAGGGAGAATACCACAATACTATGCTTTTGTATGCTAAAACAACGCATGATTCCTTCAAGGCACACTAAGAAATCCCAATTGTTTGGAACAAGTCATGCTACGGCAATAATCACTAAGCATCAGGTCAAAACAACACCTCGCATGACATGATAAATTCTAAGTCACAGTTAAAGCAAGCTCCTCTTGCACTAATTCAAGCAAGAACTTTGTACTCCTTTCCAACACCAATCAGCTTATTTGAAACAACACAGCGAGAACAGGGTCCAAACTACTTTATTCAAGCAAACCAAGCAAACTAAGCAACCAAACAAAAACTAAGACGCTCCAAGAACAACACAACAGTGCATGAAATAATAGAAAAGGTGTCTAGAAAGACCTAGGCTTTTTATTAATGAAGAAGGGGATGCCTTGGGCATCCCCAAGCTTTGACGCTTGTACCTCTTGAATATTTCTTGGGGTGAAATGGGGTGACATCCCCAAGCTTGATATTTTGTCCATTCTTCATCTCATTACATCATTCTCTCTCTACACCTGAAATTTTTCCTTCATACAAAACTTCTCACAATCTTCATTAGCAACATTAGTATATTCAAAAGATAATAGACCCTTGGGTTTAGCTTTAGAACAACAAAACTTTCACTAAAACATAAGCTACTATAGAAATTCCCTCAAAAATCTTAATTTCCCAAAAATAACCCAAAAAGGAATCAATAAGAAGAAAATGCAAATAATGGCAGAAATCTGTCAAAACAGAAGAGCAGGTAGAAACCAATTTTTTCGAAGACCTTCTGTTGCTCAAATAAAAAAGTGTTCAGCTAACAAAAGTTAGCTAACATACTGGGGGATTTATTCGTAAATTATCAGATTAATCCGACTTAAAAATATTTCTCACTAATTTTATGGTGAAGCACAAAAATCTGTTTTAGGACAGCAACTCCTCAAATCTTACTTCCCTCTTATTAGAGGTCATTCTTGGCACAAAAAGCAAACAAAAATGGTAAGGATCCGTCATTACTGAAGTAATAGCTTCCAAGAATCAAGAAAACTCTTGGGTTATCTCCCAACAAGTACTTTTCTTTAACGCCTTTAAGTTAGGCACAAGAAGCCAGAATCAAGTATTTTCAAATGAAGAATTAAGATCAATACTTGCAATCTCTTCAACTAGGAAAGGTATCTCAATCAAATGAGTTTTCTAGGATCCCTTCTCATCTCTCCTTGGTTAACTACTTTCATTAAAAGGATTTTCAGGAACAATTCAGGCAAAATTCTTTTCTAAGGCTTCATGCATTCCAACAAGTTTAAAGGGTATGGGTATCTTAATTTCCTCCCTAGGTTTGGTTTTATATAAAGTACCCACAACATCTACACATGAGCCTAGCATATTAAAACGCTCAAAGACTTTTTTTGGCTTCCTTAGCAACATCGTTGAACTCTTTTAGTAAATTTTCAAGGATAAATTCTCTCTTTTCAACATTCTTTTCTTATTTTAGTTTGAGAAACAAAATCTGCATCATGGGGTTAAGGTGAACAAACCTAGCCTCCAACATATGAACTAAAGAAGCTGCAACAATTTCGTAATTAGGAGAAAGTTCTGCTATAGATCTATCCTCAATATCCTCATGTTTGCTAACATGATTAAAGAATTCTTCAATATTTTCTTTTCCAATTATGGAGCCGCTTCCTAATGAAAGGCCTTTCAGGGTGAACTTGGGGATCAACATGGTGAGCTAGAGCAAGGTGACAACTAGAGCATGAACTAATTTTTTTGTGTTTTTTATAAGACAAAGCAAACCAAACTAAACTAATTTTTAGGAGTTTTTGATAAAAGGAGGCAAACAAAACCAAGCAAAAGAAACTAAGAAAAACAAAAACAAAGAAAAGAGAAATTTTGAGAAGGACTCCCCTTGTGAAGACGTCCTTAGCCTCCCCAACAAATCCATAATTCTTATCATCAATCTTCTTGTGAAGAAATATTGAGTTTGATATATGCAAAAAGGTAAATTAAAAATAAGCCATAATTCTTATCATCACCGACAAAGCTCAATTGGAATTGTAATTTTATCCAGCACACCAACTAATATCATGAACATAATGGTATACCTTCCCATGAAATGAGTGCTAGAACACAAAAAGAGATAGATATACAAGCACTTGTTATTCTAGAAAATAAACTTTATGACATACTAAGATCATTTTGTAGAACCGGCAGATAAATAGATCAATTCTATGATTGATGAAACAACTTGCAATTTTTTGTATGAGGGCAGTCAAAAAGATCCAAAAATAATAATAGATATGCATATTAGAAAACACAGGACCATCAATACGAAGAGACTGAAAGGCAACCTACACATGTGAACTAACAAACTGGTAATCTTAGAAAAAACTGACGCAAGAGGATAGCTAAACACCAACTGAAGTATAGACAAAAGAAAAACATACTCTCCCGTCTTAAATTAGTTGGCTCAACTTTTTCTATATTCACATGTATCAACACACTGAAATGTGTCTATATATACAAATCTAGACAAAGTTGAAATAACTAGTTTGGTATGAAGAGAGTACTATTTACATAATATTGTTAATTGGCTATGGAATTACTTTTTAAAAGATTCTCTTCGAAATTTTATTAAAGTACCTAGTTCTCATTCTTCATGGCAATGATATATATGTGTTTGGTCTCTATCCTCCAAACAAAGACACCTTCAGTTCTGCAAGAAAATAGTACAATACACTAGTAAAAAAAGGGGCTTCGGTTCCGTCCAAAGTCTAACATTAGTCCCAATTTGTTACGGGTCGGGACTAGTATGAGCATTAGTCCCGGTTTGTACAGTTTTCAGTGGCTAGGAGCCCAAGAAAACTCTAGTCCCGGGTCATTCCAAACCTTTAGTCCCGGGTCGTGATATGGCCTGGGACTAAAGAAGTGCGCGGCGCGGGCAACATCCTTTAGTCCCGGATCGTGATACAGCCCGAGACTAAAAGGGTACGGACGCGGGCAACTTAAAATGGCTATAACTTTTGCGTACGATGTCGGAAAAAAAGTACAACCTATCAAAATATGCGGAAAAGAATTTTAATTTCGATTTTAACAGCCTTAGGCCGTTCGAGATTCTTTTAGATTTTTAAAATTTGAAAAGGAAAAAAGTATTTTTTAAAAAATTAATTTTTAGCTAATTTTTATGCGATATTTGGATTCTTCACATTTTTCTGATAACAATGGATATATTATTTGTCGAATTTCGATTAAGAGATTTAAAGATATTATTTATGCCATATTAAATGAATAAGTGGCAAAAAAATGAACAAAATATTATTTTATTTAGTTTTTTAGTTTATTAGATTAATATATTATTATTACTTATTTATTGTTGTTTATTTAAATACTTGTTTGTAATTTCAAAAAATAAAGATGTATGACATATTGATATGGGCTAATAGGATTGATATGGTAGTGTTGACAACAACGTACAAATGGGCTTTGTGCAAGGACATTCTGATGGAACAGAGAAGTTAAGCGTACTAGGATAGAGTAGTGCTAAGATGGGTGACCGACCGGAAAGTTTGACCACAAGTGTAATTTGACCTAAGATTAAGTATAGTTAGTGTTAAAAATGTTCAAAGTGAGAGGATTAACGAATCAAACAATTCAAAAGTTCAAAAAAATTGAAAACAAAATATGAAAAAAATCTCTAGTCTTGGGCCGTATTACTACCCGGGACTAAAGGTCCTCCGTCCCCCCCCACCACCCCCGCAAAAATAGCCATGTGGTGTCCTCTAGTTTCGGGTTGTACCAAATCGAGACTAAAAGTAGGGTCCTTTAGTCGCGATTTCGTAGTCCCGGATGAACCGAGAGTAAAGGCTCTTACAACCTAGGACTATGAGCCTTTTTTCCACTAGTGGTATAACATAAGAATAAACTTTTGGGTTCACTTCTCGTGAGAAGAAAACCAGCAGTTCAGCACATGATTTGTATAAACAAAGAATGAAAACCTGGGTATTACTTTAATTTTTACCCACCTACCTTCCATCGTGACGTGACCAGCTGCATGCCATTGGAATTTTCCCTTTCATCGCACCAAAAACGTATTTTCTATTTACCAAGTGTCCAAAACGAGATGTTTTATGAAGCAATCACCAAATTAATGTTTTAAAATGGTACCAACCTATTTTTTAAAAATACTAGACCACCTTGTACGAAAAATGTTCTAACCAGGGTATCTTAAACCTTTCCGTCCACCCCTCGTAAAAAAGACAAATTTCTGTCGAATCGGTAGGAAATGAATCAAATTTGAACTATAGATACATAATCTGATGCTTATGATTTGTTGTAAATATCATTTTTAGCTTCACAATATGCTATTTCACCAGAGATCGATAGATTGATAATTTTTCCATGTGGCAAGCATAACCTGAAACACATGACCATTCTGAGTCATGAGTTGCACCATTGTGAAGGCAAGCGATTGGGCCACCACTCATCAGCGAGGATGTGCGCGCCTCAAAGAACGCCGCATCCTCTAGTTTGATTCAAGTTCATCTTCACAACAAAGCACATATGCAAGTATATGCATACATATACATATATGTGACTCGGTTATCTCTCAACAAAAAATACATATAGAGTGGACTGCAACAGGAAAAAAGCAAAGCAGTTTGGTAGATCCTCATGAGAGTAGGCATCATGGGCGTCCTCCATAGGAGTCTGACCAGCCACCACCGTAATTGCGTCTACCACCACGTCTAGCTCTGTTAACTGCAACGATTGTAGTGCAATATTATTTAAAATATTAGAGAAATATTTTATCATTTCGGATATATTACACTCAATCCATGTGCATACACGTCCCTCTATTTTTTTCTTCAATGTAAATAGATTTTTTTGTAACTCAGAAATCACATCAACACTATATAATCGAGTGATTTACCCCCACCCTCTGCATAATAGGATGCACATATCCTAGAAAGAAGAATAATAAAAATGTGACATGACTCACAACATCGGACAAGTTTTTCTGTATGAGCAGAAGAACAATACAAAATTTAACATAAACGAGATGAGAAAGAACCATTACCATGTGCAAGATCCCTAGCAGCAACAACCCCTTGTGAGATGATGACCATGAAGGCGAACAACACACACAGGAAGGCTAGAGACTTCGAAGCCATTTTAGCTAATAAGGTTTGTATGCTTCGACATGCTGACTTGACCATCTTATAAAGGGAGCTTGGATGGATGTTGATGGTTCAATATGCCACCGGTTAACTAACAAATCCATGTGACACAGCTGGCTAAGAATTATGATTGATCTTATTTCCTAACCGTGAGATTAGGACTTAGTCTTAGTTCAAAGTGGCGACTTGTGAAAGTCAAATGGCAAATGATGTGGGTACGTATCCAATCAGGTTACATCTAATTTAATTTTCTTGACAACGATATTAGTTGTATGATTATTCTTGCTTTTTGTCCTGCCTTATAGATGGACAAGTAAAGTTTTCACTGTTGAAATATGTTTAACCTGACTAAGGAACAATTTATTTCCATCAGTACATATGTTGAAGAAAGATTATACCGGCTTCCGAGGACACTGGTGCAGGAAATGCATTGTACCTTCTCAATTTTGAGTACGTGTTTCATTGTAAAAGTTAGCAGATTTTTTGCTGAAATTCACTTTGGCTCCTAAGTGTGGATGCACCAACCACGGAAATGACGTACTTCAAAATGTTTAAAAATTCATAAAAAATACCTGGGTGTACATGCCGATATTCTAGGTTCGTGCAAGAAATTTCATGAAGAAAAGACATTTTATGTGGCTTCAATAAAAAAACAATTTTGTATGTTGTAAAATAGTTTTGCACAATTCATTTTTTTTCTTTTTACACAGACCACAAAAAATATCTTTTCGTCGCAAAAACTTTGTGTGAGAACATAGCATGTCCAAATGTACATCCAGGATTTTGTTTCGGATCTTTTCAACATTTTGAAATTCATATAATTTTTTTTTGATAATAGGTTTATCTAGACCTAGGATCCAAAAACATTCAATGTGCATCTCCGTGAAGAAGTTATTTCATCTTCTTCTCTTCACTGTGAGTATTTAGAGCCACGTGTAGTACTGACTATGAGGAATATATTTTTCTTGGGAGGGCTGCTATGAGGAATCATGATGGGATATTTTTTTAATTTGTTTGGATGATTGAGATTGCAAAGTACTTCAATCAGATGGCTATAAGACACTGTAATGTTATCTATAGACAACACTATAGCCAATATCTATAATAACTAGTTCTGAAAATATACTATTTTATTAACATATGACCCACTTTCCAATCTGATCCAATCTGACAAAGTGTCTAGAAAAACATGCAAAAGCTGACTGTTGCATGAGAGACCACTGTTTTTATCTCTCTTATCTATTCTATCTGCCAACTTAGTACAAATATAATATTTTAATTTTTATAGTCAGCTGACTATTCCTCATTGTATTGATTTGCTCTTATAGCGAGAGGATACGATAATTTGATAGCTAATGTCGATCTCAAACTTGTAGCGTGTATTACGAGTTAATGCACTAATCAATTTGGGTGCTTCACGCTGCGCCGAGAAAATTTTGCGAATACGATTGTTCGTATATATGTAGTAATGACAGTACCAAATATGCTTGTACTAGAATATATATTCGTTGCTCTGCGTAATCGGGTTGTTCGGATGATTGAAACAGCCAAGTGCTTAATTTAGTCGTATTGCTGCGAAATTTCATGAGTTTCAATCTCCAAACAAAGACAACGGTTCGTATATTATAGTGTCACAATTGATTTTGCTACAAAATATATGAGAATAAACTCAGATCCAAAAAAGGTACTCTTTCGGGTGGGGAACTAACAACGCTCAACTCTAACTCTAAAACGCTCTCGTCCCCGCGTGACACCACCGCGCATGCACCGGGCGCCTCCGACTCCCTCGCTGGAGGCCGCCCCCTCCTCCCTATCCCGCCGATGTCTGGGAAGACGCGAGGGCAAAGCCTGAGCGGCCGGTGGCGGCGACTTCTCTTCAAATCGACGCGGAGGTCCTATGACGGTGTGGGCTCTAATCAAGACCTTGCCAGCCATGAGGGCAGGAAACAGCGGCAGATCTTTGATTCCCGGTTGCGGTTGTCCAATGGTGGCTAGTAGGAGGCAGTGGAGCTAGGGCGGAGCCCGCTGGGGCCTGTCCTGGAGGCGATCGCACCAGCTTGTCTCAGCCTAGCAATGGTGCTTCGCATAGGAGGTCCTGGTTCGGCTCCGTGTCACGAGGATGCCCAGTAGAGATGGCAGTTTGGAATCTTTAGGGAACCCACTTTTTTAGTCTACTACAACCAAATAAACTAGATTTCTTAAAAAATTATGATTTGTGAAAATTTAGTTATTTGTACTAAAGAGGGTAGAGGGTACCCTGAAGGTTACCCACTTCCATCCATAATGCCCCGGGCGGCAGGCTTGGCGGTGGTGGTCTCTTCCTTCGCCGAAAGTGGTCTGCCGGGATTCGCGGCTAGATTGACGGATCTCTTTCCATTCATCTAGTCCCAACTAAGAGTAGGGAAGACATAGTTTACAATGAAAATCGAGCCGACTATGGTATTGGCGGGCGATGGAGGCGTTCTACCATTACCTTGATGAAGGAATCGTCGTGAAACAGTTGTCGCCTCATTCGTTCTACTCCGGGGAAAGCTACTCGATAGCCAAACCACGATTCGCTCTATATAGAGAAGGCCACTCAAATCCTGTTAGATACAACCCTAGGATTTGGCTTCTAAATCGGGCGATGGCGGCACTGCTTTCTCTCTTGGGAGCATCATTTGTGGAGTGGCGCCGAATGACAGAGGCTAGAGGTGGAGCGGCTTTGTCTTGCACGAAAAATTGGTGGCGATGTTAAGTCATGCCTGACCGATAGGTGCGACGCTGAGTCATGCCTGGTCGATAGATGTTATGCACGACAGATCCTCTAGAGACTTCAAGTTCTGTTCACTAGTAGGAGAAATCTCATTGGTGGCTTTCGGAAAATAAGGTTAGTGGCGTTGAACCCACTCTCCACTAACTTCACTCCATTGGTAGCTACTAGTGGTGATGTGTGGCTCGAACGCCACTAGGAAAACCTGTACTGATGGTGTATCTTCTAAACGGCACAAACAACATTCATATTGGTGACGTGTGGGTCGATCTCCACTAGTAAGTAAATCACCCATGGCGTTCCAATGTATTTAACCGCCACTAATAAAAATACAAGAATTAAAAAACAGCATAATTTAGAGAACAGAACAACAATAATATCGAAAATAGCAAAAAAAAACTAGTTATTTCATCATATGAAGTTGCATAGCAGAAAACAAACAGGTTGGTTCACCGCATGTTCTTAACATCCTATATATGAAGTTTCATCGGACTAGTTATTATGAATAATGATGTTAATGACGAACATCATATGAAGGTCACGGTGTGAGGTGGTCCTGCCAGTGACGAGAATGTCTTGCCCAATCTACAGGTCTTGAGAGTCCCTGCTTTTTGAAGACAATGCTAGAGGTTCTAAAAGGGAGTCCCTGCCGGTGACGAGAACTCTAAAAGGGAGCTAGAGGTTCTTCCATCTCTGCTTGTTGAATACAATGTGACCATCTTTCATTGTCTTGTACAAAACGATGCTAACGCCACCTCCTGCTCCAACCGGCACTCCAACCATGCCTTTGATACCTTCGATCCGTATTACGGATGTAGTATAGCTCTTTTTCCCTAGTAGACCTAGGTTTATCGAATCCTCGGGAAGAAGAAAGCAAAGTGAGATTACTTAAAAGGACCTTCGAGATTTTTAGAATTCCTTTTGTGTTTTTCCGGGACCAAGAGTTTGTGATCTTTTTGTTGTTGTTGACGATGGAGAAAGAGAGGGCCTAGGGCCTTTGGTTTCACCAGTAGCTGTGGAAAACATCTAATAGGAATAAAAGATAATAATAAAGTATGCATGTAATCGTTAGAGCAAGATAATTATATGTGGGAAGTGCATCCATAATTGTTATTGCCTCCGCAACTGCTTATAGCAATAACCTACTAGTCTCATCCATAAAAGAAAGAGAGCTAATGATATGCATACTGATGTCACCTTTAATCTCAAGTAAATCCCTCACATACAGCCATACTACCCCTTCTGTCACTAGGGTTCCCAACCTGCAGATCAGTCATTACTCACACTCCCTATACCTAGATCAATCCTCGGGGTCTTGGGTACCTGACAAGTCCTTAGATTGAGGCAAGAGAGGGTACTATAATCATCATGTCATACGAACTAATACATGATCCCTTCTATGATAAACAACATGCACAAAAATCTACATGGCTAGGCCAAAGCCCTTAGCCCAAGGAGAATTACTCACACATGGAGATGAAATCAACAATCATAAACATTATAATAGAGATCATAAGATTTATAGAAAATAGTCTTACAATGTCGCCAATTGGAGAAGATATATACTATTACAAGTGGTGGAAGATAGCTATGGTGGTGAAGGGTTTGGAGATTTAGATCTAGATCTACTCCTCTGGCGTGGCGGCTTCTGGTGGCAGGGAGAGTTGAGGTCGAAAAGAAGCGTTGTTTTCTCATCACCCGAAGCCTCTTTCTATAGGGGTCCCTTCACGAAAGTTGTTCTACTTGACCTAATGGAGTCAATGGCAACTATACGGCCAGAACTATACGGTCGGAATAAATTTCCCGTCGTATAGTTGGTCGTTAAGTTGTCCGGATCTACTTCATGGCTCCTGGTTTCTTTGACGTGTTGAAAATCTTGCATCTTTGGCATTTATGTTGTGATTCCCATCATCATACGTCATTATCTGCATAGGGAAAAATAGCAAGAAAGGATTGCATACCCCTTTGATCATTAGGTATTAGTGGCAGTGTTTAGAGAGATATTTCATGAAATATATGAATAATATCTAGTTTAAATGCGGACGTGGATGACTATATTTCACAGCCATCAGCCTCCCCAAGCTTAAACTTTATCGTCCTAGAGCAAGAAAACCAAAATCAAAAAAGGAACTCAGCATTTAAACCTAAATAACTAGATGATGATCTGACTCATGATTGGTAGTCTCATGTTTCCTCCACTTTATTAATTTGAAAAACTTCAGCATAGATAGAGCAATGACAAGCATATCATACGGGTTTCATGAATCCTTATAGAGCAGCAAAATTATTGTAAGCATGGATGATTCAAAAGAGTAAACTTTATTCCATGTCATGTAATCAACTCATAAGCTTGCCTTTGAACAATAAAGTATAATGATGACCCACAAGTATAGGGGGTGTATCGTAGTACTTTCGATAAATAGGAGTTTCGATCCCAACGAGGAGCATAAGGTGTTAACTAGTGGTATGGAGCAGGAAATCTCTGTAAATACTTAGCAAACGGATTTTTAGGGGTTTTCTGATAAAGCAACAAAACAAAGTGAAAGTAATAAAGAACAAATGCATCAAGTGGCCCAATCCTTTTCTAACAAAGGACAAGCTGGTGGAAATACTTATACAGACCAAACGTTCTCGAGGACACATGGAAATTTTGTCAAGTGCTTTCGCTTCAAATAGCTGAGTACTCTTCTTTGGTGTTGTAAGTGTTGTGTGGGTGAACCTGTGCTAATGTACCGACCTTACTTGGACTAATACATACTTGTGAATAAACCCCCTTCAAGCATCCGCAACTACAGGAAAGTAATTAATATATAAACCTAACAACGGCCTTAAACTCTGAGATCCTACCCTCCCTTGTGCAAAGGTGTCCTAACGGGGGTTCATGTTTCTGTCACTCCGGCAACCCCACAATTAGTAGCCAAATACACAATGCATTCCCCTAGGCCCATAAATGGTGAAGTATCATGTAGTCGACGTTCACATGACACCACTAGAAGAATAGCACCACAACTTAAATACTAAACCTTTGAATAATAACTCAATACAAATCCACTACTAACAACATGACTTCTCCCATGTCCTCAAGAACTAGACGAACTACTCACAAGACATCATATGGATCAAGATCAAAGATGATATGGTGATGAATAACAATCTGAACATAAACAATAATCCAATGGTTCCACTCACAGTAATCAACTACAATAGTAATTAACACCGGGAAAGTTTCCCCTAAGAACTAAAGCAATATCCAACACAAATGTTACAGCGGGATGGAGTGGTGATGGTGGTGCTGTTGGAGATGATGGTGTGGATGATGATGATGATCCCGATGAAGCCTAGCTTGATGACGGTGTTGATGGCGACGATCTCCCCTCTTCGGGAAGGAGTTTCCCCGGTAGAAATCTGTCTGCCGGAGCGATCTTTCTTTCTCAGTGTTTTATGCCCCGCAGAGGCGGCGGTAATCTATCTGTGGTCGCTCCCCTGGTGTTAGGGTTCTTTAAGGAAAATATAGGCGAGAGGGCGGAGTCGGGAGACGAGCAGGTGGGCCACACCTTCCCTAGGCACGGCCCGGGGGACCCACTCCTAGGCGGGGTGTGGGCCCCCTGTGGCCCTTCTACGCCTCTCCTTCTGGCTTCCTTAGTCTTCCGAGAAAATATAATTTTCCCATATTTTTCTGATCTTCGCGAAATTGCATCAAAACACCTCTTTTTCCATCAGAATACAGACTCCGGCAGTCCATCCTCCAAGAATCATCCAACATGCAAAAACAGTGGAAAATACAAAAGTAATACCTCATAATAAGACATATATCAATGAATAGAGGAAAATTATGATATATAATGGTGATGCAAATTGGACGTATCAACTCCCCCAAGCTTAGACATTCGCTTGTCCCCAAGCGAAAACTGAGCTCAGTAAACATGTCCACAGGTTTATGGAGTGAAGTGTCGATAAAAGAATACGGAAAGAAGCATCACACTTACCATTACACAACTCACCATTATATAACTTATCTTGCAACAAGTACATGAGTCACAATAGATATGCATAAAGATAAATCATAATTGGAATTGGCAAACTCTTGTTCGTGGTCAGAGAACAGCTGGCAAACAGTTTCACAAAAAAGCTTTTTGTAGAAGTTTTATAACAGGAGCACTCTTTGCTCAAAAATGTTTTTCACAATGAAGGCTTTCAGATAAGAGTTTTGTACAAACAAGGAAGATAAAAAACATGATTGAATAAATCACCATATGAATGCTTGAAACACAACAACTCAAATGCTTGCTAGGGATAGAGAGGAAGTAGGTTTACTGACTCAACTTAGAAAATATGAGAAATGTCCCTTCTAGAGGGCAGCAGGGATTTCAAGTCATAAAGAGCTTCCAAAAGATTATGGTACTTACTAGCTTTGATCCCTCATTGCCCCTATCATAGGCATCTTGAGATGATTAAGGTTAAAGTGCACAAAGATGGAGTATATGCTAGACTAAATATAAGTTGGCAATCTCATGTCCCTTGAGTACGAGGGCCTCTCCTCATGCTACTCAACTTTGGTCACCGGTAAGTTCTTGTCATTGTAAGTACATGTGTATCATAAAGAACCGCCAAGGGGGTACCCCTTACACATGGTACAGGAGATATCCCATAACCAAAATGACAAGGCAAGAAGACAATGAGCATCTCAGCGATCTTTTTATTTACTATGTGCATATCTTTTTATTGAGGATGCTTCATAGAATGCTCACTATAGTGATGCTGCAAGTTTCCACCATGATTAGGCATGGCTTAGGCTAGCGGCCCAGGCGTTTCTCTAACACACATACGTCACTCCATGGACTTACAAGTTCCCTATTTATTTCACATCGTCGACATTCGTAAACAAAAGAGCATGATATCAATTGTGTACTACGTACAGGT
Organism: Avena insularis; assembly: GCA_023614405.1. Taxonomy (NCBI): domain Eukaryota; kingdom Viridiplantae; phylum Streptophyta; class Magnoliopsida; order Poales; family Poaceae; genus Avena; species Avena insularis. The sequence continues at coordinate 59,009,338 of CM042697.1, read as the reverse complement.
GCATTGTTGAAAGCGTTCCCCATGACAGCACGGTTTTGCTAATTCCAACGTATAGATGCAAGCATATGCAACTTTGATGACACAATGGTTCAAGTCTATTAGGGTCAAGAAAATAAGGTGTGCCATCAAGTTTGTGAGAGCTTTACTACCTAGTTTTCACATAACAAAATACTTTTTAATTCTAAAGATAGATGAAGCTTGAGAACTTGCTTGGAATAGCAATAATGCTAATAGGTAGGTATGGTGGACACAAATGGCAAAGGTTTTGGTTCAAAGGGATTGGAAACATGAGAAGTATGCCTTCTCAAAACAGGTTTTTGGCTAGCAAGGCTGAGTAGTAAGCAAAAGAGTCCTGGAGCATAACTTGATGTAGATGTTGTCTGTACCGGCTTTAGAATCTAGCAAGGGTTAAGAAGATACGTTGAGTACGAGTGTACTCATCAAGTTTCACTAGAAAAGAGTGTTTGATGCACTATAACTACAGCCACAGACTATAGGTCGTAGGCAATGCGGGTTTTAATAAAACATTTCTTCAAAGGTTGCTTTTATTCTGAAAAACTATGTCCGTCAGCCTTCACGGGTTTACCAGAACTTTCATGGATTTCCTTTCCCTCCGTGTTCGCAGCTCCTTCCCGGAACAGGGAGTAACAAGTTATAGTTCTTACACTCTGCAGAGGTGCGTTACTTTTCCCATGAGAGATCAACTCCTTGTTGCACAACCGGGCAGCTTACCCGTCCACAATTCTATGTTGTGGGGCCCAGTAGGTGATCCAAGCAAATCACTACCCTCTTCGCGACCTCATATGTCTGCATGATCCTTCAAGCTGGCTCACCTTCATTAAGCCCCTTTTTTACTTTTTGGGCGGGCTAAACCCTGATGAGTTCCCGAAGACTCTATGACCTGGTGTTACCCTGGCAACTGCCATATTAAATGGTCCATCCACTAAACACCATCCATAGATAATCTAGACACCAAAAGTGTGGGGCGTAAGGGTGCCCATCCATATGTTGGATCCGCACAAGGAATCACAACGTCACATTAAGGTCGTCTTGCCTCCATACAAGAGGAAAAGAATACATCTGACTTCTCCGTCCCATTCCAAATCTCATGGTTAACGCGTAATATACGGTGCTAGAATCACTGGCGACATTGGTTGTTAAGTCCTAGATAATATGTTCCTTTACCACCGGAACTTTTATAGTAAGTTTTTACCTCATGGTAAACCTATAATCACATTATTATGAAAATAGTGTTTTCGGACCTTTTTCAAATGCAGGTGATGTCCACATTGTATTTGTAAAATACTTTACAGAAAATAACCAAAGGACATGAGCAAGTGTGAACTTGCCTTTTGTGATTGCAAGATTATGCACTCACGGTCTTCAAGATAATATAAGATCCAATATCTGAAATCAGCATCATTGGTCCGGTAAGGACTAATGTTTAAAGAAGCAATATGCTCTTATGCATAAGTAATGTGATGCACTTCTATAAACGCGAATCCCGGGGATAACGTTGTTCTAGGGTTTTGAGACTAGAAATGATGTCTTTGAAATGTGTTGTACTTTTAGATGAGTTTTATACTTGTGCTTCTTATTAAGGCTTGTGAGTGTGTGTGTGAAACAATCATATAATTTACAATATCATAAAACAATAGGACACACAGAAATGTGAAATGCTACTTAAGATTGCTTATATAAGAGTTCTTGTTTGAAGTGGCAAAAAGAATAACCTTTGAAGAAAAGGTTTCTTTTCTAAGGTCTAAATAATCTTTGTAGTTAGTTGAGTCTGGTCGATATTATTTGTGCTTGCTTGAATAGTTTGGAATTGATATGCTTTATGACTTAACTATAACAGACCAAAGTTAACTACAAAACATATAACAATGTCTTTAGTATTATATTTAGAGTCTTGTAGACTAAAGTTAACTTTAAAACATAGATAGTTTGAAAGTATAATGCTTATAACATTTTTACTTTGTGTACTTGGTAATGTTGCCTTAAGGTTACTTAAGAATGGTTATATTTTTCTTTGATGTAGTGGTTTTCTTGATTTTATAATGGAATAATATCACTTACCCTTTTATGGATGAGTGGTTATAGTTTGTAAACCATGGAGTAATGTTACTTAATTGCTTATGAGTTCACTATAGTGTTTTAGTATGTTGATAAACTTGTGGTTAAAGTAAAGGACATAAGTTTTTATTTAACTACAAATTATTCTTGAAGATTTTATATTTGATAAGGATTCTTTTTAGAAAATATTACACACCTATGGTTGAGGAGAATTCAATAAAATTGTAATTAAAATGTGTTAAACTATTTTGACTTCATATTAATAATGTTGAAGACTAATACTATTTATTAAACTCAATTGGTTAATTTTATACATATTAGCAATTTTTATTTACCCTTATATGAATTATCCATTAAGTAAATAAGTTTAAATTTGAGTTATTAAAGTATTTGAATTTATATTTAACTCAAAAGTGGAATATTATATTTTTAACATGTAGATATTATTTTGTGATCATTTTGGTATATTACATTTATTTTTGTGATTTATAAATAATAAGATATGATTTTGACAATTCTTATTACTTTATAATTACTTAATAAATAATAAATATTTAATTAAGTGAAATAATAATACATGATTATAGTTTTAAAAATATTGTTCTTATTTTCCGAAGATTTTTGGTATTTATTTATATTCTTAACATTTACCATTAAAATAGGAATTATCAAAGTTTTATTACCTTTAAAATCTTTATTAAATAATAATTATTTAAATTGTTAACATAGTAATGTTTAATAATAGTTTTAAGTTCTAGATTTTATTTTTCTAAACATTTTCATATATTATACATATTTTTTGAACTATAAAACAAAAGTTATAGATTTAACAAGTTTTAATCATTTTATTTAATTTCTGTAATATGTATATTTGGATTTATATCTTTTATTATTTCTTAAATAGGAAATAAATTTTTACACCGCACCCACAACTAGCCCTACTCACTGACTAGTAGGCCAAAGGACACCTCAGCTTTCAGGTTATTAAATGTCTTTGTTATCGACCCTATTTCTACTCCCACACAATGACATATGGGCCCAAGGCCATGTCATCTGCCACGCGAGACAAAGACTGGGTCAAACTGGCTGACTAGGTTGCGAGTGACGTTCTTATGACGTCATCTGAACTTGATCCTCTCAAATCGATGATGGATCAGATGATTTTGTGCGTGCGCGGGGCTGTGGTTAGGCTCGTTGGAAAGAGGGTATTGTTGGGGATATGCTATATGGGTATCCTCATAGCATGTCTCCTATCTGGATAACCCGGGTGGCCCACAGTTGGTAGCATGGCCCATGGCTTGCTGGACGGCCTAGTTAGATGGATCCAGAAGGGAGGCCCATGCAGGATAAAGGAAGGCTACGGTGGAGTCACCAGCGTACCCGGAGCCTTGGAGTACAAGACACACAAGACTAGTAATAGACGGTGTAGGACTCTGTAACCTGTCCGGCTAGGACTTTTCCCTTTAACCCTAGGACCTAGCGTCTATATAAGTCGGGCCTATGGGAGCCTTTAAGGAACGATCTAGTAGCGATTATCACACAGCTCGCACAGCGAACCTATCTCTGTAACTCGGCGTATTTCCCTTATAGTGATTTATAGCAAGAGTAGGATTCCGCCATCGTCGTGGGATCTGAACCTAGGTAAGCTGTGTTACCTCATACTGTCAATCGTCCGCCTTCCCCCACGTCTCTAAACTCGCACTATGAGGACCCCTCCATGGCGTACTCGTCGGCAATACCACGACAGTTGGCGCTCACCGTGGGGCAAGAGGCGCTTCAGGCTCTTCAGCGGGCGAGGACCAAGATCTTCGCGGGATTCGGCGAAACCGTAGCCATCGGTTGCGTTATCTTCTCCGGTAACATTCCGATCATCCCTCCCGACGAGTTCTGGATCCCGGCAAAGACGAACCCTACTCGGTGTTCTATCATTCCTATCGGAGACATCCACCTCCTCATTGGCGAATCTGACTCGGGCACTAGTTCCCTGGGAGTCGGAGGAGCATCAAGACCCGCACGGACCGCCTACAGTCAGGATACGTTCGCGGAAGGCTCAATGTCAGATCTCTCTTCAGAGTTCGCTGGCAAAGATCGAAAAAATTCAAGGCCCACCCAAACCGCCCTTGTGCAGGATATAACGGTGGAAGATCACTGCAAGTCCGCCGGCTTCGCCCGTGCGTCTGGACATCAGAGATCCAAGTTTGTCGGTGTGGTTACCATATTCGATCTGGCGCATTGCATTCAGGGAGAGGGCAAAAAACCCCGCGATTACCTTGCCAGGTGGCTCCGTATATGAGCCGATCTGGCCCACTACCCCAGCCATGTATCACTTTGTGGAAGGACTGGACCATGGCACGCTTCTCTGGCATTCTCTAAGACGGAAGCAGGCATCGGGATGCCTTATCTTCGAAGGCATGGTGAAGACCATCAACAACTACGCGGAGGGCAAAGTGGCAGCTTAGACAGCGCTTGTGCTCATTGACGGAGCCCTCCGATTCAGCCACCACCACCACCGCCTCCGGCCGCCATCGCCGCAGCTGCGCCGCCACCTCCAGTCGTCGTCGCTGCTGTTACACCTCCACCCCCCGTAATCGAGGAAGTCCTGGCACCCTCCGACTCTGTGATTGACGCGTTATACGCCGACTTAAGTGCAGATTCAGAAGAGATAGATTTCAGTCCAGAGGAACTAGACTCCGCCATGCAGGAGATGGAGGAGTACACGCGCGACGAGCAAGCCAACAACGCCGTCACATCTCGAGAGGTGTTCGTCACAATTTGGGACGACGATGGATGAAGATCAACCCGGACGAGCTCCGCCTACAGCTCTGGACAAAGGGAAGGGACCACCTGTTGCTGATGACATTGATCGCACAAAGGTCATGCCCCCTCCGCCTAATCCACTGCAACAGCCGCAGGAACTCGGCACCGGCCCGAGCAACAACAACACCGCAAACTTTCCACCTCCGGCATCTACGTCTGCTGCTGCCCAAGTTACTCCGGACGAGAGAGTGATGTACGTCAATCTCCTTGTCGATCCACTGATCGTAGCTCATATCCGGAACTTGACCCAACTTGACGAGAAGCGCCAGCAGCTGCTGGAGGAAGCGCATGCCATCGCGGAGCAAGGCGCTAAGCTAGATCGAGATCTGGTCAACACGCAGAAATCCATAGAGAAAGCTGGAGCAATGGAGGCCGAGTACAAGACTCTGCTACAGCAGCAGCAGAAGGCCAAGAAAGCTCCGGCTCGCGCCATCAACGATCCAGGTGTACGGCGAAACCTAGGATGGGCTCCCCCGAATCCGGCACAAGCCAAGCCATACATTGACAGTGAAGGCAGGCAAGTGATGTCCACTCCTCTCCTTAACCTCGCCGTCGCCAAGACCCTTCTGGAGCAGGATAGATCGCCCGAGGCGGTGGACCAGGTCTATGACCTAGTGGCCAAGGCGGTGAAACAGCAGGAAAAGGCCACTTCTCAGAGGCTTGAGTCTGACCTAGCGTTTTGCCAGTCTAGCCAGCATAAGCCGCCAAGGGACAGATCTCCTCTTGATGTCGGGTCACAGACGGGTTCATCAGAATGAAGACGGAGGGATGCGCGCAACAGGAACGATGCTATCCCCATATCCTCCGACCACGGAGAAAAGGCCCGACCTCATCGCCCATCGCCACCACCTCGCTCCCCCCAACATCGCGAAGACCCCAAGGCTCACCATCGTACGGATATGCCCCCACCAAGGCAGAGCGGCATCGTCATCCGCGACAACCCGGAGCAGACCCGTCATGACTGAGAGTGCAACCAAGGACACAAGAGCAGGTCGTGCCATGACCCTCCGCATCCGGCAAGCAATCGCGACAAGCGTGAGGCGTCGCAGGAGGGTAATAGCAAGAAGGCTAACCCACCGCCACCTTCGCCTCCGTCGCCACCTAGCTGTCACCATGGTGGAGGAGGCCCGCGTTGTTCATGCAGCCCATCCCCTGTTGACAAGAAGAAGTAAATCCCGGAGCAGTACGATGCACGTTCGTGGATCGATAAGATCCACGAGGCCCGGGAAGAACCATACCTGGGACCACGTTGCTTTGGACTTGCGATACGGTCCGCAACTTATCCCAAAGGTTTCCGGATTGACAAGGCCATCAAGCCCTATGACGGCATCGCTAATCTAGCTACATGGTTGCAGGATTACAGCAACGCGGTAGAGATTGCCGGGGGTAACCCCAACGTTGCCGTCAAGTACCACCCATTGATGTTGGTGGGCACAACCCATCAATGGATTGATGACTTGCCAGAGAAATCCATCTGCAATTGGTTGGACATGCAAGAAGCGTTCACCAAGAACTTCGAGGGTACGTACAAACGTCCCTGCACAGTTGGCGATCTACAACGGTGCATGCAAGAGAAAGACGAGACATCTCGCGCCTACCTCTCCCGCTGGCTGGATATGAAGAATTCCTGCACAGGAGTTCACGCCCAGACCACCATGGCCACCTTCATCGATGGGTTAGAAAGGAGCACGTTGCTCCGACATAAGATGAAGCACTTGTAGGACAATCACCAGCTTGACTTGAACCAGATGATTCAGTTGGCTAGTGAGTTCGCAGCTACCGATGATGATGCTCGCGGCTCTCTGCCGGCAACGGCCGTTCCAACTCAAGCTCGGAGGAACATTAGCACAAAGCGGAAAACCGCTCCAGAAGAAAAGCAAACTTCCGACATGGTCGCCATGAACTTTGCAGGACGAGGTGATGGCGGACAACGTGGCCGAGGACGGGGAGCTGGTCGTGGGCAGCAACGAGGAAGTGAAACTACCTCGGCAGCGCTCCGCGTTCCCCAAACCTACAAAGAGTACCGCGATATGACGTGCCTCGTACACCTCGATGTCAACGGCAAGGCCACCCATACCTATCGACACTACAAGTTCTTCAACGACCTCAAGGAGGACCTGGAGTCCGGCTACAAGCAAAGTCGAAAGAACAGACCGCGAGGCAAGGGCAAGGAGAAGAAGAAGGAGGAGGAGTCCAAGGATTCAAGTGACATGGACGAGGATGACCCCAAGCACGCCGCCAAGAGCGACGACAAAGGCAAGAACCCCTTCGTGAAGAAGGCGCAAGTCTACCACACTTTCCTTGGCACCCCCACCGTTCGACAATAGAAGACCTCTATGAGGATACTGATGGCTACTCTACCCCCAGTTCCCTAGTTCCTGCGCTGGTCAGAGGTTCCAATTACTTGGGACAGGAAGGATCAGCTAGACCTCATCCCTACGGAGAATCAACACGCCATGGTCATCAACCCCTTGATTGACGGCGTGGAGTTCACTAAGTGTATGGTGGATAGTGGAAGCAGCATCAACATCATGTACCTGGATACACTGTAGAAGATGAACTTGACGGAGGCAAACCTAAGGCGGACCGACAACATCTTCCACAGCGTAGTTCCTGGTCGGGAGGCTCGGTCCCTTGGGTGCATCACACTTCAGGTTGCCTTTGGCGATGTTAATAATTACCGCCAAGAGCGCATGACCTTTGAGGTGGTCCCCTTCAAGAGCGTTTACCACGTCATATTCGGCTGCGACATATTCCACACCTTCAAGGCCATGCCATGCTTCGTCTACAACAAACTCAAGATACCCAGACCAAACGGTGTCATCACCGTATCCGGAAGCTTTACCAAAGCAAGGGACTACGAGATTAATGAAGCAGCCTTCACGGAAGCTGTCCTCTACAGCGAAGAATTCAAAGAGATCCAGAGCAAGGTCGATGACTCAGAGATGCCCGCGTCGAAGAAACAGATCTCCGACTCCGCTCCAACATTCAAGGCCGCCATCGAGACCAAGCCGATGGAACTTGTAGTAGGCGATGCCTCCAAGACCACCGCCATTGGGACGAACCTGGACCCCAAATAGGAAAACACACTCGTCGAGTTCCTCCGTGAGAATAGGGACATATTTGCCTGGCAACCTGCCGACCACTACTGGAAAAACCATCTTCGGTTCGATCAGAACAAGCCCAGCAGTCCTGGCCCGTCACGAACCGCGACTAGTGCTAGCACTAGTCCCAGTCCGTGAGGCCTCCAACGGCTAGAAATGGACATAAGCATTAGTCCCGGGCCGGACCAGAGCATTAGTCCCGGTCCATAATACGGCCCGGGACTAATAAGCTGGAGTGTGGCAACAGCTCTTTTCGGGGACTATTAGTCCCAGTTCGTATCACGGCCCGGGACTAATTGTCCATCACTATATATACAACTCCCTGGCCAGCTGCCCTAAAGCATATGGTGGCCATTTTTCTCAAAGAAAGCAAGAGAGTTCATGCCATTTTTTTTCTCAAGATTTGTCAAGATTTATTTTGCAACACCTAAATCCAAAGCTTTAAAAGGTTAGAACTTCATTCTTTCATCTCTTATTGCTACTTTAGCTCTATATAATGCTCTAGAAGTATAGAGATATGGATCAAATGCATGCATGCTCTAGAAGTAGCTAGAAGGATTTTGATATATATGTGTAACAAATTTTGATTAGGCACATAGTTACTGAAAATTGAAATGTGTAATTTTAGAGTTTCAGAGCTTAGAATGGAATGAGGTTTTCACTGATGGAACAATAATAAAAAACTCCACATTTATCATGTTGATTATTTTCTCCAATTCACAAATTGGTGCATGTAAATTTTTCAAAATTCAAAATTAATGCTCTAGAAGCTCTCAATATAACTTGTAATAATTTTATCATGTTGTGTAATGGTTTTTGATATACTTTTACTATAATGCAGATGGTCCGGGAATGGATGTAATGCAGTCTTGACCGATGCTCTGGCGAGTTCATTAATGGCGTGCATGAATTCATCCATGTTGCTGATGCAAACAAGCACAATGGTTTTGTATTCTGTCCATGTAATGGATGTAGGAATCAGAAGGATTACTCTGACTCAAAAACCCTTCACAGCCACCTATTGAAGTCCGTCTTCATGCCCAGTTATAATTGTTAGACCAAGCACGGAGAGAGAGGGGTTATAATGGAAGACAATGAAGAAGAGGAGGAGGATGACAACTATCATGGTTTCGCTGAGTACGAAGATACTTCCATGGGGGATGCTGAAGGGGAGGATGAACAAGAGACACATGATGAACCCGCTGATGATCTTGGTCAGACCATTGCCGATGCATGAAGAGATTCTGAAACTGAAAAGGATAGGGAGAAGTTCAATCACATGCTAGAGGATCACAAAAAGTTGTTGTACCCAAATTGCGAAAATGGTCTGAAAAAAAAGACACACTGGAATTGCTGCGATGGAAGGCTGAGTGTGCTATACCTGACTCCTCATTTGAAAAGTTGCTGAAAATGATGAAGAATATGCTTCCAAAATATAATGTATTTCCCGCCAGTACATACAAAGCAAAGAAGGTTGTCTTCCCTCTAGGTTTAGAGGTTCGGAAGATACATGCATTCCCTAATGACTGCATCCTCTACCGCGGTGAGGAGTATGAGAATTTAGATGCATGCCCTGTATGCACTTCACTTCGGTATAAGATTAGACGAGATGACCCTGGTGACGTTGAGGGCGAGCCCCCCCGGAAGAGGGTTCCTGCGAAGGTGATGTGGTATGCTCCTATAATACCACGGTTGAAACGCTTATTCAGAAACAAAGAGCACGCCAAGTTGTTGCGATGGCATCAAGAGGAATGTAAGTCAGACGGGATGTTGAGACACCCCGCTGATGGGTCACAATGGAGAAAAATCGATAGAAAGTACCCGGACTTTGCAGATGACGCAAGGAGTTTAAGGTTTGGTCTAAGTACAGATGGCATGAATCCCTTTGGGGAGCGAGCTCCGACAAAGACTGGCCCGTGACTCTATGCATCTATAACCTTCCTCCTTGGTTGTGTATGAAGCGGAAGTTCATTATGATGCGTGTTGATCCAAGGTCGAAGCAACCCGCAACGACATTGATGTGTACCTAAGGCCATTAGTGGAAGAACTTTTACAGTTGTGGCACGAACCCAGGATACGCGTGTGGGATGAGCACAAACAGGAAGAATTTAACCTCCGAGCATTGATTTTCGTAACAATCAATGATTGGCCTGCTCTTAGTAACCTTTCAGGACAGTCAAACAAGGGATACAATGCATGCACACACTATTTAGATGAGACTGCAAGTATATATTTGGAACATTGTAAGAAGAATGTATACAATGAGCATCGTCGATTTCTTTTGGCCAAGCATCCCTTAAGAAAGAAAGGCAAGCATTTCAACGATGCGGCATGTCACGAATGAAGCCTAAGGAGCGTACTGGTGCTGATATATTTGATATGGTCAAAGATTTGGATCAACTGGTAACCTTTGGAAAGGGTCCTGGAGGAAAATCTGTTCCGAAAGACACTGAAGGACACGCACCCATGTGGAAGAAGAAATCTATATTTTGGGAGCTACCATATTGGAAATTCTTAGAGGTCCGCTCTGCAATCGATTTGATGCATGTGACGAAGAATCTTTGCGTGAACCTGCTAGGCTTCTTGGGCGTGTATGGGAAGACAAAAGATACACCGGAAGCACGAAAGGACCATCAACATATGAAAGACCGGATGGCTGCATCGAGAATGGTTTCAACGTCATGCCGCTACACTCTTACCAAACAAGAGAAGGAAATATTTTTGAATGCCTAAGCAGTATTAAGGTCCCGTCGGCTTCTCGAATATAAAGGGATAATAAATATGGCAGAAAAAAGTTCCAAAACCTAAAGTCTCATGACTGCCACGTGATTATGACGCAAATGCTTCCGATTGCATTGAGGGGGCTTCTACCAGATAATGTTCGAGTACCCATTGTGAAGCTATGTGCATTTCTCAATGCAATCTCTCAGAAGATAATCAATCCTGAAGATCTACCACGTTCTGAATGATGTGCTCCAATGTCTTGTCATTTTGAGTTGGTGTTCCCACCATCCTTCTTCAATATAATGGCCTTTTCTGGTTCACCTAGTCGAAGAGATTTCCATTCTCGGTCCTGTATTTCTACACAATATGTTTCCCTTTGAGAGGTTCATGGGAATCTTAAAGAAATATGTTTGTAATCGTGCTAGGCCAGAAGGAAGCATCTCCAAGGGCTATGGAACAGAGGAGGTCATTGAATTTTGTGTTGACTTTGTTCCTGACCTTAAGCCGATTGGTCTTCCTCAATCGCGGTATGAGGGGAGACTGAGTGGAAAGGGTACTCTAGGAAGGAAATCAATAATATGTAGAGACGGACATTCTTACACCAAAGCACATTACACCGTTCTACAGAATTCTATCTTGGCAACCCCATATATCGAGGAACACAAGAAAATCTTACGCTCCAACAACCCTGGAAAGGATGACTCTTGGATTAGAGATGAACACATGAAGAGTTTCGGCGGTTGGTTGCAACATCTCATCAAAAACAACACTCTTGGAGATCAGCTATACTTGTTGTCTAGGTCACCATCTTCGACTATATCGACTTTCCAAGGGTACAAGATAAATGGGTATACATTTTACACAATAGCCCAAGATAAAAAGAGCACCAACCAAAACAGTGGTGTCTGCTTTGATGCAACAGACAACAATGGGTCAAAGACCACATATTATGGTTACATAGAGGAGATATGGGAACTTGACTATGGACCTACTTTTAAGGTCCCCTTGTTTCGGTGCAAATGGGTCAAGTTGACGGGATGAGGGGTTGAGGTAGACAAGAAATACGGAATGACATCGTTGGATATCAACAATCTTGGGTACTTAGACGAACCATTCGTCCTAGCCAATGATATGGCCTAGGTTTTCTATGTGAAGGACATGTCTACCAAACCTAGAAAACGAAAAAATAAGAAAAATAATACATCAGACGATGAGCCAAAGCGCCACATAGTTCTTTCAGGAAAAAGAAACATCATGGGAGTGGAGGACAAGACAGACATGTCAGAAGATTGTGATAAGTTTCATGAAATTCCGCCCTTCGCGGTGAAGGATGACCCAAGCATCATGTTAATGAATGAAGATGCTCCATGCTCCATGGATACGACGGGATCAGAAAGGAACACACGCGAAGAAATGATATGTAATAATTGTAAAATTTTATGAGTGAAGATGTTCCATGCATGTGTCCATTTTTATAGTGTTGTCTGCAAACAATCTTGAGTGTGTTAGTCCCGTTTTGTGGCTGGACCGGGACTAAAGGAGGGCCTTTAGTACCGATTCATACTTACCATTAAGATCTGATCTCCAAATGCGTGATGTCACATATTAGGGAGTGCCTCTATGACCAGTTTCTCGGAGATGCCGGAGGACTGGGCTCCGTCGGCATCTCCCTGAAACTGGCCGTAGTGGTGTCCCTGCTCTCGAAAACCATCTTGCAGCTTGTAACTTCTCTAACTAGATCAATACGCCTGGGAGCTAACTAATTTCACATATTAGGGAGTGCCTCTATGACAAGTTTCTCGGAGATGCCGGAGGACTGGGCTCCGTCGGCATCTCCACAAGGCAACCGTAGTGGTGTCCTTACTCTCTAAAACCATCTTGGAGATGCCTCAAACTGGCTGGAGGACTGGACTCACAAGGATGCCTATTTATAGTACAAGCAGCTCGGCATAATGTCGACACTCACGACATAATGTCAACACTCACCCCTATTATTAGTGCTGACTCATCTTTAGTCCCGGTTGGTGTCTCCAACCGGTACTAAAGGTTCATCTTTAGTCCCGGTTGGTGACACCATCCGGGACCTAACCATGCCGCGACATAATGTCGACACTCACCCCTATTATTAGTGTTGCTGCCGATGCGCTTAATCCTTGATCATGGTTGGTTTCTCCAACCGGGACTAAAGATGAACCCTCTCTTTATATAGGCATTTCCCTCTATTTATTAGGTAACACTCAAGACATTTATTAATATTAAAAACCGGGACAAATCGGTACTAGCTAACACTCAGGACTAAAGCCACCCCCTTTAGTCATAATCATGCCTAGTCCTATAGTACGCAGCTTCAGGGTCTTCATCGTCATCATCATCGTCATCGTCACCTGCCACTCCGGGGATCCTCAGCCCATCCATGGCATATACCAGGGGCCATTCCAGCCTCGGATTCACGGCGGGCGAGAGAGGGGTCTCCTGGAAGACGATGCTGCTACCGCCAGGACGGTGTGGGGCCTGTGGCGGGTGGACTCGTGGGCACCGTAGGCGAGGATGGTCTCCCCCGGCGATGTAGCGCATCACTCCGATGATAGTACAGTTCGCCCACCACAGACGACGGCCGGCTTCGTTGTGGTTCACCGGTGGCGGGCCATCACCCTCGTACCTGGCGAGCTCCCTTTCCCGCCTATTAGCGAAGAAGGCATTCCAGGTGTCGTAGTTGTCGGGATCCCACTGGGGATCCATCCGCTGCTCCGGCGTGAGCTCGTGGTAGAAGTGGTTTGTGATGGCGTCTGCGGAACCTTGAGGGACGGAGGAAAGAACCCTCCAAGACCAGATCCATCCATGCAAGGCCGGTAGCCCGATGTACAAGGGTAGTTGGGCGCACGCCTCGGTCTCCTCGAGGTCGAGAATGGCCCGATGGGCGTGTCCATTGTTCTAAGAGAGGAAGGTGTGGATGTGTGGATAGCCATGGCACGATCGCCCTAAATATAGAGGGAAAGGGCGGGAAAACTTGGCGTGAAGCTTTGGGAAATGGCAGGAAATATCTTTAGTCCCGCTTAGTGACTACATCCGGGACTAAAAGCTCTCGTAGAAAGGAAAGGGCAGGAAAACTTGGCGGGAAGAGGTGGGATTTTTCAAAGTTTTTATATTAGTTTTGAATTAAAAAAGAAAATTTACAAATGAAATAATTTATAAATGATGCAAACAGATAAATGGATATTATATTAAGATTCATTATATTTTTCTGATAATAATAGACATATTATTTGTGTTATTTGGATTATTACAATAAAAGATATGATTTTCCAAAGTTTTTATATTTGATTTGAATTAAAAAAAGAAAATTTACAAATAAAATAATTTATAAATGATGCAAACAGATAAATAGATATTATATTAAAATTATTTATATTTTTCTGATAATAATAGACATATTATTTATTTTATTTGGATTATTACAATAAAAGATATGATTTTTCAAAGTTTTTATATTAGTTTTGAATTAAAAAAGAAAATTTACAAATGAAATAATTTATAAATGATGCAAACAGATAAATGGATATTATATTAAGATTCATTATATTTTTTTTGATAATAATAGACATATTATTTGTGTTATTTGGATTATTACAATAAAAGATATGATTTTCCAAAGTTTTTATATTTGATTTGAATTAAAAAAAAATTACAAATGAAATAATTTATAAATGATGCAAACAGATGGATATTATATTAAAATTATTTATATTTTTCTGATAATAATAGACATATTATTTGTTTTATTTGGATTATTACAATAAATGATATGATTTTTCAAAGTTTTTATATTAGTTTTGAATTAAAAAAGAAAAGTAAAAAAAAAATAGTCGCGGGTCGTTGCTGGACCCGGGACTAAAAGATAATCTTGTGGCAAGCAAGCGAAAAAACCCGTTAGTCGGGCCGTGGCTTCAGCATGACTAAAGAGTCTTTAGTCGCGGTTAAGCCACGACGCGACTTAAAGACCCTTTAATCATGGTGGCTTAGCCCGGGACTAAAGGTCCGTCTGTATATATTCCGCGCGCCAGGGGGCTGCCCAACACTTAGCATTTCTCGACGAATGAAGAAGACGAAGACGAAGCATCAATCGAAGGTGCGCCAGACGCCGATTCCACCTTGCCGCCTCGTCTCCCTCGTGTGTGCTTCCCTTCTTAGTGCCTGCCCGCCACGCCATGCTTGTCATCCGCCGCTTGTGCAACGCCGTCATGTGCCATCATACCGATCCGTCGCAACTACCGCCGCCTCGACGTGCTTTATTTAGGTAGGAATTTTTAGTTTCTTTTTTTATATCTTAGTATAATTTTTAGTAGCATTTTTAGTTTCTTTTTTTAGGAATATATAATTGCTTTTAGTTTCTTTTTTAGAATATATATTTGTTTATATAATTGTTTTTAGTTTCTTTTTTTAGGAATATATAATTGTTTATATAATTGTTTTTAGTTTCTTTTTTTAGGAATATATAATTGTTTTTAGTTGTTTTTAGGAATATATAATTGTTTATATAATTGTTTTTAGTTTCTTTTTTAGGAATATATAATTGTTTTTAGTTGTTTTTAGGAATATATAATTGTTTATATAATTGTTTTTAGTTGTTTTTAGGAATATATAATTGTTTTTAGTTGTTTTTAGGAATATATAATTGTTTATATAATTTTTTAGGATTAGGATTATTGTTTTAGTGATTTTTTGTTTTATTTATTAAGATTACAATTAGGATTAGGGTTATTTTTTTGTTTAAGTTATTATAATTAGGATTATATTGTTTTAGTTATTAGGATTATTGTTTTTCTAACCTGTTTAACTCTCTTTTTGTTAAAGATAATTAAGTCATGGATCCATCCGAAGATCCTGGTCGCATCGGTGAAGGTTTTCTTCAGGGCATGATAAGAGGTGAAATTCATCTTATTATGGGCACGTCCGAAGATATTTTGCTCGAGGAAGAGATATCCTCATATCTGAATCCATCCGGTGATGGACTAGAGGAAAACCAAGGGGAAGACCAGATGGACGAAGGGCAAACAAATAACAACAATAATGATAGCCCCTCGACAGGATCCGGCGAGGTACATATATATATATATAAAGTCTCGCGTTACCTCTATTCATTAACTGATCTAGATATATATTAATCACTCTCTCTTCTTCTTTTAGCCCACCGGATCGAAGCAAACGACAGCTCGAACGAAACGAGGGCCGAACAAAAAGTTGGATGGTAATCAGAGGTTCACCATCGAAGAAATAGATGATGATGGTGAACCGATTGCTCCAGAGAAGCACCGGAGAATGTTTATAAATCAATGCGGGGTTCTTGTTAGGGACAACCTGCCGATCACCATCCAAGAATGGAATAAGTCAAAGAAACCTGGTGAAGAATCCAACAGCTATGTCACCGATGATGCCAAAGATGACCTTTGGGAGAAGCTCATAGCGCATTTCATACTACCTCTAGAGTATGAGGAATTTGAGGTAGATGGTATTACCCCAAGGCCGGGTGGGCTTGAAAATAGAGCGAAAGTCAAGGAGTGGGCACTAAGAAAGATGGCTGAACTGTACCGGAACCACAAGAAAAATTTATACGCGAAATATGTCGCGAAAAAGAAAACTCCAGACTTCAAAGGAGTAAACGAGAAGTTGAGAGAATAGTGGCCCGATTTTGTACAGTACAAGCAATATGATAAAGCAAAGGCAAAGTCGGCAAAGAACGCGTTAAATGCTGCCAACAAGAAATACCATCATAAAATGGGGACAGGTGGCTACAAGAGTGTCATCCCTAAGTGGGAAACTATGGAGAAGGATATGAGGGCTAGAGGTGTCACTCTGTACGGATGGATGGCTCGAGAGGTCAAAGCACCGGTGGTAATGCACGGGGATCCTTGGACCCGAAGCAGGGAAGACATTATTTCATGATAAAATTCTAAACCCTCCCAAGACCTTATCCAAGCAATGAACGATGCTCAATTGGGATTGTTCCGTCCGAGAGAGAGAACGACAGTGACACGCGCCTAGGGAATTCTGAAAAGGAGGACAAACACGAGGCAAAGGCGCCGTGTCTCGTGGAAGAAAGGGTTTCTACATGCGATGCGATTCTGAAGCCGTCGAGAAAGAAGGATCGGAGGCGACCGGATCTCGGTGGTAGAGAACCTAGCTGATCTAAAGAACCTCATGCATGAAATTAGCCAAAGGCCGCCATCGTCAACTCACCCATCCGATGATCCTGCATTGGATCTTAGCCAGCGGAGAAGCGGCGTGGCTTCCACGGAGGTCCGCTCGATGATCAAGCAACTTTGGATGATGCACCGCTCCTCACTACCCGTGGATGATGTCGAGAGATGGCACAATGTGAGCTACATCGACAATGAACAACCTTTCCTTCAAGGTGGCGATCGGCCTTTGCTTTACCTTGTCTACTGGAGCACTCCACCATTCACTTCCGATTCTACCGGCTATGCTCGTGTCACGGTGGATGACATAGTGGAGGATTTTGGACCTAGAGATTGAAATCGCTACGCTGAAGGCCTTACGAAACTAGGAGATGTCAAGCGCAACATCATTCTATGGAATAAGAAGTACATCAAGTTTCCAGGCTCGGCGCCAAGGCCACCGACTCCAAGGAATCCAAATCCACCCCGCATCGAATATCGTCAACCTCCAAGTCCACCCCAACCCGATTATCGCCAACCTCCAAGTCCACCCCAACCCGATTATCGCCAACCTCCAAGTCCACCCTGCCTCACCGACGATCATCGCAGAGAGTACATCAACTCGATCTCCGCCTCCGCCTCCGTGCAATACTACTACCTCGTCGAAGAAACGGAAGTTCGACGGTCCCCCGCGCCCCACATCGAAGAAAGGTCAAACGCCGAAGATAGTCGATATCCCGCCGACTCTTCCAAAGAGACCTTATGACAAGACCGACGAGGAAACTAACGCGGATGTGGCTGCCCAAGTTAAGGCGCATTTTGCACCCAAAAAGCCTGAGCCAAAGCCGGTATATAACGAAAAACAAAAAAGTGGGCTAAGTCCTTTCTTGAGCAACCATCCCAGATATCGATGAATCTGGAATCAGACTATGACCGGGAGATTATTAAGCAAGCACAGAAGAAAAAAATCACAAGTGCAAAAAGCGGGAAGCAAGTTGCCCAGCTCGGAGCATAGAAGAATCAATCGGCCGCCCCGCTCAAAGTCATTTCAGACCTCGACAAGGCCTTCAGAGCTAAAATGGATATGGACATGCAAATAATGGACCCTAGAGCGCGTAATAATGCTGCACTTATGGGAATCACTGTATCGGAGGCCAAAGCACTTGCTAACGAAGCAAATATGTCTCTTGGTCAATATTTAGGCTATGAAGATACGCCAAGGTCGGATAGTACGCAAGTATGTCCAAGGGCAGCCTCTAGTCAAGAATGAGGAGCTCATGGCGTCTATCGACACATATACGAAATCTGCATGAATGGTACATGTCGCAAGCAGAAAAAAGCATCATAAAGATTGGTTTCCGGTGGACGTTAGAAAGGAGCATCACTTCAAACCATACTCGATACAGGTTCAAATGACCGAACTGTTTCAGTTATACAACCAGCGCGCCCTCGACAAATCTATCATTGGTTGCTACTGTCTATAAGTTATTTATTTTTATAATTAAGTTTGTAGCTTTAGCTCGTTCATTGCATTTAATATATTATCCTAACTATATATCCTTTTGTATGATGATATTATATTCCGCAGAATGAAGATGCTTGAATGCAAAAGATCTAGAAGATACGACGTTGGGTTCATTGACCCATATATCATTAATGAATATACGTTAAAGAATCACCCCAAAGACGTGGAGGAAGACCTGTCCAGGTTCTTAACCGAGCATAATTTTGTTAAGGAAATACTATTTCCTTACAACTTCAAGTGAGTGTTTATATCTTATACACATTTTATTTTTGCTTACTGGATGAGCTATGCATGTATGCTTATGTAAATGTCCGCAGATTCCACTGGATCTTGCTAAACATTCAAGTTGACAACTCCCTAGTTGAAGTCCATGACTCATTAAGTTGGGACCAAGAGAAGTGGAGCGACATGAAAGCAATGCTCCATAAGTAATTTCAATCATTATCGCATTATATCGTCCTCTTTCATTCATTTCCTCATATCAAGTAACTAATAACTCCTTTGTTCATTTTCTTTGCCGAGCAGGTGTTGGACATGGTTCATACGGAAAATACCAGGTCCATTCAAAGAAGAGCTAACTTATAAAATGGCGAAGAGTTTACAGCAGCCACCGGGAACTCATTTATGCAGATACTATGTCTGCGAGTACATCCGAGAGTTGACCAGTGAGCGCAAAGTTGACTCACATTATATTTATGATTTGCGGGAGAAACTAGAGCCAGACCAGCGCATAAGAGCAATTCAAGAGGAGCTGGCGGGATTTATGATGAAGGAAGTCCTTGATGTACATGGAGAGCATTATGCGGATGACGTGGAACTCGATTTGCCTTAGTCATCTCCATGTAGCTCATATGATATATATATTCATCAATGACCATGTAATTTCAAAACATTTCTTCCTTTTGATATGATTGATTATATGAATGCTTGCAAGGGATCGATCTTATATAAATGCATCGACGTGTAGTGTGTATGTAGTAGCGTATAATATGTCTACTGAAATATATGTTTGTTATAGTGAAACACAAAACTAAAAAGGAACAAAATGGCAAAAAAAAGGAAATACACAATCTGCCTGGCCACGCATGCAGAGAAATGTGGTCTTCATCGGCGAGCGGAAACTTTTAAATCGGGTGGTGTTACAGCCGGGACTAGAGGGTTTGCCCCGGCGCTGAAACAGCCACGTGGCTGTTATCGATTCTTGGGCCGTTATGCAGCCGGGACTAGAGGGGGCTCTAGTCCTTTTGCGATCCAGACCCAAAACGGGACTAGAGCCCGTTGCGACCCGGGACTAGAGCCCGTTGCGACCCGGGACTGGAGGCCCTTTTTCCACCAGTGGACATGAAAGGTGTACCTTGAAGGGAATATGCCCTGAGAGGCAATAATAAAATGTTTATTATGTGTATTCCAAGTATATGAAAGATGTTTATTTTGCATGCTATAATTGTATTAATACGGAAACGTTAATACATGTGTGTTTAATAAACAAACAGAAAGTTCCTAGTTATGCCTCTCTCATAAACTAGTTCGTTGATTAACAAGATGATCACGGTTTTCTGATCATAGACATTGGATGTTGTTAATAACGAGATCACAACATTAGTGTAATGGTGTGATGAACATTCATCCGAAGTATAGCATTACGATCAAAGTCATTGAGTTTATATTGCTATAAACAAACTATGAAGTAGTCCTAATCCCTAGACAATGAGATCATGCCAATCACTAACACCGGAAGAGTTTCTTGTTGACATCAAACGTCACTCCGTAACTAGGTGATTATAAAGATGGCTTCAAAGCTACTAAAGTGTTATGTTGAGAATCATGGATCAAGAGTGGAATTTTTTCATCCCGATGACGGATAGATATGCTCTGGGCCCTCTCGGTGATATCACATTGGTTAGCTTGCAAGCAAGTGATTTGATCACTAGAATGTTATATCACGGGAACAAGAAAAGAGTGCATGTCAGTAACGAGATCAAAATAGGTATGGAGATACCGATGATCGAATCTCGGACATGTAATATATCGTGAAACAAAGGGATTAAGATACAAGCGTAAAAGGTTCCGACGATCACATGAAAAGTCATCGTTGAATGTGTGGGAGTCAGTATGGATCTCGTGTCCGCTACTCGATTATTGATCGGAGAAGGGTCTCGATCATGTCCGCATTATTCGCGAACCGTAGGGTGACACACTTAAGGGACACTGGCATCCAGTTGGAGCAAATGTTTCATGCCGAAAGAATAAACAAGCGCAGGAATTTATTTCACTAGATACCGAAACAGGTTTTCGGGTGAAATTTCATAAAGTGGTTATGCATGTGAAATGGAATTCTAGCAAGGGGTTATTTGTGAATGTTTGTCATTAAAGTAATTGACAAAAATTCTGAATAAAATAAAAGAGTTTTATTTAATGAGAGTTTGCATTAAATTTGGTGGAAATTTAATGGGAATTTGAGTGGACTTTTGAGTGGAGGGAATTTAAAGGAATTTTGTGAGTGGAGTGTCCACCCACATGAAGAGGGGAGGGCAAGGGGGCAGCCCCATGTGCCGGCCACCCCCTTGGGGTTCCCCCTCCTCCTATAAAAGGAGCCCCCTCCTCACTTGTCTCTCACACCACATCGTGAAGGATCTCTCTCCCCCTCTAGAATTTATCCCCCATGGTCTTGGACTAGCGAGATACATGATCTCGGTGGCTATTCAGCAAGAAAGGGTTGTGCTTCCGCTGCATCGCTGGAGCGAGGAGGCGGAGGTTGCCCGGTGTCTTGTACGTGTGTGCGAGCACGGATGCGCTGCTGCTTTGCGGCGCTAGGACTTCCTCTCGATCTTGAGATCGGCAAGAGATCATCTACATCAACCACGAGTTGAACTCGTTAAGCTTTGTCGGTCTTCAAGGGTATGTTCTCTACGGATATACATCCACCCGTTGTTTGTATCCAGTAGATAGATCTTGGTACATAGTTCCCATCGTAGGAAATTTTTTGTTTTCTATGATGCGAACCCTACAGTGGTATCAGAGCCGGATCTATGCGTAGATGCTTTACACGGGTAGTACACATATGAGTATGTGGGCGATGATGATCATGTTGTTGCTCCTTTGTTGTAATTTTGGATATTGGTGGCATAGTGGGATGAAGCGGCCCGGACAAACTTTACATGTCCTCGCACATGAGACCTGTTCCACGCTTGACATGCAACTAGTTTGCATAAGTGGCTAGCGGGTGTCTGTCTCTCCTACTATAGTCAATATCTATTTTGCAACGAATTGTCAACAATTTGGTTATCCTCGTTGTGGTTCATGTTCGTAGGTAAGAACGGTTCTATCTCGAAAGACCTAAGCCACGTAAAACTTGCAATGGATAAATTAGAGGCGTCTAGTTTAGATTGTTGCTGGGCTAGTGTTATGATATGGTGATGTTGTAAGTAGAAGTATGAGATGATACTCTTACAACATACATAACGTGTAATCTCCATAGACCTTGGACTTACACATATAGGTATGATAGTGATCATACCACGGTGCACATGATAGAGATCATATGCGGGAACCATATCATTTCACTAATAAACATGTGATGTTTGATAGCATCTTATATTGCTTGTTTAGCGCTTTGTTAGCATAATAAGATGATCCCTCTTTTAAATATCAAGATAAGAATGTGTTCTTCCTTTAGTATGCACCGATTATGTTTTCTTCGCTCCAAGACATCACGTGATGATAGGGTGTTCTTGGATCCACGACCATATTTCGGGTGTAAAACAGTTACACACGCGAATACTAAGGTTCTAACTTGGCGAGCCTAGCATGTACAGACATGGCCTCGGAACATGGACCGAAAGGTTAAGCATGAGTCATATAGTTGATATGATGCCCATTTGATGCTCGCCTTTGAAGCTACACAGACTCACGTGATGATCGGACTTGGTGTAGTGGATTTGGTTCATGTAATCACCAAAAAGGCACGAGGGATGTCGTTTTTGAGTGGGAGTTCATTCGTAATATGGATTAGTTGAACTCAATCTATCATACACTTAGTCTAAACTTTACAAATTCTGTTGTAGATGGCACCACCTGCTTTTAATTTCAATGTGTTCATGGAGAAAGAGAAACTTGCAACGAACGGTAGCAACTTTATCGAATGGGCCATGAATTTGAGGATTCTCCTCTCTGCTGCACAAAAGCAATATGTGCTAGAAGCGCCGTTAGGCCCCCCACCTTTAGATGATGCCCCTGACGAGGAGAAGAATGTCTATCAGACTCTTCAGGAGGACCACAACTTAGTTCATTGTGGCATATTGTATGGGCTAGAGCCGGAACTTCGAAAGCGTTTCGAAAATGGCAATTCTTTTGATACAATGGGTGAGTTGAAAATGATTTTCGAT
The DNA here is from genome assembly GCA_023614405.1 of Avena insularis. Classification (NCBI taxonomy): domain Eukaryota; kingdom Viridiplantae; phylum Streptophyta; class Magnoliopsida; order Poales; family Poaceae; genus Avena; species Avena insularis. The sequence goes on along the minus strand of CM042697.1, from coordinate 58,986,534 downwards.
AGACATGCTGCTGTAGAGAGCTATAACGCTTCAGAAAAGTTCTTTAGCTGCATGATGGAAGAGCACAACTCCGTTAGTGAGCATGTACTCAAGATGTTGGGTTACACCGATAAGCTTGTGTCCTTGGGAATATCGATTCCCATTGACTTAGGCATCCATCGTGTTCTGCAGTCTCTGCCACCTAGCTATAAGAGCTTCGTGATGAACTATAATATGCAAGGCATGAAGAAGTCTCTCCCCGAGATTCTGTCAATGCTTAAAACTGCAGAAGTGGAGATCAAAAAGGAACATCAAGTGTTGATGATCAATAGGAACACTGGTTTCAAGAAAGACAAGAAGGGAAAACGGAAGGGAAGTAAGGGCGGCAAGCCTGTTGCCGTGCCTGAAAAGAAACCCCGAGTTGGACCTAAGTCTGATACCGAGTGCTACTATTGTAAGGGGACGCCATCGAAGCAATCGCCCAAGTATTTGGCAGACAAGAAGGCCAGCAAGGCAAACAAAGGTATATATGATATACATGTTATTGATGTGTACTTGACTAGTGCTCGCAGTAGCACCTGGGTATTTGATACCGATTCAGTTACTAATATTTGTAACTCGAATCAGGGGCTGCGGAACAAGCGACCGCTAGCAAGGGGTGAGGTCAAGATGCGTGTCGGCAATGGATCAAGCGTTGATGTGATCGCCGTTGGAACGCTGCCTCTCCACTTGCCATCGGGATTAGTTATAAACTTGAATAATTGTTATCTGGTGCCTGCACTGAGCATGAACATTGTATCTGGATCGTGTTTGATGCGAAGTGGTTATTCATTTAAATCCGAGAACAATGGTTGTTCCATTTATATGAATGAAATCTTTTATGGTCATGCACCGATGGTGAATGGTTTATTTCTTTTGGATCTCGATAATAATGTTACACATATTCATAATGTTGATGCTAAAAGGATTAAACTAAATGATGATATATCCGCATATATGTGGCACTGCCGTCTAGGTCATATTGGCGTTAAACGCATGAAGAAGCTCCATTCGGATGGACTTTTGGAATCACTTGATTATGAATCATTTGATACATGTGAGCCATGCCTTATGGGCAAGATGACTAGAACGCCGTTTTCCGGTTCAATGGAACGGGCGACAGATTTATTGGAAATCATACATTCTGATGTATGCGGTCCAATGAGTGTGTTTGCCGAGGTGGATATCGTTATTTTGTTACTTTCACGGATGATTTGAGTAGATACGGTTATATCTACTTGATGAAACACAAGTCTGAAACCTTTGAAAAGTTCAAGGAATTTCAGAATGAAGTGGAAAATCATCGTAATAGAAAGATCAAATTTCTAAGGTCCGGCCGTGGAGGTGAGTATCTAAGTTACGAGTTTAGCACTCACATGAAAGAGTGTGGAATTGTTTCACAACTCACACCTGCCGGAACACCACAGCGAAATGGTGTATCGGAACGTCGTAATCGTACTTTATTAGATATGGTTCGATCTATGATGTCTCTGACGGACTTGCCGTTGTCATTTTGGGGTTATGCACTAGAAACTGCTGCATTCACTTTAAATCGGGCACCATCTAAATCCGTTTAAAAGACACCGTATGAATTGTGGTTTGGAAACAAACCTAAGCTGTCATTTCTTAAGGTTTGGGGATGCGATGTTTATGTGAAGAAACTTCAACCGGATAAACTCGAACCCAAAGCGGAAAAATGCGTCTTCATAGGATACCCTAAGGAAACTATTGGGTATTCCTTCTATCACAGATCCGAGGGCAAGGTTTTTGTTGCCAAGAATGGATCCTTTCTAGAGAAAGAGTTTCTCGCGAAAGGTGTGAGTAGTCGGAAGGTAGAACTCGAAGAGGTTATTGAACCTTCTCTTCAAAGTATGGCGCGCAGCGCCGGAAGTTGTTCCGGAGTTGGCTCCACCTGTTGAAGAGGGAACTAATGATAATGATCATGAAACTCCGAAAGAGAGTACTACCGAACCTCGCAGGTCAAGCAGACGTGTAGCTCCGAGTCAGACGTAAATCCTGTCATGAATTTCATGGTTGATGAAAATGATGACCCTGCGACGTATGAAGAAGCGATGATGAGCCCGGATTCCAACAAATGGTTAGAAGCCATGAAATCCTAGATGGAATCCATGTATGAAAATCAAGTTTGGAACTTGGTGGACTTACCTCATGACCGAAAGGCCGTGGAGAACAAATGGATTTTCAAAAGGAAAACTGATGCTGATGGTAATATAACCGTCTATAAAGCTCGACTTGTCGCAAAGGGCTTTCAACAAATTCAAGGAGTTAACTACGATGATACATTCTCTCCCGTAGCGATGCTAAAGTCAGTTAGGATTATGTTAGCAATTGCTGCATATTTCGATTATGAGATATGGCAGATGGATGTCAAAACCGCGTTTCTCAATGGTAATATTGAAGAAGAGTTGTATATGATACAACCAAAGGGTTTTGTCGATCCTAAGGATGCTAACAAGGTGTGCAAGCTTCAGCGATCCATCTATGGATTGAAGCAAGCATCACGAAGTTGGAATCTCCGCTTTGATGAGGTGATCAAAGAGTTTGGATTTGTCCAAACTTATGGAGAAGCATGTATTTACAAGAAAGTGAGTGGGAGCAATGTGGCATTTCTGATATTATATGTGGATGACATATTATTGATCGGAAATGATATAGATCTTTTAAACGGTGTTAAAAGTTATCTAAACAACAAATTTTCAATGAAGGACCTAGGTGAAGCGTCATACATATTAGGCATAAAGATCTATAGAGATAGATCTAGGCGCCTAATAGGGCTATCGCAAAGTACATACCTTGATAAGATTTTAAAGAAGTTTAAAATGGAAGATAGTAAGAAGGGGTTCTTACCTATGACACAAGGCACGACATTGAGTAAGACTCAAAGTCCGGCTTCGGCGGAAGAAAGAGAGATAATGGACAAGGTCCCCTATGCTTCATCCATAGGCTCTATAATGTACGCCATGCTATGTACAAGACCGGATGTGGCACATGCTATTAGTTTGACTAGTAGGTACCAATCGGATCCAGGTTCAGAACACTGGAAAGCGGTCAAGAATATCCTTAAGTACTTGCGAAGAACTAAGGATATGTTTCTTGTATACGGAGGTGAAGAAGAGCTCGTCGCTAAGTGTTATGTCGACGCTAGCTTTGACACCGATCCGGATGACTCTAAGTCTCAATCCGGATACGTTTTTGTCATGAATGGCGGAGCGGTTAGTTGGAGGAGCTCCAAACAACCTGTGGTGGCGGGATCAACAACGGAGGCCGAATATGTTGCTGCTTCAGAAGCGGCTCAGGAAGCAGTTTGGATGAAGGAGTTCATATCCGAACTAGGTGTGGTTGCAAACACGTTGGACCCAATGGTGATCTATTGTGACAACAATGGTGCCATTGCCAATGCCAAAGAGCCAAGGTCTCACAAGCATTCCAAGCATATTAAGCGCCGGTTTCACTGATCTCAATGTTGCAGATCCGTTGACTAAAACTCTCCCTAGAGCAAAACATGATCTACACCAGAACTCCATGGGTGTTAGATACATCACAATGTAACTAGATTATTATCTCTAGTGCAAGTGGGAGACTTAAGGGAATATGTCCTGAGAGGCAATAATAAAATGTTTATTATGTGTATTCCAAGTATATGATAGATGTTTATTTTGCATGCTATAATTGTATTAATACGGAAACGTTAATACATGTGTGTTTAATAAACAAACAGAAAGTTCCTAGTTATGCCTCTCTCATAAACTAGTTCGTTGATTAACAAGATGATCACGGTTTCCTGATCATAGACATTGGATGTTGTTAATAACGAGATCACAACATTAGTGTAATGGTGTGATGAACATTCATCCGAAGTATAGCATTACGATCAAAGTTATTGAGTTTATATTGCTATAAACAAACTACGAAGTAGTCCTAATCCTTAGACCATGAGATCATGCCAATCACTAACACCGGAAGAGTTTCTTGTTGACATCAAACGTCACTCCGTAACTGGGTGATTATAAAGATGGCTTCAAAGCTACTAAAGTGTTATGTTGAGAATCATGGATCAAGAGTGGAATTTGTTCATCCCGATGACGGATAGATATGCTCTAGGCCCTCTCGGTGATATCACATTGGTTAGCTTGCAAGCAAGTGATTTAATCACTAGAATGTTATATCACGGGAACGAGAAAAGAGTGCATGTCAGTAACAAGATCAAACTAGGTATGGAGAAACCAATGATCGAATCTCGGACATGTAATATATCGTGAAACAAAGGGATTAAGATACAAGCGTAAAAGGTTCCGATGATCACAGGAAAAGTCATCGTTGAATGTGTGGGAGTCAGTATGTATCTCCAGGTCCCGCTACTGATTATTGATCGGAGAAGGGTATCGATCATGTCCGCATTATTCGCGAACCGTAGGGTGACACACTTAAGGGACACTGGCATCCAGTTGGAGCAAATGTTTCATGCCGAAAGAATAAACAAGCGCAGGAATTTATTTCACTAGATACCGAAACAGGTTTTCGGGTGAAATTGCATAAAATGGTTATGCATCTTAAATGGAATTCTAGAAAGGGGTTATTTGTGAATGTTTGTCATTAAAGTAATTGACAAAATTCTGAATAAAATAAAAGAGTTTTATTTAATGAGAGTTTGCATTAAATTTGGTGGAAATTTAATGGGAATTTGAGTGGACTTTTGAGTGGAGGGAATTTAAAGGAATTTTGTGAGTGGAGTGTCCACCCACATGAAGAGGGGAGGGCAAGGGGCAGCTCCATGCGCTGCCACCCCTTGGGGTTCCCCCTCCTCCTATAAAAGGAGCCCCCTCCTCACTTGTCTCTCACACCTCCTCGTGAAGGATCTCTCTCCCCCTCTAGAATTTATCCCCCATGGTCTCGGACTAGCGAGATACATGTTCCCGGTGGCTATTCGGCAAGAAAGGTTTGTGCTTCCGCTGCATCGCTGGAGCGAGGAGGCGGAGGTTGCCCGGTGTCTTGTACGTGTGTGCGAGCACGGATGCGTTGCTGCTTTGCGGCGCTAGGACTTCCTCTCGATCTTGAGATCGGCAAGAGATCGTCTACATCAACCACGAGTTGAACTCGTTAAGCTTTGTCGGTCTTCAAGGGTATGTTATCTATGGATATACATACGTCCGTTGTTTGTATCTAGTAGATAGATCTTGGTACATAGTTTCCATCGTAGGAATTTTTTGTTTTCTATGCTGCGAACCCTACATACCTAGGGAACTTGCCGAGCATAGCTTAAACATTGATCCAAAATTCAAACCAGTGAAGCAACCTCTACGACGCTTTGGAGATGAGAAGAGACGCGCCATAGGCAAAGAGATAGCTAGATTACTTAAGGCTAGTTTTATCTGAGAAGTCCTTCACACCCAATGGGTGGCTAATCCTGTACTTGTCCCCAAAAAGGAAACCAAAGAATTAAAAATGTGCGTTGATTACACCGGCTTGAACAAATCATGCTCCAAAGATTCGTTTGCTTTGCCTCGCATTGACTAAGTCATTGACTCGACGGCTGGCTGGGAACTTTTGTGTTTTCTCGATGCATAATCAGGGTACCACCAGATCAAGATGAGAAAGTCGGACCAATTTGCCACTTCGTTCACTACCCCATATGGCATGTTTTGCTATGATACGATACCCTTTGGGCTGAAAAACGCAGGTGCTACGTACCAGCGGACAATGCAACGTTGCCTGTATGACCAAATTGGTCGGAACGTTCACGCCTATGTGGACGATATAGCGATGATGTCTAAAAAGTCAAATAACTTAATCTCCGACTTTAAAGAAACCTTTGACAATCTCCGGAAATATAACATGATGCTTAACCCTAAGAAGTGCGTCTTCGGGGTTCCAGCCGGCAAATTGTTGGGCTTCATCGTTTCCTAGCGTGGAATCGAGGTCAACCCGGATAAAATCAAGGCCATCTTAAACATAAATCGTCCAACATGCCTAAAGGACATTCAACGACTAACAGGTTGTGTTGCAACAGTTAGTCGGTTCATCAGCCGACTTAGAGAAAAGGCCCTGCCACATTACAAGTTGCTGAAGAAGGCGGACAAATTTATATGGACGGACGAAGCAGATGCATCATTGAAGCAGCTCAAGGAAATTCTCTCCTCAGCGCTGTTGTCGATATACCAAATGGGTATACCTACGACATAGTCTCATACCGGCAATCCCGGGTGGCCCATAGTTGGTGGTTAGTCCTATGACATAACCGGGCGGCCCAGTTGCTGATAGACAAGACGGAGGTCCAACAGGGATAAAGGAAGGCGACGTGCCGCCGCCTAAGATGGAAGTCGGCGCCTTGGAGGACACGAAGACTAGTTAGTGTTAGTATAGGACTCTGTAACCGTATCCGGCTGGGACTCTCCATGTAACCCTAGGTCCTGGCGTCCTTATAAGCCGGCCTACGGGAGCTTTTAGGGCATAACTTAGAGAGAACAATAAGTGCATATCACTACTCGCAAACAGCGAACCCCCAATTCTGTAACTCGGCGTATTGTCATTGTAGTGATTTATAGCAGGAGCACTACTAGAGAAAAGCCTATGCGAGACGCACCTAAAAGCCAATCTGAGGCGCATATCATATGCGCCTCTAGCTTCAAGCCTCGGGTATTTTTTATGCGAGGCGCATATGATATGCGTCTCCTATACTTCACATATGCGAGGCGCATATCAATATGCGCCTCCTATATTATTATGTGAGGCGCATATCGATATGCGCCTCGCATATGTGAAGTATAGGAGGCGCATATCATATGCGCCTCGCATATGTTTTACAATGCGCCTCGCATATTTATAGGATATGCGCCTCCTATAGTGTCCTATATGCGCCTCCGGTAATATTTTCGAAATTCAAGTTTTACAGACCACTATAAATAATAATATACAGATATTCAAATATACAATATAGTCCATAATACAGTATAAAGAGCACAGAATTTTTCAAAAACTTGCAATTTGCCAAAGCATAATAGAACCAACATGAATACAATACATTACACATCAATCATGACATACAAGTTCATACATCAAGTGTTTGTGCAACAAGTTCACACCTCCGAGTACAAGTTCACAATCACATTACACCTCCGATTACAAGTTCACAACCACATTACAATGACGATGGAGCTCTAGCTAGATGAAGTAGAGCACATAACCTACCATGAAGAGCAACAAGGTGGTGATCACGAGGAAGTTCCTCCACTTCTTCCTTCTGTGCTGGACGCGGCGTGCTCAGCGGCCTTGTGCAGCGTCGGCCCGGACCCTGCTAGAAGAAGAGAGACCTTGTTCTCTTTGGCGATGGCCTCGGCAGCGGCCAGCGCGCTCAGAGACGAGGGCTTCACGAGCCCGCCTTCGTGCTCCGGAATCCTGAATAAAGAGCAAGACCAGAATTTGTAATAAAGCACGTAAGGATAGCACATTGAGAATGGCTCAGCACTTGAGTTGATCAGAGGACATGGAGGGGGTAGTACTCACTGAGAATCATTTATTTTGCCAAATCCTACAACTAGGATACTGTAGGTAACTATTGTCAACTCAATGCCCTCAGCTTTCATTTCTTCAACGCATGACAGTGCCCCGCGCATATCTCTAGCAACTGCATAAGCGTGAACAAGGCTGCATGAAATGAATTAAATTTAATGCAGGGGACAAACCAGCAATGTGAAGCAATCACAAAGACTATCTTGTATCTTGCAGAAATATTTCCATGACCAATTTATATATAAAAAAATTGCAGTTTGTCTATTTAAATTAGTGGTTTGCAGCTTCTGTTTTATCCTACATTAGTCTGTCTATCATGGAAAAGAAACAACCAAACAAAATGTAAATAACAAGTGAAACGGACCTACCTTGTGAAGACAAAAGCATTGGGCTCTATTCCTCTTGCTCTCATGCTCTCAAAGGTTGCACGAGCATGATGCTTATCACCGCGCTTGGCATAATACACAACCATCAGACCAAATTCTCTCCTTGGTGGCTGAAACAATAAAAGTAAAGATTATAAATAAATCATATCAAGAGAGAATTTATATCACAGTGAGACTGTTAGACAATTCTAAAAAAATCAGTGAGAATCAATTAGAGCAACATTCGTTTCCTTGTTCATAATTTCTTTAGCATTTAAACTTCTCAAGGGAGACTGAAAATTCCTTAAAAATTGATCCTTAGCCTTTGACTGAAGCTACAATTCCTCCATAGAACAACGATATTAGAATGCACATGAACGATATTAGAATGCACATGCACAAAACTTAACCTACGAAGTGCTAAAAAAAGATTGTACTGATATTCATAGGATGAGACCATCATTCAGCCGTAATGTGTTCCCAATATTTTTCAACGACTGTATTCTGTGATTTGAACCATTGAATGTAGATAGCTTAAACATCCACCAAAGAATGAACACAGATCCATGGAATGCTGATATATTTAATGAATGCCTTACATAGAGGACGGTGAGTCACAGGGAACGACTGTCTGAAACGTGCATCAGATCAGAAGCATATACAACAAATAAAAACCAACCGGAAGGCTTCTCAATAACAAATGGAAACCGTACGTCCGGACCTATACAGGAAAACAAAGAACCATTTATCATCCCAAATTAGGAAAGTTATAGAAAAAAATACATTACTACTTGCTGGACAGACCCAACTGTAATGAAGAACATGAACAGAACAAAATTATTTTTTTAGTCGTGCATCTTCGACTGATCAAATACATGGTCTAGGTTGTCCGACATGAAGCAATACCAGACAAACCAAACTATGCTGAAGAGCAAAACGATTTTTTGCTTGTATATTTAGCTGATCAAATACATGGTCAGGCCTGCCGTATTGTTTTCGTTAATCAATAGTTCCTGGACATTTTCCAATGAATTAACCTTTATGGATGATTTTGATTACACTCAATATATACAAAATTTGCTTCATATAGATGAGGAAAAAGGAAACATACATGTGGTAGGCCACTTGCCTAGATCAATTTCAAGACACCCGGCCATCCAGATAGGATAAATTGCAGGCTAAACGGGCTAAGCTGTGTAGATACGCCATCATCTTAAGGTTAGAGGATATATCTCATCGTCCTGGAAAGGCAACAAATCAGAAGGACCAAAAAGAGACAGCAATCATCCAAGAACAGAGAATAAAACACATGAATTCTCAACAATCTCTCAGGAAGAGCACCACAGTTCACATCAATCGTTTCTTAAATAAAGAAATCACATGAATCTTTTTCCACTGTCCCCATCCATACCCAAAACCTAGGGCTGGAATGATTCCACCACTTGTGCAGCGGAAGAAGCAAGCAGGAAAAAGAGAGAGAGGATGGGAGCATACCCGCTCAACGGGGACGGCGATGTTGGGTCAGGGTGGAAGCGGGCTGGGCGGCGTCTGATGTCCAGGGCAGGGGAAAAGGCGGCGGTGGCTGGTGGGGGTGCGGTGGCGCTTGCCGGGGCGTCCGAGGTCCGCGGGGAAAGGCCGCGTTGGAGCTCTGCGGGGATGGCTGCCCCGGATGGAGGCTAGCCGGCGTGGGAGCTAGGCGGGGAGGAGGCGTCGGCAGAACAGAGCGCAGGCGGCGACGGCTTCTTCCGGAGAGGATTGATGCGGCGATGAGGAGGCCCGCCAGCTTCTGCTCGTCGCGCTCGCCGCGGAGGAGGCGGAGGCAGTCCTCGAGCGGCGGGCCGGAGGCACTGGTCGGCGCGGCGGCCGCTTCCGGAGAGGAATCCTGCAGGGAATGGGGTGGAGAGGTGAGCGAGATGAGTAACGCGCGAGGGGAAGGGGGCTAGTTGTGTGTTTTGACCGGATTATGCGAGGCGCATATCGCAAAGTGCGCCTCGTATAATATTACGCGAGGCGCATCTGGGCTAAATGCGCCTCGTATAATATGCAATCCTAGACAAATAGAGCAGTACGCAAGTTTCTGTCAACAAACACACAGCATTCTAGTGGTAACATGCCTTGTCCTATTTCATTGGCCACCCAGGTTCGAATCCTAAGGTTAACAATTTTTTGGAAATTTTTTTAAAGGCCATTTTTCATGTAAAAGCATTGTCCAAACACAATATGAACTATAAAATATACTACAAATATTTTAAATATTCAAATATTGCTAAAACAACAAAAGTGAGTATTCTCAATGAATATGTCTTGTCGATACATAATATTCTCAATGCAATATTATTATAACACACACATAATGAAAATTAAGAATGTTTTGATACATGATAGTAGGCCACACACACGACGGTTCTTGACACAAGTGAGTGGGGTGGTAGTTGGCTCCATGTGCAAAAAGCTGGAAAAAAGTGGTGCCAGGTTATAGGAGGCGCATATTGCATAATATGCGCCTCCTATAATTCAAACTATAGGAGGCGCATATAGCAATATGCGCCTCGCATATGCGCCCACCTATTTCGCCCGGACCCGCAGGAGTTACTTGAGGCACATATAACCATATGCGCCTCGCATATTATGAAATATAGGAGGCGCATATAACCATATGCGCCTCGCATATTCGTACACCTACCAACACACGGGCCCACACAGATTATGCGAGGCGCATTCTGCCCATATGCGCCTCGCCTATCTAATATATAGGAGGCGCATATGAATGGAATGCGCCTCGCATAATATGGGGCTGCTAGATTCAGTCCGTACAGGGATTATAGGAGGCGCATTCTTATCATATGCGCCTCGCCTATTTTTATACTAGAGGCGCATATCGCAAAGTGCGCCTCGCCTATTTTTATAGGAGGCGCATATGTCTAAATGTGCCTCGCATAAGCATGTCTCCTATAGCCTTTTCTCTAGTAGTGGAGTAGGATCTCGCCACCGTCATGAGATCTGAACCTGGATAAACCGTGTCAAGCCGACCCGGACGCTCTCCGTCTTCCCCCCACATCTCTAAACTCGCCGTTGGAATACCCTATGGCGTACGTGTTGGCAAAACCACGACAGTTGGCGTCCACCATAGGGCAAGAGGCGCTTACAGCATGGATCCAGGCGGGATCCCTCGCCGTCTTCGAAGGCGGCAAAATCGGATCTCCATCGACGCGACTTCGTCATCGCTCTCGAGCATGTGGCTAAATCGGCGGCATCATGGAAGTCTTCATCAACCTCCTCTTCGATCTTGTTTGAGTGCATGTGTACTCGCGTATCAACATCAATATTGTGCTTTTCTCCATCATGACGCGCTGCCGGATCAGGGCCGGCGACAGCTTAAACCCGCGCGATGTCTTTTAAGTTACCGTGTTCGGTTGTTTGAGTGTCGGATCGGTTACGGCTCTATGGCTATCATAGCTGATGAGTTTGACACCCGTACGTGTAGAAAAGACAACACGAATACCAAGTATGATTTAATTTTATCTACACGGGACAGGAAGACAACACCCGTACATGAATTTCTTGGTGAGGCCATGTTTTCCGATCAGGATTCCGGCGATGCAAACATCCAACGAATTCCTGTGAGAGACCGGCTTCGTGGTGTATCTCCGTGTTAGTGTTGCGCCAATCTTCGGGCCTCACCTGGTCAGACGGATTCATGGATGGTTCACATCGCTACATTTGGAATTTTTTAAGGTCGCATACTATTACAACTTTACACCAGATTGTTTCATCGCGGACTGATTTGTCTTGTCTTCATCACGGATGAATTCGTCTTCGTTGCGAACAACACCGACTTTGCTTAAACAGCTAAGTATCCTGTTTTTATTTATTTATTCTTTTAATTGTTTATGATCATGAGATTAAGATTGGTTCACTCATATTCTGAGTCTTTTACCGCTTTCGTTTTTGGTCATATCTTTTTCACGATTTGCCTCGCGCTCGTGAGTATAAACTTTTTACTGGCTTGCCGTTTAAGGCCCCAGTACCATGCAAAAAACCCGCCTTCGGGCATTAGCTTAAGTTTTCTGTTGTTTTTATGTGGATTCCGGAGTAGTGACTTTTCGACACTCAAAACCGGCGTTTTGGCCTTGGGTTCTGGACGGTGCCATTAAGCATCATCACCTAAGGACATGGTTCTATGCTGCGAGTCTTTCGTCTCACGAAAGGTCAAGCATAAAAACCAGAATAATGGATAAGTCAACACTTGTTTAAACAAAATTTTACATATTGTTTAAAATTAGTTGAGTTTTTTCCTCATAAACAGTTTTATGTGTTCAACTGCTGCATTGTTTTAGCTTTAATGTATTTGTTCAAAGGCCATGTTTGTTCCGCCTTACATTTGTTTGTTGGACACGATTAAAGGAACAATTTAATACATTTGTATTCTTATGTTTATGTTTCAGTACATAACGCTTGGACATTGTCGCGTTCCTCGGAATAAGATGTTTGAAGCCGAATTTTTACTAGGCTTGACACCTCGGGGGCTGCAATTGCAATTATTGACTAAGACTTGATCCACCTTTGAGGATGTCGGATCGACGCTCGGGGGCTTGACATCTCTAATTTAAGAGCTTTGCCCCGCCTTGTGTCCAAGCCGGAACAATCCTCGGGGGGCTACAGTACGATGATCTTCAAGACATGGTTTAGTTCTCTTTGAGCATCAAGACGGAAAATTCATGTGAATTCCACCTTGATGCTCGGGGGCTACACCGATGCTGATTTTTTGTAAAAGTTCTCTCTGGAGCACTAAGCCGAAATAATTTCCGACTTGGCGCTCGGGGGCTACACTATTGACATTTTTACTAAAGCTACTTTGAGAGCACCAAGACGATTGTCCTTTGAAACTCCGACTTGGCGCTCGGGGGCTACAATAGTTTGATGTACAATTATGCATGTTCTTTTGAGCATCAAGCCGCCTTCGATGAAGCCGACACAATGCTCGGGGGCTACATATGGTTATGTCAAGAAACTTTCAAGACAGTGAAGAATGCGGCTAGCGAAACTTGGGGGCTTGGCATCAATTTTGCCTTCCCGGAAGTTTCCTGGGTTACACGGCTGGATGGCCTAAACGTCCATGATATGAGAAGCTCTAAGACCTTAATTCAGCAAGCTCTTATGTTTGTGACTTTGCTGGCTCTAAGTCGGCAATTTGACAGCCTTTATGACCGTGGCCGAGTAGCCGTGATTTTTTCCGGCTTACATATCGTCCTGCATGGATGATGATATTAAAGAAGTTCCTAGATCTTGGAAGAATCACTAATGATTCGTTAGAGAGTTCTCCGCCTTGGATTCGTTCGCAGAAGCATACAAGCAAATCTCTGGCTAGGCTTAGTCGGATGAGAATATGATATGGGAGCTCTCCAAGATTCTTCGCGAAGCACGCCTACAAATTGAAGACGACGTGATAGTTACGCTCAAAGCTAGACGGAGGAACGCGAGGATCTTGAAGAACTCCGGGGGCTCCTTTTGTGGATATACCAAATAGGTATACCTACGGCATAGTCTCATACCGGCAAGCCCGGGTAGCCCACTGTTGGTGGTTAGGCCTATGGCATAACCGGGCGGCCTAGTTGCTGATAGACAAGACGGAGGTCCGGCAGGGATAAAGGAAGGCGACGTGTCACCGCCTTAGATGAGCCTTGGAGGACACGAAGACTAGTTAGTGTTAGTCTAGGAATCTGTAACTGTATCCGACTGGGACTCTCCATGTAACCCTAGGTCCTGGCGCTCTTATAAGCCGGCCTACGGGAGACTTTAGGGCAACACACAAGACAATATCGGTCTAGCCCCCGAGTGTCAAGGTGGGATTCACATGAATTTTTCGGCTTGATGTTCAAAGAGAACTAAACCATGTCTTGGAGATCATCGTACTGTAGCCCCCAAGGTTTGTTCTGGCTTGGACGCAAGGCGGGACAAAGATCTTAAATTATAGATGTCAAGCCCCCAAGCGTCGATCCGACTTCCTCAAAGGCGGCTCATGTCTTGGTCAACAATTGCAATTGTAGCCCCCCAGGTGTCAAGCCTAGTGAAAATCCGTCTTAAAACACCTTAATCAAAGGAACGCGGCAATGTCCAAGAATTACGTACTTGAAAAATAAACATAAAAATACAAATGTATTAAATTGTTCCTTTAATTGTGTCCAACAAACAAATGTAAGACGGAACAAAAATGGCCTTTGAACAAATCCATTAAAGCTGAAACAATGCAGTAGTTGAACACATAAAACTGTTTAGGAGAAAAAAACTCAACTAATTTGAACAGTTTATGTAAAATTTTGTTTAAACAAGTGCTGGCTTGTCCATTATTCTGGTTTTTATGCTTGACCTTTCGTGAGACGAAAGACTCGCAGCACAGAACCATGTCCTTAGGTGACGATGCCTAATGACACCGTCCAGAACCCAAGGCCAAAACGCCAGCTTTGAGTGCAGAGAAGTCACTACTCCGGAATCCACATAAAAACAACATAAAACATGTATCCAGAAAACTTAAGCTAACACCCGAAGGCGGGTTTTTTGCATGCTACTGGGGCCTAAACGGCAAGCCAGTAAAAAGTTTATACTCACAAGCGCAAGGCAAATCGTGGAAAAAGGTATGACCAAAATCGAAAGCGGTAAAAGACTCAAGATATGAGTGAACCAATTTTAATCTAATGATCATAAACAATAATAAATATAAATAGCTGTTTAAGCAGAGTCGGCGTTATTCGCGGCGAAAACGAATCCGTTCGGACAAAAGACAAATCAGCGAAGTTGTCCGCCTTCCGTGTTGAAGCAGGAGAAGTCTGCATCGGTCGTATTGCAAAACCAAAGATGAATCCGACAAGGTAATGTCGCTTGCGGCATCGGCCAGCAGTGGCGGAGCCGAAAACGGAGAAAGAGGGGTGCTAACTAATTGCATGAAGAAATTTTTAACAGATTAGGACAAAAAATCACCTTAATTATACTATATCTTATTATAATATCTTGCTATCCTAGCAAATGATATACTTATTTTAGAGGTGCAAAATTACACACTTCACCTTAAAATCCGACGGCCAGGCTTTGCCGACGGTTTTTCCCGAGCCGTAGGCTTTGAGGGCTATATGCCGATGGCCCCCGACGGATGTCCGTCGGCACATAGAAAGGTCATCAGTAAAATTGCATTTTCTAGTGTGATCAATTTATGGCAGATCGAAGTGCTGGAGCGCGGCCGATGATTGCTAGGCCACTGCTGTCGGGGGTTCAGGGCATCGGGTTAGGATTTGAGAAATTAAAATCTAGGCTGAGCAGTATGCAGATTGGGTTGGAATAGAAGAAAAATAACCCGAGAGAGACCTAGCTAGAACTGTTGTGATTGTCGTGTCATGCAGGGTTGTCCATCGAGCGCTTGAGCAGGCTTACGGGAACCATCACATTTTCATTGTTTGCGTGATCGTATGGGGCCAGCGGTTGACATGGACTGCATGCTGTTGCACGTACAGACTTCCTTTTTCTAGGGCCAACGATTCAGTACATGGTGTATAGCTTATTGGGGCCGTTGGCTGGACCGGTGCTACAGCCCCGGTAGCACCGGGCGCAGCTCCGCCCGTGTCGGCCAGGACAAGCTTGCATGTCCAATCGATTCTATCTACCGATATATGCAAACGCACGATGCTTATAAAGCTAGGTTGATTTAATTGCCTCTACGTGAAGGAGTAGTCAAGAGGCACACTCCACAACGCTTTGATTACTCAAATCGCCTGATCCCGTCAAGGATTTTTTTTGGTCGTACCGTGGCCACGACGCACTGCAACGGAGACACGACTGATTGGATCATCCAATTTGAGTTTGCTTCAATCTTCCTTCCGACATGAAATAGCAGACTGATTTTTACCCGTATATTTACTGAATAAGCCTAATCGGAACTTGTGTCAGCAACGTTGACGCGTATGCGTACGTGCACAAACACAACCAGAATTTGGATCCAC
The DNA here is from genome assembly GCA_023614405.1 of Avena insularis. NCBI lineage: Eukaryota > Viridiplantae > Streptophyta > Magnoliopsida > Poales > Poaceae > Avena > Avena insularis. The sequence goes on along the minus strand of CM042697.1, from coordinate 58,970,636 downwards.
CAGCTACTTCCGATCGAGCCATATAATCAGACAGAAAAAATCACCGCTACTTCTAGATCAGATGTGTTTTGACGAAGAATTCCACGATGCCGCCGACTAGACCACACGCTCGAGCGGAGAGACAATGAATCCTCAGAAGAATCAAGAGCGATGACGAAGCCGGCGCGTCGATGGAGATGCGATTTGGCCGCCTTCGAAGACGGCGAGGGATCCCGCCCGGATCCGTGCTGTAAGCGCCTCTTGCCCCACAGTGGACGCCAACTGTTGTGGTATTGTCTTGTGTGTTTCCCTAAAGGCTCCCGTAGGCTGGCTTATAAGAGCGCCAGGACCTAGGGTTACATAGAGAGTCCCAGCCGGATACAGTTACAGATTCCTAGACTAACACTAACTAGTCGTCGTGTCCTCCAAGGCTCCGGCTTCCATCTAATTCGGTGGAACGTCACCTTCCTTTATCCCTGTTGGAGCTCCGTCTTGTCTATCAGCAACTTGGCCGCCCGGTTATGCCATAGGCCTAACCACCAACTGTGGGCCACCCAGGCTTGCCGGTATGAGACTATGCCGTAGGTATACATATTTGGTATATCCACAACAAGCGCCCATCCTTGCAGCACACAAGCCTGGAGAGCCCATGTTGATATACATGGCGGCAACCAACCGGGTAATCAGCATCGTCGTCATGGTAGAGCGGAAGGAACCAGGCTATGAGCACGGAGTTCGACGACCAGTTTACTATGTAAGCGAGGTCTTGACGGAGTCCAAGCAGCGTTACCCGCACTACCAGAAGATAGCTTATGGAGTATTCCTTGCTTCTCGGAAGCTGAGGTATTACTTTCAGGAGCACCCTATCAAAGTGGTGAGCAAGACTCCACTGTCCGACATTATCAACAACAGCGACGCTACGGGAAGGGTCGCAAAGTGGGGCATTGAACTTGCCGCCTTCGAGATCACTTACAAAAGATGCGACACTATCAAGTCACAAGCCTTGGCGGATTTTATCATAGATTAGACGGAGATGCCAGATGCTACTCTGTTGCCCGAACTAGAGTACTAGGTGATGCACTTTGACGGATCAAACCTGCTCAACGGCTCGGGGCTGGTGTATTGCTACAGTCACCAACTGGCGACAAACTACACTACGTTCTGCAGATCCACTTCGAGGCTACAAACAACATGACAGAGTATGAAGCACTCATTCACGAATTACGCGTAGCCAAGGATATTGGCATCAAGCGCATAATTTGCTGTGGAGATTCCGACTTGGTTGCCCAGCAGGTGGCTGGCACTTGGAATGCGCGGAACCCTATGATGGCGGCATATCGCGACGAAGTGGACGAGATAGCCAAGTGCTTCTTGGGCTACGAAGTCAAGTATGTACCTAGGGAGCAAAACGAGGCGGCTAATCTGATGTCTAAGCTTGGATCAGGGCGCAAACGAATTCCGCCAGGAGTTTTTCTAGAGCATCTGCGGACACCATCCGTGAAGGGAGCCGACATCGACAACCCGGATAGAGTTGACTCTTTTTTCCACATTGTGGCAAAGATCCCTCCGTCTTGGACAGAACCGTTCATGAATATCTCGAACACAGAACTTTTCCCGACGACGAGGTCGAAAGACGACAAATAGTACGACGAGCAAAGGGCTATACCATAGTTAATGGAAATCTTTACAAAAGGAGCACTACTGGTGTATACCTTAAGTGTGTTTTCCAGTTAGAAGGTATTGAAATCCTATGCGAAATCCATCTCGGAGATTGCGGGCATCACGCTGCTCCTTGATCGTTGGTTGCGAAAGCCTTCCGGCATGGATTCTATTGGCTGACCGCGAAGGCGGACGCCGACAAGCTGGTTGAGACGTGCATGGGATGCCAGTATTATGCCCGACAACCACATGTTCCTGCTGAAGAATTGCGAATAATATCAATAACTTGGCCATTTGCAGTCTAGGGGTTAAAAATGGTGGGACCGTTACAGAGGGTACCATATGGGTTTACGCATCTGCTAGTAGCAGTTGATAAATTCACTAAATGGATAGAAGCTAAACCCATTAGAAAGCTTGATGGGGCAACTGCCCTCAGGTTTGTCCAGGATCTGGTGGTGAGATTTGGTCTCCCACATAGCACTATCACCGACAACGACAACAACTTATCACTCGAAGAAGTGGAGGCATGTTGTTGGGAGAAGGGCATCCGACTTGACCTTGCATCTGTGGCACATCCACAATCCAACGGTCAGGTTGAGCGGGCAAATGGATTAATTCTTCAGGGAATAAAGCCACGTCTTGAGGCACCGCTACATAGAGCAGCTGGAGCCTGGGCGGAAGAATTGCCATCTGTGCTGTGGAGTTTATGAACTACACCCAACAGATCCACTGGCTACACCCCTTACTTCATGGTATATGGAGCAGAAGCTATCCTACCTTCTGACATACTTCACGATGCACCAAGGGTTGCCGCCTACGACGAAGATGACGCTGAAGAATCCAGACGCCTAGATGTGGACCTTCTCGAGGAGAAGCGCGTTTTGGCATGCCAAAGATCCTCCATCTACTAGCAGAAGCTATGCATCTACCATAGTCGCCGCGTTCGGCATCACTCGTTTAAAGAGGGGGATTTGGTGCTCCGACTTAAGCAGAAGAAGTCACACAAATTATCCCCACCATGGGAAGGACCGTTCATCATAAGCAAGGCGCTACTCAATGGGTCTTACTACCTCGTTGACAATCATGAACTGAAGGATAGACCCAACGAGGATCATAAGCGTAAGCGAAGTGACCCGGATGATGACTAACCGGAGCTTGATCGGCCATGGAACATAGCATTGCTACGTCCTTTCTACACTTAGCATTTTTTATCTAATTGTGTACCTCTTATATGATCAATGAAATAAATCTCTTTGGTTCACTCATATTTCTGAGTCTTTTACCTCCTTTAGTGTTTATTTTTGGATCATATAAAACCCTTATGCACAAGCTTTGCGATTGCACTTGTGAAAATTCCGCCTACGGGCGTTAGCTTATGTTTTCTGGTCTACACGTTCTTTGTCGTTTTTATGTGGATTCTGGAGTAGTGACTTTTGGCACTTATTATCGGCGATTTTGTGCTTAGGTTATTGACGGTGCCATTGGGCATCATCGTCTGAGCGCATGGTTCTGACAACGAGTCTTCCAACTCACGAAAAGTCAAGCATAAGAACCAAAGTAATGGATAAGCCAGCACTTGCTTAAAAAATATATACATGCTGGAACTAGTTCTTAAGTAGCAGGACATACATCATTGTTTTCCACCTTAAGTTAATACATAGTTTTTTCTACATACACATCACAGAGGAAACAAATATTACAAATTGTTTTTCATTCCTCTCGCGCATGCGACTTGGAAGCAACATCATCAGCAGCATGAGAGTCACCCTCGAAGTCGGCAGTGTGGAGGGAATTGGAGGAGCTTTGGTTGCCTCCATCGATGGTATTCATTGGCACAAAGACGTTAACGTCGACCAACTCGGCAACTCTGGTGTCATAACCCGCAAGTGATGACAAGATAGATTCATGATTTATCTCTTTGCCTTCGTCATCTACGTCAGGAATGCCAGAGGTTACCGTGTCGATGTCGGCATCCTCGTAGTGTACCTTGACCATGGATAGCGCCATCCTTGCACCGGCCTGTGCACATGAAGCTTTCCAGCTTATGATACGCTCGGGGGCTTGACGCAGGATCTCCGAGAACTTCGCCATAGAGTCCAATGCCTTGATATTGATCTAGAGGGGCTTGGCAATCTCTTTGGCTTGCGTGATGGCGGTGTTGATGAAGTTGCCAGCAAGAACCATGCATTCCTTTGCCGGAGGAGGCGACCGGGTTAAACCCGTAGGAGATGCGAATTTCCGACAAAGGAGCACATGAGTTAAAAAATTCAAAGTATCCAGACTACAGAAATCCAAGACGGAGAATCACTTACTGAAGATGCTAGCCTCAGCCTGCCAGAGGGTATCCGCCAAGGAGTCCCGTTCTTGTTGGAGGAGTTTGTACGCTTCATGATGGCGTTGATTCTTCTCATCGGCAGCTTTCTTCTAATCTCTTAAGATCCAGATCTCCTCCTTCAAGCAGTTCATCTCCTCAGTGGCGGAGTCCTGCAGGGATTTCATTGATTCTTCATGCATCTTCAGCATGTCCTTCCTCTCCTTCTTAAGGATATTGTTCTCGCTATCCAGCTCCTGAATATGCTTGGATTGCTCGACAATGTCCTTAGCCTTGGCAATGGTTTCTGCAAGTCGGAGAAAGCAAAGTACACAGTGAGTACTCGGAGAATACACAAGATCAAGTCGGAATACAAAAAAGAAAGGAAAAACAAACGCTTGCTCTTGATGATCTGTTCCTTCAAGAAGGCAGTTTTACCATTTTCGGCTTCCAGGTCCGCGTGCATCTTTTGGTACTTGTCGTTGGCCATGCCCCTCCGAGCATTCTCATTCTGTGGAAAAAAGAAAAGTTAAACTTTGTTTGGTCTACATGGAGCATCTAGCCGGAAAATTTTCATCTAGACGCTCGGGGCCTACAGCGAGAGTTTTTAACTTAGAATATGCTTAGTCTTTCTTTAAGCATCTAGTCAGAACTAATTCAGTTTTCGATTAGAAGCGCGGGGGCTACAGTATAAAGTTTTTAACTCGGATGTATGCTTAACTTCACTTTAAGCATCTAGTCGGAACTAATTCAGTTACAACTAGAGGCTTGGGGGCTACAGTGTTGAAATTTATAAACACTGCGTATGCTACTCTTAAAGCATCTAGTCGGAATAATTTATTCCACCTATATGCTTGGGGGCTACTGTAAGAAGTTTTCTAGCTTAGTCACTCTTAGAGCATCTAGACGCAAAGACCTATGGTTTTCCGTCTAAATCCTCGGGGACTACAGTGGCATATTCATATGAAATGCAAAAAGGCAAAAATAACTTACAAGTGCAATGATCTTGAGGTTGATAGCACTCTCAGCTAGCAGCTTGCCAACGTATACACTGTTTCCTTGCAAGATCTCTGCTTGCCGGAGAAGCTCCTCTAGACCGCACGTCAGAGATGTCGGCACCGCACCAGGAACCAGAGCAGTGCTACCCGGCGTAAGTACCGGATAGACTATATTCGGATACTCTATGGTTTTCTTGGGCGTGGGGGCGCCACCTTCGGCAGAAGTACCACCTTCCACCACCGCCTTACCGCTACCGATGGCATCCTTAGCCGGAGCTTCAGCCATTTGGTGTGCGACACTCTCCTGCGTCGCCTGCTGGCCGACAACAGCAAGCTCAGTAGAGGCACCTGAGTCCACTTCCATGGCTTGAGAGCTTGTCGAAGCGTATGAAGGCTTGACGATGGGAGTGACAGGGGCGATGGCGGGAGATGTGTCGCGATGCAGCATATCCTTGATGGTTCTAGAAGCTCCCGATGTTTTGGAGGTCTTCTTCAGGCTGGTTGTGGCTTTCTTCCTGAAACGTGCAAAATGCATAAGTACGGGAATAATACAAACAATGGACAATGTCGGAGGGAAAGAAGCTTACACTAGAGGGGGTGCTTTGGCAAAAGAGATCCCAGTAACCTTTCTTTTCTCCGCCTCCAGGGTGGCAGTAGACTTCTTGGAGGCTCCACCCTCCGCCTTCTTCTTCTTGCCTCCGTCGCCAGCGTTAGAGGTGGAGCTCTTCCGCTTTCGCAACAACGAAACATCGTCGTCGGACACGACCGTGACTTGCTTCATCTTTGGATCATAGATTTGGACATCCATGCTATCCTCTTCTAGATCGCTAAGTTGTTATGTGAAAAGTTATCGTGTTAGACAAGATGGTAATGGCTAGACGGAAGAACTGGAGTATATGTCATACACAGAAAATAAACAGTTACCTTTGGGCACTTGCTCTCTACGAACATGTCGTAGGTGATGGTGAAGCCACACTTCTTGTCCTTCACCTTGATGATGTCCTTTAGGAGAAGCTTGATGGAGTCGCTCGAGAAGTTGTCCTCAGAGATGCGGAGGCTATCCCTTCTATCGTTGGTATACTCTTGCATCAGCTTCGAGCGGTGCTGCAAAGGCTAGATTCGCCTGATGAACCGGCACATGGCTAGGTCCAAGCCGGTCAAAACCGTCCCTACGAACCACTCTATCCGCCTTATAGAATGGGAAGCGTCGATGTCGGACGAAAGGGAGGCCTGGGATCTCCATGTCGACGTTTCGGCGGCTGCTCCATCGATCAAGTCTCGGTACGTTACTTCTTGGCCAGCCAGAGGGATATCTGGGCCATAGAAGTAAGTACGCTGCCATTTCTTGCGGGACTCGTGGCCGACGATGTCGGGGAAGCGTCGGCCAGGCCGGATCTTAAAGCTAATAGTGCCACAATTTCTAAGTTCGTCCTTGCTGGCTCCGGCTATGCACTTGATGGCGAAGAAATAGATGAAGAGGTCTAGCCTAGGCCTAATCCCTAAGTAACCCTCGCAAAGCGCCGCATAATTGCTAAGCGCTAGGATACTATTGGGAGAGAGGTTCTATGGCTGTACTCGATAATGATTCAAGACGGCAAGGAAGAAGTTCGAGATGGGCAGGGAGACACCGCGTACCATCTGTGCTTTGAGGTACACCTTTTCTCCGGCTTGGGGAGAAGGTGTGACCTCGCCGGCCGGCGCCGCCTGCCAGGCGATCCCCTCCGTCGCAGGGAGGTAACCTTCGACGATCAACTCTTTGATGTCGCGGTCCGTGATGTCCGAACCGCGCCAGTCGCCTTTGTGGGAGTCGAGCTCCTCCACCAGGAGCTCCAGCGTCGTTGGATTATGGTCGCCGCCGGTGCTTTTGACCAGCGCAGACATGGGGATGACCAGGCCCTCTGGAGGCATGACGACGGAGCTCGCCGGCTTCGCCGCGGCTTCGCCCGACACCGCCATCGAAGGGGAGGAGCTGATGCTGGCCATTGCGTGTGTTTGGAGGTGGCTGGCGAGATTGGGAGTTAGGGTTTTTCGTGCGAGGCGCAGAGAGCTCGAGGAGACGCTTGCCTGAGGAAGAAGATGGCGCATGGGAGAATGAGTTGAAAAAGTAAATTTTCCACCGCAGTTACTATTTATGGTCTCCAGCATCAAGATTCGTGCAGCTTGGTCGAATGGTTGCCGCGTAGACGACGTGTGCGGGGACGTGCGCGGAAATTTCTCCACGTACCAACCGTCGCCGCCAACGGTTCGTATCGTTCGCGCGGGAAAAGTGGACATGATTGCGTTCTCTGCATGTGTGAGTTATGAGGCATTGCTGACCTATGTCTACGTCACCCTAGCTAATAAAGGCAGATGAACCATCACATCAGAAGATTCCGGCATGGACGGATCCAGTCTGGCTACGGAAGAGTACGATGGAAGATTCAGGAATTCTTCGACTTACAAGTTGAAGACGGAGAAAACCTTGCAGGGTTCTTTGGGAGGACTACAAGATATTGCTTGAAGATTTGCCGACATCCATCTAGACGGAGCATTCCACGTGAAGAGGCAAGACGGTGCAAAATCTCGGATTTCTCCGGGGGCTACTGTTGGGGATATGCTATATGGGTATCCTCATAGCATGTCTCCTATCCGGATAACCCGGGTGGCCCACAGTTGGTAGCATGGCCCATGGCCTGCTGGGCGGCCCAGTTAGATGGATACAGAAGGGAGGACCATGCCGAATAAAGGAAGGCTACGGTGGAGTCACCAGCATACCCGGAGCCTTGGAGTATAAGACACGCAAGACTAGTAATAGACGGTGTAGGACTCTATAACCTATCCGGCTAGGACTTTTCCCTATAACCCTAGGACCTGGCATCTAGATAAGTCGGGCCTATGGGAGCCTTTAAGGCACGATCAAGTAGCGATTAGCACACACCTCGCAGAGCGAACCTATCTCTATAACTCGGTGTATTTCCCTTATAGTGATTTATAGCAGGAGTAAGATTCCGCCACCGTCATGGGATCTGAACTTGGGTAAGCTGTCTTACCTCGTACCCGTCAACCATCCGCCTTCCCCCGCGTCTCTAACCACGCACTGTGAGGACCCCTCCATGGCGTACTCGTCGGCAATACCACGACAGGTATCCCGAGGAACCTATTTGTGGTGGCGCCCTATTTTGGTCACCGGAGGACAACTGGCGACGAGCTCATGCGGCGGTGCTTGCGGGTGATCATGGTGGCATGGATTTAGGAAGCAAACGAAGCATCTACGCATACGAGGAGATTCAGTGACTCACCAGGAACACGATGGTGTGGTCGATAGGGCGAGGAGAGGTCGGAGATGACGGTGAGGTCGACGAACAGCGCCAGGAACCGAGGGTGCGATTGGGTTAATTCACGCCTCCTCCGCTAGTGCGAGTTGGGGCAAATGAACGAGAGGAGCACGGCGGTCTCCACCGTGGTCTTATCTGGCCAAGGTGAGCACGGAATCGCCGGCACCGGGTCACCTCCGAGCTAGGGTTCTCGGTTCAGAAGAAGAAATTGTGAGAGAGAGAGCTATAGAGGGGAAATGGGGATGAGGACGAGCAGACGACGTCGTGGCATTCTTATCCCTTCCATCTAGGAGCGGTAGCACGCATCACAGCGCGGTGGTCCATAGACGGCTGAGCTCCTGTCTAGCGAGCTACTTCTAGTAGGCGAGGTAGACGACGAAGTCGGTTTTCCAGAAAACCCCCTGGCACTTCTTTTCTCTCAACCCGCAATCCTCCTTTGATCCCACCCGTCAGTCACAGAAGAGAACGAGCTGGGTTGGCTGCTGGGCTTTTGTGGGTTGCACATGGGCGACAGGTAAGAAGAGGGAAGTTGGGCCATGGCCAGGTTTTTTTATTTGTTTTCCTTTTTTCTATTTTCTGTTTCCTTTTCAGATTTGTATATAATCTTTAATTTGAACTTTTCTTTTGAGAATTAATTTTCTGGATAATTGTAGTAATACTAAAATGTATTTAGTATCATTTGTGAACTTTTTTTTGTATAATGTTATGTTTCTTTATTTTCTTTATGTATATACTTTTCCTATTATTATTTGTAAGTCTTTTAATATGCATTTAATTGAGTTAATATCCATAAACTTATTATAGGATGCATTATTATTAACTCATGAGATTTGATTCTCATTAACTCATAATATTTAGGATATTTTTATATGGTGATCCATTATTTTTGTTTGATAAATAAAGTTTTTAGGGAATTAATATGATTAATATTATTCCCATGAATTTAGGAAATAATAATGGATATATTTTATTATAACTGACATAGAAGTTAGGATTTGAATTGCAACTACTTACCCTAGAATTTAGGGTTCTAATTTTACTTCTATTCTTTTGTTGATGTGAGTAATGATTTAATAACTAAGCATATTGTCTTCTGTTTGTGATATTTGATGACATCACCTTTTAAAATAGAAAGTTATATCTAAATTTTTTTATATAAAAGAATTGATAAAGATACTCCTAAGCACATATAATTTTGATAATTGGAATTGTCAGAGATGTGCTTATGTAAATTGCTATAGGAAAATATTCCTATTAAGTGATATAGATATAAGATGAGGAATTCATAACATGAAATGGATATTATACTTGGTTTAAGATTTAAAGTTGATTTTTTAACAAGAATTACTATCTTCCATAATTCATAATTGTAGACTTCTAATTAAGGAATTCCTTTCCTAGATATACTATTTCTTCCTATCTATCATCATGGTTAACATGATGTGGTTGTACGATAAAATTGGAATGGTATTGCATCCAAACACAATCATCTGGTGTTCACAACACATGTCAAAACATTTCATTAGAATGACTCATCATTCTAAGGTTTTCATAACCATTTTCACCAAGTGTTCCCATCTAAAGTGATCAATTTTTATGCTTAACACTATCCACTAAAGTTGGGGGTAATCAAGTGATAGTCAAGTGTGACTTATCTAAGTACAATCTCATGCCTCAGGATGACATCAAGTTCTACCTAACTTAGGCCAAATTTTATGCTCTTTATGCTACCTCTAATATCTTTCCAAAACTTCAGAAGTCACTAAGTAAATATAACTAAGGAGCTTTGATAAAGAAATAAAATAATCAAGCTTGCAAGAAAAACTGGGATTTGGTGTAATCAAAGGGGTATAATCACATATTCCTAAATCATATAGTTTTCATAGTTATCATGCAAGTGTTAGCTTGAAAATTTCTAGCTTGCTTAGATAGCTTGCTAGGATGGCTTGCCTTGTGCAGTGCAGTGGTTGAAGTTCTCCTCGGCTTCCTCTTCGTAGTAGTCTCCTTCCTCTTCGTATCCTTGGTCCGTACTAGCGTCTATAAATAAATATGAAGTACACAATCACCAAACAATACTTAAATACTTTTATTTAGCACACAAAGGCTCACACTAGATGATCTAGCATCATCACAATCATCACATGAATTAAGGCAATAGTCTTATTTATTTTATTTTAGAAAAATAATTTCTACTCATTGAAAAACTACTTAAGATTTAATATTCTCCAATTAAAACATGGGATCATGTTGACACATGTCATCACCACATATTTCAATACTTGGGAATGTGATTTAAAGTGGTGTCACAATTTAATAAGGTTTGACCTTTTTATTTTAATTAATTAAAGTGACTAGAAATTCCTATGGGGCATTCTTTTATTACTTGTCCATTATTACTGTAAGTAAACCTAGATATTTTTATATATTCTGAAAGGTCTTATCAAATGTGATTTTTGAGAGTTGGAATCAACTCGAAAGCATTTATGGTTGAATTTTGAATAATGTTTGAATGCAGAAAAGTCTTTGCCTTGTTATTTTTACTATAGGTGATCTATAAATCCAATTGGTTTGAATCCAATTTCCATATCTTTCTAACAAAGTTGGTTTCATGTAATGTGGTTCAGTGAAACTCTCTGAATTGAATTTTTAATCTACAACCAGAACTAGGTTTGAAACTAAATAGATAAATCCAAATTCAAACTACTAGGTCACGCGGAATTCTAACTGGGTCGGCCCACTGCGCATAGCACGCGCGGGCTGGTTAAGTGGTGTCCCCACGCGTCAGTGAGACGGGTATTGGCGAAGGGGTACGGGCGATTATGATCGTAGGATTATACTAAGGATCAACGGCTCACGGACATCATCCTCGTCAAACAAAACACGGCGGGCTCGAACCCTAGCGCGGCCAGTGGGGGTCTGGGGCGGCTCACCGGGGCTGAGGCGATGGTCGGCGATGGGGGTGAACGACGAAGTCGATGACGGCAGTTCTCCTGGTACTGGCGGCTCCTCCTAGGGTGGCTCCAATCGACGGCGCCCTTCTCGTCCAGCAGCGGCAGGCTCCGGCAAAATTCCAGTGAGGGAGAGATCGCCTTGGTCTGGGAAGAGGTGGGAAGGATCAGTGAGATGTGTGGAGTGAACTGGTGTGAAGAAAACGAGCGGGGAAGGCCTCCTTTTATAGGCGAGTGAGAGAGGCCGAGCGGCATGGGAAATGCTCATCGGGGTCGGTGTTACAACGAGCTACGGGCATGGCTGGGGCTATCTAGGGGACGGTGCACGGTCTCCTGGCGGTGCTCTACGGCTTGATGGCGCGGCAAGGAGCAGTGCGGTTTGGTTGGAACGCGCTAGTGCTCTAAGCAGCACCGACGACATTTTTGACGACGCACAAGCGCTCCTGGTCGCGCGGCGGCGAACGGGCATGTCTGGTGGTCTCCTGGGACGATGGTGATCGTAGGCACGGGCGGCGAAGGCGATGCGCGGTCTGTGCGGGCGTGTCGAGCGCGGCGAGCTAGCGCGCTCTGGACATGGCAGAGACAAACTCGGTGCGTGTGTTATCGGTGGTCCACCTGCTTGTCAAGGATCGAGGGCTGGACAGAGGGTGGCGGTGGACGGTGGCGTTCTTCCTAGACATGGTGGCTAGGCGTGGCGATGGCTCGTTCTAGCTTGCCATGGTCGGCTGGCAAGGGTTTGCTCTGGCATGCAGGACATGGTGCAATGGTAGGGGTCTAGGCTGGTTTAATGCTAGTGTGCTCACTGGGGGAGACAAGGGTGATCAATGGGGAACAAGGTTTGGCAAAAATTACTGCTCAAAACGGTGAAGTTTGGCAGAATTTGGTTTGTGTGTCCAGGTGTTTGATCAAATGGCCGAAAGAAATTCATATTTGATTTTTTGGTTGAAACTTGGTGAGTGTACTGGTCACATACTAGGGAGAATTCGGTTGATTGGATTTGTCAAGGTGAACTGGTTTGGTGGGGTTTTGAGAAATGGTGATCTTACCATATGTACTAGATTCAATTTTTAAATGTCATTTAAATAGGGTTGCCAAATGTTTCTGTGGGTTTGCAAGGTGGGATTGACTTCACTTTCACTTGGTCTAGCAAGGGGTGAAAAGATTTGGATTTGTTTCTGTTTGAAATCTTGGACTAGGAACACTCAAAATGGTCTAGTGAGCACGATTGGGAAAAATGACCATTAGCTCATTTTGTTTGTTTTTAAATTTCTATTGATTTGATTCTGCTTGGAAATGATTTAGATGATGTTGTTTTCATCTTTAAACCAATCCTTTCCATTCACAACAATCGAACAAGTCCATTCAAGCATTCATGCATTCATCACATACACACATGCATTCATAATGATTTTAATTAATAAAAGTTTTTGTTAACCCTAAATTTGGGTGATTGGAATTGATAACCTTTATTAATATTTTTGGGATGTTACATCATGTCCGGAGTGTTTCCGAACCGAAGGGTAGAACACTTAAGGGTGAGGAAGCATACGGATTGATTTGTCTCCACGGGAGAAATAAGAGGGATAAACCAGAAAAGTTATGTATAACACCCAATGTTGATCAGAGGGGTCTAGAAGGAGTTCCATAGTGTAAGATATAATAATATATGTGTTTTATATTAATTAATGGAAATAATAATAAAACATATTATTTTATTTTATTTTTAGAGGCAGACCATGCCTAGTGGGCCACACCCAGAGGGAGGCCCAAGAGGGCAAGTGGCCATGGGAGGAGGGATATGTCGTCCTTGCCCTAGTGGGCTCCCCGCCTGGGGCCCACCTAGGGCCGGTGGCGCCTTATGGTGGTCGGCGGGTGTGGTGGAATTAGTCCCACACCGCTTGCCCCTTGGGGTATCCCCTAACCTCCTACTATAAATAAAGGGTCATCCCTTCCCTTTGAGGCATCCCATTCTCTCCTCTCCTCTCTCTCTCTCATTTTCCTTTTAAGTTTTCTCCATGATATGGGAAGAACTTTGAGGGACTTGAGTTCTCCACCTCCGCACTACTGTTGTGCGATATTCGGCCCCCCTTCTTTCTTCTTCTGCTTCTCGGCTGGATAGGAGCCCGGGAGACGTCGCCTACACCGGACGTGTGTAGAACTTTGGAGGAGCCACACTTGGGGCTCTAGGAGTTGTTCGTCTTCATCAACATATGTCTACCTGCATAAGGCGTACCTCAGTCTTCAGGGGTATGAATACCATTTCCTTTTCTGTTACTTATATCTACATAAAATATATCTTGGTTATTGCATTCGCGTAGTTAGAATTTTTTGTTTTCTGCTGCGGATCCCAACATAATGCATGTAGTCATTTTGTCTATACAAAATAATCAATCCAACACTAATCTAACACTAGATACAATCTCTAGCTATGAATATACACATACATATAAATATCTAGCTACCATATGAATCTACACATACATATAAATTGGATGCATTTGTGATGTATTAAACTTTTTTATACCATTTGTGATGTTCTTTGTTAAACGTTTAATGGAGGAGAGTTCATGTACTCAATTGGATGCACATGTATTTTTTATTGCCGAAGAATATGCATATATCTTTAATATGATGTAAAGATTTATGTTGTAGGTATCCTAAAAATGACATTGCTGCTCGACTATGATGCTAGAAAGGTCTGGTAAAACATATATAGAAGAATGATAATATGTTGGAGTAATATATGAAGCATTAATGCAGGGAAAGAGAAAATTTATGCATACATAAATCATCTTGGACATGGTTATCAAAGCTGCAAGATATAGTGCCCTGAAGTATATTTCCGTAACAAATTAATCTCACATGCCACTAGTGGAAAAAGGGTTTATAGTCCTAGTTTGTAAAGGCCATTAGTCCCGATTTCGCACCCGGGACTGCGAAATCAGGACTAAAGGTTCCTATATATAGTCCTGGTTTGCTACGAACTGGGACTAGAGGCCACCATGTGGCCACTATCCAGAGAGGGGGGTGGGGGGACGGAGGACCTTTAGTCCCGGGTCGTAATACGGCTCGGGACTAGAGATTTTTTTTGAATTTTTTTTTTGAACTTTTGAATTGTTTGGCTCGTTAATCCTCTCTCTTGGAACATTTTTAACATAAATGTACTTAATCTTAGGTAAAATTACACTTGTAGTCAAACTTCCTAGTCGGTCACCAATCCTAGCACTACTCTACCCAGCACGCTTAACTTCTCTATTCTATCAGGATATCCTTACACGAAACCCATTTGTACATTGTTATCAACACTACCATATCAATCCTATTAGCCCATATCAATATGTCATATATTTTTATGTTTCAAAAATATCAACAACTATTTAAGTAAACAACAATAAATAAGTAATAATAATATTTTAATCCAACGAAAGTAAAAAAATAATTAAAATAATATTTTATTCATTTTCCCATTTATTCATTTAATATGGAATAAATAATATCTTTAAATCTGTAAATCGAAATTCAACAAAATAATATATCCATCATTATCAGAAAAATGTGAGGAATCTAAATATGACATAAAATATTTCTAAAAAATAATTTTTTAAATCACTTTTTTTCCTTTTCGAATTTTAAAAATCTAAAAGAATCCCAAACGGCCCTAGCCTAGGGCCGTTGAAATCAAACTCAAATTTTCTTCCAAATATTTTGATAGGTCATACGTTTTTTTCAACATCGTACTCAAAAGTTATAGCCATTTAAAGTTTTCATGATATTTTTTGGAAAGATATATCGAAATTCATGTTTGTTAATTTTCGTAACAGCTAAATCACTTAATATAACTACATTTTGAAATATTTTATTTTTAGAATTTTTTATAATATTTTGGCATGCTTTTGAAACTAGAAAAGACGATCTCGCGGGTGTGTGTGTGCTGGACAAAAATATCCTGCCACGGCAAGATTTTTGCCTGTTTTCCTGCCATGGCATAACCTGCCAAACAAAAATTGCCAGATTTTTTAGTCCCATTTTATGTCTTGAGCCGGAACTAGAGGGTGTTGCTTTAGTCCCGGTTGGAGACACCAGCCGGAACTAGAGGGTGTTTCCCACGCCCGCACCCGTTCCACTTTTTTAGTCTCGGGTCGTATCACGAACCGGGACTAAAGGTCCAGAACGATCCGTTTGGAAGCATCCTAGCCGCTGAGAACGGGACGGACCGGGACTAGTGCTCACACTAGTCCCAGCCTAAGGCACACCCGAGACTAAAGCAAAAGTTGGACTACTAGTGTACGTTCGTCGTCCCCAGATTTCGTCGTATTTTTGCGCTGTTTAAAAAGATAAAATTTTAAATCTAGGACAGTAAACAATGCCAAATTCAAAATTGTTTATATTTGTCAGAATTTTTATTTTTGTGTAGGCCAGCATACAAACTATTTCGTGCTGAGATTTTGCTGGACCAAAGAGTAGTCATTATTAACATCTAGAAGTTTATTTTGGGATTTTTTTGAAACTTTAAAATATTAATTTGAACAAAATTCAAAAAGGGCCTCCATAGAGCCCGTCCTCCACATTTTCAACGGCATTTATGTATTTTTTATACTGTAGCGAAGCACGAACATTTAGCTAGTTTCCGTAACATTTTCATACTAATTTGCAAGCCTTAGCTTAGTTCAGAGTTCAGGCTGCTTCTGAATTTCTTTCACGTCTTTTGTCTATATAAACACGTAAAGCACGTGTGTTGGTTTCGTTCAGCTTATGTCCTCCTTTCGATAAGAATTTCTTTCCTGTAAGAATCATGGTCGATGTAAACAACCAAGTCTTTATTTGGTATTTCATTGGATACAAAACTGAATGCAAGTGTATGTACTGTTTACAAACTTCTGCAACGGTTTGGGCAGGACTATACACTAGTGCAGACGGTTGGCTTTTAACACCGGTTCATAAGGCCCTCTAACAGCGGTTATAGAACCGCTGTTGAGGGTTCGGTGTTAGAGCCCCCTCCCCCCTTTAACAGCGGTTCTTATACGAACCGATGTTAAAGAGTGGCGCATGTGGGGCTGGCGCAGCACTCAGGCCCCCCTCCCCCCTTTAACACGAACCGGTGTTAAAGGTTCACTGCCCCGGCAGAAAAAGGCATAAATCTCTGCCGCGGCAGGATTTTCTGCGGCGTGGCGGGGACGGGGGGAGGGGGTATCGATCGGGAGAGGTATATACATATATCATCGGTACATACTAGTACATAAATAATTAAGCAACTATTATTATACACAAACATCGTCATTGTGGTATTCTCCGTACATGTTGAAGCATCAAGTACAAGACAAACACGTTCAAGCATATATATACAAAATAACACGTTCATTTTGGATATCTAAAGAGTTCTCCGTCAGGCGTGACGACCTCATCAAGTATGAACCCCGCCAATTCCTCTTGGATGGCTCGTATGTGGTCAAATGGTAGGAGTTTGTCCCGCATCCGTTCGATCTAAATATATATGAAGATTGGGGTCAATATATATATATATAAGAATGAAACTTAACACAACTGATGGTAATAAAATAATGTTGTGTATACTTTGTTTATTTACTATAAGTTGTTCTAGTGCGGCTTGGCCCGTCTCACATATCGTGTTGCGAATAAACTCGCAAACATAGTATCCACATAAGTTATTCCTGGTCCCTGATGCGCGTACTTTACGAGAATAGAGAGTTTAATTAAAATAATAATCAATAAAGCATGATATAATGAAATTGGAGGCAGAATCAAAGAGATACGCAGACCTAACTGGCTAGTATTACTTACATTTTGATCTACAATTTTAGTTCTTCTCACCATTCACCCACGGCCCTGCCCGTGAACCTTTTCCAAACCCTGTCCGGCAAAGAAAATGGATAAAGCAGGAATTAATTACTTGTTGTCACGAAAATTGCCGATCTAGCGCGATAATATGATTGAAATTACCTCTGGAGCATCTCTTTAAAGTCTGCCCATAGCTCTTGGTCTTTTCGTAACGAGTTCATGACAAAGACTTTTCCTGAGTTAACTTGAATGACTAGCATAATAAAGTGGAACCTACATGCACGCATAACTCATCATCAGTTACACTTAACATCGAGTAAGCCGAAACATAATGTGTACAAGAGAGGGTAACACTCACGAGAAGTTGTAAGGCAATTGTATTTCTCTTTTGGTTTGTTGTCTCAGTAAAGACGTTAGCAAGAAATCTTCTGTTTGCCCGGGTTTGAGTTTTACCACTTGTTCATGAACTCTATTTGGGTCAACGGACCCAATGTCAAAAGGGCCTCCTTTCATGCATTCCATAAACTTTTTCCTGCATAATAGTATAGACATATATGGTGAGCATATATATACATGAAATTAATGAATTGAATGAGCCGAGATAGAAATTACAGAAATAGTACTTACACACAATAAAGGCTGATGTCAGCTTTGTCAAGTTCCTTCTGATTGAATAAACAATGCAAGTCTTGAATGTTGAAGGTGATTTCGTCGTCTCCGCACAAGAAAATTTGATCTCTTATATGCGCCGTGATCCATTCTTCCTTTCGAGTCTTGCAGAAATCAACGTACCACTTATGCAATCTTTGCATCTTTATTGGTAGATTCTTGAGGTCCTCTTTCTTGACAAGATTCTTCCCGTACTTCCATGGTTGTATGGGGTTGACATCGCCTTTGGAAAAGTGGTCTCCCATGATGTTCAAGTATGCAATGTAAGTCATCCCCATCTCATTGGCCTTTCTTTGTAGCTCTTCCTCGTAATCATTTACAGGAGGAGCTATCCGTGTGTCGAACACTTGGAGCGGGGCGCACGATTGGTTTTCCTACTCTCCGAGCATGGGAAATATTTTTGGTGGTGCTGCGTGACTACTACTTTCAGACTCCCTCTGCCTTGCATCCCCCTTCATAATCTGGTGCTCGTAGTCCGGCACAAGTGGGGTTTCAGGTTTCAAAAGATTATTGTAAAACTTCTCCACCACCGTCGGATCTAGTTTCTCCTTTGGCTCGGCCCTTCTAGATGCAAAGAATTTCTTGACCTCTTCTTCCTAGATCGTCTTATTCTCCTCATCCCTGCGATTCCACGGTAATACCGTAAATGGCTTGGCGGAAGGCTACGGGACGTAGTTTCTTGAACTCTTCGGCGTACGGTTTCCTGCGGGTTTCTTCGTGGAAGTGCTAGTGCTCTTCGTGGCAGGGATCTTTCGCTTACGCTGACGCGCAGGAGATGGCTGACACGTAGGAGATGGCTGACGTGCAGGAGATGGCTGGCGCGCCGGAGATGGGTGACGCGCAGGAGATGGCTGAAGCGCCGGAGACGACTAACGCGGTGGAGACGACAGGGGAGTATTCTGATGTCTCAGAGACGGCTGAGGTGGCTCAGACTACTAACGCTGAGGAGACGGCAGGGGTACCAGTGGCCTCCAATTTGGAAGCACCATGTGTTCCTTCTTCCAAAGGATGGTTGTTTTCACTGCAAATTTGAGTTGATTTTCCCCTTCACCTGTATCATGGTCAAGCTGCGCTTCCTCATATTTATTCACAACCTCATCCACCCCGACAATAGAATAGCCATCTGGAATCGATCGGGAGTGGTAAGTTCCACCAACTACAGGAGGTAAGGCATAGCCGACCACCACCTTAATGGATAAGCCCATTAATCTCACATGTAGCTCAGCGTGTTCGCTCTCCGTGATCTCATCCATGGGGTATCAAGGACTCACCATTTCAAGCGTGGGCTGCACGTTCTCCGTGGAAGCCATGCTGCTTTTCCGCGCAGAGTCTGGGCCGCCGACAGCTTCAATGCAGGCTCTTTGTGCCGCTGAGGTGGGTCGGTAGCTTGCTAGCTATTTTGTGCATTCACTTGCGCCTACAGCGCCACAAGTGCATGTTCTATCTGTGTCATCCAGTATGTACGCTCTTTTTCTTTTCTTCCGCGCCATCTGTAAGAGTCGCCGCACTCGACAAACCTATCCTTCCACGTCATACCCCCTGTGCCTCGTGCAAGTCCAAGGTGTTCTTTTTTACCGATGGCGCGTGTCAGCTGGTCATTCTCTCTGTCGGGATGGAAGGTCCTGGTGGCTGTTTCCTCGTATGCCGTGATGAGTTCAGTGACGGGTTTGGCAAGAATTGTTGGGAAGATACACAATCCCGTTTCTGGGTCCAACTTTGCCCCGATTCCGTAGAACCAAGTCTTTGCACGTAGGTCCCACCCCTCTGTCTGGGGTGTGATCCCTCTATCGCGCAGGGCCTTCTCAGCTTCCTCCCACTTAGGCCTCTGAGATATGTAGCCACCTGACCCCATCCTCTAGTGATATTCCTTCTTCTGGGCATTTAGCGTATTGGTTTCTGACCTATTTGTAGCTATAGCACCTTCCTTGTACATCACAAAATCAGGCCAGTGAGGTCTTATCTTCGCATAATATGCATCTTCGAAATTTAGAGTCTCCCCAGCTTTGACAAATTTGTTCAATTTTGTCTTCCAGTTGCGGAAAGCGTCAGCCATCTTCTTTAGAGTCCAGTCTTTGACCTTTTCGTTTATAACCGGTTTATTTTCATCCTCCTCTGGCGGTAGGGTGAAATTTAACAACAGCGAAGTCCAAAGCGTTTCTTTGGATCTTTCATCGACAAAGGTACCGTCGTCCTTCTTTGGCTTGTTCCAATATTCAATTGTGATTGGGATTTGGTCCCTAACAAGAACTTCAGCCTGACGTATAAATTTGTCTACGGCCTTATTGGGCTCCATCGGCCTGCCATCAACACAGACAGCTTCGATCGTGAACTTTGCACGATCTTTCAACCGACGGCTCGCGCCTCGCTTGCTCTTTTTCGTAGAAGATTGTTGCTAGCTGTTCGATCCGGAGGGCTAAAAGAAGAAAGAAGCGTTAATTAATACATGTACATATATACAAATCAATCGGTGTAAGTCAGCAGAGGCTTAATCCATGCATATACGTCGACGGACTTTGTAATCACTAAAGTGTGTTCACCGGACTCGTCATCTTCTCCATGACTACTTGAGCTGTCATCATGTCCCTCCAAGTTCAGATATTGTGATGTGTCCTCGTGGATCATGTTCTCCATTATTTCTTCCTCTTCAAGGTTTCTACTGAGTGGATCCATAGTTTCCAAAACAATAATATTATCACACAAATATCAGTAATACATCTATTAAAATGCTCAAGCAAGGATGATGATATGACAGGTTAAAAGTATTGAAATGCAACCCTAATACATGCTTGGTCATTTTAAACGGGGTCCAAACCCTAATTCGGAGAAACCCACTACTGCAGAAAGCCTTATAGCCTCCAGGTGGTTAGTGACGGGCTAAACTGAGCCCGTCACTAGTAAGTATTACCAGTGACAGATAAGGATAAACCTGTCACTAGTATAAAACACTGGTGACAGGCATATAAAAGTGACTGTCACTACTATTTGTTACGGAGACCGACTGAATGAAAAAGTTACTTAGTAACGGCCACCTATAAATGCCTGTCACTGGTAAATCTATGACTAGTGACAGCCTAAAAATGTGTCTGTCACTAATATTTTTCGCGAAGGCCGGATGAAAATCTAAATTTCTTAATGACGGGCATCTCTAAAGGCCTATCATTGATAATAAGGATATTTTTCTATTGTTACGTACGTTAGTTTAGAATACAAATGAACTTGATATTAAGCCGCTAGAGTTTTGAACAAGGTATTCAAGTTTGATTGAACCCCTTTTATTTTAGTCTAAGTCACTAACAAAAGCGGTAAATTTATAATTTCTGCATTATTAGAGTTGGTAGAAATTCTAATTTTTATAGAGAAAGAAAAAGATTGATAGTTTATTTATTTATTTTTAGAACAAGAACTGGTATACAAATACGAGTTTTTTTGATGTCCTCCTCTAATTCATTTTTCCGGTACTCCACAAAAAGGAATTGACATTGTAAAAGGTTCAAGTGTGCATGCTATTTCCTTCAAATTTTCCAAAATATCCTCATATGAAAAGAAATGTGTGGGTTATAAAATTTTGTGAAGTTGGCACGTGAGTTCTATAAAGCACGGTTTTTCCTCAACACCTTCATTTAACATTGGACCTAAACCTCCCATCTCCTTATCTTATATATCCACCTAATCAGGTCCGGCTAATTACATACGTATTCACGTCTTTCTCGTCGGGTAGATCAAACCCGTGAACCAGCTTTTTTTGTTTTGAGATCACCCATGAACTAACTGTCCCTATACCCGCGGCCGCGACTCGGCCGCCCCATCCGCATCCCGTTGATGCGTCCCTAAATACCTAAATAGGTGAATCCCATTACTATTTCCCGGCCCAACTAGCGTACGACGCTCCTTTGGCTCGATCAATCAGATCGAATGCCCCATCTTCCGAAGTGCGATGGATCCCGATCGATGCTCTTGTTCCACCCAGCACCGCGACGCCTGGTTCTCTCTTCCGTTCTTCGCCCCCGCCGTCCCCTGATTTCCCGATCGATGTGAGTGATTGCAGCGCCTCAGCGATTGATTGTCGATGACCATTGCCTGGTTGGACACGACTTGGCTTGATTTGATTGAACATGTCTTCTTTGTTCCTTTAAATCTTTCTGCAGGATACATCGGATTTCAGACAGGCAACGTGTCCTGTAATTTCTGGTCGTCGCAAATAATGCTAATTGGACTGTTCTAGCTGATTTATTCAGGTGACACAACAAATTTGCAATTAGAAGATTGATCTGCGCGGTCCTTTGAAATTTTCCAGCCCCGTGCCCTGGGAGCAGCAGATCGATCGAGCTATAAACCCTGCCACGGCGCCATGAGCCCGCTGTCCGATCGGCAACGTCCTACTCCTCAGGAGAGACGCTCGCGCCCCTGCGATGTCCGTTGTCCCTTGTCGTCCATCCTCGCCATCTGGCCTTGGCCACGGAGCTAGATATCCAGGTATCATCGATTTTGTTTATAAATTTGTAGATCCGATAGAAAGAACTTCGACAATAAATTATTTTACCTAATTTATTTGATTACTTGAACGAATTTTGCATGAGACGACTCCCTGATTTTCAAATCACCCATACCAGATGGCACCAATGATTTTGTTTTGGACAGAATGGGAATGTGAGACATGACGAATGTAGTATGCAGGTTTGACTTAATGCTTACAAGTCATATTGTTTCTATCCGGATTAGTCTAACCCACTTTTGTCAGTTGTATTATTTCTCACCGAGTCTCCCATGGGGTTCTCTCTATGACTCTTAGCGTATAGGATGTTGTTCATCTGAATGTGGAGGGCCACTAGAGTTAAAGGCTGCCATTTTTGTGTTTCAATTAATCAACGAGGGGATGGTTGCTAAGCGCTAGCAACAAAACAGTATTATTCCAAATGATCTAGAGTTAAAGGCTGCCATTTTTGTGTTTCAATTAATCAATGAGGGGATGGTTGCTAGGCGCTAGCTAACAAAGTAGTATTATTCCAAATGATCTAACCAAGAAATGCAAAAGCTTTTAAGAACAGAAATTTGATTTAGATAATTGATCTGAATATTGCTAGCATCATCTATAATTTTTTGATATTTTTGTTTTCAAATTCTTATATGCACATTTGCTTTGATCAATGATTTATGCTCTAATCTGAAGCGAAGACTTGGTTACTATGAACTGATAAAGTGTTTGGCGTTCGTGAGCAATCAACGACCGCCGCCGGCGTGCTCCAAGTGGCTTCCCTGTTCTCATGATTCTAGACCTTCTATGTAATTGTATGCCTCCTGGCATGTTCCAACGCACTTGCTCATTGCTTCCATTAATAAGTAGAGATAGGAAATATAAAGTGCTGCTTTGATTATTCTGTGACTAGCATTTGTATAAATCTCACTATATGAAATATAAATATTATGTCATACTGGGCTATGTGAATGTATCAATGTACAACATCTTATTGTAATAGTATGAAATATTTGTGGAAAAGTGCATTTAATTTTTCATAACAGCTTATTGTGCTATCTGGAATATTAATAGAAAACGCATTTTGATTACCGAAATTCAAACCAGTGACAAGCACAATAATGAGCATGTCACTACAAAACCCACGAGGCTGTGGATTTCGATCGCAATGAGTGACAAGCATCTCTTTTGCATGTCACTAGTATATACATACTAGTGACAGGCACGCGTAAAAATCTGTCACTAGTAAACATACCAGTGACAGGCAAGTGCATGTTACTAGTAATCTCATACCAGTGACTAGTCATTGGTGATAGGCGCCTTGCCTGTCACTAATAAGCCTTTTGGGCATGTCACTAATAGCCTATTCTGCAGTAGTGACCCTAAATCCCGGATTGACAATGCATGGTTATAATGTGCTATTGACAATGAGCAGTGTGCTAGGGCGGCGGCTGGCGGTTCTAGGGCAAGAGCAGGGATGCGTGGGGTGTGCGGTTCGAACCATCACGACATGGGCTACCTAAAATGGGTGACTCGCCCTTGACGCGTGTGTAGGCTCAGCGAGGGCAGAGGATCGGAGGTTAGGGTCGACGGCAATGGTGGCGGTGGTCGTCGGTGGCGGACGGATATTCATATACTTTCTTATATATATACACATATACATACACTATATATTGAATCAAAATATGCATATACTCATACAATAATCAAATATATACAACAATATATATACAACAATCAAATATATACAACAATATATATATACAATAATCAAATATATACAACAATCAAATATATATACAACAATATATATATAAATTAATAAGGAGCTCCCTCTCTCACCGGCGACAAACTCTCGATCGGCCGACGGGGTCGTCGGGGAGTGGCGGCACCGGGCATGGATGGCGGGGTCGGCGGGGAGTGGCGGCACCGGGTATGGACGGCGGGGTTGGCGGCGAGTGGCGGCGCGCGGCGGAGGCTCCGCAAGTTGCTGGCGGCGGCGGCTCCGAGAGTTGCTGGCGGCGGCGTGGCGACGGCTCTGCGAGTGGAGGGGGTGGCGGATGGCGCGGGCGCGGAGGCGATGGCGACGGTGGCGGACGGTTAAGGCGTAGCGGCGACGGCGGCAGACGGCAAAGGCACGGTTGAGAAGCCTGGCGGCGTCTCTGTTTCTTTGCTGCGGCTCCTCTGCTTCTCTCTGCGCTCGATCGAATTCTGGCTAGGGGAGAAGAGGAAGAGGAAGGCGCGCACCTTTATACCCCCCTTTAACACCGGTTCCAGCCACAAACCGGTGATAAAGGGGGGAATTCGTTTCGTGTGCCACCCCCCCCCCCCCGCCTTTAACACCGGTTCCAGCCACGAACCGGTGTTAAAGGGGGGGATTCGTTTCGCGCGCCACACCCCCCCTCCTTTAACACCGGTTCCAACCACGAACCGGTGTTAAAGGGAGGGTGTGGGGATTTCGTTTCACGCGCACCCAGCCCCCCCTTTAACACCGGTTCGTGGCTAGAACCGGTGTTAAAGGGGGGCATTTATTTCGTACATTAAAGGGGGGCATTTTTTAATTCAAAAAATAGGATAGAATTTAGAAAATTCATATCTTTTTCATTTCAACTCAGAAAAATATAAATAATATATCATAATTTTTTTAAAAATAAGATCTATCCATTCATATAAAAACATTTTATAGTTACTGTAGATGAAATTTTTCAAAATGATTAAAACACTTACATATGAATTTTGATTATTCAATTAAGACAAAAATAAAATAGTCAAACCCTAATACTTTGAACTTAAGAAATATTAAGCATCTGAAAAGGAATCTAACCCTATTTTGTTAGAGCAAATCATATTTTATTTTGTATTAACATTTTTGAATTGTTTGAATATTTAAATTTAGCATCTTTTGTATACTTTGGAATCTGACAAAACTTTTGACATCAAAATTGTTTGAATTTGAATAATTAATCCTAAAACATTTTTTGTTTTTAAAAAATAAATTCTAACTATTCAAACTAGTAACAAATGGGAAAGGGCGGGCAGAATGCGCGGGAGGAAAAGGGCGGGAAGAAAAGGGCGGGAAATAATGGGCGGGAAGAAAATTTTATTACGATAGAACTGGAATTAAAGTACATAACGCAACTAACAGTAAGTTACATAAAGCACGACTAAAAATTAAGATACATAGAAGAACTAAAAATTAAGATACATGGCCAGATTAAGTCACAATCGGCCGAACTTGTTTTGGAATGTTGGAGTGATTCAGTCATGCTCCTGCCTACACCTGTAATATTTGCCACTATAGTCGTCATACTTGCCGTTGCCATTGTGGCTGTCATCGTCGGGGTCGCCGTAGTTGAACCTTGAAGGCTGACTACACGTGGGCTGGACTTGAGGGTAGCACAGGCGGCGGTTAGAGTCGGCAGCCGTGTCATAGGACATGACGCTCTGGAGAGTCCGGTCGCGCCACCACAGCCGACGGCCGACCTCGTTGAAGTTCGGAGGAGGTGGGTCGTCCTCCTCGTGCCTGGCGAGCGCCCTCTCATGTCGATCCCCGAAGAAGGCTTCCCAAGTCGGGAAATAGTCGGGATGCCAGTTGGGATTCCTCCGCTGCTCCGGCGTGAGCTCAAAGTAGTAGTGGTTCGTGATGGCCATCCGGCGCGCCACACCTAGAGGGACAAGAGGAACCGGCACGCCTCCGGCGCTCATCATCCAGCCGACGGGGACGCAGTAGCCCGGCGGGCAGGGGTAGTTCGAGGAGCAAAGCGCCTATGCCTCCCTAGTGGTTAGTGGTACGGTGGAAGCCATGGGAAAGGGTGATGAGGTTGCAGATATGAGTCTAGAGATGTGCAATGACAATGGAGGCCAATCCTACATATATATAGTGAGAAATGGCGGGAAGAAAACTAGCGGGAAGAACTGGCGGGAAGAAATGGTGGGAAGAAAAATGGCGGGAAGAACTGGTGGGAAGAAAAATGGCTCATTTAATACATATAGTGTTAACGGAAGAAATATGACATTGATTTCCATGTTGAGATACATATGTGTGCCAAAAATGGCTGATTTAATACATATAGTCAATCTTATGATTGTGTCGGCCGTAACCATGGAGTATCAGCACTGTTTAGCAGGATGGTTGGGTCAGTCTTCACTTTGAAGGGCGCAATTTCATCAAACTTATTATAATCTTCTGACATGTCTGTCTTCGCCTCCACTACCACGATGTTTCTTTTCCCTGAAAGAACTATGTGACGCTTTGGCTCATCGTGTGATGTATCTGTTTGCTTATTTTTTTTCTTTTTTCAGTATGGTAGACATGTCTTTCACATAGAAAACCTCAGCCACATCATTGGCTAAGAATAATGGTTCGTCTAAGTTCTTGTCTACCTTCATAAGATTGTTGAGATCCACTGTTGTTATTCCGTACTTCTTTTCTACGTCAACCCCTTCTCCTGTTAGCTTGACCCATTTGCACCGAAACAAGGGGACCTTAAAATTAGGTCCATAGTCAAGTTCCCATATCTCCTCTATGAACTCATAATACGTGGTCTTTTGCCCATTGTCTTCTGCTGCATCGAAGCGGACACCACTGTTTTGGTTGGTTCTCTTTTTATCTTGGCCTATCATGTAAAATGTATTCCCATTTATCTCGTACCCTTGGAAAGTACATACAGTCGAAGATGGTGTCCTGGCCAACAAGTACAGCTGATCTCCAACAGTGGTGTTATTCGTGAGAAGTCTTTGCAGCCAGCCGCCAAAACTCGACATGTGTTCACTTATAATCCATTCACCAGATTGCCCCGGGTGTTTGAGGCGTATAAAGTTCGTGTGTTCATTCATATACGGGGCAACCAAGATAGATCTTTGTAAAACCGTGTAGTGTGCTTGATTTAGAGAATGCCCGCCCCTACATATCATTGCTTTACATACTAGGGTGCCTTTTCCATGCAGTCACCCCTCATGTCGTGATTCTAGAACACCAATCGCCTTAAGGTCAGGAATAAAGTCAACACAGAACTCAATGACCTCCTCTGTTACATAGCCCTTGGAGATGCTTCCTTCTGGCCTAGCACGGTTATGAACATATTTATTTAAAACTCCCATGTACCTCTCAAAGCGGAACATATTGTATAGAAATACAGGACCGAGAATGGAAATCTCTTCTACTAGGTGAACCAGGAGATGCGTCATAATATTGAAGAAGGATGGTGGGAACACCAACTCGAAGCTGACAAGACATTGGGCCACATCTATCTGTAACCCTGTAGGCTTTCTGGATCAATTACCTTCTGAGATATTGCATTGAGGAATGCACAAAGCTTCACAATAGGTACTCAAACATTTTCAGGTAGAAGCCCCCTCAATGCAATCGGAAACAATTGCGTCATAATCACGTGGCAGCCATGAGACTTCGGGTTCTGGAATTTTTTCTCTGCCATATTTATTATTCCCTTTATATTCGACGAGAAGCTATACGGGACCTTGATACTGCTCAGGCATTCAAAAAAGATTTCCTTCTCTGCTTTGGTAAGAGCGTAGCTGGCAGGAGTTAAGTGGCGTCCTTTACCCTTATCGTTATCAGGATGCATAGGCTCTTCAGGTTCTTTCATACGTTGCTGGTCCTGCCGTGCTTCCGGTGTATCTTTTGTCTTGCCATACACTCCCAGGAAGCCTAGCAGGTTCACGCAAAGATTCTTCGTCACATGCATCACGTCGATTGAAGAGCGGACCTCTAGGACTTTCCAATAGGGTAGGTCCCAAAATATAGATTGCTTCTTCCACATGGGCGCGTGTCCGGCATCGTCATTCGGAATATATTCACTGCCAGGACCTTTTCCAAAGATTACTTCTAGGTCCTTGACCATACCAAATACCTCCTCACCGGTACGGAGGATAGGCTTCCTCCAGGGTTCTGCCAGACGTTTGAAATGCTTGCCTTTCTTTCTTACGGGATGCATGTTCGGAAGAAATCGACGATGCCCTAGGTATGTTCTGCCAGACGTTTGAAATGCTTGCCTTTCTTTCTTAATGCAGGAATGTATCTTCTTCACGTATAATCCTAGAGGGCAGACAACCTTCTTTGCTTGGTATGTACTGTCGGGCAACTCATTATTTCTTGAAAGCAGATTCTTCATTTTTACCAACAACTTTGAAAATGTGCTGTCAGTCACACCGTTCTCTTCCTTCCATTGCAGCAAATCCAGTGTGATACCTAGCTTTTTGTGGCCATCTTCGCAAGTTGGGTACAACAATGTTTTGTGATCCTTTAACATCTGCTCCAGCTTCTCCTTCTCCTTTTCAGTTTCACATTCTTACTTTGCATCAGTAATGGCCCGACCAAGATCGTCATCAGCGGGCCCATCTACTGCCTCTTGATCTTCATTATCTACCCCCGTTGCAGTATCATAGTATTTAGGATATATATTATGATAGTTGTCATCATCCTCTTCTTCTTCGTTGTCTTCCATCATAACCCCTCTTTCTCCGTGCTTGGTCCAACAATTATAGCTGGGCATGAAACCGGATCAAAGCAGGTGGGCGTGAATGGTTTTCGTATTTGAGTAGTATTTCTTGTTCTGACAGTAAACACACGGACAACACATAAAACCATTGTGACCACGGTTTTCCTTAGCCACAACAATGAAATTTTGGAGGCCCGTAATGTACTCGGAAGTGCGTCGGTCACCGTAACTCCATTGCCGGTTCATCTGCATTATATAGTATATCAAAAATTAATAGGGAGATGACCACTTATATAGTACATCAATGACACATGAAAGGATAAAGTTGCCGACGTCGATCGAGAATGAAAGAGCAACGAGAAAACTTAATTCGAGCTCTCGGGCATTTCACCGAACACCTCTTGTGCATAGGAAAAAAAACACAAACTAGCACACCTCTCACCCTCTTGCTAAGCTCCAAAATGAGAGAGTGAAAAAATGAGAGAGAGGGGTGTGGGCTGCGGTGTGTTATATAGGCGCACCCCCTTTAACACCGGTTCAAGCCACAAACCGGTGTTAAAGGGGGGTGGTGGTGCAGGGCTCGAACCGGCGTTAAAAGGGGTGCGCCTTTTTGATTTCTGGACCACGCTGGTACGAGTGCCACTTTAACACCGGTTCGTAGCCCATTTCCGACCTCAATCAAAGGCCTTGTTTCCACTAGTGATAGATTGATTTTTTTTTCTATGTGCCAAGCATAACCTGAAACACATGACCGTTCTGAGTCAAGAGTTGCACCCTTGTGAAGGCAAGCGATTGGGCCACCACTCATCGGCAAGGAGGCGCCTCGAGGAACGTCGTACTCTCTAGTTTGATTCGAGTTCATCTTCACAACAAAACACATATCGTGCAAAAAATAACACACATATTAAGTATATATATGTATGAGTTACTCAGTTATCTCTCAACAAGAAATACATATAGAGTGGACTGCAAAAGGAAAAGGAAAGCAGTTTGGCAGATCCTCATGAGAGCAAGCAGTATGGGCGTCCTCCATAGGAGTCTGACGGGCAAGGCAGCGCTTCGGGGCCTGGTATCGCTGATGATCGGTCCCTGGGAGGCAATGGTGGCTGTGGTACTCAAGGGTATCTACCACATAACATGCGTAGGGATGGTTCGAATTTGAATTTCAATGGGCAGTCTAACGAAATATTTGTTGATGGCCACCATGTGGTTAGAACTGATGGTTTTAATGGTAGCTTTGGATAGTTCGAGGGAGGTCAGTTTAATGCGGACCATGATTAGAATCAGCGGTATGGAAACAATGAAAATAGATATCATCGAAATCATAAGCCTGAAGGGTTTTACATGAATAATTTTCATGGTCATTGGGGTGGACGAGGACGCTTCAATTATACAAGAAGGGAAGCAACTAATAATGTTTATGTGCGTTCTAATGCTACTGAGGATCCCAGACCCTCGCCTTCTTTGGGGGCAAGGGCGGCTCAATTGGGACAGTCATCTACCGCTGGTTCTATCGCTGCCACAACTGGTGATGTGGTTGCGGCGAGTGGGAGTGCTGTCAGCCAAGGTGTTTCTGCTAACAAGAAGGCAGAGGGCACTCTTTGTTTTAAATGCAGCTTAACTGGTCATTTTGCTTCTGAGTGTACTTCCATACTTTGTATTTACTGCGAGTCTCCGCTTCATGCCGATGCAGATTGTCCGAAGGTGAGCATGCCGAAGCCGACTACAACCTGCTATGGCTTGTGCAGAGAGAGGTTGATGTTTTTTGAGACTTCGAAGACGAGATACCTTCGGGTAAAAAATGACAGTGGAAAGATTGCCCGGATTCGTGTTGAGGGTGGGGTTATGACGACTGAGCAGGTATTGCATGAGTTATAGTGGCTGCTCCCTGGAGACCAACAATGGAATGTTTCTGTTGTTGATAATAATATGTTCATGGTGGTGCTTTCATCTAAGACTGATTTGGCTAGGCTGCGAAAAATTAAAATGATTGAAGTGGAAGATACTATCTTCACAATGCATTTTGAGGAATGGTCTAACCAGAAACTTGATTCTTGGCGTCTACAAGATGTGTGGGTTCGTATTACTGGTTTCCCCGAGGCTCTCTGTCGGGATTACTTGGCTTGCTTCGGCGTGGGTTCGCTGGTTGGAAAAACGAAGGAGGTGGACATGAAGTTTACAAGAGAACATCTTGTTATTAGGGATCTTATTGCATGTGCTAGTTCCCAGGATATTCCTAATGGTACTGATCATTATTATGATGATGTTGGTTACGGCATAGAATTTTTTGTCGAGGGCCCGAATGGGGAGCTTCTCCCAAGAGAGGAGACGATGGATGACGTGGATACGGAGCACAAGGGCAATGAGGATCTTTCGAAATCTGCAAATTCGGTGACTGATCCTGTGGGAAATTTACAAAACAAGGATGCCATGTCTGGAGTGGGCGTTTTGGGGTTAGCGGCTAGTGCTACCCAAAGGGAGGACCATCGGCGACAGTCGATATTTCATGTGATGCTCAACCTACAGAGGTAATGCAGAATTTGGGCAAATCGTTGTCTGTGCCGCACAGGAGATGGGCTGATTTGGTGGAAGAAGAGAACCTGGGGTGGGTTGTTTCTAAGTCAAGACATGGCTGCCTCCCTGATATGAAGGATGATTCGATTAAGTTTGGCTCTTTCCAGCTGCATGCAATGGGTGATGGATCGGTTTCTCTGGCTGAGGTGGAAGGTGTGAGTTCTTCTTCTGTGGAGGATTCTGCATCGCGGCTGTCTACTCCGACGGCCATGAGTCCTGCGCGGCAAGGCAGGACAGTCTCCGTTGTCGAGGCTGCTTGTCAGGGGCAGGTTGCTGGGGTGTATGCTCACAAGGTTGCATCGCCAAAGGATTCATGGGTTGCCCAGGGGCTCTCTCCGGGGAGGTATTTACTCCTATCAAGGACATTGTGCATGGCGAGCTGGATTCTCGGGGTACTGGTGTTTTTTTGGGCAAGAGATTCTCTAAGGAGGAGGTTATTTCTTTTGGCGGCATTCATGAGAGATTTGCTATAAATGTACGATCAAGTGATAGGATTCGAGCTCAACCTAATGCTGATCTATCTCAGTTGGAGAGGGCGCAACAAGTAGCGCAGGCTCGCGATCTAGGTATGTCCCCCATATCATATTTTTCAATTGCTTCCATGTCTGATAATTTGGTTTTAGCTAGAGCGAAGAAGTTAGGTGTCTCTTTGGGTGGTTTGGGGGCGGAGGTTTCTGCATCTATTAAATTACTCAAGGATATCTATTTAGAGAGAACTCTAATTACTCTCAAAAACAAGCATGAAAAACCCGGTGGTCTAAGTGAGAGTGGTGATAGGCTGGCGCTTAACAAAGCGATCCAGCTTAGTGAGAACCTTATTGAGGATGGTCATCTGGATTATGCAGGTCACAAGGATTTGCATCTTACCATAGGAAAAAAAACCAAGAAATCTAAAATTAAAAAGCAGATCTCCGAGGGTACCACGGTTAGAAGAAGCTCTAGAATTATAAAAGGGCAAAAAAATCCTAGATGAGAGGAATTTTTTGGAATAGTGAGGGCTTCGGTGATCCCGCAAAACATAATTTCATTCATGAATCTATTAAAGACTTTAAACTTGATTTTTTGCTATTTTGGAAACTGGTAGAGATAACTTCTCGTCACCTTTCTTACATCATCTGTCGAGGGGACTTGATTTCCAATGGTATTGTCTTCCGCGACAAGGGCGGTATGGGGGTATTTTAGTTGGCATAAATGCTACAACCCATGGAGTCAATAAAGTAATAAATGGTGATATCTGTGTTAAGGTTCACCTCAAGTCTAAGAGTGATGGTTTTGAGTGGATTTTAGTACCTGTCTATGGGGCGGCTCAGGAAGTCAACAAGCAGCTATTTTTGGCCGAGCTTGTGCGCACTTGTGAACACGAAACTTTACCTTTGTTGGTTGGGGGCGATTTCAATATTATCCGAGAGAATGAGGAAAAAAATAATGACAACTTCAATCCATGTTAGCCTTTTATTTTTAATACGATTATTGAGAGTCTTGATTTGAGAGAGATTGCTCTCCTTGGTCGTCAATTCACTTGGGCTAGTCGGAGAGATAACCCAACCTATGAAAAACTTGATCGAGTTTTATCTAGTGTGGAATGGTAACAAAATTTTCCTTTGGTCACTGTTAGAGCTCTTGCTCGAACAGGTTCAGATCATACCCCCCTTTTTTTGGATTCCGGTGTACAATCTCACCAGGGAAACAAATCCAATTTCTCGTTTGAACTTTCTTGGTTGCGTAAGGATGGTTTTTTTGATATGGTTGCGACTGAGTGGAATTTGATACCCCCCATAATAACTCTCTTTTGAATTGGCAGAACAAGATTCGCCATATTAGGCAATTTTTACGGGGATGGGCTAGAAATTTAAATGGTCATTTAAAACAACAAAAGGAACGGCTTTTGGATACAATTTTGCTTTTAGACACTAGAGAAGAAACCAATACTATCAGTCCTACCGAAAGAGAGGAGCTAAGAAGGGCAATTGATGAACTAGCTAAAATTCGGAGGGATGAGGAAACTAAATGGACACAAAGGGCAAAGGTTAAACATGTACAAGAAGGTGGTGAAAATACAAAATACTTTCATTTAATTGCTAATGGCAAACATCGTAGAAAAATGATTTTCCAGCTGGAGCATGAGGAAGGTACAATTGTCGGGGAAGAGAGTCTAAGAATGTATATTTCGGATTTTTACAAATCCCTGTTCGGGCCACCATCTCAAAACTTTTTTTCCATGGATGAGGGGGATATACAATATATTCCTCAATTATCTTCGGAAGAGAATGAAATCTTGTGCGCGAATTTTAATGAAAAGGAAATTCTTGAGTCTATTATGCAAATGGAAAAAAACAAAGCACCTGGACCGGATGGTTTTCCCGCTGAATTCTATCAAACCTTTTGGGAAGTCATCAAGCTTGAACTGTTAAAGATGTTTACTGCTTTCCAAAAGGGTGATTTACCTCTTTATAGAATCAACTTTGGTACAATTATACTATTACGCAAAAAAGAGAATGCTATACAAATTCAACAATATAAGCCTATTTGTTTACTTAATGTGAGTTTCAAGATATTCACGAAAGTGGGTACGAATAGGCTGACTAGAGTGGCTAACAAGGTTATTAGGCCGTCCCAAACTGCTTTCATGCCAAGGAGGCATATTTTAGAGGGGTGATGGTCTTACATGAAACTATACATGAGTTACACAAGAAAAAGATGGATGGGGTTCTTCTTAAAATAGATTTTGAAAAGGCCTATGATAAAATTAGGTGGCCTTTCCTGCAACAAGTAATATGAATGAAAGGCTTTTGTCCAAAGTGGTGTAACTGGATAACGAACTTTATTACACACGGGAGTGTGGGAGTCAGAGTTAATGATACTATTGGGCATTATTTCCGAACCCATAAGGGGTTGCGCCAGGGTGATCCTTTATCACCAATTCTGTTCAACATTATTGAAGATATGTTGGCGATTATTATTAAACGGGCTAAGGAGGATGGACAAGCCAGTGGTCTCATTCCTCATTTGGTGGACGGGGGGTATCCATTCTTCAATACGCGGACGATACAATTATTTTTATGGAACACGATCTGCAGAAAGCTCTGAACATGAAACTCATTTTGTGTATATTCGAACAACTTTCAGGTCTTAAAATAAACTTTAATAAGAGTGAGCTTTTTTGATTTGGACAAGCCAAAGCGATAGAGGATGATTACAAGGATCTGTTTGGCTGCCAATCTGGGACTCTACCCTTTAAATACCTTGGTATACCTATTCACTTCCGCAAATTAAAAAAAGAAGAATGGAAGATCGTTTTGAAACTAATCTTGAAAATTGGATTGGAAAGTTATTATCCTATGGCGATCGTTTGATCCTAATTAACTCAGTTCTAACTAGTCTACCGATGTTCTTGCTGTCTTTTCTAGGAATTCCGATTGGGGTTAGGAAACGATTGGGTTCTTTTAGATCTCGTTTCTTTTGGCAAAGTGACAATCATAAGAAAAAGTATAGGCTAACAAAATGGAACATTATTTGCCGGCCAAAAGACCAAGGCGGTTTAGGGATTGAAGACATTGCAATTAAGAATATTTGCCTCCTAAGTAAATGGCTAGACAAATTAATGACTGAAGAGGGAGTTTGGCAGGAAATCCTGATGAATAAGTATTTGCATTCGAAATTGTTGTCACAAGTGACTGCAAAACCGAATGATTCCCCTTTTTGGAAAGGCCTGATGAAGGTGAAGCAAGATTTTCTTGACAGGGGTCGTTTCGAAGTATATAATGGTTCTAGTACTTGTTTTTGAGAAGATGTTTGGCTAGGGGAGACTACTTTAGCAGACCAATATAGCTCTTTATATAATATTACTTTCCGGAAACAAGTCTGTAGCTGATGTTTTATCCTCAAATACAATGAATATGTCGTTTATAAGAGCTTTGACAGGTAACAGATGGAACTCATGGTTACATCTGGTTAATAGGTTAATGCAAATTAATTTGACGGACGAAAAAGATAGATTTATATGGCGTTTGACTCAAGGTGGTGAGTTCTCTATTAAGTCCATGTACCTTAATTTAATAAATGGAAACACAAGGTTTTTAAAGAAGTATATTTGGAAAATTAAGGTACCACTAAAAATCAGAATTTTTATGTGGTTCGTATACCGTAAAGAAATCCTCACTAAAGATAATTTGAAAAAACAAAATTGGAATGGGGAATCTGGGTGTTGCTTCTGTGACAACGCCGAGACAATACAACATCTTTTCATTGAATGTTCTTTTGCTAAAATCATATGGCGTATAATTCACATGACTATAAATCTATCTCCACCTTCTAGCATATCTAATATTTTTGGGAATTGGCTCAAGGGTATCCCCAAGAAGGAAAAAGTTAATATTACGGTGGGAGCTTGTGCACTTGTTTGGGCAATTTGGAATGCCCGGAATGATTTTATCTTTAACAACAATCGATCTATATCTTTTTTATAGGTTATTCTTATGGCGTCACACTGGATCCGTACTTGGTCGCTCCTGCAGCCTGCGGAGGACAGACAAGTTTTGCATACTGGATGAAATTTGCTGGAGAAGGTTACACGGGGCCTTTTCAGCCGATGTGGGTGGCGATGTGACCTTAGAATCGCCTCATGATGCTCTAGCCTTAGCTTGTCTCTCCCTTTTTTGGGATTGAGCTGTTTTTAGTACTGTTGTTCTTATTTTTTGTTCCTGTTTGGACCTTTTGTAACTCTTCTTGAGACTAGTTTTCTTGCAATAAAATAAGGGACCGTATGCATCACTTTGATGCAGAGGCCGGGACAAGGCCTCCATTTTGAAAAAAAGGAGTCTGACCAACCACCGCCGTAATTTCCTCTACCACCACGTCTAGCTCTGTTAACCGCAACGATTGTAGTGCAATATAATTAGAAATATTATATCATTTCGGATATATTACACCCAATCCATGTGCATACACGTGGTTCCTCTGTTTTTTTCTTCAATGTAAATAGAATTTTTTGTAACTCAGAAATCACATCAACACTATATAATCGAGTGATTTACCCCCACCCTCTGCATAATAGGATGCACATATCCTAGAAAGAAGAATAATAAAAATGCTACATGACTCACAGCATTCGACAAGTTTTTCTGTATGTGCATCAGAACTATACAAAACTAAACATAAACGAGACGAGGAAGAACCATTACCGTGCGCAAGATCCCTCGCAGCAACAACCCCTTGTGAGAGGATGACGAGGAAGAAGACGAAGAACACATACAGGAAGGCCAGAGACTTGGAAGCCATTTTAGCTAATAATAAGATTTGTGTGCTTCGACGTGCTGCTTGACCAAGTTATAAAAGGAGCTTGGATGCATGTTGATGGTTCAATATGCCACTGGTTAACTAATAATCCATGTAACAGCTGGCTAATGATCTTATCTTATTCCCTAACCACAAAATTCTGTCTTGGTCTTAGTTTAAAGTGGCGACTTGCAAAGTCAAATGGAAAATGAGGTAGGTACGTATCCAATCGAGGAAATTACAAAAAAACCACCACAATTAGGGTCACTGTAACAGAAAACCACTACAATTCAGATTCGTGACAAAAAACCACCACTATAACAGAAATTATGCCCCGATTCTGGTGATGTTTTCTGTTATAGTGACCCCAATTGTCGTGGTTTTTACACAGCTAATTTAACCGGTAGTCGCCATGACTAGTCTTTCTTTTTGTCCTGCCCTAGAGATGGAAAACTCAAGGTTTCACCGTTGAAATGGTGTTGACGAACATCCTAATGAACCTCTAATATGTTTTCACCGGCTTCCAAGGAATCTCGTGCAGGAAACACTAGTAGAAAACATGCCATCCGTTCGCGCCCCCTCAGAGCATTAGTCCCGGTTGCGCCATCAACCGGGACTAATGCTGGCACGCGTCCCGGTTCGAGCGGACACGGGTCCGGAGTCATGCGTCCCGGTTGGTAAGGGGGCATACGTCCCGGTTTGTAACACAAACCGGGACTAAAGGTGTGTGCCACGCCACGTGGCTGACGCCCAACCTTTAGTCCCGGTTTGTGTTACAAACCGGGACGTATGCTCCCGCCCTCTATAAATGCAACGCCCCAGCCCTCTGCCTCAACTATGTTTTTTCTCTTGGTGGAAGGTGTGAGGGGTGTGCTAGTTTTTTCCCCTATGCATGCATTCAAGGTGTTTGATGAAATGTTTGAGTGAATAATCCCGTTCAATTTCTCATAGAACAAAAATATAGAAGGTGTCTGAGACGCACTTGAGCTTTCTCCTCTTTATTTCCCTCGATCGAGGTTAGCAATCTTATCTTTTCTCTGTCATTGATACAATGCATGTGTCGATGTGAATTGGTCATTTCACTATTTATGATGTCCTGTTTTTTGATAAACTTACATATATGATGCAGATGAACGGTCGGGAATGGATGTACGGTGACCGGCGCGTAGCCGGGTATATGAAAGGCGTGGATAAATTTATCGATGTGGCTACGGCAAACAAAGAGAATGGTTTTATACGTTGTCCATGTGTTCAATGTCGGAACAACAAGGAGTACTCTTCCTTGAAAATCATTCGCGGCCACCTGATTATGAAAGGTTTAATGCCCAACTATAATTGCTGGACCAAGCACGGGGAAAGAGGGGTTATGATGGAAGATGGTGAAGAAGAAGATGATGATAACAACTATTATCATATGTTTCCTGAATCTGATGATCGCAATGGAAGACAATGGAGAGGAAGGAGGTGAATAACGGGCATCAGATGAGCCGGCTGATGAACTTGGTAGGGTCATTTCTGATGCAAAGCGAGACTGTGAAACAGAAAATGAGAAGTTGAAGTTAGAGGGCATGTTAGAAGATCACAAGAAATTGTTGTACCCAAATTGGGAAGATGGCAACACAAAGCTCGGTACCACACTGGAATTGTTGCGATGGAAGGCAGAGTGTGGTATAACTGACTCCCCATTTGAAAAGATGATGAAAATAATGAAGCCGAAGTTTCCAAAACATAACAAACTTCCCGAGAGTACCTACGAAGCAAATAAGACTCTTTGTCCTCTAGGATTAGATGTGCAAAAGATACATGCGTGCATTAATGATTGCATCCTCTATCGCGGTAAGGATTATGAGAATTTAGAAAAATGCCCGGTATGCAATGCATTGCGGTATAAAATCAGACGAGATGACCCAGGTGATGTTGAGGGAGAGCCCCTCCGGAAGAGGGTTCCTGCTAAGTTTATGTGGTATGCTCCTATAATACCAAGGTTGAAACGCATGTTCAGAAACAAAGAGCATGCCAGGTTGTTGCGATGGCACAAAGAATATCGTAAGAAAGACAGGAAGTTGAGACACCCTGCTGATGGGTCACAGTGGAGAAAAATCGAGAGAGACTTCCCAGACTTTGCAGGTGACGCAAGGAACTTATGGTTTGGTCTAAGTACGGATGGCATGAATCCTTTTGGGGAGCAGAGCTGCAGTCACATCACCTAGCCCTTGACTCTATGTATCTACAACCTGCCTCCTTGGTTGTGCATGAAGCGTAAGTTCATTATGATGCCAGTTCTCATCCAAGGCTCGAAGCAACCGGGCAACGACATTGATGTGTACCTTAGGCCATTAGTTGAAGAACTCTTACAGTTGTGGGGCAAACCAGGTGTACGTGCGTGGGATGAGAACAAACAGGAGCCATTTGATCTACGAGGGTTGTTATTCGAAACCATCAATGATTGGCCTGCTCTTAGTAACCTTTCAGGACAGACAAACAAGGGATATAAGGCATGCACACACTGCTTAGATAAGACTGAAGGTACATATTTGCATAAATGCAAGAAGGTTGTGTACCTGGAGAATCGACGATTTCTTCCGACCAATCATCCCGTAAGAAAGAAAGGCAAGCATTTCAAAGGTGAGGCAGATCACCGGAAGAAGCCTGAACTCCCTGCTGGTGATGATGTATTTGGTATGGTCAAGGACATAGAAGTAATCTTTGGAAAGGGTCCCGGTGGTAAATCAGTTCCGAACGATGTCGCTACAGGACACGCACCCATGTGGAAGAAGAAATTTATATTTTGGGAGTTGCCATATTGGAAAGTCCTGCGTGTCCGCTCTTCAATCGACGTGATGCATGTGACGAAGAATCTTTGCGTGAAGCTGCTAGGATTCCTATGCGTGTATGGGAAGACAAAAGATACACCAGAAGCACGGGAGGACCAACAAATTATGAAAGACCCAAAGAACATGCATACACAGAACAAGACGGATAAAGGGCGTCACTTAAGTCGTGCCAGCTATGCTCTTACCAAGGCAGAGAAGAAAATCTTTTTTGAAGTCCTTTACAGTATCAAGGTGCCGTCGGGCTTCTCATCTAATATAAAGGGGATAATAAATATGGCAGAAAAAGTTCCAAAACCTGAAGTCTCATGGTATCACGTGATTATGACGCGATTGCTTCCGATTGTATTGAGGGGCTTCTACGGAAAATGTTAAGTACCCATTGTGAAGCTGTGTGCATTCCTCAATGCAATATCTCAGAAGGTAATCAATCCAGATATTCTGCCAAGGTTACAGAAGGATGTGGTACAATGTCTTGTTAGTTTTGAATTGGTGTTCCTACCATCCTTCTTCAATATTATGATGCATCTCCTGGTTCACCTAGTGGAAGAGATTGCCATTCTCGGTCCGGTATTTCTGCATAATATGTTCCCCTTGAGAGGTTCATGGGAGTCTTAAAGAAATATGTTCATAACTGTGCTAGACCAGAAGGAAGCATCTCCAAGGGATATGGAACAGAGGAGGTCATTGAGTTTTGTGTTGACTTTATTCCTGACCTTAAGCCGATTGGTGTTTTTTGACTCGCGGCATGAGGGAATACTAAGTGGAAAAGGCACGCTGGGAAAGAAAGCAATGATATGTAGGGACGGGTATTCTTTCACTAAAGCACACTACACAGTTCTACATAAATCCACCTTGGTAGCTCCGTATATCGAGGAACACAAAAATATTCTACGCTCCAAAAACCCGGGGAAGCCTGAATCACTGATTATAGATGAACACATGAAGTATTTCAGTGGTTGGATGCGGACACATCTCTTGAATGACACCACTGTTGGAGATCAGCTATACTTGTTGGTCGCGTCACCATCTTCTACTGTATTGAATTTCCAAGGGTACGAAATAAATGGGAATACATTCTACATGATCGCCCAAGATAAAAAGAGCACCAACCAAAATAGTGGTGTCCGCTTTGATGCAATAGACGAGAATGGACAAAAGGACACATACTATGGTTACATAGAGGAGATATGGGAACTAGACTATGGAGTCTCTTTTAAGGTCCCTTTGTTTCGCTGCAAATGGGTCAACCTGAATGGGAAAGGGGTAAAGATAGACCAGTTGTGCGGAATGACAACAGTGGATCTCAAAAATCTTGGTTATAGAGATGAACCATTCGTCCTAGCCAATGATGTGTCTCAGGTTTTCTATGTGAAGGACATGTCATCCAGACCGAAAAAAATAAAAAATATGCAAACGAATACATCATATGATGAGCCAAAGCGTCACATAGTTCTTTCAGGGAAAAGAAACATCGTGGGAATCGAGGACAAGACAGACATGTCAGAAGATTATAATAAGTTTGATGAAATTCCGCCCTTCACAGTGGAAAACCGGCCCAAGCATTCCGTTAAGTAAAGAAGATGCTCCATGGTTACGTCTGAAACGATCATAAGGAAGGACATATGCCAAGAAGTTCATGCTCATATTATGTAACTCTAGTTCATGTCTTTCGCGGTTTGTGGCTTCACCGAAGGATATCTTTCGCGGTTTGTGGCTTGACCGGGACTATATATAGGGGGGCCTTTAGTTCCGGTTTTGTAGTCTCAGTTTTTAATATTAATAAATGTCTTGAGTGTTAGTCCCGTTTTGTGGCTGGACCGGGACTATGAAGAAGTTGTCCCAATTCGTACTTACCATTAAGATCTGATCTCCAAACGCGCGCGGTCACATATTAGGGAGTGCCTCTATGACCAGTTTCTTGGAGATCTGGGAGGACCCAGGATCCTGGCATCTCCACAAACTGGTCGTAGTGGTGTCCCTGCTCTAGAAAACCATCTTGCAGCTTCTAACTTCTCGATCTAGAACAATACACAAAGGAGCTAACTAATTTGACATATTAGGGAGTGCCTCTATGACAGTTTCTCGGAGATGCCGGAGGATGGGCTCGTCGGCATCTCCACAGAAACTGGCCGTAGTGGTGTCCCTGCTCGCGAAAACCATCTTGCAGCTAGTAACTTCTCTAACTAGATCAATACGCCTAGGAGCTAACTAATTTCACATATTAGGGAGTGCCTCTATGACCAGTTTCTCGGAGATGCCGGAGGACTGGGCTCCGTCGGCATCTCCCTGGAACTGGCCGTAGTGGTGTCCCTGCTCTCAAAAACCATCTTGGAGATGCGTCAAACTGGCTGGAGGACTGGACTCACAAGGATGCCTATTTATAGTACAATCAGCTCGGCATAGTGTCGACACTTACGAAACAATGTCGACACTCACCCTATTATTAGTGCTGACTCGTGTTTTGTCCCGGTTGGTGTCTCCAACCGGGACTAAAGGTTCATCTTTAGTCCCGGTTGGTGACACCATCTGGTACAAGGTAGACGCCGCAGCACATAATGTCGACACTCACCCCTATCATTAGTGCTGCCTAGCCCAGCCTGCCGAAA
This sequence comes from Avena insularis, assembly GCA_023614405.1. Taxonomy (NCBI): domain Eukaryota; kingdom Viridiplantae; phylum Streptophyta; class Magnoliopsida; order Poales; family Poaceae; genus Avena; species Avena insularis. The sequence goes on along the minus strand of CM042697.1, from coordinate 58,928,745 downwards.
TCCCTCCAACCGGGACTAAAGATGAAACTTTAGTATATTGAAAATCCGAACAATGAAAATCATTCGTGTGGTGTCATATTATGTGACATAGTTGAAAGGAAAAATACCAGACTTGGTATATTGATCATGTCTCGAAAAAACCTTCACAAAATGACCTATCATGTTCGAGGTTTCATGGCTTTCGGTCCAAATGACCGATGTTATGTGTTGAATCACGGAATAGTTTGTGATGTTTTTGTGATGTTGTGCCCATATTATGCATGCATGTGGACATTGGTATGGAGAACAATGTTGCAGGAGGAAGTTTTCCTTTTTGTCGCACGGAAAAGCCCTTTTCCATTTTCCGAGCGCAAAAAACGGGTCGTTTTGTGAAGTAACCACCAAAATGCCGTTTCAGAATGCTACCGTCCCATTTTCCTAAAATATTAGACCACCTTACATGGACTATCTCCCAACCGGGACATCTCAAACCTTTTCGTCCATCCCGGTTAAAAAGGACAAATGTCTACCGAATCGGTAGGAAGTGGGTCCGGTTTGTACTACAGGTACATGATCTATCGCCCGTGATTTTTTTAAAAAATCATTTTTAGACTCGCAATATGTGGTTTCTTCAGAGATCCAATGCAAGATATAACGATGCTTGTCCCCTATCTTCATGCACGCCGGTTCGACCATAGTTAGAAATTCAAAAAATTCAAAACGGGCATAATAAATTCAAAGAAAATTCGAACAATGAAAATCCTTTGCGTGGTGTCATATTATGTGACATAGTTGAAAGGAAAAAATACCAGACTTGGTATATTGATCATGTCTCGAAAAAACCTTCATAAAATGACCTATCATGTTCGAGGTTTCATGGCTTTCGGTCCAAATGACCGATGTTATGTGCTGAATCACGGCATAGTTTGTGATGTTGTGCCCATATTATGCATGCATGTGTACATTGGTATGGAGAACAATGTTGCAGGTGGAAGTTTTCCTTTTTGTCGCACGGAAAAGCACTTTTCCATTTTCCGAGCGCAAAAAACAGGTTGTTTTGTGAAGTAACCACCAAAATGCCGTTTCAGAATGCTACCATCCCATTTTCCTAAAATACTAGACCACCTTACATGGACTATCTCCAAACAGGGACATCTCGAACCTTTTCGTCCATCCCGGGTAAAAAGGACAAATGTCTGCCGAATCGGTAGGAAGTGGGTCCGGTTTGTACTATAGGTACATGATCTATCGCCCGTGATTTTTTGAAAAAATCATTTTTAAACTCGCAATATGTGGTTTCTTCAGAGATCCAATGCAAGATCTAACGATGCTCGTCCCCTATCTTCATGCACGCCAGTTCGACCATAGTTAGAAATTCAGAAAATTCAAAACGGGCATAATAAATTCAAAAAAATCCGAACAATGAAAATCCTTCGCGTGGTGTCATATTATGTGACATAGTTGAAATGAAAAATACCAGACTTGGTATATTGATCATGTCTCGAAAAAACCTTCACAAAATGACCTATCATGTTCGAGGTTTCATGGCTTTCGGTCCGAATGACCGATGTTATGTGCTGAATCACGGCATATTTTGTGATCCTATGCCTATATTATGCATGCATGTGGACATTGGTATGGAGAACAATGTTGCAGGAGGAAGTTTTCCTTTTTGTCGCACGGAAAAGCCCTTTTCCATTTTTCGAGTGCAAAAAACAGGTCGTTTTGTGAAGTAACCACCAAAATACCGTTTCAGAATGCTACCATCCCATTTTCCTAAAAATACTAAACCACCTTACATGGACTATCTCCCAACCGGGACATCTCAAACCTTTTCGTCCATCCCGGGTAAAAAGGACAAATGTCTACCGAATCGATAGGAAGTGGGTCCGGTTTGTACTACAGGTACATGATCTATCGCCCGTGATTTTTTGGAAAAAATCATTTTTAGACTCGCAATATGTGGTTTCTTCAGAGATCCAATGAAAGTTCTAAATAAGCCATTTTTCTTCCCGCCATTTTTCTTCTCGCCATTTTTTTTCCTGTCATTTTTTCCCGGCATTTCTCTCGCCATTTCTTCCTGCCAGTTCTTCCCTTCAGTTATCTTCCTGCCATTTCTCACTATATATATATGTAGGGTTGGCATCCATTGTCATTGCACATCTCTAGACTCATATCTGCAACCTCATCACTCTTTCCTATGACTTCCACCGTAGCACTAACTCCTAGGGAGGCGGAGGCGCTTTGCGCCTCGAACTACCCCCGCCGCCGCCATCTGTGTCCCCATCGGCCGGAATCTTTGGCGTCGGAGGTGTGTCGGTTCCTCCTGTCCCTCTAGGTGTGGCGCGTCGGATGGCCATCACGAAACACTACTACTTCGAGCTCACGCCAGACCAGCGGAGGAATCTCAGATGGCATCCCGACTATTTCTCGACTTGGGAAGCCTTCTTCGTGGATCGGCGTGAGAGGGCGCTCGCCAGGCACGAGGAGGATGGCCCACCTCCTCCGAACTTCAACGAAGCCGGCCGTCGGTTGTGGTGGCGCGGTCGGACTCTCTAGAGCGTCATGGCCTATGACACGGCCGCCGACTCTAGCCCCCGCCTGCGCTACCCTCAAGTCCAGCCCACTCGTACTCAGCCTTCAAGGTTCAACTCTGGCGACTCGACGGCAGCGGCATGACGACGGCATGGCCAGTACGATGACTACTGATGGAGAGTATTACAGGTGTGGCGAGAGCATGGTGAATCACTCCAACATTGCAAAACAAGTTCGGCCGATTGTGGCTTAATCTGGCCATGTATCTTAATTTCCAGTTCTTCTATGTAACTTTGTGTTAGTTGCGTTATGTACTTTAATTCTAGTTCTATCCTAATAAAATTTTCTTTCCGCCCATTATTTCCCGTCCTTTTTTTCCCGCCCATTAATATATAAAAAATATAAGTTAATTCAAATCCAAATTAAAACACAGAAAATGGTTTTGAATTATTTATTCAAATCCAGACACTTTTATGTTTAAAGTTTTTCTAAATTCCAAATTAATATTCAAAAAATATAAGTTAATTCATTTTTAATTTAAAATGGTTCATAGTTTAAATGGTTACACTAATTATTTTTAAAAACAGAAAATGGTTTTGAATTAGTTATTCAAATTCAAACACTTTTTTATGTTTAAAGTTTTTCTAAATTCCAAATAAATATTCAAAAAATATAAGTTAATTAATTTTTAATTTTAAATGGTTCATAGTTTAAATGGTTACATTAATTATTTTTTAAAAATAGAAAATGGTTTTGAATTATTTATTCAAATCCAGACACTTTTTATGTTTAAAGTTTTTCCAAATTCCAAATTAATATTCAAAAAATATAAGTTAATTCATTTTTAATTTTAAATGGTTCATAGTTTAAATGGTTACATTAATTATTTTTAAAAACAGAAAATGGTTTTGAATTAGTTATTCAAATAAAAACACTTTTTATGTTTAAAGTTTTTCTAAATTCCAAATTAATATTCAAAAAATATAAGTTAATTCATTTTAAATTTTAAATGGTTCATATTTTAAATGGTTACATTAATTATTTTTTAAAAATAGAAAATGGTTTTGAATTAGTTATTCAAATTCAAACACTTTTTATGTTCAAAGTTTTTCTAAATTCAAAATTAATATTCAAAAAATATAATTTAATTCATTTTTAATTTTAAATGGTTCATAGTTTAAATGGTTACATTAATTATTTTTAAAAACAGTAAATGGTTTTGAATTAATTATTCAAATTCAAACACTTTTTATGTTTAAAGTTTTTCTAAATTCCAAAGTAATTATCATTTAAAAAAATTACAAATTTAAACCCTAAAATAAAAAATAAGGCAGGAACAGAGAGAAAATTCCTGAAATTTTTTGAAAACAGGGTCATATGTCCCGGTTGGAGCCATCAACCGGGACTAAAGACCCCCTGCGCGCGCCCCTTGGTCTGCTGAAAAAATTGGAGTATACGTCCCGGTTGGTGGCTCCAACCGGGACGTATGACCCTTTAGTCCCGGTTGGAGCCACCAACCGGGACTAAAGGTCCTTTGGTTATAACTGCGCGCGCCTCCTCTTCTTCTTCCTATGCTTCTTCCTCTGCTTTCATCGACGCTGTCGCCAGCCGCTGCTCTTGCCGCCGCGTCGTCGCCTGCCGCCTCGCCTCGCCTCCCGTCTCGGCCCGTGCCTCGGTCGTCTCCGTCATCCTCGCCACAAGCGCCCGGCCATCAGCGGCCTGCCGTCTCCGCTCCGCCTCCGTCCCTGCGTCAGCGCCCCTCCGTCTCCGGCCGCGCGCGCCCTCGGCCGTACTCCGTCATCCGCGCGCACCCTCGGCCGGCCGTACTCCGTCATCCTCGCTCCGGCCGCCACCGCCGCCCGTGTCCAGCGCCGGCCGCCACCGCCTCTCCCTCTCGTCCTTCTCCGACCGCGCCGCCCGCGTACGTCCAGCGCCGGTATACCACCCGATCGAGAGAGGCTCTTTTATTAGTACCGTGTATATAGATTTTTTTGACATGTGTATATACTGTGTATTTTTTTGACATGTGTAGATGTATTTAGATTTTAGGTGTGTGTATGCATATATTATTTTATTAGGTGTATGTATATATTATTTTAGGTGTATATTATTCTAGGTGTATGTATATATTATTTAGATTTTAGGTGTATAGTTGTTAGATGATTTAGGTGTGTATTTAGATGATGTAGATCCCGACGCGTGCGCGCACTAGTGATGATATTTAGTTGATGATTATTTTAGTTGATATGATCTCGACGCGCGCGCACATGGAGACGTGTCGCCGGCCGCCCCGCCGTCAGGCTGCCTGCCGTCACCTATGTCCGCCGCCGTGCATTGTCTCCCTCTTTCTCCCCCTCGCGTGCGTTCTCTCCCTCTCTGGCCAAACCCTAGCCGGCCCTAGTAGCCGGCCGTCGTGGTGAGCTGCTGGTTCTCGTGGACCCTATCTCTCGCCCCCTCTCGCTCTTTTTCCTCCTCCCCGTCGACCACCTGCCACCACCGCCGCTCACCGTCGTCGTGCTCCCCTCTCCGATGACCTTTTCGAGGCGGCGCCACTACTCTTTGGCTCGCCTCAACCTCCTCTCTCTAGCACGCACACGCACACGGCCTAGCTCGCGCTCCACCGCCGTCCCCTTTGTCATTCTGAGGCTCACCGGCGTCAATGACATCACGGTGACGTCACCCCGGCGTCGGCACGTGGTCAACCCCCAGTCAACCTGGCCTGGGTCCCACCCTGCCCACGTGGAGGATGAGTTGGCCTAGGGCCCAACTGTATGTCTCTCTGGCTAGTTGTAGCCCGGGTGTAAAAAGTATATAAGTTGGTTTTGCCTTTTTAAGCTATAATCATGCATTGCTAATCAAAATGTTCAGAAAAATGAGTTCTACATTTTTAAGCTATAATCATGCATTGCTAATCAACTTTAATGACAAGTTTAATTAGAGAACTAAATCAACCCCTCTCATGTGTTTCCGGAGTTTCCTGAGTTAGGGTTTTCAACCCTCGGAACCCCGTTTAAATTGTCGAGCAAGTTTTAGGGTTTCATTTCAATGCAATTCAACTTGTCATATCATCATCCTTATTTGAGCATTCGGCCTATCCCTCCTCCCCGAACGCCACAGCGCCTCCGTCTCCGTCCATCGCCACGCGCTCCAGCCGCCCCTTCCCTTTTAGTGTGTATGTATATATTGTGTATGTATATATAGTGTGTATGTATATATTTTTATTATTGTGTATGTATATATTAGGGTTTCTATGAATTACGGTTTATCCGTTTTGACTTATCCGTTTTTCCACCTATGCAGAAAATATGGACCCACACGTCAGAGACGAAGAAAAGGAAGAGTTGATCCAAGGTGTGATCCGCGGGGAAGAAAATTTAGATGTATCGACGTTTCTGAACAACTCCGGTGAGGGTGATCCTCTTTTTGCCGGAATAGACGACTTGTTTGAGGTTGAAGGTGTTGCCTTCCGCGAGGGAGAAGGCGATGCCTTGTGTAATCGAGAAGACGACCGCTCTAGCGAGGTGCATGTAATATAATTAATTCATTAATTAATCATCTGCTATCTATATAGAAATAGTAACGACGATCTTTCTTATTTTAGCCCTCCGGATCAAACAAATCTACTGAAAAGAGCGGACGAGGCCCAACCAAAAAGTTGGAAGACCATGGGAGGTTCAGGATCGAAGATATCGCTGAAGACGGCAAACCGACGGCTCCCGAAGTTGTCGCAATCAAATTTGTGGCACAATGCGGAGTAATCGTGAGGGACTTAATCCCGATCAGCATTCAAAATTGGAATAGGCCTGCTGATGCTAAAGAAGAGGGAACATGTTTGTTTGTCCCTAACAAGGCCAAAGATTTACTGTGGAAGAGGCTCATGGTTAATTTCAAACTACCGAAGATAGAGCTAGATCCAAATGCGGAGGATCCAGTTGAGGACGCCTTAGAACATGGGAGAGCCATGGAGGCTAAGGTCAGGGAGTGGGCTATGAAGAACATGGCCCAGTGTTTCATCAACTGGAAGAAAAGATTGCACCTTGACTATGTCGTGAAAGAGAAGACTCCGGATTTCAAGAAGACTCTGTTTGAGAAGATAAAACCATTCTGGGCTGAGTTTGTAAATTACAAGACATCAGAAAAACTAAGAAAATGTCACAGAATAATAAGCTGAATGCTGCTAACAAGAAGTATCACCATACTATGGGGCAAGGTGGCTCTGTGGCATTCCTAAGTGGGAGAAACTTGAGAATGAACTGCGTGCTAAAAAGATCACCCCAGAGACAGACGATTGGGTAGAACGTGCAAGGAATTGGTTTTACGGGCATGGGTGCACGTTGGACTCGGAAGGGATGTGTATATATAACATACGACATAAAGAAGACCCCTTGTCAATCGAGAGGATGAGAAAAGCAGTAAAGGCTGTTAAAGATGGGGACTTCATTCCCGATAGAGAGAATGATGAGCTCACACTCGCCCTTGGAAATAAGGAACATGATGGACGAACACGAGGCACAAGAGGCTCCCAACCATGGAGGACTGGGTTTCCCGAAGAGAGGAAGAAATATCCTGATAGAAGCCGTCAGAGGAGAAAGGACAGGGCGGAAGTTGAAGCAGATATTCAGAAAGAGCGAATGCGTATAATTGAAGAATGAATAAAGCAACAACAACAAGATAAAATTAACGCACTTAAAGAGCAAAGTACTACCGGCCCATCTCAGCAGCACACTGCATTCGATGGTACCGGCCTATCGAATAATCAAAAAAGAAGTGTGGCTTCCACCGAGGTCCTGGGTGATGACAATGGCGATGACGATGGTGCACCGACGATGGCTCCTATTGGCTACCCAGTGGATGATATCACAGAGATGACACACTGCGAGCTACATGTCAAAGTTGTGAACATATCAATGAAGGTGGCGGTCGGCTATGCCTTACCAATTGGACCCACACCAACTTACCACTGTCGTCCGGTTCCAGAGGGCTACGCTGTTGTTGGGGTGGATGAAATCATGCCCACCTTTGAAGTTTTGGATCTTCACTACCCTGCAGGTGAAGGGGATGTGACTGTACTGGGAGACGCAAAAAACGTCACCATTCTATGGCCGAAGGAATGTATCGTGCTTCGAAATCACACGCCAAGGCCATCTTCGCCGCCGCCTCACCCGTCTCCAGCGAGGTCGTCGCCGCTGCGGCAGCCATCTTCGTCGCCTCACCCGGCTCCGTCGCCTCACCAATCTCCGGCGCAGCCATCGCCGCGGGAGCCATCGCCGACGCCTCAGGATAAAAAGCGTAAGCGTACCGCTACTCTGCGTCGTGGTAAGCGATCGCCGAAACATAAACAAGAGCCTCTTCCAAAAGTACCAAAGGTTCCTTCCAAGTGAGCTTATGACTGTACTGAAGAGGAGACTGCGGCGATCGTTGATACGGAAACGACAGCGTTTTTCGCTAAGCTGAGGCGGCCGAAAGAGCCAGAGTTCCCCAGCACCAAAGAAGAAAAAGCCAAAGTGTTGAAAATGCTAAAGACTCTTCATCAACCCGAGCCAAAGCTGTCATCAGACTATGAGCGTTCTATTCTCAAGTCACATGCGGCACAAAAAGCCTCGAAGATCAGTACTGATGCAAGCAAGAAATCTGTTGCCCAGCTCGGAGAACAAGCAAAACAGTCTTGCGCCCCTCTCAAGGTGATTTCCCAAACCAATGTGGGGTCGAGCAAATATGGGACCGAAGAGCAGTATGATCCAGAGGTAGTTGCACAATACGGAGAAGCTGCCGCTGCTCAAGGTATGAGTATTGCCCAGTACTTATCCCAGTTAGAGTACTTCCCCGTGAGTGAAGTAGCATACAAATACCAGTACGGCAAACCTCTCGTCAAACCTGAGGAGGTAAATAATCTTCCAACAAAAATGCGAAGATTGCATAACTGGTACATGCATGCCACAAAGGCCAGGGCTAACTGGATAGTGCTGAGGGTTACAAAAAAGCATCATGGGAAAGAAAAGGATGACATGATATCCATTGAATTTGATGAACTATTTCAATTATTCAATCAAGACGCCTTGGAAAAATCGATCATTAGTGCCTATTTTCTGTAAGTACTAATTCTGTAATTAATTTAGTCTCCAGCTATCTCACCTTGTTTATTGCATGTATATAATCATACTATAATATGCACAATGAAGATTATCGAATGCAGCAGAGGACAAATCTATGACATTGGCTTCATTGACCCATATTGGGTTCATGAAGCTAATCTCAAAACAAGCCCCCAGGATACGGAGGATAATATAGAACACGCGTTAAGGTTTCAAGAAACCAGAAGGAAAATACTTTTTCCTTACAACTTCGAGTGAGTGTTATTATCTTCTATACACTTTCTATTTCACTTACTCGATGTTAAGTATATAATTGATTAGTTATGCATTCGCAGCTTCCACTATATTTTGTTAATCATTCAACTTGACAACGGGCGTGTACTAGTCATGGACTCGAAACATAAACCCCTTGAGCAGTGGAAGGACATGCAGATGCTTCTCCAGCGGTAATTCTAACAGTACGACACTATATCGGCAACGTTTATGAATTTTATGATATCAAGTAATTAATAACTTATTTTATTTGTTTTCTTCGCCGGGCAACTCTTGGAAACGGTTCACCAACAAGGCTAGGGGTGTTTGGAAAGCGGAGCTTATATTTGAAGCACTAGATGTAAGCACCACTAGCTATATCCGCGCATCTCTTTGATTCTAGTTTTGATACAGTTATTATCATGCTTGATTATTATTTTGATTGAACTATGTTCTCGTAAAGTGCCTGACACAGGACCAGGTAACAATCTATGTGGATACTATGTTTGCGAGTTCATCCGGCAGACGTGCGATGAGAAGGGCAGAAATTTAGAGCAACTCCACGTACGTAAACAATTTCTATAGTTTTTAAATATAATCAAATTGTGTTTAGTTTCATTCATATAGGCTGACTCTTTTTTTAAATCAGATCGAACGTCTACGGGACGGTCTTCTGCCAAAGGATCGCGTACGAGCAATTCAGGAGGAATTGGCGGGATTCTTGGATGCAGAAGTCCTAAACCCAAAAGGGGAATACTATTCGGCTGTGTATAGACAATAGGGATTGTAAAAAGAGCAACTTTTGTATGTAGTGCATGAACTCGATCCGTGTATCGAATGTAATATTGCCATGATGATCTTGTATAATATAACGGTTCCTTCATTGATAAGTACAAAACACTAAATAAACAATAAAACAACCTAAATGAATTCTCTGCCGCGATACAAAAAGTGGTGAAAATGCTGCCGCGGCAACAAAATGTGCCAAATCTCTGCCGCGGCAGAAGGTTATTTGTCCCGGTTCGTAACATGAACCGGGACTAATGCTCCACCCCCCTCGTCCTCTGACGCCGCCACGTGTACCCCCATTTGTCCCGGTTGATGGGGCAACCGGGACTAAAGGTTGGGGCTTTAGTCCCGATTGCCCCGTCCCGGTTGGGTAACCGGGACTAATGCCCCTTACCAACCGGGACCAATGGGGCGTTTTCTACCAGTGAAATGTCTTTGTGCCTTCACAATTTTGGGTACGCGTTTCACTGTAAAAGTTAGCATTTGAGCGTTCAATGTGCATATCTGTCAAGAAGTTATTCCCTCTTCTTCTCTTTATTTACTGTGAGTATTAACAGCCCAGAGTCCACAGCAGCATCAAGTAATGGTTGAGAAATTCTGCGTATCACAATATATATGTTTCTTTCCTTGCGTTCTGCTGTCAGGATTTTTTTTTCCTTAGGGAGGGCTGCTATGGGGAATCTTGATGGGCTGTTCTTTTTATTGTGTTTCGATGATTGAGATTGCAAAGTACTTTAATCCTATTATAGCGAGAGGATACTCTAATTTGATACCTAATGTCGATCCATACTTGTAGTGTGTATTAGGACTCCTAATAGGAGCTACTGCATTGATTAATTTGGGTGCTCGCGCGGCGGCGCAGAGAGGATTCTACGAATATGAAGTACTTCCTCCGTTTTAAGGATGTCTTAAATTTATCAAAATTTGGATGTATATATATATATGCTAAAACATGTTTAGTTTCATGTAAATTTTGAAAAATCTGCGACATCCATTTCAGGACGGAGGGAGTATATGTTACAATGACATTACCTAACACGTTTGTACTAGGATATATATTCGTTGCTTTGCATGGGCACTGCTGTGAGTATTTTGTTTTGTTTGGGAGGGCTGCTCTGAGGAATCTTAATCAGGTTGTTGGGATGATTGAAACAGCCAAGTGCTTAACTTAATCGTATTGCTGTGAACGATACATTAATTTCTTGAGTGTTCTTGTTGTCAAACTTCGAACAGAGGCAATGGTTCGTATATTACAGTGTCACAATTGATTTTGTTACAAAATATAACTTGGATCCAAATAGCGTTTGAAATGTAAATTGGAAACTGAAAGATAGTCTTCACATGGACGGCCTTAGTAACACCCGGATGTTTGTGTACATCACATGTGATCAGTCAGGCGAAGGCTGGTGGAGAGTTTTGAATGCGATGGTGGCAGGTGTTGCAGGAGGAGACGAAAATCTAAGAGCAACTCTAACAGATATTGAACTTTTGAGCCCTTAAAAACATAGATACAGGAAAACAAATTACATGTTTTTAGTTCTGCGAAGGTAAGTGAAGTGTTTTGAATGCGATGGTGTCATGTGTTGCATGAGGAGAGGAAAACCTAAGAGCAACTCTAATAGATACTGAACTTTTAAGCCCTTAAAAACACAGATACAAGGAAACGAATTACATGTTTTCAGTTCGCGCATGCGTCGGGTAGAACATGTGCTAAACTATGAGAATGAACTTTTGAAAATTCAAGCAACACTGCATTCGCGGCAAAATTCAGGCAGAACACGAACATGATCATACTTTGGATCATCACATACAGTTGATTACTTACATTTGAGTCGATTACATACAGGTAAAATGCAGACAAAACACGAACCCTAACCAAAAGTTGGGTTGCGGTGGCGCCGACGCGGCCGGGTACCATCATTCGGAGTTGGAGACGATGGCGACGATCTCCTCCATGATGGCGCGCATCACGAGCTCCTTCTCCCAGGCTTGCTGCGCCGCCACCGCCTTTATCGCCTCGCGCTGCTTCGCGGTTGAGCTCCTCCTCGCAGGTGACCTCGGAGTAGCAGAGAAGGAGTGCAATGGCGGCCCGCTCAGCATCGTCATCATCGACAAAGTCGGCCTCCTCCACCATGCGCCCACCATGGTCCTCCTCTTCCTCCTCCTACCACTCCCACTCCTCCTCCTCCTCGACTGCTGGTGGGGGGATGGGTGCCCGCCACCCTCCGCTCCATGAGCTCCCCACCTCCACATTGTCGCCGGTGAAGTTCCACCAGCATAGGGAGTCTAGCGGCATTGGGCCCCTGTTGGTCCACTTCCGCGTCGCGCGTTTATTTACACCTAGCGATGCGACGCGAGCCCACCGCTCGTCTTCGTCGGAGGGATGGAGGCGGCGATTCCACGGCCCCGTGCGGGTGCGCACCGGCCCACCCGGTCGCCGCCAATCCAATTTACGGCCTCCTCGACATCTACGCATCACTGATATGGCGGAGGGAGGCCGATAGCTCCAAACCACAAAATCACCAGAATTTTACAGTTTTAGGCTTTTTATAGTATCTGTTAAAGTTGCTCTAAATTATCTATTTTACCACACGCAGAGGCAGTAACACAATTTGGTCCTGCGTGCCATAGTTAATAGAGAAGGAATTCTATTGACAAAGCTAAATGATTTGATCGATCCTTTCTTTGGACAAAGGGATGTTGAGCACATCAGGACCTTTTAAACCCACTAGATGTTAATCGAATACATCAAATTACTCCTATAAATGTCGCAAGACTACTCCAGCTATGAAGACATCCTCAGTTAAATTTGCTCCTCAACCGTCGGATTCGGTCAAAACTGTGTATGTCTTTTTCCCTATCAGGCCTTGTTCGGTTACGTGGGGATTGGACGGGATCGACGTGGATTGACAGGTATTAAATCCTTTACAAGTCAAAATCCCCCTAATTCCCCTCCAATACACTCCAATTCACATGAGAAGTGGATTAACCGAACAAGCCCTCAGAGTTACCGCTGCTGGATTCGGTAAGAATTGTGTTCATGCCGTTCCTCGTTGAATGCATCAATGACATGTGGGTCCAGAATCGTTCAGGGCCATGAAACATGACACAAAGTCTGTGTGTCATGCGTCGCTTGGATCTGCATAGTTTCTTTGGCCGGGTAATACCAGTAAGTGTACAAGTTGTATGTAGCTAGTTTTAAAATAAGAATATCGAGCCACGGGGATTGTTGGTAATACCCCCTCGCTCAGGATTTACCAAAAAGTACCGGTGATTTGCCTTAGATACCAAGTAAGAGTGTATCGAAAATGTTTGTGAATGAGACAAAAATAATAATGAAAGAGTACATAGCAAAAAATAGCGAAAAGCAATGAAAGTAATATGAAACTACAATAGGACTAAAGCGTTCTCAGAAAGTATCAGATCCACCATTAGCATTTGAGTAAAACGAGATTAGGATATATTTTATGTCTTATCTATATTTGAATTTATGGGCGGAGTCACAAATGGAGATGAGCCTAGAAATGTTGGTTATCTCATCCCTCATAAGCAAAACTGGACATCAAAAACATGCTGTATGACTTTACCAGCAATTCATTTTTACCCCCAGTCATGGGTGTAAGTTCTTGAATCTCATTATTTCCCCATTGATATATGATTAGTGAGAGCATCGTTATATGTCACTTAATGCTGTCAACATCAACCATATACCAACGGCAATCCACACTCTTGCCCTAATGGGAAAATATATGCAGTCGATGGTCCCATGATATCAAGATAGTTGATTGAATACATACACATGAGAGAGAGAGTATGGAGATCTGTTGGTAATACCTCTCGCTCAGGATTCACCAAAAATGACCAGCGATTTGCCTTAGATACCAAGTAAGAGTATCGAAAATGTTTGTGAATGAGAAAAAAAAATGAAAGAGTACAGAGCAAAAAAATAGCGAAAAGCGATGAAAGTAATATAAAACTGCAATAGGACTAAAGCATTCTCAGGGAGTGTTAGATCCACCATTAGCATTTGAGTAAAACGAGATTAGGATATATTTTATGCCTTATATATATTTGTATTTATGGGCGGAGTCACAAATGAAGATGAGCCTAGAAATCTCGGTCATCTCATCCATCGTAAGAAAAATTGGACATCAACAACATGCTGCCTGATTTCACCAGCAATTCAGTTTTACTCCCGGTCGTGGAAGTAAGTTCTTGAATCTCATTATTCCCCCATTGATATATGTGTTGGAGATATGCCCAAGAGGCAATAATAAATTGTTTATTATTATATCTTTGTGTTTACGATAAATATTTACATCCCATGCTATAATTGTATTAACCGGAAACATTAGTACTTGTGTGTTTTGTAAACATAAAAGAGTCCCTAGTAAGCCTCTTGTTGAACTAGCTTGTTGATTAATAGATGATCATGGTTTTCTGATCATGGACATTAGATATTATTAATAACAAGATCATATCATTAGGAGAATGATGTAATGGACACACTCCTATAGTTAGCGTAGCGTAAGATCAAGTCATTTAGAGTTCGTCTGCTACAAGCTTTCAAATACATAGTAATCTAATCCTTCGACCATGAGATCATGTTAATCACCATCACCGGATGGATGCTTTGATGACATCAAACACCACTTCATAACTGGGTGGTTATAAAGGTGGCATTAGGTATTCTAAAAGTATGTGTTGAGGCACATGGATTAAGAGTAGGATTTGTCCATCCATATGATGGATAGATATACTGTGGGCCCTCTCGATGGAATGTCATCCAATTGGTTTGCAAGATATTACTAGGTCACAAGGGATGTCATATCACGGAACGAGTAAAGAGTACTTATTGGTAACGAGGTTGAACTAGGTATAGAGATACCAACGATCAAACCTCGTGTACGTAAAGTATCACGCGACAAAGGGAATCAGTATCGTATGTAAATGGTTCATTCGATCACGAAGTCATCGTAGAAATATGTGGGAGCCATTATGGATTTTCAGATCCCACTATTGGTTATTGATCGGAGAGGTGTCTCGATCATGTCTGCATAGTTCACGAACCGTAGGGAGACACACTTAAGGATTTGATGTTGTTTGAGTAGATATGGAATGTGAGTTGGAGACTGAATGTTGTTCGGAGTCTTGGATTGGATCCAGGACATCACGAGGAGATTGGAATGGTCTGGAGAATAAGATTCATATAAGGAAAGTCTATTTCCGGGGTTCGGAAATGTTTTAGGTGTTTTGACCGAAAGCTTCTAGAATGTTCGGGAAGGTCCACAACCTCGGTAGGGGATACTTGGAATGCACCATACCCTGATGGGCTGGGCGCATCATACCCTAGGCCAACTCGGCCAAGGAATAGGAAGAGAGAAACAAACTCTAGTTTGAAAAGTCAAATCCTAGTTTGAAAAGTCAAATTCTAGTTAGGGAAGGAAAGGGGAACCTTGATGGAAAAGTTCTCCCTCTCCCCTTCCTTGCCGCCGGACTACACAAGTTGGGGCAGGACTCGGCCAGGGGTGGGACCCATGGCCGCAGCCCCTGATACGCCCAATTTGCATCACCATTCTATATCATAATTTACCTCTATTCAATGATATTTGTCTTATTATGAGGTATTACTTATGGATTTTCATCTATTTATGCATCTTGGATGATTCTAATAGGATGGACTTGTCACATCCCAAAAAAATCCAAATTTTGAAATGTGAAAAATAAATAAACAAAAGAATTAATTGTTGAAATTTAGGGTGAAAAGAAACTTTTTGCTTTTAAATGGAAACATCAAAACCTATCTTGAACAAACTTTGAATAAAAGGGAATCCAACAAATTTCAATCAAGTGAAATGCATTCATCAATAAATGTATCTTGAAATTTAAACACTTGGAAAAGTTAAACCAAAACCCTAAAACCCTAATGGAAGAAAATCATTTCCAAGATCTCTCAAAAACTATGGATTTGATCCATATAAAAACTTGGCAACAAACATTTATAAATGATCAAAAATGATAAATAAAAATGTTATAAAACCATAGAAATTGGTTCCACTTAATTTGGAGCCATGGATAAAAACTTATGAATTTAAGAAGATAAAAGGGAATAATTTTCAAAGCTAATAAGATCCTATCTAAAATCCATACCAAATTGTGAGCAAAATAATCCTAAAGATATTTAAAGAGATAAACAAATATTAAATAAAATTATACAAATTGGAATCATCAATTTTGGATCTATAAATAAAAAGATATGGATTTTATAAGGCAAAGAAATAAATAAATAAATAAATAAATAAAGAATATTTAAAAGCCAAATTGCTTTGGAAAATGATTTGATTTAAACTCCCTGACCCTAAACACCAAGTTTTGGGATTTAAAAATATATTTTATGAACCCTAGAAAATTATTACTTTGTTTAAAGGCATTTCTAACAAAATAAAATATTCCTTTGATTTAAAAAAATGTTTTTTAGGTGAAACCTTTTGCAAATGGTTTAATATTAAACACTTGACCTTAAAACACTAACATTTGTGTTTAAAAATATATTTGTCAAACACTAGAAATTATTACTTTGATTTAAATCATTTCTAGCAAAACAAAAATGATTTAATGGCCATTTTCACTAACTTGATTTCAAATGACCTTGCCACTTTTATAAATGACCAATAGGTATTTTAAAATGTTTATAACCTATTAGAAACCACCTTTCCAAATAAAACAATATTTTGCATGCTTGCATGCATTGCTTTGTTTTCTTTATTTTATGTGATGAATTGTTTGAATGCTAGTTTGAATATTTGCTTGCTTGATTGAATTGTAGTGAACTTTGAAGAGTGTGACAATTGCAAGATCAAGGAGTGAATCTATATTCTCTAATAAAAATGCAAGTGGTGCTTCATACATTTTGTCCCATTATTTTCACTATGCATTAGAGATATTTTGAGTAGGACTTGCATGGAATTTTTACTAAGTATGCTATGCCATAGGAATTCCGAGTAGATGATGCCTTAGTAGAATTTTCCTAAGTTAAGATCCCTACTACTATCATGCTTACCTTAGCTAGTGGAAAATAAGGGTGGATTATATTCATGCTATGAAATATTTCTAAGTCAATGACTTGTGTTTTGTTTAATAAAACAACTATGTGAAGGAATCACCTGTGTGGAATGGAAAGATTGGTTTGTGTTGAGTGGTTACACAGGGCCCATATTTATTGCCTACCCTAGTGTATCTCACTTGTGGAAAGCCACCCAGGAACAAAGAGATTTGAGATGTTAAATGTTGAGAAGCTTCAAGTGCAGCCACATGGCAATATGGGCTCTGCCTAGATCATATAGGTTGCAATAACTTAGCCAGATGGACAGTTGGTGGTAGGGGGTGATAGGTTTGGGAACGCGTCCATTTTGGTCTAAGGGAAGGCTTCTGAATATCTTTTCTCGATGCATGTCGAGTCTTGTGGGGAAAGTGCACCACCTCTCGAGAGAGTAAAACCTAAGTACTTAGCCATGTCCCCGGCAATGGACAATTTGAGCATCAAGACATGGAAGCTATCAAGGATCTCCTCATCCCAATTTCTAAGTTAAAAGCTTGTGGTTGAACAAAGGTTAAAGGATCACCAATGTCTATTGGTGGATGCTTTGGGTCATTTTGACAAACAAAAACTTAGTGTTTTCAAATGATAAGGAAAATCTATTTTGAGCAAAGCAAGCCTAAGCTCCACTTAGCCAAATTGCATATAGATGATAGATACCACTATTCTACCATAGTATCACTTGCCAATACAATTCAAATGTATTGACCCATGTGGCTGTAACTTATTATGTTGCTGGTTTATTTGATGTTAGTGAAGCGTGTTGTAGGATTACAAGTCTACAGCCAACATGATTGCATGTGGCACTTTGAAGATGAAGGACTCCATGCTACATAGTTATTTCTGCTGCATTGTAATAAGATAGCCAAATGAGCTATGTAAGATGTAATGAATTATTTTATTCCTGGTTATAAAGTTGTATTATGACCTTTGTTTCTTGATATTACATCTTAAACTATGGATGCTAGCTATTGATCCAGAGACTAGCATTAAACACAGGGATCTCTTGCTTATCAGGTTGGGACCTCTACAGATGGTATCAGAGCGTTGTGTTGCCTGTAGGATTGTAACCCTAGGATTAGACAAAACCCCTTAGAAAAATAGGAGTTGTATTTGTTCCAAAACATATTTACAAACAATATTGTAAACTCTTTCCTCAACCATTTTTGGTTTTTAATCTACATCTCTTCTATTTCAACTTGATGGACAAAGACTTCAACATGAGCAAGGACTTCACCAACTCAAATGACTTCAACTTCACCATCACCAATGACTCCAACTTTAGTTTCACCAAGGACTTCAACTTGGACATCACTAAGGACTACAAGTGAGACAAGAAATATTACGCAAGACTTGAAGACTAAAGAAACACAACCTAGAAGAAATCATCATCACCTTTGAAGTTTTGTGACCAAAATGCAATAATTTTTCCAAGGATACAATGATCTTGATCATGAAGAAACAACTAAGAAGAATGAAGTGATCTCAAGTGACAACCATAGTTGGACCACCATACTAGTGTTTAGTTTAGATCAATCACACCAACTTATGTGGTGTAGGAAAAATATTTTGTTGCCTAAAAATGTGCTTGAACCTTGTTATTTGAATGGAATGTTTGATTGTGATTGCTTGCACATTGCTTGTGTGAATTGTTGTGTGTGATTAGACTTCTTCTCTAGAAATCTTTTACCTATTATAATCCCAATCCAACCCAAATAGATGACTTCTCCAAGAAACTCCAACATCAAGAATGGTGACAACAACAACCAAGAGATGCACATGAGAGAACAACTTATAGCAACCCAAGCCCAATTGAATCAAGTGACAACTCAATTTTTAGCCAACAACAATGAGTTAGACCCAACTATGCAAAAGTTTTTGGAAACCCAATCCCAATTGTTGCGAAGGATGACCAATCAAATGATCAACATGATAAGCAACTCTTCCCAAAGAGATTGTGACAACAATGATATTAAGGATGATATTATGGAAGGAACTCAAGCTTGCCATATTTGTGGAGACATGGAACACACTTATAGAGAGCATGAGGACCAATGCCCTAATTGTGAAGAGAAACATCCAACTAAACAATGCCCCACATCTCAAGTGACTTGTTTCCTATGTGAAGGAAAAGATCATGTCCCTATCCAATGCCCCATCTATCCTATAGTTCAACAAATGAAACAAGATGGAATGCATCAAATGTTTGGAAACCTCCATAAAGGAACAACTTCTACCAAGAAGGATGAAGGCAAATTAAGAACCATGCCCCATAGAACCATACCCAAAGTAACCACAAAGTCACTACTAGGAAAACGGCTATAGGTAATCAGCACATCCGTGGCTCACATGGTTGAAGTGCCCCACGGCTAAAACAGGCGTGTCTCACCTGTGGGCAGTGCCCTACTAGTAACTAGAACAACTGTGGCGCACATGACTATAGTGCGCCACAGATGTGTGTGGGCCAGGGCCCTGTTGGCCGCACATCAAACATCTGTAGAGCACTTTAGTCATGTGCGCCATGGTTGTTAGTGTCATCTGTGGCGCACATGGGGGGGTGCGCTACGCCTAAGCGCACGCCCCCCTCTGCTGTGAAACGGCCACAAACATCTGTGGCGCACTCGGCCTAGTGCGCCACAGGTAGTAGGAGCATCCGTGGCGCACATGGCATGGTGCGCCACAGATGTTTGTACTCCCTGTGGCACACTAGGGCCGTGTGCGCCACGGATGTGTCGATTTTTTTAGGACAGCTCTTTATGTGCACATGTGTGACCACATCCACCACCCCACACTTCACTTTCCCCTTCTTCTTCCTCCTTAGATCTAGTCGGGATCTTCTCCTTCCCACCTCAATTTCTCCACCCATTCACCATTTTTAGCATGTAAAACTTGCTTTGGATGTTACATAAGTAATAGAGGAGGTCTCCGGTCTCTCATCTCCTTCTCCGGTCGACGCGCGCACCTCTCCTTTCCATCTTTCTCGCGATCGGTCTCTCATCTCGGTAAGTTGTCGATGTAAGGATGTGTTCATGTGTATATGGATGATGTGCTCATATGTATGTACGTAGATGATCGATGCTCATGATGTGTGTATGTGGAGAGGATGGTCTCATATGTGTGTGTATATGGAGAGTATCGATGATGCTCATGCATGTGTGTATGGAGAGGATAATGATATGTTCATGTGTGTATGGATCGGTCTCTCTCTCTTGTGTTTGTATGTGAACAAGTTGCCATTTGTTTTGCCAAAATGTTGATTCATTTCCATTTTGGCAAGACTTTGGCATTCATAAAGGTCCTAATTTTAGGATAGGTCATGCGAAATTTTCTATCGACCATTGCATGCATGCATTCATTATGTGGTTCTAATAGACTTCAAAATTGTACCGTGTACCGTGCAGCAAAAATGGTCCGCATAATGAGCGAAGGCATTGTGGCTAGATTTTTGAAATGTGCGACGGCCGACATGATGATACGAAATAACAAGACAGATATAAGATGTCCGTGCGAAGATGCAAACTCAATCTGGGTGATCGACCAGATTCGGGAATCTGCGCACCTGCTCCGCCATGGTTTCATGGATGGATACACTCGTTGGATAAGCAATGACGTAGATGATGGAGACGGTGAAGGTGGTCAACATGACGATGATCATCATCACGGCAAGAACGGGTGAGATGATGAAGAGTCTCCTGGAGATGGTGAAGGTGCGGAAGCAGACCGGGATGATGATGATCTAGATGCCGGAGGAGCAGACTACGATGGAACAACGTCAGGCTGGGTGCAGGACCCTTATGTGCAAGAGCTGCTTCTCAAGCGCATTTAGTAACGCCAGTGCCGCTAGAGAGAAAGCCAAGCTTGCGCAACTTGAGAAAGACGCGGTTACTCCATTGTATGAAGGATGCAGGCCCGATGATACCCGGTTGAATGTAACGCTCAAGGCTATGGAGATGAAGGCAAAACACAAATTGAGTGACGCAAGCTTCGACGATATGATGGCATTCTGGCACGATAGTCTCCCGGAGGGGAACACATGTCCAACTAGTATCGAGGATGCCAAGAAAATCGTCTGTCCTCTCGATCTACCGCACGTTAGATATCACGTATGCATCAACGATTGCATCATTTATCGGGGCGAGGACGCGGAGAAAACCACATGTCCGGTGTGCGGCGTGAGTCGATACAAGAAAGGGAAGAAAGCACCTCGAAAAGTGGTATGGTACTTTCCTATCACTCCTGGTCTACAGCGCTATTTCGTGGACCCTAAGGAAGCGAAGCTCATGCGATGGCATGCGGAAAGGAAGAAGCCAGGAGATGATGATGACCCCGAAAAGGATGAGCTGCTGATGCACCCTTCAGATGCTAGCCAGTGGAAAGCATTGGACCTCGAATTCCCAGAATTCGGTGGAGATTCGAGGAACATCAGGCTTGGTGCGAGCACCGATGGACTCAATCCGTTTGGTAGCCAGAGCAGCACGCACAACACTTGGCCCGTGTTTGTATGGATGTACAACCTCCCTCCATGGTTGTGCATGAAGAAGAAGTACATACAAATGAGTATGCTAATTCAAGGGCCGAAACAACCTGGTACCGACATCAATCTGTATCTCGGGCTGTTGAAAGAGGAGCTAGCCACGTTATGGGAATCTGGAGCCAATACTTACGACGCCGTCGCACAAGATTATTTCACTATGAGAGCCGTGTTGGTCACTACGGTGCAAGACTATCCAGGTTGCGGGTATATCTCGGGGCAGGTTATCCAAGGATTCTGCGCATGCGTTAGGTGCATGGATAACACAAGCTATCTCCAACTAGAGAAAGATCCAGGGTCATCGAAAACCGTGTTCATGGCGCACCGGAGGTGGCTCGGCAAGAATGATCCATGGAGAAAAACGTGGATACCTGTTCGATGGCAAATCGAGACCCGAGGAATCGGGCGTGGGAGCAGCGAAGAAGTGGAAGAGTTGCTGAAAACTGGAAAGATTGTCCTAAGCACGGAAAAGAAGCGAAAGAGGCAGCAACAAGACAAGCCGCTGATGAAGGTATGGAAAACAAGGTCTGTTTTCTAGGAGTTGCCATACTGGAAGTTTCTCCGCACGCCTCATAGCCTCGACATCATGCATATCACGAAAAACGTGTGCGAGTCTGGTCGCCACCATAATCAACATGCCAGATAGGACGAAAGATGGTCCGAAAGCAAGGCACGACCTGATATGCTTGGGTATCCGGAAGGAGCTTCACGGAGGACGCACTACTCCTGATGATTAGGAAGATGACGATGATCATGAGTCGGAGACGACACAAGGTCGTCGGAAGGGTAAAAAGTTCAAGAAGAACGAATATTACTGCCCTCCTTCTTGCTTCACTCTAAGCCAGGATGAGATCAAACAGTTTTTCAAGTGCCTTCTAGGAGTCAAATTTCCTTACGGCTACGCGGGCAAGATAAGCAGATACCTAGACGAGGCGAAGCAGAGGTTCAGTGGCATGAAGTCTCACGACTGTGTCGTGCTAATGACGCAGGTACTTCCGGTCGCACTAAGAGGGATAATGGACGAGCACGTCCGTGAAACGTTATTTGGCCTATGCAAGTTTTTCGACGTCATCTCTAGGAAGTCGATTGGCGTGAATCAGCTCGGAAGGCTACAAGAGGAGATCGTGGTGATACTATGTGAGCTTGAGGTCTACTTCCCACCCGCATTCTTCGACATTATGGTGCATCTGCTGGTCCATGTTGTGGAGGACATCGTACAACTCGGGCCGATGTTCCTCCGCAGCATGATGGCATTCGAAAGGATGAACGGACACATCAAAGGATACGTTCGCAACAGGTCCCGTCTAGATGGAAGCATAGCCAAGGGCTTTCTGGCCGAAGAGTGCATCTCTTTCTGCATGAATTATCTAGACATCGATAACCCTGTCGGTCTTCCCGTTAACAGACACCTTGGCAAGCTCGACGGATCTGGTCACCGAGAGGGTCGTCGCATACTACATGCAGAACCCGATTTTAAGACTTTGATCGAGCAAACCACGTCGCGCTACAGCATTTAGAACTGGTCGATCCTTGGGTACAGAAGAACAAAAGGTTAATCGAGAAGAAGTATAGTAACCGGGGCATACAGAGGACGCAGGGAGAAATAATCAAAGAGCACAACTCATATTTCACGCGTTGGTTTAGGCAGATGCTCCTTGATAATCCCCCGCGATCGCATTCTTCTGACACGGAAAATATCATATTCACCTTGTCGCAGGGACCGATGCAAAACCTGGTGACCTATCAGGCGTATGATATCAACGGCTACACATTCTACACGGAGGAAAAGGACAACAAGTGTGATTATCAGAACTCAGGCGTAACGTCGGAATTCTACACCGATGACAACGTGAAGGAAAGATTCTACGTAAGAATCGAGGAGATCTGGGAGCTCGACTACTGTGGAGAAAAGGTGCCGATGTTCCGTGTCAGATGGGCAAAGAGCGTCGAAAGAGAAGACCGGTATTTCACAACCATGGTTATACCCGAAGCAGCCAAATCCAAGGCCGCCGGTGCAAACGTGGCCGCGAAAAATGAACCGTGGGTACTGGCTACCAAAGTGGACCAATGTTTTTTCATTACCGACCCGACAAAGCCTAGCCGTGTTGTCGTGAGGAGAGGAAAAAGAAACATCATCGGAATGGACGGAGTCATAACGAGCAAGACTTGACCGATACGATGATCCAAAGATTGAAGATGACGACTACGATGCAACATACATCACAAGAAGAAAAAGGACAACCCTACCCAAAAAAGGTAGCCCGTTCGAAAGAAGAAACATTAAAGTGCCGGGGCTAAATTATTCAACCGCGACAAAGAAGGGAAAAAAGATTGTAAAACACTAGCTCAAAAAATATTGTAAAACGCGTGGTCGAAAAAGATTGTAATATTCATGGAGAAATTATTATGAAATTTAGTTATACTTTGAATCATATTTGTAACACTTTTATGACATATATCACTACTTTTGGGCATTTTTGGAATATTTAAAAGTATTTTAAAAACAAAACAAAACTTGTATGGCATAAATCACCACTTTTGGGCATTTTTTGGAACATTTAAAAGTATTTTTAAAATAAAAATAAAAAAGTGGAGCACCAAGATTCGAACCTGGGTGCTCATAGTTTAGAATAGAGCTAAGGGGCAGAACCAGTGGGCTATGACAGTACTAGTGTTAATTGGAGGGGTGGCCGCCCTCTTATCTGGTAGTGCAACACACATAGGCGTAGCGCACCCTGGCCAAGTGCGCTACGGTTATCCGTAGCGCACTTGGCCAGGGTGCGCTACGCCTATGTGTGTTGGACTAGTCAACCGCGCCGCTCACAATCTGCGCCGCTCCATCTCACAGACACCACACCGCGCCGTTGCTCTCGAGGAGGAGGAGGCCCGCCACCACTGCACAAGGCCTGCGCTCTCGAGGAGGAGGAGGAGGCCCGCCACTGCGCTGCGCTCTTGAGGAGGAGGAGGCCCGCGCTTGTGGAGGAGGAGGCCGCTGCCGATCCGTAGAGGAGGAGGAGGCCCACCGCTTGTGGAGGAGGAGGATCGCGCCGCCGCCCGTCGTCCGCCCGTCAGAGGTGAGCGTCGCCCCTCCCCTGTCTCTCCCTCTCTCCCTCTCTCTCCCTCTGTCCCCCCTCTCTGCAGGCCATCGTTGCCCCTAGGTTTAGGCACAAGAACCATTTGTTCCTTTGTTGCAGATGATGCTGTGAACTGCGACGATAAATGTAGCTTGTAGTCTAGGTTTAGGCACAACTGAAAGATGGATGGCAGCATCAACTAAAAGATGCAGATGATGCTGTGAACTCCCTCTGTCCCCCCTCTCTGCTGTGAACCCTAGGTTTAGGCACAACTGAAAGATGGATGGCAGCAGCAACACAAAACGCTGGGTCTGCTCTCTGTTAGCATGTAGCTTGTAGTTCTATTAGCATGTAGCTTGTAGTTCTTGTGTGTTTGCTCTCTGTTTCTGCTTGTAGTATTGTCCCTACTGCTGGTTTATATAGAAGTTGGGGGAGGGGTAATGGTAGATAGAGAGGAGGAGGGGGAGAAGGAGCAGAGAGAGTGGAACAGGACAACCAAACCAAAGAACAGGACAACCAAACCAAAGAACAGAGAGCTATAGAGGTTTTCTATAGCTCTGAATTTTCTTTAGAGCATTGCAAAAGAATGAGAGAGCTATAGAGGTTTTCTATAGCTCTGAATTTTCTTTAGAGCATTGCAAAGAACAATCCCTTCATTACTTAGCTCTGCCTA
This sequence comes from Avena insularis, assembly GCA_023614405.1. Lineage (NCBI taxonomy): Eukaryota > Viridiplantae > Streptophyta > Magnoliopsida > Poales > Poaceae > Avena > Avena insularis. The sequence goes on along the minus strand of CM042697.1, from coordinate 58,903,724 downwards.
GGATGCAAAGGCTGAGGCTTTGATGATGTTTGTATACAAAAGCTATTGCTTGCTTATGAAACTATCCAATGATGATCTAGTACTCCATGAGAGTACAGTGAGATTTTCTATTGCCCCTCTATTTTCTTTAAGATGCAATAGTAAGAACAGATGCAAGGACCATGTCTTTGGTGAACCATGTGCTGGATTAGTGCTGAACCATGTGCTCTGGATTAGCTAGTAGTAAGAAAATATGCAAAAGTAGTTACACCTCACAGGAACTTGATCAACATCATAAATTCAGAACAGTAAAAAGGAACATATGATCATGCAAGGAATGGTTTTTAGTTACAGGTGTGGTTATTTCAAATGCAGTAATGATCTTGCTGTCATCACTTGGTCATTTCAAATGCAGTAATGATCTTGCTGTCATCACTTGGTTATTTCAAATGCAGTAATGATCATGCAAGGAATGGTTTTTAGTTACACCTCACAGGAATGCTGTCATCACTTGGTCATTCGCTTGCTGTCACTTGCTGTAATGATCTTCTAGTATAGAACTTGGTCATTTGTTGTATTCTCATTTGCTTGCTGTCACTTGCTTAAATTGATAACAAAAGTATATATGGTTGTGGCACTGTGCTTGGACTGGATGGATGTGGTTATGAAATGGTTTGGAAGGAAAAATAGAGTAGTGTTGGTTTTGCTACTATCTGTGCTGGGACAACAGCACCTTGAAATTGTGCTTGTGCTTGTATATGAAGCACTTTATTATGTCGTGTATGCAGGTTCTTGTATGAAATGAGTCCCGATTTTTGCCGGAATGTTGATTAACTTCCGTTTAGGCAGAAATCGGGCACTCCTAGTTTAAGAAAATTAGCAAAGGTCATGTCGGATTATTCCGTGCATTTAACCAATTATTTGTTTTTTATTAGTGCAAAGATGTGTGACAACAACGAGGCTGGATGTTCTAAGCGCATCAGCGTTGAAGGAGAACTCAGACCTCCGAATAAACAATTGACATTCTGGGAGGCGGCCCAGCGGCTACAAGACGATGAAGAATACCATCCTTCGGAGAGCGAGGATGATGAGATGGAAGACGTGGAGGAAGAAGCCAAAGGAACGGCGGACGATGAAACCACTGATGGCGGCGAGGGCACAGGGATTGGTAGCAACCCTCCTAAGAAGGAGAAGAAGCCGAAGGACCGGCGCCCGAACACGGTCGGCACGGTCAGGGAGGAAATTACCGAACTGAGCCCATCAGGGGTTCCTTTGGAGCCCGCCCTTGTCGTCAAAGGGTACGGTGGGCAAGTGGCGGCGATCACCCGGACAACCATCTCGATCAACACCGAGAATCTCCGGCATAAAGATAATGGCCACTTGCGCACACTCCTCTTCGAGAAGTTGCACGCAAGATACAAGTTCCCCGCTAAGTATCAGAACACAAATTATCATGGGAACGAAGTAAACAAATCCGCCCTCACAAAGATGAGCACCACCTAGCCTGGAGAACCGGATAAAGAAGAAGATCTATAAAGAAGGCAAAAGTCTCGAGGAGATCCAGAAGATTGACCCAGATCACGAAGATCAGTTCCGGGAGTTCAAGGAGAGGTGTGAATCCGAAGAGCCAGCCAATAGTAATCGGGGAAAGGTCTGCGGCGATGAATATAGGTCATCACCATCTCGGATCTGGTGGATCTGAGAACCGCGGAGGCCAAATGGAATAAGGAGGACGAAGAGTATATATCCAAGGGGATAGAAAACCCCTTTGCTAAATTCGAACCCGGGCAGGTTCGAAACTTCATCAGGGCCCGTTACCATGTGGACCCAAAAACCAAACAACTCACCGCGGATCCTGCGGTGAAGGAATTCGAGGAAATTGTGGTAAGTATAATCTAATTACCGCGGATCAACACGATTGCAATCTAATCGATGATCTAAATGATTCACTGTTACTTCTTTTGCAGGAGGAGGAAATTGTTGCTAGTCATGGATCGTGGTTCCTCATCCCGAAGTCGGCGGACCACCGGTGGGAAAAACCTTTAAACATGCCGATCAAGCGGTCCACGAAAATAGAGCGATTCTGAAGACGTCGTCGGCTGGCCGTCTGGCCGGCCTCGGGGGTAAGAATTGGGTGGATCATTTTGGTCCACCGCCGAGGACGCATGTGGCGCCGTCGGGAAGGAGCGAGGAGGAAAACCGCGAGGTTCAAGAACTTAAGGCACAAGTGGCGTGGATCCCGCAGATCGTCCAAGACAACCTGGCAATCACCCTCACGTCCTTCCTGCCTACCTTGGTGGAGTCAATAGCGAACTGGAGTGCGGGTGGTCGAGTAGGGCCGTGCCCGATTCCAAGCATGGTCAGCAGCCACTCGAACAACGCGGCGCCGACGAATCAGGCGAACTACGTGTTCGTGACTCCGCCCGCTAGCACCGCGGCGCCGCAAGTGTTGGTGACTCCCCCTGCCATCACCGCGGCGCCGGAGTACATGTTGGTGCCCCCCTGCCATCGTCGCGGCGGCACCGGAGCTCCAAGCACCCGTCGGTAGGGAGAATACACCGGCGGCCAGCACCGCGCCATCAAGCAGCCCTTCCGTCTCTTGCACGCCCGTCGCCGTATGTGGTGCGTCGACATTAGCCGATCTCGACGCCATCACGGTAAACAAATTGCTTTAATTACCGCCTTTCATGCCATCTATTACTCTTATGGCATCTCTGACGATGCCGTACATGTTTTCCGCAGACGGATGTTCCTTGCACTCTCTTATGCTACGTGAACAACGAGCTGAGGGATGTTTCCAAGGGTACCATCGTTCAACCTGGCGGCACGTTCCACTCAAGGCCGATGTCAGATAGCGTGCACAGGGTTAAAATTAGTCGGGTGCTAAGGGGCTGCGACGACCTGGAACCTCCCATTCAACCCTCAGGAGCGGATGAAGAAGAGTCGTCTGTCCTCAGAACTTGCTTCGTCTTATTCTTGCTATGGCCAAAGAGCATGATCCGTTTGGGGACGGCGGGGGCCATCACGCCACAGACAACAGCACCGCCTATCGTGCCAGCGACAAGCGGTGGCAAGGCCCCCTTACCGCCCTCGCCGTCACCTCCACGCGGTGGGTCGGATGATCATGTTGATGATATGCACATGGCGCAGGATCCGGTCGAGGCGCGAAGCGGAATGATCACTTCTTCAGCACTCAGTTTGGCAACGAAGAAGACCTAGCTGGTGGCCCCACAGAGAAAGCCACTATCACCAAGCGTCTGTTTGGTTCTCAGGAGACGCATCCAGCTTGCGCCTTTACAGAGCCAGCTGATACAACCAACCGGCCCTTTATTCTAAGCCCTGACACACTACATAGGGTGGCCGGTGCTCAGATTGCGGTGCCTGCCTGCTCTCCAAAAGGAAAAAAGGACAGGAAAAGAAAATCTAGCAGCTCGAGCCAGCTGGTGGCGTCAACAACTGCGAATCCGATCAGGTTCCGGGATGGGCCACCAAGACCCGAGGGTATTATGTGGAGGATTCATGTGGCGGGTGAGTCCATGCTACCTAAGAATTTGCAGAAGCTCGCCAGTTCGGAACTGTAGAGTGTGCATGACGGCGTGCTGACGATAGAGAGACGCCTTCTATCGGAGAAAGATCCCTCGCACCCGGTATTCGTGGTTAAGGTGCCACCAGGCTTGGGCTTCGTCGACAATGCCCCTGCGGATCTGTTCTTCCTGCGGTTCAATGACATCTTCAATATGTTCCACCTATACCCGCTGCACTATACCATGGTCCGTCTGTTTTCTCTCAGCCTGGCCATGCAGATCATTAGAGAGAACACACTGGGCATCGCTATATTGGACCCCTACTACATGCGTGACGGCTGCTTGGGTTCCCCCGCCGAACGACGTATCGTGGCCTCGTACCTAAAAAGAATCCTCATGGCGAACAAGACAAAGGAATACATTCTCATGCCTTACTTTCCCGAGTAAGTCGTTATTCACTCGCCACCGTCGATTGGCTTTATTAGATCATCATCATTCTTTTTCCAACACATTCCATTTGAATTTTTTGCGCAGAGATGAACACTGCATGCTCATCTCCTTATCGCCGAAGCATTCCCATCGCCATTTATTTCACTGTGGAGTCTAGAAAAGAAGAAAAACTACGACAAGATCAAGGAAGTTCTGGATGATGCTCTCACTGGCTTTGCCTCGACGGAAGGCACCACCTTCGTGCGTACGAAGGTCAAGTTCGGCAGGCATGTCTTCAACCACGTAACGGAGTTCCCCTGCGTGAAGCAGCCGGAAAACAGTAAGAAGGAAGCCTACTACGCACTCCATCACATGAGGGCGTTCCTACTTGACCAGCAAAATTCTACGCTGCCAGATCATCTCAAACAGTGGGCCGAAGCAAAGGCCAAGATCACTGATTCGGATATTAGACAAGAGATGTATCACATCCAGCAGCAGTTTGGGGCAATCATCTTTCGTGATGGCATGACTTCGGGGGGGATCTTCTACGGAGGAAATATCCCGAATAACCATGACATAGAAGATCGCCTAGAGATGCACGGTGACTATAGGAAGTTCATGACGAGACAGGGCGTCCTCCCGTTCCCTAAGCCGAGCCAGAAGGCTTGATGTTGGCCTAGTTGTAGTTACAAACTATAGATGACCTTTGTGTGTGTGTGGACAAGTGTACTTATCTTATTAGGTTTATGAATCATCGCTTACTTATTTTGCTTATTATTATTATTATATATCAATCAATGCTTGGTTTTTTTGCTTACTCTTTGGTCCTTTGCTCAATTTGGTCCTTCTTTTTTTCCTTACTCTTTTTTCGAGAATAATGACGATGATTGAAATGTCGTGGCACACTATATATGTGAATGTGCTACGATGGGACTGTGAGCCTTGTGATATGCACAAGTCCAGGTCTTGTGCATCCTACTTGGCTCACCGTTCCATCTTAGCATATTCCTGTGTCCAACGACCTATGTATATATATGAGGCATTCTTTTCGAGTTATTTTTGTCTTTTTCGAGAATAATGCCGATGATTGAAATGTCGTGGCACAATGTATATGTGAATGTGCTATGATGGGATTGTGAGCCTTGTGATATGCACAAGTCCAGGTCTTATGCATCCTACTTGGCTCACGGTTCCATCATAGCATATTCCTGTGTCCAACGACCTAGCTAGTTATATATGAGGCATTCTTTTCGAGCTACTTTGGTCTTTTTCGAGAATAATGCCGATGATTGAAATGTCGTGGCACACTATATATGTGAATGTGCTACGATGGGATTGTACGCCTTGTGCTATGCACAAGTCCAGGTGTTGTGCATCCTACTTGGCGTACGGTTCCATCGTAGCATATTCCTGTGTCCAACGACCTAGCTAGTTATATATGAGGCATTCTTTTCGAGCTACTTTGGTCTTCTTCGAGAATAGTGCCGATGATTGAAATGTCGTGGCACACTATATATGTGAATGTGCTACGATGGGATTGTTCGCCTTGTGCTATGCACAGGTCCAGGTGTTGTGCATCCTACTTGGCGAACGGTTCCATCGTAGCATATTCCTGTGTCCAACGACCTATGTATATATATGAGGCATGCTTTTTGAGTTACTTTGGTCTTTTTCGAGAATAATGCCGATGATTGAAATGTCGTGGCACACTATATGTGAATGTGTGCGATGGGATTGTTCGCCTTGTGCTATGCACAGTGTCAGTGTTGTGCATCCTACTTGGCGAAGTTCCATCGTAGCATATTCTGTGTCGAACAACCTAGTTATATATGAGGCATGCTTTTGAGTTTGGTCTTTTGATTTAGGAGTACTTTCTATAAGTGTATCTTCATATGACTTTAATTATATATGTTTTTTTCAATCATCGGTTAATTATTATTGTCAACTTATAGATGACGTGTACGTCGTGTACAAGGGACGGGTTCCCGGAGTCTCGATGATTGGGAAGACTGCGGAGACAGTGCACCTTCAGCGGCAATAGCTACAAAGGGTACAACACTATGGCGGAGGCGGAAGCTAGATACACGCGCTATCTAGCGGGAGTTAGGACAAGGAACCGGATGAAGACCTACACCTTCGTCGCGGCGGTGATCATGCTTATCTTCTTTGGTTATTTATCCCGTGTTTGTGTCTAGCTAGCTAGTTTAGATGTCTAGGCGAGCTTCCGAGCTCTAACTTGTTCGATCGACACATGTATTCGCATGTCACCAACTACTACTTTGTAACATGATCGAAACAATGTAACTTAGACTATGTATTCATGTATGAGACTTATCTATATGTATTTGTTTCAATCTTGTTTTTCATATTGAGTATTTATATATATAATTGTATATCTTGTATCTTTGTGTGTATATCTGCTGTAATATTGTATATAATCTGTATTGCATATAATCTGGCTTGGAAATTAAAAAAAACAAAAAATACATTTGTGGCGCACATGGTCTACCTTCTGTGGCGCACTACACCTAAAGCGCACTATAGAAGCTTAGTGGCGCACTAGGTAGTGCGCCACAAAAGATGCCAGGGGTAGCGCACCTGCCCAAACATCTCAGGAAGATTAGTGCGCTTATCTCTACACAACCGTGGCAAGCATTAGGCAAAGGCGCCACTTACCGAGATAGCATTGCTAGTGCGCCACGGATGATGTTTCCAGGTGCGCCACTAAAGGCCATTTTCCTAGTAGTGAGTGTTGCTACTCTTGTGGAGAAGAAGGTCATATATCTAGTAACTTCCCCAAGAATAGAGAAATATTTCCCACCTTTGTGGTGAGATATGAAGAACATGAAATAGAAGAACTCCTAGCTTTGGAGAGACCCAAAAAAGAAGAAGAAGGACAAAAGCCAAGTGCAATGTTACAATTTCAAAGAGATGGGACACTACGCCAGTGATTGCCCAGAAAAGAAGAAGAACCAAGGAAACAAACAAGAGGCAATGATACCAAAGGAGAAGAAGGATATTAGCCAAGTGATGTGTTTCAAATGTAAAGAGCTAGGCCATTATGCAAACAAGTGTCCAGAGAAGATAAATCAAGACCCCAAGTAAGCCAAGATGTAATCTAGTTGAAAACCTTTTTAAGGGTGGTAGTACCCTAGTTGTTTTGAAGCAAACTTGATACCTCTAGCCTTACCAAACCTCGGGACGAGATTTATTTTAAGGGTGGTAGCCTGTCACATCCCAATTTTTTTCCAAATTTTGAAATGTGAAAAATCAATAAACAAAAGAATTAATTGTTGAAATTTAGGGTGAAAAGAAACTTTTTGCTTCTAAATGGAAACATCAAAACCTATCTTGAACAAACTTTGAATAAAAGGGAATCCGACAAATTTCAATCAAGTGAAATGCATTCATCAAATAAATGTATCTTGAAATTTAAACACTTGGAAAAGTTAAACCAAAACCCTAAAACCCTAAGGGAAGAAAATCATTTCCAAGATCTCTCAAAAACTATGGATTTGATCCATGTAAAACTTGGCAACACACATTTATAAATGATCAAAAATGATAAATAAAAATATTATAAAACCATAGAAATTGGTTTCACTTAATTTGGAGCCATGGATAAAAACTTATGAATTTAATAAGATAAAAGGGAATAATTTTCAAAGCTAATAAGCTCCTATCTAATATCCATACCAAATTGTGAGCAAAATAATCCTAAAGAGATTTAAAGAGATAAACAAATGTTAAATAAAATTATACAAATTGGAATCACCAATTTTGGATCTATACATAAAAAGATATGGATTTTATAAGGCAAAGAAAGAAAGAAATAAATAAAGAATATTTAAGAGCCAAATTAAATCTTGGCCAAATTCATGAATAAATGAAAGTAATTAAATAATAAAAAATAGTAAAAGATTATTTAGATAAAATCATAAGGATTGAACATTATCCAATTTTATTTAAATAAAGACAATTGCCCAATTTAAATGATTAATAAATCATATTAAAATATTTTAAATAATTCAAAGTGAATTATTTGCACTAATGAATAAATAAAACCTACTGAAAAAGGTTTGGTGAAAATTAGAAATTAAATAAGAGTTTGAAAATATAATTAAAATCTTATTTGAATAAATGCAAGTGCCTATTTTAAATAAATAATAAACCATAAATGAATAAAAGAATTATTCCAAAATGGTCTTTAAAATACAATAATAAATAGTATTAAAAAATTGCTGAAAGCTTGGTAAAGATCTGAATTCAAATGATGTTTGAATTGTTTGAACAAAAATCAAAACAGAAATCAAAAAAGAAAAAGGAAAAAGAATCAGAAAGAAAAAATAAGAAAAGACCAGCCTAACTAGACCTACCCAGCCCAGCAAGCCCACCTCTCTCCTCCCCCGAACCGTTTTCTTTCTCACTCAAATGCGCACCTGCTCAGTCACTGAATGCGAGGCCCCACGTGTACCCCCTCTCTCTCGCTGACAACGGACCCCACTTCCGTGTCATCGTCTTCCTCCCCCGCGACTCGTTCCTCCCCCTCTCTCGCCGTTTCTGGCTTTGAATCCACAGACTTTAATTCGTCGTAATGCCGCGTTGAATCAGCCAGTAACCTCGCCCATTTAATCTCCCATGTTCCCTCCTTATTTCCCCTCAAACCTCACACGACCGGAGCCACCAGGCTGCCTTGATTTCTTGTTTGCATCCCACTCCCCCGACGAGCTCCTTTCCCCAATTCCGGCGAGCACGACCTTCCCCTTGCCTCCCAGTTCCCACGAGCCTGTTCCCCATCTCCCTACGCACCTGCCAGTGCCTTCCTTTTGCCCGCGTGTGCCCCCTAGCGTCGGCAACCTCGACGACAGAACGCCTCCGCCGTCTGCCTCCGCTTCGACGAGCACTACTGGTGAGGCCAGACCTCCCCTTCCCCTATCTTTGATGCTTCTATACACGTGACTCTCTTACGAACCTAACGGTACCCTCTGTTTGTCTTAGTGCGCACCACAGCCTCGCCAACAACGTCGCCAAGATCGCCGGTCGACAGAGACGACTCCAGCGAGCGATTCAGATCAACACCGTGCGCCCCTTCGATGACGACGACCACCTCGAGCATCCACTCGTCACTGCGAAATCGGTGAGCTACACCACATCATTCCTCGCTTCCTGTATGTAACATCCCAAAAATATTAAACTAGAATCAACAAACTCTAATCATCAAATTTAGGGCTAACAAAAACTTTTCTAATTAAAAATATGAAAACATTCATATGAGTGTGCATTAAAATTTGGATTTTTTGAATTGCCATGATTATGTGTTACTTTGCTTGTAAAATGATTCTTAGGTGAAATAAACATCATCTAAACAATCCCCACACTTTTCCCAAAGATAAATAAATCAAAACAAACAAATTAAGTGAATGGTCACTTTGGCCAAATTAACTCCCATGCCTACTTTGGCTATCTCTAACTTTCAGAACTTAGCAGAAACATGTATGGATCTTTGCACCCCTTGATATTACTCATAACAAAGTACCAAGGCCCACTTTGTGATCATCCAGAAACATTCAAATGCTTAGTTTAAATGATAGTTTAAAATTGAATCTATTTCATATGGGAAGATCCCACTTTTTCAAAAACCCCTCAAACCAACTCAACTTTCAAAACCCAAGCATCTACAGACTCACCAGCACATTCCTAGCACACCCACCAAAAATAATTTCAAAATTCAAAACTTGAGTTCATGCGGCCATTTCATCAAACACCTTGCAGATGCAAATCAAACAAATCCTAAACACTATAGTGTGTAGTGATTCTGGCCTAACTTGTTCCGTCTCTGGACACCACTAGCCTTAGTAGATCATCTAAAAACCTTAACTAATCTCTAGCACCACTGTAAGCTGGCCATTGTCATCAATGGTGAGCAGGCCGAGTGCACCATTGCCACCCCATAGTCGACAGCAAGCTATGAGAAACACTAGCCTCGCCAACCTTGTCTGGGAGCAAGCTAGCATCCCACCGCCACTCCTTGTCCCAGCCACGAGCAATGCCAGCCCCTGGACCACACGCACAGACCATGCCAACCGCTATGCAACCATGCCGAGAGCACGCCCCGTGCGCCATGCTCGAAAGACGCCCACAGACCGCGCGCCGCCCTTGCCGCATGCACGCGTGATCACCACCATCCTAGCAACCCCGCGGACACCCCCGTTCGCCGCCCCATGTCTCACAGCCACCACTCGCCGCCGAAGACGTCGCCTCTGCCTCGCAGAGCATCGAGCGTTCCCGGCCATTTGCCACCGCCCCTACACACGCATTAAAGCCCTAGAGCATCGCTAGGAGACCACCGATCGATCGCCAACCTCGGCCATGCCTCTAGCTGCCCATAGCCGTGTCGCCACCATCGCATTCCCATCCCGTTCGGTCTCGCCGTCAAGACTATAAAAGGAGGCCACCCCCAGCCGATTGAAGCACACCATCTCACTCCCCTCACCTCACTGATCGTTCCACCCCTTAGCCCGAGAGGCAATAATAAAGTGGTTATTATCGTATTCCTTGTTTATGATAAATGTTTGTTTTGCATGCTATAATTGTATTAATACGGAAACGTTAATACATGTGTGTTTAATAAACAAACAGAAAGTTCCTAGTTATGCCTCTCTCATAAACTAGCTCGTTGATTAACAAGATGATCAAGGTTTCCTGATCATGGACATTGGATGTTGTTAATAACGGGATCACAACATTAGTGTAATGGTGTGATGAACATGCATCCGAAGTATAGCATTACGATCAAAGTCATTGAGTTTATATTGCTATAACAACTTACGAAGTGATCCTAATCCTTAGACCATGAGAACATGTCAATCACTAACACCGGAAGAGTTTCTTGATAACATCAAACGTCACACCGTAACAGGGTGATTATAAAGATGGGTTCAGAACTAATAAAGTGTTATGTTGAGGCTCATGGATCGAGAGTGTAATTTGTTCATCCCGATGACGGATAGATATACTCTGGGCCCTCTCGGTGATATCACATTGATTAGCTTGCAAGCAAGTGATTTGATCACTAGAATGTTATATCACGGGAACGAGAAAAAAGTGCATGTCAGTAACAAGATCAAACTAGGTATGGAGATACCGATGATCAAATCTCGGACATGTAATATATCGTGAAACAAAGGGATTAAGATACTAGTATAAAAGGTTCCGACGATCACAAGAAAGTCATCGTTGAATGTGTGGGAGTCAGTATGGGTCTCCAGATCCCGCTTCTGATTATTGATCCGAGAGGGGTCTCGATCATGTCCGCATTATTCATGAACCGTAGGGTGACACACTTAAGAGACACCGACATCCAATTGGAGCAAAAGTTTCATGCCGAAAGAATGAACAAGCGCAGGAATTTATTTCACTAGATACCGAAACAGGTTTTCGGGTGAAATTGCATAAAGTGGTTATGCATGTGAAATAGAATTCTAGCAAGGGGTTATTTGTGAATGTTTGTCATTAAAGTAATTGACAAAATTATGAATAAAATAAAAGAGTTTTATTTAATGAGAGTTTGCATTAAATTTGGTGGAAATTTAATGGGAATTTGAGTGGGTTTTTGAGTGGGCTTTTGAGTGGAGAAAATTGAAGGGACATTTTGTGAGTGGAGTGTCCACCCACATGAATGAGGGAGAGGTGGGGGCACCCTCCATGGCCGGCGGCCATGCCCCCTTGGGATGCCCCCCTCCCCTATATAAGGAGACCCTCCTCTCACTTCTCACTCACACCTCCTCGTGAAGGATCTCTCTCCCCCTCTAGAATTTATCCCCCATGGTCTCGGACTAGCGAGATATATGTTCCCAGTGGCTATTCGGCAAGAAAGAGTTGTGCTTCCGCTGCATCGCTGGAGCGAGGAGGCGGAGGTTGCTCGGTGCCTCGAACATGTGTGCGAGCACGGATGCGCTGCTGTTTTGTGGCGGTAGGACTTCCTCTCGATCTTGAGATCGGCAAGAGATCATCTACATCAACCACGAGTTTGGACTCGTTAAGCTTTGTCGGTCTTCAAGGGTATGTTCTCTACGGATGTACATCCGCCCGTTGTTTGTATCTAGTAGATAGATCTTGGTACATAGTTGTTCCCATCGTAGGAATATTTTTGTTTTTATGCTGCGAACCCTACGGTGGTATCAGAGCCGGATCTATGCATAGATACTTTTCACGGGTAGTACACATATGAGTATGTGGGCGATGATGATCATTTTATTGCTTCTTAGTTGTACTTTGGATATTGGTGGCATAGTGGGATGAAGCGGCCCGGACAAACTTTACATGTCCTCGCACATGAGACCTGTTCCACGCTTGACATGCAACTAGTTTTGAATAATTGGCTAGCGGGTGTCTGTCTCTCCTACTATAGTTAATATCTAATTTGCAACGAGTTGTCAACAATTTGGTTATCCTCGTTGTGGTTCATGTTCGTAGGTAAGAACGGTTCTATCTTCGAAAGCCCTAAGCCACGTAAAACTTGCAATGGATAAATTAGAGGCGTCTAGTTTAGATTGTTGTTGGGCTAGTGTTATGATATGGTGATGTTGTAAGTAGAAGTATGAGATGATACTCTTACAACACACATAGCGTGTAGGTTCCATAGACCTTGGCCTTACACATAGAGGTATGATAGAGATCATACCACGGTGCACATGATGGAGATCATATGCGGGAACCATATCATTTCACTTATTAACATATGATGTTTGATTGCTTGTTTGGTGTTTTATTAGCATAATAAGATGATCCCTCATTTAGATATCAAGATAAAAATGTGTTCTTCCTTAAGTATGCATCGACAACGTTTCGTCGCTTCAAGACATCACGTGATGATCGGGTGTACTTGAATCCACGAGCATATCTCGGGTGTAAGACAGTTACACATGTGAATACTAAGGTTCTTACTTGTCAAGCCTAGCATGTACAGACATGGCCTCGGAGCACAGACCGAATGGTTAAGCATGAGTCATATGTTTTGATATGATGACCATATGGATGCTCGCCTTTGAAGCTACACCGACTCACGTGATGATCGGACTTGGTGTAGTGGATTTGGTTCATGTAATCACCAAAAAGACACGAGGGATGTCGTTTTTGAGTGGGAGTTCATTTCTAATTTGGATTAGTAGAACTCAATTTATCATAAATTAAATCAGAGTGAATTTGCATAATTTGTTGTAGTCATTGGCATTCGTTCACCACCTTATGCATAGTTGTAATTGAGATAATAAAACTATAGAATTCTAGATATATACTTGACGAACTGGTATCGTATTGTGTTGAGTGTCAATCTAAAGTTTAAAAGTCATATTGCAAACTTTCAGCAAACTCTGTTTACTCCGTGAATAAAAATTGGTATTAAATCGAGAGTAACAATTCCAGTGTTAGTATCTTAAGTATCATGTTTGCCTCCATGATTCTTGATTGTTTTAATATCAAGTTTATCTAGGAGCTGAAAGAATTGTTTCAGAAACCATCATGTGTGGCAGATATAACGATATCTGAAACAATGTTTTGGTTGCAATATGATAGAGTATAATGTATGTTCTCATATTGGATGAGAATTTGCGAAGGTTGGAGATGCTAGACATCCTAATCATCCAAAAGGGTTTTGGAAAGTAATGTTATACTCACGATTCGCCTTTATAAGCTACAGTAGCTTGATCATGAAAGTCGTCATGATAAGGATGAATAGAAGATGTATGTAAAGTTTTTACTACACTAAAAGATTACTAAAAGAATGGATCTTGAAAGAATACCGATCATTTTGATGATGGTGATCTACTTCAAAGTGCAAGTCCAAAGGTATTATTATTTTAATATACACGCTTTGGACTATGTGTCATGTATATGGCGCCACTTTTGATGTTGATAGATTCTTTTAAAAAGGAAAAGGAAATGCTGAAAGAGAATCTATAAAATATATTTGGCAGAAAAGAAAAGATTGGAAATGTCCAATTTAGGTATATATATGATATACATGTTATGGTTGTATTCTTTGCTTGTTAAACAATGTGGTTCTTGGGTATTGGATACCAAATTGGTTGGTATGAAATTTCATACAGAACGACGCAATTCATGAACCACAATGGCCTAAGTAACTAGCAAGAGAATATGTGATGATGTTCATCGAAAACAAACAAACCGTTGTTTGTATTTCTCGTTGACATTAAAGCTTGACTTCAAGATTTGTTTTAATAATTGTTATTTGAATCAGGTATTATGAGAACAAAGGTTGTTCAAATAATTACCGTATTCCATATAAGATGGATGATTTACAAATCTAGTTGGAGAAATCACATCCATAAAACCTAATGCTAAAATGTCGCAAGACAACTGATTGAAAGATCACTTACGAAGTGACATCGCCGTTTAAATTATATTGGAAAGAAAACATGAAGAATCTCCATATTCATGGGTTTTTGGAGTCTTTGATTTGATCAAGTGACGCTTGTGAGACTTTCCTCAGGATAATTAAAACTTCGTTCAAAGGCCAAAGAAGAACGAACGACTAAATTATTGGAATTTATACATATCGATGTATGTAGTCCATTAAGTATAGTAAATGGCGATGGATTTCAACTTCATATGCTTTCTCCGGAAATTTGAGTGAATGTTCACTTAATGAGAAAGAAGTATGAAATATTTGAAAACGTTCAAAGAATTTCAAGATGAAGTGAAAATCATTGTGACAAGAAAATAAATGGTTTATGATTTTATCGTAAGGGATTTATTTGAGTTACAAGTGTAACAAGAAAAATAAATGAATTATGATTTATCATAAAGGGATTTATTTGAGTTGCAAGTTTAGCAAAACACCTAGATTTACATTTCCCGAAACACCATAGGAGTATGGAGTGTTTGAGATTTGTAAGGAAACCTTGTTTGACATGGTTCGATCAAAGGTGTTATTTATAAAACTGCCATTATGTTTTAAAAAGATTAAAGCTTTAGAGACTACCGCTTTTACACTGAAAAGAGCTCCATCTTGATCCGTTTAAATGACACCATATGAGTTATGGTTTGGGGTAAAACCCAAGTTGTCATTTCTTAAATTTTGGTATGCTAAACATAAGTAAGATGTTTACAACCAAAGTCGGATGAGCATGTCTTTGTAGGTTATTTCGAATAACAATTAGTTATTCCTCCATAACACCGAGGACAAAAGGGTTTGTCGCTTGAAATGTGAAGTTTCTTGAAAAAGGAATTTTTCGCAAAAGTTAAGTGGGAGGACAATAGAACTTTGATAAGGTTAACGAACCTTAGATAAATGTGCTGAGTTGCGCAGCGCCGGAAATTGTTCCGGAGGCTGCCATAATGCTCATAGCTTATATGCCTCAAAGGTTGTGGTCACGGAGATCTAAGTTCTTATTGAACCAAGTCGGTCGGATAAACAATCAAATGCTGAGATTTGAGAGTAAATTATTATTGTTTGACAATGATGAACCGACTACATGCAAAGAAGCGATGATGGGACCTGACTCCGTCAAATGGCTTCAAGCCATAAAATCCGTGATAGGTCCATACACGATAAATCAAGTTTTGAACTTGGAAGACCCTCCAAAAAGGTGTAAAAACCTATCGGTCGTATTTGGATCTATAAAGAAACAGACATGGATGTTTCACATCTATGAAATAGTCGACATGTCGTAAAGTATTTTATGACAATGTTCAAGGAGTTGACTATGACAAGATTTGTTCTTTCATAGCGATATTTAGTCTGGACGTATTAAAGTAGCAACCACTACATATAATTTGGTATATGGTAGATGAATAAAAAAAACAAAGTTCTTTTAATAGAATGGTTACCTAGGACGTGTACATGACACGATCCAAAGGGTTTTGTTAATTCAAAGGATGCTAAGAGGGATATGCAAACTTCAATGGTTGAAGTAAGCATCGCGGAGTTGGAATCTTCACCGTGATGAAAAGGAGTTTTCATCAGGAGACGATGAAGATGCTTGCATTTGCAAGAAATTAAGTGGGAGTGCTGAGACATATTTCTAATATATTATGTGGAGGACATCTTGTTGATTACAAATGATGTATATTTTATTGACAATGGTTAAGAATTTCATTTCGATGAAAGACTTAGGCAAAACCCGAATATTTAGCATGAATGTCTATAATGGATAGACTGTGACGCTAATATGGTTGTGCCAAACATACATATATGGGATATTGAAGGAGTTCAATATAGAAACAACAAGAAACGGTTCTTATCGCATGGAAAGGAATTGAATCAAGATTCAAGTGTATCGACACTTGATAAGTGAAACAAGATTCAAGTGCTTTGACACTTGATGAGTAAAATCATAAGAATGATTTGATCAATCATACCATGATATGTACACATCCAGATATGTCCTATGCTCTAAGTATTATGAGCATATACCAGAATGAATCATAAAATGATCATTGGACAATAGTAAGGAAATTCTTATGATCTTTTGAAAAAACTAAGAATATATTTGTGTAGAGGTGACAAACAATTACAAATAGTTCATTGTAAAGCGTTACATTGATACTAGTTTTGTCACAAGATACAAATTAAGTTTATCTCAATTTAAACTATGGGTGGCACAATGTAATGGAAAGAAGATTCCATGATGAATTTGGATGAAATCCATAGTTAAGACATTGTGACGAATACTACAACAAAAAGGCTAAGTATATGACTGCTATAGTAGCAGCAAAGGAGGGAATTTGTGTCAAGAAGTTTGTTATCAAACTAAGGTGTGGTTATAGCAGGCTAACACTAAAGATATATTGTATGACAATAGTATCGACATGATTTAACCCCAAGGAACTAAAGGTCTCACCGAAAGACCAAATTTATACAATGCCATCTCATTGGAGAATGAGTGATGCGTGAAGACGCAAAGACATGCAAATACACACGAACCTGAAGCGTCAGATCCGTAGATTATGTTAACCACTTGCAATTGCGTATATGGAACACCAGAAAGCCATAGGTGTTCAATACGCAAAGTTTTCAAACTAGATTATTGTCTCTAGTGCAAGTGGGAGACTGAAGGGAATATGCCCGAGAGGCAATAATAAAGTGGTTATTATCGTATTCCTTGTTTATGATAAATGTTTATTTTGCATTCTATAATTGTATTAATATGGAAACGTTAATACATGTGTGTTTAATAAACAAACAGAAAGTTCCTAGTTATGCCTCTCTCATAAACTAGCTCGTTGATTAACAAGATGATCAAGGTTTCCTGATCATGGACATTGGATGTTGTTAATAACGGGATCACAACATTAGTGTAATGGTGTGATGAACATTCATCTGAAGTATAGCATTACGATCAAAGTCATTGAGTTTATATTTCTATAACAACTTACGAAGTGATCCTAATCCTTAGACCATGAGATCATGTCAATCACTAACACCGGAAGAGTTCTTGATAACATCAAATGTCACACCGTAACAGGGTGATTATAAAGATGGATTCAGGACTAATAAAGTGTTATGTTGAGGCCCATGGATCGAGAGTGGAATTTGTTCATCCCGATGACGGATAGATATACTCTGGTCCCTCTCGGTGATATCACATTTGTTAGCTTGCAAGCAAGTGATTTGATCACTAGAATGTTATATCACGGGAATGAGAAAAGAGTACATGTCAGTAACGAGATCAAACTAGGTATGGAGATACCGATGATCGAATCTCGGACATGTAATATATCACGAAACAAAAGGATTAAGATACTAGCGTAAAAGGTTAAAGCGATCACAAGAAAGTCATCGTTGAATGTGTGGGAGTCGGTATGGGTCTCGAGATCCGCTTCGATTATTGATCCGAGAGGGGTCTCGATCATGTCCGCATTATTCACGAACCGTAGGGTGACACACTTAAGAGACACCGACATCCATTTGGAGCAAAAGTTTCATGCCGAAAAGAATAACAAGCGCAGGAATTTATATCACTAGATATCGTAACAGGTTTTTGGGTGAAATTGCATAAAGTGGTTATGCATGTGAAATAGAATTCTAGCAAGGGGTTAATTGTGAATGTTTGTCATTAATGTAATTGACAAAATTCTGAATAAAATAAAAGAGTTTTATTTAATGAGAGTTTGCATTAAATTTGGTGGAAATTTAATGGGAATTTGAGTGGGTTTTTGAGTGGGTTTTTGAGTGGAGAAAATTGAAGTGCCATTTTGTGAGTGGAGTGTCCACCCACATGAATGAGGGATAGGTGGGGGCACCCTCCATGGCCGGCGGCCATGCCCCCTTGGGATGCCCCCCTCCCCTATATAAGGAGCCCCTCCTCTCACTTCTCACTCACACCTCCTCGTGAAGGATCTCTCTCCCCCTCTAGAATTTATCCCCCATGGTCTCGGACTAGCGAGATACATGTTCCCGGTGTCTATTCGGCAATAAAGAGTTGTGCTTCCACTGCATCACTGAAGCGAGGAGGCGGAGGTTGCTCGGTGCCTCGAACGTGTGTGCGAGCACGGATGCGCTGCTGTTTTGCGGCGCTAGGACTTCCTCTCGATCTTGAGATCGGCAAGAGATCGTCTACATCAACCACGAGTTTGGACTCGTTAAGCTTTTTCGGTCTTCAAGGGTATGTTCTCTACGGATGTACATCCGCCCGTTGTTTGTATCTAATAGATAGATCTTGGTACATAGTTGTTCCCATCGTAGAATTTTTTTTGTTTTCTATGCTGCGAACCCTACACGCGCTGCGGAGTGACACTGGGCCGGCCCATTAGCAGTTCCCGCGCAGCCCAGTCGTTTGAATTTAACTTTTTCCATTTTAATTCAAACATAGTTCTGTATCTAGTTTCAAAAATCAACCTAGCTCGATTCAGTGAACCAAATTGAATGAAACCAATTTTGTTAGAAAGGTATTGAAATGCTTAATCCAAGCCCGTTGGATTCAAATCATTTGGATCTGTAGATCACCCTTGGTAAAAATAACAAGTCAGAAGCTTTTCTGCATTCAAACATTTTTCAAATTTCAACCATAATATCTTTTGAGTTCATTCCAACTCTCAAAAATCACATTTGATCATACCTTTCAGAATATATAAAAACATATGAGTTTACTTAAAAAAATAATATTCAAGTAATAAAAGAATGCCACATAGGCATTTCTAGTCACTTTATTTAATTAAAATAAAAGGTTAAACCTTATTAAATTGTGACACCACTTTAAATCACATTCCCATGGACTAAAATATGTGGTGATGATAGGTGTCAATATGATCCCATGTTTGAGTTGGAGAATATTAAATCTTAAGTAGTTTTTCAATGAGTAAAAATTACTTTTCTAAACAAATGAATAACTAAGACAAATGTTTTATTCTTGTGATATTAGTGATGATGCTAGATCATCTATAGAACACTTTTGTGTGTTGCTTGAAAGTATTTAAGTATTGTTTGGTGATTGTGTGCCTCGTATTTATTTATAGACGCTAGTACCGACCAAGGATATGAGGAGGAAGGAGGATACTACGAAGAAGAAGCCGAGGAGAACTTCAACCACTGCTCTGCTCAAGGCAAGATAACACTTGCAAGATACTTTACCTATGCAAGCCTAATACTACTAGTTGATTGAGCAAGCCAATACTTGCAAGCTATTAACTTAGCATGCTGATACTGATACTTATGCAAGCTAATAACTGCTTGTTACCATGCCACCTATATGCCTTAAGCATATGTGATCATACCCACTTGATAACCCAATCCTAGTTTTACTTGCAAGCTCTATACTTTATTTCTTTATCAAAGCTTTTCTCTTAGAGTTTACTTAAGTGACTTGTAGATACTAGAAAGATAATTGAAGGTTGCATAAAGAGCATAAAATTTGGCCTAAGCTAGATAATATTTATGTCATCCTAAGGCATGAGATTGTACTTAGTTGAAACTCCACTTGTTTACCACCCCTCATTAGTACTCACTCCCAATTGTAGATGCTAGTGCTAAGCATAAAACTTGATCAACTTCAGATGGGAATACTTGGTGAAAATGGTTAAGAAAACCTTAGAATGATGAGTCATTCTACTGAGATGTTTTGACATGTGTTTCCGAACACTAGATGGTTTTGATGATGAAAATGTTGAGGCATGAGCCTTAGCCCTTTATAAAACTGATGGTTGTCTGGATGCGATACAATTCCAATTTTACCGTACAACCACAATACCCGAGAATTGGGTAGGGCTTGACTGGAAACTTATATACCTTAGTATTGGTTCCCTCACGGCCAAGGTCTGAGCTGAGGCTACCTTGTGAAGATTGTCCACCTGTGAAGTACCCAAGATGACAGTTGGTCATGGTTAGGAGGCCAAACTCACAGGAGAGGTGCTTATACTAGGGCTTGTAATTGAAAGGTTAGGATTGATTATCCGCATACTGAGTATGGTGAATTCAGGATTTGTTCCTGACGGATGTATCGAATGTTGTGGTGAAAGTGTACAATCTCTGCAGAGTGTCAAACTATTCGAATAGCCGCGTCCGCGGTTATGGACAGTTGGAGTGGCCATACTGTTCTCCTGTCAGATGTTTTCAAAATGACTTATGAAATGAATTGAGACTTTGACTTGACCACAACAGAGTTGTGATATGAAATACAAGTTCCCACTTAGGTGTTATAAAACTTCAACTAGTTGTCTTTGTTTCTAAACTTAGTAGAGGTAAATCTGGCTTTTTGCAAAACAACCCTAGAGCTTAGTGTCCTACTACAAAAACCCCCCTTCACTTGTTAGTATTAGTTTGGGAGTACTTAAAGAGTACTCATGGCTTTGTCCCTGGCTATTCCCGTGGCCAGACTATGAAGAGGAGTACCAGGAGGATGGACCCCAGGAAGGTTATGACAACTAGGATCATCTCCCATCGTCAGCATTGCCTGTGACCCCGAAGATGGAGCTTCGTCTACGCTACCTTTATTATTACGTATTTCCGCTGCTTGAGTTGTACTAAGGACTGGATCATGAGATCCTTATTTGTAAGAACTTATGTATGGTTTGTAATGGATGATGTACCATGGTATCCAAATCTGTTATGTCTCGCAAAAATGGTAATCCTGGGATTGCGATGTATTGCATAATAGGCATCTGGGATTAAAAATCCGGGTGTTGACACTGTAGTCGCCGGAATGCTTCTGGCCGAGCATCGCCGCCGCGTGCCACCGTCAAGCGCCGCCAGTACTTGGTCACAGCGCCCAGAGCCGTTAGATGTTGATCTAGTGGTCAGGATAGAATCTTAAACGAAGGGGTAAGTTGGAATCTGCACCATGCGATTTAAGTTAGATCCAACGGTCATAGCTGCGTGATCAACACGAACCGTTATCAGCCAGTAGAAACATGACGTGTGTCCAGTGATTTGTTTTAAAAACAGAAACTTGTCTATTAGATGTTTAAATTTGCAAAATTCATAACTTTTAATCTACATGTACAAATTTTGCAAATTTTATATCATTGGAATCAGGAAAAAGAATACTTTGCAACCATGCCAATTTTTTAATGATTTAATTCTGTAAAATTGATTGTTTTACAGAAACATGTGTAGCCCTATTTTGATTATAAAAGTTATTCTAAAATTTTTTTAGAGTAAAATCTTTTGTAAATGGATTGTTTTGAACCTACTGACCATAAAAACCAACATTTGGATTTAAAAGTAAATTTTGTGACACTAAGGAATAAATCCTTGAATAAAACCATTTCTAGTTAAATAAAAAATATTGATTATGGTTTAAAAATGCTCTTTGAGTAAAACCTTTGGAAAATGATTTGATTTAAACTCCCTGACCCTAAACACCAAGTTTTGGGATTTAAAAATATATTTTATGAACCCTAGAAAATTATTACTTTGTTTAAAGGCATTTCTGACAAAATAAAATATTGCTTTGATTTAAAAAAATGGTTTTTAGGTGAAACCTTTTGCAAATGGTTTAATATTAAAAACTTTACCTTAAAACACTAACATTTGTGTTTAAAAATATATTTGTCAAAAACTAGAAATTATTACTTTGATTTAAATCATTTCTAGCAAAACAAAATTGATTTAATGGCCATTTTCACTAACTTGATTTCAAATGACCTTGCCACTTTTATAAATGACCAATAGGTGTTTTAAAATGTTTATAACCTATTATAAACCACATTTCCAAATAAAACAATATTTTGCATGCTTGCATGCATTGCTTTGTTTTCTTTATTTTAAATGATGAATTGTTTGAATGCTAGTTTGAATATTTGCTTGCTTGATTGAATTGTAGTGAACTTTGAAGAGTGTGACAATTGCAAGATCAAGGAGTGAATCTATATTCTCTACTAAAAAGGCAATTGGTGCTTCATACATTTTGTCCCATTATTTTCACTATGCATTAGTGATATTTTGAGTAGGACTTGCATGGAATTTTTACTAAGTATGATCTGCCATGGGAATTCCTAGTAGATGATGCCTTAGTAGAATTTTCCTAAGTTAAGATCCCTACTACTATCATGCTTAGCTTAGCTAGTAGAAAACAAGGGTGGATTATATTCATGCTATGAAATATTTCTAAGTCAATGACTTGTGTTTTGTTTAATAAAACAACTATGTGAATGAATCACCTGGTTGGAATGGAAAGAATGGTTTGTGTTGAGTGGTTATACAGGGCCCCATATTTATGGCCTACCCTAGTGTATCTCACTTGTGGAAAGCCACCCAGGAACAAATATATTTGAGATGTTAAATGTTGAGAAGCTTCAAGTGCAGCCACATGGAAATATGGGCTCTGCCTAGATCATATAGGTTGCAATAACTTAGCCAGATGGACAGTTGGTGGTAGGGGGTGATAGGTTTGGGAATGCGTCCATTTTGGTCTAAGGGAAGTCTTCTGAAAGATCTTGTCTCGATGCATGTCGAGTCTTGTGGGGAAAGTGCACCACCTCTCGAGAGAGTAAAACCTAAGTACTTAGTCGTGTCCCCGCCAATGGACAATTTGAGCATCAAGACATGGAAGCTATCAAGGATCTCCTCATCCCAATTTATAAGTTAAAATCTTGTGGTTGAACAAGGGTTAAAGTATCACCAATGTCTATTGGTGGATGCTTTGGGTCGTTTTGACAAACAAAAACTTAGTGTTTTCAAATGATAAGGAAAATCTATTTTTAGCAAAGCAAGCCTAAGCTCCACTTAGCCAAATTGCATATAGATGATAGATACCACTATTCTACTATAGTATCACCTGCCAATACAATTCAAATGTATTGACCCTTGTGGCTGTAACTTATTATGTTCCAGGTTTGTTTGATGTTAGTGAAGTGTGTTGATTAGGATTACAAGTCTACAACCAACATGATTGCCTGTGGCACTTTGAAGATGAAGGACTCCATGCTACATAGTTATTTCTGCTGCATTGTAATAAGATAGCCAAATGAGCTATGTAAGATGTAATGAATTATTTTATTCCTGGTTATAAAGTTGTATTATGACCTTTGTTTCTTGATATTACATCTTAAACTGTGGATGCTAGCTATTAATCCAGGGACTAGCATTATAAACACAGGGATCTCTACCTTATCAGGTTGGGACCTCTATAGGACTGCCGGAGTCTGGATTCTAATGGAAAAGAAGGCATTTCGGTGCAATTTCGCAAAGATCATAAAAATACCAGAAAAATATGGAAACATATTATTTTACCAGAATACGAAGGAAGCCAGAAGGAGGGACGAAGAGGGGCCTCAGGGGGCCCACACCCCCTAGGAGTCAGCCCACCTAACCCCGCGCCTAGGGCAGGTGTGGCCTACCTGCCTGGCCTCCGACTCCGCCCCTTCGCCTATATCTTCCCTTCGAAACCCTAAGGCTCGGGGAGCGACCATAGATAGATTTCTGCCACCTCTGGGAGCGAAAAACACCGAGAGAGAAAGATCTCTCCGGCAGACAGATTTCTGCCGGGGGTATTCCTTCCCGAAGAGGGGAGACTGTCGCCATCAACACCGTCATCAAGCTAGGCTTCATCAGGATCATCATCATCCACACCATCATCTCCACCAGCACCATCATCACCACTCCGTCCTGCTGTAACAATTGTGTTGGATATTGCTTTAGTTCCTAGGGAAAACTTTCCTGGTGTTGATTACTATTGTAGTTGATGCTTGTGAGTGGAACCATTGGATTATTGTTTATGTTCATATTGTTATCCATTAACATATCATCTTTGATCTTGATCCATATGATGTCTTGTGAGTAGTTCGTTTAGTTCTTGAGGACATGGGGGAAGTCATGTTGTTAGTAGTGAATCTGTGATGAGTTATTATTCAATGGTTTAGTATTTAAGTTGTGGTGTTATTCTTCTAGTGGTGTCATGTGAACATCGACTACATGATACTTCACCATTTATGGGCCTAGGGGAATGCATTGTGTATTTGGCTACTAATTGTGGGGTTGCCGGAGTGATAGAAACCTGAACCCCTGTTAGGACACCTTTGCATAAGGGAGCGTAGGATCTCAGAGTTTAAGGCTCTGGTTAGATTTATATCTTAATTACTTTCCTATAGTTACGGATGTTTGCAGGGGGTTTAATCACAAGTATGTATTAGTCCTAGGAAGGGTGGTATGATAGCATAGGTTCACCCACACAACACTTACAAACACCAGAGAAGAGTACTCAGCTATTTGAAGCGAAAGCACTTGACAGAATTCCCATGTGTCCTCGAGAACGTTTGGTCCTTATAAGTATTTTCACCGGCTTGTCCTTTGCTAAGAAAGGATTGGGCCACTTGCTCCGTTTGTTCGTTACTTTTGTTACTTGTTCCTTGTTTTGTTGCCTTGTGAGAAAACCACTAAAAATCCGTTTGCTAAGTATTCACAGGGATTTCCTACTCCATACCACTGTTCAGCACCTTCTGCTCCTCGTTGGGATCGACACTCCTATTTATCGTAAGTACTACGATACACCCCCCCCTATACTTGTGGGTCATCAAGACTATTTTCTGGCACCGTTGCCGGGGAGTGAAGCGCTATTGTATAGTGGAACTGGTAAGGGAAACTTTTACTGTGATTATTTCTCTTGTTAGTGCTTGTTACTTTGTTTCCAATATGGATAACCCACTTGGTTTTCTGTTTGGGAAAACTACTACCACTGCTAGGGTAGTAGATGAACCACCTCGTGTTGAGATAGATCCTTTTAAGATACCTACAAGTATTGTTAATTGTGTTAAGGATAATTATTATTTTGGGGATGGAACTGTCCATCCCGGTGATCACTTGCTTTTTATCCATGAATTATGCAGGTTGTTTAAGTGTGCAGGTATCACAACTGAACAGGTGAAGAAGTTACTCTCCATATCCTTGAAAGGGAGCGCTGAAGAATGGTATAAGCTGCTGAAGGATGGACAATCCACGGAATGGGAGGAGATGGCATCTCTCTTTTACTCTAAATTTTATCCTCCCAGTGAGATTCATAAGGATAGAAATCTTATATATAACTTTTGAACTCTTAATGGAGAGAGTACAGCTCAAGCTTGGGGGAGATTGAAGTTACTAATGCTTAAATGTCCTATTCATGAACTCCCTAACAATTTTATTCTCAATAACTTTTATGCTAGGCTTTCTCTTCATGATAAAGATTTACTAGATGCTTCTTGTGCTGGATCATTCACACGTATGAAGGAAGAAGCTAAATGGGAGCTCTTAGACCGTATTCAAGAGAGCACTGAAGCTTGGGAGAATGACAAAGGAAGAAAGTCAGGTATAAACTATGATTATGATTGCATTAAATCTTTTATGAGAACTGACAACTTCCGTGATATTAGCAATGAGTTTGGTCTTGATCCTCAAGTTCTTGTAAAATGTTTTAATGCCTTTGCCTCTTATATTGAAATTCCCAAGAAAGAGTGGGACAAGTACCATACTCCTTATAAAGACACTATCACCCATGTTCCTTCTAGCACAGAGGTTTGTACTGTTGATCCTATTTTGCCTAAACCTTTTGTTGAGAAAATCCCTTTTCCCTCCAAGGTAAGGGAGCACACTATTATGGCTAATGTGGTTAGCAAAAGCGCAAAGAAAATTGTAGGGTCCAACGAGCTAATTGATATTGAGCCTATGGTAGCTATTGTGAAAGATCTTGTCACTAGAAATATAGAGGATGAGCATATTGTCTTCTATGAAGATGCTACTAATATTATTTCTCATCCTAAGAAAGTCAGAAAAGCTAGTGTCCCTGTGCTTTCTATTAAAATTGGTAGTCATAGCTACTATGGTTTATGTGATATTGGTGCTAGTTCTAGTGCTATTCCTTATGAGCTTTATAGGGAAATTATGCATGAGATTGGTCCTTATGAGCTTGAGGACATTGATGTGGTTATTCACCTTTCTAATAGAGAGCAAGTTTGCCTCGTTGTTATTGTAAGAGATGTGGAGGTCCTTTGTGGTAAGATTAAGTATCCTGCTGATTTTCCAGTACTTGGTAAAGAAGCTAGTAAAACCTATCCTATTATCTTTGGTAGACCCTTTCTGAATACTTGTGGGGCTATCATAGATTGTAGGAAGGAAAAAGGTTTGACTAAGTTTGCTGGAGAATCTTATGAGTTTAATTTTTCCAAATTTGCCAAAACTCCTTATGAAAATGAACGGCCTGATGAGGATTTCAGGGTTGAACAACTTTCTGCTATTTCTCTTGCTCCTAACAATGCCTTGCAGCAGTTTATGGAAGATCATGAAAGTGATGTCTTCATGAAGGAAAGAAATGAGATTGATGAGGTGTTCCTTCGTCAGCCGGAACAACTTAAGCATAATCTACCTATGGAAGATTTGGGTACCACATTACCACCTAAAGGGGACCCTGTTTTCGAATTAAAACCTTTACCTGATGATCTTAAATATGCTTATCTTGATGATAAGAAAGTTTATCCTGTTACTATTAGTTCTAAACTTTCAGGAAAGGAAGAAGGGAGGTTATTGGAGGTATTAAAGAAACACCGCGGAGCTATGGGATATACTCTTGATGATTTGAAGGGGATTTCTGCTACTATATGTTAGCATGCTATTAATATAGAGCCTGTTGCAAAACGAGTTGTTGAGCACCAACATCGTCTAAATCCTAAGATGAAGGATGTGGTAAGAAATGAGGTATTAAAACTCCTTGATGCTCGTATTATTTATCCTATTGTTGATAGTAAATGGGTTAGGCCTGTTCATTGTGTTCCCAAGAAAGGGGGAGTAACTGTTGTGCCTAATGAGGATAATGAGCTTATACCCCAAAGAGTCGTGGTTGGGTATAAAATGTGCATTGATTTTACAAAGATTAATAAAGTTACTAAGAAAGATCACTATCATTTGCCCTTTATTGATCAAATTCTTGAGAGGTTGTCCAAAAAGACTCACTTTTGTTTTCTCGATGGTTATTCTAGCTTTTCTCAAATTGCTGTGAAAGAACAGGACCAAGAGAAAACTACTTTCACTTGTCCTTATGGTACTTATGCTTATAGGTGTATGCCTTTTGGTTTATGTAATGCTCCTGCTACCTTCCAAAGATGTATGTCCGCTATCTTTCATGGTTTTTGTGAAGAAATCGTGGAGGTTATCATAGACGATTTTTCCGTCTATGGGACTTCTTTTGATAACTGTTTGCACAACCTTGATAAAGTTTTGTAGATATGTGAAGAAACCAACCTTGTTCTTAATTGGGAGAAATGCCATTTCATGGTTAATGAGGGGATTGTCCTTGGACACAAGATCTCTGAAAGAGGCATTGAAGTTGACAGAGCCAAAATTGAAGCAATTGAGAAGATGCCTTGTCTTAGAGATATCAAAGGTATTCATAGTATCCTTGGTCATGTTGGTTTCTGTAGGAGGTTTATTAAAGATTTCTCCAAAATTTCAAAGCCCCTTACTAATCTTCTTCAAAATTATGTACCTTTTATTTTTGATGATGATTGTAAGGAAGCTTTTGAATCTTTGAAGAAAGCTTTGACAACTGCTCCTATAGTCCAACCACCTGATTGGAGTTTACCTTTTGAAATCATGTGTGATGCTAGTGACTTTGCTGTGGGTGCTGTCCTTGGACAACATGTTGACAAGAAGTTAAATGTTATTCATTATGCTAGCAAGACTCTGGATGCTGCTCAAAATAATTATGCTACTACTGAAAAAGAGTTCTTAGCTGCAATCTTTGCTTGTGATAAGTTTAGACCTTATATTGTTGATTCTAAGGTTACTATTCATACTGATCATGCAGCTATTAAGTACCTTATGATAAAGAAGCACGCTAAGCCTAGGCTTATAAGGTGGGTGTTTCTTTTGCAAGAGTTTGATCTGCATATTGTGAATAGGAAAGGTGCTAATAATCTTGTTGCTGATAATTTATCTCGTTTGGAAAACATTTCTTTTGACCCTTTGCATGTTAATGATAGTTTTCCAAATGAGCAGTTAGCTGCAATAAGGGTAAGTCCGCATGAGAGTCCTTGGTATGCTGATTATGCTAACTTTATTGTTTCCAAGTACTTGCCTCCAACCTTTACAGCTCAGCAAAGAAGGAAGTTCTTTTATGATCTAAGGCATTACTTTTGGGATGACCCACACTTATATAAAGAGGGAGTAGATGGTATTATGCGAAGATGTGTTCCAGAATTTGAACAACAAGAGATATTGAGAAATTGTCATGGCAGTGCTTATGCAGGACATCATGCTGGGGATAGGACTGCACAAAAGGTTTTACAATCTGGATTTTATTGTCCTACCCTTTTTAAAGATGCAAGGAAGTTTGTCTTATCATGTGATGAATGCCAACGAGTAGGTAACATCTCTAGATGCAATGAAATGCCTATGAATTATTCCCTTGTTATTGAACCTTTTGATTGTTGGGGATTTGACTTTATGGGGTATTTTCCTCCTTTGAAAGGGTATACTTGTATTCTTGTTGCTGTTGACTATGTTACAAAGTGGGTAGAAGCCATACCTACAAACAGTGTTGATGGTAAGACCTCTTTGAAAATGCTTAAAGCTATCATTTTTCCTAGGTTCGGTGTGCCTAGATATCTCATGACTGATGGAGGCTCTCATTTTATTCATGGGGTTTTTAGAAAAACTCTCGCTAAGTATGATGTAAACCATAGAATAGCTTCAGATTATCACCCCCAAACTAGTGGGCAAGTAGAACTTTCCAATAGGGAAATTAAATCTATCTTGCAGAAGACTGTCAATAGGTCTAGAAAAAATTGGGCTAAAAAGTTGAATGACGCTTTGTGGGCTTATAGAAATGCTTAAAAATCCTATGGGGATGTCTCCTTACAAAATGGTCTAGGGGAAAGCTTGTCACTTGCCTTTAGAATTAGAACACAAAGCTTATTGGGCAGTGAAAGAGTTGAATAGAGACTTTAGACTTGCTGGTGAGAAAAGACTGCTCGACTTAAGTAATCTAGATGAGTGGAGAGGTGAAGCTTATGAAAATGCTAGGCTCTTTAAGGAAAAAGTGAAAATATGGCATGATAGGAGAATTCTCAAAAGGGAGTTCCATGTTGGTGAGAAAGTTGTTTTGTATAGGTCTTGTCTCAGATTTTTTGCAGGGAAACTACTCTCAAAATGGGAAGGACCTTTTGTTATCAAGGAAGTGTACCGTTCAGGTGCCATCAAAATTTCTTCTCTAGAGGATGACACAACACATGTGGTGAATGGTCAAAGACTAAAACATTATATTTCTGGAGATTCTTATAATGAAGATGTGGATGTTATTCAAATGATAACTCCAGAAGAATTTATCAGAAGCCAAACACCAGAAACTGCAGAGTTCGTCTTTGAATAGGTAAAAATGGTGAAAATAGAAGGTTCATGAAACTCCAAAATTCTTATATTTTTTATATTTTTAATACATAAGGGAAGTTACAAGACGGAATTGAATAGGAAATAGAGCCCGGGGTGGACAAACCCACCCCAGGCGCGGGCCCAGCCTGGCTGCGCCTGAGGGGGGTGTTCCACCCCCGAGCTCCGACTCCGCCTGGTTTATGTGTCAAAACCTTCCTTATACATTGAAACTTCATAATATATAACCCACCGGGTTCCCTGAGGTTCTTGCATCGTGTTCTCGTCGTGTTTTCGTTTCGATCTGTTTCTGTGAGGAAAATTCTCAGATTTGGAGCCTCAATGTCTTCCTCTGGATCACCCACGGAGGATTCCTCTGCGGACGTCCACAACCCGTACATCTATGAGTTGAGGATTCATACCAAAGAGTTGATCCTCAAATAGGGGAAGGTATAGATGAAAGAAGTTCAAGGCCCTAAAGGAGAGGGCAGTCTGGAAGACATGATGGAAGCGTTGGAACAAGAAGTTTTCAAGTACAAGAAGATGGCGGAACACGAAGTGGATGTTATTCACAAGATAAGTTCAGAACTCATCACCAAGCACGAGGGAGAAGTTGCTGAGCTCTGAGAAGAGATCTTCTCACTCCGTCAGACCACCAATCAATTGCAAGCACATCTCTATGACATACAGAATCAAAACTGTGAGTATGAGGCTAGATTTGATCGCATAAGCTCTGCTGCTAGTTTCAGAATTGCAGAGCAAGGACATCCGTTTTGGATGGGGAACCATTGCCTTGGAAGTTTTATGATGACAAGAGAACACCACCACCGAAGGAGTAATTCATCATCAGGTTTGGCATCCCCTTGGCTTTTTCCAAGCTTGAGGAGTGCCACGGTATCACCACCATTATCTTTTATCTTTTACCTTTTTAGTGGATTCATATCTGTGGTAGAGAGGTTATCTTATAGTTTGGTTTACATGTGGAAGTATCTCTCCTTTAGTTGATTATCTATGTATCCCTTGGTGTGAGTGCCTTTATTGAATATTAATGAGAAGTCTCATCTTTTACTTTTTGCAGTTCTTATTTTAGTTTGCAAACTCTATTACATGATGGATCTTGTTGATCAGTATTGGCACCACTTTGGGATCATCAAGTGGATCTAAATTGGTTTTGGCAAACCGAGTTCTGGTTAGCGGCATTAGTTTGAAATAAAAAGAAAGAAAGAAAAAGCTTACAGGTATTTGGTATCATTTGTTTTCTTTCTTGTTGGCTCATAAGCTTAGTATTCTTTATTTAAGATTCTTTTGTGTATTCAAGGAATATTGCATGTTTGGCTTTATTACTTGTATGTTTGCTTGTTTCTTTAAACTCTCTTGCTTGCTACCCAGCCTTGCTAGCCAAAAACCTATTTTGAGAAGGCATACTTCTCATGTTTCCAAAATCCTTTGAACCCAAAACTTTTGCCACTTGTGTCCACCATATCTACCATACGAATGAAAAAGTATTTTGTTATGAGAAAACTAGTTAGTAAAGCTCTCACGAACTTGATGGCACACCTTATTTACTTGCCCCTAATATACTTGAACCATTGTGAACATAGAAGTTGTATATGCTTGCATCTATACGTTGGAATTAGCAGAACCGTGCTGTCACGGGGAACGTTTTCAACATTGCACTTGTACTCTGTACACAGTTGATATCGTGCTCTTTTGTCTATGGATGTCAATGGTGTGAAATAAAGAGGGAATTTGTAAGTCCATGGAGTTTGTATCCTGTGTTAGAGAAATTCCTGGGCCTCTAGCCTAAACCATGCTTAATCATGGTGTAAACTTGCAGCATCACCAAAGTGAGTCATCTATGAAGCATCCTCAATAAAAAGCTATACACATACTAAATAAAAAGATCGCTGAGATGCTCATTGTCTGCTTGCCTTGTCATTTTGGTTATGGGAAAGCTCCTGTACCATGTGCAAGGGGTACCCCGTTGGCGGTTCTCAATGATATGCAAATACTTACAATGACAAGAACTTACCTGGGCCCAAAGTTGAGTATGCATGAGGAGTGGCCCTCATATTCAAGGGACATGAGATTACCAACTTATATTTCATCAAGCATATACTCCATCTTTGTTCACTTTAACCTTAATCATCTCAAGAAGCCTATGATAGGGGCAATGAGGGCTCAAAGCTAGTAAGTACCATAATCTTTTGGAAGCTCTTTTTGACTTGTAATCCCTGCTACCCTCTAAGAAGGGACCTTTCTCCTAGTTACCAGTTGAGTCAGTAAACCTATTTCCTCTCTATCTCTAGCAAGCATTTGAGTTGTTGTGTTTCAAGCATTCATATGGTGATTTATTCAATCATGTTCTTTATCTTCCTTGTTTTCACAAAACTCTTATCTATTGAGTATTACTTTGAAAGCCTGCACTTATGAAAAACCTTTTTGAGCAAAGAGTGCTCCTGTTTTGAAACTTCTACAAAAATCTTTTGTGAAACTATTTGCCAGTTGTTCTCTGACCAAGAAAAAGTTTGCCAATCCCAATTATGATTAATCTTTATGCATCTCTATTGTGACTGATGTACTTGGTTGCAAGCTAAGTTATATAATGGTGAGTTGCTTTCTTCTATGAGTTGTCCAATGGTAAGTGTGATGCTTCTTGTTCATATTCTTTTATCGACACTTCACTCCATAAACCTGTGGACATGTTTATCGAAGCTAAAGATTCGCAGGGGACAAGCGAAGTCTAAGCTTGGGGGAGTTGATATGCCGAATTTGCATCACCATTCTATATCATAATTTACCTCTATTCATTGATATTTGTCTTATTATGATGTATTACTTATGGATTTTCATCTTTTTATGCATGTTGGATGATTCCTGGAGGATGGACTACCGGAGTCTGGATTCTGATGGAAAAGAAGGCGTTTCGGTGCAATTTCACAAAGATCAGGAAAATACCAGAAAAATATGGAAACATATTATTTCTCTAGAAGAATGAAGGATCCAGAAGGAGGGACGAAGAAGGGCCTCAGGGGGCACACGCACCCCCCTAGGCGCGGGCCCACCTGACCCCGCGCCTAGGGCAGGTGTTGCCCACCTTCCCGGCCTCCGACTCCGCCCCTTCGTCTATATCTTCCCTAAGAAACCCTAAGGCTCGGGGAGCGACCACAGATAGATTTCTGCCGCCTCTGGGGGCGGAAAACACCGAGAGAGAAAGATCTCTCCGGCAGACATATTTCTGCCGGGGGGATTTCTTCCCGAAGAGGGGATACCGTCACCGTCAACACCGTCATCAAGCTAGGCTTCATCAGGATCATCATCCACACCATCATCTCCACTAGCACCATCATCACCACTCCGTCCTGCTGTAACAAGTGTGTTCGATATTGCTTTAGTTCTTAGGGGAAACTTTCCCGGTGTTGATTACTATTGTAGTTGATGCTTGTGAGTGGAACCATTGGATTATTGTTTATGTTCATGTTATCCATTACCTTGTCATCTTTGATCTTGATCCATATGATGTCTTGTGAGTAGTTCGTTTAGTTCTTGAGGAGATGGGAGAAGTCATGTTGTTAGTAGTAAATCTGTGATGAGTTATTATTCAATGGTTTAGTATTTAAGTTGTGCTATTCTTCTAGTGGTGTCATGTGAACGTCGACTACATGATACTTCACCATTTATGGGCCTAGGGGAATGCATTGTGTATTTGGCTACTAACTGTGGGGTTGCCGGAGTGACAGAAACATGAACCCCCCTTAGGACACCTTTGCATAAGGGAGCGTAGGATCTCAGAGTTTAAGGCTATGGTTAGATTTATATCTTAATTTCTTTCCTATAGTTACGGATGTTTGCAGGGGGTTTAATCACAAGTATGTATTAGTCCTAGGGAAGGACGGTATGTTAGCACAGGTTCACCCACACAACACTTACAAACACCAGAGAAGAGTACTCAGCTATTTGAAGCGAAAGCACTTGACAGAATTCCCATGTGTCCTCGAGAACGTTTGGTCCTTATAAGTATTTCCACCGGCTTGTCCTTTGCTAAGAAAGGATTGGGCCACTTGCTCCGTTTATTCGCTACCTTTGTTACTTGTTCCTTGTTTTGTTGCCTTGTCAGAAAACCACTAAAAATCCATTTGCAAAGTATTCATAGTGATTTCCTGCTCCATACCACTGTTCAGCACCTTCTGCAACTCGTTGGGATCGACACTCCTATTTATCTAAAGTACTACGATACACCCCCTATACTTGTGGGTCATCAGCCACCCACCCATATAAGGAGGGGTGAGGGCGCCCCCTAGCCCCTCACCCCAAACCCTAGCCGTTGGCGCCTCCCCTCTCTCCTCCATACACTACTCTGGCTTAGGCGAAGACCTGCAATAATCTCTTCTCCTCCACCACCACCACACTGTTGTGCTATTGGGATTCCAAGGAGATCTACAACCTCCGCTGCCCTGCTGGAACAAGGGAGAGCAAGGTCTTCATCGACAACCGTACGTGTGACCGACTACGGAAGCACTGCCGGAACATGGCACCGGAAGGATCGTCTACGCGATCTTGAGATCGGCAAGTGATCGACTACATCAACCACAAGATCTGAATCTCGTTAAACGCTTTGGATATTCGAGGGTTGGTTCTCTACAATCTAGTTGCACCGATCTCATAGAATAGAGCTTGGTTTTGTGTGTTCCCGCGATAGAATTTTTTTGTTTTCCATGCTGCGAATCCTATAGTGGTATTAGAGCTGACTCTATGCGTAGATCTGTTATACGAGTAGAACACAATGTTTTTTGGGCGTTGATGCTTTTGTTGTCGCTTGTTTTTGTGTACTTTGCATCTTGCAGGATGGTGGGATGAAGCGACCCGGGCTAACCTTACATGTCATCATATATGAGACTTGCTCCACGCTCAACGTGCAACTTGCATTGCACAAGTGACTTTGCGGGTGTCTGTCTCTCCCACCATAGTAAAGATTCAATTTACAACGGGCACTTGAAAATACTTATATCAACGTTGTGGTTCATGTTCATAAGTTAGAATGGTTCTTATTCGAAAGCTCCAGCCACGTAAAACATGCAAAGAAAATTAGAGGCCTCTAACTTGTTTTTGCAAGGCTTGTGTTGTGATGTGATATAGATATGATGTGATTGTGATTATATATGATGTATGCAATGATCCTTGTTGTAAGTTGGCAACTGGAAGGAGCCTTATGATTGTCTTTTCGTTTAAGACTTGTGTGTCTATTCATCAAAGTAGTTGTAATAGTTGTTGTTGGTGGAGGACAACCATGAAGCGGTGCCATTGACCTTGACGCCATGCCGGTGATGATGGATATCATGTTCGTGCTTTGGAGATGGAGATCAAAGGCACAAGAAGAAAGGCCATATCATATCACATATTATGAATTGCATGTGATGTTAATCCTTTTTATGCATCTTGTATTGCTTAGATCACGACGGTATCATTATAAGATGATCCCTCTCACTAAATATCAAGTAATAAAGCGTTTGTCCTTAGTAGGCACCGTTGCTAAGACTCGTTGTTTCGAAGCATCACGTGATGATCGGGTGTGATAGATTCTACGTGTGCATACAATGGGTGCAAGCCAGATTTGCACATGCAGATACTAAGGTTAAACATGACGAGCCTAGCATGTACAGACATGGCCTCGAAACACGGAATACCGAAAGGTAAAGCATGAGTCATATGGATGCTATGATGAATATTTTGATTATTCGCCTTTGAAGCTACATCATCTCTCATGATGATTAGACTTGGTGTAGTGGATTTGGTTCGTGTAATCACCAAAACGACTAGATACAAATAATTTAAGAACAAGCAATACCAACATTATGAATCAATCAATAAGTTTTCGAACAATGCACATTGAACTAAGAATGACAACTATGCTCTCTTAATTGGTGCCTAAAGGTAGAAGATGGAGACTCAACATAAAAGTAAAAAAGAAAGACCTTTCACAAAGGGAAACAGGGATTTCAAGTTTCATAAAGAGCTTCCAAAAATTATGGTACTTATTAGCTTTCAGCCCTCATTGCCCCTATCATTGGCATATTGAAGTGATTAAGGTTAAAGTGACACAAATATGAGTATATGCTTGATAAGTTATAAGTTGAAAATCTCATGCCCCTTGCTTACGAGTACCGAACCTCATGCTACTCAACTTTGGTCACAAGAAAGTTCTTATCATTGTAAGTATATGTGTATCATAGAGAACTGCCAACGGGGTACCCCTTGCCCCATGACATAGGAGTTGTCCCATATCAAAATGACAAGGCAACAGACAATGAGCATCTCAGCGATCTTTTTATTTGCTATTTGCATAGGTTTTATTGAGGATGCTTAATAGAATGCTCATTATGGTTACGATGTAAGTTTCCACCATGATTAGGCATGGCTTAGGCTAGCCGTCCAGAGTTTCTCTAACACATATACAAACTCCATGAGCTTACAATCTCCCCTTTTATTTCACACCGCCGGGATCCATAAACAAAATATCATGATATCAACTGAACAGAATAAGTGCAATATTGAAAGTGTTCCCCATGACAACATGATTCTGCTAATTCACAACTTATAATCTGTAAGCATATAAGCAACATAGATGGGCACAATGGTTCAAGTTTATTAAGTAAAAGAAATAAAGTGTGTCGTCAAGTTTGTGAGACCTTTAATCACTAATTTTCACATAACAAAAGTTTAATTTGGAAGATAGATAAAAACATGAATATACTTGGAATGATGTAACACACCATGCATAGGAATTTATAGTGAACTCTTTGGAATAACTTGGTTTCTTGGGAGTTGGATGCACGAGTAGAGCTCATACTCAGTACAAGTGGAGGCTAGCAAAAGACTGGGAGCGACCAACTAAGAGAGCAATAATGGCCATAATCATGCAAAGTGACACAACATTATTAATCAAAGCATAAAGTGATATCACAAGTAAAAAACTAAATAATCATAGAGGCTAGGGTGACTGGTTCATAGTCATAACATGGTGTAAGCATGTTCCAAGTCAACCCAAATAAAACATCAAAGAAGAATACCACAATATTATGCATTTGTATGCTAAAACAACGCATGATTCTTTCAAGGCACATTAAGCAATCTCAATTGTTTGGAACAAGTCATGCTAGGAGAAGCATTGATTCATGGAAGCAATCTATCAAACATGTGTTAGACAGAATAACAATGCACAAAAATAGCAGAGGACATGTGCAACCGGAATGTTAGCAGTACAATATTTCTTAGCTAATATTCGATCGGCACATGTTTAATAGTACAATATCAAGCAAGTAAATGGATGAAGTACAGTGAGTGAACACGCATACTGTTGTCTCATGGTTATATAAATAACAAATAATGAATAGAAGGACTGCTTACATATTCAAGCATCTAAACTTCTTGCAGACTCGACGCTTGCACCAGTTCCCATCACAGATGTACTAGTTACTCTACAATTTATCTCCCTATTCATCACAGGCAGAGAGGTTCCTGCAGTAGACGGGAGCAGAGAGGCTAACATGCTAAGAGGGGGCCGGGCCTTCCAAAGAAGACACGAAGGGAGCAACGAACGTCGAGCGGGGTGAGCCGGCGGGTGGCACTTCTGAGCGCGGCTGGACTTTGTCTGCGCGCATCGGCCGGGCGTATCGAGCAGCTTCCACCATGGCGAGTAGGGGAGAACCAAGGACGGATCGCGGTAGATAAGGCCGGCAAGGGACGGATCGAGGTGAAGCTCGCCGGCAACCAGGACGTGTGGGCGCGTAGCGAGCCAGCGAGGAGCGGATCATGGCGGGCCTGACCGGCGACCAAGTAGGTCCTAGGACGGATTGCGCCGGGTAGCAGAGACAAACGGCGTGGCGGGGCCTCACTGGGAGCGGGGGCGCGCGTCGGAGATCCAGCCGAAGAGGAGGTGCGTGTAAGATCTGCGGGAGAATCCGAAAGTTAGGGCGACACCGGCAACCTAGGTAGACGTGGTGCGGTCCTGACGGCGCAGGCTCAGATGCCGCGTCCCGTGATGGGCTAAACCGTTATAATTTCATCCAAACAGTTGGGCTAAACCGATCCGTGTGACAACCTATGCTAAATAATTTAATAGTATAAGTAAACAAGATAGGCAATTAACTGCTTAAATCACCAGATATGCTCCTATCGATATATACACCAATTAATAATCGATTATTACTATGGGAGAGACAACAAGATCGGATCGGTGTATATGTTCTAATTCAAGTAGGGAACAAGCAAGAAAAACGAAATCGAATTTGGACACTCCTAGTCAATGTTACACGAGTTTGAATGAATATTGGTCAAGAAAACTAAAATGAAGGAGACTTGGAGTCACCTCGATCTCACTTGATCAAGCTAGGGCAAGAGCGACCGAGCGCCTAGAGCCCGACCCGGGGAGAGGATGCGGGGTAGTGCGCGACTGGGTGGGCCGTTCCAGAGACGAGTGCGTGGTGCTCTGTATTTGTCTAGTTGGTACAAAAGATAAAAAAAATCCCTGTTACTAGTGACAGGTCTTTATAGATGACCGTCACTAAGCAATTTGTCTGTTCAGTTGACCTCTATAAAAAATATTAGTGACAGGCATATTTTAAGATTATCACTGATCATAGGGTTACCGGTGACAGGCATTTATACATGCCCGTCACTAAGTAATTTTTTTCATTCAACTAATCTCAAAAAAAAAATACTAGCGACAGTTACTTTTATATGCCCGTCACTAGTTTTTTGTATTAGTGACAGGCTTATCCTTGCCCGTCACTGACAATACTTATTAGTGACAGGCACAATTTTGTCTGTCACTAATCACCTCGAGGCTATAAGCATTTCTGCAGTAGTGGCAATAAATTCTTCAATTTGTTTCACATCATAAAAGTCATAGTTTCCTTTAACATAAGAGGATATGGTAACATTACCATTATACTCACATTGAAAAGGAAGATGTTTATACCTCCTGCAGCAACAAGATTTATCAAAGCAATAAGTAACAATATAAGTAGAGCACACTGACAAGGTTATACCCTACGGGTACGTGACTTCAGCATACCTGGTCCATCCCAAGAAAGGCCCACAGCAGACATACGCTGGCCCATGAAGATTTTCGGGTGGCCAAGGCCCATGACGCCTTCGGATCCTTGGAGAACAAGACTAGCATAGATAGGAAATTCAAAGGGGTAAAACCCTAGAACCAGTAACCGACTAGGACTATGCCCGGGACCTGCCTAAGTCTATATAAAGGCCAGGAGGGTACGTCCTAGATCTCTCGACTCATACTCTCGCATACGCACCTCACGCCAGATCGAATCTGCGCACCCTGTAACTTTCGGTTCTGCCGTAATCAAGAGCAGACAAGCAGGAGCATGGTTTTCCCTCCGGGGGCCTAAACCTGGGTAAATCTCGTGTCCCCTGGTTGCTTGTTTGTTAACCGTTCCACGATTTCCAGCATCCCCATCTTCTCCAAAACCCAAGTCCATAACAATGGGCATTGACGAGATTAAACCTCGTCAATTGGCGTCGTCTGTGGGAATTGGGACTGCTGATTGTGCGATCGTGATGGTCCCGACCCGATCGATCTACAACTCCGCGGCGACGGAGAATCACCTCCTCTTCGGCACTTTCGACTTCACCGCCCACTCACCGGCCACCATGAAGGATTTCGAGCCCGTAGGCGACGGACTCAAAATTTTGTTCGGGAGCTTCTGCTTCCAGGTGGGACAAACTAGCACCCTCCGCCTTCCTGAGCGGGTGCCCGTGCCATCAATCAGGCCCGCCTCGTGGGCTCCACATCCCGTGCTACGCACATCACCATCGATAGATGAGTTCTACAACAGCAGCAGCTGCAACTCCGATCTGTGCGATCCACCTTTGGATGAAGGGACCTACGGT
The DNA here is from genome assembly GCA_023614405.1 of Avena insularis. NCBI lineage: Eukaryota > Viridiplantae > Streptophyta > Magnoliopsida > Poales > Poaceae > Avena > Avena insularis. The sequence goes on along the minus strand of CM042697.1, from coordinate 58,864,091 downwards.
TCCAGATCCGAAAGCTGCGGCAGCAGCGAACCGATCTACGAGCACTACCAATGCGCCGTAGTCATCCAGGAGCAGCAAACGCCTAACCCGCCGCCCAACACGAACCCCAACCCGCAGGACAGAAACGGCGGAAACAGAAGAAGCCAATCCCCCCCCCCCCACCCGAAGGGGAAAACAACGGCCACGTCATCCAACTTAGCAAAGAAGGATGGGTCCAGGCACGTCGTGCCGTCGCAGGCGACATAGTCCTACCTGTGGACTCCCCACGTGACCTACTGATGGCATACCACTACCTCCTCATCGAGGAGCACAAGAAGCAAGTCAAGATGCAGGAGACGCTCGATAAACGCAAGCAAGCAGCCTCCGAGTCCAGCGCGCGACGAGCTGCGCTCTCCGCCATGGCACCTGGCTCTAGCACGAACGGAAACCAAGGAAACAAGCACCGCTCGCGGGTGGAGAACATGGATCCCAAGGAACGCCGTGATGTGACCCGAACTCTCCACACATCGTTCATGGATATGGATGCCGACGGCAACATCATCCCGAAGACACCGCAAGCTGCGATCATGGCAGCCACTGCGTATCTCGCGGCCCACCAACCTCCGGAAGGGGACCCGAAAAGAGCCATGCATAAGTCCGCACTCACCGGACTCGGACTCGTCGGAGCTGCGCTCCACGAAGACGCTCCTGCGGAGCCGAAGAAGAAAGCTCCGGTCAGGCGCGACCGGAGCCCCACCCCTTCATCCGAAGAGGAGGAGGAGCACGACCTTCCTCGAAGGAAGAAGAACTCGCATCGCCATAAACGCGACTACGACGCCAGAGACGCGCTTACACAGCGCAAAATCGACAAAGCGCGAGCCAAACGCGCATGCTCGTCCGAGTCCGAGATGGATGAAGATGAAGGAGAACTCTGTGGAGCTCGATGCTTCAGCAGATCTGTTCGGCGAACACAGATGCCACGCAATTTCAAGCTTCCTTCGGATACTCCGAAGTTCAACGGCACGCAAGATCCAAAATCTTGGCTCAGCGATCATCTGTCATCCGTCAAGCTGCACGGCGGTAACAAAGAAACCGCCATGCAATGCCTCCATTGCGGTGACGGTAGCGGCCGGTGCAGCTCAGCCTATCATCAGGATCCATCCGAAGTTGGGAGGAGCTAGCTTATAGCTTCATCCGAAATTTCAAGGGCACCAGCAAGAGGCCCGCCTCAATCGAAGAGTTGTGAGCCTGCACTTAGAGAACGGGGGAATCTATTCGCTCGTACATATTATGTTGGTCTACCACCAAGAACTCCACAGCACATATCTCCGAGGAGAGGGCCATCGACGCCTTCAGAGACGGCTTCAAACGCCAAGATTTCAAGGAGGAACTTGGGCGTGTCAAGCCCAAGACACTCGACCACCTCATGGAAATTGCCAACAGTTGGGCGGGGCGAAGAAGATTGCATCCAGCGCAATCAGATGAAGAAGGGCGACTACGGCGAAGGCGAACGCCCGCAAGAGGAGATCGCGTGTCTACGAGGACCGCGACGGACCCGACATGGTCGCGGCTGGCTACGCCGACCGCCGCAACGACAACAGCCGCAACAGCGGAGGATACCGTGGAGGAAATTTCCGCGACAGCGGATGACCAGCACAGTCGTGGCAACGCCGCAACCGCGACAACGGACCCTCAGCATTCGATAAAATTTCGGGTCCATGCACCATCCACTTCTACATCGACAAACAAGATGGCAAAAAGAAAGCCAGTCACATGCTCAAGGACTACCGCGAGTTCCAGAAACTCAGCGAAAGCATGGTGCAGATGAGGCAACAATCCCCAACCCCTGCGTTCGGAAACGCACCCGCGCCAGGAGAAATAGCACACGGAGCTCCTCCACCGCCACCTATTGGAGGCCCAAACCAACCAGTCGCACCAGCGCAAAACAACGCCGGGGTCGGGTACCCCCCACCAAAGGGAGCACTAAATATGATCCAGAAGGGACGCCCCACAAACAGGGTGCAGAAGAAAATCACCCGACAAATCAACTTGGCCGTGGCAACTCCGCCTGCAATCCCTGAGTACCTCAGCGGATCGGAGTCCTGCATCACATTCACTCGCGCGGATCACCCTTGCCAGATCCCTCGCCTAGGTCATGCTGCCCTGGTGCTGGAGGTGCAGATCGGAGGCTTCAAGATGAGTCGCGTCTTCATGGACGGCGGCAGCGGCATCAATCTAATGTTCGCAAGCACTCTAGCAGCTATGCGGATCCCGCAATGCAGCCTGGAATAATCAGACACAACGTTCCACGGCATTGTCCCAGGAAAGGGCATATTCCCCCTGGGCAAAATAGGGCTCGACGTCATCTTCGGGAAGCTGGACAACTTTCGGCAGGAGCGCCTAGAATTCGAAGTGGTGGACTGGTCGTCGCAATACCACGCCATCCTAGGGCGTGTAGCATTCGCAAGGTTCCTGGCCATCCCACACTACGCATACCTACTACTTAAGATGCCAGGACCAAGGGGCGTCATCACAGTCCACGGGAGCTTCACCCGATCGGACCAATGCGACAGGGATTTCAACAAAATCTCCTAGTCTTTCGGCATGCAAGACGAGCTTGTAAGGATCCGTGAGGTAACGGACAATGGGGTACCCCCAGTCACAAGGCAGAACGCACCTGACATGTCCTTCGACTCCACCGTCAACACCAAGAAAGTACAGGTCCATCCGACGGATGCCTCCAAGACGGCCTTGATCGCGCGACCTCGGCCTGGAAATCTTTTGGTGTCCAACATGGATGCCAGAGTTCCTGGAATTCGCCGAGCACGCACTCAATGTCTTTCCAGACACCAAGCCAGTCAAGCAGTCCATCCGAAGACTGTCGGAGCCACCAACCGAAGCTATCGGCAAGGAAATCAATAGACTACTCGCTGCAGACTTCATCAGGGAAATCAAAGAAAGCGAGTGTATTGCAAAAACGGTGATGGTCCCAAAGAAGGACACGGACATCCTGCGGATGTGCGTGGACTTCACGTCACTAAACAAGCATTGCCCAAAGGACCACTTCCCTCTTCCACGGATCGACCAGATCATCGATTATTGCGAGTTGCGAAACTCTCCTTCCTCGACGCCTACTCAGGCTATAACCAGATTCGGCTCAAGGTCAAAGATCAGGAGAAAACGGCGTTTATCACACCGTTCGGAGTAGTCTGTTACAACACAATGCCCTTCGGGCTAAAGAACGCGGGTGCCACGTACCAGCGATGCATGCAGGCCTGCCTCAAGGACCAGATCGGTCGGAATGTCCAAGTCTATGTCGACGACATAGTAATAAAAACTAAGGAAGCAAGGACACTTATCGACGATCTCCGCGAGACGTTCGACAACCTTGATCGTTACAGGATCAAGCTCAATCCCGAAAAGTGCGCCTTCGGCGTCCCATCAGGTCAGCTGCTCGGGTACTTCATCTCTCAACGAGGGATCGAGGCGAACCCGAAGAAAATCAGAGCCATCATGACGATGGAGAAGCCGAAAAACCTCAAGGGCGTCCAGCAGCTCGCAGGACGAGTAGCGGCGCTAAGAAGGTTCATCAGCATGGAGAAGGCCCTACCATTCTACCATTGCTGCGCCAGCGATCAAGTTCGAGTGGACACCAGAAGCCAACGACGCATTCGAAAGCCTCAAGCGGCTCCTCTCCACCTCGCCCGTTTTGGTCACGCCAAAGGAGCGCGAGCCCCTGCTGCTGTACATAGCAGCCACACATCAGGTGGTTAGCACCGTACTCGTGGTCGAACGACCCGAAGAAGGCAAGACCCACGGGGTCCAGCGCCCAATTTACTACCTCGGCGAGGTACTGACACCAACAAAGCAGAGGTACCCTCACTACCAGAAGCTAGCCTACGGCATGTTCATGACGGCTCGACGGCTGAGCCATTACTTCCAGGAGCACCAAGTGATGGTCGTCAACAAGGCACCCCTGAATAGCATCCTGAATAATCCAGAGGCCATAGGACGGGTGGCCCTGTGGGGCATCGAACTGTCACCCTTGGACATCGTCTACGAGAAGCGACACGCAATCAAATCTCAAGTCCTTCCGGACTTCCTGGTACATTGGATGGAGCTGCAGCTGCCAGACACCCTAGACATGTCGCAGTCATGGACAATGCACTTCGATGGCTCCAAGCGCGAAGCGAGGCGGGGCGAGTCATACTGACCTCCCCGCAAGGCGACAAGATGAAGTACGTCCTTCGGATGAAATTCAGAGCCTCCAACAACGAGGCCGAATACGAAGCCCTCATCCATGGCATGAGGATGGCAAAGATATGCGGCGCAACGCGCCTGGTCATCTATGGTGACTCCAACCTTGTCGTCTAGCAGACGATGAATGAGTGCGATGCACACGCCGAAAACATGATCGCGTATCGCGCGCTCTACAACGCACTCGAAGGGGAATTCGACGGCTGCGAACTTCGGCACGTTGGAAGGGAGAGCAGCGAGGAAGCCGATAAACTCGCCAACATCGGCTCCACTTGCGCAAAAGTGCCACCAGGAGTGTTCCTCGAACAGATATGCGTACCATCCATCAAGCGGAAGTTCCCCAAGGGATCACCCGAAGAAGCAGAACACTCGGGAGCTACGCTACCCGAAGGACACGCAGGACCCGAAAAGCTGGACACAGAGGTAGCCATGATCAACCTAATGCAGGTCATGGTAGTCGAAGAAACTTGGACGCGACCATATCTCCAGTTCTTGATAACCGGAGAATTGCCTGACAGCCCAACAGACGCCCGGCGCATATCTCGCCGGTCAAAAGCCTTCACCATCATCCACGGCGAGCTGTACAAGCGCAGCATCACGGGTGTACTTCAACGATGCGTCACCATCGACGACGGCAAGGCCATACTCCAAGACATCCATGAAGGCATCTGCGGCCACCACGCGGCCGCTCCTTGTCGCCAAAGCTCTACGGCGAGATTCTCGCCAACGGCCATGAGCGACGCAAAGGACATCGTCCGAAGATGCAACGGATGCCAACGGTTCGCCGACAAACCGCACGCACCTAGGTCCGAGCTCAGACCCATACCTATAGCTTGGCCTTTCGCTCAATGGGGCCTCGACATGATCGGCAAACTGCCAAAATCCTCGAAAGGGGGACACGTCTTCCTCCTGGTTGCAGTCGACAAATTCACCAAGTGGATTGAGGCCATGCCGGTCACCAACCAGAAAGGCAAAACTGTCGTCAAGTTCTTCGAGTCCATTGTCTACAGGTTCGGCGTACCGCACAGCATCATCACCGACAACGGATCGAACTTCATCTCCGAAGAATTCCAGGACTTCTGCGAAGGCCTTGGGATCAACATCACGTATGCCTCAGTGGCACACCCGCAAACGAACGGGCAAGTGGAAAAGGCCAATGGCCTAATCGGCGCCGGCATCAAGAAGCGCCTCATGAGCTCACTCGAACAAAAAGCTGGAAACTGGACGAAAGAGCTACCATCCGTCCTGTGGATCTTACGGACTACGCCAAACAGCTCCACCGGCTACACACCGTTCTTCATGGTACACGGAGCCGAGGCCGTGCTACCAGCCGAAGTACACCACCAGGCCCCGCGGGTCGTCGCTTACAGCGAAGCCGAATCCACGATTGAACTTGAAGACGCCGTCGATACACTCGACGAAGCACGGGATATAGCAACAGCTCGATCAGCGGTGTACCAGCAGAGTCTCCGCAACTACCACAGCCGCCGGCTGCGCCCAAGGTCCTTCGTCGAAGGAGACCTCGTCTTGCGACTCAAGCAAAAGCGACCGAATAAATTCGAGTCACCATGGGAAGGACCCTACGTTATCACCGAAGTCATCCCAAGTGGCGCCTATCGCCTCAAGCACGTGGAGTCTGGAGTCGCATACTCCAACCCATGGAATATCTCGCACCTACGAAGATTTTATCCGTAGCAACCTACCCCCTTTTACTTTCAATAAGTCTTTCAGCCAAGGCTACTCAGCCGAACAATGTACCTCCTCCATTACGATATAAATAAAGCTAAGTGTCTCGCCCCAAAACTTTGGTTCACTATTTTCTGCAACTTTACTACATGCTACAAACGCAATCGGGGGCTCCCCCCACCTCACGATTTCATCGACTGAGGACCAAACGTGTACACCTGAGTAGCTGACAACGTCAGGCAAACGAAAAGGACACGCACTCAATCAAAGCACTACGTGCTCACAAACAAACAAACCTTTACAACAAAGGGCACAACACGCCCAGCCGAAATATACAAATTTTACATCTCTCTCTTTTTACAGGTACTACCTATGTTGAAGAATAACCTGGGCACGCTGCTCAAACAAATATACAATCTGTTTGGCATACTGCCTTACAGCCGCGTAATGCGGACGCATGTCCCACTCTGACGAGGTTTAATCTCGTCAATGCCCATTGTTATGGACTTGGGTTTTGGAGAAGATGGGGATGCTGGAAATCGTGGAACGGTTAACAGACAAGCAACCAGGGGACACGAGATTTACCCAGGTTCAGGCCCCGGAGGGAAAACCCTACTCCTGCTTGTCTGCTCTTGATTACGGCGGAACCGAAAGTTACAGGGTGCGCAGATTCGATCTGGCGTGAGGTGCGTATGCGAGAGTACGAGTCGAGAGATCTAGGACGTGCCCTCCTGGCCTTTATATAGACTTAGGCAGGTCCCGGGCATAGTCCTAGTCGGTTACAGGTTCTAGGGTTTTACCCCTTTGAATTTCCTATCTATGCTAGTCTTGTTCTCCAAGGATCCGAAGGCGTCATGGGCCTTGGCCACCCGAAAATCTTCATGGGCCAGCGTATGTCTGCTGTGGGCCTTCCTTGGGCTGGACCAGGTAAGCTGAAGTCACGTACCCGTAGGGTATAACCTTGTCAGTAGCCCCCGAGTGATCAGTCAAATCGTAGATTCGGCTGAGGACTCTTCAATCGTTCGGGTGCAACTATGTATAAACAGTATATGTGTGTAGGGATACGTGTGCCTGACTCACCCGACGGATCAGGGTCAGTTAACTGTCTTAGGATGAAACAACACGATCTTACTCAGGTTCGAGTCCCTCAACTCGGACCTGGAACATATGCTGGCGTAATTCGACTCAGGCCGCGGAGGACTTACAGGAGTGGAATTCCAGTGATTTTAATTAATGTACCCAATGCGTCCGTCGGGATTTTGCATCACGCCTATTGACATGGATTTGTACTAGCAGAGCGCAGTCATGTACGTTGCCAGGCTGTCCGATGATATCTGCAGGTCTTATCTTTGCATCGCGGACGCAGCATCCGAACATTTGTCACAGCGGAGGTGTTTCGGGTGGCCAAGGAGATTGTAGCTCACTCAGCGCTTGTTGGGGTAGAGATGCCAAAAAAAGAATTGTAGTTGGTGCTAGTATAGCTTTTGATGACATCAGTGCTGACGATCGATGACCTCAAGCGTCTGCTACGCCAGAGATGACTTGACTGGACGAAACATGGGTCCCACTTGATGACTTTGAATTGACCGGTCACGCGCGGCGTGGAGATAATTACGGTGTCTCCTCGATTTCTGCGCGTAGTGGACGGCGTGGTAACGACGGTTCGTTGTGATGCTGACACGTGTACGGTCAGATCTGCCGTTGGCGTTAGGTCTTCTGGATGGACGGTACGTTAAATGCGTCTTCGTTGTTATAATCATTGGGGGAAACCGTGGTTTGTTTTCACCGCACCAGTTCTTGTGTTCACTGCCTCCTTGTGCTCGAGCGATTCTTGCTTCGCGCTGGGATATCCTTCCACATTTCCGTCGTTCTTTCTGCGTTTTCACCGCCGGCGCCGCCATAGCGCAATGGGGAAACCAAAGAAATCTTTATCTGCGGTTGGGACCAGCGCCGCCGGAGGAAAGAAGGGCACCGCCGCTACTCGCGTCACCGATGGTGGCTGGCGGCGATCAGAGACGCGGGAGAGCGATCTCCGCAAGCTTCGCGAGCGGGGCCTGATCCCGCAAGATAGGGAGGCCGTCAAACTCCCCGGCAATGAGGTAATCCCCCGTCCCCCATCTGGGTATCGGGTTATGTTTCTCGCCTTCGTCTTGCGTGGGTTTTCTTTTCCGGTCCACGACTTCCTCCGTGGACTGCTCTTCTTCTATGGGATTCAACTTCATCATCTGTCTCCCAATTCTCTTCTCCATATTGCGTGTTTTATCACTTTTTGCGAGTGCTGGCTTGGCATTGAGCCGCACTTTGGCCTCTTCCGGAAGCTCTATTCCGTGAAGAGGCAATCTGGTTCGGATGGTGTGTATCCCATTGGGGGTTTCATCATCTCCCTTAGTCCCAATCTGCTCTTCTTTTCCTTTTCCATGTCCGAATCTGTCCAGTACTGGCGGAGGCGATGGTTTTATATTCGCGACTCCGTAGTGCCCGGGCAAGATTTTGGTCTTGTTCCCTTTGACCCCTCCCAAATGATTGAGCGAAAAAGGTCTTGGAAAAACCAAATCTTGGATGGTGAGGTGGAGGAGATAGAGGCCCTTTACCGTCGGGTGGAGGATCTCCAGCTGATTCCGGAGAAGGAGATGAACGGCGTGGACATCATCCGGACTTTTCTTGAGCGTCGGGTGCAGCCTCTCCAAGCGAGGGCACACCCGATGTTCCTTTATTCTGGGCGCCATGATCCGACGAGGGTTTCGGCTGAGAAAATGTCCGAGGGGGATCTTGACAGGGCCCTTCGCGCGCTGCTGAAGTTCAAGGCCAGAGAAGAGATCCCGGGGAAGTCGCTAACTCCTCCATTTTCTTCGATGTTGGCCGTACCGCAGGAGTAGATTTGTGCACGTAGTGCTTTTGGTCGGCTGTGTTTTTGTTTCCTTTGTTTGCTAACAAAGTTCCTTCTGAATTTGCAGAGCTTCAAAGTGCCGGGCATGGCACCACCATTGCCCGAAAGGTATCCGAATGCCCCGGATAATGAAGTGGTTGATTCCGTGTCCGAGCTACCGTCGGCGCGATCTCCGGCGGAGGATGCCGACGAGTCGAGTGAGGACCATACGCGAAAACTGTCACGGAGCTCCAGCGAGTCTTCGGATGCTTCGACTCCTTCGACTCCCAGAAACCCTCTGGGACTTGGGCGTCATAGTGACGATCATGGAGGTTCTACTTCTCCCATTCCTGCCATTCATGTGCGGGCTGTAGCGCCGCACCCGCCAGCGAAGCGGAAGAAGGAAGAGAAAAAGGAGGAGAAGAAGGAAGAAAAGAAGGAGGAGAAGAGAGCCCGAAGGACTCCTCCTGTCTTTGACCTGAGCTCACTGGGCTCGTAAGTTTCTTGTTGTACTATTGTCCTTTTTCCTTCATGATTGTTGTGCTTGTGCTGATTGATTCGTATGCAGGCATTCCTCCCATGATTCCTCCAGTGGTGGTGCGCGGGAGATGATGGGGGAGTCGAAAATTGCGTCTCCTCCTCCTCAGACGGTGGCGACTTCGGGTGGCGCAGCTCCGGATCCTTCGTTGCAGGAGGTGCAGGTGGTTGTGCCTCAGAATTTCGCAGGCGGTTCTTCAGAGTCGCCATCAGAGCATGTAAGTTTTTCTGCTTCATGTCACGGGAGGAGCCCCCGAGTGTCTTCGTGTGCGAATTTTGTTTTTACTCCTTTGTGTTGGGCGTAGCCCCCAAGCCCTTTTCTTACTACTATTTCTTTTTCTGCAGCCTTTTGTGCAGGAGGCCAAGCGGCTGGTGCAAGAGCGCTGGCCGAGGCGAACCCTTCGCAGCTTCAAGGTATCCATCTGTTTTTTGAATGCCTCTCTTATGTATCCTGGTTCTGTTGTTTGACACTTGCTTGTCTTGAATGCAGAGGAGCATAATGATTCTCTCCGTGAGGTCGACGCTCTCAAGAAGAGCCTTGGTCAGTCGGAGCAGAAGGCCGAAGCCGCCATTGGCACGAAAGAGCGCCTCGAGCTAGAGCTGACTAAGGCAGCCGAAGCGAAGGAGCGTCTACAACAGGAGGCCGCAGATTGTGAGGAGCAGCTGGCCACCGTTGTGGCTGCTCGTGAAAGAGAGGTGGCGGCGAAGCTCATGGCTGCTGCCAAGGCTATTTCGGGTGAGTGCTAGTTTTGTACTTGTTTCTTTTTCTTCGGGTCTTCTTCTATGCTGCTTTTCTTCATGCTTTTCTTCTTTTTGTCTCAGATGCCATAGGCATCGAGTTCGACCACGGTGCTCTGGAGCACGGGAGTGCTCTAGATGATGCCACTGTGGCGATCGAAGACTGCTGCAGCACCGTCGTCAACTCTCTTGCCAAGGCGAAAGAGGTCCTTAGTCGCTTCTACAAGGAGCTTGTCCCGAAGGGCGCAGCCCTTGATGATGTGGATGCTCTGGCGGAGGCTCTGTCAGCCGAAGCGCCTGCGGCATACAAGCGCAAGCAGAAGGGCATCGGCGCGTCCGTCGGGCTGGCGATGGCCTTGGCGGCTGGAGCGGAGCTGAATCTGCTCCAGATCACCTCTCGGATGCCGACGGCTGCGGATGGATCCGAGGTAGCCTTTGCTGCCTATTATGCTCGCTGCAAGCGATATGGGCCCAAGCTCATTGATTTGCTGTCTGAGTATGCACTGCGGCAGCAGGGCGGGGCCAAAGCTAGGCAGTCTGGCTCCGAGGCGACTTAGGGTCCTGCATCTTAGGCGTAGTAGACGTAGGGTAGTTTGTAGTCTACTTTTGTTGTAAATATCTTGAAGAATACCATCCTTGTGCCATGTAGTGGCCTTATATATTTAATGAATTCCTCTGAGTTGTGCTCTATCCTTGGCTGAATGTCTGTGTTCCTTTCTTTTGCTGCTGCTCTAGGTTCCTTCGGGTGTTGATCCTGTTGACGCCCCATCCGCAATGCCCTTGCGACCATCCTTGGATGATTCCTCGCAGCTCATTTTCCTTCGGGATCGTGCGCTTGTGATGGAGAGGGAGTTGCTCGGGTTACGCGGTCATGCCGATGTTTGGAAGTCCAAGGCGGATCGTGGTGCAGCCAGAGAGGAGTACTTGATGGCGGAGCTGGTTCGACTGTCCGAGCAGCTGCAATGTAAGTTGTTCTTTGGTTCGAGCTGTAGCTCGGTTCTTCGGATGAGCCTGCTGGCCTTACTCTTATTTTGTCCGATTGTTGCAGGTGCGAATCTTGCTCCGAGGGAAGAAAAGGAGCGTGTCGCTGTTCGGGTCAATTGCTTGACTCAACAGGACATGGAGGCCGGCGGCTTCTTCTGGATGGATCGTGATCGCGCCATAGCCCTGGCAACGGTGCAGGATCGTGTTCATCAAGTTTCGTGGGTGCTCCGCCAAGTGCAGACATCGCTTGCCTCGGTGCTTCACGTCATGTTCCCTTTGGATGCCGTACCGACAAGCCTTGCGGGTCTTCTGTCAAAATTTTGGAATGTAAGCAATGTCAAGGAGTTGGTGCGGCAGCAGCTTGTCCCAGGAGTGAAGGCTGCATTGTCTCTTGTGAGGCTGCACCGGCCTGACGTGGATTTGGCTGATGTGGCCGCTGGGCCACCTCTTCGCCCTGATGGTGGCGAGTGGGACATGCGTCCGCATTACTGTGTAAGCGATATGCCGAACAGATTGTAGATTTGTTTGAGCAGCGTGCCCAGGTTATTCTTCAACATAGGTAGTACCTGTAAAAAGAGAGAGATGTAAAATTTGTATATTTCGGTTGGGCGTGTTGTGCCCTTTGTTGTAAAGGTTTGTTTGTCTGTGAGCACGCAGTGCTTTGATTGAGTGCGTGTCCTTTTCGTTTGCCTGATGTTGTCAGCTACTCAGATGTACACGTTTGGTCCTCAGTCGATGAAATCGTGAGGTGGGGGGAGCCCCCGAGTGCGTTTGTAGCATGTAGTAAAGTTGCAGAAAATAGTGAACCGAAGTTTTGGGGCGAGACACTTAGCTTTATTTATATCGTAATGGAGGAGGTACATTGTTCGGCTGAGTAGCCTTGGCTGAAAGCCTTATTGAAAGTAAAAGGGGGTAGGTTGCTATGGATAAAATCGTCGCAGGTGCGAGATATTCCATGGGTTGGAGTATGCGACTCCAGACTCCACGTGCTTGAGGCGATAGGCGCCACACAGGATGACCGGTGATGGCGTAGGGTCCTTCCATGGTGACTTGAATTTATTCGGTCGCTTTGCTTGAGTCGCAGACGAGGTCTCCTTGACGAAGGACCTTGGGCGCAACCGGCTGTGGTAGTTGCGGAGACTTCTGCTTTGGTACACCGCTGATCGATCATTTCTGCTATATCCCGTGTGTATCGACAGTATCGTCTTCAAGTTCAATCGTGGATTCGGCTTTATGGCGGCGACCCGCGGGGCCTGGTGGCGTACTTCGGCTAGTAGCACGGCCTCGGCTCCGTGTACCATGAAGAACGGTGTGTAGCCGGTGGAGCTGTTTGGCGTAGTCCGTAAGCTCCACAGGATGGATGGTAGCTCTTTCGTCCAGTTTCCAGCTTTTTGTTCGAGTGAGCTCATGAGGCGCTTCTTGATGCCGGCGCCGATTAGGCCGTTGGCCTTTTCCACTTGCCCGTTCGTTTGCGGGTGTGCCACTGAGGCATACGTGATGTTGATCCCAAGGCCTTCGCAGAAGTCCTGGAATTCTTCGGAGATGAAGTTCGATCCGTTGTCGGTGATGATGCTGTGTGGTACGCTGAACCTATAGACAATGGACTCGAAGAACTTGATGGTAGTTTTGCCTTTCTGGTTGGTGACCGGCATGGCCTCGATCCACTTGGTGAATTTGTCGACTGCAACTAGGAGGAAGACGTGTCCCCCTTTCAAGGATTTTGGCAGTTTGCCGATCATGTCGAGGCCCCATTGAGCGAAAGGCCAAGCTATAGGTATGGGTCTGAGCTCGGACCCAGGTGCGTGCGGTTTGTCGGCGAACCGTTGGCAACCGTTGCATCTTCGGACGATGTCCTTTGCGTCGCTCATGGCCGTTGGCCAGTAGAATCCTGCTCGTAGAGCTTTGGCGACAAGGGAGCGGCTGCCTGCGTGGTGGCCGCAGATGCCTTCATGGATGTCTTGGAGTATGGCCTTGCCGTCGTCGATGGTGACACATCGTTGAAGTACACCCGTGATGCTGCGCTTGTACAGCTCGCCGTGGATGATGGTGAAGGATTTTAACCGGCGAGATATGCGCCGGGCGTCTATTGGGCTGTCAGGCAATTCTCCGGTTATCAAGAACTGGAGATATGGTCGCGTCCAAGTTTCTTTGACTGCCATGACCTGCATTAGGTTGATCATGGCTACCTCTGTGTCCAGCTTTTCGGGTCCTGCATGTCCTTAGGGTAGCGTAGCTCCCGAGTGTTCTGCTTCTTCAGGTGATCCCTTGGGGAACTTTCGCTTGATGGATGGTACGCATATCTGTTTGAGGAACACTCCTGGTGGCACTTTTGCGCAAGTGGAGCCAATGTTGGCGAGTTTATCGGCTTCCTCGCTGCTCTCCCTTCCAACGTGCCGAAGTTCGCAGCCGTCGAATTCACCTTCGAGTGCGTTGTAGAGCGCGCGGTACGTGATCATGTTTTCGGCGTGTGCGTCGCACTCATTCATCGTCTGCTGGACGACGAGGTTGGAGTCACCATAGATGACCAAGCGCGTTGCACCGCATATCTTTGCCATCCTCATGCCATGGATGAGGGCTTCGTATTCGGCCTCGTTGTTGGAGGCTCTGAATTTCATCTGAAGGACGTACTTCATCTTGTCGCCTTGCGGGGAGGTCAGTATGACCCCTGCCCCTGCTCCGGCTTCGCGCTTGGAGCCGTCGAAGTGCATTGTCCATGACTGCGACATGTCTGGGGTGTCTGGCAGCTGCAGCTCCATCCAATGTACCAGGAAGTCCGGAAGGACTTGAGATTTGATTGCGTGTCGCTTCTCGTAGACGATGTCCAAGGGTGACAGTTTGATGCCCCACAGGGCCACCCGTCCTGTGGCCTCTGGATTATTCCGGATGCTGTTCAGGGGTGCCTCGTTGACGACCATCACTTGGTGCTCCTGGAAGTAATGGCTCAGTCATCGAGCCGTCATGAACACGCCGTAGGCTAGCCAGTAGTGAGGTACCGCTTTGTTGGTGTCGATTACTGGTGAGGTAGTAAATTGGGCGCTGGACCCCGTGGGTCTTGCCTTCTTCGGGTCGTTCGACCACGAGTACGGTGCTGACCACCTGATGTGTGGCTGCTATGTACAGCAGCAGGGGCTCGCGCTCCTTTGGCGTGACCAAAACGGGCGAGGTGGAGAGGAGCCGCTTGAGGCTTTCGAATGCGTCGTTGGCTTCTGGTGTCCACTCGAACTTGTCTGCTTTGCGCAGCAGCTCGTAGAATGGTAGGGCCTTCTCGCCCATGCGGCTGATGAACCTGCTTAGCGCCGCTACTCGTCCTGCGAGCTGCTGGACGCCCTTGAGGTTTTTCGGCTTCTCCATCGTCATGATGGCTCTGATTTTCTTCGGGTTCGCCTCGATCCCTCGTTGAGAGATGAAGTACCCGAGCAGCTGACCTGATGGGACGCCGAAGGCGCACTTTTCGGGATTGAGCTTGATCCTGTAACGATCAAGATTGTCGAACGTCTCGTGGAGATCGTCGATAAGTGTCCTTGCTTCCTTAGTTTTTATTACTATGTCGTCGACATAGACTTGGACATTGCGACCGATCTGGTCCTTGAGGCAGGCCTGCATGCATCGCTGGTACGTGGCACCCGCGTTCTTTAGCCCGAAGGGCATTGTGTTGTAACAGAATACTCCGAACGATGTGATAAATGCCGTTTTCTCCTGATCTTCGACCTTGAGCCGAATCTGTTTATAGCCTGAGTAGGCGTCGAGGAAGGAGAGTTTCTCGCAGCCTGCAGTCGAATCGATGATCTGGTCGATCCGTGGAAGAGGGAAGGGGTCCTTTGGGCAATGCTTGTTTAGTGACGTGAAGTCCACGCACATCCGTAGGATGTCCGTGTCCTTCTTTGGGACCATCACCGTGTTTGCAAGCCACTCGCTTTCTTTGATTTCCCTGATGAAGTCTGCAGCGAGTAGTCTATTGATTTCCTTGCCGATAGCTTCGGCTCGTGGCTCCGACAGTCTTCGGATGGACTGCTTGACTGGCTTGGTGTCTCGAAATACATTGAGTGCATGCTCCGCAAATTCCCTGGGAACTCCTGGCATGTCCGCTGGACACCAGGCGAAGATTTCCCAGCGCTCACGGAGGAATTCGACGAGCGCGCCTTCCTATGCGGTGCTGAGGTCGTTGGCGATCAAGGCCGTCTTGGAGGCATCCGTCGGATGGACCTGTACTTTCTTGGTGTTGACGGTGGAGTCGAAGGACATGTCAGGTGCATTCTGCCTTGTGACATGTCAGGTACTTTCTTGGTGTTGACGGTGGGCACCCCATTGTCCGTTACCTCACGGAGCCTTACAAGCTCGTCTTGCATGCCGAAAGACTGGGAGATTTTGTTGAAATCCCTGTCGCATTGGTCCGATCGGGTGAAGCTCCCGTGGACTGTGATGACGCCCCTTGGTCCTGGCATCTTGAGTAGTAGGTATGCGTAGTGTGGGACGGCCAGGAACCTTGCGAATGCTACACGCCCCAGGATGGCGTGGTATTGCGACGGCCAGTCCACCACTTCGAATTCTAGGCGCTCCTGCCGAAAGTTGTCCGGCTTCCCGAAGATGACGTCGAGCCCTATTTTGCCCAGGGGGAATATGCCCTTTCCTGGGAAAATGCCATGGAACGTTGTGTCTGATTGTTCCAGGCTGCATTGCGGGATCCGCATAGCTGCTAGAGTGCTTGCGAACATTAGATTGATGCCGCTGCCGCCGTCCATGAAGACGCGACTCATCTCGAAGCCTCCGATCTGCGCCTCCAGCACCAGGGCAGCATGACCTGGGCGAGGGATCTGGCAAGGGTGATCCGCGCGAGTGAATGTGATGCAGGACTCCGATCCGCTGAGGTACTGTGGATTGCGTGAGTTGCCACGGCCAAGTTGATTTGTCGGGTGATTTTCTTACGCACCCTGTTTGTGGGCGTCCTTGGATCATATTTAGTGCTTCCTTTGGTGGGGGGTACCCGACCCCGGCGTTGTTTTGCGCTGGTGCGACTGGTTGGTTTGGGCCTCCAATAGGTGGCGGCAGAGGAGCTCCGTGTGCTATTTCTCCTGGCGTGGGTGCGTTTCCGAACGCAGGGGTTGGGGCTTGTTGCCTCATCTGCACCATGCTTTCGCTGAGATTCTGGAACTCGCGGCAGTCCTTGAGCATGTGACTGGCTTTCTTTTGCCATCTTGTTTGTCTATGTAGAAGTGGATGGTGCATGGACCCGAAAGTTTGTCGAATCTGAGGGTCCGTTGTCTGATCGCGGGCGTTACCACTGTGCTGGTCGTCATTGTCGCGGAAATTTCCTCCGGTATCCTCCGCTGTTGCGTTGTTGTCGTTCGGCGGTTGGCGTAGCCAGCGACCATGTCGGGTCCATCGCGGTCCTCGTGAACCGCGATCTCCTCTTGCTGCGGCGTTCGCCTTGCCGTAGTCGTCCTCTTCATCGATTGCGCCGCTGGATGCAATCTTCGCCGTCTGTAACCGTTGGCAATTTCCATGAGGTGGTCTAGTGTCTTGGGCAACCAAGTTCCTCCTTGAAATCTTGGCGTTTGACGCCATCTCTGAAGCGTCGATGGCCCTCTCTCGGAGATATGTCTGCGGAGTTCTTGGTGGTAGACCAGCGTAATATGTGGCGAATAGATTCCCCGTTCTCTGAGTGCAGGCTCGCAACTCTTGATTGAGGCGGGCCTCTTGCTGGTGCCCTTGAAATTTCGGATGAAGCCGTAGCTAGCTCCTCCCAACCGGATGGATCGATGATAGGCTGCTGAGCGGACCCGCGCCTTTGTCACCGCTGGAGGCATTGCATGGCGGTTTCTTTGTTACCGCCGTGCAGCTTAACGGATGACAGATGATCGCTGAGCCAAGATTTTGGATCTTGCGTGCCGTTGAACTTCGGAGTATCCAAAGGAAGCTTGAAATTGCGTGGCATCTGTGTTCGCCGAACAGATCTGCTGAAGCATCGAGCTCCACAGAGTTCTCCTTCATCTTCATCCATCTCGGACTCGGACGAGCATGCGCGTTTGGCTCGCGCTTTGTCGATTTTGCGCTGTGTAAGCGCGTCTCTAGCGTCGTAGTCGCGTTTATGGCGATGCGAGTTCTTCTTCCTTCGAGGAAGGTCGTGCTCCTCCTCCTCTTCGGATGAAGGGGTGGGGCTCCGGTCGCGCATGACCGGAGCTTTCTTCTTCGGCTCCGCAGGAGCGTCTTCGTGGAGCGCAGCTCCGACGAGTCCGATTCTGGTGAGTGCAGACTTATGCATGGCTATTTTCGGGTCCCCTTCCGGAGGTTGGTGGGCCGCGAGATACGCAGTGGCTGCCATGATCGCAGTTTGCGGTGTCTTCGGGATGATGTTGCCGTCGGCATCCATATCCATGAACGATGTGTGGAGAGTTCGGGTCACATCACGGCGTTCCTTGGGATCCATGTTCTCCACCCACGAGCGGTGCTTGTTTCCTTGGTTTCCGTTCGTGCTAGAGCCGGGTGCCATGGCGGAGAGCGCAGCTCGTCGCACGCTGGACTCAGAGGTTGCTTGCTTGCGTTTATCGAGCGTCTCCTGCATCTTGACTTGCTTCTTGTGCTCCTCGATGAGGAGGTAGTGGTATGCCATCAGTAGGTCACGTGGGGAGTCCACAGGTAGGACTATGTCGCCTGCGACGGCACGGCGTGCCTGGACCCATCCTTCTTTGCTAAGTTGGATGACGTGGCCGTTGTTTTCCCCTTCGGGTGGGGGGGGATTGGCTTCTTCTGTTTCCGCCGTTTCCGCCGTTTCTATCCTGCGGGTTGGGGTTCGTGTTGGGAGGCGGGTTAGGCGTTTGATGCTCCTGGATGACTACGGCGCATTGGTAGTGCTCGTAGATCGGTTCGCTGCTGCCGCAGCTTTCGGATCCGGAACCGTAGGTCCCTTCATCCGAAGGTGGATCGCACAGATCGGAGTTGCAGCTGCTGCTGTTGTAGAACTCATCTGTCGATGGTGATGTGCGTAGCACGGGATGTGGAGCCCACGAGGCGGGCCTGATTGTTGGCACGGGCACCCACTCAGGAAGGCGGAGGGTGCCAGTTTGTCCCACCTGGAAGCAGAAGCTCCCGAACAAAATTTCGAGTCTGTCGCCTACGGGCTCGAAATCCTTCATGGTGGCCGGGAGTGGGCGGTGAAGTCGAAAGTTCCGAAGAGGAGGTGATTCTCCGTCGCCGCGGAGTTGTAGATCGATCGGGTCGGGACCGTCACGATCGCACAATCAGCAGCCCCAATACCCACAGACGGCGCCAATTGACGAGGTTTAATCTCGTCAATGCCCATTGTTATGGACTTGGGTTTTGGAGAAGATGGGGATGCTGGAAATCGTGGAACGGTTAACAGACAAGCAACCAGAGGACACGAGATTTACCCAAGTTCAGGCCCCCGGAGGGAAAACCCTACTCCTGCTTGTCTGCTCTTGATTACGGCGGAACCGAAAGTTACAGGGTGCACAGATTTGATCTGGCGTGAGGTGCGTATGCGAGAGTACGAGTCGAGAGATCTAGGACGTGCCCTCCTGGCCTTTATATAGACTTAGGCAGGTCCCGGGCATAGTCCTAGTCGGTTACAGGTTCTAGGGTTTTACCCCTTTGAATTTCCTATCTATGCTAGTCTTGTTCTCCAAGGATCCGAAGGCGTCATGGGCCTTGGCCACCCGAAAATCTTCATGGGCCAGCGTATGTCTGCTGTGGGCCTTTCTTGGGCTGGACCAGGTATGCTGAAGTCACGTACCCGTAGGGTATAACCTTGTCAGTAGCCCCCGAGTGATCAGTCGAATCGTAGATTCGGCTGAGGACTCTTCAATCCTTCGGATGCAATTATGTATAAACAGTATATGTGTGTAGGGATTTGTTGATACGTGTGCCTGACTCACCTGACGGATCAGGGTCAGTTAACTGTCTTAGGACGAAACAACACGATCTTCCTCAGGTTCGATTCCCTCAACTCGGACCTGGAACATATGCTGGCGTAATTCGACTCAGGCCGCGGAGGACTTACAGGAGTGGAATTCCAGTGATTTTAATTAATGTACCCAACGCGTCCGTCGGGATTTTTCATCACGCCTGTTGACATGGATTTGTACTAGCAGAGCGCAGTCACTTCCTTTCTCTTTACTTTGTTTTTAGTTTCTTTGTTTCTTTTTCTTGGTTTTGTTTGCCTCTTTCCAAAAAAACCCAAAAATTTAGTCTAGTTTGGATTGCTTGCTTTATTCAAAAACACAAAAAATTAGTTCCTACTCTAGTTGCTGGTCTGTTGTTGCCTTGCTTGGTCATGCTTTCTATCAATGGATGGTTTCTTTGAAACTAGTTCTTATTGGTAAGGTAGGGTCACGGAAGAACAAAAGTATTATTATAAGGAACACCATTTGTCACAAAAAGGAAAACACTTATAGGAACAAATTGATAAGTTGAATACTATTGCTAGAGACGTGTGTGACGAGGTTTAATCTTGTCAATGCCCATTGTTATGGACTTGGGTTTTGGAGAAGATGGGGATGCTGGAAATCGTGGAACGGTTAACAGACAAGAAACCAGGGGACACGAGATTTACCCAGGTTCAGGCCCCCGGAGGGAAAACCCTACTCCTGCTTGTCTGCTCTTGATTACGGCGGAACCGAAAGTTGCAGGGTGCGCAGATTCGATCTGGCGTGAGGTGCGTATGCGAGAGTACGAGTCGAGAGATCTAGGACGTGCCCTCCTGGCCTTTATATAGACTTAGGCAGGTCCCGGGCATAGTCCTAGTCGGTTACAGGTTTTAGGGTTTTACCCCTTTGAATTTCCTATCTATGCTAGTCTTGTTCTCCAAGGATCCGAAGGCGTCATGGGCCTTGGCCACCCGAAAATCTTCATGGGCCAGCGTATGTCTGCTGTGGGCCTTCCTTGGGCTGGACCAGGTATGCTAAAGTCACATACCCGTAGGGTATAACTTTGTCACACTCGCCACCATCAGGGCGAAGAGGTGGCCCAGCGGCCACAGCAGGCAAATCCACGTCAGGCCGGTGCAGCCTCACAAGAGACAACGCAGCCTTCACTCCTGCGACAAGCTGCTGCCGCACCAACTCCTTGACATTGCTTACGTTCCGAAATTTCGACAGAAGACCCGCAAGGCTTGTCGGTACAGCATCCAAAGGGAACATGACATGCAGCAACGAGGCGAGCGATGTCTGCACTTGGCGGAGCACCCGCGAAACTTGATGAACACGATCCTGCACCGTTGCCAGGGCTATGGCGCGATCACGATCCATCCAGAAGAAGCCGCCGGCCTCCATGTCCTGTTGAGTCAAGCAATTGACCCGAACAGCGACACGCTCCTTTTCTTCCCTCGGAGCAAGATTCGCACCTACAACAATCGGACAAATAAGAGTAAGGCTAGCAGGCTCATCCGAAGAACCGAGCTACAGCTCGAACCAAAGAACAACTTACATTGCAGCTGCTCGGACAACCGAACCAGCTCTGCCATCAAGTACTCCTCTCTGGCTGCACCACGATCCGCCTTGGACTTCCAAACGTCGGCATGACCGCGTAACCCGAGCAACTCCCTCTCCAGACTGCACACACGATCCTGAAGGAAAGTGAGCTGCGAGGAATCATCCAAGGATGGTCGCAAGGGCATTGCGGATGGGGCGTCAACAGGATCAACACCCGAAGGAACCTAGAGCAGCAGCAAAAGAAAGGAACACAGACATTCAGCCAAGGATAGAGCACAACTCAGAGGAATTCATTAAATATATAAGGCCACTACGTGGCACAAGGATGGTATTCTTCAAGATATTTACAACAAAAGTAGACTACAAACTACCCTACGTCTACTACGCCTAAGATGCAGGACCCTGAGTCGCCTCGGAGCCAGACTGCCTAGCTTTGGCCCCGCCTGCCCGTGATGCATACTCGAATGACAAATCAATGAGCTTGGGCCCATATCGCTTGCAGAGAGCAGAATAGGCAGCAAAGGCTACCTCGGATCCATCCGCAGCCGTCGGCATCCGAGGGGTGATCTGGGGCAGATCCAGCTCGGCTCCAACCGCCAAGGCCATCGCCAGCCCGACGGACGCGCTAATGCCCTTCTGCTTGCGCTTGTACGCCCGCAGTAACCGGTATGAGCCTCCGCGGAGCATCCACATCATCAAGGGCGCCCGCCGGACAAGCTCCTTGTAGAAGTGACCAAGGACCTCTTTCGCCTTGGCAAGGGAGTTGACGATGGTGCTGCAGCGGTCTTCGATCGCCACAGTGGCATCATCTAGAGCACTCCCGTGATCCATAGCACCGCGGTCGAACTCGATGCCTGCGGCATCTGAGACAAAAAGAAGAAAAGCAGCATAGAAGAAGACCCGAAGAAAAAGAAACAAGTACAAAACTAGCACTCACCCGAAATAGCCTTGGCAGTAGCCATGAGCTTCGCCGCCACCTCTCTTTCACGAGCAGCATAGCGGTGGCCATTTGCTCCTCACGATTTGTGGCCTCTGCTGTAGGCGCTCCTTCGCTTGGTGCGCCTTAGTCAGCTGGCTCGGCGCTCTTTCGCGCCAATGGCGGCTTCGACCTTCTGCTCCGACTGACCAAGGCTCTTCTTGAGAGCGTCGACCTCATGGAGAGAATCGTTATGCTCCTCTGCATTCAAGACAACCAAGTGTCAAACAACAGAACCAGGATACATAAGAGAGGCATTCAAAAAACAGATGGATACCTTGAAGCTGCCGAAGGTTCGCCTCCAGCGCCAGGCGCTCTTGCACCAGCCGCTTGGCCTCCTGCACAAAAGGCTGCAGAAAAAGAAATAGCAGTAAGAAAAGGGCTTGGGGGCTACGCCCAACACAAAGGAGTAAAAACAAAATTCGTACACGAAGACACTCGAGGGCTCCCCCCGTGACATGAAGCAGAAAAACTTACATGCTCTGATGGCGACTCTGAAGAACAGCCTGCGAAATTCTGAGGCGCAACCACCTGCACCTCCTGCAACGGAGGATCCGGAGCTGCGCCACCCAAAGTCGCCACCGTCTGAGGAGGAGGAGACGCAATTTTCGACTCCCCCATCATCTCCCGCGCACCACCACTGGAGGAATCATGGGAGGAATGCCTGCATACGAACCAATCAGCACAAGCACAACAATCATGAAGGAAAAAGGACAATAGTACAGCAAGAAACTTACAAGCCCAGTGAGCTCAGGTCAAAGACAGGAGGAGTCCTTCGGGCTCTCTTCTCCTCCTTCTTTTCTTCCTTCTTCTCCTCCTTTTTCTCTTCCTTCTTCCGCTTCGCTGGCGGGTGCGGCGCTACAACCCGCACAGGAATGGCAGGAATGGGAGAAGTAGAACCTCCATGATCGTCACTATGACGCCCAAGTCCCAGAGGGTTTCTGGGAGTCGGAGGAGTCGAAGCATCCGAAGACTCGCTGGAGCTCCATGACCATTTTCGCGTATGGTCCTCACTCGATTCGTCGGCATCCTCCGCCGGAGATCGCGCTGACGGTAGCTCGGACACGGAATCAACCACTTCATTATCCGGGGCATTCGGATACCTTTCGGGCAATGGTGGTGCCATGCCCGGCACTTTGAAGCTCTGCAAATTCAGAAGGAACTTTGTTAGCAAACAAAGGAAACAAAAACACAGCCGACCAAAAGCACTACGTGCACAAATCCACACCTGCGGTAGGCCAACGTCGAAGAAAATGAAGGAGTTAGCGACTTCCCCGGGATCTCTTCTCCGGCTTTGAACTTCAGCGAAGAAGCCTATCAAGATCCCCTCGGACATTTTCTCAGCGAAACCCTCGTCGGATCACGGCGCCCATAATAAAGGAACATCAGTGCGCCCTCGCTTGGAGAGGCTGCACTGAGCTCAAAAAGTCCTGATGATGTACACGCCGTTTAACTCCTTCTACGGAATCAGCTGGAGATCCTCCACCCGACGGTAAAGGGCCTCTATCTCCTCCACCTCACCATCCAAGATTTGGTTTTTCCAAGACCTTTTTCGCTCAATCATTTGGGAGGGGTCAAAGGGAACAAGACCAAAATCTTGCCCGGGCACTACGAAGTTGCGGATATAAAACCATCGCCTCCGCCAGTACTGGACAGATTCGGACATGGACAAGGAAAAGAAGAGCAGATTGGGACTAAGGGAGATGATGAAACCCCCAATGGGATACACACCATCCGAACCAGATTGCCTCTTCACGGAATAGAGCTTCCGGAAGAGGCCAAAGTGCGGCTCAATGCCAAGCCAGCACTCGCAAAAAGTGATAAAACACGCAATATGGAGAAGAGAATTGGGAGACAGATGATGAAGTTGAATCCCATAGAAGAAGAGCAGTCCACGGAGGAAGTCGTGGACCGGAAAAGAAAACCCACGCAAGACGAAGGCGAGAAACATAACCCGATACCCAGATGGGGGACTGGGATTACCTCATTGCCGGGGAGTTGGACGGCCTCCCTATCTTGCGGGATCAGGCCCCGCTCGCGAAGCTTGCGGAGATCGCTCTCCCGCGTCTCTGATCGCTGCCAGCCACCATCGGTGACGCGAGTAGCGGCGGTGCCCTTCTTTCCTCCGGCGGCGCTGGTCCCAACCGCAGATGAAGATTTCTTTGGTTTCCCCATTGCGCTACGGCGGCGCCGGCGGTGAAAACACAGAAAGAACGACGGAAATGTGGAAGGATATCCCAGCGCGAAGCAAGAATCGCTCGAGCACAAGGAGGCAGTGAACACAAGAACTGGTGCGGTGAAAACAAACCATGGTTTCCCCCAATGATTATAACAGTGAAGACAACGAACGGCAGCCGTCCATCTAGAAGACCTAACGCCAACGACAGATCTGACCGTACACGTGTCAGCATCACAACGAACCGTCGTTACCACGCCGTCCAATACGCTTGGAAATTGAGGAGACGCCGTAATTATCTCCACGCCGCGCGTGACCGGTCAATTCAAAGTCAGCAAGTGGGACCCACGTTTCATCCAGTCAAGTCATCTCTGGCGTAGCAGACGCTTGAGGTCATCGATCGTCAGCACTGATGTCATCAAAAGCTATACTAGCACCAACTACAATTCTTTGGCTCCACAGCTAAGAGTACTCACTCGAATCTTCGATTCGACTAAATACTCGGGGGCTACTCCTATCAGGAGCTGGCCGCGCACCCGGAAGATGAATAACGACAAAGTATTTTCTTCGAGTCCTACGTCGAGTCTACGACTCCACTACGGACTCGGGGGCTACTCCCATAGGGAGGGTGGATTTAAGCATCCGAAATTTTTTGAGTCTTACGGACTTAACAACTGAACAATGATTGAACTAAAGTCTCTGCTCGAGTCTACGACTCGAACAGACACTCGGGGGCTACTCCCATAGGGAGCGCTGGTCGCGCACCCTATGAATTCTTCGACTGTGATCTTTCAGATCAGCACGCAAAAACTTTTTGGCATCTCTGCCCCAACAAGCGCTGAGTGAGCTACAATCTCCTTGGCCACCCGAAACACCTTCGCGGTGACAAATGTTCGGATGCTGCGTCCGCGACGCAAAGATAAGACCTGCAGATATCATCTGACGGCCTGGCAACGTACATGACTGCGCTCTGCTAGTACAAATCCATGTCAACAGGCGTGATGAAAAATCCCGACGGACGCATTGGGTACATTAATTAAAATCACTGGAATTCCACTCCTGTAAGTCCTCCGCGGCCTGAGTCGAATTACGCCAGCATATGTTCCAGGTCCGAGTTGAGGGACTCGAACCTGAGTAAGATCGTGTTGTTTCATCCTAAGACAGTTAACTGACCCTGATCCGTCGGGTGAGTGAGGCACACGTATCCCTACACACATATACTGTTTATACATAGTTGCACCCGAAGGATTGAAGAGTCCTCAGCCGAATCTACGATTCATGATCACTCGAGAACTCTTGACAAGGTTATACCCTACGGGTACGTGACTTCAGCATACCTGGTCCAGCCCAAGGAAGGCCCACAGCAGACATACGCTGCCCCTTAAGATTTTCGGGTGGCCAAGGCCCATGACGCCTTCGGATCCTTGGAGAACAAGACTAGCATAGATAGGAAATTCAAAGGGGTAAAACCCTAGAACCTGTAACCGATTAGGACTATGCCCAGGACCTGCCTAAGTCTATATAAAGGCCAGGAGGGCACGTCCTAGATCTCTCGACTCGTAATCTCGCATACGCACCTCACGCCAGATCGAATCTGCGCACCCTGTAACTTTCGGTTCCGCCGTAATCAAGAGCAGACAAGCAGGAGTAGGGTTTTCCCTCACAGGGCTGAACACAGGTAAATCTCGTGTCCCCTGGTTGCTTGTCTGTTAACCGTTCCACGATTTCCAGCATCCCCATCTTCTCCAAAACCCAAGTCCATAACAATGGGCATTGACGAGATTAAACCTCGTCACACACGTCTCTAGCAATAGTATTCAACTTATCAATTTGTTCCTATAAGTGTTTTCCTTTTTGTGACAAATGGTGTTCCTTATAATAATACTTTTGTTCTTCCGTGACCCCACCTTACCAATAAGAACTAGTTTCAAAGAAACCATCCATTGATAGAAAGCATGACCAAGCAAGGCAACAACAGACCAGCAACTAGAGTAGGAACTAATTTTTTGTGTTTTTGAATAAAGCAAGCAAGCCAAACTAGACTAAATTTTTGGGGTTTTTTGGAAAGAGGCAAACAAAACCAAGAAAAAGAAACTAAGAAACTAAAAACAAAGTAAAGAGAAAGGAAGTGAAGGACTCCCCTTGTGAAGACGTCCTTAGCCTCCCCGGCAACGGCGCCAGAAAAATTGTTGATGGTGCTGACGTGGAGCACTTCGTTGGAAACCCCAAGAGCAAGGTGTGATGAGCACAGCAGCAAGTCTTCCCTTAGTAGAGACCGAGGTTATCGAACCAGAAGGAGGAAGGAAACGTCACACAGGTGTTGCAAGCAACACGGAGACCTGCAGAACACAAACTCAAGACTTTGCCCCAACGAATTAGTGAGGTTGTCAAGCTCACCGGTTTGCTGTAACAAAGGATTAAACGTATAGTGTGGAAGGTAATGGTTTGCAGCAAGTAAATAAGTAACAATGGAAGATGTATCAATGGTAAAGATTGGACCAGGGTCCATAGTTCACTATAGGTGCTCTCCTTAGATAAACAACATCGCATGAAGGGTAAACAAATTACAGTTGGGCAATTGATAGGAACTGAGCAAAGCATAACAATGCAATTACTAATCAGAAAGATCTTATGAGATTCGATTGGGCAATACAACAAGATACATAGACCGCGTCCAATTGTATCTATGACTAGAAGTCCACCTTCAGGTTATCATCCGAACCCCCTCCAGTATTAAGTTGCAAGCAATAGACAACTGTTTTAAGCAAAGTGTGTAAGGTAAACAGTCCACATGCTCCATGAACAAGAGACCGTTGTTTTCTCCCTAGTGGCAATAGCACATCTACAACCGAAGAGATTTCTGTCACTTCCCTTGGAAACTGGAGGCATGAACCCACTATCGAGCATAAATACCCCTCTTGGAGCACTAGCAACTACTTGTCCAAGATAGCTACTAACAACGAAGAGCATGCAAGATCACAAACAACACAGACATGATAGAATCATAAAGAGAAAATCATTAATCAAACCAACATAATAATCTCAATATCCATCTGATCCCTGCAAACACAACATGCATGATTACAAATAGATTAGATCTTGATCATGAATGGATCTCACAAGATCTATACATGAAAGCACAAAGGAGGAGATACAACCATCTAGCTACTACATGGACCCATAGTCCAAGGTAGAACTACTCATGCATCATACCGGAGAGAAAGCCTCCGGGATGATCTCCCCTCCGTCAGGGTGCCAGGAAGAACTTCAGATCCCCCCCCCCCCGATTTAGGGATGATGGTGGCGGAGGCTACAGACATTTTCGTGGAGATTTTATCAGGTGCTTAGGGTTTCTGCATCGAGGGCTCTTATAGGCGAAAGGGGGAGGCCGAGGCGGCAGCCAGGGGTGCCAAACCCTAGCCAGGCGCGGGCCCACCTGTGGCCACGCCTGGGGGGTGTGGCCCCTCTGGCTCGCCCCTCCGGCTCCCCTCTGGACTTCTTGTTCCCCACGGAAAGTAATTGACTTTGACGTTTGTCCCATCCAATTCCGAGAATATTTCTTTACTAACTTTATGAAACCAAAAACAACAGAAAACAGGCAAATCGCACTGTTGCAACTTGTTAATAGGTTAGTACCATAAAATATTTAAAAAGAACCTCAAAGTGTAGACAAGTAAAGCAAAGTAGATACTAAACAAGCATGGAGCATCAAAAATTATAGATATGTTTCCAACGTATCAGTTCATTGTAAAGTGTTGCATTGATACTAGTTGTTTCACAAGATGCAAATTAAGTTTATCTCAATTTAAACTATGGGTGGCACAATGATATGGAAAGAAATTTCCGTAACGTATTTGGATGAGTTCCAAAGTTAAGACATTGTGACAGATAATACAACAAAAATCTAAGTATATGACTGCTATTGTAGCAGTAAAAGAGGGCATTTGTGTCAAGAAGTTTGTTATCAAACTAGGTGTAGTTCACAGCGGGCTAGAATTATGAAGATTTATTGTACGACAATTTTATCAACATGGTTTAACCCCAAGGAACTAAAGGTCTCACCAAAGGACCAAATTTATACAATGCCATTTTATTGAAGAATGAGTGATGTATAGAGACGCAGATACATTCAAATACACACGGACCTGGAAGTGTCAGATCCAAAGATTATGTTTACCACCAGCAATCGTGTATATACAACACCAAAAATCCATAGGTGTTGAATACATAAGTTTTTTCTAAACTAGATTATTGACTCTAGTGCAAGTGGGAGACTGTTGGATATATACCCAAGAGGCAATAATAAAGTAGTTATTATTATATCTTTGTGTTTATGATAAATGTTTACATCCCATGCTATAATTGTATTAACCGGAAACATTAATACTTGTGTGTTTTATAAACATAAAATAATCCCTAGTAAGCCTCTTGTTTTTTTGCGGGGTAGTAAGCCTCTTGTTGAACTAGCTTGTTGATTAATATATGATCATGGTTTCCTGATCATGGGCACTAGATGTTATTAATAACAAGATCATGTCATTAGGAGAATGATGTGATGGACACACTCCTATAGTTAGAGTAGCATAAGATCAAGTCATTTAGAGTTCATTTGCTACAAGATTTCAAATACATAGTAACATAATCCTTCGACCATGAGATCATGTTAATCACCATCACCGGATGGATGCTTTGATGACATCAAACACCACTTCGTAACTGGGTGGTTATAAAAGTGGCATTAGGTATTCTAAAAGTATATGTTGAGGCACATGGATCAATAGTGGGATTTGTCCATCCATATGACGGATAGATATACTCTGGGCCCTCTCGGTGGAATGTCATCCAATTGGCTTGCAAGCATGTGACTAGGTCACAAGGGATGACATATCACAGAACGAGTAAAGAGTACTTATCGGTAACGAGGTTGAACTAGGTATATAGATGCCGACTATCAAACCTCGGATAAGTAAAGTATCACGCGACAAAGGGAATCATATCATATGTAAATGATTCATTCGATAACGAAGTCATCGTAGAAATATGTGGGAGCCATTATGGATTTCCAGATCCCACTATTGGTTAATGATCGGATAGGTGTCTCGATCATGTCTGCATAGCTCACGAACAGTAGGGAGACACACTTAAGGATTCGATGTTGTTTGAGTAGATATGGAATGTGAGTTGGAGACT
This sequence comes from Avena insularis, assembly GCA_023614405.1. Classification (NCBI taxonomy): domain Eukaryota; kingdom Viridiplantae; phylum Streptophyta; class Magnoliopsida; order Poales; family Poaceae; genus Avena; species Avena insularis. The sequence continues at coordinate 58,835,259 of CM042697.1, read as the reverse complement.
AAATGTTGTTCTGAGTCTCAGATTGGATCCAGGACATCACAAGGAGATCTGGAATGGTCCGTAGAATAATATTCATATAAGGAAAGTCTACTTCCAAGGTTCAGAAATGTTTTCGGTATTTTGACCGAAAGCTTCTAGAATGTTCTGGATGGTCCACCACCCCGGGAGGGGTTACTTGGAATGCACCATACCCTGATGGGATGGGTGCATCATACCCTAGTGCCAACTTGGCCAAGAACTAGAAAGAGAGAAACAAACTCTAGTTTGAAAAGTCAAATCCTAGTTAGGAAAGGAAAGGGAAACCTCGAGGGACAAGTTCTCCCTCTCCCCTTCCTTGTCGCCGGCCTAGAGGAGTTGGGGAAAGACTCGGCCAGGGGTGGGAACCCTGTATGCATCCCCCCACCCATATAAGGAGGGGTGAGGGCGCCCCTAGCCCCTCACCCCAAACACTAGCCGCAGGCGCCTCCCCTCTCTCCTCCATACACTGCTCCGGCTTAGGCGAAGCCCTGTAGTAATCACTTCTCCTCCACCACCACCACATCATCGTGTTTTTGGGATTCCCAAGAGATCTACAACCTCCGCTGCCCTGATGAACAAAGGAGAGGAAGGTCTTGATCGACTACCGTACGTGTGACCGACTATGGAAGCGCTGTCGGAACGTGGCACCGGAAGGGTCATCTACGCGATCTTGAGATCGGCAAGTGATCGACTACATCAACCACAAGATCCTAATCTCGTTAAATGCTTTGGATCTTTGAGGGCTAGTTCTATACAATCTCGTTATACCGATCTCGTAAAATAGATATTGGCTTTGTGTGTTCCCGCAATAGATTTTTTTTGATTTTCATGTTGTGAACCCTATAATATGATTAGTGAGAGCATCGTTATATGTCACTTAATGCTGCCAACATCAACCATATACCAACTGCAATCGACACTCTTAACCCAATGGTCAAATATATGCAGTCGACGTCCGCATGATATCAAGATAGTTGATTGAATACATACACATGAGAGAGAGGGAGGGAGAGAGAGAGAGAGAGAGGCAAAAATAATCTTTATTTCAGTTCATATTAGTGCTATGGTTTCTATATCTCCCTAAGAAAAAAATAAAACTACTCATTCATGGATGCAACATCATCACAATAAATAATAGTATAAATAGGGTATGCATGAATTGATGAATACTCGTGCAAATCCGCTACAAGGATTGGAATCGCAACAAGATGGATGGAGTAAATGTTGATGGAGATGTAGTTGATGATGGAGATGCAGCACTTGATGATGAAGATTGATGCCCAAGCCTCCAAGATGAGAGCAGGGGGAGGGGGAGATGGACGCCCTTCTATGAGTTCCCGTGGCATAGTTATCTCGAATTGCTTTTTTGTCGCCTAAGCATGAGCGCGGTGATTATTTGTGTGCCTCGATGTTTATAGCCATTAAGGCCTGCATGCGTTGTTGTAGTGACGTCTAAAAATTAAAAATCATTTAAGACCAAAGTTATACCTAGGTAGAAAAAAAATTCGATGTGATCGACGAAATGCATCAAAGAACATATCGGCATCAACATATCATGACAACATGGAGATTAGGAATAAGGTTATCCAATAACAACGCTTTCGGAAAATGAACGATGCTTGAGTGCCGACGTCACCATATACAACCAATGAAGGCTAGATCGAGGGTTTTCACCCTGAAGATCAAGTATGAAAAAAAATCCAATCAATGACTTCAACAAGGTAATGATACAAAGGGTCGACATTGCCAGGTATGACCAAGTAGGGTCATCCCTAGGGTTTTCACACCAATGTTCGATACCGGGTACTGAAGAAGCACCATCAGATAGCAGTCATCATGTTGTTGCCACCGCTTTCCGCAATCCCAGAAATTACATACATGCACGGTCATGATGTACTGAGGATCCACACAAGCAATTCCCATTCCCACGTAAGCACGCAATCAAGCTGCGACAAGAGTTGCTCGCCATTCGTCAAAACTATCGATGAGGGGGGGGGGGGGTTACAAGCACCGCCAAAATACCTAATTCGGTATGCTCTGGCAGTCTTGCACCAAGTGGTAGCCGATGGCAGATTTGTATTAAACAACACCATCACACGCAACCACTTGCTTCGTCTCCCTTGCCTGCTTGGTAGCCAACAAATCATTAGCCGACCATCATACCAAGGTCTAAGGTAAGGTCGGATGATACACTCGCTGGCTATTCTCGACGTTGTCATTGCTTCATAGCTTTCACCACTTGCCTCAAGTCGCCGCACACACACAACGATGCATAGCACCACGCTGTAGACTCCAGGCAGCTTGAGGGAGATGACGAGGGTTAAACTCATTAATGCCCATTGTTATGGACTTGGATTTTGAAAAAGAGGGGTGCGCTGGAGATCGCATTCGGCTAACAGACAAGCAACACGGGACACGAGGTTTACCCAGGCTCAGGACCCCGGAGGAGAAAACTCTACTCCTGCTTGTCTTATCTTAATTGATGGCGGAATTATTAACAAGGTTGCGCAGATGAGATCTGACGGATGTGTATGCTAGGGTTGAGGTAGATCCTCCTCGATGTGCCCTCCTGGTCTTTATATGGGTAGGTTGCTCTTTAAACTTTCTATCTAAAGTTAGCGTACAGAAGTCGTATTTTTTATGGGTCTAGATTATCTGGGATAATCTTTTCTAGACTTCGTCATCGGAAATAGATCGCCATGTAGGTTTTTGCTAGACCAAATAGAATAGGCTAACATTAGATAATTAGATACGTGTAGGCAGACCTATGTCAGGAGGTGTCCCACAAACACAGATATAAATCACAACGGCTACCTCCCATGATGACGAGGAAGTACGATGTGCCAGATCCAGGGAACACAAATGGATCGGTGACAAGGGTTGAGGGCTTGAGGCGGCCACGAAATTGAGGGTAGAGGAATCACGCTTCCCGTTGCCAGTCGTCACCCCAAGGGCCTCCTCCGCCTATGACCGCCATGAAATTTAATTTATCCTTCTAAGCCTTATGCGCTCGTCTCTATTTTTTTATTTTTTTCTTGATTAATATTATAAGCATGGCATATTTTCTCCATTTAAAAGAATACATATAACAAAATGGTATGGCCAACATTTGTGCCAGTTTCGATTTGCAATTGTGAATCGTAGATCTGAGAGAAGCCCAGACCAATGACACGGCCCAAGTCGCAGGTCAGGCTAGTTTGGGCTTTCCTTTCAGGCCAGGCTCGGTTTAATTTTCTTGCCCTGAAGAATAATAAATGAGGCCTTTCTCAGGCTTCACTTACTGTAAAAAAAAAGTCTAGGGCTTCTTCTAGCCGCTGCCTTTTGATTGGTTTTAAGAGCACTCTAGCATATACTGCAAACGCGTGTATTGCTAACGTGGTTTTTGGTGAACTGCAAATCACGAGTTTGTGGTATAAAACTTTTCGCGACAGAATAGATACACTAAACGGAACTGCATTTTTAAAAATTATCACATTGGCGCCAGATCATACATACGGGGGAGGTTTTGATCATTGAAGATCAACATATATACAACAAAAAATTGCATGCCGGCCCTACATCCAATCTACCCTAGCAGCTGCCGACGGTACCTACTCATCGGAGCGTCTACGGCGTCGCCGTCGCTCGCCTACTCGTCGTCATAGTCAGAGCTTTCGTCAGAGTGGTCGACGACGAAGAAGCCCAGTCGGGCCGGGTGCTCGCCAGCGGAGCGGCGGCAGACGCGGCGGAGCTCGCGCAGCTCGACCTCACGCTCGTCGCGGCGGTGTTTCGCGTGCTCCCATACGTCGGAGACGAGGGCGCAAACCCTAATCCGGCCCACGTCGGGGAGGTCACGTGGGAGCACGCAAGGGTGCCACGCATGCCTCCTCGGAGCGGAGCCAACACACCTCCTCCTCGCTCGGCGGCAGCGCAGGAGCTCGGGCACCAGAGCTCCCTCCACACCGCGGCGAATGGCCGCCTCGTCCGGCCATATTCCGGAACGATTGGCCGACTATGGCTAGGAGGTGTGGCTGGGAGGTGGTGGGTGGCGGCGATTTGAAAGCTGGTGACAGACACGGCCGGAATCGGAGCAAGCGGCGGCGGCATGGGTTTTTGCGCGCGGGGGGGGAGGGGAAATGGGATGCGGATTACCATATCCGAGCCCTTATGTCCCGAATATATATGGGACAGATGAGCCGTTTTGAGGGAAACGACAAAAAAAATTCGATTCGGCCCCATTTGCGGTATCTGGAAAAGCCACTTTTCGGCTTGGATACCGCATATCGGCCCAAAATTTTGCGGGTTGGCCGATATGCGGTATCTGCTAGAGATGCTCTAAGATCCGTGTAGGTTGGCTGTATAATGTCTTACATAATGCATAGATTTCAGAGGAATAACTAAAATTTTAGTAACAACTACCACAATACAAGGTGTCATTTCTTAGATCAAGGACAATAGTGAGCTTATAGCCCGTTTACTTGGCATTTTATCTATGTGGAGGGAGTGACATGAAAAAATGAGGATAGAGTGCTATTATGGAAGAGTCAGCTATAACACATGCTAGTAGGCATTCTATAAGAGTAAGGTGAGCCATATAATATAAAATACTATTTATTGAAGCTAACTACACCCTACATTCACTAACGTAATAACTTCTAGGTATTATAAATATAATAGATTCAGACTAAAATAGATAAACCTAAACAATAAAATGTGTCTAGATACATTCATTCTAAAAAAGATAGAAAGTCTTACATTAGTGAATGGAGGGATTGTTGTATATGTTGGTTACAGGTTGACTATAAAGATGTTACATTTAATAGGCTCATACATGTGTGATTGGATTAACCAATTTTTTTTTTTGTCTCTGATCACATGCTAAGATTGTAACTTTCTTAAGTGACATGCATGCCACATAAGCAAAATATTTTTTTAGATACTCGGGCTTTAAATTAATAAAGCCGAAGGTTTAAAAAACGATATGGAGATTACAGCTTGTTGCGGCATACAACTTAGCCAAAATAAAACCAGTACTAGAACAGAAGGATAACCAAACATGGGTCGGGCTCTCCCTAGCAGACGGAACTAGCATCAAAAGCTAATGGCAACTGGTGCCAACTTGATGTATAGCGACCTTAGTTTGTTTTCTGTCCACTCGAGCCCCTCCTTTCTACACTTTGAGTTTAGTTTCCACAACAGTAAGGGGCAAATCAGTCGGGTGACGGATAACCGTGGACTCAATCGAGAGTATGTTTCTTATGAGCCAAAGCGTCCAAGACTGGACAACAAAGATCCAAAAAAGACGCCTAGGTTAACCCGAAAAACCAGAGAGAATGGCATAGAACTGGGCAAAATGAGTACCATTATGTCATCATCAAGATAATTAGTCTGCTAATCATTAACATTGAGAACATCTATAAATTTTCTATCATAAAAAGTCTTATTTTACAAATATAGCAATAGAATAGTGCATTCTATATTGCATATTTAGCAAGTACTTTAGGTAATCAATTGGATTCAATCTCTTGTAAAGGATTTTCCAAACTCAAGTCTTTTTTAGCAATCAAGCAAATAGTAAAAAAGATGAAATATGAGCAACTATGTAAAGTATGACAAACTATGGACTTATATTTTTATCAAAAAAATAGACATATGGCCGACAACCAATTACACCCTAGAACCTGACGCAGAGCGCACCACGCTAGTCTAGCTAGGGAGCAGGTAAGGAAGATGTGGGCTGCGTCCTCCACCGCACCACACAGGGCGCATAGGCCGTTGGAGGGTCCGTGTGTGAGCGCGAGCTGTTGGTTCGAGTCGAGGAACAACTGCGAGGACAAGATTTGTTCGTAAGAGGGATGAATTTCACGGAGTACGCTCGCGACTCGCGAGGCCCAGGTACCTTTGAAATGAGATACTGCCATCCCCTGAGATAGCTTGGCATACATGAATTTCACGGAGTACGCTCGCGATCGCGATGGGTCAAAGTGCCAGGCGACTACACCTTGTCTTGGCCTTCGCAAAGGTTCACATCTTCAAGGGACTCCACCTTCGCTGTCCATTGAGCAACGCCAACTGGGATACCGTGCTAATTGTGAAAGGGCTAAGTGGTGTTTGCACTTTCTGCGATTAGGTACTTGTATCTATCATGAAGGTCTTGTCCGGCCGTCTGGGAAGTGGCAATAGCAATACCCCCTTTCTCTGTGAGATCATTAGTTCGGAACGCAAGGTAGGCCTTTTAAGATCAAATCAGCGTTAATTCCAATTATTTTTTCTTTTTAGAGAGCGACCTACAAGGCTACTATTGCTGGATGGAGCTCGGTCGTGCTGTCGGTAGATTGATTTATTTTTGTCTAGGCTAGTTCTTGTACAACCAGGGCGCACTGAGGGATTGGGTGATCTTGATCTAGCAATGCGCATGCATTATCCTGATCTGTAACCGGAAAAGCCAGAGTGTACATACCGTCAATGGTCCCAACAAAAAGAAACTAGCGAAACGATGTACCCTAGTCATCGACCTGGGAAAATAAACCCCATCAGTCGCCGGCCAGGACCACCGCACGCTTCAGTCGGTGACCGGACAGTAATCATTGTTTGTATATTGCAACACTATTATACGTTGATCCAAATTCTATAAAGTAAAAGCTAACTTTTAACGAGTGGAGCGATGCCCGTCGCTGGAGCTTGGATCGTCGAAGACCTAGATTTCACCGATATATAAACCTCTTATAAGCCGCTGGCTGGGATAAGTTGCATCTATAAAAATTCCCGATGTTGTGTAAACCCTTCTTGATATAGTAAAGTTTCGCTGACTGGCGTCCGTGGTTTTTTCCTCTCTTTATTGAAGAGGTTTTTTCACGTTAAATCTTTGTCCACTTTGCTATGATTTTGATTTTATTCTTCGTTATTTACTTGTCGCAATTATAACAGACACGGTGCACACCTTTCGGTGCTTTGGCGGCGGCTCGCAGGCGCTCCATGTCCCCTTGGTGATGGCTCGGGGTGGTTTCGAGGCCGCTGCTGCTAGGTTCTTCGGTCCGATGGGCCTACCAGAGCATGGTTAGTGGTGGCTAGCGGCAGTGTGATGGCGACTGCCGCTGGTAGAAGCTGCATGGCAGTGCGGTAGTCGGCAAGCGGTCAAGCGGCAGCTAATCTGGTCGCGATCTACTCACTACGACATTAATTGATGGCGGCACGGGAGTTTTGCAATAGGGGCAGCAGTCCTAGTTCTTCAATGGTGATGGCCTCCATGGTCGATATGGTGGCTATATCTCGAGATAGGGATTGCCTTTCCGAGGCCGCCATTGCTACGAGACACCCCCTTCACCTCTAGACCGGCTTCTGTCGGACCCTGCTGGGGCTACACATTACATCTCTTCTAGTAGATGCGTCAAATCATGGTTTTCTACGCATGACGTCTCATGATGAGGTGTGAAACCATGAGCATGCTTGTTGCCCGTAAAGGTGCTACACATGGTGTCTCTTGCAAAAGCTTAAAAGTCATCCATTTTTCAATTGGATCGAAGGTGGTGCGACGGTGACTGGAGGCGAGGCGGAATGTGACATCTCCGCCTTCCTATATCTCCTTCGGTGGTATCCGACTAGCGAGGCTTCGTTGGCCGAACAAGTGATGATCATAGAGGTGATTTCAACGATGAGTATGCGCAATGGGTGGAAACACAAGATCTCTTATCAGCATGTCGACACGCACCTGTGTCGTTCCCTTCTTCAAGGTCGTGGCTCAAAACACCGGCTTCGAGGATGAAAATCGTGAGTTCAACCTACCGTATAACTTATTCATCATTGGTGCACGTGGAGCGATCCATTCGTGAAAGACTTGTGTGTACCTTTCGTTAGCTTCGATCTTTTAGGGATAGCGGTTGCCTCATGAAATTATTGTCATGATGCATACAATCCTATTTTTTTTTCTTGGTCGACTTTCTTGCGCTTTTCTTCTGAATAATTATTAATCCAAGCTTTGTCAACTGCGCATATCGTACTCATTGCGTATAACAAGACCGTAATGTGCCTGAGTGGTCCATTTTAGTTTAACATGTCCACGAAGGTGTCCAGGTCAGTTTTGGGAGTAGCAGCCCAGCGATTGGTGGGCTAGGTATACCGTATACGTACGGCAGGCTTCATCTCCAGCAATGAGTGGTCACTGATGGTCACAGAACCAATCGATGCTTTTGGTTGGCTATGGAAATCAAGTAGTCACCAATAACACAAAATTTCTAGCTCTTACTCGAGGACATGCTCAACACAAGAGATTAGCCAGAGGAAAATCTTCCTAAAGGAATATTCACGTGTTTGATGCAATAGTAGTGTGTTAGGGACTAGAGATGATATTTTATTTCAATGTAATTTTTGTCATGCTTGTTGGAAGAACTCCCTGGCCATGTTTGACAATATCTCTATAGTCAAGCAAAATTAGCAGACGCCACTCTTTGTAATTGATCATTCTAGGAGTCTGGTCCATATATATAATTCTAAAAAAAAGGAGTCTGGTCCATATGCAAGACTAGTAATGGACTCATATTCCAAAAACTTTAACACTAGTGGAGGAGGGGCCTCTAGTCCCGGTTTAGCGGGACTAGAGGCCCACGCATTAGTCCTGGCCCGCTCTTAAGCCGGAATAAATTATCCTCCACGTGGCCGCGGCGGCGCGCGCGGGTGCGCCACCACTAGTCACGGCTGGTGTTAAGGACCGGGACAACTAGTTCTCTGCTGCGGCAGCATTTTGGGCACTTTCTCTGCCGCGGCGGAGAATTCATTTTGTATTCTTTTTTTATTTTAAAATAGTTTTCGAATATTCATGGAGATCACAATTACCGGGACTAGAGCCCGTCTATTCGATTACACGACCGGGGATCATCAGAAGCGTCTATTTACACTAAATTCTCCAGCATCATCTATCAACTCTTTCATAAAAAATCCCGCCATCTCCTCTGTAATTCCTAGTAGGCGTTGTTGTGGTAGGAGCTTTTCCCTCATAGCTTCAAACTATATAAAAAAAGGAGATCAATATCAATTATGATAACAAAAAGTGACGGTAACAAAATAAATTTGTGAATGTATGGCCTACGTCGCTGCTAAAATCTTTGCGCTCGGAGGTAAATGTGTGATTGAACTCGCAAACGTAGAATCCACATAGATTCGTCCCATGTGACTGCCTCGCACACTGTACGAGGATAGAATTCAATCAAAATAATAATCTAACATCATAATTGTATTAAAACTAGAAGTAAAGAGAGATGCACGGACATATCACGTACTACTTACCGAGACCGGAGTAAACGTCAACTTCTTACTAAAGTAACCAAATGTTGGAGTCTTGAAACTCTTCCAAACTCTGTCCGGCAAAGAAAATGAATGAATGAGTTATTCATTATTACCTGATATGTAAGAAATCAACGAATAGAGACCTATATAGCGCGAATGATTGAAATTACCTCTAGAGCATGTCCTGCAAGACGCGGAACTCTTCCATGTCTTTCTTTAATGAGTCAAAGACTTCAACTAATTCCTTATCAAGTTGAATATAATGTCTAGCAGAATCCAGTAAAACCTGCACATATTTATATATATATATGCGTCAATAACTCATCAATTGCACTTAACTTCGAGTAAGCAAAAGTGAGTGTGTACAACAGAGTAAGACCCTCACCTGGTATGCTCCTTGTTTCCGAACAAACGTTTCAGCCGTGGTATTATAGGATCATAGGATCATACCACATCACCTTGGCAGAAACCCTCTTCTTGGGTGGCTCACCATCAACATCACCAGGGTCATCTTTTCTGATCTTATACCACAATATAGTGTATACCGGAAATTTATCAATATTCTCATACTCCTCACCACAGTAGAGGATGCAGACATTAGGGCATACATCTATGTTCTGCACGTCTAATCCTAAAGGGGAGACAAACTTCTTTGCTTCATATGTACTAACAGGCAATTCGTTCTTTCTTGGAAGCATCTTCTTCATTAGTACAAGCAACTTTTCAAATGCCGAGTCAGTCACACCATTCTCTGCCTTCCACTTCAGCAATTTCAGTGTGCTACCGAGCTTCTTCTGGCCATCTTCACAAGTTGGGTACAACAATTTGTTGTGGTCCTGTAACATCTGCTCGAACTGCAACCTCTCCTTTTCTATGTCGCAGTCTCGCTTTGCATCAGAAATGACCCAACCAAAATCATTAGCGGGCTCATCTGATTCCCGCTCTTCACCTCCTTCTTCTTTATTGTCTTCCATTGCGGTATCAGCGTATTCAGGGAACATAGATCGGTAGTTGTCATCATTGTTCTCTTCTTCATCGCCGTATTCCATCATAACCCCTCTTTCTCCGTTCTTGGTCCAAACATTATAGCCGAACATGAAACCAGACCGAAGCAGGTGGCTCTGAATGACTCTCGAGGAAGTGTGAGCCTTCTCATTCCTACATTCAACACATAGACAACACCTAAAACCATCATTTCGCTTGTTTGCCTCGGCCACAAGGAGAAAAGAATGCATGCGTTCTCTGTAAGCGGCAGAGCGTCGGTCGTACATCCATGGATGGCTCATCTGCATCATACAACTATATATCAAATGCAATCACGATGCTAAAATTAGTATCGGGCGGTCTAAATGAGAAAATAGTTGCTAACCTTTTAGGACACTTGGAAACAAAGATGAGAGAACTTAAGTGTGGTTCAGGCACCTCATATCATGTTTTTCTTGTCTGAACTAAAGTCACATCGCTCTAACATGAATTTCATCGAACACCTCTAGTGCATATGAAGAAAAAAAACTAGCACAAATATATATACCACATCCCATTAAAAAAAAACAGGAGTGAGGGGAGGGGTTGTGCCATATATATAGGGCCAGCCTATTTGTCCCGGTTTAAGATACAAACCGAGACTAATAGGAGTGCCCGCAGAGCGCAGCAGGCCCCAGACCCATTAGTCCCGGTTTGTATCTTAAGCCGGGACAAATGGGATCTAACGGACCGGGACTAGTGGTTTGGCGGGGGAGGGGGTTCGGGCCGTTGGGTCCGGACCATTAGTCCCGGCCCCAGCCACAGCCGGGACTAATGACCCGGACGAAAGGGCCGTTTTTCACTAGTGTAAGCCCAATCTCTACAAACACCGACAAAATTTCAAGGAGGAAATTAGATGGCCAAAATTCAGCCACTAGAAAGAATATACCCTTTTCTCTTCTTGGGTTGATTTTTCATAGTTTTGGTAGACAGATTATTTGATTCTTTCCTTTATTGTACAAATTTCTTGTACATTTATAACATAAACCAAAAAATTAATAATATCCTATAGAGTCCCACTATTTTTCTAATAAAATGGTATTAGCGACCATGAGAGGAATATGATTCTTGGGTACACGGATATGGATGCTCAGGGGAATGGGGAAGAGGAGGGCGAGACTCGGTAGGCGTCAAGGTATGGTATAAGCTGTGGTAGAGTTGGTCATTGCAGCAAAGCGAAGAGCTACGACCAAGGAGACAACGACGAACACTTGGGCAGAAGGACTTTCTGCGCGAAGGGTGTAGGAAGAGAAACAAGACTGCAAGTGTGTAGGTGAGAAGGAGTGTGTAGTCGGCGTATACATGTGTTAAAATTCTACACCCATGTCTGATGTGGCCCGGTCTCATTACAAAACGTACATTCACAATTCTGAGCCACCCATTGATACAAGCATTTGACCGGTTATCTGCAAAAAGAGAAACTATACCACATATATAAAGCTCGAGAATGGAAGCATACATTAAGTTCAATTGTGGTTTTTCTATTTTAGTACGAGGTATGATTGGACTACATCTTGGGGTGCTAAAACTGATTGCCCCTGCGTGTAATGTCAACCATGAGTAAGATATATGGTGGTAGCCTTAGTGGTTATGGAATAGTCGTAGTTGTAGGTAGCGGTAGTGGTGGTGGTAGTAGTAATAGTGGTTGTTGCATAGTAGTACTCATAGCTGTTGTAGTTTAGACGTACGTAGTTATAGGTATCACTAGCAGTAGTGACATGAGTTTATAAAAAAGGCAAAAAATCACAAAGAATACGATAAAAAGCGAGAAATCCCAATAAACACTAAAACATTCGTATTCATAACATCCAAATTAAGTAAAAAAATAATGCAGACAAAGATGTGCAAGTACATTACACCAGAGTACGCGGACCCTCGCGGTTTAAACTCTAAGTCATACATGCATCTAATCTCCGTGCTGGCGCTATCGTGGCAAGAAAACCGTCAGAGACAATTTTGATGGAAAAAGTACATAGGTGTTTTTTTTTGCTTAGCACATGATCGCCGTGGCCCATTGTAGGCCGGCACACCCTAGGGGTTGTGGTAGCTGTGTGTGGCCGACACAATTTGGTGCCGGCCTACGTAACCATGCACAACACAATATTTGGTGTCCCCAATGATCTTTTTAGTCACCATGTTTTAGCTTGCAGTTTTTATATTGGGGATTCGACTAATTACCAAAAATTACATAAAAGCGTAATATAAATAACATATGCTTCCAAATAACTTCACAAGTTCACAACACATGCGAACATGACATAACGGTACATCAATAAATATAGGTAGTTGTGAGTTCTACACAGTACTATATAAAACTACACATGATAGAACACCTTGTTTAGCCGATGTCTCAACACACATCAGCCTTTGTCGTGGTGGTATCACGGCATATGACATGGGTAGGCTAAAGTTGGTGCCGATAAACATGGAGGAATCCGGGAAGGGATGATGTAGTGAAGACCGCACTCGAAAGAACAGTGAAAGACACGATATATCCAGGTTCGAGGCTCTCCTAATGAGATAACACCTCTACTCCTGCATCTAATATCATATAATCTTGTCATACTTGTGGCTACAATGATGCTCCTTGAGTTGTATTTCCTATGCCTCTATGAGCTTTATCTATGAGAGCAGGAGAGGAAGAATATGAGCTCCTAGCGAGCAGAGAGGAGAGGAGCCCTTCGGGGGACTCTCTTAAAACGATCCCTTTAGTGCTCCTTATAAAGGGGAGCCCAAGGGAAAAGTACTTGTTCCTCATGATTGGTATCTCTTTAGCATCTTCCGGGAATCTTCCTACGATGCTCAGCATATGACTTAGCATCTCTGGAGATGCCTTGCATATTCCTTAGCATCTCCTTGGATGCCAAAGGCATATTCCATATAGCATGTGCCAGTCTGAACCATGGGCGTCCCAAGACTTGCACGGTACTTGTGAAGCTTGTCCTGGCTCGATGGCGTGTCGTTGTGGAGGTTATGGATACGTCTGGAGGTGGATAAGAGGGCGTATGGGGCGATATAACTCGGCCTAAATGTCCTAGATAAAAGGAAAATTCATCCTGATCTTTAGTTGATTCAGCCTGGGGCAAAAGAGGCACAGCCGAGCTATTTCCTCCTTTAGCTGGATTAATAAACAAAGGCCTAGTCGAATTAATTAAGTCGGCCTGAGCTGCTGCTTCCCTCGGCGGCCCAGCCGGTAGAGAAAACAATGCCAGACGGGTCAAAGGGAGCCTAGGTGGGAATGCCCCATCCGGCCCGTGGGGAGCTGATCCGAGGTGGAGGGATCCCGGGGTGGGCCACGGTGTCGGCCCACTTGGTTCGTCGCTGGTGGTGCTGAGGTCGCCCGGGATGGGCCGAATCAACCAAAGCTGGCCCACTGATACGTCCAAAATGTATCTACTTTCCCCAACACTTTTGCTATTGTTTCTGCTCTAAACTTGTGTGATTTGGATACAACTAACATGGACTGACGTTGTTTTAAGCAGAAGTGCTTTGGTGTCTAGTTTTTGTGCAGAAAATTAACTTTCAGGAAAAATCCCGGAAAATATGCCAAAACTCCTATTTTACCAGAAGACTCACGGAGCCAGAAGATGAGACGGAGGAGGGCCACGAGGGCCCACACCCCCTGGCCGCACGGGCCAGCCCAGGCCGCGCCTGGGAGGGGTGCGGCCACCTCGGACACCCCCTCGGCCTCCCTCTTTGCCTACTTAAAGCCTTCTGACCTAAAAACGACGGGGGTTCGACTTTTTTCTAGAAAGAGTTCTGTTGCGCCGCCACCACCAGAAACCGTGATTCGGAACCAGAAACTCCGTTATGTCACCCTGCCGAGACAGGGAATTGGAGGAGATCAACGCCATCATCATCACCGACGTCTCTCCATCAACCATACATGTTTCCCCCATCCATGAGTGAGTAATCCCCCGCTGTAGGCTATGGGGATGGTAGGAATTGGATGAGATCTATCATGTAATCGAATAAGATTGTTAGGGCATGGGGCCTAGTATCTTTATTAGTGCTATTTGACTTTGTTAATATTTGTTGTGCTTAATGCTTGTCACTAGGGCCCGAGTGCCATGATCTCAGATGTGAACATGTTATTGATTCATGATGATAGTATTGTTTGTGATCTTATCTACAAGTTGTGTACACATATCATTGTTCGGAACCAAAGGCCCCGAAGTGACAGAAATTGGGACAACCGAAGGGGATGGCTGTGATATGAGGATCACGTGTGTTCACGGAGCGTTAATGATTTTCTCCAGTACTCTATTAAAAGGAGAACCTTAATTGTCAATAGATTCCCTTAAGGCCCCGCTGCAACGGGCTGGCAGGATAAAAGATGTTGTACAAGTTCTCATTGCGAGTATGTATGCCTATATATGTAACACATGCCTATGATTGTTTAGTACTTGGATGCTTTATCTTATTTATCTGCAATTGCCCTAGATATTGAAGTTATATGAATTATCTTGTCCATGCAACGCCCGTCCATCCATCCCTATGCCGACCGCACTCATATCCTACTATTTGCTACTATTGTTACTGCTGCCTTTGTTTTACTGCTGCTGTTACTTTGCTGTTGCTAATACAAAACTATTGCTACTAATAAACTACTGTGAGAAAGATTATTTCCAGGTGCAGCTGAATTGACAACTCAGTTGTTAAGGCTTATAAGTATTTTATGGCTCCCCTTGTGTCCAATCAATAAATTGGGTTATACTACCCTCGAAGACTGTTGCGATCCCCTATACTTGTGGGTCATTCAGACTATTTTCTGGCGCCGTTGCCGGGGAACATAGCTTTATTTGTAAGTTCACTTGGATCTATTATTGTTCGCTGCTATCCTTTTCATCATAGGGAAAACTCGTGATGGGAAGTTTCCTATTTTACCATCCACTATAAGAAGAGGTACAGTCCTAAACACCTTTGTTGCTCTTGATTCACCGTCTGTTCTAAGTAAGCTTGTTACACCACCACCACCACATACACATGCTATGCACACTGCTACTACTGCTGAATCTGAAATTGCTTCTGATGCTCATGATGTTACTTCTATTGTGCTTGATGAGAGTGGTTCATTAGATCATTTCCTAGATGCTACTATTGCTAGAACTATATTGGGAAACACTGAAACTCCTAGTGAAGAAATTATTACTCCTGTTAGCTCACCTGAGTCTAGAGAGAGCTATGATATTAATGATGGTTATATTGAAATGACTGATGAATTTATTGAGGAGTATCGAAACACACGTGGTGTTAGTGCTATTAGAAGTCTCCTTGAGAAACATACTATTATACCTAAACTATCTCCTGATGCTAAGTTTGCTACTTCTCCCATAGACATTAAAGATAAATATTATGATTTCTCTCTTGATTTATCCTATATAAAAATTGTTGAGAAAGAACCTTTTTGTGGGACTAAGAATGAAAGGGCTGTGGCACATATGAATGGGCTTTCCACTATGAGTGCCTTATTTTCTGATGATGTTAAGATGCGCACCTACTTTGTTGCTAAAATCTTCCCTTTTTCACTAAAAGGAGAAGCTAAAGCTTGGTTTAAAAGCTTACCTCCTGGGTCCATTGATAGCCCTGATTGCTTGATTGCTACTTTATTTTAGAAATATTTCCCTCCTAGTGCTAGACATGCTTTTTTGCAGAATTTTTTTGATTTTAAACAGGGGGAAGAAGAGAAATTGCCTGAGTCATGGACAAGGTTCTGTGCCTTGATTCATGCACATCCTGGATATCCATTACCTAAAAATGAGCTTCTTGATATCTATTATAATGGACTAACTGATGAATCTAGGACATACCTAGATAGTTTTGCTGATTGTGTTTTCAGGAAAAGAACACCTGCAGAACCTGAAGAATTAATGGCTAAAATAAGCAAGAATTATGATGATTGGACTATAACTGAGCCAATTACACCTGAGTCTACTGATATCCCACAAGTATACGGGATCGTGTGCAACCTTTTTGATAAGTAAGAGTGTCGAACCCAACAAGGAGCTAAAGGTGGGATAAATATTCTATCAAGTTCTATTAACCACTGATACAACACTACGCACACTAAACGTTTGCATTATCTAGAAAATAAAATTAGAGCAACAAAACGAGTACTAGAGAAAGCTTTGCAAGATAACAAGAAAGTAAAGCTAGTTGCTGCAGCAATAAAATACACTAAACTAATAGAACCATGAGTGTGGAATAGTGGTGGTAATTGTGGTGGCTTTGTCCGAGTTTAATTGGCAAATAAATCAGGTTCATTGTTTTCGATGCAGTTTTCTATGTGGGAGAGGCTAAATATACACGTGATTCACTACTTGGAATTACATGTACTATATAATTGGATTGTTAGCAAACATCTGTAACTACTAACAAAGCATTAAGGTTTCCTCAAACATATCCTTAAGTTAATGATCCTCTTACTCCCATATACGTGCAACGTTCCGGTTCGCGTACTTAGGTTTCTGTCACTTCGGCAGAACTTCCCCCTTCCTATTACACATACTACAAACCCTATGATGTTTAATCCATGCGCGCACAAATATAATAGACACCAAAGGACTATACCATATCAACCTACAACTCTAATGAACCAAAGACGTTCAACCAATCAATCTAAGAACAAAGAAACTACAGAAACATGACATAGATCATAGGATTATAACTTATAGCATCAAACACCATGTTTACATAGGACGGTACAGAGGTGTGTGGGAGGATGAACCACTGCATACTAGGAGGATTAGGTGATGGAGATGGCAGTGATTATGGTGAAGAGGATGGCAGCGGCGCGGGAGACTCCTTCTCCGCTGTCGCTATCGTGGGGGAGCACCGCCCCTTAGCCCCCTTCCTTCATGGATTCTTGGGAGCCCTCCCCCATGGAGATGGGATCCATGGAGATGGGATCCATGGGGGAGGGGAAAACGTGGCTTTGGTGGCTACAAATTCGTGGGTGGAGGTGTCTCCCACGAATTAGTTTTCCTCCCTTTATATAGCTTCTCGGATTCCCGTCACCCCATCTTGGGCTGCAGTAAATCAGGTCTAGCGGGCCCGTCCGGACTCGGAATAGGCTAAATTTTATTTAAAAAACGATTGTTGTGAAATTTCCTACAACTTTGTAGTCGAAGAGTTTTCCGTTTGACGCCGTCTTCGACCTGAAATGTCACCATCTTCAAAAAGATTTCTGAGACAGATTTCTGGAAAATCCCAATTTGACTCCAACAAGGGTTCCACTTGTATTCTTGATAATTCCTACACATCAAAGTGTAAAACAAGAATATTGTGCACTTTTTCAACTATTAGTAGGTTAGTCCAAATAACTCATGAACTTTATATAAAAAGAAGTGTCAAAAGCATAATAATAACATAAACTATCAAAAATTATAGATACGTTATGGACGTATCAACATCCCCAAGCTTAGTTCCTGCTCGCCCTTGAGTAGGTAAACGATAAAAACATTATAATTTTTGAGGTAACATGCACCATCATAATCTTGATCAAACCATTTACAAAGCATGGATAGATGGGATCAAAGTACTCTAAACATGAGCATGAAAGATGTAGTTCTAACAATAAGACATAGCAACCAAGTTGCAACATGAAAAGGTAACAAACAAAGATCATGAATAACAATGCATTGAAAAACGTTTGTTTGTTTCACATAAACAAAACAAAATAAGAGTGGTATTCATCTTGTCCCTCATGGTATAGCAAATTATAAATGCATAGGACACCTTCAAAGTTCATAAGGGTGACTAGATACAAATAGTTCAAGAACAAGCAATATCAACCTTATGAATTGATCAACAAGTTTTGGGACAATGCAAATAGAACTAAGAATGGCAACTATGCTCTCTTAATTAGTGCCTAAGGATAATAGTGGAAGAAAGGCCCTTCAAAGGGAAGAAGGGATTTCAAGTCTCATAAAGAGCTTCCAAAAATTATGGTACTTGTTAGCTTTCAGCTCTCATTGCCCCTATCATAAGCATCTTGAAGTGATTAAGGTTAGAGTGAACAAAGATGGAGTATATGCTTGACAAAGTATAAGTTGGCAATCTCATGTCCCTTGAGTACGAGGGTCGCTCCTCATGCTACTCAACTTTAGTCATCGGTAAGTTCTTGTCATAGTAAGTACATGTGTATCATAGAGAACCGCCAACGGGGTACCCCTTGCCCAATGATACAGGAGTTATCCCATAAAAAAATGACAAGGCAAGCAGACAATGAGAATCTCAGCAATGTTCTTATTTACCATGGGAAAATGGTGTTTTTTCTCTCTTTTTTCATCTTTTTTTCTTTTTCTTTTTCTTTTTCTTTTTCTTTTTCTCAATCTCTTTCTCTTTTTTATAAGAAGATTGCTTCATAGATTGCTCACTATGGTGATGCTGCAAGTTTCCACCATGATTAGGCATGGCTTAGGCTAGCGACACAGGCATTTCTCTAACACACATACATAACTCCATGGACTTACAAGCTCCCCTTTCATTTCACACCGACGACATCCATAAACAAAAGAGCATGATATCAACTGGATATATATTTACAAGTGTTGAAAGTGTTCCCCGTGATAGCACGGTTCTGCTAATCCCAACTTATAAGTGAAAGCATATACAACATAAATGACACAATGGTTCAAGTTTATTCGGGGCGAAAAAATAAAGTGTGCCATCAAGTTTGTGAGAGCTTTAATCACTAACTTTCACATAACAAGTTTAATTTGAAAGATAGATAAAACAAGGATATACTTGGAATGATGTAACACACCATGCATAGGAATTTATAGTGGACACTTTGGAATAGCTTGGTTTCTTGGAAGTTAGATGCATGAGTAGATCTTACTCAATAAAAGTGGAGGCTAGCAAAAGACTGGGAGCGACCAACTAAGATAGCAATAATGGACATAATCATGCAGAGCGACAAAACATTACTAATCAAAGCATAAAGTGGTACCACAAGTCAAAAACTAAATGATCATAGAGGCTATGGTGACTGGTTCATAGTCATAACATGGTGTGAGCATGTTCCAAGTCAACCCAAACAAAGCATCAAAGGAGAATACCACAATATTATGCTTTTGTATGCTAAAACAACGCATGATTCTTTCAAGCCACATTAAGCAATCTTGTTTGGGACACGTCATGCTACATCAATAACCACTAAGCATAGGGTCAAAACAACATCGAACATGACATGATAAGGTCTAGGCCACAGTCAAAACAAACTCCTTTTGTACCACTTATAAGCATGAAGCTTCCTACTCCTTCTCCAACACCAATCAATTTATTTGAAACGACACAACAAAAAAGGGGGTCCAACCACTTTATTAAAGCAAACTAAGCAAACAAAAACCAAAAATGAAAACTAAGACGCTCTAAGAACAACACAACAGTGCATGAAACAATAAAAACGAAGTATCTAGAAAGACCTGAGATTTTTATTTAATGAAGAAGGGGATGCCTTGTGCATCCCCAAGCTTTGACGCTTGTACCTCTTGAATATTTCTTGGGGTGACATGGGGTGGCATCCCCAATCTTGAGATTTTGTCCATTCTTCATCTCATTAGATCATTCTTTCCTTACACCTGAAAATTTTCCTTCATACAAAACTTCACACGATCTTCATTAGCAACATTAGTGCATTCAAAAGATAATAGACCTTTGGGTTTAGTTTCAAAACAGCAAAACTTTCACTAAAGACACAAGATACTGTAGCAATTCCCTCAAAAATCTCAATTTCCCAAAAAGAAATCAATAAGAAGCAAATGCAAATAATGCCAGAAATCTATCAAAACAGACCAGCAGGTAGAAACCTATTTGTTCAAAGACCTTATGTTGCTCAAATCAAAAAGTGTTTAACTAAACAAAGTTAGCTAACAACCCGAGGGATTTATTCAGAAATTTACAGCTCAATCCGACTTACAGAGATTTTTCAAGAATTTTTATAGTGGAGCACAAAAATCTGTTTGGCAACAGCAATTCCCCAAATCTTACTTCCCTCTCATTAGAGGTTATTCTTGGAACAAAGATCAAATAAAAAGGATAAGGAGAGGTTATTACAGAAGTAATAACTCTCAAGACTCAAGAAAACTATTGGGTTATCCCCCAAAAAGTACTTTTCTTTAACGCCTTTAAGTTAGGCACAAGAAGCAAGATTCAAGTATTTTCAAATAAAGAAGCATTAAGAGCAACTTTTGGTTTAATAGGAGAGGCAAAAGGTATTCTATAACTTTCTTGAATGGGAATTGATATTTAATGGTGCCTTTCTTTAGTTGAAAAGCTTCTATGGGAAGATTTGTTTTGGTTTCATAGGCATGAACACAAGTGTTCAAGGTTGACCCCCACTTAACCATTACTCATCTTTCCAATCACTTTCCTTTTTGAAACAGTTTTTAGGTAACAAGTACAACTAATTTTTTTTGTAGTTCGCAATCCCTATCTATACTAAGATAGAGACCAACTTAAAACTGAAAGTAAAAACTACTTAGAGATAAAGCAAACAAGTGCACACAAGAATATTCACCCACACACTGTTGCTCCCCGGCAACGGCGCCAGAAAAGGTCTTGATATCACACAAGTATAGGGGATCGTGTGTAGCCTTTTAGATAAGTAAGAGTGTCGAACCCAACGAGGATCTAAAGGTAGGATAAATATTCTTTCAAGTTCTATCAACCACTGATACAACTCTACGCACACTAAACGTTTGCATTATCTAGGAAATAAAACTAGAGCAACACAACGAGTACTAGAGAAAGCTTTGCAAGATAATAAGAAAGTAAAGATAGTTGCTGCTGCAATAAAATATACTAAACTAACAGAACCATGAGTGTGGAATAGTGGTGGTAATTGTGGTGGCTTTGTCCAAGTTTAATTGGCGAATAAATCGGGTTCATTGTCTTCGATGCAGTTTCCTATGTGGGAGAGGCTAAATATACATGTTCTTCATTACTTGGAATTACATGTACTATATGATTGGATTGTTAGCAAACATCCGTAACTATTAACAAAGTATTAAGGTTTCCTCAACTATAGCCTTAAGTTAATGGTCCTCTTGATCCCATACGTGCAATGTTCCGGTTCACGTCCTTATGTTTCTATCACTCCGGCAGAATTTCCCCTTCCTATTACACATACTACAAACCCTATGATGTTTAATCCATGCGCGCACAAATATAATGGACTGTACCATATCAATATACAACTCTAATGAACCAAAGACGTTCAACCAATCAATCTAAGAACAAAGAAACTACACAAACATGACATAAATCATATGATTATAACTTGTAGCATCAAACACCATGTTTACATAGGACGGTACATAGGTGTGTGGGAGGATGAACCACTGCATACTTGGAGGATTAGATGATGGAGATGACAGTGAATATGGTGAAGAGGACGGTAGCGGCGCGGGGGACTCCTTCCCCGCCGTCAGTATCGTGGGGGAGCACCGCCCCTTAGCCCCCTTCCTTCATGGCTTCTTGGGAGCCCTCCCCCATGGAGATGGGATCCATGGGGAGGCAAAACGTGGATTTGGTGGCTGCAAATTCGTGGGTGGAGGTGTCTCCCACGAATTAGGTTTCCTCCCTTTATATAGCTTCTTGGATTCCCGTCACCCAATCTTGGGCTGCAGTAAATCGGGCCTAGCGGGCCCGTCCAGACTTGGAATCGGCTAGATTTTATGTCCAGAACGATTGTCACGAAATTTGCTACAACTTTGTAGTACAAGAGTTTTCCGTTTGACGCCGTATTCGACCCGAAACGTGACCATGTTCAAAAAGAGTTCTGAGACAGATTTCTGGAAAATCCCAATTTGACTCCAACAAGGGTTCCACTTGTATTCTTGGTAATCCTACACATCAAAGTGTAAAACAAGAATTTTATGCACTTTTGTAACTATTAGTAAGTTAGTCCAAATAACTCATGAACTTTATATAAAAATAAGTGTCAAAATCATAATAATAACATAAAACCATCAACAATTATATATACGTTATGGACGTATCACCTACTACCCCTGAACCAGTTATGCATGAACCAACTCCAACACCAACACCAAAGAAGAGGGGAGTGATTGAATTAAATGATTAAGTGATGAAAGAAGCTAAGAAATGTCTTAAGGAGAAAGGTATTAGATCTGAAGATGTGAAGAATTTACCTCCTATAGAAGAATTATGTAAGCCAATTTCTCACTCATCCATTATTGACGTACACTCTCTCCAACACTTTGATGAAGGTGATTTTCCCTATGGTAAACCTCCTGATCAATGCTTAGAGTAACTTGATACTTTTATTGTTAAACAAGGTAATTTTAATAAACAAGTTTAGAATCATTTATTTGAAAACTTTAGAGCTATTAATGAGTTGAAAGATATTGTGGAAATAACTGCTAATGATGTTAAAAAGCTTGTTAAACACTTCCAAATGGTTCAAACCCAAATTGATCAACTTGCTAAAGTATAAAAATATATGCTAGTTAATGCTTCTGGAGATAAACATGCTTATGAAATTAGAACTAGGAGTGGTGTAGTCACTCAAGATCCTTTATATCCCGAGGGGCATCCTAAAAGAATTGAGCAGAATTATCAACAAGTTGAAAATAGTGGTAGTCCTCCTAAGAGAAAGAAAAAGAAACATAAAACAGTTGAGGAACCTGCTGTAGATCCTAATAGTATATCTGTCTCTGATGTTGAAACTGAAAGTGGTGATAATAACAATGATGCTCCTGATAAGGAAGAAATTGAAGAAGAACCTGAGAATCACACTAAGATCACTAAGTACACTAAGGAAGATTTTATTGCTAATAAACATGGTAGTGAAAGAGAACCTTTGAGTGCAAAAACCAATGCCTTTTTCTAAATAAGAAACACAAGTCAAAGGAAGAAGAACACTACAACAAGTTTTGTGAGTGGATGAAACCTTTATTTTTGCAAATTTCTTTGACTGATGCTATTAAGCTGCCTCCTTATTCAAAGTAAATGAAGGATATTGTCTCTAATAAAAGGAATATTACTAATGAGGAAATTTCTACTTTGCTTGCTAATTATTCTTTCAGTGGTAAGGTTCCAAAGAAACTTGGTGATCCAGGTATTCCAACTATTCCTTTCTCTATTAAAAATAATTATGTTAGAACTTCTTTGTGTGATTTGGGAGCTGGAGTTAGTGTTATGCCTTTTTATCTGTACAAGAGACTTCAACTAGAGAAATTGCTACCAACTGATATATCTTTTCAAATGGCTGATAAGTCTACTACTATTCGTATTGGTATATGTGAGGATGTTCCTGTTCAAGTGGCTCATAATTTCTTGGTTCTAATTGATTTTGTTGTGCTTGATATGCCTGAAGATGATAATATGTTCATTATTCTTGGGAGAAATTTTCTTAATATTGTAGGTGCTGTCATCAATTGTAATCAAGGAAAAGTAACTTTTAATATTAATGACAAAGAGCATACTGTCTATTTCCCCAAGAAGATTGATAAGACTTATTGCTTAAATTCAATTGAAAATATTGAGGGCATCAAGGTTTGAGAAATATATTGTCCCATGCAACAAGAAAATTTTGAAACTATTATGATTGGGACTATTGCTATCAAGATTGAGGTAACATAATCATTTAGTGAAATGCAAAGTTTTGTTTCATATAAAATTGTTTTGGTAACAAGACTTAATCAACCTTGTTAACAAAGGGATTTTTATGGACAAGACAATGCTTTCACAATGGTTATACTTGCTCACCTTTTTTTCTCCTTTACAATCTTTGCTCTTCGTCTTGTTCGTCTTAGTTTTGCTAGTTGCTTGCTTTTTGGAGTGTCTTAGAACTTCTGTAGTTTTGGTTTTGGTTTGCTTTTGTGTCTTTCAAAAAAATCTTTTTCTGCGAGAAAATCAATTTTCATAACCTGAAAATTGGCCAAAAATAAAGTTTCCCAAAAAATTCTAGAAAATTCATATTAAATTTTTCCATGAAAAAAGGGGCCGAGAGGCACCTGGATTGGCCTAGGTGGACCCACTAGGCTAGCACACCCCCTGGTGGCGCGGCCAGCCCCAGGTGGCGCCTGGACTGGGTGTGGCCCACCCCTGGCCCTCCAAGATGCCTCCTTCTAGCCACTTCTTTCTCTCTCCCGAAAAACACCGGAAAACTTCTCAAAGCTCGAGTTCCTGCTGTTCTTGCTCCCGATTTTCGATCTCCTTGCTCAGCCCATCTTAGCTGCTGATTTTTGGAGAGATTGCTCTCCGGTATGTGCCTTCTCCGCTTGTCCAATTAGATTTTTGATTGGTGGATTGTATCTTGAATATTTTTCTACTGTAGGTGACTGGTTGTGTGAGCTTGCATGCTTGTTCTATGCTTATAGATTTCATTTTGATGCATGTTTAGGCCTCTAGCAAGTTCTTATAGTATTTCCTCATCATTCATTAACTTGGAAATCACTTGGTTTGATATTTGTCTAAAAATTTCAAAAAAGAAGATGAGTGCATACCAACTGAATCAACATGAATTGTTGGTACCTGAGCCAATGAAAGTCCATCGTGCGAGGAGGTTTTCTCTTCCATGTATCCATGCCCTAAATTTATGAGAGATGTGGGGATCTTTCAGGATTTCCAAACTATGATTTCTAATGTAGGGTTGGAAAATTTTGGAGAAGAGCCTTACCAATATATTAAGCTAACCATGTATGTGGTGTAGGACATTCGGTTTAGTTGGACCTTGTCTAATCCCATGGTCCACTACAAATTTATAACATAGCTGTCAACCTCCCTTTCGATGATTTTTGTGCAGCTATCAGAGTGCCATAGTGGGGTTCTTGTGAGAAGATTAGAGAGAGGCCTAAGCCACTCATGGACTTATATGCTGAAAATTGCGAAGGTTTCGAATTTTCAAAGGAGAGTGGTAAAATTAGGAATATTCATTTCCCATCCATTAGATATTTTTCCTATTTCATTGCCAAGTGTGTTCTTGCTAGGAAGACTGCTAGAAAATTATCTTCATTTGATCTAACTTTTATCTCAGCCGCCTTGAAACGAGATAGGACCTATAACTTGGGTGCTTTGATAGCTTTCCGTCTTGCTGCTAACCATGAGAAAGGTGTGATTTGTGGAGGTCTCGTTGCATCACGTTTGCTAGCTTTTCATAGTTTAGAGCCTCATCATTCATATTTTCAGTTCCCCATAGAGAGACTTGATCTCAATTCCATGGTTCAGCATAAATTTGTTTCTTCTTGGGCTACTTCGAGCGAGTTACCATATGAAATATCCTTTGTCAAGAGTGGTTGGAGAGGGGGTAGGTCTGAGAAAGTAGTCTCTTTGCCGGCACCTGCTTTGTTTAACTTTGATAATAGGCAAGGATGGTCACTCACGGAGGAAGAACTTGACACATACGTGGCGGAGCTCTCCTAGCAAGAGGAGAATGTTGGAGAGGATGCCGAAGATGATTCGGTTCAGCCCTCCAACATGGGGGGTCTTCATACCAGCAACCCTCTTATGATTGGGGCGCTTCTTCTTCTTCACCGCGAGGGCCCGACTATGATCATTCCTATGATGATCCACCAGCGTGGGGTTACAACCCGCGCTATTGAGCTCCACTTAGGCCAAAAGCCTAAGCTTGGGGAAGGTATAACGACATCACACTCATCTATATATCATGTTTTGTTGGTACTTTGTATATCCGTGTTTCACTTTCTTTTTGTTTTTAGTTTCTTCTTTCCCAAAACACAAAAAAACAAAAATATTTTCGTTGTTTCTCTTGGTTTGTTTCTTTGCTTTTTAGCTTTGGTTTGCTTTAAGAAAAATCCAAAAAGATTTTGGTTTGTTTGTTTTTGATTTTAGTGCTTGCTTTAAAAAAATCAAAAACACAAAAAATATTTGTTGTTCTTCTTTGGTTTTGTGAAGTTCGTTGAAGGGTTCAGCGGTCCTCAATGGAGTTTGGTTTCATGTTATTATTCAAGCCACACAAGTAAAAGGCAATAATGATGATTAATGACAACTCGAGGTGTGGTAAGAGGCTGGTAACTAACTCTATTTGTCTTTATTTTTGTACATATACTCATCACTGTGGGCATGCTTAGTCTGTTCATGTAAGGTGTGTGTATTTATTGGATGCATAGTAGTTCTTGCTCTCTTATGATTAGCTCCAACTTGCTAATAGTTTGTAGCATGTCATATGAATGTTTTCTTGCATTGTTATATTCATAACTTTGTATGACATTGTGGTATCCTCCTCTGAATGTTTCATTTGAATCGACTTGGCATATGCTCACGCATGCATATGGCTGAACCAAAGTCAGCTAAGCCTCAATGATTTATTTTGCCTCAAAGTTCTTGTATCACTTTAATGCCATAATTAATTCTGTTTTGTTGCAAGCATGATTATGACAGTTATTGCTCTCTCGTTTGTCGCTCCCTTTCTATTGCTAGCGTTCACTCGCACTGAGTATGAGCTCTACTTTTGCTTCCAACTCCCCAAAACCAAACTTGTCAAAAAGTGCCCACCATACCTACCTACTAGCATCATTTGCTATTCCGTGCATATTCATTGTGCCTCATTTTCTTCCAAATAAAATGTTTGCTTGTTATGAGAAAGTTAGTTAGTAAAGCTCTCACGAACTTGATGGCACACTTTATTTCTTGCACTTAATAAACCTGAACCATTGTGACTGTCCATGAAAGTTATATGCTTGCAAATTATAGGTTGGGAGTTAGCAGAACCGTGCTATCACGGGGAAAGCTTTCAACACCTGTAAATATATACCCAGTTGAGATCATGCTCTTTTGTTTACAGATGTCGTCGGTGTGAAATAAAAGGGGATCTTGTAATTCCATGGAGTTATGTATATGTTTTAGAGAAACGCCTGGGCCGCTAGCCTAAGCCATGCCTAATCATGGTGGAAACTTGCAGCATAACCATAGTGAGCAATCTATGAAGCATTCTTCTTATAAAAAAGAGATATTTAGAAAAGAGGAAAGAAGAGAAAAAGCACTATTTTCCCATGGTAAATAAGAAGATTGCTGAGATGCTCATTGTTCGCTTGCCTTGTCATTTTGATATGGGATAGCTCATGTATCATTGGGCAAGGGGTACCCCGTTGGCGGTTCTCTATGATACACATTTATTTACAATGACAAGAACTTACCAGTAACTAAAGTTGAGTAGCATGAGGAGCGGCCCTCGTACTCAAGGGACAAGAGATTTCCATTTTATGGTCTGTCAAGCTTATAACCCATATTGGACCTCACTTTCACCTTAACCATCTAAAGATGCCTATGATAGGGGCAATGAGAGCTCAAAGCTAATGAGTACCATACTTTCATCACTTGGAAGCCTTTTAATCTTTTCACTTCCTTGTTGAGTCATCACTTATTCTATGAGCACCTTCTTGACAACATAGTTGTCATTCTTAGTGCAATGTTCTTGTCTCAAAACTTGGTTAATTATGTCATAACTTTGATGCTTGTAT
The DNA here is from genome assembly GCA_023614405.1 of Avena insularis. NCBI lineage: Eukaryota > Viridiplantae > Streptophyta > Magnoliopsida > Poales > Poaceae > Avena > Avena insularis. Next base: position 58,807,510 of record CM042697.1, on the reverse strand, counting down.
CTCTGATATCTTTACTTCTAGTCTTCACTTGAACTTCAGAGGTGCCTTGGAACTTATGTTTTGCTCCACAATCAAAGGCAAGCGAGATACCACTCTATCATACCTTCTTATGAGCATTGCAATGTTGCTTATGTTTATGTTTCATGCTAGTTATTATTATTGTGTTGGAATCTCTTCATAGCTTGCCATGACTATTGAGTAGACTTAGTTGCATACTCCTTATTATGAATTGTTTAAGTACTAATCATATGTTGAGAATATATACATTACATGAAGCAAATGTGTTCATGAAAGTTTCTTTTATCGCACTTAGTTTTCAACTGAATTGCTTGAGGACAAGCAATAAGCTAAGCTTGGGGGTAGTTGATACGTCCATAACGTATCTACTTTTCCGAACACTTTTGCTATTGTTTCTCCTCTAAACTTGTGTGATTTGGATACAACTAACACGGACTGCCGCTGTTTTCAGCAGAACTGCTTTGGTGTCTAGTTTTTGTGCAGAAAATCAACTTTCAGGAAAAATCCCGGAAAATATGCCAAAACTCCTATTTTTGATACGTCGGAAACGTATCTATAATTTTGATGCTCCATGCTTGTTTACTATCTAATTTGCTTTGCTTTGTCTACACTTTGAGGTGTTTTTATATGTTTTCTGGTACTAACCTATTAACAAGTTGCCATAGTGCTAGTTGCTTATTTCTTCTGTTTTTGGTTCCAGAAAGGCAGAAAATCAATATTCTCAGAATTAGATGGGACAAAAGCCAAAGTCAATATTTTACCGTGGGCAACACGAATCCGGAGTTCGAGACAGAGGGGCGCCACAGGGTGGTCACCCCCTAGGCGCGTCCTAGGGTGGGCCCGCACCTGGGCAGGGTGTGGGCCCCCTGGCGGCCCCCTACCTCGCCTCTTCGCCTATAAAGTCCCCCCGATGCAGAAACCCTAAACACCCGATCAATATTCCACGAAACCGTCTATAGCCACCACCATCGTCCCTAGATCGGGGGGATCTGAAGCTCTTCTCGGCACCCTGCCGGAGGGGTGATCATCCTGGAGGCCTTCTTCTTCATCATGCCAGCCTCCGGTATGAAGCGTGAGTAGTTCCACCTTGGACTATGGGTCCATGTAGTAGATAGATGGTTGTATCTCCTCCTTGTGCTTTCATGTATAGATCTTGTGAGCTCCGTTCATGATCAAGATCTAATATATTTGTAATCATGCATGTTGTGTTTGTGGGGATCTGATGGATATTGAGATTACTATGTCAGATTGATTAATGGTGTTGTCTTATTGATTCTATCATGTCTGTGTTGTTTGTGATCTTGCATGATCTTCGTTGTTAGTAGCTATCTTGGCCAAGTAGTTGCTAGTGACTCCAAGAGGGGGTGTTTATGCTCGATAGTGGGTTCATGCCTCTAGTTTCCACGGGAAGTGACAGAAATCTCTTCGGTTGTAGATGTGATGTTGCCACTAGGGAGAAAACAAAGGTCTCTTGTTCATGGAACAATTGGATTGTTTACCTTACGCACTTTGCTTAAAGCAGTTGTCTGTTGCTTGCAACTTAATACTGGAGGGGGTTCAGATGATAACCTGAAGGTGCACTTCTAGTCATAGATGTAGTTGGATGACAGTCTATGTATATTGTTGTTTTGCCCAATCGAATCTCATAGGATCTTTGTGTCTAATATTGCATTGTTATGCCTTGCTTAGTCCTTTCAATTTCCCCGCAGTAATTTGTTTACCCAGCATGCCATGTTTGTTTATCTAAGGAGAACACCTCTAGTGAACTATGGACCCTGGTCCAATCTTTACCATTGATACATCTTCCACTGTTAATGTTTACTTGTTGCAAACCATCATCATCTTCCACACCATACAGTTAATCCTTTGTTACAGCAACCAGTGAGATTGACAACCTCATTGTTCGTTGGGGCAAAGTCTTGAGTTTGTGTTGTGCAGGTTTCCACGTTGCTTGCAACACCTTTGAGATGTTTCCTTCCTCCTACTGGTTCGATAACCTCGGTTTCTTACTAAGGGAAAACTTGTTGTTGTGCTGCTTCACATCTTGCTCTTGGTCTTTCCCAACGAAGTGCTTCACATCACCATCAAGCTTTTCTAGCGTCGTTGCCGAGGAGGCTAAGGACGTCTTCACAAAGGGAGTCCTCCTCAACCTTTCTCTTTACTTTGTTTTTAGTTTGGTTAGTTTCTTTTGCTTGGTTTTGTTTGCCTCTTTTTATCAAAAACTCCAAAAAAATTAGTCTAGTTTGGTTTGCTTTCTCTTATCAAAAACACAAAAAAAAATAGTTTCTACTCTATTTGGTGGTCTGTTATTGCCTTGCTTGGTCATGCTTTCTATCAATGGATGGTTTCTTTCAAACTAGTTCTTATTGGCAAGGTGGGTTCATGGAAGAACAAAAGAATTATTATAAGGAACACCGTTTGTCAAAAAAGGGGAAACACCTATGGGAACAAATTGATAAATTGAATACTATATTGCTAGAGAGGTGTGCTCTACTTATAATGTTACTTATTGCTTTGATAAATCTTGTTGCTGTAGGAGGTATAAACACCTCCCTTTTCAATGTGAGTATAATAATAATGTTACCATATCCTCTTATGCTAAAGGAAATTATGACTTTTATGATGTGGAACAAATTGAAGAATTTATTGCCTTTAAGGGTGCATTTGAACTTGCCAGTTTGCTTGAAAGTACGGATGATGCACCTTATGAATATGAGGTTTATGAGATACTTAAATTTTGCTTTGATAATTACAAGGAAAAAATGGCTATATTCTGGAATATTTTAATAGATGCTTTCCACAAATGGAAGAGACTAATGCCTTGCAGGAGCCTATGGAAGAAGAAATTGTTGAAACTAGAAGCCCATTAGATGAAAAAGAGGAGGAGAGTGATGAACAAAAGGAGGAAGAATGGATTATCTACCCATGCCTACCTTCTAATGAGAGTAACTCTTTATCCCTTACATTATTTGATTGTCCCCCATGCTTACCAAAGGAGGATGAATGTTATGTTCCTGTGGATCCTTTTGAAATATCTACTTTGGGTAAAACCTCTGAAGGTTTTAATCCCACTATTTTTGAGCTTGATAGAGATTATGTGTATGTAGATCATGAAAAGCATGCTTTATGTGATAGTTATATTGTTGAGTTTATTCATGAGGCTACTGAAAATTATTATGGGAGAGGAAAGTATGATTGTAGAATTTTTCATGGTACTAAAACACCTCTCTATGTGCTGAAAGTTTTGAAGTTACTCTTCTTTTATCTTCCTATGCTTGTCACTTTGTTCTTTGTGAATTTATTTGTGTACAAGATTCCGATGCATAGGAAGAGGGTTAGACTTAAATGTGTTTTGAATTTGCTTCTTGATGCTCTCTTTTACTTCAATTCATATTTCTTATGTGAGCATCTTCTCAAACTATCAAGCCTAACTTAAAGGCGTTAAAGAAAAGTACTTGTTGAGAGATAACCCAAGAGTTTCCTTGAGTCTTGGAAGTTATTACTTCAGTAATTAACTCTCCTTATCCTTTTTGTTTGCTTTTTGCACCAAGAATGACCTCTAATAAGAGGGAAGTAAGATTTGGGGAGTTGCTGTCCCGAAACAGATTTCTGTCCTCCACCATAAAAATTCGTGAGGAGTCTCTATAAGTCGGATTGAGCTGAAAATTTACTAATAAATCCTCCAGTATGTTAGATAACTTTCATTATTTCAACACTTTTTGATTTGAGCAACATAATATTTTCGAAAAAATCAGTTTCTACCTGCTGGTCTGTTTTGACAGATTTCTGCCATTATTTACATTTGCTTCTTATTGATTCCTTTTTGAGTTATCTTTTGGGGAATTGAGCTTTTTAAAGGATTTGATACAGTAGCTTGTGTTTTTGGTGAAAAGGTTTGCTGTTCTAAAGCTAATACCAAAGGTCTATTATCTTTTGAATACACTAATGTTGCTAATGAAGATTGTGTGAAGTTTTGTATGAAGGAAAAATTTCAGGTGTAGAGAAAGAATGATGTAATGAGATGAAGAATGGACAAAAGCTCAAGCTTGGGGATGCCACCCCGGTGTCACCCCAAGAAATATCCAAGAGGTACAAGCGTCAAAGCTTGGGGATGCCCAAGGCATCCCCTTCTTCATCAATAAAAATCCCAGGTCTTTCTAGACACTTTGTTTTTATTGTTTCATGCATTGTTGTGTTATTCTTAGAGCGTCTTTGTTTTTTTTGGTTTTCTTAATTTTTTTAGTTTGCTTGAATAAAGTAGTTTGGACCCCCATTTTCACTGTGTTGTTTCAAATAAGTTGATTGGTGTTGGAAATGAGTAGAAAGTTCTTGCTTGAAAGTGCAAGAGGAGCTTGCATTGACTGTGACTTAGACTTTAGCATGATATTCTAGGTGTTGTTTTGACCTGATGCTTAGTGATTATTGTTGTAGCATGTCTTGTTCCAAACAATTGGGATTGCTTAGTGTGCCTTGAAATAATCACGCGTTATTTTAGCATACAAAAATATAGTATTGTGGTATTCTCCTTTGATGCTTTGTTTGGGTTGACTTGGCACATGCTCACACCATGATACGACTATGAACAAGTCATCATAGCCTCTATGATCATTTATTCCTTGACTTGTAGTACCACTCTATGCTTTGATTAGTAATGTTTTGTCGCTCTGCATGATTATGGCCATTATTGCTCTCTTAGTTGGTTGCTCCCAGTCTTTTGCTAGCCTCCACTTGTATGAGTAAGCTCTACTCATGCTTCCAACTCCCAACAAACCAAGTTATTCCAAAGTGTCCATTATAAACTCCTATGCATGGTGTGTTACACCATTCCGAGTATATTCTTGTTTTCACCTATTCTTCCAATTAAAAAGTATTTTGTTATGTGAAAACTTAGTGATTAAAGCCCTCACGAACTTGATGCAACACTTTATATTCCTTGCCCCTAATAAAATTGAACCATTGTGTCATCTATGTTGTATATGCTTGCACTTATACGTTGGAATTAGCAGAACCTTGCTGTCACGGGGAACGTTTCCAACATCGCACATGTACTTTGTACACAGGTGATATCATGCTCTTTTGTCTATGGATGTCGCCGGTGTGAAATAAAGAGGGAGCTTGTAAGTCCATGGAATTATGTATTTTGTGTTAGAGAAACGCCTGGGCCGCTAGCCTAAGCCATGCCTAATCATGGTGGAAACTTGCAGCATCACCATAATGAGCATTATGTGAAGCATCTTAAAAAAATCTATGCACATAGTAAATAAAAAGATCGCTGAGATGCTCATTGTCTGCTTGCCTTGTCATTTTGGTTATAGGATAGCTCATATACCATGTGCAAGGGGTACCCCGTTGGCGGTTCTCTATGATACACATGTACTTACTATGACAAGAACTTACAGGTGACTAAAGTTGAGTAGCATGCGGTGCGGCCCTCGTATTCAAGGGACATGAGATTCCCAACTTATACTTTGTCAAGCATATACTCCATAGTTTGTTCACTTTAACCTTAATCACTTCAAGATTCTTATGATAGGGGCAATGAGGACTGAAAGCTAACAATTACCATCTTTTTGGAAGCTCTTTTTGAAACTTGAAATCCCTGCTTCCCTTTATGAATGGCCTTTCTTCCACTATTATCTTGAGTCTCCTCCTTCTACCTTGAGGCACCATTAAGAGAGCATAGTTTTCATTCTTAGTTCTATGTGCAGTGTCCCAAAACTTATTGATTGATGCATATTGTTGATATTGCTTGTTCTTGTGCTATTTGTATCTAGTCACTCTTATGAACTTTGAAGGTGTCCTATGCATCTATTTTCTACTCCATGAGGGACAAGCTGAATGCTACTATGTCATGTTTTCTATATATGAAACAAACAAACGTTTTTAATGCATGTTATTCATGATCTTTGTTTGTAGCCTTTCATGTTGCATGCATAGTTACTATGTACTATTGTTAGAACTCCATCTTTCATGCACATGTTTAGAGTTCTTTGATCCCAACTGTCAATGCTTGCAAATGGTTTGATCTTGATTTTTATGGTGCATGTCACCTCAAAACTTATTCTTTTATCACTTACCTACTCGAGGACGAGCAGGAGTTAAGTTTGGGGATACTTGATACGTCGAAAACGTATCTATAATTTTTGATGCTCCATGCTTGTTTACTATCTACTTTGCTTTGCTTTGTCTACACATTGAGGTGTTTTTATATGTTTTCTGGTACTAACCTATTAACAATTTGCCAAAGTCCTAGTTGCCTATTTTCTTCTGTTTTTGGTTCCAGAAAGGCAGAAAATCAATATTCTCGGAAATGGACGGGACAAAAGCCAAATTCAATATTTTACTGTGGGCAACACGAAGTCGGAGTATGAGACGGAGGGGCTCCACAGGGTGGCCACACCCCCCATGCGTGGCCTAGGGTGTGCCCGCACCTGGCAGGGTGTGAGCCCCCTGGCGGCCCCCTGCCTCGCCTCTTCGCCTATAAAGTCCCCACGATGCAGAAACCCTAAACGTCCGATCAATATTCCACGAAACTGTATGTAGCCGCCACCATCGTCCCTAGACCGGGAGGGATCTGAAGCTCTTCCCGGCACCCTGCCGAAGGGGAGATCATCCCGGAGGCCTTCTTCTTCATCATGCCAGCCTCGAGGTATGAAGCGTGAGTAGTTCCACTTTGGACTACGGGTCCATGTAGTATCTAGATGGTTGTATCTCCTCCTTGTGCTTTCATGTATAGATCTTGTAAGCTCCGTTCATGGTCAAGATCTAATCTATTTGTAATCATGCATGTTGTGTTTGCAGGGATCTAATGGATATTGAGATTACTATGTCAGATTGATTAATGGTTTTGTCTTATTGATTCTATCATGTTTGTGTTGTTTGTGATCTTGCATGCTCTCCGTTGTTAGTAGCTATCTTAGCCAAGTAGTTGCTAGTGACTCCAAGAGAGGGTATTTATGCTCGATAGTGGGTTCATGCCTCTAGTTTCCAAGGGATACAAAGTATAAGTAGACAACTTAGATGCTACTCACCCCTATGAACCATGCCCTAGCAAAACTCCTTGATCCAGAAGTATGGCGGGCATTTGTTTGATTGGCATGATTTTCTGCATTTTTTGGGCTTTCTCCTTGGTGGAATACATCCTCCAATACTCACACATCGCTAGCTATCAATCAGTGTGTGACATTCTATCTCCACAACTATTTGCAATGTTCTCATAAACAGTTAAGGAAGGTCTGTAATACATCTTCTTCGGTGTGCTTTTGAAATCACATAATTTCTTTCCAGCTGACCTCATTACTCATTCTTTACACAAAGGATCAATATCGAAATATTTCTACATTTTGAGAAGCATGTGTCATGATTGTAAGACCAATGTAACATAGCAAGAAGGGTTAACAGGCAAAAGTTGTGATTACGTTCAGTACGTCAACTTCTGCTTCTGATCAGCTTTCCTCCAGTCTATAAACCTAAAGGATATCAAGTTTTTTGTCAGGTAGGCAATATAGTTAGCAAAGTTTGGCCGTAGCAAGCCCACAAGGTTGACCTAGTTTGTTGAATTTTACAAAACATTGAACCTCCCATTACTCCTTGTTATTGACCTCATCTTAGCAAGATCCCTCGTGTTCATCCCATTCATCACTCGCACTGCATGTATCAAGGATGCATGCATGTAACTCAGGTAGGAAGCTATGTTATGTGCACTAAAATTAAGCTAGCATTGTTACTAAAATTTAGTTAGAACTACGATTAAAATTCAATTAACACGATGACCAAAATTCATCTATAACACTATGACTAAAATTCAGTTAGCACTACTATGGACTAAAAATCAGATTGCACAATGTACCTTCATTTTCCTCTTCGTTTACGTCTGTCCATGCCTCTTTCTCTCCATTAGTGCCACTTCATCCCCGTTGTTGTTATCATCGGTCACATCCTCTTGTTCTTCTTCCTCTACCCGTTTATCCTCTTCTACAACTACCTGACCTTCTTGAAACAAAGGATCTTCCCGTTCATCCTCGGGATCATCTGGTGCGGTAGGCTATAAGTAAAATTTAAGAGTAATCAAAAGAGGCTAAAGTAGAATTTATGGGTAAATCATTAATGGTAGAACTACAACAAGGCAAGTATAAACACCTCATCTTTAATATTATTCTTTCCAGGAACAACTGGATCTTTGTGAGAGGATGGTCGTATAAGTAACTTGTGTGCAAAATTTCTTTCCCTGATTCTTGCATTGTTCGCTTCTATGGTTTCCAATCTTCGCTTCTCATATTCTGATATTACAGCAGGAGATTCTTCCTACTACGAAGAATCTCTTCTCTTCCCTCATCTTGCCATCTATCAAATGGTAAAGCAAAGGGAACAGTGTCATGTCCAATGCATAGATGCAGGTAGTAAACACAAGGGGTGGTGGAAACAAAGCAGAGTACGCGCGGAAGACTTACCACAATGACCTAGGTGACGTCAGTGATACACGGCAGAGGGGTAGAGATCAACGGCAGGAGGGAGTCACTTCAGGCCGCCGTTGACCAGCCTCGACAGCGTAATCAGTGAGTAGTCTTTGGAGTTGAGGGTTTAGTGTGTAGAAGGGAATGGGGATTTTGGAAAGGGCAAAGGGGAAGATTTTCCCAAGGAGGGCCGTTATGGTCTAGTTTCAGGCAGGGCCATTCGAAATCTAAGCGGGATAAGCGAAAAGAGTGCAGGGAAAAGGGAAATTGGTCGTGGGACCCAGAAAATGTGGATTGCGGCGCATACATGCATCATGAATCACACGATAGCGGCGGAAAAATAGCCACCGCGACAAAATGGTGCCGCGATTTCTCATCCGCCGCTCATCCAACTATTGTCGGTTCTTTTCGCTTGTGCCGCACCAAAAATCCATCAAGTATGGGGTATTTTTGTAGTGTATATCAATCTCAATTACCTAAACCATTTTCCTTAAGGTAGGGAAAGTACTAGTGAATATGGCGGAATGACTAAGGGTTGGACGACGCTGGTTGAAGAGGGTGGCGAGACAGGGAGCTGGACGACGCCGATCGATGAGGGTGGCACGATGACGAGCTAGTTGGTGCCAGTGAAAGATGGGTGGCATGAGTTCGTGGTTGTTGAGTCGAAGAGAAGCTAGGTGGAATTGTGTCATGCGTAGGGGGGCAGAATCAACTCCGATGGTGGGTATTATGGGGGTGGAGGGGGCGAGGGCAGGATTGAAGTGCTAGAAATCTGGAGCTGGTGAGGATATTTTTAAGTGAGACAAAGGGGAAAGTGCGAGAAATAGCGTGGAAATTTTATTAAGTGTGGGAGTGGTGATGTGTTTCTTAAAATTTGGAAATTTGCTCAAATGTAATCCTTAGCTACATTTATATAGACATATGGTTGTCAGAAATTATATTTTCAACCGTTACAAACGAGTTTAACAATACACATATTACAAATCACACCAGATTTTTTTCTAAAATGGGGATTGTGCCCTGTCCTTCGCATCAATTGATGCATGTGGCCTTTTATTACTTTATTAGAATCATGTAATACAAGGAATTACATCACGGGTCGCACAGGGTTGACATATGTATCAACCATCTATAAGTAGAAGAACACATAAAGTGATCAACATGTTATCGTATGATCAAAACGCCAGTTGCACCGGCCGAATAAATCCCGTGCAACCAATTCCAAATGGTTGCACCCGATAACCATATCCTCTCGCTTCTCTATATGTTCTACGTAGGACCATATACAGATCCAGTGCGTGGCCAGCGGTATCACCTACATAAAATAAGTATTCTTTGCATTGTTAAAAATATAATAATTTCTGACATGCCATATGGCCCATATTAAAGCATAAACACCAACTCGGATTTGTGCTTTATCTTTATGCTCTACTCCTACCAACCAATTCCCAAATAAATTTGTAATGTTATTTGGAGGAGAGATATTGAAAGCTACATGTATAATACGACATATAATTTTTGCCAAAGGACATGATATGAACAAATGTTGTATTGTTTCATCTTGATTACAAAAACAACATTGTTTGCTCCACTGCTAGTTTTGCTTTGCAAGATTATCTTTTATAAGTAATACTTTCCGATGTAAGAACGACATGACAATTCTAATCTTCAATGGTACTTCAATTTTCCAAATGTATTTACAAAGGAACCTTGTGTTGTCATTCATGTAATATAAATACAATAATTTAACCGTAAGAGAACCGGATGTAGTTAACTTCCAAACAAAAACATTTGGCTGTGTTGTTAGGTTAACATCCATTAAACATTGAACTAGATGAAGCCATCTCTATCATCTATTTCCCGCCAGGGTCTGTCTAAACCCAATGTTGAGAGGAGTTTGAAACATAACATTGGCTATAGAAACTTGCTTTCTTTGGACACACCAGATTAACTACCTAATTACTGTAATGAAATGACAACTAGCCTACATGTAACAGAGTGCAATGTGGCGGAGACACCACAAAAGCGCAGTCAGGCCTTGAAGGTTAAAAATTTCATGACACACACACACCTAATCGCAGCTCTCGCAGTTAGGGAGCAAAAAACCGCGAGGGGTAATTGCATCGGAGAATGTCAAGGCGCAACTTTTTTTCATGTGGTGTAAGTTCATCCATTGTGTGATCTATTCCGTGACACTAGATGAGATGCTCATCGGTAGATTGCAGAAGATGGAGAAATTTTAGAGTAGTGTAATGGTAAGGTGCGGTATAATATTTTCCGTATTAGGTACACGTTCCAGCAGCACAAAAGCTAATGACAATTAGGAGTAACAAATCTTTTTGAATATAAGAAGATTGTGTTTTTGATTTTTAAGATTTCTAGTTCCATTTTATTAGAACACCTCAAACTCATTACATTACACTTTTATCATTATTGTACTCATCTAATGATCCAATTTTAAAATCACATAAAAGAGGGCTCAAACCCCTCTTCCCGCCTAACCTAGTTACACTAAATTTAGTTCTTGGCTCCCCGACGGTGTTTGAGCATCTCTTCATTTTTCAGGGCGTTGATGACCTCTCAATGGACCTAATGACAATCTCCTTCATGGTGGATCTGTATGGTATTGGGGACCTTGCCTTAGATCTGACCATATTTCGCGTGTTGGATCTGCACGACACTGATGACCTTGCTGTTGACGACCTCGCTGCTGATCTAGCGACCATCTTATGCATTGTGGATCTGCACATTGCTGACTACCTCATCTCGGATCTTCAGGGAACAAGGTTGTGATTAAATAAGAACAACATTAAAGGAAATTTGTAGATGGGCTAAAGCCTAACCCCGGTCATGAATGCCGATGCGGTACTTTGGTGTGGCTCCAATGTTCAATACATATCGGTTGAGTGGAGAGATTTGGGATTAAGATCTATGGTTTGAGGATGAGATTTAGGAGAACAAAGACTAGGTACTTGGAACTTGGGAGTATGGAGCGAGAAGTGGGGCAAGGGTTTGTTGTATGATATAAGAACTAGGAGTGACAAATTGGGATTAGGGTTTTTTATGAGACTTTAGTATGTGTTGCATGATGTTACGGGACACAATTGCTCCCATGACCCATAGTAGGCTAGTCTGATGCTCATTTGCCGGTGGGACACACCTGTCAGCGTGGTAGCAAGGGTATGCTTGTGACCTAAATTATAATTAGTAAACCAGATTTAGGATAAAATGAACAACGGGGACTAAATATTCAAACATCTCACTAGAATACACATATATGTGTTTTACATGTTGCTACCTCAAATAAAAAGCCATAATCATAAGTAAGATGATCTAGAGTTTCTGCAAGCGGCTCTAGCGCATCGGACAAAGGGAACATGTCGCCATAATCACGCTTATCGTAGGAGCCACCTCTTTTTTTGACTCCATTATTTTCTTCACGGTTTCCATGTAGTCGAAGTTAGACAATTGGTACCAGTCGTTGACGGTGTCCTTACACACGGCTTCCAACACATCTTGCAACTCCGATGGGTGATTTTTATCAACATACAACACGAACTCACACTTCGACCACTAGTGTGGTGACATCCGAGGAGCTATTGTCCAATGTTCACGCCCTCGTATACGATGAGGAACCGTGGATGTAGGCCATAATTGAAAAGTAGATCAGACTTCGACTTGAAAATACCAGTCGAACCATCGATAAAACTAAAAGTTTGTCTTCTAGATATGAGATAAAGGAAAACCCTGATTCATAATGATGCGTGTACTTCACCGCCGCCCCTCACAATACATGCATGATCCATCATCTTGATGTCGGCGCTGTGCTCAGAACCTCAAGGATTCTACATCTTGATGTCATCGTCGTCCACCGCCTCTATAGTACATTCTGTTGCGGTAGTGAGAGCTGCTAGAGAGGGTGGAGAAGAGATAAGTATAGTGAGGTGGGAGACAGACATGCCAGATAAATAATAGGGAACAAATAGCTCTGCGATGGTGTGTCACACGAGTCAGTGAGACCAGCCTGACTAGTCAATGCGAGGTGCTTGAACAGTCTCTTGTGTGGCACACGTTGTATACATCGAGAGATTATGTGGCAATGTAAGCCAAAAGTATGTGGCTACTGCTGTGTAGTGATCGAGAGAGATAGACAAGTGTCGCCACAAAATTTTGTATGTGGCAACGTAAGTCAAAAGACGGCTAAAACACTTTTGCAAATACTCTTGGCTTACGTTGTCCAAGGGGTATTTTTGTGGCGTGGTTCAATATGATTGAAAAAAAGGAAAAACCAAGAGAGATGAAAACTAAAACACCATGGGCGAGAGAGAATGAAAATGGATGGCACAATTTTTTTTAAATAATCATGGGTGCTTGTATCTGCATTTGATTTGTTGATGCACCTTTTCCCCAACCGGGAATGTGACAAGTTCTTATTGTGACAGATACTGGCAGCACAATGTACAGCCTGGGCGTACTGAGAGACCAGGGTTCCTTTTCGTGTGTAATTTTCTTGTATTGTCGTTGTCTGTGATCAGAAGGTAGATCTGTCACCATTAGTCCTAGTCAGCGAAGAGTCATGCATAGGCACTGTTGAATTAACCTTAATTTGTTCGACGCGTGTCACTTGCTTACGTTTTCAACCACTGACTATGCATACGTATCACTTGCTTACGTAGTCGATCATTGACTAGGCTTGTTCACACGTAAGAGATGTACTTCTTTATCTTAAAATAGATGTCGAAGATTCATAAGATGAAAAGATTACAATAATTGATGGAGGCAAACACTGCGGTAGAAACGCAAGGCACATACACAATATTCCAGATTAATTCCCCGGTGTTAACCCTATGCATAGTTTGCAGATGCTTTGCCGCAGAACATTTGTCCTCAACAGTAGTATGTACATTCCAAAAAACTAATGAATTAAACCACGTTTAATTTGTACACAATCGCCAATTAATGTGTAAGATAAAGCAGATTAGGGACTAGAAATGGAGTATCTTCAAAAAGGCATGGAATAGGCGTATTCTAGAAACATGCACATGGGGTCTGCAGCTGTCAAATCACTTCTTTTAACAAGGGATAACTAACACTGCGATAGTAGTATAGGATATTGCGGTAATTCAAAGTTCGCACGGGACTGCATTGGCGCATGTGGTAAACGAGTGTTCTATTTTTTGGAAAATAAAGTACGAAAAGGGGGTACACATGTTCAAGTCCACATCCCACCGGCATATGCAAAGTTTTGTTGAAATAATATTTTCCTTGTTTTAAAATAAATGACACGGTTTTTCTAGATACGTATGTATCTAGACACTCAAATGCGTCTAAATAGATACGTATATGTATATAAAGCACAGTGTCACTTAATTTGGAACGGTGGAGTAATATGTTTCGTGGCCTACGTTCAAAATGTCAAATCTGTTGCTTTTAAAGTTACTTCATAGAGATTCATGTTTGTTTTTCCTAGGACACACCATATGTATTTTTCTGAAAATGTGCAGATACGTCGAACAATGCTTGAATTATGATTTTACTGTTCATCCGGTGCATATAATATATCCTAGCAGACGAAACACCACCCTCTCCCGGCCCCCACCCCATATCTATATATAAAACAAAAACAAAGTTTTCAAAGAAACACATCCATCTGAAAGCTTGGTTTGTCTTAGATCATATTTTATTTGAAATGGGGATGGAAGCCCCGACATCTACATCAATGCACATCTCTTTTATTGCAAGGTTTTAAGGTTTTGTGTAAATGCATGCATGTCTAGATACGCTTTAGCGTATATATGTGAATATAGATAATATGCGACATTATTTTTCAGACAGGTGTAAATATAACGGATCACTTTAAATTTGAACGCTCGCTTTTGAGAGTACAGTAAATAGCGGTTATTTGATGCTACGAAGTCTCGGTTTTTAAAAGGTTGATGTGTAGCAGTCTCTCTGTCTAGAAAAGGATATTATAGATTTTATCTAGTTCCAAACATGTCATAGGAATCTAGCCAAATCTTTGCCATATTATTCCGGACGGAGGTTTACCTAAAGGATACGTATCCCCTTGGGAATATCATGACTCTCATCCCCCCGGTGCATGACTATTGCGTCGTGGGTGGCCCCCCCATGTGGACTTACTTCTTATCTTCTGTTGTTCTTCCTTGCCGAGCCTCCTCCACCGCCGCCGCCACTCGTCCTCAGTCGCGCCTCCACCGTCGTGCCTCCACCGCCGCCAGGCGCGCCTCTGTCCTGAGCCACGCGTCCTCCTAGCTTGACGCGCTACCGGATCTCGCTGCCCACCGGCTGCAGCTTGCGGTGCGCCGTCAGAGCTTGCCGCCGGAGCTCGCCGCACCCTCTCCTTGCCCCGCACCTGTAGGGGTTCGTAGCATGGAAAACAAAAAATTTCTACCGCATACAAACAAACAAGCCAAGATCTATCTACTAGATTGTAGCAACGAGTCGATGGAATAACTTACCCTCGAAGATTCCAAAGTTTTAACGAGAGCGGATTCTCGTGGGTGATGTAGTCGTACTCTTGACGATCTCAAGATCGTGTAGACGATCCTTCCGGCGCTGCGTTCCGGCAGCGCTCCCGCAGTCGGTCACACGTTCGGTACTCGACGAAGACCTTTCTCTCCCTTGTTCCAGCAGGCAGCGGAGGTTGTAGCACTCTCCTCGCGATTCCGGCAGCACAATGGCGTGGTACCGGAAGTAGAGGGGAGATCTCGCAGGGCTTCGCCTTAAGCCGGAGCGAGTATGGTGGACTATGAGAGAGCCTCGGTGATCTAGGGTTTAGACACACCAAGTAGAAGGGGCTAGGCCGGCGGCTAGGGCAACTAGAAGCCCCAACTCGGCGGCTTGGGAGAAAACCCTAGGACGGCGGCGGCTATGGTAAGCGGCGGCGGCTAGGGTTAGGGTTTAGAGGGGCTTGGTGTTGGTCTTGGAGGGGCAGCCCTGCCCCTCCTTATATAGGTGGAGGGGGCGCGCCAAGGGGAGGGGAGTCCCTCCCCAACTTGCCTTCCAAGGCCGGCGGTGGAGGGAGAGGGACTTCCTCCCCAAGTAGGTTTCCTACTCTCCCTCCACCAAACAAAATAGCCGTTTGACTTTTCAAATTGGCGTTTGACTTCTCAAACTAGGATTTGATTTAACCCTTTATTTTGTTCAGCGATGACACCTAGTACATGATGCAACCATTCCAACTTGTTATGACACATTCATGTACCCTTCCTCTCCGGAGTGCCGGACATTCCGGAACCTTCTAGAACATTCCCGATGAAAACACCGGAACCATTCTCCAACCCCGAAACAGGACTTTCCTTATATGAATCTTATTCTCCGTACCATTCTGGATCTCCTCGTGATATCCGGGATCCCATCCGAGACTCCGAACAACATTCGGTCTATTACTCATCATTCCATAACTACTCAACAACATCGAATCCTTAAGTGTGTCTCCCTACGGTTCGTGAATTATGTGGACATGATCGAGACACTTCTCCGAACAATAACCAATAGAGGAATCTGGAAATTCATATGGTTCCCACATATTTCTACGATTACTTTGCGATCGAATGAACCACTTACATACGATACCAATTTCCCTTTGTCTCACGATAGTTTACTTATCCGAGGTTTTGATCGTCGTTATCTCTGCATACCTAGTTCAACCTCGTTACTGATAAGTACTCTTTTCTCGTTCCCGTGATATGTGATCCCTTGTGAGCCAGTCACATGCTTGCAAGCTAATTGGATGACATTCCACCGAGAGGGCCCAGAGTATATCTATCTGTCATATGGATGGACAAATCCCACTCTTGATCCATGTGTCTCAACCAATACTTTCTAAACACTCAATGTCACCTTTATAGCCACCCAGTTACGGTGTGGTGTTTGATGTCATCAAAGCATCCTTTCGGTGATGGTGATAAGCATGATCTCATGGTCGAAGGAATTAGGTTACTCTGTATCAGAAAGCATATAGCAATTGAACTATTAAAATGACTTTATCTTTATGCTACGCTTATCTATAAGAGTATGTCCATCATATCATTCTCCTAACGATATGATCTTGTTGTCAATAACATCTCAATGTTCATGATAGGGAAACCACAGTCATTTATTAACCAACAAGCTAGTATTATGAAGAGGCTTTACTAGGGACTCTAATTTAGTTTACAAATCACACAAGTATTAATGTTTCCTTGTTAACACTATTATAGCATGAATGTAAACATTTATGATAAACACAAAGATAAAATAATAACTACATTTATTATTGCCTCTAGGGCATATCTCCAACAGTCTCCCACTTGCACTAGAGTCAACCAATCTAGATTACATGGTAATATACCGAACACCCATGGCAGTTTGGTGTTGATCATGTTTTGCCCTCGGGAGAGGTTTAGTCAATGGATCCGCCACATTCAGATCTGTGTATACTTTGCAAATCTTTATGTCACCATCTTGGACATGTTCTCGAATAGCATGAAAACGTAGCTTATTGTGCTTCAGCTTCTTGTGTGACCTTGGTTCTTGCGCATTGGCTATGGCGCCCATGTTATCACAGTAGATAGACATTGGGTCCAGCGCACTTGGAACCACACCGAGCTCTGTAATGAACTCTTTCATCCATATTGCTTCTTGTGAAGCCTCCGAAGCAGCCATGTATTCCGATTCAGTTGAAGATCTCGCCACAACGCTTTGCTTTGCACTCCTCCATCTAACTGCTGCACCATTCAAAATAAATACGTATCCGGATTGTGATTTAGAATCATCCGGATCGGTGTTCCAACTAGCATCGGTGTAACCATTAACAACGAGATGTTCATCACCTCCATAAGAAAGAACCATATCCTTAGTTCTTCTCAAGTACTTAAGGATATTTTTGACCGCTGTCCAATGATCCACTCCTGGATCACTTTGTTATCTGCTAGTCAAACTAACAGCATATGCAATGTCGGGTCTAGTACATAGCATGGCATACATTAGAGATCTTATGGCTGAGGCATAGGGAGTTTTACTCATCCTTTCTCTATCTTCTGCCGTTACTGGACTTTGAGTTTTACTCAACGTCGTATTGGGCAACATGGGCAAGAACCCTTTCTTGCTATCTTCCATTCCAAATCTCTTTAGAACTTTGTCCAAATATGTACTTTGTGACAATGAAATTAGGCGTCTCGATCTATCTCTATAAATCTTTATGCCTAATATGTAAGCTGCTTCGCCAAGATCTTTCATTGAAAAACTATTATTCAAATATTCCTTGACACTATTAAGAAGGTCTACATCATTCCCAATCAACAATATGTCATCTACATATAGTATTAAGAATGCTACAGAGCTCCCACTCACTTTCTTGTAAATACAAGCTTCTCCATAAGTTTGTATAAAACCAAAACTTTTGATCACCTTATCAAAACGTTGGTTCCAACTTCGGGATGCTTGCTTCAATCCATAGATGGACCGTTGAAGTTTGCATACCTTGTTAGCATCTTTAGAATCGACAAAACCTTTGGATTGCATCATATACAACTCTTCATCAATGTCTCCATTGAGGAACATTGTTTTGACATCCATCTGCCATATCTCATAATCATAATATGCAGCGATTGCTAACATAATCCTCATAGACTTTAGCTTTGCTACTGGTGAGAAGGTCTCATCGTAGTCAACTCCTTGAATTTGTCGAAACCCTTTTGCGACAAGTCGAGATTTATAGACAGTAACATTACCATCAGCATTTGTTTTCTTATTGAAAATCCATTTATTCTCGACAGCCTTCCGGCCATCCGGTAAGTCCACCAAAGTCCATACTTGGTTTTCGTACATGGATCCAATCTCGGATTTCATGGCTTCTTGCCATTTATTGGAATCTGGGCTCATCATCGCTTCCTCATATGTCGCAGGGTCGTCGGTGTTATCCACCAACATGACACTCATAACGGGATCATACCAATCAGGAGTGGTATGAGTTCTCATTGACCTGCGAGGCTCTGTAGCAACTACAACCGAAGTTTCATGATCATCATCATTAGCTTCCTCTCTTATTGGTGCAGGCACCACAGGAACTTCTTCCGGTGCTGCGCTACTCGCAAGTTCGAGAGAAGGTTCGACAACCTCGTCGAGTTCTACTTTCCTTCCAGTCACTTCTTTCGAGAGAAATTCCTTCTCTAGAAAGGATCCATTCTTGGCAACGAAGATTTTGCCTTCGGGTCTATGATAGAAGGTATACCCAATAGTTTCCTTCGGGTATCCTATGAAGACGCATTTTTTCGCTTTGGGTTCAAGCTTGTTCGGCTGTAACTTCTTTACATAGGCTTCGCAACCCCAAACTTTAAGGAACGACAATTTAGGTTTCTTCCCAAACCATAATTCATACGGTGTCGTTTCAACGGATTTAGATGGTGCCCTATTTAAAGTGAATGCAGCTGTTTCTAATGCATAACCCCAGAATGATAGCGGTAAATCTGTAAGTGACATCATAGAACGAACCATATCTAAGAGAGTTCGATTACGATGTTCAGACACACCATTACGTTGTGGTGTTCCCGGCGGTGTCAATTGTGAAAGTATTCCGCATTTCTTCAAATGCTCGCCAAACTCGTAACTTAGATATTCACCTCCACGATCATAATGTAGAAATTTAATATTCTTGTTACGTTGATTCTCAACCTCACTTTGAAATTCCTTAAACTTCTCGAAAGTTTCGGACTTATGTTTCATGAAATAGATATACCCATATCTACTCAAGTCATCCGTGAAGGTAAGAACATAACGATAACCACCGCGTGATGCTACACTCATTGGACCACACACACATCGGTATGTATGATTTCCAATAAGTCCGTAGCTCGCTCCATCATACCAGAAAATGGAGTCTTAGTCATTTTACCCATCAGACATGCTTCGCATCTTTCAAGTGATTCAAATCAAGTGATTCAAAAAGTCCATCGGAATGGAGTTTCTTCATACGCTTCACTCCAATGTGACCAAGACGACAGTGCCACATATAGGTCGAGTTATCGCTCGATTTCAAATGTTTAGCTTCAATGTTATTAACATGTGTATTTCCACTATCGAGATTCAATAAGAATAGACCATCTATCAAAGGTGCATGTGCATAAAACATATTACTCATATAAATCGAACAACCATTATTCTCGGACTTAAACAAGTAACCGTCTCGCAATAAACAAGATCCCGATATAATGTTCATGCTTAACACAGGCACCAAATAACAATTATTTAAGTATAAAACTAATCCCGATGGTAGATGAAGAGGTAGCGTGCCGACCGCGATCACATCAACCTTTGATCTGTTTCCAACGCGCATCGTCACCTCGTTCTTCGCTAGCTTCCGTTTATTCTGCAGCACCTGTTTCGAGTTACAAATATGAGCAACCAAACCAGTATCAAATACCCAGACACTACTACGAGTACTAGTGAGATACACATAAATAACATGTATATCGGATATACCTTTCTTCTTGATGTTGCCGTTCTTCAAATCCGCCAAGTAGTTTGGGCAATTCCGCTTCCAGTGACCTTCTCCCTTGCAGTAAAAGCACTCAGTATCAGGCTTAGGTCCAGCCTTGGTCGTCGGTGCGGTAACTTTCTTACCACCCTTCTTGAAGTGTCCCTTTTGCTTAGACTTGCCTTTCTTGAATTTGGTGGTCTTATTGACCATCAACACTTGGTGCTCTTTCTTGATCTCCACTTCTGCAGATTTTAACATGGAGAAGAGTTCTGGCAACTGCTTGTTCATGCTTTGCATATTGTAGTTCATCACAAAGTTCTTGTAACTTGGTGGTAGTGATTGGAGGACACGGTAAATCCCCAAAGCATTAGGAATCACTATACCCAAGCTTTGGAGTTTGTTTGCGTGCCCAGACATCTTAAGCACATGCTCACTGACGGAGCTGCCCTCTTCCATCTTGCAGTTAAAGAACTTTTCAGAAGCCTCATAGCTCTCAACTGTCGCATGAGTCTCAAAAATCAATTTGAGTTCATAGACAATATCATGTGGGTCTGAATTCTCAAACCTTTTCTGAAGCTCCGATTCTAAACCATACAAGATAGCACACTGAACTGTGGAGTACTGATTCTTCCGACTTAGGTAAACGTTTTTTACTTTATCGGTAGCATCAGCTGCAGGCGGGTCACCCAGCGGTGCATCCAGCACATAGGTCAAATTACCAGCATTGAGGACAATCCTCAAATTGCGGAACCAATCCGCGAAGTTGCTTCCATTGTTTTTCAACTTTTCCTTCTCTAGGAACGCATTAAAATTGATGGTAGGGGCCGCCATTGATCTACAACATATTTGCAATAGTTTAGACTAAGTTTTTGACAAATTGAGTTCTTATTAATAGTTAAATTAATCTAGGTGAACTCCCACTCAAAACAATATCCCTCACAATGTTTTAGTGATCACACGAACCAAATCCACCACATCAAAACCGATCATCACGAGAGTTGATGTAGCTTCAATGGCGAACAATCGACATGTTCATCATATCTACTATATGATTCATGCTTTACCTTTCGGTGATCCGTGTTCCGAGACCATGTCTGTACATGCTAGGCTCGTCAAGATCAAACCTTAGCTTCTGCATGAGCAAATCTGGCTTGCCCACGTTGTATACACTTGCGGAATCTAACACACCCGATCATCACGTGGTGCTTCGAAACAACAAGCTTTAGCAACGGTGCTTACTAAGGATGAACACTTTAGAACTTGAAATTCATGTGCATGAGGGATCATCTTATAATGCTACCGTCGTTAACTAAGCAATACAAGATGCATAAAGGATTAACATCACATGCAATTCATAATATGTGATATGATATGGCCTTCTTCTTTGTGCTTCCGATCTCCATCTTCAAGCACGAACATGATCTCCATCATCACCGGCATTGCATCAAGGTCAATGATGCTGCTCCATGGTTGTCGTCCACCAGCTTCAACTATTACAGCTACTTTGAATAGACACGCGGGTCTTAACAGAATTTAAAGACAACCATATGGCTCCTGCCGGTTGCCAACTTACAATAAGGAACATTGCATACATCAAATATAATCACAATCATGGCCATATCACATCATAGCACACCCCTGCAAAACAAAGTTAGACGCCTCTAATTTCTTTGCATATTTTACGTGGTTTGGGGCTTTCAATAAGTGTCGATCTAACTTACAAACAAGAACCACAACGTTGATGTTTGAACTATCAAGTGCCCGTTGTAAATTGGATCTATACTATAATGGGAGAGATAGACACCCGCAAATCCACTTATG
This sequence comes from Avena insularis, assembly GCA_023614405.1. Classification (NCBI taxonomy): domain Eukaryota; kingdom Viridiplantae; phylum Streptophyta; class Magnoliopsida; order Poales; family Poaceae; genus Avena; species Avena insularis. The sequence continues at coordinate 58,785,739 of CM042697.1, read as the reverse complement.
CAATACAAGTTGCATGTTGAGCGTGGAGCAAGTCTCATGAACGATGTCATGTAAGGTTAGCCCGGGCCGCTTCATCCCATCATACCGCAATATGCAAAGTACACAAGAAGCAATTGGTAATAAAAGCACCACCGCCCACAATGACCATTGTGTTCTACTCGTGCAACAGATCTACATATAGACACGGCTCTAATACCACTGTAGGGGTTCGTAGCATGGAAAACAAAAAAATTCTACCGCATACAAACAAACAAGCCAAGATCTATCTACTAGATTGTAGCAACGAGTCGATGGAATAACTTACCCTCGAAGATTCCAAAGTGTTTAACAAGAGTGGATTCTCGTGGGTGATGTAGTCGTACTCTTGCCGATCTCAAGATCGTGTAGACGATCCTTTCGGCGCTGTGTTCCGGCAGCGCTCCCGCAGTCGGTCACACGTTCGGTACTCGATGAAGACCTTCCTCTCCCTTGTTCCAGCAGGCAGCGGAGGTTGTAGCACTCTCCTCGCGATTCCGACAGCACGACGACGTGGTACCGGAAGTAGAGGGGAGATCTCGCAGGGCTTTGCCTTAAGCTAGAACGAGTATGGTGGACTATGAGAGAGCCTCGGTGATCTAGGGTTTAGACACACCAAGTAGAAGGGGCTAGGCCGGCGGCTAGGGCAACTAGAAGCCCCAACTCGGCGGCTTGGGAGAAAACCCTAGGGCGGCGGCGGCTATGGTGAGCGGCGGCGGCTAGGGTTAGGGTTTAGAGGGGCTTGGTGTAGGTCTTGGAGGGGCAGCCCTGCCCCTCCTTATATAGGTGGAGGGGCGCGCCAAGGGGAGGGGAGTCCCTCCCCAACTCGGCTTCCAAGGCCGGCGGTGGAGGGAGAGGGACTTCCTCCCCAAGTAGGTTTCCTACTCTCCCTCCACCAAACAAAATAGTCGTTTGACTTTTCAAATTGGCGTTTGACTTTTCAAACTAGGATTTGATTTAACCCTTTATTTTGTTCAGCGATGACACCTAGTACATGATGCAACCATTCCAACTTGTTATGACACATTCATGTACCCTTCCTCTCCGGAGTGCCGGACATTCCGGAACCATTCTCCAACCCCGAAACAGGACTTTCCTTATATGAATCTTATTCTCCGGACCATTTCGGATCTCTTCGTGATATCCCGGATCCCATCCGAGACTCCGAACAACATTTGGTCTATTACTCATCATTCCATAACTACTCAACAACATCGAATCCTTAAGTGTGTCTCCCTACGGTTCGTGAATTATGTGGACATGATCGAGACACTTCTCCGAATAATAACCAATAGAGGAATCTGGAAATTCATATGGTTTCCACATATTTCTACGATTACTTTGCGATCGAATGAACCACTTACATACGATACCAATTTCCCTTTGTCTCACGATAGTTTACTTATCCGAGGTTTTGATCGTCGGTATCTCTGCATACCTAGTTCAACCTCGTTACTGATAAGTACTCTTTTCTCGTTCCCGTGATATGTGATCCCTTGTGAGCCAGTCACATGCTTGCAAGCTAATTGGATGACATTCCACCGAGAGGGCCCAGAGTATATCTATCTGTCATATGGATGGACAAATCCCACTCTTGATCCATGTGTCTCAACCAATACTTTCTGAACACTCAATGTCACCTTTATAGCCACCCAGTTACGGTGTGGTGTTTGATGTCATCAAAGCATCCTTTCGGTGATGGTGATAAGCATGATCTCATGGTCGAAGGAATTAGGTTACTCTGTATCAGAAAGCATATAGCAATTGAACTATTAAAATGACTTGATCTTTATGCTACGCTTATCTATAGGAGTATGTCCATCATATCATTCTCCTAACGATATAATCTTGTTGTCAATAACATCTCAATGTTCATGATAGGGAAACCACAATCATTTATTAACCAACAAGCTAGTATTATGAAGAGGCTTTACTAGGGACTCTAATTTAGTTTACAAATCACACAAGTATTAATGTTTCCTTGTTAATACTATTATAGCATGAATGTAAACATTTATCATAAACACAAAGATATAATAATAACTACATTTATTATTGCCTCTAGGGCATATCTCCAACAGCACCACCGCACCACCGGAGTTCACCGCCTTCCCATCTTGCGGTTAGTGCTCGCCGCCCTAGAAGTCGATGGCGAGCACCAATTCTGGGAGAGGAACGGCGGTATTGTTCCCTTGCACGGGCTCGTCTCTGACAGAGACGTCGACGGACATCGTCCCGCTGCTCCGACTTCTGGCAAGCAATACTGGTTCTATGTGGAGGACGTGCATGCTACCTACACTGGGAGATTCTTCTACAGACTTTCGGCATTTTAGGTCCTGACGCCATCGTCGTTGGTACTGACAGATTTGCTATGGACGGAGCGGCGGATTTTTATGTTGGGGTTTTTTTTTCTATGGCCACGAGATTTGCTACATACATGTATATATATTTTTTGCTCCAACTTTTGTATGTTTTTGCTATAATATTGTAAAGCTTTTGCTACAAGATAACCGACGATAGTCTCTAAAGAAGTCGTTTTGCTAGATACAAAACTTTTTTGCTACAAGTTCTCCGGCAATGTCTCCGGAGAAATCTAATTTTTTGCTACATTAGCATATTTTGTTTGCTACCACCATTTTGTGGTTTTTCTACAATAGTGTAATTTTTTTGCTACGAGATCTCTGACGATGTTTTTTCTGGCGAGAGTCTCGGACGAAGTCGGTTTTGCTATATTAGGATATATTTTTTGTGCTATAAGTTCGCCGGCGAGGTCTCCGGCGAACTCTCCGGTGAGTCTGTTTCTATCTATTCTTTTTCTGGACTAAACCGTTTTCTGCTGCATATAGCAAAAACGAGACTCTTTTTTAGCAAAAACGGGTATATTTATAAAAAAGCGGAATTTGAAGACTTTTAAAGAAACACATACCAGCAAGGGAGACAGGGGATCGGATGGAAATATCCCCATTGGGACGCCTAGCACACCCCTTACCTAAACAAAGACATGAGGAGGGGTGGGCTATATGACCCGAACCAATTACAGTACAAATCATATCATTGATGCAGGCATTGTAAAAGCATGTTTCCCGTGACAAATGTGAACACCTAACCGATCGGTATTTTTGTCATTCTTCTTGGACTCTGCCAAGTTCAGTGCATTGTTAGTCAAAGTGGCAGGTCAAGTTGAATACATTGTAGGGACCCAACAGAGTAGAAAAATAAGGGGACGAGTCGTCCTTGGCCCTCTATAAATCATAGAGCCCGTTGTGGTCTAAAAAACATTGACTGTTGGAGAAATTTTTTTCTTTCGGCTATACGTTGTTAGATAGATACGACCTCTCTAGCAGCAAATTTATACGCGTTAGATAACACCTCGTTTAATTTGTTCGCACTTGCAACTCAAACCCACGTGGACAAGCTCACAACTATAAGGTCAAGCCACCAAGCCAGCACTTGGTTATCACCAACCTTTGTGGTCTACACATGCCACCTTGTGAAGCTAATAAACATCGACCAAAACATGTGATATTATAGCAGCGGATTCAGGACGGAGGGGGTAATATAAATATATACAAAATAGCGGTATGAATTCGCTATGCATAACTTTCAGTATATATTCTGTCAAAGGTAACATTTTCAATAGTTGCTTGCTATAAATAGTATACGATTTATAAATAAATAGACTAGCTCTGGACCGGAAATCGAAACCCTGGAAACAAAAGACAGGACAGGTATGAATCACTAAACCTGAGAGCTTCCTTCTCTTCTCCCAAAGCCAACTCTGGATTTTCCTCCTTCCGGCAAAGTCAGAGTGATGCTATCTCTCCTATCTACCTGCAAAAATGTATACAATACTATTACGAATTTTTCGTTGGTGTCCCCCTCTCCTCCACTCTTACGAAACTAAAAGCATAAGGACGGCCAGGATTGACTGATACTCTTTTGCTACGGAATGCATAAAGGGGTATCGGCTAATCCTGGTCGTTATTGTGTTTTTAGTTTTATAAGTTTCGAGGAGGGGGGACACCGAAGCAAGAAAGCTCTCAATATAGAAGGAAAGACTCATTGGTGTGGCCTTCGTTCTAAAAAAAATGTTTAGTGTGATCAGCAAATCGATTGAACGTGTATCACATGGATGTCATAAACACAAAGTAGGCAAACCACACTCAATAAATTAAATGGCTATCTCCTTAATTGTATGATGACGCATCATGTATATCGTAAGGATGACGCTCAGGAGCATAAGAATCTTGCTTAATTTGTCCTCCTCCATGTAGGCCTGCATATATAAGAATATTCCTTAATTTGTCCTCATCCATGTAGGCCTTTCACGGTGCATCATGATTTGGTTTATCCATGCAAGGACTCGTGGAACTCGATTTCTTGGGGGCGACAAGAAACACAGTACTATTTCAGTTGGCATGTAGACTACAGCTTTGAACATTACTTCGAACGCAAAGTACAAGATCTTTTTCAGAACAAATTCAAGCTACCTTGCTGCTAGTTTTCTGTATGTACTTTTTTCGTTTCATAATATAAGATGTTTTAACTTTATAAAGATAGTATAAACATCTTATCTTCTATATCTAAATAGGAGTCCCCCACTAGCTGATTTCTCTGCCCTCTCAAGCGTCCACGTCGCCTCCTTTTTCCCGGTAAGCCCTGCAGCGTGTCAGGCTACGACACAAAATTATTGGTTCGTTTTCCGTCTTGGGATATCCTAATTTTGCTTAGGTTTTATTTAGCCTTTATCAAAGCACCACAAGCAATGCAGCCCATTACTACATCCTCTTCAATGCACGACTGATGGCCTAACTCCACCGAACAATAACATCGTGTGTCCATCGACTATGCCATTTCCGCTTCCCCTTCGCATTAATTCCTCAGATGGTGCTTTTTTTTCTCGCCCGATATCAGAGGCATATGAAGAGCCCGTGGAGATTTCCTCCCGATTTAAACTCCCAGATCCACCTCGACCTTACTCGCATTGTCCTCAGTATGGGTGGGCGATTTTATTGTTTTCCTCTTCCTCTCCTAACTGCAATATATTTCAAGATCTGCTAAATTATATGCGATCTAATTGCTTCTCTTTTGTTGTCATCTGTTTTTTCTTTATGGATCTGCACTAACAATCAGGAGAGACATTGCCACCCATCGGCGTCTTGTCTCAAGGCCGTCGGAGCCATGCTCATCCATTTTCATAGCTCCTCTCTACCACGCTCGACTCTTCTTAAATCCAGGTTCTCCCGTATCCAATGCAACATACCAGCATAAGAACGAAGATAGGAGCCCACCTTTGGCTGGAGCATGTGAAGTGGCGACTCCTACATACTAGCATCCAAAGCTCCTACAAGGTCATCCCTGTTACTGGTACAAGTCATTACATATTTCTTCGTTTGTAGTATTAAATGTATTGCACATTTTTAAGTGGACTTTGATTAATTTGATGTGAGGCATTCTTTTGTCAAGAATCTTGATGTGAGACATGTTTCTGTAGATGCAGCGTGTGATTGTGATCATTATGTTATTTCTTTACTATTAGATTATGGCTGGATTGACTTTAAGGCCACTTTATTTAAACAGGACCACGATTGGTTAGCAGCAAAACACAAGAAAATAGACCATTCTTCCAACTCTGTACCTGATTGAGGCGATTCATATCTGCAACTTCAAATTTTTCTACAATGGTATCTGCTATGATCTCAAGGAGTACTTTTCGTCGAGTGGATTCGTGAATGTTGGAGCAATGATGTTCATGCCAACATAGATATGCTATTGTGCACAACCATGAGTTGGTCTCCGTGGGCTAGCTTCCAAGGGAGGATTTTTCCATGAGTTGGTCTTTGTGGGCCTGCGACGGAGGGTGTATTTCACCCTTTGCCTATGGATTTTGCTTTGATCTCCTCTTGCATATCAGATCAATTTGTCTCGCCAGACTCTACAGTCGCGATAACATAAAGTTACCCCAAAATTCTTTATGATTCATCTTACCATATTAATTGTGCATGGCGTGTACATACTCAAGCCGTACTAAACATCTGCAGTCGCAAGCTGGTTAGGTATTTTGGTCAATCGATATGTCCTCCCATTTTATTCAAGTAACTGAAACCTTTGTGCAGTCTAATTTGATCTGAAGTATAAACTCATTTCTTCTTTTATAAACCTGAACGTACACATTCCCGTTCATCTCATGGAAGCTTTGTCTTCTAACTTTGATGAGTTATTTTCATATGGTAAGAAAATATCTGAACATGTTTTTGCATTGCAATATAAATGCCTCTTGAAATATATGCACATTTCCTTGACTATAGTTAATTAGTTTCCTATTTTTCAGGTACGAGTGTATCTCTTTCTTATTTGGGGCATGTCATAATCAAGCTTCAGTTCTACAGAGAAAGTGTGTGCTAGGTGCAATTCTAAGGATTTTTTAGCTTCTCATGTTGTTAACAAGTCCTGATTTTTTTTACTTCATGGTCTTGCCATTTGAGTTCTCTGGTTGAAATGCTACACAATTTTAAAGATTTTGGAGAGTCACAGATACAACATACCCTTCGTATCTAATTTTACACTCATGTATAGTTGGATGAAAAAAAGGCATTTTAATTCCAGTGTATAAGTTGGCATTTTTAGTGGTTAATAAATAATAGTCTATGTGTAAACTATGTGCTCTTGCCTCTTTGTTCGACATAAAGTAGGCCTACAAATTTTTTTTTAAGGTTCTATTTAAATGTCTTCCCAAAATTTGGTAGGTGCCTTTTATGTACCAAATTATGGATTCTACTTTAACATTTGTCGAAGTATAATTAGCAACAGATTTACCAAAATAACCCGCAGCAACGCGCGGGGTATCATCTAGTATTTTGAAACGGAGGGAGTACCTCATGCAAGTTACCTATAATTGGTTGGAGGGAGCTCGGTCGTGCCGTAGATAGATCTATTAACTCTTGGCTAGTTCATATACAGCCGGGGCGCACCGAGCAACTCGGTCTCATGCATGCATATAGCAATGGGCATGCGTTATCATAATGAGCAAAAGCCAGTAGTAGTGCATTTGTTTGAGTTTAATATCTCGATCTGGACGATTGCCCTTCGAGCTGGACTCTCAGCTTAGAGCTTAGACAGCATGTAATCATAATGAGCAAGAAAGGGATAAAAAGAAGGGTACTACTAATGGTAGTAGAGTATAGTGGTAGTCCTAGTGGTTGTGGTATAGTCGTAGTCATGGCCTCATGGGTTATGGTATTAGTGTACTTGTAGCCCTAATAGGTTGTTGCAGTGTAGTCATAGTCATAGTGGTCGTATACTGAACATCTCATCGTCGATCGGCCAATAATACTCCTTCCCCTACCGGATTTGTGACAAGTTCTTTTCGTCGCAGCACGATATATGTATTCTCTTGCTAACTCTCCTGTACAGTCTGTGAGCACCGAGAGTTCACGGTTGTGATTGTATGCATGTGCCATTTTTGGAACACCGGGGAGAGGCAGGCCCATGGGGGTGGGGGGCATAACCAGAGAGAGATGAGTCAAAAGTCATGTTGTTCAACTGATGCTCCGTGTGTGTGTTTGGTTATGTGTGTTTAGTGAGATTGGTTTTCACCCCCTTCTCAACACGGTAGACTTACCTCCAGCATCACCGGCTGCCGGGCAATCCAACCTCGTCGATGTCGGCGACGGCGTGGTTGGCAGGGGCGGATCCATGTAGTGCCAAGGGGATGCACAGCACCCAGGAAAAATTCTATTTTCTTTGCTAAATGGAAGACTTTTACCGTGTATACACCCCGAAACAAAAGTTTTTACCTGGTGTGACACCATGTGTGCACCATGATCCACCCTGCTCTAGCTCCACCACTGGTGGTTGGTGCTGTGGTGTTCCACGACATGCTCCACTTCACCTACAACAATAAGCGCCTCACAAGACACATGTGACGGTGCTGCTAAAGGTGGCCAGAGGTCATACGAGTGGTAGTCGGAGCTGCTATTAGACATGGTTGGTGAAGTTGCAAGCTCGTGAGAGATATCGCCGGAGCTCGGAGCCACATGTAGTGGCAGCGGTGGTACACCATCGACATTTTGCATTTTTTTCGTGTGTACCATGACATTACGAACTAATGAACTGAAATAAGCTAAAAATCTTGAGCAAGAGTAACATAGAGAAAGTTCTTCATCTACACACCCACCCAATAACGAAGCGATTAAGATCTTCGATCTATCTGTTTACATGTGTCAGAACTAAAAACTTACAACATGAGAGTTGTGTGAAACTGCGAGATGAAACTAATCCTTGAAAGAAATTTCAAGTCAACCTGCGCGATCAATTTGACAAAGTTCGTTAAAAAAGCTTTGAACTTGAACATGAAATTGAAGATTTACAATCAGTGAAACTTGAAACCGATTGTCAAAATGGAATCACGTCGTCGGTCCGCATCGTTCTCGTGTAAATTCGGTATTTAATCGAAATACGATTTTGTTGATTAGAAGGGAGTAGCCGAAGAACATTATGAAAGTATAACACCTCTCCTGCATGCTCACTTGTACTGCCACCCAGCTGCCTTGCATGAATACCAAGGCGGGCTCCCTGCTCCTTCTAGAGTGTGACTTTTTTTTGTGACCTAAGAAACTGCCGAATGAATAAGGCATTCCACCACATCCTACCCCAAAACTGTTTTGATGCGCGCTAGCCAGGACGAGGCCAATCATCCTGATTTGGCTCGGTAGGGCAAAGCAGGCAGGCAACCAATCACGTCCTAGGTTCTTTTTCGTGTCTATTTTTTAAACCTTGTTTATCGTCATAAGGCAGATCTTGCGCGATTGTCCTACTTAGCGCACAGTCATGCACATGTAGATTAGTTCTAGAAGCAGTTACGTTACGTGCATACGTACTCGATCACACCGAGTAGGCACGTCATGAATGAGATATATATAATAATTAATCCAAACAAAAACTATATATTTTGGGAGCGAAAGACACATACACGTACGATATTCAAGATTCCCGGGCGCTAGCCGTATCGTATTTTGCAGATGCTTTGCGAAACAACATTTGTCGTCCTCAAATACTTCCAGTAGTTAATTTGGACACAGTCGACAATTAATGTTAGGAAGAATTAATTTGGACTAATATATGCATGGCAAAGGGACAACCCTAGGCGTCCCCGGAGATGGGAGGCTTCCCATCGTCCTGTTTCCCACGTGTTCCCCAAATAGTCTTTAATTCCCGTTTTGCTGTAAAATACCTTTTTTGCTACAAATGTTTTTGTTTTTGCTTCTGAAGCAAAAAAGGGTTTATTCCAGAAAATAGAACGTCCCGCTAGAGACCTCGTCGGAGACCATGCAGCAAAAAAATTGTGCTAATGTAGCACAACCGACTTCGCCAGAAATATTTTTGGAAAAAACTCGCTGGTGACTCTCGCCCGAGACATTGTAGCAAAAGGTTGACTCTGTTATAGCAAAACCACAAGACGGTTATAGCAATAAAGCTCTTCTAATGTAGCAAAAAACTAACTTCGACAGATACATGGCCGGAGACTTTAGTCGGAAGACCTCGCCAGAGAACTTGTAGCAAAAACTTTACGGTATTATAGCAAAACCAAAAAAAAGAGGTAGCAAAAAAAGTATCAATGTAGCAAAATTGGAGGCCAGCCTTTGTAGAATCGACCGCCTTAGTTTGCAGCTCCGACGAGCACCGCCATCCTTAGTCTGTGGCTCCGGCGACCACTACTCGCAGCAACACCGGCCCGCCTCGCAGTAAGAGCGGACTACCGCGAGCTCCACCGCTAGGGTGGCCGTGATGAGGATGCGAGCAGCCGGGAACCGCGCCACTAGATGTGCGCAGAGGGAGGAGCAGCAGCTGCGATATGAGCCGAAGGGCCGGTGTATGGGGCCAGCTACACTGGGATTTGGTGGCAGAAAGGACTAGACAGGGAGAGGCGGTGATCGGCATCGGGATTTGGTGGCACTGGGGAGATCGGCCGAGATTTGGTGGCCGCAGTGCAGATGAAGGAGGAGCTCGATTTGGTCTCCGTCTCGCGTGGAAGAGATAAGGAAGCAGGGTGGGGTGGGTCCCGCGGGACGCGTGGCTGGGGGGTTACGGTAAGTGGTGTCCGCACACATAACGAGGGACGATCGGAAGGCGTGACCCGACCCGGACGATGATCGTCCCCCGGGGGAAGGGAATTATTTTCCCTTCGAAAAGGCATGGAATAGGCATCTATATATATTTTTTGGGTAGGCACTTTAGCTTCTAGAAACATGCACAAAGCACTTGAAGTAAATTAACATGCATCAGAAAAATAAATTGTCCAAGTGTTGTGAAGTGATAATATTTAATCGCCATAGGCGCCCCACATAAAGCGTCTGACAACAGTGTCGGGGCAAACACTATGCGGGCGCGGGAACAAACTGCGCGGGTTTGGGATGGGCTGCCCACACCGGCATTTACATAACAATTTTTCAAAAACATTTAAATATCAAAGTTTAAACAAACCAATGATAAGTCATTCAAACATTTAGGTGTTACAAAGTTTGAACGAAAGTTAAATAAAACTACCATAAAATCTGGATCTAGCAATGGAGGAGGTAAAAGGGGCTTCATTCCATCTTGCTAACTCCGATGTCCTCACCGTCATCGCCATCATCAACGTCCCAAAATGACGAGTCTAGTTGTGTATCGATCCCTGCAACAAGCCTTAGTAAGTCGCAAGGAGATGTATTATCCCACGGACGGTTCCAATGATCTAGTGCTCCAAGTGTCGCACCTTCACCGGTATCCACACGTGCAACAAGAACGGCACCACGTCGAGGCGAGATCAAGAACTCGCGACGAAGCGGGAACGTGTCGATGAAGATCCGGTAGCCATCTATTGTCCGGTTAGATTAGATCTAGATGGGGTAGAAGACGAGTGGCTCCAGACGTTGATGAAGATCTCCTCCTGCGATGATGATGACGACGTGAGGAAGATGAAGAAGTGTTGGGGAACACGCTATGAAAAAATAAAAATTCTAGCGTATAACCAAGATCCAATGCAAGGGTCAGGTAACGGAACATACCCTCGTAGATCGAACTAGAGGAAGTTTGTCGATGGCGAGGTTGATCGTGCGTCTATCCCCGCAACAGGCCTTAACGAGTCGTGAGGAGATGTATTATTCCACGGACGGCTCCGAAGAACTAGTGCTCCAAGTGTCGCACCTCCCCCGGTATCGACACGTGCAACAAGAATGGCACCACGTCGAGGCGAGATCAAGAACTCGCGGCCGAAGCGGGAACATGTTGATGAGGATCCGATGCCACTCCATCGTTCGTCAAGATTAGATCTAGACGGGGTAGAAGAGGAGATACTGCAGGCGTTGGTAAAGATCTCCTCCACGCGACGAAGACGACAACGCAAGAAAGAGGAAGAGGACCGGGGCCGAGGTGGCGGTGAGCGGCGGTGGCACAATGGTGGCGGTGGCTTGGGGGTAGGGCGTGGATTGTTGTGTGTCTTTCCCTTGGCCCTCTCCCCTCTATATATAGGATTAGGATTCGTATCCTACAAAGACTTCTCCTTTTCCTTTCTTCCACCAATATTAGTGAGATAGGAAGTCCATATTCAATACGGAGTCCGTATCCAATACAGAGTCCATATCAAATACGAAGTTCTTCCCAAAACCAACTTCGGGGGCAAGTTTGAGACCGGGGAGGACTCTTTCCCCCGCACGGCCTCGCCTCGCCCCACCTCCTCCACCCGCCTGCCATAGGGGAGGCCCTGGCCGAATCGGCTAGGGTCTCCTCCCCCGCCGCGTGTGCATCCAGTGGGCCCATGCGGCCCTTCGGCCCATAGGACCCATTCGAATATTAATAAATAATAATTTCTTATTTATTATTAATATGAGTATTTATTCCGAAGCTTTCTGAATTAAATTTTGAACACCTCCGAATTAATTAAAAATCTTCCTAAAATATTTCCAGTGTCCTGTATTAATGTTCGGAACCATTCCGGCCTCTCGGTGATATCCCGGACACCTCTGGAATATTCCGAGACGCTCTGAAACGGTCTTGATACAAGTAGTAACCCCGCAAATCAAACAAACTTATTTATTGTGTGAACTATGTATTGAGTCTGATACGTATTGTATTGACGATTCATCAATACTTTATAGCCTGAGATGAAACACTAGGTTATTCTTGTTTCTTGGCATGTAATCTTTACTCATCCCGTATTACCGATGTTCTTGTGTTCAACAACTTGATCACATGTCCAGTCAGACGATGACGAACATCATAGTACATGAGTGAGCCTAGAGTGTATCTCTCCATCATCAGGGGTATCAATTCCCACAAGCACATCATGTGAATGATTGGTGAACCCTCCGGTATAAACAAACATAAACTTTACAATTACTCTGTTAAGAGCAACATTAGTAGAATCTTGCCACGTCCATATTGTACCCAAGTACATATGTCTCTCGTGGTCAAACAATTTATAGTAAAGGCAATATAATGTCTTATAAGATTAAACCGATAACTATATTGACTTATGCGTTTCATGATATCTCATGTTTCGATCTATCCATCATCGTTATTCTCTAACAACACCAATCACATATGTCACCAGAAACCGAAACTATCGTTGACATATATACTAGTCACAGAGGCATGACTAGGGATATCTTTATATGGTGTTTATCATCCCACACATGTATTAGGGTTTTCCTCCATATACACATTATTTAGAACTAATACAATTATAGCACAGAACGATAAACTTAATTATGAAACAAAAATATGAATAATAACACATTCATTATTGCCTCTAGGGCATATTTCCATAAAGAGGACCGGAGGCCGGGGAGGCGGCCGACGGCGGTGATGGGCGGCAGCGGCGGTGGAGGTTTGGGGTCGGGGATCTTCAGGAACCTGTGTGTCTTACACCTTGCCCTCTCCTCTCAATATATAATCGGAATCCCTCCTCCAAAGAGAAGAGTAGGAGTAGGATTCAAATCCTACGAGGACTCCTTGTTTTCCTTCTCCCACCAATAAGAGAGAGAGTACGAGAGGAGGAGTTAGACTCTGCCACGGAGTGCTCCTCCCTCTCCTCTCCCCAAACCGGCTTGGGGGATGTTCGAGTCCAGGGAGGACTCCTCCTCCCCACTGCCTCCTCCACCCGTCGGCCATGGGGGGTTTCTCCCCCTCCCGCATGCGGGTGGGCCCAGTGGGCCCTTCGACCCATGGGACCTACTAGGATATTAATAAATACTAATTTCTAATTTATTATTAATATAAATATTTATTTCGAAGATTTTCGAATTAAATTTCGGACACCTTTGAATTAATTTGAAACCTTCCTAAAATATTCCCAGCGTCCTCTTTTAATATCCGAAACTATTTCGCCCACTCTCGGTGATATCACTGACTCCTCCGGAATATTTCTAGACACTCCGAAACATCTTTTCGGGATTACTTAATCCAACTATCTTATTCGCACTCATATTCTAAAATGCCAAAAACATCTTAAGTGTGTGACCCTGTGGGTTTGGATATTTGCGGACATGTCTGGAACTCATTCCATGACAATGATTACTATCATTGTCTTGATACAAGTAGCAACCCCCACAAATAACACGAAGATCTTTATCGTGTGAATCATGGTATTGAGTCCGACACATATCGTATTGATTCATTAATACTTTACATTCGAGATGAAACACTAGGTTATACTCATTTCCTGTCATATACTTTTTACTCATCCCGCACTATCGATGTTCCTTTATTCAACAACTTGATCACATGTTCGTCAAAACAATGACAACCATCATAGTACATGAGTGGGCCCAGCGTGTATCTCTCCATCGCCAGGAGTATCAATTCTCACAGGCACCCATGTGAATAATTGGTGAACCATCCGGTACGAACAAGCATCAACTTTATAATAACTCCGTTAAGAGCAACATTTGGAGAATCTTGTCAGGTCCATATTGTACCCAAGTTCATATGTGTCTCATGGTACAACTATATCTTGTAAAGACAATACATTTTTTGTGAGACAATACCGATAACAAATATTGATAATACGTTTCATGGTATCTCATGTTTAGGTCTATCCATCGTCATTGTTCTCCAACAACTCAGATCATATATGTCACCAGCAACACTAGAATCATATTATCTTGCCCATAGTTATGAAACCAAAACTATCGTTGACATACATACCAGTCTCAGAAACATGACTAGGGATATCTTATTCGGTGTTTATTATCCCACAAATGTATTAGGGTTTTCCTCCAAATACACATTATTCAGAACTAATACAATTATAGCATAGAACAATAAACTTAATTATGAAACACAAATATGAATAATAATACATTTACTATTACCTCTAGGGCATACTTCCATTAGGTGGTAGCAGTAGCGTCGATATCTTCTTGCAAGGTTGACAGAGAAAGAGGTGCCCAACAAGTGCATTGCCGCCTCCTTCTCCTATTTTCAAGACGAGGAGTGGCTCCGGCTTCAAGACAAGTGGCATCATCTGTAAGAAAACGTTGGTGGAGGAGCGTGGCGACGAAGGTGTCTCCGCATTGGGGACGAGCGGCGGCGTAGCACGTTACAGGTTGTCGTGTGATGATGATGACCATGATGTGTGTAACTACCTCGGTGAATTACGCTCCTAGTACAAGCCTGGATGATCAGAAATGGTTGAAATAGTACGGTGGGGCCTAAATGCCACTCACAGGTAGACCTTTTGGTCGTCCCAACCATTTCCAAACAACGGGACAAGAACGGGCGGCGTAATCGGCAGGCGAAGGGATCAACTACATACACAAATGAGTATGTATGCAAGCCACCATACAATAGTACATCAGAGCCATTCCATCTAAAAAGAAAGGAAATATAGCAACGCCATACGGCAAGATCCAAATATCCTAGATAGATATAATAGTTTAGGATATCTCCTCATACATCAAACATCAGAGTATCAAGCGGAAGCGGAAGACAAAATCCGAGTACGAATAAGAAGCAAATCAGCATAAGATGCCCCATAAATAAGCACATCCCGCCCACAGATCTCACGGATCCCCGTTCCCGGAATCTCTACACCGAATGATCGTTGTCCACATCGTCCGTCTCTTCCACCCAGTATCCATCTTGCGAATGTACCTGTTCATCTGAACCAATAATTTATCGTGTGAGACCCTAGGGGTACTCAGCAAGTCTTTATGCCTCTAAAGGGAACACAACCTGGGGTGACGCAATTGCAGCAAAAGTTAAACCCTAACAGCTCTATAGATACTCGCTAACCATCCGCCTAACCAGAGATAGACGGATGTCCGTGAATTAATAACAACAGTTATAACGGTTATAATGGTAATCTCCACAGATCCATCCTCCTCCTCGCTTACCAACGAGGAAGCGGACGAACAACCCCCCATCCGTTGGCAGTTTTATTATCCATTCCGTGAGTGTTGCACTATTTACTAGTCAGGTACCTAGTCTAGTCAAATTAAAAGCGGTACTTTAGTTATGCTTGTCTATGATCGAGAAACTGTGCTCCAAGTCGTCCATAACCGCGACACGGCTTTGAAAGTTTTACCATAGGGTGCACAAATAGCAACACACACGATATGCCTCGGAAAACCAAATCAAAACCCAACGAGGCGATCACGACAAAGCGATCACAGGATTCAGAAATATTTCAGGGGCCACCCCATTGAGCTACTCAAGAACGAAGTTAGCTGTCTAGACGGCCTCAAGGTTTGTGGAGCATCAGTAAACGATCGGGAACCCGAAAGTGTGACTGGGCTTGTCGACATAAAAACGGGTCACGGACCTAACAAGACAAAGAAAACCTCGCACAATTTAAATAAAGCAAAGAAAGCATGGCATAAGTACAGGAGAGTAAATAAAATCTCAAACTAGTTTGTGGCCCCAAGAAATAAGAATGAATCAAGCTCTGGCTCAGGGGGTTCATAAGCCTCCCGGATGTGGATAGCGCGAATAACCTTGGAACAGGAATCAAGTACTCGGGGTCTTACGGGACACAAGTGAGCCTGAAAAACCAAATAGCGAATATGGCTCACCGATGCCACTTTCATTAGTTATCCCATTACTACTCAGGTTAAGTTGTTTAGGTACCTCGTTATCCATCAGACACTCACATACCCTACACATGATGTTCTACGACTCGCATGGCTCAAACAACTCCTGTAGTAATGGCTCATGGGATGGAGGAACAAGCTTCGGTGGGGTTTAAATGTAAAGGCTATGCAATACTTGGGATTCAATTTAATGCAATCGCGACTCAATGATGCAAGAATAAGAAAGAGGCAATAGGTACTATATGTATGCAAATATGTGGTAGTGCTTGTCTGGCAGCTCAGTTGAAGCAAGTGATGGATCTGGGTAGTGCTCCTGGTTCTCTTGATATATCCCCTGCTCAGCGTCTATTCGAAGAAGAACCAAACAAACAAGGGCCAACATAAATAAAGTGCACAAGCATATGTATAAATGCATCAAGCAAACAATCATGCCATGATGAATGTTGCACAATTGGCATGGCAATAAAGTAGCATGGCATGGGTGAGGTGTGGAATACAAGAATAAACCATTTTATGGGGTTTTATTCACATTTTATACTCATTTAAGTTGCTGTACCCATTATATTTATATGATGCATGCTTCAAATCAAACCATGGAAAGCATAGACAGAAAGGTCTCGTCGAGCTAATCATTTTAGACATATCATTTGTCAAATTTGGAGTTATAAAACAAAAGTTATTAATTATTTAAAGAAAAAGGGCATTTTATTGTAATTTAAATAAACTGGGAATTTGAAATGTTCAAAATATATTTTGAAGGCCATATTTGAATTCCTCACATTTTTCTGATTTGAAAACATATATTATTTGTATTATTTGGAATTATATTTGAAAAGTTATTTAAAAACAGAATTAAATTTGAATTTGAAATAATTTGAAATAAGATTTGTATAAAACAGAATAGCAGAAAACTTTTGTTACCCAGACACTTCTAGCCAGAGACGGTGACAGGTGGGGTCATGTGCTGACTGGGCAGCTCAGCGCGCAGAAAACTTCTGTCACCGCGAAGCTACCTAGCCTCTGAGACTGACAGGCGGGCCAGGACGACCTCGGGGCCTGCTGCCAACGCAGCGTGCTGGACACGTGGGCAAGCCGGGGCGCGGGGGAGGGGGATCGGTTCGTGATGGACTGGGTTTTTCCGGGGGTGCTCGCGCAAAAAACGCAACGAGGCTGATAGGTGGGCTTCGGGGAGCGCGGTTTTAGGCGGGAAAAAGGCCAGGGTCGTTTCTGAAAAAGCGTCGCCGACGCTGGTCTGACGCCGCACGCCGGTCTGCAGAGCACCGAGGAGAGGCCGGAGTTTCGACGACGATGGCGGCTAAACGACGGCGTCACTCGCCTAGCCGCAAAAAGGAAAACTGGAGAGGGGTGTAGGGGCTACAACTTTCGTTAAGCAAGCTCACGGAACGGCTCAAAGCTCTGGGCAGAACACGGCGAACGGAGGCGGAAAAGCCGCTGTTCCGTTGTCATGCCAGCAGCCTTGGGCGCCCGGAGGCTGCTCGACGGAGCGTCCGGCGCACCTGGGCCTTTAGGAGGGGAACGGGCATGTCAAGGGGGTTGAGAGGCTCACCAGGAGCTCATCGGTGTGGTCGCTGGAGCCGGAGGTGGAGCGGATCTGGCGGCGGGCTCGCGGACAGCTTGCTCGGTTCCTTCTCGGCAAGGTGGCGACGGCGATGATCCGGCGAGGTACAGGCACGGCGGCAGGTTCAGGTCGACGGTGAGGTAGCAGGGAAGGGTCCTGGTATTGCGGGTTCGCCTTGGGGAGCTTCGGACCGGCGAGGCCAGGAGGTAGGCGGGTCTAGGGTTTGGTTCGGCATGGGAGGGCCATGGCCAAGGCCAGGATGTGGTGGGGAGGAAGGAGAGAGGTCTGGCTTCATCCAGATGGGATCTGAGAGGAGGGGGGTGGTTGGGGTAGAGAGGGTAGGGAGGAGCACATGGGGGTGGTGGCTTTGCAAAAAGGTGAGGGAGGAGGAGATCGGGTAGGTGCTTCTCTTCTCTCCCTTTTATCCTTGTCTTGTAGCCAAAGAAAGAGGTGGGGGAGGGCGGAGAGGCTGCAAGGTGGGGCCAAGGTGAGGGGAAGGAGAAGAGAGGGTAACCGAGAGGGGAGGTGATCGGGTAGGGTTTGGTCTCGGGTTAGGTTGAAAGGGGTGTGGTTTAGAGAGGGGGTAGATGGCATGGTCTCGGTCTCGGTTGGGTTAGGAGGTGGTCAAACTAGGGTTTGGTAGCTAGGCTAGAGAGAGGAGGCCGAGAGAGAGGGGGGTAGACTTAGGGTTTAGGTCTAGATGGGGGGTATGGTGTTGGATGGGGTATGGGTAGATTAGAGGAGATGGAGAGGTAGGCTTAGGGTTAGCTTAGGGTTTTAGAGAGAGATAGAGGGATAAGATGGAGAGGTCCTTTTGACAAGATCAAGCAAGGCTCAAAACAAGCTCCAACAAGATCAAGCAAAGAAGGGATAGGGATGTGATGATAGGGTGTGAGCAAGATCAAGCATAGATCAAGCCCAAGGAGAAGGAGAGAGAGATATAGAGATGATCCATTTTAAAATCAAATAAAATCCAAATGACAAACAAAAGGTGGTACTTGCATGGCCCATGCAAAATATTTATTGCCATGTTGATTCTTGTGAAAACAATATTATCACATGGCATTATTATTATGCATTCCCAAAATTGGGATAAAAGCCAAGCAAAAAGAATTAAAAGGAAGGTCCCAAGTGGAATAGATGGAGATGGCCATGTTTGAAATAAAATGGCACATGCTAGTGTGTATGTTCCACTAGATGATCAATAGTCCCAAAATATTCCAACATGAGCATAATTCCATGATAATCCATATGGAAGCTAGGAGAAAGGGTCCCACTCACAAGGCATGCAAAGGTGGCCAAGTGGCTCTCATATATCAATGATGTGAAAACAACATGATGCTAAGATGAGAGCATGTGGAAAAGGATTGGATCCATCCCAACCCACATGAGCTAGAAGTAAAACCAATAAATGCCAAGCTCATATTTAGTTGGATGGTGGAATTATAAGGTGATGAAAGAAAAGGTGGTGGAGTTAATAAAAGATATGCCCCCAGCTCAGCTTGGGCATTTAAACAATATGTCAAGACCCAAATACAATATCAAGAGGCAAATACAATTAACAATGCATATGAGAGAAGAACCGAATGAAAAGGGTTTTATATGATGCTCAAATGCAAGGTGGCATGATGACATGAGCATGATATAATGATGATGCAACAATTATATATCTGAAGGTAGCATCTATATAGACTAGGCTAGTAGCATTGCAATTGTTAGACAATTGGGATGCTACAATGTGGAAGACCTCGATACGAGAGTAGTGCACGAGCACAATGTTGATGTCGCGGTCATCCCACCTATTGCGGCAGCCGATGTAGTTGCATGGCCCATTGTAGGGGTCGTACATGGTCGTGAGAACTGCTCCACGCTCCTCCTTATACAACGGTAGCCATAGCACGCTACGAACGGCTCATTCGGGGTCTGCATTCTCTTTCAGTGTTAGCTCCCCGCCGGTGCTCGATGTAGTTACTGAGCTCAAGGCCCTCTAGGATCAGAGGAATATCTTAGCCTCTCCCTTGATGTTCCAAGCTCTAGGAGGTGCAAGTCCGGTGGCACGATAATATTGTTCTTATGGAGAACGGTCACCTCCCTAATGTTGAGGTTGCATGTTGTCGCCATCGCTGCCACATGCCTCATGCTTGTTGCATGCCATTAAGGGGGCGGGTGCATGTTCTCGATGAGTTGAGGCGTTACGGGAGGGGAATCGTTGTTTGCAGTCATTGAGATGTGAGAATAGTTGTGTGCACTGCAAGCTTTTTTTATGGATGTCGAGAGGTTGGTGGACGGGCCGGTGAAGCCACTGATACCGGCATTGGAAGGTGAGCGATCACGGATCAACTGTCGTCTACGCGTGGTGGGACTTGCCTGGAAAGCAACTAAGAGGTCATTGGCAGGTTTAGTTATGTTGAACGGCCGGTTGTGTGGTTTACAAGGGGTCCCCGCGATGCCAAATGGGTCAGGGTTGGCGTGCGAGTGTTAGATAGATTATTATGCCGCGTGTGCTGCCGGCACCCTATGGGGACTTCCCCTATGGCCTGTTTTCTGCCCGGCAACTCCAAATCCCATTTGATGTGGGCTATTGGGGGCACCGGTGGAGATGTCCTAACTAACACTATGTAGTAGATATGTTGCAGTAATTCAAAGTCACAACGGGATGAGTTTCCTCCTTTGGTGAAAGAAATAGTGTTATAGTAATAAAAAAACTAAAAAAAGGTACACATATTCAAGTCCATGCTCCATATCCATATGTAAAGTTTCATTGGAATCAATAAGTCTGGTGGCCTGTGTTAAATAAAAACAATTGTGGTTCTTATAGACTTACTTTGAGATAGCTTGTATTTGTTTATTTTTCCTAGGCATGTGATTTTTTTCATGAAAATTTGCAGACCCAGTAAAGATCTCCTCTCTCCTTGTCTTCATATAGTACATATATGTTTTCACCAACTATTACCAAGTTTACTCACAAAAATATCTATATCTACAATACCAAATGTATACCATACAAAAATATGCATCATGATGAATCTAATGACTGCGCCCAGGAGCCAAAATAATATGCACGTTAGAAGCTAGAAACCGGTTTAAAATATGTTGATGACCCGTATATTCTGGAAATTAGTTGTTCAAATAAACAAACACATGAGAAGTCACATTTTTTTGTGAGGGCATTGTAAAGCATGCTTCCCTAACTAACCTCGTAAATTATTACTACCTCATCGTTCAAACACATGGCTGGTACTTTTGTCATTTTGCTTGGACTATCCCAAGTTCAGTGCATTGTTAGTCAAACTGGCAGGTCAAGTTAAATAATACACATTTCGCAAAAAAAAGGTTAAATAATACACATTGTACGAACCTCCAACAGAGTGGAAAAGGAATAAGGGGATGGGTTATCCTTGGCTCTCTATAAATGATAGAGCCGTTGTGGTCTACACATGCCACCTTGTGAAGCTAACCATCTCCACCGATCACTTGTGAATAGTACCTAACCATGAAGGCAACGAGCGGCGTCCGCATGGCTACGGGCAACGGAGACAACAGCTACGCCGCCAACTCCAGGCTCCAAGTTCGTATCTGCTGTGATTTACTGTTCATTCATGCATATGTATTTATAATTATATACCTTCACAAGTGATCGGTGGAGATGATTATGCGTGAATAGTAAATAATTTAACACACCTTCAACTAGCTAGCATATGCAGCTCTTGATCTACTGTTGTTTAATTTCATGTAGGAGAAGGCCATTCTGGAGACAAGACCAGTGCTTTGCAAGGCCATAGAAGACGTGTACACGTCGCTGTCCACCCGCCGGAGCACCATTGTCGTGGCCGACCTCGGCTGCTCATCGGGTCCCAACACTCTCCTCGTCGTCTCCGAGGTGATCCGCGCGATCCGAGACTGCGCTCACAAGTCGGAAGAACGTGAACATGGCTTGGAGGTGCAGTTCTTTCTGAATGACCTGCCGGGGAACGACTTCAACCTCGTCTTCCGGTCACTGGAGCACTTTGAGAATCCTAGCGGCAAAGAGGAGGCGCCGCCGCACTATGTCGCAGGGCTGCCAGGGTCCTACTACGGGAAGCTTTTCCCTCGCCAGAGCGTCCATCTCTTCCACTCATCCTACTCTCTCATGTGGCGCTCAAAGGTATATGCAGCATACATATATCACCCCCCCCTCCCCCCAGCTTAACGTGATAAGTCTTGTTCGTGTTTTAGTTAATTATTACTTAATTATAATAACAGTGTGACACAGTTTTTGGAATTTTCTAACTTAAGCTTCTTTCTTTGCAAAAGTCCTAACTTAAGCTTGTATTAGATCTGCCAGTCGCGAATGAATATTTATTGAATCTTCTCAAAGATTTGCTATGTCCATATGGTAGGTGTGGTGGATCACGCATATGTAAAGCACAATGTTCTTTATGCATGGGATGCAAAGAAAAATATTAAAATATAGAGATAGATGGCTGATCGAGATTTTGAGTGTCATCATAATTGCAGAACTTTAGAAGATGTGTTGGAAGTTAGTGATGTGATCATATAAATGAATTTTAGAGCAAATGTTATACGTTGTACTAGTTCAATTTTACTGAAATAAACATATGTCAAACGGCCCTGCAGGAATTCACTATGTATTTTCTATTTTTCTTCTGAGGTAAGACTTTAAGTAATTCCATATTTAGAGAAAATGGTATATATTTGCTATATATATGTATTATTTTATTTAAAGCATCTCAACATGAAAGTATATATTGTAGGTGAAATGCAGAAATGCTACACTTAAAATGAGGATGCTACGGATAGTCGATCCATCGTTTTGCAGTTAAAAAATTAAGTCAATCTTTTTTTTGGAAAATCAAGAAAGTACAACTCGACAATAGAAACACATTGCGTAACCATTTGATTGGTGACTAAGCAACGACTTTTAATGTGAAAGAGTAGAACTATAATTTGATAATTCAGAGGCTATTTGTATCATGATATTTCATTTTGTATGAGCAATGTCTACTCTATAATAATTAATTACGTAGGTCCCCCTGGAGCTCTCAAGCTGCACTCACCTGAACGAAGGCAATATCTACATCGGAAAGAGGACTCCACCTAGTGTGATTAAGCTCTTCCAAGAACAATTCCGGAAGGATTTTGAGCTATTCCTTACATTGCGTTCCAGAGAGCTTGTGAGTGGAGGCAGAATGTTGCTGACTTTTATTGGCCGAAAAAGTGAAGAGATGTTGATGCATGGGGATGTTACCACCGTGTTTGAATTGGTTGCAAAATCTCTCTGCTCTCTGGTACAAAAGGTACACCCACACATGTCACCGCAACACTTTTTTTTTCCAATGACTACTCTACACTCTGACTCCGATACTCAAGTAACACATGGCTAATTAATTTACTTAATTACCCGTGAGTCACGATGGACTTATTGGTAAGATAGAATATCAATTGATGAAACGATAAGTAGTTCTCATTTTCTATATATCCTTTCTGAAGTTGTACTGTTTTTCATTAACACATGGCTAATTAATTTACTTACCCGTGAGTCACGATGGACTTATTGGTAAGATAGAATATCAATTGATGAAACGAGATAAGTAGTTCTTATTTTCTATATCCTATCTAAAGTAGTACTGATTTTCATTATATATATAGGGGTGTGTGAAGAAGGAGAAGCTGGACTCATTCAACTTGCCGTACTATGCCCCATCAGTGAAAGAGGTAAAGGCATTGATCAACAAGAATGGTCTCTTCAACATTGAACACGTTAAACTTTTCGAATCAAATTGGGATCCTCAAGATGACTCGGAAGGCGATGATGTACTTGACTGCACCAACAGTGGGGCAAATGTTGCTAAGTGCATAAGGGCGGTGCTGGAGCCACTCATTGTAGACCACTTCGGTGAAGACATTATTGAGGAGTTGTTCATGGTGTATGCCTCCATCGTTGCAAAGCATCTGGAGAAAGCCAAGGCAAAATATCCCATCATCATGGTGTCCCTCAAGAAGGTCATGAATTGAGTTAGTCACATATATATAGTTCAACCGGTCTAGTGGTGGTATATGCAGATAATATCAGCGGGACGCCTAAAGTGCTGATATATATTTTAAGTGATCTCACCTGTAATTTTACGTGCATTATATGCTCTATAGATAACACCGTGCGTATTCTAAAATTCATAAATAAATTTCGGATGGCTAGTAATAAGAATTGAAACAGCCACGGGTTTTGCATGTATTTCAACTTTTTCAAGAAAGCAAGCGAAAGGTTGCGAAGAAACAAAGACGCATATCATGTTTTCTTATATATAGTACTCCCTACAAAGTATACCTCTTCTGCATCAGATGAGATATACGATGCTTGAAAGCCTTCACTTTCTGCGAATATAGGCAGAACTGGCTTTTTCTGAAACTTCAACAGAAAATGAGAGAGATCTGAAATTATGTTACGATACAAGAAAATAAAATGTTTGGTCTGTACATGGCATAGCAAAGGTTGAAATACGTACGGAAAATAGTTTGCCGTAGGCAAACTCACGGCAAACCGGTTCAACCGTTACATCCCTTATTTCCCGAGAGCATTATAGCAGGCACACGACAAACGATTTGCCGAGAGACAAACTTTAGCTATCAGCAAAAAATCCAGATAACGGACGAGAGATGGTGACGGTGGTTTTAACATGTGGGTCCTGCTATCAGCAATGGTGGGAGATCGGTCTGACCTCTCCTGCCCTAACTATGATGAGAGATGATCCATTCGGCCTCCCCCTCGTTACGTTCATGGTGGGGGACAGGTTTACAGAATGCCGAGATGGCTTTACAAGCGGTGGCGCCTATACAAAACCCTAACAAAAATATCTAGATCTGATCTTACCGGAGTAACTTGATATCAATAAGAATTCGTACGACATTACGCCCTGGCGTGGTCGCCAAGGCGATGGTATTCAGGCCCCCTCCTGGGGCCCAAGTCTTCGTGGTTGGCCACCATGGTTTCGGGTGGGCAACTTTCTGGTTGTCTAGGCCCACCTAGTACCTATGACATCATCACATGGGTTTATTCGTCTTGTGTATCCCGAATCACTCTCATATGCCTACGGTCGGCACTGCCAAACACATCGTGACATGAGAAACCAAGATTTTATCACAATAACCATGCGAGTAGTTCTTATACAGTCGAGGCGCACCCAGAAGCTGGTTTCTTTTCATGTTTGTTTTCTAGCATACTCGAAAGGCAGAACAGCGCCATTAATCCGATCCACTAAAAGAAAGATCCAGTGAAATTGTTGAAATTTACCTTCTAGAAGGAAGCTCAAGGAGAGACGCCTAATGGTTATGTGTCGTGTTCCATGACGACGATCCTTTTTTTTTTTAGATGTGTGTGTATAGATTTCCGGCCGATTTTCCGGCAATAGAACGTCAGCTCTTCTTCTAAATTAAAGAAAATAGCAAGTCTTTTACTACCCTCGTTTCAGAAAATAATTGTTGAAATACTCTGTGGTCCTAGTCAGCACTCGTGGAGGTGGAGTATGCGAGGGCGTAGAACCTTTAATCAGTTCGAGGCATGTCATCACGTCCATACGTAGTGGACAATCATTGAGTATGCGCGTCATGCATGAAATGAGATAATCGTAGATCAAAACAAAAACTATAAAATGGAAACACATGCAAGACAAAAACTACGTACGGTCGCGTGTTGTTGCGTGTTGTTTACATCTGCCAGAGCGGCGCATTTTCTTTGGGATTTGCTAATTCTCAGCTAGCTGAGATTTAGCTTAGCGCATAGTCACATCGTGGTACGTTCGATTTGTTTTGCGCATCAAGATCCGTGCGTGTGTGCTGGCCGGTTTGTCGCGACTCACAGCGCGTTGCTCCGGCGCGTTGTCGTGCGTGTCGCTGCCTACATTGCTTGCCCATGTTGGCCCATGTTCATTTATGGTTGTTGGATCGTGTAATGGGCTGCTTTGCCTTGCTTTCAGTTCTCTGCCTACAGTGCGTGTCGCTGCCTTGTTTTTGTCTTCTTCCTATTTTTTTTTTTTGAGATTTATGTATATTCCTGCCGTGTGTAATTGTGGTTCGATCAGGTGGTACAAGGACTATAGACGTTTTTTTGAGCGGCAAGCAATAGATGCCATATTTGTTCAGAAATAGTGTGTGGTTGTGTTTTTTTATTTTTCCACGGTAGTTGTTTTTATGATTGTACTTTTATGCTGACATTAATTTTTGCGTGTTTTCGCCTGGGTTTGAGTTGTTTGTCCTGCGAAGGTTGTGTAGTCTGGCCTTTTTGTTGTTTTGGACTGTTGAGTGGGTCGTGACATGTTTTTGTCCTCTCGTGAGTAGGTCATTGCCCCGTTCTTTTCTCTCCCGACGTTGACTTGTTTTATTCAGAAAGGCCGGGAGTGGTGGAGATCGACCGAGACGCGGGGGCTAAGACGGGTCATTGATTGGTGCAACGCTTCTTTTTCCAGCGTTGGAGCCTCGTTGATTTGCAAGTTTTATGTGCTATCATGATTCTTGTAATAGTGAAGAGAGGAGAAAAGCGTTTCGTGAGTTATCACTTCTTTTTTGCAATGTTTTTATATTTTACTTATAGTGTAAGAGTCTTAGATTTTTTTAGTTAACCAAAAAAAAATTTTGCCATGCCGCATGACGATGGTTGCATTAATTTCACACTAGTCAAGAAAAATACATAGCACTGTATGTACATATTATGATATTATAGTTGTTACTTGCATCATAAGTTCCAATTGAATGTTTTTGTCAATAGCAGCAATAATTGGAACTGTTTTTATTTTTTCTTCATCTTAGATTGCAATATTTTTTATTCAGACATCTTTTAGAAGATACATGTACAATCTATAAACTCATTAATTTTCTTATTGGTTTTAGAACATACGTAGATCATCATGGTGGCTCATCAATACATACCGGAGGATTTCCGGTGGACTGCCATGTTGTTGCTGAATTGAATATAGGGGAGGATTGCATTTTCCACCATAGTGGATTGTAACTGAGATCTGTTTCGTGCCCTTCTTAATATGAGTTGCAATTCAAATATCGTTTTGTTTTGTGATCCCTTCTTATTATGTGTTGCAACTAGACTTGTAACTGGTTATGGCATGTTTTTGCTCACGTGTATCTTTCCATAGAGGTATAAGTTGCAATCGAAATCGCAACTGGTCAATGTTTCTTATGAGTTGCAATTGGACTCGCAACTGACTTGTCTTTTTTCTTAGACGTATCAGTTGCAATCAGACTCGCAACGGGTCAATGTTTCATATGAGTTGCATTCAGACTCATAACTAGTCCATGTTTCATATGATTTGGGATTCGGAATTGACTTTGTCTTTTTCTTAGGCATGAGTTGCAATCGGACTCGCAACTATTCCATCTCCCCTGGTGGTATAGAGGGGGAGTTGCATCTAGGGCTGTAACTGAGGACTGTGTTATTCTTTTGTCTTTTTTATCCTTGAGTTGCATCTCGACATGTAGCCGGCCTTCTCCCCGATGATATAGAGAGGGGGTTGCAACTAGGGTTGCAGCTGGACTGTGAGTGTCGAGTTGCAATTTGAAACGCAACTGAACTTCTCCCCTGATGGTATAGAGAGGGAGTTGCAACTAGGGTTGCAACTGAGGATTGTGAGTCTCGAGTTGCAACTTGACACGCAACTGGCCTTTCTACCCTAATGGTATAGAGAGGGAGTTGCAACTAGGGCTGGAATTGAGGACTGTGTTGTTCTTTTGTCTTTTTTATCCTTGAGTTGCATCTCGACATGTAGCCGGCCTTCTCCCTGATGATATATAGAGTGAGTTGCAACTGACTTGTATCTTTCCATAGAGGTATAAGTTGCAATCGGAATCGCAACTGGTCAACGTTTCATATGAGTTGCAATTGGACTCGCAACTGACTTATCTTTTTTCTTAGACGTATCAGTTGCAATCAGACTCGCAACGGGTCAATGTTTCATATGAGTTGCATTCAGACTCATAACTAGTCCATGTTTCATATGATTTGGGATTCGGAATTGACTTTGTCTTTTTCTTAGGCATGAGTTGCAATCGGACTCGCAACTATTCCATCTCCCCTGGTGGTATAGAGGGGGAGTTGCATCTAGGGCTGTAACTAAGGACTGTGTTATTCTTTTGTCTTTTTTATCCTTGAGTTGCATCTCGACATGTAGCCGGCCTTCTCCCCGATGATATAGAGAGGGGGTTGCAACTAGGGTTGCTTGCTGGTGGAGTGTCGAGTTGCAATTTGAAACGCAACTGAACTTCTCCCCTGATGGTATAGAGAGGGAGTTGCAACTAGGGTTGCAACTGAGGATTGTGAGTCTCGAGTTGCAACTTTACACGCAACTGGCATTTTTACCCTAATGGTATAGAGAGGGAGTTGCAACTAGGGCTAGAATTGAGGACTGTGTTGTTCTTTTGTCTTTTTTATCCTTGAGTTGCATCTCGACATGTAGCCGGCCTTCTCCCTGATGATATATAGAGTGAGTTGCAACTGACTTGTATCTTTCCATAGAGGTATAAGTTGCAATCGGAATCGCAACTGGTCAATGTTTCATATGAGTTGCAATTGGACTCGCAACTGACTTGTCTTTTTTCTTAGACGTATCAGTTGCAATCAGACTCGCAACGGGTCAATGTTTCATATGAGTTGCATTCAGACTCATAACTAGTCCATGTTTCATATGATTTGGGATTCGGAATTGACTTTGTCTTTTTCTTAGGCATGAGTTGCAATCGGACTCGCAAATATTTCATAAAGATATGAGTTGCAATCAGACTCGCCACTATTCCATCTCCCCTGGTGGTATAGAGGGGGAGTTTCATCTAGGGCTGTAACTGAGGACTGTGTTATTCCTTTGTCTTTTTTATCCTTGAGTTGCATCTCGACATGTAGCCGACCTTCTCCCCGATGATATAGAGAGGGGGTTGCAACTAGGGTTGCAGCTGGACTGTGAGTGTCGAGTTGCAATTTGAAACGCAACTGAACTTCTCCCCTGATGGTATAGAGAGGGAGTTGCAACTAGGGTTGCAACTGAGGATTGTGAGTCTCGAGTTGCAACTTGACACGCAACTAGCCTTTCTACCCTAATGGTATAGAGAGGGAGTTGCAACTAGGGCTAGAATTGAGGACTGTGTTGTTCTTTTGTCTTTTTTATCCTTGAGTTGCATCTCGACATGTAGCCAGCCTTCTCCCTGATGATATATAGAGTGAGTTGCAACTGACTTGTATCTTTCCATAGAGGTATAAGTTGCAATCGGAATCGCAACTGGTCAACGTTTCATATGAGTTGCAATTGGACTCGCAACTGACTTGTCTTTTCTCTTAGACGTATCAGTTGCAATCAGACTCGCAACGGGTCAATGTTTCATATGAGTTGCATTCAGACTCATAACTAGTACATGTTTCATATGATTTGGGATTCGGAATTGACTTTGTCTTTTTCTTAGGCATGCGTTGCAATCGGACTCGCAAATATTTCATAAAGATATGAGTTGCAATCATACTCGCAACTATTCCATCTCCCCTGGTGGTATAGAGGGGGAGTTGCATCTAGGGCTGTAACTGAGGACTGTGTTATTCTTTTGTCTTTTTTATCCTTGAGTTGCATCTCGACATGTAGCCGGCCTTCTCCCCGATGATATAGAGAGGGGGTTGCAACTAGGGTTGCAGCTGGACTGTGAGTGTCGAGTTGCAATTTGAAACACAACTGAACTTTTCCCCTGATGGTATAGAGAGGGAGTTGCAACTAGGGTTGCAACTGAGGATTGTGAGTCTGTAGAACACAAAATTATAATAAATTATAGTAGTCTTACAAAAGATTAACATGCCCCTTTTTTGTTTATATATAGAATACCTGAGATAATGATGGTGCTTCCACAGATAGTAACATTTCAGTGTATGACATTCCCATGTCTTGTGATAATCCAAACTGCATTTTTCACAATTACTTTTTAGAGGCCAAATACTTTTTTAGAGGAAATAATCTTTGTAACAACTATTTTTTCATCCTTACAGTTGCTTCACCATCATTGCAAGAAGAATTCCCATTATACTCAAAGCACAAAGGCATCAACATCTACACAGAAAAAATGTACAACACAAGGTTAGCACAACTGTACAAGGACAGAAGAGTTTGTGTTCAAGAACACAGCTAGAGTTTTTGTGCTCTCAAAAAATTTCAAACCAACAGCGTCTGAGATTGCAAGGATAAACCAAGCTGCAACAAATCGTGGATTAGGTCTTGGTGCTGTGTTTGTGCACACTATAACAAAATCAGACATATCTCAAAACATGATGGTAATTTGAATATTGACATAGTACTCCACTTCATTATATCAAATTTAATTAATCTCATAACTACTGTTTTTCTCACTTATTAGTTTTCATTACTTTGTAATAACTAGTTTGTCTTATTTTGTTCTTAGCACATCCCAAAGAGGATCACATCAACTCTGAATATCCCACGCAAAGGCAAAGCAAGTCTTGTGATGGCTGACAATCAAGTTGTAAAGCGAGCAGAATACTACAAATAAAAAGATGGACGGATTCGTTTCAAGAAAGGTTGGACTCACTTTGCTGTGAAGAGAAAGCTGCAAACTGGAGTTGGTGTGCTACTCATGTTTGACATGGTTAGAGACAGACTAGTTATCTACTTCAATGTTGTCCGCTACTAGTCTGTGTTGTTCTGATGCTTTGTGCACTTTTGTTGTGCTTACAATAATTTATCCTAGACTTTGTTTTATTTGTTGTAACTAAGTATGGCAGTGCCTACTTAATATGGTAGTAGTTCATTGGAGGTCTTTGCAGTACTACAGACTCAAAGACTCTTTTGTCTTATTTTCTGTGTTATAAGCAAGGTACCATATTACCAACAAACTAGATTTTGTTGGTTACCCATGTAAGCAAATTGGGTGGCAAACAATATAGAAGTAATCTTGGTTTTGTCTGTAGTACCTGATCATAATCAAGGTATTGGTACTGTTGGCTTCTGCTTGATGGAACCTGAGTCAAATGAATTTTTCCTTGTTAAAGAAATCATCTAAGTGTAGTTAATCTGCTTCTGATGAACTTTTTTTTAATTATGCAGTAATCAGCGGACGTGGAAAAGGATAGTATTCAAGACCTGAGTTCCTATTATGACGTCAGCATCAAGATCAGAACCTGAAAAGAACATGTATGGAATTCATTGATGTTCAGGATTCAAGAATTTTTGTATTCAAGAAGTGGAAAGAAGAGAAGATCGTTGAGATCAGATCAGTTGTACCCTGGTGAGTCGTCTCCCCTGACTCCATCTTTTTTGCTATTTTCCACAATATACTACAGACAAGATCTGCACCGGCTACGAATTTTCTTGTTATTCAATTTCTTGAGGTACAGGAGGAACTATGAGAACAAAAAATCTGGGGGTTTCTAGATGGATCTCGCCTGATATGGGAAACAATCTGGGGGCTTCTAGATCGATCTCGCCTGATCTGGGAGTGGTTGAGATTTTTCTGTCTGGAACCTTTTTGCCCAGCGTTGGGTTGTTGGGGACTAATCTGTTATTTTGTTTTTTTGGCAGGAATATTTTTGCTTACAGCTTGGTAAAACGACAAGAAACAACCAGCCCATAAAAACCTGGCAGCCCATGGTAACAAAACAAAGCCCAACAACAAGGCTGACAAAACAAGAAAATAGCCCGGGAAGACAAAGCCAGGAACAGCAGGGCGAACAGGCCAAAATTCACAAGGCTGACGTCAGTCGACTGAGAATTAACTTAATTCTCAGTCGACTGTGCGCTAGAGACTCCCATTTTCTTTTGGTCCAGTCGCGTGTTGTTGCGACTCCGGAATCCGGATTCTCTGGTACTAACCATATGCCTATTTTTCAGATGCTTGCTGCACGATATTTGTCTTGTTCATCTAGGTAAACTCCATCGATTAAACCACATTCTTCTTTACAGCCGGCAATACATAAGTAAGTCTGGCAATGGTTGGAACTATTTGACAGGCTCGGCCCATAAGAACCCAAACCAATAAGGCCTGGGACACAAAACCAAACTGTTTGACCTGGTTAATCGAAAACCATTTGCCAGATTTATATATAAGGAAGCGGCCGAGGAGGGGCTAAGAGCAAGTACAATAAGATCCAGTCAGCAGGCTATAAGACTTAAAATAGTATATTTGTACTTAGTTGGATGAGAGAGAATATGAGTGAGCTCTTAGTTAAGAGTCAGGTACAGCACGTGCTTCTAGACACTATGTGAGGGTGTAAAGTGGGCTATATATTAATAAAGTTGTATATTCCTACCTCTAGCTATTGTACATGTTAGCTATTGAATTGACTTTAGATGATATGAACATGACTTATAGCTAGCACTGGGCTATACTATTGCCCTTGCTCTAACTTGGCAGAGGTCTCTTTAACAATTTTTTTTATAAATGTGGATCGCTATGATAGTGTCATTAATTGGTTGCACTAGTCATACGTCCTATCTTCAGAATTATGCAATTTCACTACACCATCTCGGTGACATGTTCGTTATTTTTAGTTCATGAGATGAGTACTATAAAGTGGCAACATGAAGCAACCAGTGGCAAAAAGAATACAAAGGCTTCACGAAATTAAAAAGATAGGTTACAGGTACTGCGATGATAAGGGAGTTACACCCAATCAATTATCCTTCCAAAAAAGTGTACTCCTTCCATCATCAATGACGAAAGAGCCTCGATAAAAAAAATCTATGTTGAAAACCATTAGCCCCTTCAAAAGGAAGAGTACGTACGTGGGCTCTATGAACCTATATACACTAAAAAAAAGATCTAGATACACTCATTTTACAATGCTAAAACATCTTATATTAAGAAATAGATGGGATATTTTGCAGCAGCTCTTAACACACAACTTCCTGGCTAAGTAGTTTAAACAGCTATTCGCTGAATAGACACTTATTTGTCTTATTTCAAGTACATCGATACCTAATCACTTAATGGACGGGTACTTTTGTCATTGTGCTTGGAATCACCATGGTTAGTGCATTCTTAGTCAAAGTGGCAAGTCAAGTTAAATATACCATATACGAACCCATTAGATATATAAAAAAGGCCGTTGTCACTGTCATCCTTTGTTTCTCTACAAAATGATAGCTACCTAGAGCCGGTGTGAGTCTACACAGGGCGCAGTGAATCTAGCTCGTAGCCTCCAACTTGTGAAGCTAATCTCCATCGATCACAATGGAGGCAACCACTGACGTTCGCATGGCTACTGGCAACGGAGAGAACAGCTACGCCTCCAACTCCAGGCTCCAAGTTCGTACCCTACACTGTCCTCACTGATTTACTGTCGTTTAATGCAGCTCTTGATTATATTTATCGGTGTTCCATGCATGTTTATGTGTGCAGGAGAAGGCCATTTTGGAGACAAGGCCGGCGCTTCGTGAGGCCATAGAAGAGGTGTACGCATCGCTGTCCGACCGCCGGAGCACGATGGTTGTCGCAGACCTCGGCTGCTCATCGGGTCCCAACACTCTTCTCGTCGTCTCCGAGGTGATGGGCATGATCCGCGCCTTGGCTCGGCGGTCAGAAGAACGACGTTCTGTGGAGGTGCAATTCTTCCAAAATGACCTGCCGGGCAACGACTTCAACCTCGTCTTTCGGTCACTTGAGCACTATGACAACCTAGCAGGCGGAGGGAAGGAGGCGCCCTGCTATGTCGCGGGGCTGCCGGGGTCCTACTACAGACAGCTTTTCCCTCGCCGGAGCGTCCACCTGTTCCACTCCTCCTACTCCCTCATGTGGCGCTCTAAGGTATTACTATATCATATGCACGCATATATATCCATTTCAAAAAAAATGCACGGATATATATATTTATATTTTTTGCGAGAAAGATCCGGATCTATTTCATGAGTTCACAAGAAGTACAAGACATCTCAAATATAATAAAAATTACATCGAGATTCTTGGACCACCTAACGACCACTACTCCTGCAAGACCGAGCCGCCGACATACCACTGTCGTTGCTCCCTTACCGGAGCCGGCATGACGTTGTTGATGACAGCCAGGAAATGCACGTGCCCCTAAGGACCAGTGGCCTAGAGCTGAAGCTAGCCGTCGTCATTGAACCCTTAAATTGATTTGATGCTTGTGACACCAAACCTATAAAACACGTAGACCGGACGAGATCCACCACTCCATAGAAGCGACGATCAGACGAATTCCTGCCCTGCTCAGCGCTAGCGGCAAGATCGTCGCCGACGAGGTGGAAGAGGAGGAGGGTATACCTTATTCTTGTTCCACACAATGCCACCATATATTGCATGCCTTTAAGTATTGTTTAAATTTTAGTTAAATGGGGTTATGTGTTACAAAATACAATACAACTTTTATTTAAAATATGCATCCGTTCTAAAATATAAGGTCTATTTTGACTAAATCTGTTCTTTCACCCAACTCAGTCCAATAATATGTTACACAAAATCGGCGACGTTAGATTTGTATTCAAAAGACTATATGATTTGATCTTGGACTAAATAAAGCATGTGAAATTTATGGTGAAAGCTAGCATTTGGTCATTCATATTATACATTATATCTGTAAACGAAGGGGACCTAGTATAACATCTCAATCTGCAACTAGGTACGACATATCGTTGTTTCATGAAAACATAATAATCTATTAGCATGATCAAAAAAATTGTGTAAAACATGTGCCAAAAGGCAGAACATCCACTACATGAGATAGTCGTGCATGGGGCTCCACACACTAAGCAACTTCAATTGGAAATCCAAAAATTGTACTCCCTCCCTTCCGATTTATTAGGATTAATAGCCCTTGCACCCCGACCAAGGCGTGAGGGGAGCGGCTCACGAAGATTTCTCACCCATTTTTTCAGCCAATGGTCTTGTTACTAGATTTCATTACGCGCTCAATAAACCGGAATAGAGGGGGGTAGATATTATGTTTAAAGGGTATCAGCATCATGCACGATAGTAGTTAATTTTCTATAATCAATGTATCTTCTATAATAATAAATTACCTAGCAGGTACCCGAGGAACTCTCAAGTTGCACTCACCTGAATGAAGGCAACATTTACATCGGAAAGACTACTCCACCTGTTGTGATTAAGTTGTTCCAAAAACAATTCCAAAAGGACTTTGAATCATTCCTTACATTGCGTTATAGAGAGCTTGTCAATGGAGGACGAATGTTGCTAACATTTCTTGGCCGAAAGTGCGAAGAGATGTTGACGCATGGGGAAGTGAGCACAGTGTTTGATTTGGTTGGCAAAGCTATCAGGTCTCTTGTACTACAGGTACACACATGTTATAGCAACACTTGTTTTACTTTTCCATAAAGAAGGTTGTGTGCCTCATTTTGATCCAAAGTCTAGGGATACCACCTCCATTTCTAAAAGGAAAAACTAAGTATCAATGGAACATGTATGTATGCTCTTACTTTTGGATGATAGTTATAGTGGATTTGAGTGGTAAACTAAGAAAAACAATTACTCAAAATAAGTTTAGCTTGTACTCCTTTCTTATACCTTATATGAAATACTATTTCTGTGTATGATGCATAGGGACGTGTGGAGAAGGAGAAGTTGGACTCATTTAACCTGCCTTACTATGCCCCATCAGTGAAAGAGGTGAAGTCATTGATCAACAAGAATAGTCTCTTTGACATTGAACAGATTAAGCTCTTTGAATCAAACTGGGATCCTCAAGATGACTCGGACGGTGATGTCGTACTTGACTGTGCCAGTAGTGGGGCGAACGTATCCAAGTGTATAAGGGCAGTGTTAGAGCCACTGATTGTAGACCACTTTGGTGAAGAAATTATTGATGAGTTGTTTACTGTATATGCATCCATCATTGCAAAGCATCTCGAGAAAGCAAAGGCCAAGTACCCCATCATCGTTGTATCCTTGAAGAAGGCTATGCACTGAATAGGTCACATATATATGGCTTAATTGGTATGGTAGCATATGCATAGATATCTCTTCTATGATGCCAGGTGTAATTTTTCAACAAGTCTCCTCTGTGCTATGTAAAAAATCGAACAAATTCCAAAATTAATGAATAAATTTCTGATGGCTGATAAGAATCACCCATGAAAATTTGCATGTCTTCATGGAGTAGTTGATGCAAGTACATCGGCTTTCCTGTACTAGCCATCAATAAGATCTAGAGCTATAGATTGAATCTAGTTCTTATACTCTTGTACACACCATCTACATTATACAGTCTTAGCAGGATGTAGGGCGATTACTCGTCCAAGGGTATAAATCTTGTTGGAATTATGCCCTAGAGGCAATAATAAAGATGTTATTATTATAATTCTTGTTCATGATAAAGTTTATATTCCATGCTAGAATTGTATTAAGCGGAAACTTTAATACTTGTGTGGTTTGTGAACAACACCGTGTCCCTAGTACGCCTCTATGGACTAGCTCATTGATCAATGATGGTTAAGGTTTCCTAACCATAGACATGAGTTGTCAATTGATAATGAGATCATATCATTGGGAGAATGATATGGTGGACAGACCCAAACTAAGCAAATCTATTAGATCGTTTCATCGTGTTCGTCTTTGCGAAGCTTTTCTCATGTCAAATATTGTATTCCTTAGACCATGAGATAATACAACTCCCTGGTATCGGAAGAAAGCTTTGAGGTCATCAAACGTCATCCTATGAGAGGTGATCATAAAGGTGTCTCTCGGTGATCGGAAAGTATCATTGGGTTGTATGTATCGAGATGGGATTTGTCCCTCCCAAGTCGGAGAGATATACTTGGGCCCACTCGTGTCGATATCAACACCGCTTGCAAGCATGTGGTTAAGGAGTTCATCACAAAGTGATATCGGATTCTGAACGAGTAAAGTACTTCTGTGAGCGAGATTGAACTAGGTATGGCGATACCGGCGATCGAATCTCGGGCAAGTAAAATATCGCGAGACGAAGGGAATATATATAGGATTGATTGAATCCTGGCATCGTGGTTCATCCGATATGATCATCGATGAATGTGGGAGTCAATATGGGTGCCAGACCCGCTGTTGATTATTGATAGAAGATCATATGCGCATATTCTCGAACCCGCGGTCACACATAACGTGTCTTGGCCTAGGATAGATTGGATAATTGGTTTATGAATTTTGTTGGTCTCGGATGGGATCCGGGACATCACGAGAGGTTCGGAATGGTCCGGAGAATAGGATTCATATAAGGCGGTGCAGTTTTGGAGTTGAATTGTTCGGATTAATCGGTATTGTGCGAAGCTTCTAGAACCTTCGGAAGGGGACCAACGTGGCCCCACCTTCCGGGAGGGCATGGGCCTATGAGGGAGTGTCCTGGCCGCATTGGGCCCAGCCGATCCTAGATAAGTTTAAACTCGTTTAAACTAGAGATAGGGTTTCTAGATAAGGGATAAGTTTAAATCGTTTAAACTAGAGATAGGCTTGGAGGATGGGCAAGGGCTGGCCGCACCTCCCCCTCTATATATAGAGGGCTGGTGCGCCCCCTCCCCTACATCCACACCTCCCTCCAAGCCCTAGTAGCCCTGCTGCCTTCCTCTCTCCCTCCCGACTGTTTGTAGGCGAAGCCCTGCGGCAGAAATTCTCCACCATATACACCACACCGTCGTGTTGTAGATCCAATCCATCTCTCCATCATACTTGCTGGTCCGAGGAAGGAGGAGGCGTCGAGGTGCTGCGTGTGCATCTCACGGAGGCACCGCCACTTGTGGTGCTAGATCGGATCGGATCGCGAGGAGGAGAAGCGAGTACGACTACATCACCCATGTTCGGCGAGCGTTCGCTGTCTTGCGAATCTTCAAGGGTATGAAGATCTAATCCAATCTCTCGTTGTTTGCATCTCCTAGATTAGATCTTGGCTTTCCTTACATTCGCTCAGTAGAAAATTTTGATTTACTATGCTGCGAAACCCTTGATGGTATCGAGCTAGATCTATACGTAGATGTGATTCACGAGTAGAACGCAACATGGTTGTTCTTGAGCGTTGATGTTCTGTGGCAAGCCTCTTGTTTGTGTTCTTCTTATGACGCGGGATAGTGAGATTGAAGCGGTCCAGGCCAACCTTACGCGACGTCGTTCGCGAGACCGGCTCCGCACTTGACGTGTGGCTTGTACCACACATGCGGCTGGTGGATGTCAGTTTCTCTCACTATAGTTGTCATGGGATTAACACCGGAGTTTGGCAACCATAATATCACCGTTGTGGCTTTCCGTAGGTAAGAATCGTTCTTAGCATCTACTCCCATAAGCCACGTAAAACATGCAACAACAAAGTAGAGGCGTCTAACTTGTTTTTGCAGGGAGTGTTTTCTGTGATATGGTATGGCCCAAGATGTGATGTGTATAATGTATACGATGATCATGTTTTGTAATGTTTCACGACTTGCATGTCGATGAGTACACAACCGGCGAAGCCATATGGTTGTCTTTATAATTGTGTATGACCTGAAGTCAACTTCTTATCGCCATGTAATAGCTTTACTTTATCGCTAAGTAGTTAGCAATAGTTGTAGTTGCTATTCGTGGTGGAGGCAATCATGGTGGAGTGATGGAGATCATGCGAGCACAAGATGGAGATCATTCGCGAAGATTGGCTATACCATGTCACATAAAGTTATATGCATGTGATGTTTATCCTTTTATGTATCTTATTATGCTTAGATCGCGGTAGCATTATAAGATGATTCCTCATAAACATCAAGATAAAACGTGTTCTCCCCAAGTATGCACCGTTTGCGAAAGTTAAATGCGTGTCCAAGCATCACGTGATGATCGGGTGCTATAGACTCTACGCTCACATACAACGGGTGCAAGCCAGTTTTACTGTGGAAATACTTGGGTTTTACTTGCGAGCCTAGCATGTATGGAGACATGGCCTCGAACACAAGAACCGAAAGGTTAAGCATGAGTCATATGAATGATATGATCGACTTCGTTGTCCACCATTGAAACCACATCTCTTCTCGTGAAGATCGGATTAGGTGTGGTGAATTTGGATCGTGTTCACTAAACAACTTGAGGGATGTTGAATTTAGTGGGAGTTCATCTAGTAATTTGATTAAGTTGAACTATTTATCATGAACATAGTCTAAATTGTACTTGCAAATCTGTAGATCACATGGCCAAGTCCAACTTCAACTTCAACGTTTTGCTGAGAAAGAAAAGCTTAGAAACAATGGGTCTAACTTCACCAACTGGTTCCATAATCTAAGAATCATTACATACGGCGGACAAAAGGACTATGTCCTTGAGAAAGCGTTTAGTAACCCCTACTGCAATGCGCCGGCTGATGAGAAAGCTGTCTATCGGCGTAAAGATGATTATGGTGTGATTAAGAGCACCATGTTGTTTGCTATGGAACGAGAACTTCAAAATCGTTTTGAAAACTATCCGGGCCCTTTGAGATTCTCGAGAGCTGAAAACCATGTTTGGACTCGGGCCCGTTCAGAGATATGAGATCTCCGAGAAGTTCTTTAAGCGCAAGATGGAGGAAGGGAGTTAGTTAGTGAGCACGCCATTAAGATGTCGGGCTACACTCAACGCCTGAGCAAGCTGGGCAAGATTCGGAGGAGCTCAAGATTGACAGGGTTACGCAATCACTCCTCCCGGCTACAAAAGTTTTGTAGTGACTCATAATCATATTGGTTCCACGATCACGATCACGAGCTCTTCAAAAAGCTGAAGGCTGCGGAGGTGGACATCAAGAAGGATAATCATGTGTTGATGGTCAACAAGCCCTCCTTTAAGAAAGGTAAAAGTGCAAAGAAGCCCTTCAAGAAGGGCGGCAAGCAATGCCCTGTGAGAAGAAGCTCGGGGCTGGTCCCAAGCCAGGCCCGAGTGCTTCTATTGCAGGACAAGGGTCCTTTGGGCATACTGTCCAGTACTTAGCGGACAAGAAGGCTGGCACCATCAAAGGTATATTTGATATACATGTTATTGATGTTTTCCTTACTAGCCCTCGTTGTAGTGCACGGGTATTTGATACCGTTCGGTTGCTAATATTTGTAACTCGAAGCAGAGTTGCGGAATAGGCGGACTTGCGAGGGATGAGGTGACGATGCGTTGGCAATGGATCAAGAGTTGATGTGATGGCCGTCGCACGCTCTCCTTAGTTTTACCTTCGGATTAGTTTTAAACCTTAATAAATGTTATTATGTACTGCGTTGAGCATGAACATTATTTCTGGATCGTGTTTATTGCAAGGCGGTTATTCATTTAAATCGGAGAATAATGGTTGTTCTATTTATATGAGTAACATCTTTTATGGTCATGCACCTCTTGTGAGTGGTTTATTTCTTCTAAATCTCAAAGGGATGAAACACATCCATAACATTGAGGCTAAGAGATGCAAAGTAGATAGTAATAATACTACTTATTTGTGGCGTCGTCTAGGTCATATTGGTGTAAAGCGCATGAAGAAACTCCATTCGATGGACTTTTGGAGTCTCTTGATTTTGAATCATTTGACACATCGAACCATGCCTCATGGGCAAGATGATCAAAACCCGTTCTCGGTATGATGGGCGAAACGGACTTGTTGGAAATCATACATACCGATGTATGCGGACCGATGAGTGTTTCGGCCAGCGATGGATATCGCTATTTTCTCACTTTACCGATGACTTAAGTAGATATGGGTATATCTATTTAATGAAACATAAATCTGAAACGTTTGAAAAGTTCAAAGAATTTCAGAATGAAGTGGAGAACCATCGTAACAAAAGATTAAGTTTCTACGATCCGATCGTGGGCGAATATTTGAGTTATGATTTTCTCACGCATCTCAAAGCAAGTGGAATCGTTTCACAACTCACGCCATACCGGAACACCACAGCGCAATGGTGTGTCTCGAGCAGGAATCGAACCCTATTAGATATGGTCCGATCGATGAGTTCTCAGACTGATGTGCCGTTATCATTTTGGGGTTATGCATTAGAAACCGCTGCATTCACTTTAAATCGGGCTCCATCTAAATCCGTTGAGACGACACCGTATGAACTATGGTTTGGTGCTAAACCTAAGTTGTCGTTTCTTAAAGTTTGGGGATCACGAAGCTTCGTCAAGAAGTTGATGCGGACAAGCTCGAACCCAAAGCGAAATCGTCTTCATAGGATACCCTAAGGAAACTATTGGGTATACCTTCCATCACAGAACCGAAGGCAAAGTGTTTGTCGCAAAGAACGGTTCCTTTCTTGAAAAGGAGTTTCTCTCGAAAGAAGTGAGTGGGCGGAAAGTAGAGCTAGACGAGGTTATTGAACCTTCTCTTGAATTGGAGAGTAGCGCGCACCTGAAATTATTCGATTGCCACTTGCACCAACAATAGAGGAAGCTAATGACAAGGATCATGAAGCTTGGACGATCTTCTCTTGAACATCGCGGTCGACAAGGTCGCGTGCCCCTCTGAGTGGTGCGGCAACCTGTCTTATTTGTC
Source organism: Avena insularis (assembly GCA_023614405.1). Taxonomy (NCBI): domain Eukaryota; kingdom Viridiplantae; phylum Streptophyta; class Magnoliopsida; order Poales; family Poaceae; genus Avena; species Avena insularis. The sequence goes on along the minus strand of CM042697.1, from coordinate 58,744,623 downwards.
TTGTTAGTAGAAGACAGTGAACCTACGAACTATGAGGAAGCGATGATGAGCCCAGACTCTGAGAAATGGCTAGAAGCCATGAAATACGAATTGGGATCCATGAGCGAAAACCAAGTATGGACTTTGGTGGACCCTCCTAGCGACCGAAAGGCCGTTGAGTGCAAATGGATCTTCAAGAAGAAAATGGACGCGGATGGTAATGTTACCGTCTATAAAGCACGGCTTGTCGCAAAAGGTTTTCGACAAGTTCAAGGTGTTGACTACAATGAGACTTTCTCTCCCGTAGCGATGTTTAAGTCCATTCGGATTTTATTAGCAATTGCTGCGTTTCATGATTATGAAATATGGCAAATGGATGTCAAGACTGCTTTCCTCAATGGCAACATTGATGAAGAGTTGTATATGATGCAACCCGAAGGTTTTGTCGATCCTAAGGATGCTGATAAAGTATGCAAACTTCAGCGTTCCATTTATGGACTGAAGCAAGCATATCGGAGTTGGAACCTTCGTTTTGATCAAGTGATCAAGAGCTTTGGATTTGTTCCAAATTGCTACGAAGCTTGCATCTACAAGAAAGTGAGTGGGAGCTCGGTGACGTTTCTGGTACTATATGTGGATGACATATTGATTATTGGAAATGACATCGACATGCTTAACGATGTGAAGAGTTATTTGAATAAGTGTTTTTCAATGAAAGACCTAGGTGAAGCTGCTTATATATTGGGCATCAAAATCTATAGAGATAGACAAAGGCTTTGATAGCTTTAAGCGGTACATATCTAGACAAAGTTAAAAGGTTCAGAATGGATAAGGCATTGAAAGGTTGATTGCCTATGTTGTCGAGTAAGATATTGAGGAAGGCTCGGTGTCCATTCTGATGAAATGATAGGGAAGCTATGAGCAAAGTGCCTTATGCCTCGGCCATAGGTTCCATCATGTATGCCATCTTGTGTACTAGATCGGATGTGTCCAATGCTCTTAGTTTGACGGCGAGATATCAAAGTGATCCGAGTGGAACCTTTGGACAGCCGTGAAGAACATCCTAAGGTACCTAAATAGGACTAAAGAAATGTTCTTAGTCTATGGGGGTGATGAAACTCGTCGTAAAGGTTACGTCGATGCTAGTTTCGACACCGACAAGGATGATGCTAAATCTCAGACGGGATCGTGTATATTTTGAATGGAGGAGCTGTGAGCTGGAGAAGCAAGCAAAGTGTGATCACGGGATCTACGATGAAAGCGGAATACATGGGCTGCTGAGCGTCAAGTGAAGGAGTTTGGATCGAAACTTCATCATTGAGCTTGGCGTGGTTCCAAGTGCATTGGACCCTTTGGAGATATTGTGTGACAACACGGCGCCATAGCACTCGCTAAGGAACCAAGATATCATCCAAAGACCAAGCATATCAACATAAGTTTCATATAATCCGAGATTATATAGCAGATGGAGATCGAAGATCAGCAAAGTACATACAGATCTGAATGTCGCAGATCCATTGACTAAACCTCTTCCACGTGTAAAACATGATCGGCACCTCGATTGCCATGGGTGTGAGATTGTTGCCAAATGTAAACTAGATTATTGACTCTAGTGCAAGTGGGAGAATGTTGGAATTATGCCCTAGAGGCAATAATAAAGATGTTATTATTATAATTCTTGTTCATGATAAAGTTTATATTCCATGCTAGAATTGTATTAAGCGGAAACTTTAATACTTGTGTGGTTTGTGAACAACACCGTGTCCCTAGTACGCCTCTATGGACTAGCTCATTGATCAATGATGGTTAAGGTTTTCTAACCATAGACATGAGTTGTCAATTGATAATGAGATCATATCATTGGGAGAATGATATGGTGGATGACCAAACTAAGCAAAGCTATTAGATCGTTTCATCGTTTTCGTCTTTGCGAATCTTTTCTCATGTCAAATATTGTATTCCTTAGACCATGAGATAATACAACTCCCTGTTATCTGAAGAAAGCTTTGAGGTCATCAAACGTCATCCTATGAGATGGTGATCATAAAGGTGTCTCTCAGGTGATCGGAAAGTATCTGTTGGGTTGTATGTATCGAGATGGGATTTGTCCCTCCCAAGTCGGAGAGATATACTTCGGGCCCACTTGGTAATCGATATCAACACCGCTTGCAAGCATGTGGTTAAGGAGTTAATCACAAAGTGATATCGGATTACGGAACGAGTAAAGTACTTGCGTGAGCGAGATTGAACTAGGTATGACGATACCGACGATCGAATCTCGGGCAAGTAAAATATCGCGAGACGAAGGGAATATATATATGGGATTGATTGAATCCTGGCATCGTGGTTCATCCGATATGATCATCGATGAATGTGTGGGAGTTAATATGGGTGCCCACCCGCTGTTGATTATTGATAGAAGATCATGTGCGCATATTCTCGAACCCGCGAGGTCACACACTTAATGTGTCTCGGCTAGGATAGATTGGATAATTGGTTTATGAATTTTTGTTGAGTCTCGGATGGGATCCGGGACATCACGAGAGGTTCGGAATGGTCCGGAGAATAAGATTCATATAAAGGCGGTGCAGTTTTGGAGTTCGGAATTGTTCCGGATTAATCGGTATTGTACCAGAAGCTTCTAGAACCTTCCGGAAGGGGACCAACGTGGCCCCACCTTCCGGGAGGGGGCATGGGCCTATGAGGGAGTGTCCTGGCCGCATTGGGCCCAGCCGATCCTAGATAAGTTTAAACTCGTTTAAACTAGAGATAGGGTTTCTAGATAAGGGATAAGTTTAAATCGTTTAAACTAGAGATAGGCTTGGAGGATGGGCAAGGGCTGGCCGCACCCCCCCTCTATATATAGAGGGCTGGTGCGCCCCCTCCCCACACCACACACCTCCCTCCAAGCCCTAGTAGCCCTGCTGCCTTCCTCTCTCCCTCCCGACTGTTTGTAGGCGAAGCCCTGCTGCAGAAATTCTCCACCATATACACCGCGCCGTCGCGTTGTAGATCCAATCTATCTCTCCATCATACTTGCTGGTCCGAGGAAGGAGGAGACGTCGAGGTGCCGCACGTGTGCATCTCACGGAGGCACCGCCACTTGTGGTGCTAGATCGGATCGGATCGCGAGGAGGAGAAGCGAGTATGACTACATCACCCACGTTCCGACGTTTGTCTTGAATCTTCAAGGGTATGAAGATCTAATCCAATCTCTCTCGTTGTTTGCATCTCCTAGATTAGATCTTGGCTTTCCTTCTGTTCGCTTCCGTAGAAAATTTTGATTTACTATGCCGCGAAACTCTTCAAATCTGAGTAAAACGAGCATGTCTATATTGTCTCTGGCATATTCCCTCGTGCTCTGATCCCCTCTATCTACTGTTTGCACGACTACCTCTCAGATTGTAAGGTGGCCGGTAGATTAATATTGTTAACAATAGTAAACCATGGTGACAACCATAACTAGATGTGTTATGGGAATGGCTAGTAGGGTTGATGGTTAATTTAAGGATTAATTAGATAAATACCACTCCAATTTCTAGCTATTTGAGAAACGCCACTATATTTTTCATCTTTAGAAAAACGTCACTACAATTTTGTGTACATTCGGTAGATGCCATTACATGCATTTAAGCTCATATATTGGCCAATATACACTCATATTTCTATTGTATATACGTATACATGTTGGGGTCCACCAAAATTAGACTTAGATGGGAGAAACCATGTAATAAAATATAACTGATAATTATAACCTGAGAAGTAAAAATAAATCTCACATAGCTCCAAGCTAATTTGCCAATAAACACATATGACATGCATATAGGAACATCAAATGTCCATCACAAAATAATGTCCTAATCACATGCATATATAAATCTAATTACGGTAAAGAGGAGGAAGAAAGGTGTTTTTTCTATCTAGGCTGGGCTAGTACTCACTCACAAAAAAAAAGTTGGGCTATTACTCTAGGAGCAAGGAAGAAGAATGATGCTTTTTTTAAATCGGTTGTGTACTCGCGTGATTCTGGTGGGCCCTACTATCTATATGTAGATACCAAAGAAATACTTGTGTATATTGGTCAGTATATGGGGTTAAATGCATGTAATGGCATCTATCAAATGTACACATAATTGCAATGGCGTTTTTTCTAAAAATGAAAGTTGCAATGGCGTTTTTCAAATAGCCAGAAATTGGAGTGGTATCTATCTAATTAACCCTTAATTTAATATGGTCTCAACCTAGGCTCTCACTACATCCTGCTAGTATTTTTTTCAGAATAACATATTGCCATACTTTTTATTTTATATGTTGTCTTTTAGTGCGATAGTTACAGGTACAAACTCTTGGCCCTAGCCGTGTCATGCATGTATTCGTGATAATAACTTATTGGCATACTTTGTTTATTTTATATGCTTGGTGTTGCGCATAATTAACACGAACAGATTGCCATATATTTTAATATTACGTTATTTGATAGTGACAGATTCTTTTGTATGCTTTGTTGTTATAATTGTTTATTTCATATGCTTTATGTCATAGTGTTGTGTTGCATATTTATATGCTTTATTGATATGCTTGTTTATCTCACATGCTTTATTGCAATATTTGTTTATTTCATGTGCTTTTCATATCAATGTGATTTATTAATTATTCTATAATTTTTAAACGTGATGTACTTGTCATTGTGTAAAAACTGATTAAAAGAACATATTGCTTTATCAGTGCTAGAAGCCGTAGCTAGTCTGACGTCTCCTCTCTTTCTTTTCGCCCCTCCTCCCATCCCATCTTATTTGATCGGGATCCACCCCACTCACACACCTATAGTACTACTCTCTCGGTCCTAAAAAAGAATGTCATAAATTGTCTAAGTTTGAATGAATCTAGACACGGTTTGAATGAATCTAGAGCTCCGCTGGCATGACCGCCATCTTGCTTATAATTGTTTGTTCAACTCTGTTAGTAGTAGTGTTATGAAAGGTACCAATCTTGCTTTGCAGATATTTGAATCGTCTCCCAAGAGTGAATGCCCCATGCCCATGGTGAAAAAAACGACATTCCAGGAATTTCATTCATGAAATACTGGATCCTAAAAGAGTTGGGAGCATCCTAAAATTTCTCTAGAAAGTATCGAGTAAATTTTTTTCTCAAGGAATGAGAATAAGTTTCTACGAATGGTTATGGAGGGGTCAAGGGTGTTGACGGCCTCTGAAGCAAGGTTCTTTCTCTTTTGGCTTTTCTTGTTTCCTCGCTGATGTGTCTAGCAGCTCCCATCGGTTAAGAATGGCAGCATAAATATTGCTCACTAACATCCACATTGGTGTATACATTGGCACATCCAGCCTCAACAGTCAGCTGTTTGCAGTCGTGAAAGCAATTTAGCACTCTAGTTACATACACGCTGTTCCTATACAGATCCTATCAGTCCACCATTCTCTTCTAAGAAATATTCATCAACATAATACTGACCAAGAGTTTCTCATGGTGTATGCCTCCATCGTTGCAAAGCATCTGGAGAAAGCCAAGGCAAAATATCCCATCATCATGGTGTCCCTGAAGAAGGTCATGAATTGAGAGTTAGTCACATATATATAGTTCAACCGGTCTGGTGGTGGTATATGCAGATAAAATATCAGCGGGACGCCTAAAGTGCTGATATATTTTAAGTGATCTCACATGTAATTTTACGTGCATTATATGCTCTATAAATAACATTGTGCAAAATCTAAAATTCATAAATAAATTTCGGATGGCTAGTAAGAACTGAAACAACCACGGGTTTTGCATGTATTTCAACTTTTCAAGAAAGCAAGGGAACAATTTATATTATTAAAAACTTTATCATTTCTACACAGCCATAGCGACCATATAATGGCAATCGCTCCAACCCGAAGAAGTAGATTATACTTGTTATCTATCCCATGTAACCAATTCCCAAAAATATTGGCAATACTACGAGGTGGATACAAGCCTGAAGCTGCCTGGGTAACCGACTATATAGACCTAGCGAAATTGCATTGAAAAAATAAGTGTTTGATTGTCTCATTGTGATAACAAAAAAGACACATAGGGTTTCCATGCCAATTCTGCTTAATAAGATTATCTTTAGTAAGGATAACTCCGCGACGAAGATACCATGCAAAAAAATTATTTTTTAGGGGTATCTTCATCTTCCAAATCATCCTATTATCTAAAACAGGCATAACCGGCTGGGCAAGTGCATTGTAAAAGGAACTCACGGAGAAAGACCCTTCCGCACTTAAGTTCCATCAAAATTCATCTGGTCCAGGCGACAATTGTACATTTGCTAGGCGATGTAGCAATGCGATCCAAGAGTCCAGCCTGGTTCCAATTAAATCTCGTCTAAAAGTCACAACAGGCGGGAATGATTCTAAAACAGTGGATATCGTCGCATCCTTGTAACGAACAATAGAATACAATGCAGGATATTGTTCTTGGAGTGTAGCATTACCCAGCCACTTATCCTCCCAAAACCTTATCTGAGACCCATCCTTAATAGAAAAAGTTCCGAACCTGAAGAAATTTTTCTTCGTTGCCATCAAACCGGCCCAAAAGTGAGAGTCACATGGTTTCCAAACCAGCTGTGACAATGCTTTTGAACCAATATATTTCCTTTTAAGTAGAGTTTGCCATACGCCGTCTTCAGAAAGTAATTTGAAGAGCCATTTACCAAGTAGGGCTGTATTTTTGATCTCAAGATCATGAATACCCATCCCACCCTGATCTTTGGGGCGGCATAATACACTCCATTTAGCCAGCCTGTATTTCTTTTTCTCGTTATCTCCTTGCCAAAAGAATCTTGATCGGAGATAGTCCAATGTTTTCAAGACTCCTTTTGGTAGTTGGAAGAAAGATATCATATACAGTACCATATTACTTAGTACCGAATTAATGAGTACTAATCTCCCCCCTATGGAGAGCAATTTACCCTTCCAGCTGCTCAATCTTAGTTGTAGTCTTTCCTCAACGATTTTCCATTCAGCAATAGTGAGCCTCCGGTAATGAACCGGAATGCCCAAATACCGAATCGGAAAAACACCTTGACTACAACCAAAGAGATCAGCATAAAGACTAATTTCATCTCTGGCCTCGCCAAAATAAAACAATTCACTTTTATGGAAGTTGATTTTCAACCCTGATAGTTGCTCAAAAGCTGAAAGTATCAATTTCAGATTTTTCGCTTTTTCAATGTCATGTTCCATAAATAAAATTGTATCGTCGGCATATTGAAGTATTGATAAACCTCCATCAACTAGATGGGGAATCACACCTTCAATTTGGCCATCAAGCTTGGCACGCTCAATCAAGACAGCGAGCATATCAGCCACTATATTAAATAACATTGGTGATAATGGATCTCCCTGTCTCAAACCTTTTTTTGTCTGAAAGTATTTACCAACGTCGTCATTAACTTTTATGGCAACACTACCTCCCGACACAAAGTTGTTGATTAAAGCTTGCCACTCAGATGAAAAACCTTTCATTCTAAGGGTCTGTTGAAGAAAAGGCCATTTGACTTTATCATAGGCCTTTTCAAAGTCAATTTTAAGAATAACCCCATTCAAATTATTCCTATGTAATTCATGAACAGTTTCATGCAAGGTAACCACACCGTCAAGGATGTTGCGAACTTGCATAAAAGCAGTTTGTGAAGGGCGAACTACATGTTACGCCACAGAATTTAGGCGAATCGTTGCAACTTTGGTAAAAATCTTAAAACTAACATTAAGAAGACATATTGGTCTATATTGTTGGATCCGTTCTGCTTCATTAATCTTAGGCAAAAGAATTATCTCTCCAAAATTCAAGCGAAACAAATCTAGTTGACCAGCGTGCAAAGCACAAAACATTTCAAGTAGATCTGAATTGATAACATCCCAAAAGGTTTGGTAAAATTCAGCTGGAAAGCCATCAGGACCAGGGGCTTTATTATGTTCCATCTGGAAAACAGCCTTCCTGACCTCTTCCTCAGAATAGGGAGCCGTCAGTAGGTCATTTTCCTCGACAGAAACCTGAGACACATCATTTGTTTGAGATTCATCTAGAGAGATAGTTCCCTCATCTGGTTCCCCAAACAAACATTTATAATAATTTGTAATATAGGATTTCAGCTGCTCATGTCCCTCAATCGTCCCCTCATCTTGCGTTAAAGATCGAATAAGTGTTTTCTTGTGTCTGCTATTAGCAAGACTATGGAAGTACCTAGTATTCGAATCCCCATACAAAATAAATTGGGCTTTGGAACGCTGATACCATTTGAGTTCCTCTTCACGCAGTAACCGTGCTAACTCCGCATTCGCTTGGCTTTTCAGCTCAATTTCACGCGTAGTTAACAAACGATTTTCTGCTATAGCTTCAAGGTCATCAATAGTAGATGATAGCCGAAGTTCTTCTTTTTTAAGAATACCAGTTGTGTGGCGCGCCCAACCACCAAGGTGTTTGCGTAGCATACGCACTTTATTGTTCCACCTCTGGATCGGTGTATTACCCTTAACCGGTTTTTCCCATACTGTTTTGACCATATCATGAAAACCCTCCCGGTGTAACCATCCAAGTTCGAATTTGAATGGACGGGAACACCGTGTCCGAGGTAATCCAGTAGTCAGCAGTATGGGAGCATGGTCAGACAGCGCCTCAATACGCTCTAGAGCGCGAACCGAGACTCGGGGAAAATGTTCTTCCCAATCCGAGTCCATCAGTACACGATCTAGTTTTTCGTATGTAGGTTCAGGCAGGCTGTTTGCCCAAGTAAATTGACGACCGATCATGGTTACTTCCTTCAAGTCAAGGCTGTCAATGACAGCATTAAAAAGGAATGGCCAATGATCGTCAAAACGACCTTTACTCTTCTCGAATGGAAACCGAAGCAGATTAAAATCACCCCCTATAAGAATAGGGTACGGATTATCTTTCGCTAAGTTAACCAGTTCGCGAAGAAAATCGGCCTTGAACACATCCTGGGCCGCACCATACACAGCGACAAGGCTCCATATGAAATTGTCAGCTTTGTTACGGATGTTGAGTTTTATGTGAAACTCTCCTTCCGAACTAGCTAATATTTCCATGGTGTCCGCCCTTACGCTAAGTAAAATGCCTCCAGATCGTCCCCTAGGTGGATGAGAATACCACTCAAAGTCTATACCACCCGAAAGACGGTCAAGTAGACTTTGGGAGAACTCTCTTCTACCCGTTTCCGAAATAGCAATAAAATCCAAATTATGTTCCCTAGTGCAAAGTGCAATATGTAAATGTTTAGCCAAGTCACGAAGACCTCTGCTATTCAGAAACATACCATTCATTGGGAAACAAATATGGATTTAGGAGTCAAATCTCGTTTCCGAGATTTATTGCATTTTTTCTAGAAGAAGATTTCCGACCGGAAGCAGTTAGTTCATAAGCTGAACTTAATATGTCCTCATTGAAACCAACTTTCAGAACTTCACCAACTAGATGAGATAGGAGCTGACCATCCATTGTGGCATTCGCATCCTCATCATCATCAGAATAAGTGGAAACAGTAGAGGTCGAGGCTTTTGGAGCAACCGTTAGACGGTTGTATTCCATCCGCTTCAAAACCTTGGTAGAAATAGAAACATCTCTAGAATTCTTACCAAGACTAATGCCTACTTTATTGAGATTGGAAGAATTTTGCGTAGATGAAAAAGATATAAAAGACTTAGATGACGAGGAAGTACCGTTAGAATCCAAGTTCTTTTCTGCCTTCCTGCGCATGGCCTTTGAGAGAGAGTCTTCATCTGCTTCACTAGACCCATCTGCACATACCGTATGACGACCACTCCTGCGCAGCGCGATCCCAGGAACCTGCTTGTTGCTGGCCTTAGCTAGTGTTGAAACTTGTTTAGCAGAAATTGTAGCGGGTGCTGCATGCATAAACAGTGAAGCAGAGGGGAGCCCAACAGCCGCTGCACGTCCTCCTCCAAAAGAACTTGAGTTTTGAATTTTGAAAACACAGGGGTGGAACTTAAGTTTTGTGATCCTCGTCAAAGTCTAAATCGATCGGTCGCACGCGCAAGCCGCACACGGTAGCTTCACCGCACCTCATATTTATAGTCAAACGGACCAAGGCTTACCAGCCAAATTTTCATTCAAACACGGCGCCACTTTTTTCATCTCCCGCTATTTATTTTTTTTCGTTTTCAACTCTCTCTCTCTTGTACCTGTAGTATGGTATAATATCCCCGTGGAACCGGACAAAATTAATGGAATTGAGGGCAGGTTAATTCCCTGAATTCAGGAACAACCGCTCACGCCAGCAAATCATTTATTTATTGGTGCCTATATTAATCCCGTGTTTTGTGAGATACGCAGTCTCATCTCCTATTTTCATGGGACGGGAAACGGCCCCCGGCACCTTATTATTTTCGCATGCATATAATTTTCCGCCATGATAAGTTCCTTTATTTTGGCTTTTGTCATGTTTTTTTTTAAATCTATGATTATTTTCTTGGCTAGGGGTTTGGTTATACAGTACTATAGGAATATCCATCCCATTAACTTGCTTATTAGGGAAGCTATAACGGGAGAGCGTTGATGCCTAACAAAATACATGCACTCCCTCCTTTGTAAAATAGATGTCGAAAATTATCTACTCCCTCCGATCCAAATTAGTTGTCTTGGTTTTGTCTAAATTCGGATGTATATGGCACTAAAAGAAGTCTAGATAAATCCGAATCTAGTCAAATTTGAGTCAAATTATTTTGGGTCGGAGGGAGTATGATACATCCAAATTAGAAAAAATTGTGACATCTATTTTGAGACAAGGTAGCAGTAAAAGAAATTTGCTCATAGCACCAGTCCTTAAGCGTGCTCGGGTTTTGACTATGTAAGCGCGTACACACAAGCACTTTCCAATGTACATGCCGTTCATACTATTTGATGCATTCCACCAACTGGATAATGGTTTTTCATAGAGATATAAAACCGAGAGCAAATAAACTGTCAAAAGTAATATTCATATATGATTAAATCGGTTGGGATCGATGAAATATGCATCTTGGCAAGACTTTGGTAAAGTACATATATATGACAGGCATAAATACTACTCCCTCCGACCTAAATTATTTGACTTGGATTTCTCAAAATTTGGATGAACCTATATACTAAATAGTGTCTAGTTTCATCCAAATTTAGACAAATCCAAATCATCTAATATGGGTCGGAGGGAGTACTATCGGTTTGCTATCATTGTTCATTCCAACTAAAAATAACTTGATCTCAACCAGGAGGAAACACAATTGGCCTCTTCTAACAAGTAAATCAAGGGCCAATTTCCAACTGTATACACACAAGTTGATCTTCACATGTGCGGCTTCAAACTACAAAGAAAATTGACCATCTATACCAGCCATCCTATCACATGGCTTGTTTTCACCTCCCAGCCATAGGCCATCAATGATCAGGGCATGGTCGCTGGTGGTCGAGCTGAGGTACATCCCTTGTTGACTTCTAACCCGGTGACATGGACTTGAACCTACATGACAAAAATCGTAGAACCAGCATGCCTCATGAGCATAGAAAAACAAACAAGATCCTGGCGGCTAGCAATTAGTGTGTCCAGCCAAACACTATAGTTAAGCCTTGTTAAACAAAAGGCTTTCTAGCTTGATTTAATCATCAAAATACACACAAACAATCATCAGGTAATGCCCTAATTTAGCTACCTAGAAGGGCATCCACGCTGTCAACGGCATCATTGTGGTCGCCACCCGCCAGCGAGCTGCACCCACAGGAGCTCAAGAACACATTTCCTAGAAACCTGAAGGAACAATTCATGCTATCGTCAATCACCCCAAGCTACCCACTAGTCATTTGAACTAATATATCAGAACAAAATGAGTTCTCTCTCTTAACAAATGAGTAAAATGAGTAAGACTCATGAAAGAAATGAGCACACTTTATATTACAACGGTATGTGCATCCTGCTTCCGCATGGAACTTAGGTATTGCAATGTCGCAAACCTGATTTGCATGAGAAAATTACAAAAAACCACCACATTACGGGTTAGGGTTTCAAAAAGCCACCACTATACATTAGGGTTTCAAAAAACCACCACTTCAGAACTAATACGTAACAAAAAACACTGATCTAACTTTGATCCACGGTAGACAGCCAAACTGACCGGTGGGACCTACTGTCAGGCTGACGTGGCATATACATTTTGCACGAAAGACCTTTGTATCTTTTTTTGTGGCAAAGGTAAGGATTCATAGGCCAATAATATTTATTTATTTATTTTCTTATGTTTTATTCCTTCTTTTTCTTATTTTTTTCCACACAACCTGCATTGACCGGACATGGGCGGACAGAGTAGAGACGGTCGGCCGCATCAGCGAGCTCGAGTACACCGTCGACGGCTGGCTGGAGCGCCGCATACCCCCACCCCCACTCGCCGCTGTAGCTAGCTACCCGGCGAACTCCCCCTTCCGCACATCCCGGCTATGGAGGCTCGTCGCCCCCATCTCCTCCCCTACTGGCAGCAGGCCGGACCACTCTCCGACGGAGGCGACCGCGCCGCCCCTCCTCCTGATTAACCACGCCGGCGAATAGCACAATCACATAGAGAATCTCAACGGGGAAGGCCACGAACATCTGAAGCACTCCCAGGACGCCCAGGGAACTATGCTTGATGCCAGGAATTTCATCGAACAGCTCGCATGCGTGAGGCGACGGAGACATGCAGGAGAGAGCATGGGAGTGGAGCACATAGGAAGAGAGGGCCATGGAGCATGGGAGTGGAGAGCACATAGGAAGAGAGGGCCATGGGGCCACTGGAGGCGCGTGGCGAGCTCCGGCTGCGGGAGGGCGTGGGCGACCTCCGGCCACGGGAGGCTCGTGGCGAGCTCCGGCCGCGGGAGGGCGTAGGCGACCTCTGACCACGAGAGGCGTGCAGCGAGCTCCGGCCGCGGGAGGAGCGGGCGCGGCGAGCTCTGGCCACGGGAGGCATGCCAGCGAGCTCTGGCCGCGGGAGGCGTGGCGAGCTTCGGCCGCGGGAGAGGCGCGCGCGGCGAGCTCTGGCCGTGGGGAGGGCGCGGCGAGCTCCGGCTACTGGGGCGCGGGCATCCTCTGGCCGCGGGCGCGCGGTAAGCTCCGGCCAGTGGGGCTAGAAGATTAGGAAAGTACATAAGATTAGAATTTATAAGATATGGAGGTGTTTTTTGTAAAGAAATGATGCCACTTCATCCTGACAGGTGGGACCCAGCGGTCAGTTTTGTCATTAGACCAGGATTAAACCGGTATCAGTGCTATCTGTCACGAACTCACTCTGAAGTGGTGGTTTTTTAAAACCCTAACGTATAGTGGTGGCTTTTTGAAACCCTAACCCGTAATGTGGTGATTTTTTGTAATTTTCTCGATTTGCATAGATCGGGTTGAGCAGTCATTGCAACAGTTCAACACAGACAAATCGAGGAAGACGTACGGTCACATCGAAAAGGAGAACCAGAACCACCACCGGCAAACTCCAATCGAGAGAAAAAACACATGTGCGTAATTCAGTGCAGCAAACCATCCAGAGTTGGTACCAAAACAGGTGAGTAGTACAGCAAAATCTCATTTTTGTAGGTGATGCGCTAATTTACTCATTAAACATGATAAAGCAATAGAACAACGGCATTCAGATTGCATCAACATATATGAACTACACTATAAAACAAATTTCTGATCCATTATACAAAAAAAAATGCATCTCAATAGAATTAAGATCTCACAATTAAGAGTAAAACTAATTAGAAGATAAGAATACAAATCAAATAGACCTAAAAATACATGAGGTATTTACCTCTCCTACCTGTGGAATAGCTACCTCGATGGATACGTGCATCAACCTGAAGCAGCAGCGTCGGCTCATCAGCTAAGCCAGACCAGGGGAGCTCGCCGCCATCTCACGGTGGCAAGAGTCGAAGAGGGATCTGACAAGGTAGTCAAGCAGAGCCAGCAGGACCTACAACCACACACGAGGCGTGGAAGGCCGCGAGGCCAACCCAACAACAGCAGCACCGCCAAACCAAAACGGTCGGGTCACTCCGGAGAAATTTTTTAGTAACAATTGTTATTCAAAGCATGATAAATAATTAATAGTTGGGCTACAACAACAACTAGAAATGAACCATTGACAGGCTTAACCTTAAGGATGACAATATATCAAACGATACAAGCAATGGCACGACAAAAACAAAGGGCTATAAACTTGAGGTCCCTATACTAGTCAGATATGCTCGCAGGATCCATGATGCGGAGGGCCATCATCGACTTGTATGCCGCCAGGTTGGCGTTTGCCATGAGGCCCCGGGCTCTAGCGTGCAGCTGGACGGCACGCTCGGCGTCCACAAATCCTAACGCACACAGGAATGAGTACAAACAAGATCGTTCCATCATTTCCTAGAAGCCAATGCTAATAAGATATAATATACAACTAAAATAATGCTTACAGACATAGTATACTTTCAGCACAATGTTGTTGCTTACTATGTTCTAGCAAAATAGGGTCTAATTGTTACTATAATAATGGAAAAAAACAAAAGGGTACAAGACAATATCAGCATGAGGTAAAAAGTGCAGATTATAGTAATTTGGTGTATGGGTTTCCCTATAGCAAGAGACTTCTAGCATCAGAGTTGGAATGTAATAAAGTCAAATTTATAGTTTCCAACAGTGGAGCTTAAAATTAATTCTAGTTGTTATGGTGTCTAATGGCATAAACAAAAGGGAATAAGACATCAACAATCAGCACATCATGAAAGCTATAAATTATATGTCATTTGTTGTATGGGTTCCCCATAGAAAAATATTTCTACCATCAGTTAGAATCTACTATGATCAAATTTATACTTTCTAATAGTAGGGCTTAAGAGGAGGTCTAATTGTTACTATGTCAAATGGCAAAGGAAAAAAAAGGAGATAATTCATCATCAGCAAGCACAATATACAAGTTGCAGATTATCAGTCATTTGGTGTATGGGTTGCCCGTAGCAAAGAGATTTCTAGCTGTCACGGTCTGAATTTAGTAAATTCAAATTTATACCATCTTTAGGTACCCAGCAGCAGGGCTTGCTGAAGAGTTTTAAATACCTTGCAAAGAAGAATTCAGGTTTTCCTCGGCCAGTTTGACTTCTTTGCCTCTTGAAGGACCTTTTGTTAATAGAAGATTTCTGCGGCAGTCGTCCTTGGAAACCAAATGCATTGGTTAGATGGCATGACCGAATCATAATGTACATGCACAAAAATAGGGGCAACTGTGATAAGAGATCGCAGAGGGGAATGAGGTGAGGGATAAACTCCATATTTACCTGCAATATACTCAGCAGTGGTGCAACTTTATTTTTCCTAAAGAAATTAAGAATATCTAATACCTTAGGACCACAAGTAGACAACTAGACTAAGCAACTACAATTTACACAAGGTCGGTAGCGTGCAGGTTCAGTGTTCAACGACTAAAAGAGGCCTTGAGTTATGGCGCGACCACGACATCTTGTGAAGAAATCAGTCATCGGGTACAACAACTTAGAAGTTCAAAGTAACATAACTATGTGAATGCATACTACCATGTCTCAAGAAACGAGTTTGGTCACATGTCTAGCACTAAAACAAGACTAGATACATCCGAATTTAGACAAAACCAAGTCAACTAATTTGGATCGGAGGGAGTAGTAATAAACAGATAGCAGGGGAATACTGCCTTAATGTATCACAATATATACAAGTCCTATCACAAATCATGTAAATCAAGGGTAATTAGATGAAGAACTGCTCTTAGACAAATTATAGGCATGTTAAAATGCATAATATTTAGTAGAATTCATTGCGGCTAGAAGGCACACCATATCTATGTTTGCTCAAGTAAGAACTGGCGGATATGTAGATATTGGCGGTTACGGGGAGACAATCCAGCAAACACTCAACAGGCTCGCATGAGAAGCGAAGATCAGTGGTGGTACCTCATGGTTACCTCTGATCGATGATCGCATATCCACCTGCAGACAAAAGGAACAAGATGAGAACAACAGCACGAAGCAAGATAAGTGGGAATTTGAGGATTCCATCGAAGATATGAGCCTAGAGGGGTTGGACTTTATGAAGCTTACTCCGAAAACCTTTCATATGGAGTATTTGCTGAAGAAAAGACCAATTAACTTTATCATTCGCCTTCTCAAAGTCAATCTTGAACAGTACACCATTTGGTTTTTTGAGTGTAGTTCATGGATTGTTTCATGCAAGATTATCTAGGATGTTCCTACCTAGCATGAACGCAGTTTGAGAAGGACGGACAACATGGTCAACTACTGAGTTTAGTCTAATTGTGACAACTTTTGTGAAAATTTTGAAACTAACGCATTCCCCCACTTCCCCAGGCAGGCGCCGCCACCGTCGATGAAGCCGCCGCCGCTGCATCCCACTTGACCAGCAAAGACTGCACGAAAAAGTTGACATATTTGGGGATAATCAGTTCCACTATTTTTTCTCGCAACATCTCCTTGAGCTCAGTAAGAACTTTTCATGCCATCTGGCTATGAAAGATGTTGAAGAACTCCTCAAGAAAATTATCTAGCGACGAACAACACGGAATATTCAGAGAATCACCATCCAAATATTTCACAAGTGGAACCCAATATTCCTCATGGTAGCTCATGATGTACCGATGGATCAGCGAACAGAGGTTCTATAGTTCCATGTCGGAAACAAATCCTCCAGGACGATTCTTCATTTGATAAACATACAATATGTTATTCATGATGAATATGTACCTTTGACCCTTTACTTGGAACATTATTTCGGCATCTCTGCCGAGCTTGGAGACCAAAAAACTAATCATGGTAAGCAGCACAATCATGCAATCTGCGGTGCCAAGAACTGACTGCATCATCCCCCGTTGCGATAGAAAAATTCCAGGAATTGTACAAGAAGCACAGTTGCGGATGTGGCCGCCGCTGATGAAGTCGCCGCCGCCGACAAATAATCCTCCGCCGATGGAGCACGCTGGCGCGTGCTCCCCCACCTCCACGTCGGTGCACGCTCCTCCTCTAAACTCCAGCACGAGCTTCCCCTCCTACAGGTCTCTCTGATCTATCCCCATCCTAACTTGTCCCTAACCCCAACAAAATCAGTTTCCTTGCCGCAGTCAGTAATCGACGCCCCTATTCATTTGTTTCGATCCCCATTCATTGACAAGGCAAATGTATCCAAGTGTATAAGGGCAGTGTTAGAGCCACTGATTGTAGACCACTTCGGTGAGGAAATTATTGATGAGTTGTTTACTGTGTATGCATCCATCATTGCAAACCATTTGGAGAAAGCAAAGGCCAAGTACCCCGTCACCGTTGTATCCTTGAAGAAGGCCATGCACTGAATAGGTCACATATATATGGCTCAATTGGAATGGTAGCATATGCATAGATATCTCTTCTATGATGCCAGTTGTAATTTTTCAAGTCTCCTCTGTGCTATGTAACAAAATTGAACAAATTCCAAAATAAATTT
This sequence comes from Avena insularis, assembly GCA_023614405.1. NCBI lineage: Eukaryota > Viridiplantae > Streptophyta > Magnoliopsida > Poales > Poaceae > Avena > Avena insularis. The sequence goes on along the minus strand of CM042697.1, from coordinate 58,727,129 downwards.
CTGATGGCTGCTAAGAATCATCCATGAAAATTTGCATGTCTTCATGGAGTAGTTGAAGCAAGTACAGTGGTATTATTGGACTCAACATTCAACACCATACTAAGCCCCCCTCGAGGGATATAATAGTTCTACCAACTAACTATCCTAAAAAAACGATCTGTTAGAAGGTGGTGATTTAGTATACTTAACACTCTCCTTCACATCCAACTTGGATGTGGAAATAACAAAAATGCCTCCCCTCATGCCCTTTACTGAGCGGAGATGGCTAAAGATGCAGGGCTGAGACTTGAACTGGCTTGAATTCAAGACCTCGGGCTTTGATACCATGTTAGAATAGTTCTACCAACCAACTATCCTGAAAGACCGATGTGTTAGAAAGTAGTGATATAGTATACTTAACAATATATTCTCTCGTTCAGGTGGGAATATATACCGTATCATTCCAGAAAATCGAATACGTGGAGCTGAAAAATTCATCTATATATAAAGGACATGAGGATCTTCATCAAGGTCAACCCCATCTGCCTCAGAAGAGCACCCGTAGCTGCCATCAACAAGATCTAGAGCTATAGATTGAATCTAGTTATTATACTGTTGTACACACCATCTATATTATACAGTCTCAGCAGGATGTAGGGCTATTACTTAGCCAAGGGTATAAATCTGAGTAAAACGATCATGTCTATATTGTCTCTGGCATATTCCCTCGTGCTCTGATCCCCTCTCTCTACTGTTTGCACGATATTCCCTCATGCTCTGATCCCCTCTCTCTACTGTTTGCACGACTACCTCTCAGATTGTAAGGTGGCCGGTAGATTAATATTGTTAACAATATTAAACCATGGTGACAACCATAACTAGATGTGGTATGGGAATGGCTAGTAGGGTTGATGGTTAATTTGTGGTCTCAACATAGGCTCTCACTGCCTCATGCTAGTATTTTTTTTCAGAATAACATATTGCCATACTTTTTTATTTTATATGTTGTCTTTAGTGCGATGGTTACAGGTGCAAACCATTGGCCCAGCCGCATCGTGCATGTATTTGTGATAATAACTTATTGGCATATTATGTTTATTTTATATGCTTGGTGTTGCGCAGAATTAACACGAACAGATTGCCATATATTTTAATATTATGTTATTTGATAATGACAGATTCTTTTGTATGCTTTGTTGTTATAATTGTTTATTTCATATGCTTTATGCCATAGTGTTGTCTTGCATATTCATATGCTTTATTGATATGCTTGTTTATCTCACATGCTTTATTGCAATATTTGTTTATTTCATGTGCTTTTCATATCAATGTGATCTATTAATATTTCTATATTTTGTAATGTGATGTACTTGTCATTGTATAAAACTGATTAACAGAACATATTGCTTTATCAGTGCTAGATGTCGTAGCTAGTCTGACGTACTTAGGCGATCCGGATCCACCCCACTCACACACCTATAATACTATATGTGATTACTCTCTGTGACCCACCGCCGTATAACTTTGCTTTCTTCCACATTTCGAACTCTGCCTTGATGCGACCGCAGAGCTGCGCTGGCATGACTGCAATCTTGCCGAATATCCTTGCATTCTGCTCCAGCCACAGTTCCCTGTCGACGAGGATGACAAGCGCGTTCAATTCCTTCATGTTTTGTGTCGCCGTGGCATCAGATAAAGCTGGCCACCATGTAGCTCCCCTTTACAATTGAGTGTTAAGCTATGATAGTAGTAGTGTTATGAAAGGTACCGATCTTGCTTTGCAGGTATTTGAATCGTGTCCCAGGAGTAAATGCCCCATGGTGAAAAGAATGGCATTCCAGATGTAAAAATATGAAAACATTTAGACATGTGAATATTCGTGTCCTTTACGTACATGTAAAATTTCATGGACAATGGATACATTTTGTTGTTTGTGCGAAAAGGAAAACAAATTTAGTGCTTCGTATAATGTGTTCTAAGCACCGCGTTGTGTTTTTCCTTCATATGACACACACGGCATATGTATTTTATTTGTGAAACTTTGGATCCTAAAAGATTTGGGAGCATCCTAAAATTTCTCATGAAAGTATCCGGGCACGTGTTTTTCTCAAGGAATGAGAATGTGTTTCCATGAATGGCTATGGAAGGGTCAGGGGTGTGGACGGTCTCTGAAGCAAGGTGATCACCTCTCTTAACCGGTGGGAGCTGCTATGCAAGACCTGCCAATGAAAATAGATTTAGCGAATAATTGAAGGAGGAGACTATTGCGCATCGCTTGAATGCAAACCTGACATCCCAGAAGCAACAGAAACCTGCAGCACTCTCGCCAATGCACTGTCAAATGGTCAAGGAAACTAAAGATCGGACAAGCGACCAACTATGCACATGAATATATGCTTCTCTGGCATCTTTCCAAGCATAAGCACCGGCGAAAGAAACGTGATTAACCTCTTAACTGCTCCGACCGGTTGACATCGTGATCCATCCCTTGCTCACGATCGAGGACTTTGCCCAATGTACTAGTACTATTAGCTTGGCTTTGCTCGAACGATACTTTGATCGTCATCAGGACAGGAAGCTGCTGGTGGTGTTTTTCGCTAATAAGAGACATGAGCACCAGTTTATTCCTCCTCGAGCGATTGGTTTTCTGTTCTTTTTCTTGTGCTTGCCTTGGGGAGTTATGTGGTATACTCCTCTTTGTTCCTTCTTTAGTGAATCGACAGAATTGCTGGCCTTTTCTCTGAATAGTTTTATAAACAACATGCTGGTTCTTTTCTTTTCAAACTTAACTCTCTCTCCATGTGCATAGCATCTGAATGTGCATCCTATATATCAAAATGGTTTTATAATACAATGGAGGCAGGTGTGCTCTCCTATTTTTCAAAAGGGGCATGCTAGATGAAATTCAAAGGATCCCAGATATAAAAAGGTTGCAAAAGAAATTAGACATGTAATTGTTCAACTCTTTTTTTTGTCCTTGTAAAATTTGATGGAAAGAAGACAAGGTTTGGGTCCTGTGTAAAATAACAAATCTATTGCTTTTTTTCATGGAGCTCTGAAATTCGTTTTCTCTTTGAGTGCAAAAATCATTTATGGAACTTTGCAAGCGCATAGAAGACATGGATATAGTATATGAGTAAAAGTTTCTTGTATGAATTTCTTATTCATACAGGAGTACATACTCCCTGACGCTCATATACTATATCCATCCCATGGATATAGTATATGCTCACACACTCCCTCTCGCTCTTATGCTAGATGTTAGACATGCTCTTCTGTGATCGTCCTTCTCGCCTCATCCTACTCGTTGAGAGTTCATGAAGTGAAAGTTGCTACACGCTTCAAATGAAAGAACAAGTAGAAGATTTTCTTCACGCGCAGCAGAAACAAGAAAAACATCTAGCCGCATATACAGTACAAGTAAGAAACAAACTAGCCAACAAGTAACTTACTCATCCAAAAAGAATGGCAACATAACTATTGTTCACTAACATCCACATTGGTGGACAAATTGGCACATTCAATCTCAACAGTCAGCTGTTTGCAGTCCTGAAACGATAAGCAATTTAGCACTCTATAGTTACATACACACTGTTCCTATACAGATCCTATCAATCAGCCATTCACTTCTAGGTAATATTCATCAACATAATACTGACCACTAGTTTCTCTTTGATGGAGCCGTTTTTCCAGTATGTATGACAGGAGGAAAGATCCCTAGGGCGGCGCTGAACATTGCCAGCCGGGGTCTCCCTCTTTCTTGTGCAGCATTTGCAACCGACAAGATTGCTCCTTTATCAACTTATAAGTCAAGGGATGATCACGAGCCACCAGGGAGAAGTTGTCGTGGTACATATGTGTTCCTTCGATCATCAACTGCCAAACAAGAGCACCACCGCCTGCCTGCAGCTTCCTCGCTGAATCATAGATTTTGTCATAAACAACTCTTAGAAGGATATCTCCATCAGCTGTGCTGTTACTGTTAGGATCTACATGCCGCAGATAACCTACTTCTGAGAACAGCACGGGTTTTCTCAAGATGTTTTCGCTGTCATTAAGGTGTGAATCAACCCAACTGGAGAGGTATCTGATTTTTTCTTCCAAACTTGCGTCTGGTAGCCTGGAAACAAAAGGACGCATCAATGGTATATGTAGCATAATACATTTGTAGAAAGATCGGGAAAGTTGCATACCAGCTGTCAGGGTAAGCATGAACAGATGCAAAATCAATATGCTCTACTGCTGAGTTCTGTATGAAGTCTGAGCAGAGTGAAGCTGCCCAGGCCCCAGGATTAAAACCCAGCCTCTCAGCAATTCCAGTGCCATAAAACCCTTCAATTCCAACTCCGACGAGATGATTAGTGTCCAAACTCTTGACGTATGCCGCCATCTCTGTTATCCAAGCCTGCCAAGGAAACTCAGGTTGAAGTGTCTGAGTGTTTTCAGTTAGAAAAATTTGCGTGTTATCCAAAGTAAAAAAGATGGATCTTGAAATACCACTTTACCTGAATATGGGGGCCAGATGAGTTGGACACACACCTAGGCTCATTCATGAGCTCCCAAGCAAATATAGCAGGTTCATCACAGTATCTGATTCCACTGTAAGAGTTCCTTCTGGTTAATATTGCCTGTTTGTAATATGTTATGTAGGAGTAGTGATAAGATCATCAAAATTAGGCTAAAAATTGGAGAATGACATATTTCTGTATAGTTCTTCTGCAAGCATAGCTGCAACTTTGGTTTATACCGAGTCGATGAGTCAGAATAGAGGATACAGATAATCAAATGTTGAGTATATGGCCCTATTAGATAAAATTATGCAGCATGGATAAGCCAAAATTCTAATATAAACACATCTGATCTAATATTAAGCCCTTACAAGCTAAACTACACTTCTACAGTGAAAAGCATGATATGTGTACAAAATGATCGAGTCAGTAACGCCGTCATCAAAAGTAACATGTGGTTATAAAAATTATTTTTTCTACTGTGCAAGTGCAGCATTCCACCAGACTGCAATGCATAGAAAACTACTCCCTTTGTTCCATAATAATTATCCTGAAGCTCACAAGAATCTGTCTGAAAACAAGTGTCCATTAAGAAATCAAGAGTATAACTAATGCAATATATCCATCTCTACCCCTACTTTAATTTTGTGGAACAGGTTAAGTGCTTGTAGCATGTCATTTAACAATTAGTTGTTTCAAGACAATCAATTACCTTCACATAATCCTTGTAGTAGCCCTTAATGGTTGGGTGATAGAAAAAAGAATCAGTTGAGTTCGTCACGTTAGCTCCAGCTGCTTGTGCCCACTTAACATACTGGGCCTTCCCTCCAAAGTTGTCAAGGTTGTTGACAAGGCAAAGAACCAACCTAATATGATTTCTCCGGGCTTCATATATCACGTAATCCAATTCCTGGAATGAACAAAAAGTCCAGATTAAATTCACATCATTTACATAGCCTCCTGAGGTACTGACATTTTTAAAAGTGATCCTAAAAATGTACCGTCTCAAAAAAAGATACATTTTGGGGAGGCATGCAACCATTAAGAACAAACTGAAGAAATTATTAGGCAAAGCAACAGAATCTAGAGATTTCATGCTATTGTAGGAAGTAGTGGCGGAGCTAGCCAAACTATGGAGCCCGGGCAAGCCCAGATGTGGCTGCTTCAGTAAGACTCAAGCAAACACCATCTTCAACCACTGGGCTTCAGTAAGAACATAGAGTTTATAAGTGGAAGTTGGCCGGCGGAGCCTGGGCAGCTGCCCGGGGTCGCCGGGAGGAGGCTCCACCGGAAGAAAGTAGAAACACAACACAAGGTACAAGGTAAGCCATAGCTACGCGCTAGCAATCTAGAAGATTGGCCTCACTTCGTACTCCAGAAAATACTAAATATCAGTTACATTCCATTTTATAAGCATATAAGAGTACAAGACACTCAGGAATAAGAATCACAAGTTATGCATTTGGTCAGAAAACTGCAAGCTATGTAGCATGGCTCACATTGCGCAGCGCCAACTATTAACGAGAGTTATCAAAGAAATTGCACCACATATACACAAACAACTTGCGAAGAAAGGCAGCTAGAATCCCAGAAAAGGCTAGACGTCAACCATTACATTTATTCAGTACACGGCGGCGGTCTTACTGTGAAAGGTGTTACGACTGGTTTTATTTGGTACATGGCAGCAGTCTTACTGCGAAGTGTACTATGGCATCTACCGAATTATGGATTTGGACTTTACTTAAGCATACATCAACCTGATAACGAAAATAGCACTGCGTGGCGTCGGGCATCCGCGCTCCTAAACAGCAAAGCATGAAAAGTTTGCCGCACTTCATACTCCAGAAAACCCTTTGATCCATAATAAGTTTTGCTGATTTAGTACAACGGGAGTACTAAGTATCAGCCCACATTCCATTTTGTAATCATATAAGAGTATAAGACACTCAGACTTCAGAATCGTAAGCTATGCATTTTGTCAGAGAAGTAGAGCACTGCAAAATCTGTGGCATGGCTCGAGCTGCGCAGCACAACTATAAGCGAGAGGCGCCAAACAGACTGCACCACCAGATGCAAGCAACTCGCGAAAAGGCAACTAGGCCAAGGGTTGTTTGGTGGTGTCTGTTGTAATTTCTGTCTTGTGTTTGGTTGTTTCGGCCTTGTCTTAGGCTTGCAAAATACACTCTTTCTATCAATGCAACCAGACGCAAACTTTGTGTTTTCTCAGGAAAAAAGCAACTAGTATCCCAAAGAAAGGCTATACGCCAACCATTGCATTTATTCGATAGATGGCGGCGGTTACTGTGAAAGGCATTACCACTGGATTTATTCTGTACAAGGCGGCGGTCTTAGCGTGAATTGTACTATGGCATCTACTGAATTACTGAAGCATACATACAATCTGCTATCGAAAATGCAACTGCGTCTGTCTGTTAGCTAATACTACTACAAGCAGACAGATAGCGTGAGGGGAGGAGGGGATTAGATTAGAGGGGAAATCTGGGACCTGGAAGACGGCTTCGCTAAAGCGGCCGGGGGAGATCTGGAGCGCGCCGGGCCCGCCGTCGATGAATGCCCAGGTGCGGCAGACGTCGAGGCCCATGCGTCGGCCCCGGCGCAGCATCTCCGACACGAGCGCGGGGGAGCGGGAGGAGAGCAGCCAGTAGGAGTTCCAGCCGTTGACGTACAGCGGCGCGCCCGTGGCGGCGTCCGCGAAATGGGTGCCGTTGCGGGTCACGAACGCCATCCGCGGCTGCAGCCATGGCACCGGTAGCTTCAGGCCCCCGCCGATGCCGCCGCCGCCGTGGCCAGGGAGCCAGTTGAGGTAGAGGACAGCGAGGAGGAGGAGGAGGCCCAGGAGGCTGTAGAGCCGCCTCTCCCGCCGCAACACCATTGGTCGGCCCGGCTGCGTCCGTCTGGCTTTGTGAGTCAGCGGCAGGCGGCGGTGGCAGTGTGCCAGGTGCCGGAATTTGGTTGGGAAAGAAGTTCAAATAACCCCCTAAGTATCTGGTTTCCCCCTAAGTATCTGGTTTGAGTCGCTAACCTCCTAATGTTTACTTTGGGCCAATTAACCCCCTATGTTTGTAAAACCGGAGAGCCCCCTTAGCCTGTGTAGTCTGTTTTGGTAGATGGTTTTGGGCATGTGGAAACTAGGCAGTTGCCACGGTGGCAAAGTGAGCCCGGCTAGGTCCAAACAAAAAAAACCACGAGAGCGACCTGGTTAGACCGAACCACGAACCAGTTCTTTACTTCTTCGCCGTCCCTACCCTTCACCGCAGTCGCGGCGACGATTCCTCTTGGCAGCGGCAGACGATCGGCGACGTGGTCCGTTGATTGGAGTGTGGCGTCGACGAGCAGGTCAGCTCCCCGAACACAAGTTCTGCAGCTGAATCATGCCGCTGGGTACCTTGTACTGTCAAAGAGAGGTTCTTTAGAATTTAGAAAAAAAATTGTTAGCCCTGGATCATCTCTTGGTCTCGTCAGCAGCCATGGGTGTAGCAGAAGCGCAGTCTGCAAAGCATGGCCTCGTGTCAAAGAGAGAATACCGAGGAAACGCACAGATCAATTTCGAGGAATTTTCAATACAAACCCAACTCTGCAAGTCTGAATACCAAGGAGGGCAGTTCATTGTTTCAATTAGACCACCTACTGCAGTTCGTTGTTGCCTTGACCTCAGCACCGTCGACATGCCTGAGCTTCAATGAGTAGCAGGGAAGCCTACAGAAAATCAGTTGATAAGCAATTACCAACTAGAAACCAATGTCAATCCAGAGCACCACGTCTGAGAGGCTTTAAGAATGTTCGAAAATTCAGTAAATTTCTGTAATAGCATGTTGCTTCAATCGTCAGTTATGAATTGCATTCAAACGTATACTGCTTGTTGTCTTTGCATACAAACCACATCCATGTTTCACATACATCTCTTCATTATCTTTTATTGTCTGAAGAAAATCCGCCCTTTTCTTGCGCAGCTGCGAGTCCAGGGGCATGCAGCAGCGGCAGCCAACAGGGGCACGGGGCGGTGGTAGCGCGAGATACGCCGAAGCTGCTCCGGTGACAAGGAGGCGAGGGCGGTCAGGGATGGCAGCGTCGGCCGACAGAGAGAGCCCACGGCGAGGAGCAGGCAGGGGCGGGTGGGGGCGTCGGCGTTAAATCGACCACTGGCCGCGGTAATCTGGGATCGATGGCGAGGGGCTAGGGCGGGCGGGAGTATTCGGACCGGGCCGGCGAAGAGGCGTGGGTGGCGGCGTCCTTCGACCACGATTGCGAGGGAGAGAGGTACGGTGGGAATTTGGTCTGACCATTGTCCACCGTGCCCTTTGTTTTAGCAACTTCTCCACCGTGTCCTAAACCAGACTCCACGTGCGCAAAACCACCGATTAGAACAACCTACACGGGTTTGGGGGTAATTTGTCCGGTTTTGGATAGTTAGAGGGGTTATTTGACCCAGATTAAACATAAGGGGGGTTAGCATCCCAAATCCAATAGATAGGGGGGTTATATGGACTTCTGCCTTTGGTTCGGCCCTGATTTTTGGGTTTTTTTTCCTGTCACCTGGGTTTTTTTTTCTTCTTTATAACTTTTTTTTGCCAAGTTTTGTAAATAAACACTATAAAACCTCATGATCCATTGTCAACTCATAGTGTGCTGCTACAGCTGGGGTTTCAGATTTAATTTGCTCCTATTTTTCGTCTCCGTTGTCTCTCGCCCATGTTTTTCTACGTCGATGAGCAATTTGTGTTTGTTTGGTAAAGCCTATTGTTGTCTTTGTCTTCCACTCTTGTTTTTCTATGCCGAGAGTAACGATTCTTTTTTTTGTTATTAAAGCCTCTTGCCAATCACTGGTGATGGAAAGACGAAGGGCGGTCTCCTTCCAACAACATTCTGCGCATCGATCTAAAGCCAACGAATGGCAAAGAGAAGATCGGGTAGAGAGGTGCCAATAACGGTCATTGAGGACATCCCACACCCTAGTAATCTATCGGCTCGACCACATGTCACTAGCCAAGCTCACGTGCATGAGCTCTAGCTTTCATGGACACACCACTAACCCCGAGCCTAGAACAGGCTTTGTCTCACCATGTGGCAATCAGTCAAGCACGTTGTCCCTGTCGCTTGTAACCATCATGGTGGTGACATATATATTCCAATGAGCGATCTTCATCGAGGCTCAAGTTCTGGGACATGTCGTCGAAGGGGTTGTGTTCGTTATATGCAAAAATCTTAGGAGAGTTGGGCTCTTATGGGCGATGGTGTGAACTATTATATTATCTTTAGATTCATTCATATGTTTCTTTTTCTTCTAATTGGTGTCTATCTTTAGGGATACAATAATTTATTGATTCAGGTATCCACAGATATCCGATAAATAAATTTCACGAGGCAAGTAACTGCCCAACTCATGGGTTGGACATGGCTGGAGATTTTGTTCCATACATATACATTGGATACGTGTCCAACCAATGAGGTCATGAGAACCACATGTCATCCCACTTCTCCAAATCCCAAAGACCCAGAAATCACCTAATTAAACATTTGTGTGAAACCCGGCAATTAAATTTTGTATTGATTGGGCTTGTTATTTTTGTAAGGTTGTCCATGTCTTTTGTAGGTTCTTTTCTAGAGTAGTACTCCCTCCGTTTTAAAATATAAGATGTTTTAGCTTTGTAAAGCAAATGTATCTAGACTACTTTTAGTATGTAGGTTCACTCAAGTTTGGGATGAATCTACACACTAAAACAAGTCTAGATACATTTTCTTTATAAACCTAAAACATCTTATATTTTGAAACACAGGGAGTAGGTACTATTGTTATTGTCCTGTGTTTTTATTACTCCATGGATAGCTGGACATCCGGATATGGAGGGTATTTTGCTCATAGTTTTTTTTAGGGTAGGGTATTTTGCTCATAGTTGACTTTGTGGGCAAGCGATAGACTTGTGAAGCACTATCTGTCAAAATCAGGCCCATTGCCATCCCTAGACTATCTTTGCGGTCTGAATCTTTTTTCTAAAATGTGAAGTGGTAGAGAAAATTGCAACGATATCCAAATACACATAGATGTGATCAACATAAATGCACAATTTGTTGATAAGCACATTCATTTGAGATCTGAGCAAAAATAAGTGTTAACCTAAAACAGTGACCAGTATATCCAGTACAGATCCACATTCTTTTTGTAGCATGCGAATTAACATATTTCTCATGTATATATTTACATGAGTGCAATAATCATCTCTATGTATTTCTTAAAGCTTTTTTTGTTTATATTGTATACTCCACAAAAGTTTGTTTAACCTTACAAGCATTACTTGCATCGGCCATGTGTGACAACAGAAAAGTGTGCAAGTCTCACCAAGCAACCAGAAGACAAAACACTTGCACTCAATCATGCTTGGAGCTTGAATCATATTAAGACTTCATTTCTTTTGCATTTGTAACTCTGCAGTTACAATCATGACTGAGTGATTACTAATACAAGTTGAAATGATTTAGATTCCGTATCATCATAAATTATTACTCAACAAAAAAAATCCAATACAGCCTATAGAAAAATTAGAGAGCATTAGGAAAATATACAATCCAGACATGTGATTAAAATGTGTATAGTGCTATGTGTTTTACAAACCTATATATGCTTCCTTTTTTGGTAGAGGGTGTCTCCGACTCAAAATAATTTTATATAAATGCCAAAGGAAAGGATTAGAAATTCAATGGAGTTTGTTTGACTAAAACACATAAGATTTTTTCCCAAGAACTACTTTGAACGCACTCTTGAAGGAAACTTTATTTCATACCAACATCATAAAATATGTTTATTTGCTTTTATTGCAACTATAAAAAAATGAAATGTAGATATATAACATTATGATTTATGAAAAGTTTAACAAGTTGTATTCTACACTATTTTGGTTTTAATACCTGTAGATTTTTTTCTAAATAAATTTTAGCAATTCGTATTCTACATTTTTTTTTTCAATATGTGTAGATTTTCTTCTACTAGTAGGAGTACGTTTTTTTCTTCCAATTTTTTGTTTTGGGATTATGCGAATCAACAAAACGCGAGTTTACCAGACTGCCGCTGCTACCTGCCTCCCCTCTTCTTCCTTCCTTCCGCCGTCCGCCTCCTCCACCCGCCATGGCCCATCACCGCCTCCTCCCTTCACTCTTCCTCCTCCTCCTCTTCGCCTCCGCCTCGGCTGGAACCGGCGACGATGCGCACGTCTCCGCGGTGATCGCCGACAAGGGCCTGGCCTTCGCCAAGGACGTGCTGATCGGGGAGGCGGTGCGGTCGCTCACCCCGCTCCGTCTACCGGGGGCCGAGAAATCCGTGCGCGTGCCCTTCCTCGGAGGTATCCGAGCCACCGTCTCCAATATCACGCTCTTCCACCTCGACGTCGGGGATGACTCCGTCATCCGCCCCGGCGACTCGGGCCTGGTCGTCGTCGCCTCCGGCGTCAGCGCCAACATCAGCATGGCCTGGAGCTACTCCTACCACTCCTGGTACTTCGGGCCCCTCGAGATCTCCGACAGAGGCACCGCCTCCATCCTGGTAATCGACTGATCTCCTCTGGTTATTGTGGGCTAGAACTTCGAAGGGGGTGGAATTTGGTGTGAGCTCATGTGCTAGATTTAGTTTGGAATCAACATGGAAATTGTATATTAATCACTTACACAGTTACTCTTGAAGTCGACAACAAAAAATCACGGTTTGATGAGGTAAAACAATACTCAGCATCAGAGTTTCAACAATCGATCATTACTTGACCAGCTGCTGTTAGGGGAATCAAGCGTAGGAATTATACTCAATCTCAATGGCGAGGATACTCAATGATACAGAAAGTACAAGCTGGATACCAGTAGTTGACTTACCGGCTCTGTCTTGTTGCTGGTCGTTATATGCAATTCTTTACTCCTTGAATTTCTTGAAGAATACTGTGAATTCTATGTATTTCTTTTTAGAATGATGAAAACTTAGTCATAAAGGTTTGAAGATTAAATCATCCAATGTGACAAAACACTACCCATTTTACTGACAGTTTATTGATGGTTTGATTTATGTTCGACTCATAAGTCTAATAAATGTCATCAGCATTATGGTCTTAAAATTTCAAATTAACCTTAAGACAACTGGTGGATAATTTTTCAATCTAACCATCAGTCAAGTTCGGCAAATGATTTAGATATGACTTATGATGATATTCCTTTTTTTTATGGTGTAAACTTTCAAAGCCAGTCCATCTGATACTAGGTTACTTTCTACTCTATCCTTTAGTTGCAATCTATCTGTTCTGCTACTGAGGGGAAGCACCTCATGAATCTTTCATGTGTGTAAGGTTCAAGGAATGGAAGTTGGCATAACCATGGAGATCAAGAATTACAATGGAAGTTTGGCGCTGAACGTCTCGCAATGTGGTTGTTATGTGAAGAACATAGATATATCTCTGGATGGTGGATCATCTTGGCTTTATCAAGGGTATGCTCTCCTTGTGTATCTCTTTAGAAACAAATGCTAAAAATATATACAAGTTCAAATTGTTTCTGAATTATCTCTCATGGTGCAAAATGTGCATAATTTTGTGAGACTGGGGCCAAGACATGTGAGATATGTCAAGTGAGAACTGATTTAATTCAACTTTATGAATATTCTGAGACTAGCATACAATTGAAATGTCATATATGCCTTTGATCAGTCTCCCAGATACTCATGCATGTCAGTAGGCCAAAGTCTCCTGTTTTAATTATTTTTCCTTCTTGGCGTTCCTTTTGAAGGTTTATAAATGCTTTTGAGGATGATATTAGAGCTGCAGTTGAGAAGGTAATACCAGAAAATATCATTGGCAGCACAACAAAACTGGACTCGTTTCTTCAAGGTCTTCCTAGGAGTGTCAGTCTGGACAATGTCACTGCTGTGAATATGACTTTTGTGAATGATCCACAATACGGAAATTCCTCAATTGAGTTCGATATCAATGGGTTGTTCGCTTCTGCAGTTCCTAAGACTAGCAATTTGCAGAAGCATCCCATGCTTTCATTGTCTTGTGGTGGAGCATCAAATATGCTTTTGCTTTCACTCGATGAAGCTGTATTCAATTCGGCGTTAGATGTTTACTACAAGGTAATCAAGCATTTTTTATTGACACCTCAAGAATGTTTGACCTGTGGGTTTTAACATTATCCCCTTTCCCCCTTCAGGTGGATTCCATGCATTGGGTCGTCGACAAAATTCCTGATCAATCTCTACTGAATACAGCTGGCTGGAAATTTATCATTCCTCGCTTGTATCGGAGCTATCCAAATGATGATATGGTCCTGAACATTTCGATGGCTTCAGCCCCAATAATGAGGATTACATCTGAAAAAATCGGTGCCACCATTACTGCAGACATGATAATTGATGTTTTACATGGCACGGAGACGGTTCCAGTTGCATGCATCTCTGTGGTGAGAAATCCTCCTTGACAGGAAATAAGAAATCTTATTTGTAGTTTCATACTATATATTGATATTCCCAAGTTATTAGGATTCTAACAACTGGAATACTAATTACTTTCCTCGGTAGGTAGTAAGCGCCTCAGGTGTTGTGGAGGCATCAGGAAATACAGTATATGGTAGGCTTGAATTAGATGATTTCTCTCTGTCCTTGAAGTGGAGTAAAATCGGAAACTTCCATATGTCTTTGATTCAGGTATTCCCAAATTCCATACACACATTTAATCTTTGTCTAGCTTTTTTTATCAGTATTAAGGTGAGCTGAACCATCCTGGTAGCTGGCTACTGCTCGTCATTTTATTTCGTATAGTAATGGTTAACCATGTGCACAACACCATCGCATGCGAAGCTTATGCTCTCCATCCATGATTTATTAACCAAATCATCACGAATGCTCCGCTTGCAGGGAGTGATACGGGTTTTCCTGAACACCGCGTGCATGCCGTACCTAAACTCACGGCTGGGCCACGGGTTCGTCCTGCCCGTGGTCCACGGCTTCACCCTGAAAGACGTCTACGTGGTCACCTCGGCCAAGCAATTGACTATCTGTTCTGATATCGCCTTCGCCAACAACATAAGCAGCCTGGCGAGTCTGCCGGTTTTGTGATGACCGAGTCCTTCAGGCTCGTTGTACAGAGCATGTAACTCTCTCTTCCGGGCCGCAAACTAGGCCCTGGGATGGGGGTGTTTGCACATATGTGTACATTCGGTGTTGTCCATAGTCTCGAAAGTGTTGGCATTCATTTGTACATATTTTATTTCACATTGTTGTACATACTATTCGTTCTTTGATTATGGTTACCAATGGAGGGGTGTTTATGTCTGGTGTATGCTCATCTCTTACGGTTTGAGAATGCTTTGTGTATTCTTTGTTCGATTTGTTCAAGAATTGTTTCGTAATACAGGTGTGAAGAATATGTAAGCATAAGGCTATTGTACATAGTACTCGGAAGTTCAGGCCCAAGGTTTTCATCCAGAGAATGAAAAATGTAAGGTCTCAATCGAGAGAAGTCAAGGGAATTGAAGGTCCGGTTGGCGTTAACTCCATGAAAGGGTATGTAAACCGAAGAGTACATGAGAGCATCTCCAACGGCTGCCTAAAAACGGCGCCATAGTGCACGGAATATTTTTTGCTCTAGCAGCTGCCCTATCTTACGACGCGCCATAGTGCACGGAATATTTTTTTGCTCTAGCAGCTGCCCTATCTTACGACGCGCCAAAAAAATTTCCATCGCGTACAATATTTCGGCCCTCGGCGCTGCATATATACGGCATGATGATGACCATGCTGAAAACAAAATCGCTTGCATCGTCAAACTGAACCATTCCCACGTGCGACCTCCTCCCGCCGATCGGAATTCGACCATGGACGGTTCGGCACTCCCCCTCCCCCCACTCCTCCCTTCTCTGTTGCCCCTTCACCTGCGGCTGACTAGAATTCGGCGATGGGTGGCGGTTCGACACTCCCCCACTCCTCCCTTCTCTGTCGCCCCTCCCGCAAGCTCCACCGCGATTCCCCCGCCACTAGAAACCACTGTCACCTCCGCAGCCGCCATGCCAAACCCTAGTCCCTCCATCATCCGCTAGAACATGTTCGCACCGCCTCGGCCAGTAGGAGTGGCGGCGAGCGTCGTGGCCGCGTCGACACCATCGTGAAGTCAAGGGTAAGGTCAGTGACGACAAGCCAATGTCATCCGTGTTGGAATTATGCCCTAGAGGCAATAATAAAGATGTTATTATTATAATTATTGTTCATGATAAAGTGTATATTTCATGCTAGAATTGTATTAAACGGAAACTTTGATACTTGTGTGGTTTATGAACAACACCGTGTCCCTAGTACGCCTCTATGGACTAGCTCATTGATTAATGATGGTTAAGGTTTTCTAACCATAGACATGAGTTGTCAATTAATAATGAGATCATGTCATTGGGAGAATGATATGATGAACAGACCCAAATCAAGCAGAGCAATTAGATCGTGTCATCGTGTTAATCTTTGCGAAGTTTTTTCTTATGTTAAATATTGTATTCCTTAGACCATGAGATAATGCAACTCCCTGGTATCGGAAGAAAGCTTTGAGGTCATCAAACGTCATCCTATGAGAGGGTGATCATAAAGGTGTCACTCAGGTGATCGGTAAGTACCTGTTGGGTTGTATGTATCAAGATGGGATTTGTCCCTCCCAAGTCGGAGAGATATACTTCGGGCCCACTCGGTAATCGATATCAACACCGCTTGCAAGCACGTGGTTAAGGAGTTAATCACAAAGTGATATCGGATTACGAAACGAGTAAAGTACTTGCTGTGAACGAGATTGAACTAGGTATTCTGATGCCAACGATCGAATCTCGGGCAAGTAAAATATCGCGTGACGAAGGGAATATATATATGGGATTAATTGAATCCTGGCATCGTGGTTCATCCGATATGATCATCAATGAATATGTGGGAGTCAATATGGGTTTCGGACCCATTGTTGATTATTGATAGAAGATCATGTCTGCATATTCTCGAACCCGTAGGGTCACACACTTAACGTGTCTCGACGCTAGGATAGAATGGATAATTGGTTTATAAGTTTTTGTTCGGAGTCTCAGATGAGATCCAAGACATCACGAGAGGTTCCGGAATGGTCCGGAGAATAAGATTCATATAAGGGAAAGCAGTTTTTGGATTTCGGAATGTTCGGTATTGTACCGGAAGCTTCTAGAACCTTCCGGAGTGGGACCAACGTGGCCCCACTTGTCGGGAGGGGGCGTGGGCCTACGAGGGAGTGCCCTGGCCGCATTGGGCCAGGGGCACAAGGACCCATAGGCCCAGCCGGCCAAGCCCTAGGGGAAACCCTAGGGAGAGCTTCTAGAAGGGGGGAAACTTGCCCCCCACTCCACCCCATGTGGCCGCCGGCCCTAGGGTTTGGAGGAGGGCAGGGCAGCCGCCAGCCCTCTATATAAAGAGGGCAGGGGCACCTCTCCCACACCTCCTAAAACCCTAGCCTAGTTGCTGCCTCCTCTCTCTCTCTCTCGGATCACAGTGGCGAAGCCCTGCCGCAGAAACTCTCCACCTTTGCACCATGCCGTCGTGTTGTAGATCCAATCTATCTCTACACCCCACTTGCTGGACCGAGGAAGGAGGAGACGTCGAGGTGCCGTACGTGTGCATCTCTCGGAGGCGTCGCCACTTGCGGCGTTGGATCGGATCGGATCGCGAGGAGGAGAAGGCTAGTACGACTACATCAACCACGTTCCGTTGAACGTTCCGCTGTGCGATTTCTTCAAGGGTATGAAGATCTCATCTATCCCTCTCGTTGTTTGCATCTCCTAGATTAGATCTTGGCTTTTCCCGTTCGCATCCGTAGAATTTTTTTGATTTACTATGCTGCAAAACCCTTCAGTGGTATCAGAGCTAGATCTATGCGTAGATGTGTTTCACGAGTAGAACGCAACATGCTTGTTGCGGGCGTTGATGTTTTCTGTTGCAAGCCTCTTGTTGTGTACTTCTTATGACGCGGGATAGTGAGATCGAAGTGGTCCAGGCCAACTTTACGCGACCTCGTTCGCGAGACCAACTCCGCACTTGACGTGTGGCTTGTTTCACACATGCGGCTGGTGGATGCCAGTTTCTATCACTATAGTTGTCATGGGATTTACACCGGATGTTGGCAACCATAATATCACCGTTGTGGCTTTCCGTAGGTAAGAATCGTTCTTAGCTTGTTACTCCCATAAGCCATGTAAAACATGCAACAACAAAGTAGAGGCGTCTAACTTGTTTTTGCAGGGAGTGTTTCTGTGATATGGTATGGTCCAAGATGTGATGTGTATGTTGTATGCAATGATCATGTTTTGTAATGTTTCACGATTTGCATGTCGATGAGTACACAACCGGCAGGAGCCATATGGTTGTCTTTATAATTGTGTATGACTTGTGTGTCAACTTCTTATACGCCATGTAATAGCTTTACTTTATCGCTAAGTAGTTAGACATTGTTGTAGTTGCTATTCGTGGTGGAGGCAATCATGGTGGAGTGATGGAGATCATGCTGGCACGCACAAGATGGAGATCATTGCACGGATATTGGCTATACCATGTCACATAAAATTATATGCATGTGATGTTTATCCTTTTATGTATCTTATTATGCTTAGATTGCGACGGTAGCATTATAAAATGATTCCTCACTTAAAGATCAAGATAAAACTATGTTCTCCCCATGTATGCACCGTTGTGAAAGTTCGTCGTGTTCAAGAATCACGTGATGATCGGGTGCTATAAACTCTACGTTCACATACAACGGGTGCAAGCCAGTTTTGCACACGTGGAAATACTTGGGTTTGACTTGACGAGCCTAGCATGTACAGACATGGCCTCGGAACACACGAACCGAAAGGTTAAGCATGAGTCATATGAATGATATGATCGACACTTCGTTGTCCACCATTGAAACCACATCTCTTCTCGTGAAGATCAGATTAGGTGTGGTGAATTTGGATCATGTTCACTAAACAACTTGAGGGATGTTGAATTTAGTGGGAGATCATCTAGAAATTTGATTAAGTTGAACTAGTTATCATGAACATAGTCTAAATTGTACTTGCAAATTTTGTAGATCAAATGGCTAAGTCCAACTTCAACTTCAACGTTTTTGCTGAGAAAGAAAAGCTTAAGAACAATGGGTCTAACTTCACCAACTGGTTCCGAATGAGAATCATTCTCATGGCGACAAAAGGACTATGTCCTTGAGAAAGCGCTAGGTTTATCAGAGATGCTACCGGCTGATGAGAAAACTGTTTATCAGTCGCGCAAGGATGATTATGGTGTGATTAAGAGCACCATGTTGTTTGCTATGAAATCGGACCTTCAAAATCGTTTTGAGGAGTTCGTCGGGCCCTTTAAGATTCTTGAGGAACTGAAAACTATGTTTCAAACTCAGGCCCATTCTGAGAGATATGAGATCTCTGAGAAATTCTTTAACTGCAAGATGGAGGAAGGGAGTTCCGTTAGTGAGCACGCCATTAAGATGTCGGGCTACACTCAACGCCTTGAGCAACTGGACTGCAAGATTCCAGAGGAGCTCAAGATTGAAAGAGTTCTGCAATCACTCCCTCCTAGCTACAAAGGTTTTGTAGTTACTCATAATCAGATTGGTTCCACTCATACGATCACCGAGCTCTTCGATAAGCTGAAAGCTGCAGAGGTGGACATCAAGAAAGATAATCATATGTTGATGGTCAACAAGCCCCCCAGCTTTAAGAAAGGTAAGGGTGCAAAGAAGCCCTTAAAGAAAGGCAGCGGCAAGCGCGTTGCCCCTGCTGAGAAGAAACTCAAGTCTGGACCTAAGCCGGACACTGAGTGCTTCTATTGCAAGGACAAGGGTCATCGAAGTTTAATCGTCCAAGTACTTAGCGACAAGAAGGCTGGCACCATCAAAGGTATATTTGATATACATGTTATTGATGTTTACCTTACTAGCGCGTTGTAGTGCAGGGTATTTGATCTTGGTTGATTGCTAATATTTGTAACTCGAAACAGGAGCTACGGAATAGACGGCGGCTAGCAAGGGATGAGGTGACGATGCGCGTTGGCAACGAATCAAGAGTTGATGTGATGGTCGTCGACACGCTCTCCTTAGTTTTACCTTCGGGATTAGTTTTAAACCTTAATAAATGTTATTATGTGCATACGTTGAGCATGAACATCATATCTGGATCGTGTTTATTGCAAGACGGTTATTCATTTAAATCGAAGAATAATAGTTGTTCTATTTATATGAGTAACATATTTTATGGTCATGCACCTGCTATGAATGGTTTATTTCTTCTGAATCTCTAAAGCAATGAAACACACATCCATAACATTGAGGCTAAGAGATGCAAGGTAGATAGTGATAATACGACTTATTTGTGGCACTCCCGTCTAGGTCATATTGGTGTAAAACGCATGAAGAAACTCCATTTTGATGGACTTTTGAAGCCTTTTGATTTTAAATCATTTGACACGTGCGAGCCATGCCTCATGGGGAAGATGATCAAAACCCCGTTCTCCGGAATAATGGAGCGAGCAACGGACTTGTTGGAAATCATACATACCGATGTATGTGGACCAATAAGTGTTTCGACATGCGGTGGATATCGCTATTTTCTCACTTTTACTGATGACTTAAGTAGATATGGGTATATCTATTTAATGAAACATAAATCTGAAACATTTGAAAAGTTCAAAGAATTTCAGAATAATGTGGAAAACCATCGTAACAGGAAAATTAAATTTCTACGATCCGATCGTGGAGGTGAATATTTGAATTATGATTTTCTCACGCATCTTAAAGCAAGCAGAATAGTTTCGCAACTCACGCCACTCGGAACACTACATCACAATAGTGTGTCTGAACACCGGAATCGAACTCTATTAGATATGGTGCGATCAATGATGTCTCTTACAGATTTGTCGTTATCATTTTGGGTTATGCATTAGAAACCGCTGCATTCACTTTAAATAGGGCACCATCTAAATCTGTTGAGACGACACCGTATGAACTGTGGTTTGGTGTGAAACCTAAGTTGTCGTTTCTTAAAGTTTGGGGATGCGAAGCTTACGTCAAGAAGTTGATGCCGGACAAGCTCGAAACCAAAGCGGAGAAATGTGTCTTCATAGGATACCCTAAGGAAACGATTGGCTATACCTTCTACCACAGATCCGAAGGCAAAGTGTTTGTCGCAAAGAACGGATCCTTTCTTGAGAAGGAGTTTCTCTCGAAAGAAGTGAGTGGGAGGAAAGTAGAGCTAGACGAGGTTATTGAACCTTCTCTTGAGTTGGAGAGTAGCGCAACACCTGAAATTGTTCCAGTACCGTCTGCACCAACAATAGAGGAAGCTAATGACAAGGATCATGAAGCTTCGGACGATGCTACTACTGAACGTCGCAGGTCTACAAGGTCACGTGCCCCTCCTGAGTGGTACGGTAACCCTATCTTGACTGTCTTGTTAGTAGACAACAGTGAACCTGCGAACTATGAGGAAGCAATGATGAGCCCAGACTCTGAGAAATGGCTAGAGGCCATGAAATCTGAATTAGGATCCATGAGCGAAAACCAAGTATGGACTTTGGTGGACCCTCCTAGCGACCGAAAGGCCGTTGAGTGCAAATGGATTTTCAAGAATAAAACGGATGTGGACGGTAATGTTACTGTCTACAAAGCACGGCTTGTCGCGAAAGGTTTTCGACAAGTTCAAGGTGTTGACTACGATGAGACTTTCTCTACCATAGCGATGTTTAAGTCCATTCGGATATTATTAGCAATTGCTGTTGGAGATATGCCCTAGAGGCAATAATAAATATAGTTATTATTATATATCTTTGTGTTTATGATAAATGTTTACATTCATGCTATAATAGTATTAACAAGGAAACCATTAATACTTGTGTGATTTGTAAACTTAATTTGAAGTCCCTAGTATAGCCTCTATACTTCACTAGCTTGTTGGTTGATTGATGATTGTGGTTTCCCTATCATGAACATTGAGATGTTATCAATAACAAGATCATATCGTTAGGAGAATGATATGGTGGACATACTCCTATAGACAAGCGTAGCATAAAGATCAAGTCATTTCAATAGTTCAATTGCTATATGCTTTCTGATACATAGTAACCTAATTCCTTCGACCATGAGATCATGCATATCACCTTTACTGGATGGATGCTTTGATGTCATCAAACACCACACCGTAACAGGGTGGCTATAAAGGTGGCATTGAGTGTTCGGAAAGTATTGGTTGAAACACATGGATCAAGAGTGGGATTTGTCCATCCACATGACGGATAGATATTCTCTGGGCCCTCTCGGTGAAATGTCATCCAATTAGCTTGCAAGCATGTGACTGGGTCACAAGGGATCACATATCACGGAACGAGAAAAGAGTACTTATCAAGAACGGATGAACTAGGTATGCAGAGATACCAACGATCATAACCTCGGATAAGTAACATATCGTGAGACAAAGGGAAATTGGTATCGTATGTAAGTGGTTCATTCGATCGCAAAGTAATCGTAGAAATATGTGGGAGCCATATGAATTTCCAGATTCCTCTATTGGTTATTGTTCGAAGAAGTGTCTCGATCATGTCCGCATAATTCACGAACCGTAGGGAGACACACTTAAGGATTCGACGTTGTTTTGAGTAGTTATGGTATTATGAGAAAGAGACCGAATGTTGTTCGGAGTCTCGGATGGGATCCGGGATATCACGAGGAGATCCGGAATGGTCCGGATAATAAGATTCATATAAGGAAAGTCCCGTTTCGGAGTAGCGGAATGATTCCGGTGTTTTCATCGGGAACATTCTAGAAGGTCCCGAATGTCCCAAGACCGAGGGGGAAGGGTACATGAGTGTGTCATTACATATTGGAATGATTGCATCATGTACTAAGTATTCTTGCTGTCCCAAATAAAGGATTTATTTAAATCCTAAATTGAAAAGTCAAACGGCTAGTTTGAAAGTCAAACGCAGCTTTTGGGAAGTGGAAAAGAGGAGGAGAGGTGGAGGCCGAGTTGGAGGAGGGTTCTCCCTTGGCGGCGCACCTCCTAGGCCGAGTTGGGGAGGAACCTCCCTTGGCCGGCCAGCCCTCCAACCTATATAAGGAGGGCAGGCTCCTCCTAGACACACAAGTTTCCTATCCTCTAAACTAAACCCTAGATCTAGACCCCGGTTTAGAGCTATTCAGTTTAGAGCCTTCTAATTGGTTTAGAGCCCTCTAATTGGTGTGTCTAATTACTAGACCACTAATAGCCTCTCTCATAAGCTCCACCATACTCGCACCGGCTTAAGGCGAAGCTCTGGGATCTCCCTCTACCTCCGTACCACGCCACAGTCAGCCGGAATCGCGAGGAGAGTGCTACAACCTCCGTCACCTTTGGAACAAGGAGAGGAAGGTCTTCGCCGAAAATTTAACGTGTGACCGATCATGGAGGGAGCGCTACGGGAACGCTGCCGGAAGGATCGTCACGCGATCTTGAGATCGGAAAGAGTACGACTACATCACCCACGAGAATCTGCTCGTTAAACACTTTGGAATCTTCGAGGTGAGTTATTCCATCGACTCGCTACAATCTAGTAGATAGATCTTGGCTTGTTTGTTTGTATGCGATAGAAAATTTTTGTTTTCCATGCTACGAACCCCTACAAATGGTATCGAGCCGTGTCTATATGTAGATATGTTGCATCTAGTAGAACACAATGGTCATTGTGGGCGTTGATGCTTTTATTGTAGATTGCTTTTCGTGTACTTTGCATCTTGCGTATGTTGGGATGAAGCGGCCGGGCTAACCTTACATGACATCGTTCATGAGACTTGCTCCACGCTTGACATGCAACTGCTTTTGCATAAGTGGCTTTATGCCTGCTTTCTCCTAGCATAGTAAAGATCCAATTTACAACGGGTAATCAACAATGCTAGTATCAATGTTGTGGTTCTTGTTCGTAGGTTAGAACGACACCTATGGAAAGCCCCAAACCACGTAAAATATGCAAAGAAAGTAGAGGCGCCTAACTTTGTTTTGCGGGGTGTGATGATGTGATATGGCCCCGATTGTGATTATATTTGATGTATGCAATGATCCTTATTGTAAGTTGGCAACCGCGGAGCCATATGGTTGTCTTTATTTTCTGTTAAGACCTGCGTGTCTATTCAAAATAGTTGTAATAGTTGAAGCTGGTGGACGACAACCATGAAGAAGCGTCATTGACCTTGATGCTATGCCGGTGATGATGGAGATCATATTCGTGCTTGAAGATGGAGATCGGAAGCACAAAGAAGAAAGGCCATATCATATCACATATTATGAATTGCATGTGATGTTAATCCTTTATGCATCTTGTATTGCTTAGTAGACGGTAGCATTATAAGATGATCCCTCATACACATAAATTTCAAGTTCTAAAGTGTTCACCCTTAGTATGCACCGCCAAAGCTTGTCGCTCAAGCACCACGTGATGATCGGGTGTCTTTGATTCCGGGTGAATACAACGTAAGCAAGCCAGATTTGCTTATGCGAAGCTAAGGTTTGATCTTGACGAGCCTAGCATGTATGCAGACATGGCCTCGTGAACACGGATCGCCGAAAGGTAAAGCATGAATCATATAGTAGATATGATGAACATGATGATTGTTCGCCATTGAAACTATATCAACTCTCGTGATGATCGGTGTTGATGTAGTGGATTTGGTTCGTGTGATCACTAAAACAATGTGAGGGATGTTGTTTTGAGTGGAGTTCACCTAGTTTAATTTCATTAATTAATTTGAACTCAATTTGTCATAAACTTAGTCTAAACTATTGCAAATATGTTGTAGATCAATGGCAGCCTACCATCAATTTTAATGCGTTCCTAGAGAAAGAAAAGTTGAAAACAATGGAAGCAACTCATGGATTGGTTCCGCAATTTGAGGATTGTCCTCACGGTGGTAATTTGACCTATGTGCTTTGGATGCACCGCTAGGTGACCCACCTGGTGATGCTACCGATGAAGTAAAAAATGTTTACCTCGCCTAAGAATCAAGACTCCATAGTTCAGTGTGCTATCTTGTATGGTTTAGAATCGAGCTTGAAAAGGTTTGAAGAGTCGATCCATATGATATTGTCGAGGATCTCAAATTAATCTTTGAGACTCATGCAATTGAAAGTTATGAAGCTTCGAAAAGTTCTTTAACCGCAAGATGGAAGAGGGTAGTCGTCAAGTGAGCATGTGCTTAAGATGTGCGGGCACGCAAATAAACTTCAAAGTTTGGGTATAGTGATTCCTAATACTTTGGGAGTTTACCGATCCTCCAATCACTACCACCAAGTTACAAGAACTTTGTGATGAACTACAACATGCGTAACATGAACAAAGAGTTGCCGTAACTATTTGCTATGTTAAAATCTGCAGAAGTGGAGATCAAGAAAGAGCACCAAGTGTTGATGGTCAATAAGACCACCAAATTCAAGAAAGGCAAGTCTAAGCAAAAGGGACACTTCAAGAAGGGTGGTAAGAAAGCTGCCACGCCGACGAAGAAGACCAAGGCTGGACCTAAGCCTGAAACTGAATGCTTTTACTGCAAGGGAGAAGGTCACTGGAAGCGGAATTGCCCAAGGTACTTGGCAGATTTGAAGAACGGCAACATCAAGAAGAAAGGTATATCTGATATACATGTTATTGATGTGTATCTCACTAGTATTCGTAGTAGTGCTCGGTATTTGATAATCGGGTTCGGTTGCTCATATTTGTAACTCAAATGAGCTGCAGAATAAACGGAAGCTAGTGAAGAACGAGGTAACGATGCGCCGAGGAAGCGGATCAAAGGTTGATGTGATCGCGTCGCACGCTACCTCTTCATCTACCATCGGGATTAGTTTTATACTTAAATAATTGTTATTTGGTGCTGCGTTAAGCATGAACATTATATCGAGATCTTGTTTATTAAGTAGACGTTACTTGTTTAAATCCGAGAATAATGGTTGTTCGATTTATATGAGTAACATGTTTCATGCACATGCACCTTTGATAGATGGTCTATTCATATTGAATCTCGATAGTGGAAATACACATATTAATAACATTGAAGCTAAACGTTTGAAATCAAGCGATAACTCGACCTATATGTGGCAATCGCTGCCTTGGTCACATTGGAGTGAAGCGTATGAAGAAACTCCATTCGATGGACTTCTTGAATCACTTGATTTTGAATCACTTGAAAGATGCGAGGCATGTCCGATGGGTAAAATGACTAAGACTCCATTTTCGGTATGATGGAGAGCTACGGACTTATTGGAAATCATACATACCGATGTGTGGTCCAATGAGGATTACAAGATGGTTATCGTTATGTTCTTACCTTCACGGATGACTTAAGTAGATATGGGTATATCTATTTCATGAAACATAAGTCCAAACTTTCGAGAAGTTTAAGGAGTTTCAAAGTGAGGTAGAGAATCAACGTAACAAGAAGATTAAATTTCTACGCTCGATCGTGGAGGTGAATATCTAAGTTACGAGTTTGGCGAGCATTTAAAGAAATGTGGAATACTTTCAGATTGACACCAAGAACACCACAACAGAATGGTGTGTCCGAACGTCAGAATCGAACTCTTAGATATGGTTCGTTCTATGATGTCACTTACAGATCTACCACTATCATTTTGGGGTTATGCATTAGAAAGCCGCATTCACTTTAAATAGGGCACCATCTAAATCCGCTGAAACGACACCGTATGAATTATGGTTTGGGAAGAAATCTAAATTGTCGCCTTAAAGTTTGGGGATGCGAAGCCTATGTAAAGAAGTTACACGGACAAGCTTGAACCCAAAGCGGAAAAATGCGTCTTCATAGGATACCAAGGAAACTATTGGGTATACCTTCTATCATAGATCCGAAGGCAAAATCTTCGCTGTTAAGAATGGATCCTTTCTAGAGAAGGAATTTCTCTCGAAAGAGGTGACCGAAGGAAAGTAGAACTCGACGAGGTTGTCGAACCTTCTCTCGAATTGCGAGTAGCGCAAAGACCGGAAGAAGTTCTGTGGTGCTGCACCAATAAGAGAGGAAGCTAATGATGGTGATCATGAAACTTCGGTTGAAGTTGCTACAGAGCCTCGAGGTCAACGAGAAATCGTACCACTCCATTGGTATGATTCCGTTATGAATGTCATGTTGGTGGACAACACCGATGACCCCAGACATATGAGGAAGCGATGATGAGCCCATTTCCAATAAATGGCAAGAAGCCATGAAATCCGAGATTGGATCCATGTACGAAAACCAAGTATGGACTTTGGTGGACTTACGGATGGCCGGAAGGTCGTCGAGAACAAATGGATTTTCAAGAAGAAAACAGATGTCGATGGTAATGTTATCGTTTATAAAGCTCGACTTGTCGCAAAAGGGTTTCGACAAATTCAAGGAGTTGACTACGATGAGACTTTCTCACCGGTAGCGAAGCTAAAGTCCGTGAGGATTATGTTAGCAATCGCTGCATATTATGATTATGAGATATGGCGATGGATGTCAAAACAGCATTCCTCAATGGAGACATTGATGAAGAGTTGTATATGATGCAACCCAAAGGTTTTGTCGATCCTAAAGATGCTAACAAGGTATGCAAGCTTCAACGGTCCATCTATGGATTGAAGCAAGCATCCCGGTTGGAATCAACGCTTTGATAAGGTAATCAAAAGTTTTGGTTTTATACAAACTTATGGAGAAGCTTGTGTTTACAAGAAAGTGAGTGGGAGCTCAGTAGCATTCTTAATACGTATGTGGATGACATATTGTTGATTGGGAATGATGTAGACCTTCTTAATAGTGTCTAAGAGTATTTGAATAATAGTTTTTCAATGAAGGATCTTGGCGAAGCAGCTTACATATTAGGCATAAAGATTTATAGAGATAGATCGAACGCCAAATATCATTGTCACAAAGTACATATTTGGACAAAGTTCTAAAGAGGTTTGAATGGAAGATAGCAAGAAAGGGTTCTTGCCCATGTTGCTCAATACGACCTTGAGTAAAACTCAAAGTCCGACATCGAGTAAGATAGAGAAAGAATGAGTAAGACTCCTATGCCTCAGCCATAGGATCTCTAATGTATGCCATGCTATGTACTAGACCCGACATTGCATATGTGTTAGTTTAACTAGCAGATATCAAAGTGATCCAGAGTGGATCATTGGACAGTCAAAACATCCTTAAGTACTTGAGAAGAACTAAGGATATGGTTCTTTCTTATGGAGGTGATGAACAGCTCGTTGTTAATGGTTACACCGATGTTAGTTGGAACATCGATCCGGATGATTCTAAATCACAACTGGATAATGATTTATTTTGAATGGTGCAGCAGCTTAGCTGGAGGAGTGCAAAGCAAAGCGTTGTGGCGAGATCTTCAACTGAATCGGAATACATGGCTGCTTCGGAGGCTTCACAAGAAGCGATATGGATGAAAGAGTTCATTACAGCTGGGTGTGGTTCCAAGTGCTACTGACCCAATGTCTATCTCATTGTGATAACATGGGCGCCATAGCCAATGCGCAAGAACCAAGGTCACACAAGAAGTGAAGCATATCAAGCTGCGTTTCACGCTATTCGAGAACATATCCAGGATGGGGATATAAAGATTTGCAAAGTACACAGATCTGAATGTGGCGGATCCGTTGACTAAACCTCTCCCGAGGGCAAAACATGACCAACACCAAACCGCCATGGTGTGCGGTATATTACCATGTAATCTAGATTGGATGACTCTAGTGCAAGTGGGAGACTGTTGGAGATATGCCCTAGAGGCAATAATAAATATAGTTATTATTATATATCTTTGTGTTTATGATAAATGTTTACATTCATGCTATAATAGTATTAACAAGGAAACCATTAATACTTGTGTGATTTGTAAACTTAATTTGAAGTCCCTAGTATAGCCTCTATACTTCACTAGCTTGTTGGTTGATTGATGATTGTGGTTTCCTATCATGAACATTGAGATGTTATCAATAACAAGATCATATCGTTAGGAGAATGATATGGTGGACATACTCCTATAGACAAGCCGTAGCATAAAGATCAAGTCATTTCAATAGTTCAATTGCTATATGCTTTACGATACATAGTAACCTAATTCCTTCACCATGAGATCATGCATATCACCTTTATCGGATGGATGCTTTGATGTCATCAAACACCACACCGTAACAGGTGGCTATAAAGGTGGCATTGAGTGTTCGGAAAGTATTGGTTGAAACACATGGATCAAGAGTGGATTTGTCCATCCACATGACGGATAGATATTCTCTGGGCCTCTCGGTGAAATGTCATCCAATTAGCTTGCAAGCATGTGACTGGGTCACAAGGGATCACATATCACGGAACGAGAAAAGAGTACTTATCAAGAACGAGGATGAACTAGGTATGCAAGAGATACCAACGATCATAACCTCGGATAAGTAACATATCGTGAGACAAAGGGAAATTGGTATCGTATGTAAGTGGTTCATTCGATCGCAAAGTAATTGTAGAAATATGTGGGAGCCATATGAATTTCCAGATTCTATTGGTTATTGTTCGAGAAGTGTCTCGATCATGTCCGCATAATTCACGAACCGTAGGGAGACACACTTAAGGATTCGACGTTGTTTTGAGTAGTTATGGTATTATGAGAAAGAGACCGAATGTTGTTCGAGTCTGGATGGGATCCGGATATCACGAGAGATCCGGAATGGTCCGGAGAATAATATTCATATAAGGAAAGTCCTGCTGGAGTAGCGGAATGATTCCGTGTTTTCATCGGAACATTCTAGAAGGTCCCTAATGTCCCAAGACTGAGGGGAAGGTACATGAGTGTGTCATTACATATTGGAATGATTGCATCATGTACTAAGTATTCTTGTTGTCCCAAATAAAGGATTTATTTAAATCCTAAATTGAAAAGTCAAACGGCTAGTTTGAAAGTCAAACGCGCTTTGGGAAGTGGAAAAGAGGAGGAGAGGTGGAGGCCGAGTTGGAGGAGGGTTCCTCCCTTGGCCGCGCACCTCCCTAGGCCGAGTTGGGGAGGAACTCCTCCCTTGGCCGGCCAGCCCTCCAACCTATATAAGGAGGGCAGGGCTCCTCCCAGACACACAAGTTTCCTATCCTCTAAACTAAACCCTAGATCTAGACCCGGTTTAGAGCTATTCGGTTTAGAGCCTTCTAATTGGTTTAGAGCCTCTAATTGGTGTGTCTAATTACTAGACCACTAATAGCCTCTCTCATAAGCTCCACCATACTGCACCGCTTAAGGCGAAGCTCATGATCTCCCTCTACCTCCTGCACCACGCCACAGTCTTGGAATCGCGAGGAGAGTGCTACAACCTCCGTCGCCTTTGGAACAAGGGAGAGGAAGGTCTTCGCCGAAAACCTAACGGTGACCGACTGTGGGAGCGCCATGAACGCGCTACGAAGGATCGTCTACGCGATCTTGAGATCGGAAAGAGTACGACTACATCACCCACGAGAATCTGCTCTCGTTAAACACTTTGGAATCTTCGAGGGTGAGTTATTCCATCGACTCGTTGCTATAATCTAGTAGATAGATCTTGGCTTGTTTGTTTGTATGCGATAGAAAATTTTTGTTTTCCATGCTACGAACCCCTACAATTGCTGCATTTCATGATTATGAAATATGGCAAATGGATGTCAAGACTGCGTTCCTCAATGGCAACATTGATGAAGAGTTGTATATGATGCAACCCGAAGGTTTTGTCGATCCTAAGGATGCTGATAAGGTGTGCAAACTTCAGCGTTCCATTTATGGACTGAAGCAGGCCTCTCGGAGTTGGAACCTTCGTTTTGATCAAGTGATCAAGATCTTTGGATTTGTTCCAAATTGCTACGAAGCTTGTATCTACAAGAAAGTGAGTGGGAGCTCAGTGACATTTTTGGTACTATACGTGGATGACATATTGATTATTGGAAATGCCATTGACATGCTTAACGATGTGAAGAGTTATTTGAACAAATGTTTTTCAATGAAAGACCTAGGGGAAGCTGCTTATATATTGGGCATCAAAATCTATAGAGATAGACAAAGACGCCTGATAGCTTTAAGCCAAAGTAGATACCTAGACAAAGTTCTGAAAAGGTTCAGAATGGATAAGGCAAAGAAAGGTTCAGTGCCTATGTTGTCAGGTAAGATATTGAGCAAGGCTCAGTGTCCAGCTATGGTAAATGATAGAGAAGCTATGAGCAAAGTGCCTTATGCCTCGGCCATAGGTTCTATCATGTATGCCATGCTGTGTACTAGACCGGATGTGTCCAATGCTCTTAGTTTGACGAGCAGATATCAAAGTGATCCAGGAGTGGAACACTGGACAGCCGTGAAGAACATCCTAAAGTATTTAAATAGGACTAAAGAAATGTTCTTAGTCTATGGAGGTGATGAACATACCGTCAGAAAAGGTTACGTCGACGCTAGTTTCATAATCGACAAGGATGATTCTAAATCTTAGACATGATACGCTTATATTTTGAATGGAGGAGCTATGAGTCGGAGAAGCTGCAAGCAAAGCGTGATCGGGATCTACAAAGAGAAGCGGAATACATGGCTGCCGCAGAAGGCCAAGTGAAGGAGTTTGGATCAGGAACTTCATCACTGAGCTTGGTGTGGTTCCAAGTGCCTTGGACCCACTAGAGATATTGTGTGACAACACTGGCGCCATAGCACTGGCTAAGGAACCAAGATATCATCCAAAGACCAAGCACATCAATCGCAAGTTTCATATAATTCGAGATTGTATAACAGATGGAGATCTGAAGATTAGCAAAGTACATACAGATCTAAATGTCACAGATCCGTTGACTAAACCTCTTCCACGAGCAAAACATGATCAGCACCTTAGTGCCATGGGTGTTAGGTTGTTGCCAGATGTAAACTAGATTATTGACTCTAGTGCAAGTGGGAGACTGTTGGAATTATGCCCTAGAGGCAATAATAAAGATGTTATTATTATAATTCTTGTTCATGATAAAGTTTATATTCTATGATAGAATTGTATTAAGCGGAAACTTTGATACTTGTGTGGTTTATGAACAACACCGTGTCCCTAGTACGCCTCTATGGACTAGCTCATTGATTAATGATGGTTAAGGTTTCCTAACCATATACATGAGTTGTCAATTAATAATGAGATCATGTCATTGGGAGAATGATATGATGGACATACCCAAATCAAGCAGAGCAATTAGATCGTGTCATCATGTTCATCTTTGCGAAGTTTTTTCTTATGTCAAATATTGTATTCCTTAGACCATGAGATAATGCAACTCCCTGGTATCGAAAGAAAGCTTTGAGGTCATCAAACGTCATCCTATGAGAGGGTGATCATAAAGGTGTCTCTCAGGTGATCGGTAAGTACCTGTTGGGTTGTATGTATC
The DNA here is from genome assembly GCA_023614405.1 of Avena insularis. Taxonomy (NCBI): domain Eukaryota; kingdom Viridiplantae; phylum Streptophyta; class Magnoliopsida; order Poales; family Poaceae; genus Avena; species Avena insularis. Next base: position 58,695,214 of record CM042697.1, on the reverse strand, counting down.
GAGATGGGATTTGTCCCTCCCAAGTCGGAGAGATATACTTCGGGCCCACTCGGTAATCGATATCAACACCGCTTGCAAGCACGTGGTTAAGGAGTTAATCACAAAGTGATATCAGATTACGGAACGAGTAAATTACTTGCTATGAACGAGATTGAAATAGGTATTCCGATGCCAACGATCGAATCTCGGGCAAGTAAAATATCGCGTGACGAAGGGAATATATATATGGGATTATTTGAATCCTGGCATCATGGTTCATCCGATATGATCATTGATAAATATGTGGGAGTCAATATGGGTTTCCATACCCCGCTGTTGATTATTGATAGAAGATCACGTCTGCATATTCTCGAACCCGTAGGGTCACACACTTAACGTGTCTCGACGCTAGGATAGAATGGATAATTGGTTTATGAGTTTTTGTTCGGAGTCTCGGATGAGATCCAGGACATCACGAGAGGTTTCGGAATGGTCCGGAGAATAAGATTCATATAAGGGAAAGCAGTATTTTGGATTTCGGAATTGTTTCGGAATGTTCGGTATTGTACCGGAAGCTTCTAGAACCTTTCGGAGTGGGACCAACGTGGCCCCACTTGTCGGGAGGGGGCGTGGGCCTACGAGGGAGTGCCCTGGCCGCATTGGGCCAGGGGCACAAGGCCCCATAGGCCCAGCCGGCCAAGCCCTAGGGGAAACCCTAGGGAGAGATTCTAGAAGGGGGGAACTTGCCCCCTACTCCACCCCATGTGGCCGCCGGCCCTAGGGTTTGGAGGAGGGGCAAGGGAAGCCGGCCAGCCCTCTATATAAAGAGGGCAGGGGCGCACCCTCCCCCCACACCTCCTAAAACCCTAGCCGCCTAGTTGCTGCCCTCCTCTCTCTCTCTCCCCCGACTGCGCGTAGGCGAAACCCTGCCGCAGAAACTCTCCACCTTTGCACCACGCCGTCGTGTTGTAGATCCAATCTATCTCTCCACCCCACTTGCTGGACCGAGGAAGGAGGAGACGTCGAGGTGTCGTACGTGTGCATCTCTCGGAGGCGTCGCCACTTGCGGCGTTGGATCGGATCAGATCGCGAGGAGGAGAAGGCTAGTACGACTACATCAACCACGTTCTGTTGAACGTTCCGCTTTGCGATTTCTTAAAGGGTATGAAGATCTCATCTATCCCTCTCGTTGTTTGCATCTCCTAGATTAGATCTTGGCTTTTCCCGTTCGCATCCGTAGAATGTTTTTGATTTACTATGCTGTGAAACCCTTCAATCCGCAACGCGCGACCGGAGGGAGGAAAAAGAAGGTGAATCCTGGCCCACGTGAGCAGCCACCAACCCCTGTTGCGATGAGCGCTGCCAATTCAAGGCACTGCCGCCACCCCCGTCTCCCCGTGCAGGCGTTCTGCCACCATCCCATGTTGCGATGGATGCTACCCACAACATGTTCGGCGATATGTTTCAAAGGTAACCAAAATTTCCTTTTTGTTTTTTGGATTTTGTAGATGAAAAGAGATGATGCAATGTTGATTTGTTCATGAAACAAATGAATATTTGTGAATTGTAGTGTGGATGACGACACATTCATGTCTAGTATGAATTTAGGGCCACATGATTATTGGTCCCAAGAATCGATAGCGGAGGTTAAGGCATGCAGCAATAATGATGAGTCAAACATGGAAGATGAAGGGTTTGTCGAGGACAACATGCCAAAGGGAAGAGCGGGGAAATACACCTCGGACGAGGACATCTTTCTTTGTACAACATGAAAGAAGGTGGGGATGGACCCGGCTGTAGGAACCTAGCAACCGGAGGATTCCTATTAGGCAAGGATGAAAGAGTATTTCGATGCACACAACACAAGTGGCAATGACCGGATGTCAGCCTCTGTTCATCATCAATGGCCCACCATCCAAACCGATTGTCAAAAGTGGTCGGCGACATTGGCTAGTGTTTTGACCATGAACCCAAGTGGAACACATAATAGAGGTAGGATAATTTTTTTGTGCATTGCTAGTTTTATTTGTGCATTAATTGTTGTGCAAAGGCTAACTAATGTTCTCTCTTTATGTAGAATACTATTGCACAAGGCTTGTTGAAGAGAACACTGAAGAAGACCAAGAAGGGGTACTGAAGGAAGGAAGAGCATTCACTCTGCACCATTGTTGGAAGGAACTAGAGAATGATGAGAAGTTGAGGAACCGTGATACCTCTGAAATGCAAAATAAGAATGCGAAGAGCTCTGTGGGAATTGCCACTATCATTGATGATATCGATGACGCCGACAATGAAAGATGGCAAGAGAAGTACCACCCCCACCTCAGTTGCTAGGACGAGGACGAAAAGATGAAGGTTTACCAAAGAAAAATGGAAGGGGCCATAGATGATGACATCAAGAACTTACTGGATGCTATTGTGAATGTAAGAAAGGAGATGGTGGAGGATAGGAAATCTATGAAGATCAAGGAAATGAGGAAAAAGAAGAAGATACCAACAATGGCAATGGAGTTTGATACGTCCAAAACATATCTACTTTCTCGAACACTTTTGTTGTTGTTTCTCCTCTAAACTTGTGTGATTTGGATACAACTAACATAGACTGACGCTGTTTTCAGCAGAATTACCTTGGTGTATAGTTTTTGTGCAGAAAATCAACTATCAGGAAAAATCCCGGAAAATATGCCAAAAATCCTATTTCACCAGAAGATCCACGGAGCTAGAGTTGAGTGGAGGTTCGAGAGCCCACACTTCGCCAGCACGGGCCAGGCCTGGCCGTGCCTAGGGGGGTGCGGCCACCTCAGGCACCCCCTCGGCCTCCCTCTTTGCCTATAAGAAGCCTCTTGACCTAACAACCTGAGGGGATGGCTGTGATGTGAGGATCACATGTGTTCATGGAGTGTTAATGCTTTGCTCCGGTGCTCTATTAAAGGAGTGCCTTAATTGCCAGTAGATTCCCTTGAGGCCCCACTGCAACGGGCTGGCAGGACAAAAGATGTTGTGCAAGTTCTCATTACGAGCATGTATGACTATATATGGAGCACATGCCTATGATTGTTTAGTACTTGGGTGCTTTATCTTATTTATCTACAATTGCCCTAGACCTTGAAGTTACATGTTTAGACTTGTCCATGCAACACCCGTCCATCCATCCCTATGCCTACCGCACTCATATCCTATTGTTTGCTACTACTGTTACTATTACTCTTATTGTACTGCTGTTGTTACTTTGCTATTGTTACTACAAAGATGTTGCTACTGATAAACTTCTGTGAGCAAGACTATTTCCAGATGCAGCTGAATTGACAACTCAGTTGTTAAGGCTTATAAGTATTGTTTGTCTCCCCTTGTGTCGAATCAATAAATTGGGTAATACTACCCTCAAAGACTGTTGCGATCCCCTATACTTGTGGGTCATCAGAGGTGGTGAGGCATGAGTTCCATTTGCATTGGCTATGTTTATGTGATGTGCTTATTTGAACTATGTTGGTGTTTGTCGTGACCTATTCTATGCCTTTGAACTATGCTATGATTTTAAACTTCATATTCGTATGATGATTACGGTGACCCAGCATACCACTGCATGATGTAGTACACTATAGTTGTTGACATAACACCAATGAAACACCATTCACTAGTATTACATCCCTCGGAGTGGTACAACAGAACACAGCAGGTCCAAGACATGACTATAGGTTACAACTCAACTATTTACACAAGATCCAAAGAACACTGTAGGTTAAAGAGAGAGAAAGAAACTTCTTACAAAGAAGAATCAGGAATAACAACTCAAAAACTATCATACTAATAAGACTAGTATCCGAACTATTGGTCTGGCATTGCTGCTATTGCAATATACTAAAGAAATAGGTCCTATGGCTAGAGATTATATTCCTATCTAATCAGTAACTTCGTTTTCACTTGAGTTGATGTATATGTTGACTTTCTTGACTTCATTGAAGAACTTTAGCTTCTGGTGATGATTCCTGAAGCACAACTTGATGTAGACGTCGTCTTAATGGCTTCAGAATCTAGCAAGGGTTAAGAAGATACGTTGAGTACGAGCGTACTCAGCAAGTTTACTAGAAAAGGAGTGTTTGATGCACTATATCTACAGCCAGAGACCATAGATCATAGGCAATGCAGGTTTTCGTAAACATTTCTTAAAAGGTTGCTTTTATTCTGAAAAGCTATGTCCGTCAGCCTTCACGGGTTTACCAGAACTTTCATGGAAGTTCCTTTCCCACAGTGTTCGCAGCTCCTTCCGAGAACAAGGTGTAACAAGTTACAGTTCTTACACTCTGCAGAGGTGCGTTACTTTACCCATGAGAGACCTTAGCCTTGTTGCACAACCAAGTCATGACCTTGTCCATACTTCCTTGGTATGGGGTCCAGTCTAAGATCCAAGCCAATCACTGCCCTCTCCGCGACCTCATATGTCTGCATGATCCTTCGGGGCCAGCTCACCTCCGTTAAGCCCCCTTTCGGGCAGGCTAAAACCCTGATGAGTTCTCGAAGACTCTATGACCTGGTGTTGCCCTGGCAAGTGCCATATTAAATGGTCCATCCACTAAACATCATCCATAGATAATCTAGACACCAAAAGTGTGGGGCGTAAGGGTGCCCACCCATATGTTGGATCCGCACAAGGAATCACAATGTCACGTTAAGGTCGTCTTGCCTCCATACGAGAGGAAAAGGATACAACTGACTTCTCCGTCCCATTCCAAATCTCATGGTTAACGCGTAATATACGGCGCAAGAATCACTGGCGACATTGGTTGTTAGGTCCTAGATAATATGGTCCTTTACCACCAGAACTTTCATAGTAGGTTATTACCTCATGGTAAATGACCTATAATCATATTATTATGAAAATAGTGTTTTCTGACCTTTTTCAAATGCAGGTGATGACAACACTGGATTTATAAAATACTTTACAGAAAATAATCAAAGGACATGAGAAAGTGTGAACTTGCCTTTTGTGATTGCAAGATTATGCACTCACGGTCTTCAAGACAATATAAGATCCAATATCTGAAATCAGCATCATTGGTCCGGTAAGGACTAATGTTTAAATAAGCAAGATGCTATTATGCATAAGTAATGTAATGCAATTTCGTAGACTCGAATCCCGGGGATAACGTTGTTCTAGGGTTTGAATACTAGAAATGGTTTCTTTAGAATGTGTTGTCCTTTTAGATAAGTTTCACACTTGTGCTTCTTATTAAGGCTTGTGAGTGTGTGTGAAACAATATGTATCTATACAACAATAAGATACACACATATGGAATGCTATTCAAGGTTGCTTACACTTTCATTGTTTATCTTCAAGTTTTACTTTACAAGTAATGTCACTTATAAAGAACTTAAGTGTTATCGATCCTATTTATACAAGTAAAGTATAAAGTATTGTGATTATGATTAATTGTCATATGTTGACTAAAGTGGAAAAACAAATAACTTTTGAAGAAAAGATTTCTTTATTAAGGTTTAAACAATTCTGATGGTTTTTAGAATATGGTTGATAGAATGTGATTGATATTGTTTATGCTTGTTTGAATAGTCTGGACTTGATATGCTTATAACTTAATTATAATAGACCAAAGTTAACTATAAAACACATAACAAAGTCTTTAGCATATTATTAAAAGTATTGTAGACTAAAGTTAACTTTAAAGACATAGATGGACTTAAGGTATATTGCTTATGTTATTTGTACCTTGTTCACTTTATAATGTCTCCTTAAAGTTACTTAAGAATGGCTATACTTTTATTTGGTGTAATGGTTTCTTGATTTTATAATGGAATAGAATCATTTATCTTTTTGTGAATGAATGGTTATAATTGGTAATCAAGGAAGTGACATTACTTAACTACTTATGGTTCACTATAGGGTTTTGATTTGTTTATAAACTTGTGGTTAAAGTAATAGGTTTTATCTCATTACAAATTATTCTTGGAGATTTTATATTAGATAAGGATCCTTTTATAAAATAATCTACACTTATGGTTGAAGTATAATTCAATAAAATTGTATTTAAAATGTGCTAAACCATTTTGACTTAATATTATAAATATTCAAGACTAATACTATTTATTAGACTTTAATTAGTTAATTTTAGAATATTAGCAAATTTTATTTACCCTTATATGAATTATTAACTAAAGAAATAGGTTTAAATTCAAGTTATTAAAGTGTTTAACTTTTTATTTAACTAAAAAGTGTAATATTATATTTTTAACATGTAGATAATATTTTTGTGATCATTTTGATATATTACATTTATTTTTGTGATTTTTAAATAATAAGATATGATTTTTATAAGGTTTATTACTTTATAAATACTTAATAAATAATAAATACTTATTTAAGTGAAATAATAATGTATGATTATAGTTTTTAATTATAGTTCTTATTTTTCTAAGATTTTTGTTATTTTATTTATAATTTTAACATTTACAATATTAAAATATGAATTATCAAAGTTTTATTACTTATAAAATATTTATTAAATAGTAATAATTTAAATTGTTAACAAAATAATGTTTGGTAATATTTTAATGTTATAGATTTTATTTTTCTGAAAATTTTCATATATTAAACATATTTTTCTGAATTATAAAACAAAAGTTATTGATTTAACAAGTTTTAATCATTTTATTAAATTTCTGAAATCTTTAAATTGGAACTTACAATGTTTTATCTATTTATTAAACAGATAATAAATTTTTACACCGAACCTGCCTAACCTAGGTCACTGACTAGTGGGGTCACATGCCACATGTGAATGGACCGGTCAACAAACGCAGGCATGATGTCAGTATGACGCCAGCCTGGTCTCCACCACCAGAATGAGGTCGCCGACGACGATCGTCGGCGCCCCAGCAAACGTGGCCAACCTAGATCGAATAATCACGACGTGCTGAACCCTAGTGTGGTGGCGCTGCCAAGAAATGGTCGTTAGAACCTCGTCGGCGACGAGCTCCGGTGGTGGTGCGTTCGGTATAAACGTGGACAGACGGCTACACCGAGCGGACAACGAATCGGAGAGGACCATCGGAACCAGAATCTTACCAGGAATCTAGTAGAGGTGTTGGTGAGTCGAGATTCGACCGGAATCAATAGGAACGGCGTCGACTGGCGGCGAAACATCGGTGATGGCGAGCTCGATTTAGGTCGAACGGCTCCGATTCCTCCGGGGAGATGAACGAGTCGAGCATGGCGAGTTCACTAGTAAGCTCATATGGAAAATGAGTGGTCTCTAGCGGCGGAGCCAAGCGGCTCCGGTGAGCTAGGGTTCGGCATCTGAGAGGAGACAGAGCGGAAGAGGAAGAAACGGGGATAGGGATGAGGCAGGGTGTCGCGGTGGCCTTCTTGTCCTCCTCTAGGACGACGGCGGGCATCTCGACGCATGGCTGACGACGACGACATCGGGCGGCGGCGGACTCCTCCAGCGAGCTGCTTGTGACGCACGAGGAAGACGACAACGGACATTTTGCGGAAAACCCCCTGTAAAAAATCCAAACTCAACCCGCAGTCCTTTGGCGGTCCATCGGTCAGTCAGAGAGGAAGACAGGCTGGGCTTCTTGGGTTGTGCTTGGGCCACTGTTGGGTTGCTCTGATTGCTCCTGGGCGACAGATAAGAGAGAAAAGATGGGTCGTGGGCCAGATTCGACTGATGCCCTTTTTTCTGTTTTCTGTTTTGTATTTTACTTTCAGATTTGAATATTACACATTTGATTGAAATTTCTTTATAGAATTTTTTTTCTGGATAATTGCAGTAATATTGGAATGTGTTTAGTATTTGTAGGGTCTTTTTATATGAATTTAATTTATCTAGTATTCATAAACTTATTAAAGATTGCATTATTATTAATCCATGAGTTATGATTCTTATTGATTTATAATATTAAAGAATCTTTTATATATAGTGATCCTTCATTATTATTTAATACATAAAGTTTTGAGTAATTAATATGGTTAATATTATTCTCATAAATTTAGGAAATAGCAATATATATATTTTATTACAACTAACATATGAGTTAAGGTTTGAATTGAAAATGCTTACCATAAGTTCTTAGAAGATTTAATATTCTCATATTTCTTTTATTGATGTGAATAAAGGTTAATGGCTAGACATATTGTCTTTATGTTTATGATCTTTATTAATATCGCCCTTTAAAATAAAAGGTTATTATTTGAAATGAATTATGAGAGAGAATTGATAACTATAGTTTCTAGGCATATATGATTGAAATAAAAGTTAGGGTTTTAAATTGTAATTGTTTACCATGGGTTTTAGGAGTTTTAATATTCTTGTTCATCCTTTTATTTATATGAATAAAGATTATTGGTTAACACAGATTGTCATTATGTTGGTGTTCAAGAATGACTTCACCTTTTAGAAAAGAAAGTTATTTCCTGGAAGGTCTTATGGAAAAGAATTGATAAAGATACTCCTAAACACATATGGTTATGATAATTGAAAAGGATAAAGATGTGCTTAAGTGATTTGCTTTAGGAAAATATTCCTATAAAGTTTTATGGAGATTAGAGGATAGGGTAATAATAGGAAATGGATATTATGTTTGGTTAATGATTTAGGATTTAGTGTTTACCAAGAATTCCTATCTTCCATAATTTACAATCCTGGACTTCTACTTAAATAATTCCTTTCCTAGATATACTACTTCTTCCTATCCATCATCATGTGTTAACATGATGAGCTTTACTTCACAAAAACATTCTTATCCACCTTTTATTCTTCTAAATCCATTTATAAATCCAATGAGCTTAACACTAAAGCTTTCATAATCTTCTCATATCCATACTTGGTTATATCAGCAACTCTACTGTTGATAACCTCCAATCCAACAAGTGGTTACTTCTAACTCCACTCATACTCTTCCTTAATCATACATCACTAATATTTCTCCAGTAGATGTATATATCAAACTACTTTCCTCAAAAGCTTACTATTCTTTAAGAGGAATAACACTACTTCAATAACTCCATGCTACTCTAGCTTTAGCTTGGCCATACTATCTTATATCTACTTTCCTCCAGTAGCTTATATTCCAACATTAAATTATATTAATGTGACTTGTCATGGCTAACCTAGGATGACATATCTATACTAGGTTTCAATCATGTTTTATCCACCAATGCCACTTATACATGATATAAGTATTCAATCTTGGTGAGTAAGGCATGATCATTATAATCCTTTGATCCTTTATGGTTTAGGTTTCCAGTTGGCTAACCAAGGCTTCATCAATACAACATTACAGTTGTACTGAAATTATCTTCTTAGTATCTCTATTGGATTAAGGGATGTTATTCATGGACTAGGCTTGCTTAATCCAATAGGATTACTCCTTGGTATCTATCTTCAATGTTCATCCTTATAATCCTATTTGTTAACATATAATTATATCTTTCATATAACTCTTCTATTCATTCATTCAGGAGTGAGTTAACTCCTTTAATTACCATATTGATTTGATTCCCTTCAATCACTCCCATCCTATAGATGATATCCAAGACTAGCATTACTATTTACCCTTCTTACTTATTTCTTTATAGGCCTTAAGTGAATGCTATAATAAGAATAAGAGTTGATAGATTAAGAATTGATAGTTTAAGAGTTGATGAATCAATAGTTGATTACTCAATATTGATGAACAATAGATATTGAGATAGGATTCCATAAGGATTGATATGGAAAGAAGGATATGTGGTGAATGGTCTTGAATTGCTTTCCTTCCTACTTAATACAACTAAAGAGTTAGGATTAAGTATTACCATGATCCACATGGTAAAAATAAATAAGGATAAAATAGATCAAGAGTTAGTTATTATACTCTTATTATTTGGGTTATATTCTTAATTTGGTATTCATGGGTTGTTGTGATGAATTCTAGGATGTGATCACTTAAGGATCAAATTATAATCATTAATCAAGGTGTAATGGTTTAGTTTACTTGCATTTGATCTACCCTTAGATCAAATCATGTCTACCCAAAATAAGATTTTAGCAAAGGTCACATTGAAACTTATCGCAGTCAACTTGATGATCTGCTTGAATTCCATCAAGTTGAGAGAAGCTTCAATCACTTTGACAAGTTTTATTTTAAAGCGCGAAAATTATTCAGATTTTCTATGCATGAATGCAATGCACACATCTAAGCCCAGCTTATTTCTAAGCTCTAATGCTGGGATGTTACAATGATGGAGCTATGATATTGAATTATGCTATTAATATGTGTGTGAGAATTTATTTTGATCTAGTTTCATATGTTTGGTCTCAAATGTTTATCCAAATTGTGCAATGTTGCAATGGGTTCATTCACATATTTTGATCGCACTCACATTCTATATGTCGCTGTTCTCTTAAGTGTGTGATCTTATGGGTTCGGATATATGTAGACATGTCCGAAACTCATTCCGCGACAATGATCAACATAGGTACCTTGATGTACATAATGACCCCTACACATAACATGAAAATCTTTATTGTATGAACCTTATGTATTACTATCGATACTCGTCGCATTGTTTCTCGATACTTTACATTGCCCGAGGTGAAATACTGAGTTATTCTCGTTACCTGGTATGTACTCTTTACTCATACTATATTATCGACGTGATCAACAACTTAATCACGTGACTGGGTCCAAAGTATATCTCTCCATCGTGCGGAGTAGCAATTCCCATGACTATATCATATGGAACATTGGTATACTAGCTAATAAGAGCGGAGACCGACTTTATAATTACCCAGTCATTGTGTAACATTTGAAGATCCCGCCACGTCCATATCGTAAGCAAGTCCATATATGTCTTATGGTCAAACGAACTTTCAAAGTAATAGTAATACTTTTTATGAGAAACTACCGATCACAATATTGACAATGTGTTTCATGATATATCATATTGAGTATATCCATTGTCGTTGTTTTCCCGACAACTCTGATCTCATATATCACTAACAACTCTATTACACTTTGTTGTTTTGCCCAATAGTGGGGAAACCGGAACTATAAGTGATACATGAACTGATCTTAAATACATGACTAGGGATATCTAAATGGTGTTTATAATTTCACACATGTATTAGGGCTTTTCTTCTAAATACTCATTATCTAGAACTAAATACAATTATAGCACAGAACAATAAACTTAATTATGAAACACAAAATTAATAATAATACATTAATTAAAGCCTCTAGAGCATATTTTCATCACACCCTCACCCTTATAAGTTGCGTGTGTATTACCCGAAATAGATCAACAACACAACCTCATCACTCATCTCTCCTCTTCTAGATCAAGATCCTGCAATGTCTATACCCCTCTCTCTGATATAACTTGTTATCGTCGGAGACACATAATCATACAAGGACAATCAAACACCATGACACCAATATTGGTTAGCGAGCTTCAACAATCTTAAATGGAACAGATAGCATGGTGATAACCGTGTCATCTATAACCATTCTCTTTTATTGAAAATATCCTTCAATAAGTTGGAACAGGTTGGTACCTACACTGCATCTAAAATGGAATATGCATTTACAACCTCTCTGACATACTAAAGAACTTCTCAAAGATTTCATTATTCAGAGATTTCCATTTCTCTTAGAGAAAAAAAAGGAAAGAAGCAGATGTGGATTTAAACAATTGTATGCACTTAACATTTTTTCCAAGATGTTTTTGGATGCTGGATCATTTAACTTCGTTTTTTCTTGTTATTTTTTTGTCTGTGTGTATCCTTGATGTCTCGACTAGTTCTTGACAACATGTTAGTCCAGAGGCTCGGTATAATTGGTATCTTCTTGATATTAATATTCCCTTTGTTTGATTTTTCTTACCTTTTCTTCTGCCCTTGATGGCTCTCGAGTCGGTACAAGTTCTTTGAGGTCTTTTTATTCCACTCCTTTTGGAATATATGGTCTTCATGTCTAAATCCGTTTATGGGGAATCTTCAGTTTCCTAACGTTCATTGAGTTCTTGCATTTCAATTTGGACCCAGTTCGGGTCTTGAGTATTTTCTTACACTCTGTGATAATGGCATCTGGTAGGCGATCTTTAGTTTTTTTTTTAATTTTTACCAAAACAAAAGAAGGATGATGACGATATATATGGCATGTGAACCACAAACTTAGAGAGGACGTATCATCTTGAAATGGGTTGTTCTTCTCCGATGTGGGAAACGACCTCACAACAAAGGCTGTCACAATAATATTGACGGCCTATGGTAAGATCATAAATGTAGTATCAAACCATTAGCGTGGTAAAATTGTGGATTTACTAATTGAATCGTATAGTCGATCCATCCAATTTGGATGTAATTGAAGTCGTAGAATCATATGAAAGAATGATTCTGACAACCATGATCAAAACAATTCCCAGAACGTATTAAGAGGACACTAAGTCGAAATAGATGATATAATACTTAAAAAGTTTAAGTATTACGTCCGTCCGCTGCACACAGTCGATACAGGTACAAAAATCAAAAAGTAACACAAGGCGAATTACATGGAGCTCATGAACAGTCAGACACCTAGACTATGGCGGCCCAATGCGAAAATCACGCTGCCATCCATATCGGGAAAAAAATCTCTCGTCGTATCCTTCAATTGTGTAGAAAGCTCTATAAATAGGTCGCGACACTTCACACGATGTAGAGATGACCATAAACGGAATGTAGCCGTGCATGGTAGATAACATGCATAAGATAAGACATTTTTTTATTAAAAACCTTGTCATTTCTATATAGCCTGAGTAACCTTAGACGGTATTATGAGGTCATTATGTCCTTTTCAGAAAAAATGAAGACGTTGTGCTCAGATATCCGATACGAGGTCGTCTGAGGCTGGAATGAAACATTTCTCTACTGTATTCAAAACCAAATTTTGTTATCATAGCGTTCACAGATCTATACACTAGATATGCATTATTCTTGATGCATCAATATAATATTTTTTCTCTTTTCTTTTCCTTGCCAAGAGAGTACTATCCAATAATCTTGTGTAGGCGATTTGTCTCGACTGTTTTAACTGTGGAGGGGCATGACACATATGTTAAACTTAGCAGCATGTAATTCAGGAATCAAGATAATCATTGGAGATATCCACGACACTACAGGACGTGCGCGTTACGCCGATGGCTTTTGCCATCGGCGTAGCCAGAATGCCCTCGGTGTATACTACGCCGATAGTTGTCCTCGGCGTAGTCTCCTCGTCAAAAGTCTTTCTCGACGGAGCACATAGAAGCCGTCGGCGTATCGAAATGTTGTTGGCGTATCGTCGGCATAGCCTATCGGCCGATTGCAAAAAAAATTAAATTTTTTTTAATCTTTGAATTGTTTGACTCGTTAATCTCTTACTTTGAACATTTTTAACACTAATTACACTTCATATTTGATTAAATTGTAATCTTGGTTAAATTTCCCAACCGATCACCCATCCTAATACTACTCCAGCTCCAGCACGCTTAACTTTCTCGTTTCTTCAGAATCTGTTTCCGCAAAATAATTCATACATTGTTATCAATACTATGATATCAATCCTTTTAACTATTATATCATCATGTCACATGTTTGAATTTTTTGAAATTACAAACAATTATTTAAGTAAACAATAATGAATAAGTAAAAATATTATTGAATGTAGATAAAAATATAATGATTTTTTTGTATTTTTCTATTTAATATGGAATAATTAATATCTTTAAATCCGTAAATCGGAATTCCACAAATAATATGTCTAAATTGTTCAGAAAAATGATAGGAATCCAAATATGATATCAATATCAACTTATCACAAACTATACGGTGATTCTAGCAATGATTTTATTTGGCCGTTTAAAATGGAAAATGGCCTTTTGGCAACCTCGAATGAGATAGCTCGGGGCCGAGTCTCGATAAACTTGAAGTGGATATCTGATGAAATAGCATATTGTGAACCTAAAAATGATTTTTGTAAAAAATATAGGCATCAAATCATGTACATGTAGTTCATATCTGACCCACTTCCTACCGATTCGGCAGGAATTTGTCTTTTTTATCAAGGGTGGGTGGAAAGGTTTCAGATTTCCCTGTTGGGACATTGTCCATATAAGGTAGTATATTATTTTTGTAAAATATGATGGTAGAATTTTGAATTAGCCATTTGGTGGTTGCTTCACAAAACCGTCCGTTTTTTGTGCTCGGAAAATGGAAAATGGCTTTTCTGTATGACGAAAAGGAAAACTACCTCCTGCAACATTGTTCGCCATCCCATGATGCACATGTATGCACAACATGGGCGTGTTATCACAAACTATGCCTTGATTCTAACCATAACATTGGTCATTTGACACGAAAGACAAGAAACCTCGAATGAGATAGATCATCTTGTGAAGGTTTCTCTTGAGACATAATCAATATACCAAGTTTAATATTTTTCCTTCTAACTATGTCACATAATATGACATCATATGAAGGTTTCGCATTGTTTCGATCGTTTTTAAATTTCTTATGCCCGTTTTAAACTATCGTCAAACTTTGTCGAACGGCAGGCATAAAGATTCTTATCTCGGGGCCGAGCCTAGCTAAACTTGCATTGGATATCTGATAAAATAGAATATTGTTAACCTAAAAATGACTTTTGTAAAAAAACATGAGCATCGGATCATGTACATGTAGTTCACATCTGACCCACTTCCTACCGATTCGGCAGGAATTTGTCTTTTTCACCAGGGGTGGGCGAAAAGGTTTCAGATCCCCCCTGTTGGGACATTTTCCATATAAGGTGGTATAGTATTTTGTAAAAATGTGGTGGTAGCATTTTGAATTAGCCATTTGGTGGTTGCTTCACAAAACCATCCGTTTTTTATGCTCGGAAAATGGAAAATAGCTTTTCTGTGCGACGAAAAGGAAAACTTCCTCCCGCAACATTGTTCGCCATCCCATGAAGCACATGTATGCACAATATGGACACATTATCACAAACTATGCCTTGATTCTAGCCATAACATTGGTCATTTGACCGGAAAGCCAAGAAACCTCGAATGAGATAGGTCATTTTGTGAAGGTTTTCTTGAGACATAATCAATATACCAAGTTTGATATTTTTCCTTCTAACTATGTCACATAATATGACACCACGCGAATATTTCGCATTATTTCGATCGTTTTTGAATTTTTTATGCCCGTTTTAAACTATCGTCAAACTTTGTCGAACGACGGGCATAAGATTCTTAGCTCGGGGCCGAGCCTCGCTAAACTTGCATTAGATCTCTGATAAAATAGTATATTGTGAACCTAAAAATGATTTTTGTAAAACATGAGCATCAGATCATGTACCTATAGTTCATATCTAACCCACTTCCTGCCGATTCGGCAGGAATTTGTCTTTTTCACCATGGGTGGACGGAAAGGTTTCAGATCCCTGTTGGGACATTGTCCATATAAGGTAGTCTATTATTTTTGTAAAATGTGGTGCTGAATTTTGAATTAGCCATTTGGTGGTTGCTTCACAAAACCGTCCATTTTTTGTGCTTGGAAAATGGAAAATGGCTTTTCTGTGCGACGAAAAGGAAAACTTCCTCCGGCAACATTATCCGCCATCCCATGATACACATGTATACACAATATGGGCACATTATCATAAATTATGCCTTGATTCTAGCCATAACATTGGTCATTTGACCCGAAAGCCAAGAAATCTTGAATGAGATAGGTCATTTTGTGAAGGTTTTTTCAGACATAATCAATATATCAAGTTTGATATTTTTTCTTCTAACTATATCACATAATATAACACCACGCGAAGGTTTCGCATTGTTTCGATTATTTTTTAATTTTTATGCCCGTTTTAAACTATATATAATATTTTATATTTTACTTATTTTTATTTACAAATGTGTAATATTTGAGTGCAGATAGATAGATCTTATTTTTCTACAAATTTTGATATATTATTTGTATTTTTTTGAATTAAAATGATTTAGTTATAACTTTTCAAAGTTTAATGAGATAAAAAGAAAAATAGCTACGCCGAGGACAACCATCGGCGTAGGCTACGTCGAGGGCAGCCGTTGACGTAGCATAGGATACACCGAGGACAATTCTACGCCGACGGCTGCTTGGCGGGGCTGACCTGATCGTGGTTTATGTCGACGGCCCCGACGTTTGGCCGTTGGCGTAGCGACCGACAGTCGCATATTCGTCTATTCCTATAGTGTGGACGATGGTTCTGCCGGCTCTTTTGGCCTCCCTCTTGGATGCACGGACGTTAATCCCGATTCACTTACATATGCACAAACGCTGTGTACACGTACGCAGCTTCGGGCAGATCGTGGAAACATATAAACAAGAGAAACCATGTGCCCAAGGCTGAGAATAATAAGCATTTTATATTCCTCCAAATCAGTTGTCATGCAAGAACACAACAAGAGCAATGCTGGCCATCGATCGATGTGTCATGGCTATATATACGGCAGGGTTCTGTGCCAGGTACCATGCAACCACACCCATTAATTTGCTCCATACACTAACAATGGCTTCTTACTCTGCCATTCATAGTACTTGTCTGCTGTTGTGCCTGCTTCTGCTTGTTGCTCCTAACCTTGGCAGCTCTTACACCCATGGTGGGAGCAGGCACGTGGTTCGTCGTTCATCTGATCAGCGGGACTCGAGGGCTCCATCGACCTGCTCTCCCATCGCTTCTGGTGAAGTTTCCTTGCATCAATCTTTCCATATCTATCCGAATTAAGTTCCTTTTTACTAGCTGTTAGAAAGGCTTGAATTTTGGAAGAGAGGAAATAGTAGTAACTAACTTGATAATGTGTGTTTGCCGAGAATGAGTTCGTTTACTTATTATAAATTATTGTCTGCGTTTTTCAGGAGATGGTGCGCTATCTGTGACGCACCGGCTGAGCCCCTGCGCTTCTTCTTCTTCTGGCGCCGACGCTGATGACCAAAGCATGCCCACGGTCAGCGACACCATGACTAGGGACGCACTCCGTCTACGCGCTCTCTCCGGTTCGTCCTCCAAGACGTCTGGGCTGACGATCCCCTCCACCGGCACTCCCCTTGCGGCATTGCCTGGGGGATCCGAGTACCATGTCACGGTCGGCTACGGCACCCCCGTGCAGAAGCTCACCGTGGGGTTCGACACTGCCACCGCCGGAGCCACGTTTCTCCAGTGCAAGCCGTGCGCCGCCGGGGCCCCATGCAACAAGGCCTTCGACCCGTCCGGATGGATCAAACGGATCAAGCTGCGGGTGCATCTCTATGCATAGCATATGCATGTTGATGTTGGTATACCAATAATGGTTTTCTTTTAGCCTTTTACAAAATGGCTTATGAATAAGATTCGCAGTTCTCTCTATGTAGAACTGTGAAATGGAGTTGATGTAGATGCATGCATACATGGCATGCATGCATGCTGATGTTGGTATCCGAATGATTTGCTTTTACAAAATGTCTTATTATTAATAAGAGATTTATTATCGATCTGTGTGGAACTGTGAAGGCTAGTGGAGTTATGTTCTACATGGTTGGATAAACAGGAGCTTCACAGCTTGATGTTACGTGGCCCTCCTGCTAGTTTCTCGTCTTCTGTTAGATACAACTATTTGTGCTTGATGTTATTACAAAGTGTTAGCCCTTATAGCCACCACCATCGCTATCACCGCCATAGCCATCCCATTTCAGATTTGAACCTTGTACTCCTCCATTTGATTACTTTGTGAGACGGTTTAAATTATTTATCTCTAATAATTTTTTTTGCAATGCTTGTTGTGTACATGGTGATTCCCAAGATACAAGAATAGTCTCCACTGGGCTAGGATGGAGGCATATCCTCCACAGTCCATGTACACGATGGTGAGTGGCCCCACCCTAAGATTTGGTCCAGTTCATATCTCATATATAGAAAATCTATATATTATATACTAAAAGAAATATAGGAGGTTGTTTCGAGGAATTAAGTTTTTTTTTGCGAATTTTTTGAGGCATTAAGTTGATCCACAGCACCTAAATTATTTTAGCAGTTAGATTTAAAATTTGTGGCTTTGATTTAATAAAAGATTATTTTTTGCGTACATCTGTAGTTCCGGCTGACGTGACTTATATATATATATATATATATATATATATATATATATTTTGATACGTGTCTTTAGTTTGAGAAGACATGGACTCCGAATAATTATTTGGACATGGAAAACAAGGGGAACACGTCCGTAGAAATAGCCAAGTCTGTTCCAAAATAAAACCTCTAGCCAAGTCCGTTTATCAAACAGGGTACACCAGCACGGTGCTAGTTCATGAAAAAAATTTAGCTAACTAGCTGAGTCCCTTTTCAAGAAAAAAGAAGTACGTATACAAAGTCTACCTAGTTAGGATATTCACTACGGAAAAAAAAAACGTCACTGCCGTGCTGGCAATCTTTATTGTGAGCCATACGCACTTTGCCGTGCGAGACACGAACGACGACACATAAATCACTCACGGCAAAGCTAAACACCACTCACGGCAAAGAAACGATGCACGGCAACGCACAGGAAAAGCGCACGGTAATAAGAGCCGCACGGCAAAGACTAGACAAGGGTCACGACAAAGAAATTCTCACGGCAATGGCAGAGAGCATTGTCGTGCTCATCTCCTTTACCGTGAGTGGTTTCTGGACGCACGGCAACGATGCCTTTACCGTGCGTTCTTACCTTTGTCGTGCGCCATATGGCATTTTCATTTATTGAGCATTGTTGTGCCCGTCTTCTTTACTGTGAGTGGTTCCTGGACGCACGGCAACAACGCCTTTGTCATGCGTTCTTACCTTTGCCATGCGCCATATGGCATTTTCATTTATTTTCTTTTCTATTGTATTTATATTAATACCCATACTTTTTGCAATACAAGTACTCTACATCTTCATATCCCCCCCCCCTACCACACACACACACATATATATATCGGTGGTTTTGTAGCTCATGTGTCAGCAGCTGCAGTTGCATTACTCCAACCTCCCCAGTTATCAGAATCATTCCTAGCACTTGAATTTTGATCCCAACTTGCATTCATCGTTGGGCCATTATCCCATGAGCCCACAGATCAGGGTTCTGCAGCAAACCGTGATCCGAGGCATCGGAATACCTCAAGAACTTGCATGTGTCCCTAGCACATGTATGAAAGTGATGTTGAAACATACAAAACCTAGTCTCCGGGTGTATATGTCCCCCTTCACATGCATACACTGTAACCTAAAAGCGAAGGTTCTGGACTTATATAAAGGGGAAACTCCCCGTTCCGGTGAAAACGGAAAGAATACTGCCGCACCTTGTGAACCAACATGGTTTTATATCATTCTATGACCTAAACAAACACAAAACAACATGGTTTTGAAACAGAGGTAGTACCAACCAACTCGGGCGAATTCGTATTAAACATTTAAACTTGAGTCCATGCATGTGATTCGAGGTTACACGACACACTCCGGGAAGATTGAAATGCGAGTCAGTTGGGAGATGTGGATAGATTTCTCCTTTTCTTTTACGTGCTTCCTTCCAGCATTGCGCCAGAGTTGACCCGTATCATGTGTCACACTATAGTGGTCATAGATCCAGATGCGTCTGTGATCTTGTTTGGTTTCACAAGAATATTAAAATTCATGTGAGAGGGTAGGAGATGATAGTGGACTTCCTCCTTTTACAGGCTTCCTTCCACCATTGTGAAGAGTTGACTTGTATTGTATGTGTGATGTCGTGGTGATTTGAGTAGCTCCAAATTGGATCCAGATGCGCTTTGGTCTCGTCTGCAAATGCACAACCATCCAGAACGGCGATTCTACCATGCACGCACCTTTTCTCTCTTCTACCTTTTGGCAGATGTGTCAGCTTCTTCTCTCACTTGCATACTCTATTGAATCAGTCTAAAACTTAAAATTTGTATAACTTTTAAACCATAATGTTAATTTAAAATCCGTTTAAATATTTGGGTTAGTGCAAAAAAGAGCTTTACAATGAGTCCAATATGAGATATATTTTGGCAATATTTAAAAATTGACTTTTCAAACCAAATGAAACTTTTAAATAAATTATGACACCGGGTCAAATGTTTTTTTAAAACAGTTTGTTTCACTGTATTTCAAACTTTGTTCATCATAGTTAGAAATTAATTGGTAATTTTTCTGAGAGTTTAGACCATAAAAAATATTAATGCAAAACAAAAACCATTATGTTTCACTACGAATCCTAATATTTTATCGTGTTTCAAAATTCAATTTTTAAAACTTATCAAAATATATTCAAAATTGGTCTTATTTTCAAGTAATCATCATTTTGAACACAAATATGCAATTAAAACATAAATTGAACATTTGATTTAAATGA
The DNA here is from genome assembly GCA_023614405.1 of Avena insularis. NCBI lineage: Eukaryota > Viridiplantae > Streptophyta > Magnoliopsida > Poales > Poaceae > Avena > Avena insularis. The sequence goes on along the minus strand of CM042697.1, from coordinate 58,674,849 downwards.
TAACATGGGCCGAAACTTTATAATCTAATGAAAACGCATGGACAAAGAGAGAGAGAGAGTAGGTAGTGAGCTATTCTTTATCCTTAGCCGCAGGCCCACATAAGATTCTTGCATGTCCTCGGAGGAGAGAGAGAGATGTTTACGAATCTCAAACTAAATCAATCGGTGGCCACATGCACTTGATATCACATGCACGCTAGAATATTATTTCTGCACAACCATCACTTTCACCATGAAGAGATTTGGGAACTGGGAGACGATTTGATGTTCATCTAATTCCTTTCAATTCTCTCAAATACTATTTCTCAAAAATATACTAGTACTGTGAAGAACTTTTAATCTAGGCAAAGAAAAAAAGATTTTGTGGGGACATCATAGAAAATTCGGCTTGGCAAATAGATTAGAGGGATTTTGCGGATAATCCCCTACAATCTCCGTAAATATACCTACAAAACATATTATCCTAAACTCTAAACCATAAACAAATACTTAAGTGCTTTATTTCACTATTTCAGTAATATTAAATAGTAGCAATATTTTAGATGGGCTCATCAATAACCTGGACTATATTGATAGGTACAACTACGATGCACATAAACGCAGGATATAATAACCATTATGAATATAAATCCAATTCTGCAATGATCACACGCGTGTTTTCGGTCCTTTACTTGTGAATTTCGATAGGTGCGTGGTAGCGTGCATGCATATGAGAACTCTCGTGAATAAGCGGAAATTTCCGGCTTCCAAGGGATCACTCTTGTTTTAAAACTACGGAAATTATATTTATGAGCTTCAAAATAATTTGAAAAACAAATCTGGATGTAGCCAATGATGTATCTCACAAATGTGCAAAATATCAAAATCAAATACTTTGTATTCTAAGATACACAAAAATGATAAAAGTGTGGCTCTCACTGTGCATATTTACAAATCTCCAAATTTTATCGAATTTTATCATTATTGTGTAGCCACAATATAAAGAATTTCGGGTTACAATTTTGCATGCTTGTAGGATACACCTGTTGGAATTATGCCCTAAAGGCAATAATAAAGATGTTATTATTATAATTCTTGTTCATGATAATGTTTATATTCCATGCTAGAATTGTATTAAGCGGAAACTTTAATACTTGTGTGGTTTGTGAACAACACCGTGTCCCTAGTACGCCTCTATGGACTAGCTCATTGATTAATGATGGTTAAGGTTTCCTAACCATGGACATGAGTTGTCGATTAATAATGAGATCATAGCATTGGGAGAATAATATGGTGGACAGACCCAAACTAAGCGAAGCAATTAGATCGTGTCATCGTGTTCGTCTTTGCGAAGCTTTTCTTATGTCAAATATTGTATTCCTTAGACCATGAGATAATACAACTCCCTGGTATCGGAAGAAAGCTTTGAGGTCATCAAACGTCATCCTATGAGAGGGTGATCATAAAGGTGTCTCTCAGGTGATTGGAAAGTATCTGTTGGGTTGTATGTATCGAGATGGGATTTGTCCCTCCCAAGCCGGAGAGATATACTTGGCCCTTTCGTGTCGATATCAACACCGCTTGCAAGCATGTGGTTAAGGAGTTAATGACAAAGTGATATCAAATTACGGAATGAGTAAAGTACTTGCTGTGAACGAGATTGAACCAGGTATGATGATACCGACGATCGAATCTCGGGCAAGTAAAATATCGCAAGACGAAGGGAATATATATATGGGATTGATTGAATCCTGGCATCGTGGTTCATCCGATATGATCATCGATGAATGTGTGGGAGTCAATATGGGTTTCGGACCCGCTGTTGATTATTGATAGAAGATCATGTCGCATATTCTCGAACCCGCAGGGTCACACACTTAACGTGTCTCGACGCTAGGATAGATTAGATAATTGGTTTATGAGTTTTTGTTTGGAGTCTCGGATGGGATCCGGGACATCACGAGAGGTTCCGGAGTGGTCCGGAGAATAAGATTCATATAAGGCAGTGCAGTTTTTGGAGTTCGGAATTGTTCCGGGTTAATCGGTATTATACCGGAAGCTTCTAGAACCTTCGGAAGGGACCAACGTGGCCCCACCTTCCGGGAGGGCATGGGCCTATGAGTGCCTGGCCGCATTGGGCCAGGGGCACAAGGCCCCATAGGGCCCAGCCGGCCAAGAGGGGTAAAACCCTAGATAGAGCTTCTAGAAGGGGGGGTTTCCTTGCCCCCCTCTCCTCCTCCTTGGCCGCCGGCCTTGGCTTGGGGGAGGGGGCTAGGGTTGCCACCCCACCCCTCTATATAAAGAGGGCTGGGGGCGTACCACCCCCCTACACCTTCCCCTCCAACCCTAGCCGCCCTGCTGCCCTCCTCTCTCCCTCCCTTGTGCGAAGCCTGCTGCAGAAATTCTCCACCATATACACCACGCCGTCGTGTTGTAGATCCAATCCGTCTCTCCACCATACTTGCTGGTCCGAGGAAGGAGGAGACGTCGAGGTGCCGCACGTGTGCATCTCACTGAGGCATCGCCACTTGTGGTGCTAGATCGGATCGGATCGCGAGGAGGAGAAGCGAGTATGACTACATCACCCACGTTAAACGAGCGTTCGCTATGCAAATCTTCAAGGGTATGAAGATCTAATCCAATCTCTCGTTGTTTGCATCTCCTAGATTAGATCTTGGCTTTCCCTCTGTTCGCATCCGTGAAAATTTTGATTTACTATGCGCGAAACCCTTCATGGTATCGAGCTAGATCTATGCGTAGATGTGTTTCACGAGTAGAACGCAACATGGTTGTTGCGGGCGTTGATGTTTTCTGTTGCAAGCCTCTTGTTTGTGTTCTTCTTATGACGCGGGATAGTGAGATTGAAGCGGTCCAGGCTAACCTTACGCGACGTCGTTCGCGAGACCGGCTCCGCACTTGACGTGTGGCTTGTTCCACACATGCGGCTGGTGGATGCCAGTTTCTCTCACTATAGTTGTCATGGGATTAACACCGGAGTTCGGCAACCATAATATCACCGTTGTGGCTTTCTGTAGGTAAGAATCGTTCTTAGCATCTACTCCCATAAGCCACGTAAAACATGCAACAACAAAGTAGAGGCGTCTAACTTGTTTTTGCAGGGAGTGTTTTCTGTGATATGGTATGGCCCAAGATGTGATGTGTATAATGTATGCGATGATCATGTTTTGTAATGTTTCATGACTTGCATGTCGATGAGTACACAACCGGCAGGAGCCATATGGTTGTCTTTATAATTGTGTATGACCTGTGTGTCAACTTTTTATACGCCATGTAATAGTTTCACTTTATCGGTAAGTAGTTAGCAATATTTGTAGTTGCTATTCGTGGTGGATGCAATCATGGTGGAGTGATGGAGATCATGCTGGCACGCACAAGATGGAGATCATTGCGCGAAGATTGGCTATACCATGTCACATAAAGTTATATGCATGTGATGTTTATCCTTTTATGTATCTTATTATGCTTAGATCACGACGGTAGCATTATAAGATGATTCCTCATAAAGATCAAGATAAAACTGTGTTCTCCCCAAGTATGCACCGCTATGCGAAAGTTCCGTGTCCAAGCATCACGTGATGATCGGGTGCTATAGACTCTACGCTCACATACAACGGGTGCAAGCCAGTTTTGCACACGCGGAAATACTTGGGTCTAACTTGACGAGCCTAGCATGTACAGACATGGCCTCGGAACACAAGAACCGAAAGGTTAAGCATGAGTCATATGAATGATATGATCGACACTTTGTTGTCCACCATTGAAACCACATCTCTTCTCGTGAAGATCGGATTAGGTGTGGTGAATTTGGATCGTGTTCACTAAACAACTTGAGGGATGTTGAATTTAGTGGGAGTTCATCTAGTAATTTGATTAAAAGTTGAACTAGTTATCATGAACATAGTCTAATTTGTACTTGCAAATATTGTAGATCAAATGGCTAAGTCCAACTTCAACTTCAACGTTTTCTTTGAGAAGGAAAAGCTTAAAAACAATGGGTCTAACTTCACCAATTGGTTCCAATCTGAGAATCATTCTCTCTGGCGGTCAAAAGGACTATGTCCTTGAAAGTGCGTTAGGTGGCGCCCTAACGCGCTACGCGGTGATGAGAAAGCTGTCTATCAGTCGCGCAAAGATGATTATGGTGTGATTAAGAGCACCATGTTGTTTGCTATGGAATTGGACCTTCAAAATCGTTTTGAAGACTATCCCGGGCCCTTTGAGATTCTCGAGGAGCTGAAAACCATGTTTCAGACTCAAGCCCGTTCTGAGAGATATGAGATCTCTGAGAAGTTCTTTAACTGCAAGATGGAGGAAGGGAGTTCCGTTAGTGAGCACGCCATTAAGATGTCGGGCTACACTCAACGCCTTGAGCAACTGGACTGCAAGATTCTAGAGGAGCTCAAGATTGACAGGGTTCTGCAATCACTCCCTCCCAGCTACAAAAGTTTTGTAGTGACTCACAATCAGATTGGTTCCACTGATACGATCACCGAGCTCTTCGCAAAGCTAAAGGCTGCGGAGGTGGACATCAAAAAGGATAATCATGTGTTGATGGTCAACAAGCCCCCCACCTTCAAGAAAGGTAAGGGTGCAAAGAAGCCCTTCAAGAAGGGCGGCAAGCCTTGCCCGCCGAGAAGAAGCTCAAGTCTGGTCCTAAGCGGACCTCAGTGCTTCTATTGCAAGGACAAGGGTCACTAGAAGAATATCGTCCAAGTACTTAGCGGACAAGAAGGTCGGCACCATCAAAGGTATATTTGATATACATGTTATTGATGTTTTCCTTACTAGCCCTCGTTGTAGTGCCTGGGTATTTGATACTGGTTCAGTTGCTAATATTTGTAACTCGAAACAGGAGCTACGGAATAGACGGCGGCTTGCGAGGGATGAGGTGACGATGCGCGTGGGCAACGGATCAAGATTTGATATGATGGCTGTCGGCACGCTCTCCTTAGTTTTACATTTGGGATTAGTTTTAAACCTTAATAAGTGTTATTATGTGCCTGCGTTAAGCATGAACATTATTTCTGGATCTTGTTTATTGCAAGACGGTTATTCATTTAAATCGGAGAATAATGGTTGTTCTATTTATATGAGTAACATCTTTTATGGTCATGCGTCTATTGTGAATGGTTTATTTCTTCTAAATCTCGAAAGGGATGAAACGCACATCCATAACATTGAGGCTAAGAGATGCAAAGTAGATAGTGATAATACTACTTATTTGTGGCACTGTCGTCTAGGTCATATTGGTGTAAAGCGCATGAAGAAACTCCATTCTGATGGACTTTTGGAGTCTCTTGATTTTGAATCATTTGACACATGCGAACCATGCCTCATGGGCAAGATGATCAAAACACCGTTCTCGGTATGATGGAGAAAGCGGACTTCTTGGAAATCATACATACCGATGTATGCGGACCGATGAGTGTTTCGATGCGCGGTGGATATCGCTATTTTCTCACTCTTACCGATGACTTAAGTAGATATGGGTATATCTATTTAATGAAACATAAATCTGAAACATTTGAAAAGTTCAAGGAATTTCAGAATGAAGTGGAGAACCATCGTAACAGAAAGATTAAGTTTCTACGATCCGATCGTGGGGGCGAATATTTGAGTTATGATTTTCTCACGCATCTTAAAGCAAGCGGAATTGTTTCACAACTCACGCCACCCAGAACACCACAGTATAATGGTGTGTACGAGCAGGAACCGAACCCTATTAGATATGGTCCGATCGATGATGTCTCTTACTGATTTGCCGTTATCATTTTGGGGCTATGCATTAGAAACCGCTACATTCACTTTAAATAGGGCACCATCTAAATCCGTTGAGACGACACCGTATGAACTGTGGTTTGGTGCTAAACCTAAGTTGTCGTTTCTTAAAGTTTGGGGATGCGAAGCTTACGTCAAGAAGTTGATGCCGGACAAGATCGAACCCAAAGCGGAGAAATGCGTCTTCATAGGATACCCTAAGGAAACTATTGGGTATACCTTCTATCACAGAACTGAAGGCAAAGTATTTATCGCAAAGAACGGTTCTTTTCTTGAGAAGGAGTTTCTCTCGAAAGAAGTGAGTGGGAGGAAAGTAGAGCTAGACGAGGTTATTGAACCTTCTCTTGAATTGGAGAGTGGCGCAGCACCTGAAATTGTTCCAGTGCCGCCTGCACCAACAATAGAGGAAGCTAATGACAAGGATCATGAAGCTTCGGACGATGCTGCTACTGAACGTCGCAGGTCGACAAGGTCGCGTGCCCCTCCTGAGTGGTAATGCAACCTGTCTTGACTTGTCTTGTTAGTAGAAGACGGTGAACCTGAACTATGAGGAAGCGATGATGAGCCAGGACTACGAGAAATGGCTAGAAGCCATGAAATCCGAATTGGGATCCATGAGCGAAAACCAAGTATGGACTTTGGTGGACCCTCCTAGCGACCGAAAGGCCGTTGAGTGCAAATGGATTTTCAAGAAGAAAACGGACGCGGATGGTAATGTTACCGTCTATAAAGCACGGCTTGTCGCGAAAGGTTTTCGACAAGTTCAAGGTGTTGACTACGATGAGACTTTCTCTCCCGTAGCGATGTTTAAGTCCATTAGGATTTTATTAGCAATTGTTGCGTTTCATTATTATGAAATATGGCAGATGGATGTCAAGACTGCGTTCCTCAATGGCAACATTGATGAAGAGTTGTATATGATGCAACCCGAAGGTTTTATCGATCCTAAGGATGCTCATAAAGTATGCAAACTTCAGCGTTCTATTTATGGACTGAAGCAAGCATCTCGGAGTTGGAACCTTCGTTTTGATCAAGTGATCAAGAGCTTTGGATTTGTTCCAAATTGCTACGAAGCTTGCATCTACAAGAAAGTGAGTGGGAGCTCGGTGACGTTTCTGGTACTATATGTGGATGACATATTGATTATTGGAAATGACATCAACATGCTTAACGATGTGAAGAGTTATTTGAACAAGTGTTTTTCAATGAAAGACCTAGGTGAAGCTGCTTATATATTGGGCATCAAGATCTATAGAGATAGACAAAGACGCCTGATAGCTTTAAGCCAGAGTACATAGCTAGACAAAGTTCTGAAAAGGTTCAGAATGGATAAGGCAAAGAAAGGTTCAGTGCCTATGTTGTCAGGTAATATATTGAGCAAGGCTCAGTGTCCATTCTGATGGCGATAGGAAGCTATGAGCAAAGTGCCCTATGCCTCGGCCATAGGTTCTATCATGTATGCCATCTTGTGTACTAGACGGATGTGTCCAATGCTCTTAGTTTTGACGAGCAGATATCAAAGTGATCCAGGAGTGGAACATTGGACAGCCGTGAAGAACATCCTAAAGTACATAAATAGGACTAAAGAAATGTTCTTAGTCTATGGGGGTGATGAACAGCTTGTCGTAAAAGGTTACGTCGATGCTAGTTTCGACACCGACAAGGATGATTCTAAATCTCGAACGGGATACGTTTATATTTTGAATGGAGGAGCTGTGAGTGGAGAAGCTGCAAGCAAAGTGTGATCATGGGATTTACAAGAGAAGCGGAATACATGGCTGCCGCAGCGTCAAGTGAAGGAGTTTGGATCAGAACTTCATCCGAGCTTGGCGTGGTTCCAAGTGCATTGGACCCTTGGAGATATTGTGTGACAACAGGCGCCATAGCACTCGCTAAGGAACCAAGATATCATCCAAAGACCAAGCATATCAACATAAGTTTCATATAATCCGAGATTATATAGCGTATGGAGATCTCAAGATTAGCAAAGTACAAACAGATCCGAATGTCGCAGATCCATTGACTAAACCTCTTCCACGTGTAAAACATGATCAGCACCTCAATTGCCATGGGTGTGAGATTGTTGCGGATGTAAACTAGATTATTGACTTTAGTGCAAGTGGGAGACTGTTGGAATTATGCCCTAGAGGCAATAATAAAGATGTTATTATTATAATTCTTGTTCATGATAATGTTTATATTCCATGCTAGAATTGTATTAAGCGGAAACTTTAATACTTGTGTGGTTTGTGAACAACACCGTGTCCCTAGTACGCCTCTATGGACTAGCTCATTGATTAATGATGGTTAAGGTTTCCTAACCATGGACATGAGTTGTCGATTAATAATGAGATCATAGCATTGGGAGAATGATATGGTGGACAGACCCAAACTAAGCGAAGCAATTAGATCGTGTCATCGTGTTCGTCTTTGCGAAGCTTTTCTTATGTCAAATATTGTATTCCTTAGACCATGAGATAATACAACTCCCTGGTATCGGAAGAAAGCTTTGAGGTCATCAAACATCATCCTATGAGAGGGTGATCATAAAGGTGTCTCTCAGGTGATTGGAAAGTATCTGTTGGGTTGTATGTATCGAGATGAGATTTGTCCCTCCCAAGCCAGGGAGATATACTTCGGGCCCACTCGGTAATCGATATCAACACCGCTTGCAAGCATGTGGTTAAGGAGTTAATCACAAAGTGATATCGGATTACGGAACGAGTAAAGTACTTGCTGTGAACGAGATTGAACTAGGTATGATGCATCGGTACGATCTCGGGCAAGTAAAATATCGCGAGACGAAGGGAATATATATATGGGATTGATTGAATCCTGGCATCGTGGTTCATCCTATATGATCATTGATGAATGTGTGGGAGTCAATATGGGTTTCCAGACCCCGCTGTTAATTATTGATAGAAGATCATGTCTGCATATTCTCGAACCCGCAGGGTCACACACTTAACGTGTCTCGACGCTAGGATAGATTGGATAATTGGTTTATGAGTTTTTGTTCGGAGTCTCGGATGGGATCCGGGACATCACGAGAGGTTCGGGAGTGGTCCGGAGAATAAGATTCATATAAGGCAGTGCAGTTTTTGGAGTTCGGAATTGTTCCGGGTTAATCGGTATTGTACCGGAAGCTTCTAGAACCTTCCGGAAGGGGACCAACGTGGCCCCACCTTTCGGGAGGGGCATGGGCCTATGAGGGAGTGCCCTGGCCGCATTGGGCCAGGGGCACAAGGCCCCATAGGGCCCAGCCGGCCAAGAGGGGTAAAACCCTAGATAGAGCTTCTAGAAGGGGGGTTTCCTTGCCCCCCACTCCTCCTCCTTGGCCGTCGTCCTTGGCTTGGGGGAGGGGGCTAGGGTTGCCGCCCCACCCCTCTATATAAAGAGGGCTGGGGGTGCACCACCCCCCCCACACACACACACCTTCCCCTCCAACCCTAGCCGCCCTGCTGCCCTCCTCTCTCCCTCCCGACTACTTGTAGGCGAAGACCTGCTGCAGAAATTCTCCACCATATACACCACGCCTCGTGTTGTAGATCCAATCCGTATCTCCACCATACTTGCTGGTCCGAGGAAGGAGGAGACGTCGAGGTGCTGCACGTGTGCATCTCACGGAGGCACCGCCACTTGTGGTGCTAGATCGGATCGGATCGCGAGGAGGAGAAGCGAGTACGACTACATCACCCACATTCCGATTTAACGTTCACGTATGAATCTTCAAGGGTATGAAGATCTAATCCAATCTCTCTCGTTGTTTGCATCTCCTAGATTAGATCTTGGCTTTTCCTCTGTTCGCATCCGTAGAAAATTTTGATTTACTATGCTGCGAAACCCTTCAACACCATAGACTATGTGCAAATTATTTTCATAATCTTTTAAACTTATAAATATGATTTTTAGTTTTGTTAAATGAATGGAGCATAGGGTGTCAAGTGGGATTCCACCAAAGTCCCACCTTTAGTTTATTTGCCAAAATCTAGTTCAAATTTTGAGCAAAAATTTACACTAAATTTTTACAACGAACTAGAATTGAAATTTTGGTGCGATCCCACTTAACACCCTAATGGAGCACTACAGCTTGGTAGACAAAGTCACTTTCCACTAGTGAACTTGTTTTTAAACTGAAGGCTCGCATGAGCCCCGTTTTAAATTAATAAAGCCCAAACCAGACAAAGAACAATATACTATGTACAATAGAGAGTGCTTATAGTGATGTTTACAATAGTAAACCATACTATTTCGTAAGCACCACTTATTTGCAGAGGATAGGTGTCTAGTTAAGCATCTTTCTTACAAATAAGCACCTATTCTTTGACTAAAATCGGTTAATTTTTTTAAACATATCGTTAAGCACATTGTATTGTACATGTCCTTATAATATACACTGTGGGGTTCTACCTTCTCAATACAAGCACAAAACAACATAAGGCCAAAGAATATGCGGGAAAATAAGCAAATCTACACAAATTCCTAAGCTAATGAAGATTGCTTGATCCAAATATGATGGTCTTGTCTGTTACATGAAAGCAGCGCCAAAGATGTCCAAACGACCTCAACCATATCAACAACGCCACCAACGGGGTCTCCATGACGAGCAAGAAACTTTGCAGAACATGCAAATAAGGAGGGGATTCATGCAATGCCTCCAAGGAGGACCACGGTTCATCGAGGCTTGTTCATCGACACCGCCGTCCATTGTCATCGAGGCTGTTGGTGCCTTGCTTTTGTTTTCAAATGATCAATTTATGCTTTACCTTTTCTCTTAGAAACAAAGATTTTGTTGAAGCTTGTACCTATGTGTTCCGTACAAAAAACAAATTGCAGTATCCCGAAGTCAAATTCGTATTGGAGTGGCTGCGTCAATCTGTTATTTTTCCATAGCTCCTAATAATTTGATTTTTTGTTTTCATAGTTTTGTTTTAGGAATGGAAGTTGTTTAGTAAGGTCTTTTTCTTGGTAGTATAGTTTCTTTGTGAAGACACTGGCGAAGAATGTCATGGCGGCTAAGATTTGAGATCTAATAATGGCGGATTGAATCTTCAAGACGATGGGGACTCTGCTTGGTGATTCTTGACTTGTAGCAGCGGCATCAACATACAAAACGACAATACGGGAGTAGTACATAGTCTCGTCTTTAGGGGGAAAATCCAAGGTTTAAACTTAATTGGCTATATCGGACAATGTCATTGTTAAATACATTGTTTTGAGAACGCAGACTTTCTCCTAGGTGAAAACGTAATATCTATGATTTCCTTCTTGGTGACGTCTTAGTTTTGGAGAATTTGGACGTATTGTGTTGTCTTGGCATGGGTTCGTGTTGTAGATACAAGCTTTTGTTCACTGTAGCGGGATGTTTTTTGTAGGTTGTGTACATCCGTCGTTGTTGCGGTGATTGGATGTAATTGGTATATTTTCTTTGTTGAAAATAATAATTTCTTGCCCAGAAAAAAGAAAATAATAATGTCTCGGCGCTGTTTTTTTTAGGGTACAAAGTTAACCCCACCGTCCGCCGCACTAGAAACCCAGGGCAGAAATTCCCCAACTCCCCGTGCGCTGCCGCTGAAGTTCTGCCGAATCCTCAACGCGACTTCTCCCCCGTGCCACTCGCGCCAAGTGGACCTCTGTAACCTCTCAATTCAAACCCCTCTCCTCTTCCAGAACCTTCTGAATCTCCCTCCTCCAGAGTCCAGCCCCGTCCCATGGGGAACGGGCGGAAGCGGAAGCGGGGGGACCTTGGCCGGGTGGCGGAGATCGTGATGGTGCTGGCGGCGTTCGGGGAGGCGCGGGGCGGGAGGAGGCCGACGGCGGCGGAGCGGGCGCTCGCGGCGGAGGCGCGGGGACGGCTCGCGGCGGCGGTGGCATCGTCCGTGGAGATGCGGCCCAAGGAGCTGTACCCGAGGGAGGCCGTCCGCGCCCTCGTCGAGGACCTCGGGCTCACCCGCCCCAGCGACCCCGCCCGCCCCGGCAGACCCTCCATTGCCCACAGGATCCTCCTCACCAAGCGCAAGGTTTCACCACGCCTCCTCATCCTCCTCGTCGATTCGATTTACCGTTAGGGTTTGCTGTTCAATTGAAATCTCAATCATCTCGCATGTCTGCTTCTCTTTCCTTTTCGTGAAATAGATGGAACAATCCAAGGAATCTCGGGCACATCCGGCCACTCACGTGCCTCAGACAACAAAAACCTCTGGCGCAACCAGTGTATTCCAGCATGGAGCTTCTAATAAGTCAGCTTCGCCGACCCGAGTAGCTATGCTGTCCTCTGCCTCGAAGCAGTCCCGGCCAAATGGCACACCAGCTGGAGTATCTTCGGCCAAAACAACTAGCCTAACTTCTTCAATCGTTTCTCTACCGCCGGCTGGTTCTGCAAATGTTGAAGTGCAAAAGGGTGTTAATTATCCTAGTTCTTCACAAAGCGGAGGTAATGTGCCATGTTACATACATGCTTGTCTTAATCAATGCATTGTGTTCCTGTTCGTAATCCTTGAATTAAGCTGTGTCCTCCTTTTATTCTTAAGACCACTTGTGCTTATTATTTAGCTCTTGAACTTTGTCTAGGTCCTACTTTCTCATAGTAAGTACATAATAATATCAATACATTCCATGCAGAGAACAACGTTATTGCTACTCTGGGCATGAGAAACTGTTCTTTTTTTTCCTGCAAAGTATTCATATTGCAGTGCAATGCCCCCTGGAGTCTTTGTGTCATATGAATTGCTGCTAATTCTTTCTTGCATGCTTACAAAGTCTTACGTCCTATATATGTTTACAGAATGACTACAATATTGATGTTCTCTTATTAGAAATATGAAATCGCAAACACTTACGCCATATATTCATGCTCCAAGTGGAAGGGAGGTGAAAGGGGAGGGGTAGATAAACTTATTAATTCAAAAAAGATCAGCACCACTCAATTCTGGAATATTTAATTTTGACTCAAAACTAATTTCATTAATTTTAAAAGTATCCGCACCATTCAATTCTGGAATATTTCACTTTGAGTGTGATGCATTCATGAGCAACTCAAAACATATTTTTTTGTCTATCTTTTACTGCAGCAACCATTGGGCAGGCAAAAACATCAGCTCATTTTAATGCTATTAGGTCCAGTCAAAGTACAGTTCAGAATTCTAATGGAGGGAAATCTGAGGAAAAGAAGGCACCTTCAATTCAACCTGACATAGGGAACACTGTTATAGGACATCAAGTTCCACCAGGAGCAACACTTGTTCAACAGAAACCCCGCTTCTCCAATCACAACGCGATAGCAAAACATGTTCAACAAGTTCTGCACCAACCTGCCAATCACCCTAGCTGGACATTACCATCAACTGAGTATATGCATGCTGGACTGGACTGTCAAATATGTAAAACATGTACCACTGATGTGGATAGTTTTCTTGTCTGTGATGCTTGTGAGAGGGGTGTACACCTAACGTGTCTTCAGCATTATGAGAATGAAGGCCTGCCCAATGGAGAGTGGTATTGTACAGCATGTGTAGCGTATAGCAAGGGCAAACCTATGCCTTCAAAATATGGCAAGGTTGCAAGAAAAATTGTTGCACCAAAGGCTAGTCTAACTAGTGGTGTTACTTTGCAGAGAGCTTCAGTAAACCAATGCATTGAGAAAGTGGAAGAAGATGATCAAAAGTCTGCTGAAGCTAATAGTTCTGCATGTAACACTAACAGTAGCAGTTTGGCCTTGAACACTAGTTCAAAAGCACAATTAGTCTCTGCTTCTGAACACCAAAAGGAAAACATTAAGGATACTGAAACTTCACCAGCAGATCAAACATATCAAGCAGATGTAGCCGCTGACACTGGGATAGGGTATCCTCAGGATGATGAAACATCGGAAGCTAAGTCCATGTCAGAACATAGCAATGCTTATCTGCTGACATCAAGCCGGGATTCATGTCCTAAGCATGAAGCTCCAAAGAATGAAGCTGTTGGCCACAACACAGATCTTAGTGACGGGAACTGGGTTGGTGATGCCCTGAAAGTTGTAGACCACAAAACTTACTATAACTCTTGTAACATTGATGGTATAACATACAATCTTCAAGATCATATTTTGATTGCTTTCAAAAATAGCAAGTATGTTCCATCCAAGCTGCAGGTATCTTTCCATCTTTTTTTATGCCCACAACTAGTGTAAAGTGTAAACCCATTTGCATGCTATGACGTTGAAAGGTTAGCACTCTCCTCTCCATCTATCCACCACTGTTTACTGTTTCTGCTATGTTTTGCAGTCACTGTGGGAAGAGCATGACTCCAAATCTAAGCTGGCTATGGTTAATCCGTATTTCTTTGCTTCTGACATTCCAGAATCTGTTACCAAACCATGTACTGTTGAAGAGAATGAGGTGAGCCAGGTATTTTGGCGACCGCGAGTAATATGTCGAATGGTTGCTTTTGGGTTAGATAGAATAATTAACATGTGCCAAAAAAATTACCAACTCATAACTGTTGGTTTTCCTTTGTGGCGGTGCCTTCTTTCAGGTATATGCTTCAGATAATCAAAGAATCATAATGGTTTCTTCAATTTGTGGTCCATGTGATGTGTTGCATGTTGACGAGTTCAGAGAAGAGACCGAGAGAAGAAATCAGGTGGTCTGTTCAGATGGTAGGCTACATCGGGTTTTCTTTGTCAGGTTTGTTTCTGATCCTTCAATATACTTTATTGTATTAGTATGTGAATGATTGGTTAAGACTTGAAATCAGAAATTAATTTATTTGTGAAACCTGGCTGCCTGACCAGATCATTGGTAATATTGATAATGTAACTACACTCATTTATATCCTGGTAATTTTGCGTAGGCACGTAACATTGGAAATAAGTGATGTTCCTGCAACTTTGCATGGATTTGATAGTTACAACTTTCCATGTAAACAACAACTCAACTACACATTATAATAGAGGAGTGGGGGCTTAGCGGCATGCCGGCATCTGAGGGATGAGTTATTAAGCCAGGCCATACTTATGAACGGACGAATTTTAGTTTAATTTCTCCTTATACATCACCATTTAATTTTCCATTGGTCATCTGATTGAAGAAAAAGTTGCGTAATTTTTTAGTATAATTTTTCACACTGACATCCTTTTTTAGAAATAACATTGGGAGCTTGTACTGTTGAACACAACATGTCCTACCTTGCCTCACTCCGCGCCATTGCATATTCTGAGTTACAGTGCGGAGAGAACGGTTTCCTTTGTTGGCCCACATTTTTCTTCGGACCTGCAAATCTATGTGTCACTCTGAACAGACTTAGCTGATTCTGTTTCCAATTATTTTACAGGTGGAGGTACGATGAATCCTTGGGAAGTTTTGTCGGTATTGATAGTTCGATGGGTTCATGACATTCTTTTGAATCGCAATTTTCACAACTGTATGTTGTCATTTAGGCTCTGGCATCAGGCATTTTCCTGGGTGTGTATAGGATGGATGAAGCTATAGTGAGGTTCACGATGCGCCGCCTGGCAGAACGTAGACAATGTGCCATTTACAATATAGCTTAGTGTAGAACATCTGGTTCGTCAAAGTGTTCCTTGATCAGTGCTAATCTCCGTGCTGTAATTAGGATTCTAATCAGTTATAGAGTGGGTGCCGTGGGCACATGTTGCAAATGTAAAAAGTTATGTACCAATGCAGACTTTACTGAAGGCCCCAAAAAGCCTTTTTAGAGCTCGAGCTACATGGAGCTCAGTTTTTCCAAAATACGAAAACACCAGTTCAAAGTTTCAAAAATATCTGGAAAAAAAAATCAAGATGTAGATACAAAGTAATATACTCTACCAACTTGAAAAACTCACAACCTGAAATGCCTTATATTCTGGGTCTAACAAAAATTACTTGAATTTGTGTACTGTTCACTACACAGAATACTTGGTGTTCCAGGTTATGAGTTTTTCAGGTTGGTAGAGTATATTATTTTCTGCATCTATATTTTTTGAAAACGTTTTGAAACTTTGAACTGGTTTTTAGCCCGAGCTCCAAACGTCTGCACTCCCTTAAATTGATCTACCTCATGTGGATACCATGGTTTTGTACTCCCTCTATAAGTGACCCACGGTTTGTTCAGATTTACATGTATGTAGTGTAGACACTAAAACACGTCTATTCAGATTTACATGTAGTGTAGACACAAACCCGTCTAGACGATGGAGAGAGTACATGGAAAACATCCTGCCAATGAGTAGCACATTGTTTTACCAGCTCTTCCGTGCTGTGCCACGGCTTCTTTATGAGAAGCTGTGGTCCTTCTGGTCATATTCGAAGGGTTGGACAAAAACACAAACCAGTAAAACCGGCTGCTGAAACCTTAGTTCAGACTACAGAAGAGTGAACTAGGGGGAAACCGGCCAACCCGTTTTTGTACAGGTCTAATGATACACAAACAATCATCCAAGAGACTTCTTGCACAATGGAAATCCACAACATTTTATCTACTCCCTCCGGTTCTACATCCAAATCTAGACAATTCTGAGTCCATTAATTTGGATCGGAGGGAGTAGGTAAAAGGGGGTTGTGATCATAACAGAAAATGGATGAGTAAGAAGAGCAGGACTTATTCATAAGCCACCACCACCCAGAGGTCATGCGATGCAAACAGTGGCCAACATGGCCTTATCTCAAAACTCCGACAACAAATATTTCAATGTGACACAAGAAACTGCTATCTTGCAAACAGTGTTGCTACTAAAAAACTTTCAGCCCCTAGATCTGTGTAGCCACCCGAGCAATCTTTGTATGTATGCAACAGGGCAAACATCTCCATGTGGTCGTACTTACATTATGGTGTATTTACAGAAGATGTTTCCTTTAAGAACCAAGAGGCTAATGAGTTTCAGCAGAAGGGTTCGTCAGAAGATCCAGCGCACGCTTCAGATGCTCCACAGCAATAGACACGTCGTCGAACGCAAGAGCACCAACCGCAAATCTTGCTGCCTTATGAGCCTCGGCAATCTTCTCGACCGCCGGCTGGTAACTGCTGTCGTACGTATACTGGCTAGCTGGTGGTGCAACAGTGGGATTAACTTGGTGTGTAGCATCAGCACTGGGATGGTACTGCGTTGGTGCAGCAGGATGATTTGATGCGGAAGGAGAGTATGATGGAGCACTCGCACCATCACTAGCGGGGTGGAAAGATTGGTGTGTTGTGACAGAAGGTAGTGTGCTGTCGTGGAAGCTTGGGTAAGACTGGAAATTAGGGTAGTTGTATGGAGCAGGCGGGGTTTCTGTGGCGTAGTAGTTTTGAGAGGTGTGCTGAGGTTCAACTGTGTAGGGTGGCTGCTGGTATGTGTGAGGATAAGCTGAAACATCTGGTTTATCATTGCTCTGAGGATTGTAGCCATCATCCGAAGGGTGGTCCGTTCTTGTGTACGGGGGTGGGGAATAATTTGATGGTGGTTTATGGACCTCATTGGTAGGGTAGTCTGTGCTTGGGTATGAAGGAGACGAATAATTGGGGTGTGGTGTGTGGACATCAGGAGGAGTGTAATCTGTTCCTTGGTATGAAGGAGAGGAATAAGATGAATGTGGTGGAGGTGAGAACTGGGACTGTGGAGATGAGAACTCGGACCGTGGAGGTGGAGGCGAGAAATGTGCCTGAGCAGAGACATGGTCATTGAACTTCTCTGCACTTTGCCGAGATGGTAGATTTCCTGGTTGGACAGCAGAAAAGCTATCCATTCTGCTAAAATCCTGTGTACAGGAAGATAATAACATTAAGAAAACTAAAGCTTCCTTATAACAACAAAATGAAAAAAAAAAAGGTTAGCCAATTGACCTTGTCTATAGGTTGAGATGGTGCTCCATTGCCATTCTGGCTGCTGCTGAAAGACTGGCTTCGCCCCATATCCTGATTAATAGACCAAAACATAGGTAACTGTTAATCAATGAAGGCCAAATCTGTACAATAATACTGTGGCATAACAACTGCTATTATTCCTCCATGCTTTAGAAATCCACCTTAATTGACCAAAAAATACATTATTAAGAAAAGGTTCAAGTATTTCAGAGAAGCTACAGGTTAATATTGATTGCATAAGTTAGCATAAGAGCATCTCCAACAGTCTACGTACGCAATTACTAAAAACATGTCACATAACTAGCAATGGGATGGCGTCGAGGAGAAAGAGGTGAGAGCAAGTCTTTTGTTATCACGCTCTTACCAAGGACCAAGTAAACAACGAAAATTGTCATTGTGCAGTAGGTTAATTATATTTCCGTGAGGTCGGCCGAGATTCAACCAGATCACCTGTAGACACCCTGCACATCTGCTTCCTCCTCAAATCCCGCCCGTAGTTCTTCCCCACTACAAACAGCCATTTGTGGGGCGGGAGGACGAAAACGGTGCCACCATCAAGAGCACACAAGCCTGCACACCTTGTTGCAGAGGACACAGAGGGTGTTGTGAGGCCCTTGCATTTAGGTCTTGGCGCTGTGTGGTGGCACAAATATACGCATGATGTTTCAAGACGCAGAAGATCTTGCAAGTTTAAGCAAGAGATTTGAGGTACCATTTTATGCCAATTCTTCTCTATTGGCTATGGCAAAGGAGTTACCAAATGCAATTTCATTTTTCTCTGTAATTTTTGAACCACACATATGTGATGGATGAAAATTCCTTTGCACTGCTCAATGTTGTGTACTCCCTCTGTCCCGATTTAGATGTCGCAGATTTGTCTAGATTCACATGTATCTATATACTAAAATGTGCCTAGATACATGTGAATCTAGACAAATCTGCGACATCCAATTCAGACGGAGGGATTAAATGATTTCTGCTGGCTCGACACTAATCCAATGCAACCTAGTCCAGTACAGTAGCTATCTTGATTTAGCTCGGCCTGCAATGAGTTCTGAAATCAAGAACCTAGGCCAATGGAACACGTAATCATTCTTTACAATTTCACAAGGCATGCATCTGCTGATCAGCATGTCTAATTTGAAACCTTTACAAAGTAGTAGCTGATAGTTGAAGTAATCATTCATTCAACGATTGCAAGTTGTTTAGCAATCACATCTTGTTTGAAGGAAAGGCAAACATATAGGTAAAAAAATTGAAGTCCGATGTAGATGAAGGGGGTGTCCCATAGATTCTCCGTTACAGGTTGGTTTGCATCCAATTGTAGCTCACCAAACTTTAATCTTCTTATGGTACACATGCCAAACTCAAAACTTCTAGCCAATCTTTGACATGCTTGTGGTTAATTTTTTGTTAGCCACACTTTTGTGGCACAGAACGCCATTTCCTAAACTTAGTTGTGGCATAGTTAGCCATGGACCAAACAAGCCCTTAGCTCTTATCAAAAGGGTCATGCCTTGCATTCTACATTAAAACTGTGAGTAGCTAGCTCTAACATGTAGCAAGGGGGAATTAAAGATTAAGGGGAATTGCGTGGACAGGGGGCAATAAGGGGGAAAAGAGGACCCCAAAACTGTGTTTACAAAGTTAACAAGGGGACTCGAGAACCTTATGGTACATAGCATACTAGTCATTGACAACGCTGTGAGAAAAATTACACAACTGGTGCAACTTCGACACCTACTGAACCAATTACACTACTTCAGCCACAAATTTGAGCAACAGTTTAGTTTTTGAGATACTTAAACCCGTCACGTGAGTTGTTGTACCAGTGCTGTAATTGTTCTTCTAAGAATAGTATGTTTAAATCTGTCGCTGTGTCCAATTAAATCCACCATTTTGCAGTTTCACCAGAAAATTATTGGTATTATGGTGTAGAAAACCAAAGGCAGTGCTAAATAGCCAAATTTTCTGTCGAGTAGTTATAATGAATGGATTGACAGAGTTAAAAAAAGTTACATGGCCATTTATAGTGGTGCTGGCAGGTGCTTCATCTTTGTCCCCGCCAGGAGGGCCAGCTTCAGGCTTGCGTCCCTCTTTGAGAGCCTTTCTTATTTCGGCAGCTTTCCAGATGGCATATTTCTGCTTCTGCTCAAGCTGTTAAAGGGCAGTTAAAGCATAAATATATGCACAGAATCTGAAATTTTGACATAGATCAAGAACATTACATAGTAAAGTTGTAGACATGAGCATATTAGACTTACATCAGGTTGAACCTCGCCGAACTGACTGAGAATCTCAAAAAAGATGCTGGCTGCATAGAAGGTCTTTGCAGTGTTTCTGCAAAATGTGTGGATTTGTTTCGTGTGTTAGTGAGATTATATATAGCTAATCCTGGTAAAGGTTGAAGAATAATAACTAGTTCGGTATAATACATGTCAGCTCGTCCAGCACGATCCTGTTTGTCTGCTTTAGCGAAGACACTTGATGCAAACCCCTCCAAATGAAGATGGTCATCAGGCCCCAAGGTCAAAGATTTCTTATCCTGGATAATATAAAACAAAATTCAGGACTATAAATCTGAGATAAATAAACTTACTAATCTAAACTGGATGAGATTAAATGTACTGTAACAGAACATACATATAGAGGACTGTTACTTTAAAACACGAGTGTAACTGAATGTAAACCGTTAAAATTACAAGCTCAAAATCAATCTAATAACCAATTATTTGGAACGCATCAAAGTGGCCACAAGACCATAAAGAACACAGAACTAGAAACACATACTAATGCTGGTCCATCACAATTCGTAGCCAGTGGAAGATCAGCACACACTGATGAGTGGTTTCATTACTTTGATTACGAGAATCAGTATAAATTTGTTGGGATACATTCCAATAATAAGCTTTCAGTGCTTGCTCAAGCTGTTTCCAGAAATACAGATACAATACCTGGAATATAATCATCCATCCGATCCTTAAAAGGATCTCGGTTTCATGGTTCCTAGGATTCAGATGGAATCATGGGACTTCACAGACTCTTCCTTGTAATTCACTCAGACGCTAACGACAGACATAATCACCATACTACTCAAATGAGCTATATCATAATTCGTGTTATATAAGCAGTTGTGTGATTTGGTGCTTGTCAAAATAAAGCATATCGGTGTTCTCATCTCCGAAACAATATCGCCACAGACGTAACAGATCTAAACTAAATTAGAGTTCACGGCTGCTTAGTTTCCCACTATGAAAACAACAAGATGAGGTAAAGGGGGGCAAATTGACAAAACCTTCTCGAGCTGGTTGATGAGGGAGACGAGGATGGAGTTAGTCATCTTGGTGCGCTCCTTCGGCGGGATCACCAGCCCCTTCTCCATCGCGTACAACCGACCTGTTCAAATCAAACCAAACCAAACCCAAATCCAAATCTTAGACCAAACCCTAGCAATCAGAGGCAGTTAGGACGATCGGCGGAGGGAATCTAGATGGTGGAGCGGCTCTCACAGTAGTAGGCGACGAGGGGCTCGTGCTTCTGCAGCTCGTCGGCGCGCTGCAGGTAGGGCAGCAGACCCTTGGCCGGCTCCGCGTTGCTCCCCATCGGCGGCGGTAGACGGCTGCCGGGCTAGAGGCCGGCGGAGGATATCGCCGGGGGTTGGAGACGGAGACGGAGACGGAGGAGGCGGTGGGGGTACGGGTTTGTGGGGAGCGGCGAATTGGTTCGATTTGGTAGGTTTCTGTTTTGCGAGTCTTTGCGCTGCTGCCGCTGCTTCGTCGGGAAGGAAACAGATGGGAGGGAAGAAGAAGCTTCTGATCGTGGGGTGTTTTTGCATGGAGGTACTCAACGTCATTGCACATTTGCATCCCACTCCTTCCGTGGTTTCTCGTGACCGTCCGATCCAGTGATGAACGGTCAGGGCAAACATACCGTTAAGATAGGACCGCCCTTGTTTTGTTTTATTTTACCGTACCATTTTTTAAGGGTATATTCCGTCGTGTAAATCGAGGGGTACACCTAATACCAGTTTAACAGTATATTCCATGGTTGGCTATAACATCTATAGTCATCACTATAGCCAATAAGTATAATAAGTAACTATAAAGATTTATTAGTTTACTAATACATGGTCCACATGTCACTCCCACAAAGTGTCTATAAGCACATGTTGTAGCTGGCTTTTAACTTACAGCCAACTCTTCTTCTCTCTCCTCCAACTCAGCTAAAATATAGTATTTTATTTCTTATAGTCTGTTGATCAGATACAATAAGATGATATAAGCAGGCTATAAGCAATTAAATAATATATCTTAGTCTAGTTGAAGAAGAGAGAGGAGGAGAGAGAAGATGAGTGGGCTCTTAGCTAAGAGTCAGCTACAGCGCGTGTTTCTAGGCACCATGTAAGAGTGAAAAGTGGACCATACTATCAAAAAATTACTATAATTTATACTTACCTATTGTATAAGCTGGCTATTAGCTTGACTATAGGTGACGTGGATATTTTTATAGCCAACAGCTGGCTCTACTATTGCCCTTACTCTAAGGGCCTATTTAGATACAAGATTTTGACATAAATAATTTTTATGCGAGAATCAACCTCTGCCCACCAGAGTTCAGAACCAATGTTTAACGCTTTGGTACATCTGCGTTTGTACTAGGTTTCATAAAAAAAACTTACTAGTTGTATGGAATGAGAAATCTACTATCTATGAATTCCAATTGCAAAGGAGATCTGACCAAAGGCAACCAAATTATTTATGCTATGACGGCTTTTGGTAAGTAGTTTGTATGAAATACTCCAAAGGACATGCAAGATTGAATTTGCTTGCTAACTGCTAGATAATGTAGTTCCAATGGTTTACTTTAGCCCGGACCTCAGGTCTAAAATAGTATCATTTTCTGATAAGGACAATATTTAAAGAACCAAATTTGATGCTATTACACATAGTGTCGTGGTGGTATCACGACATATGCCATGGGTAGGCTAAAGTTGGGGCCGATGGACGTGGAGGAATCCGGGGAGGGATGATGCAGTGAAGACCGCACTCGTATGAACAAAGAGAAATACAATGTATATTGGATTGAAGCTCTCAAGTGGAGATAACACCTCATTCTCTACATCTAATCTCTTATAATCTCGCCATACTTGTGGCTATAATCATGCTCCTTGAGCTGTATCTCCTATGCCTCTATCTAGATCTCTCTGTGAGACTGGAGGAGGAAGAAGAAGAAGAAGAGCTCCTATTGAGCAGAGAGGGGAAGAGCCCTTCGGGCCTCCTCGAGCATGATCCCCCTGGTGCTCCTTATAAAGGGGAGCCCAGGGGACAAAGCTTGTTCCATACGCTAGGCATCTGCGTAGCATATTCCTGGTATCTTCTTAGATGCTCAGCATATGCCTTGGCATCTTTGGAGATGCCAGGCATATTCCCCAGCATCTTCTTGATGCCAACGGCATATTCTCCAGCATCTTCTTGATGCCATGGGCATATT
Source organism: Avena insularis (assembly GCA_023614405.1). NCBI lineage: Eukaryota > Viridiplantae > Streptophyta > Magnoliopsida > Poales > Poaceae > Avena > Avena insularis. Next base: position 58,651,758 of record CM042697.1, on the reverse strand, counting down.
CCCTTTACCATGTGCCAGTCTGAGCCATGGGCGTCCCAAGACTGGCACGGCACCGTTAAGGCTTGTACTAACTTGATGGCGCGTTGCTGTAGCGATCGAGGGAGCTTCAGGAGGTGAATACGGGGGCGTACGGGGTGAAATACTTCGGCCCAGACGCCCTTGACGAAGTGGTATCTCGGCCTTCTGAAAGGATACGGATGTCGCCTAGAGGGGGGTCAATAGGCGATTAAAACTTTTCCTAGAGTGGCTCAACAAAGGCGGAATAAAACTAGCGTTTTACTTTGTCAAGCACAACCTAGAACAACTAGGGTTCACCTATGTGCACCAACAACTTATGCTAAGAAATACAAGCAACAAGGTGATAGCAAGATATAGATTACTTCAAGCACGAAGGCTATCACAATGTAAAGTGCATAAGTAAAATCTCGGGTATAGAGATAACCGAGGCACGCGGGGACGACGATATTTTACCGAGTTCCTCCCAACATGGAGTACGTCTTGTTTGGACAGGGGGTGGTATCAAACCACCAACGCCACAAAAGGCCTCCCTTATTCTCCGGTGAATCTCACCCCAACGGGATCGATTCACGCTTCCACTATCGATGCACTTGTCGGTGGCAACCGGAACCTCTCACAAGGTTGGGGCACTTCTCCACAACTTAATTGGAGGCTCCCAACAAACGTCACAAAAGGCCACAATGCCACCAAGGCCACAAACCGTCTAGGATTCCAAGAACCCAAGAGGGACAAGCTCCAATGAGTAAATCAAACCAAATTCTCTAAGGAGAACTCAAACCGATGCACCAAATGCAAATGGCAAGAACACCACAAAGATGTCCAAATCCCTCACTCTCAAGTTCCAACAAAGCTACTAAAGCTATTGGGGGAACAAGAGAGGAGGAATCAAAGGGAGACACAAAATCCCCCAAAATCTAGATCCCCAAAGATACACTCACAAGGAGATGAATCGGCTAGGTCAAAACGTGGGGCTAGATCTCCTCTCTCTTCCACTCAAATATGGGCAAGAATCATCGGAGGGAAAAGATTAGGCAAGCTTCAAGATCTAGAGCAAGTGTGGACAAAGTTTAGCCTAATAGATAAGAGAGGGGTTAACTAAACTGAAAACGGACGAAACTTAAATAAAAGGCCCAGAAAATATGGCTGTTGGGGCTATTTTTCTGGACGGACCGATAATCTGGGATCGACCGTACTACCAGGCTAACAGATCAAATCGGTCGAGCCACAAACGAACGAGCCAAGAAGAGGAGAAAAAGCA